>OU744804.1:2507500-3757500 GCA_916614155.1 Mesoligia furuncula
GTGTCATCTACTACTGCGTGGTGGATTGCGGCCCACTCTCACCGAGAGGAGGCTTGTGTCCCAGCAGTGGACTATTATAGGCTAATTATGTGTTTGCGAAAGTCAGGCGCCGATAACCTTTCCATGTTGCTATGTTAAAACTGTGTGAGAAAAACGTTACAAAACCGAATTACCTAGTTTCCAAAGCGCTTAATTAAATTCTTATTTCATTAAATTACTAAGTATTAAGACATAAACACTCAGCCGGACGTTCAATGGATTGTGTGTCTTTGGTATAGTTTATTAGTATAATTTATGATTGCCAATCGTATTTACCTCGTTTATTTAAGTTATAAGAGGATATTTTACCGTTTTAATACTTTATTAAGTTTCAGCCAAAAGGCAAGAAATATCTCTCAAATATTGTCGGAACGCCCAATTTTTAAATATTCGTGGAGGCTCCAGAATCGCTAAATACCAGATTCGCAAATTACCAGACTCGCAAAATACCAGATTCATCATAAACCAGATATGCAAAATACCAGAAACGCAAAATACCAAAAGTACAGTCCTAAACAATTGAGTTCTGTTTATAGACTATCCTGTACACTGACCTCTATAATTGTAATATAGAGGTCAGTGATCCTGTATTAGTAACTATTTCTTCGATGGATAAAATGAGATCATTATACAAAAAAGGTCGTGACCTAATTATAAACTGCACTGGCCACTTTTGCTTTGAAAGAAAAAAATGAAAAAGATGATTAATAAGGAATCACTAATATTAATTAAACTTCCCATCTTCATCTTCTTATCTATCTTTTATTTTTTTATTAATAGATATGCTTGTCTTTCTGTAGGATCAATTAAAAGAAGATCAATAAAATAAGTTTGTTAAATTAGTGATTCTGTTATTCTTTACTTTAGTTAATATATATTTTTTCAATTAAAATTTGTTTTCAATTGTTCAAAATCTGTTATTTTCGTTTCTGGTGTTTTGCATATCTGGTTTATGGTGAATCTGGTATTTAGCGATTCTGGTATTAAGCTGTGGAGCCTTCGTGGAAATGCAGTGATTCAGCGTCGCAGTGCCACCTGGAATCAACACAAAGCTTCTAAATAAACTAAACTTGTTTTCTATATTTAATACACTCCAAATCTTGTTTTATATAGGTTTAATGGGACTATAAATTACTTACTTATATGGTCCGATAAACAGAAAAAACACCAACGTAATCAACAAAAATAATCTTGTACAAAAATGTTCCGTGACTTGCAGACGAACCCCGAATAGCCTAAACTACTGAAGAACATAATTATAATTTCCATAGAGATAGGTATGAAGAATGTGGAAGATGTTTTGGTCCCTAAAGGTAGTAAGGAAGTAGATTAATTTTTACACTCCTGTATGGTTTCGATTCCCAGTTCGGAATACTATATTTGGTTTTACGTTTAACGTTCAAGGATTTCTTAGCAGTAGCCCAGAGTCTCGATTCGTTCACGGCTAGTGGCAAAAAAGTCTCCTCCAATAATCTACATGGCGAATATTAGGGTGTTTTAATACACTTCTATCTGATACGGGGAATACAGGCGTGATGATATGGTATATGGTCAACTCCTGAAGCACCACACTATCAATCACAATCGGAATGATGTTTGAAGGATATTACCAATTCATTGCTTCATATGTTCGAAAAATTTGTCTATTAAACAACGTGAATAACGTGTTACGCAACTATCCCGCAGGTCTAACGGGGGATGAAAGTTTGCGAACAAAGTCGTGGTCTACTGAATGTAGAACTATCTTTAAATAGTTGCGCTCTTAGCTGTGTGAAACTACGTGCTTATAATTCTAGGATAGTTGGAATAAATTGAGAGGAACTAGTTATGTAGATTCACGTGGGCGATAGACTTGGTGCTACACAATAGCGAACTCGATAATTGTGCGCAATTATCAAATCTGTCCCGCTGTCGGTGTTTCAAAACAAACAAATGATGGTCGAAACTCGAAACCAGTCGAATCAGTAAAGTTCCACTACAAAAATTTTATGTTGTGCAATTTGCTTGAAATTCGCAAAAGGCTTTTGAGGGATACAAAAGAAAAAGGCAGGTGAGGCGTCAGATCGTCCCGAGTGCCGACAACATTACTAAAGAAGAAAAACTGGCCAAGTGCGAGTCGGACTCGCACACGAAGGGTTCCGTACCACAAGGCAAAAACGCCGAAAAAAACATGTTTGTTGTATGGGAGGCCTTCTTAAATATTTTTTTTATTTTATTATTATTATTTATTATTAAAGTTAAAATACAACTGAGTATTTCGTGAATATTTCAAGTGCCTACCTGTTGCCATTTTTGATATCGAGCAAAAAAGGGCAAAAAAATCGCGTTTGTTGTATGGGAGCCCCCCTTAAATATTTATTTTATTTTGTTTTTAGTATTTGTTGTTATAGCGGCAACAGAAATACATAATTTGTGAAAATTTCAACTGTCTAGCTATCGCGGTTCTTGAGATACAGCCTGGTGACAGACAGACAGACAGACGGACAGACAGCGAAGTCTTAGTAATAGGGTTCCGTTTTTATACGGAACCCTAAAAATGGACTGAGGTATCAGATCTTCCTGAGTGTTAAAAACATTTTGCGATCACAGATCAAACTGAGGTTGAGAGCTTCCGCAATATAGATGAACAGTAAGACTATTCTGTAAAATCCCACCATGAAAACCAAGGAAAAGTTAGCTTGAAGTGAGCTGTTATTCCACCTGATGCCATGACTATATAGAGATTGACGCTCACGCTCTCGGATCACTTCACCTGAGTTTTCAGGATGAGATTTTTACAGCATAGATCAGCAGATCTTCTTAGCTCGGGCTTCGGAGTGACCAAGGGGCTCCCATAGAATTATTAATACCGATTGTACACAATAGCTCGCTCGCTAATTGTGATCAATTATCAAATCTATTCCGCTGTCACTCGGTACTTGTGTTCAATTAAAATGTAACGCGGGAAATCAAACGCTTGGCCAATTTACAAAACGGAACAACAATTTAGTGTTCTTTGGTGTAGATATAATAATAGTGGTTGAAAGTGCTAATGTTGAGTGAGAATTTTAGTTTCTTATATCCTGCATGGGTCTAACAATCAGGTTAGGCAACGCTTGTTGCGGTTGATCCGCGGATGGGTGACCATCTTTACATTGCCAATACCCTCCGTGCCTCGAAAGACACGTTAAGCCGTTGGTCCCGGCTGTCATTCGTGGATTTATGACAGTCGTTACGGGTAGTCAGAATCCCGAAAATCTGACAACAGTCTTACCAAGGGTTATAGTATGGCCCAGTAACTGGGTCGTGGAGGTCAGATAGGCAGTCGCTCCATGTAAAATACTGGAACTCATTTGCACCCGGTTAGACTGGAAGCCAGACCCTAACATAGTTGGGAAAAGGCTATGCAGATGATATTCTGAAATTAGGATTTTTGCAGGAAGCATTGGTACCGAATAGTTTTTTTTTTTTCTAAATGCGCAACACACGCAAAATACGTATTGAGGGCGATTAGATGCTTCGAGGCAGTCGTCTTTGAGCTTGACCGCACAGCAAAACGGATTGACACAACCTGATGAAGGCTAGGTCTTACTCAAGATGAGAAACGATTGCATTGGATCCATATAAAAGACACAAAACGAGATCAGTAAAACTATGTAAAGAAGTAACGCTATCATCATCATCATTTCAGTCGAAAGATGTCCACTGGAGTCCCCCAAGGCGACGGGGTTTGCCATAATCGCCACGCTTGGTGAGTGTTGTTAAAATGCATAGAAATAAACGCATATGGATAAAAAAACCGCAAAATGCATTTAATGATAAAAGCTAGGGAGGAGCTGGTACAGATAATTTATTATTACAGTTAATTAATGAAAATCCCCAACTTAGACAAATGTTTAGAAAAAGTAGCAGAACCATAAATAAATCGCAAAGAGAATAACATAAGATGCCTGATGGACGCGTGCATTTAATTGGATATAACGGAACCGAGGCCCGGAACAGTGTGCAGTCAGCAGAACAGGTATTGGATGCCATACAGCGCGTTCCGTGCTCCGTGATACACTTTTGTAGCAACATGAGTCAGGCATTCTGCGAGTACAGTCAATCAAAGGGGTTGGTATACAGGCATAAACTTGTAACTGCTTTGGATGAATCCGTCAGATAATTAAATGACGAGTTATTCACTTTCCCTGTTTGGATGTCCGAAATGCATGATTCTCATGTGTTTATCCCCGACTCTCGGATCGGAGATAGGACGACTAAGCACAATTTAGTCACACAGTGTCCACCAGTGGTATCAATTTAATGATGGCAATTGGGAATAATCCCTGTCAACCGCACAATCACCCTGTCTGCACAATCACAATGTAACAGTTGAAGGGTCATCTGCAATAGTGAAAAATGTCCTTCGTTTATCGTTCTGAGATAATCGGGTTTTAAGGTTATAAACGGTGAAAAAAAACATGAAAAACATGAATATGGTGTTAGAGATAGGAAAATAGTGTTTATTTATGATATAGGGCATGTATTATAGTAATAGTTCTTTGGAAAATAATCATTCTTAAATAATTAAAAAAAAAGAACATTATTGCCGTGAACACCTGTGATGTTGAGCACTCTAACCGTGTAGCCAAATATTAAAAACTCAATTATCTCGAGACTGAAAGCGATATTGCTAAGTCTGTAAACGTGATCATAAACTGCATATCAAGTACTTTTAACCAAATGACGGTATTAGTTTGAATTTTAACATTTTTGGACATTTATCAGTATCACTATTGTAGTGGACCCTTCATTTGTGATTGTGCAGAGTAATTAAGTCTAGTTTAACACCACTCTCCGCTCTTTTACGAAGGTATGTCCAAGGTACTGACAATGGCCATTACTAGCACGAAAGTAGGTATGCTATTAGGTATTGAGCAGTGTTCATTTGTTCTGTACTCCAAATACCTAGCATGATAGTTTTAAACTTGCTCATAAGCACACATGATTTGTGTCAGTACAATATGGTCAGTAGGTACCTACCTATTACGCCTAAAAAGTTACTACGCAGTACGTACTCAATGGTTATAAATGAATGAATAAAGGCATTGTAGTGGAGGTGTATTTTGTCTGTACACTTAACTTTTTGGTTGACTGTACATACATCCGCCAATAGGTTTGTTTCAATCTGCCCCACTTCTGAAATGCCGATGGAAGTGTTAAATACTTGTCGATAATTAATTTTGAAGAAAGTTATTAGGATTGCGATTCAGTTATGTTCTTTGCGGATGAAAGAAATGTTAATGATGTGATGATGCTATTCGACTTTTTTCCTTGCATTGTTTTGATTTCGAAGTTGTTGTTTTTACAAGCATTCTTTGTTATGGTTTTGCTATGTTAGACGACACGAGGAAGCATTTTGCATTTAGATGGCATTACGAGATGAAATAGAACACAAAGTTGAGAGTCCAAGACTCAAATTCTTTGCTCTTTTACAAAAATTAAACAAAATTATATTTTAAATTTTGGTGTGGGATGCAACATGTGTCGACACCCTTGCGCCATCTCATCTTCCTAGCACGGTGGGCTGTGCTGGAGCGGCTGCTGCAGGTGCAGAAAACCTTAAACGGCGAAAATATTCCAACCTGATTGGGAGTTATATGTTCGAGCCGTTTGGGGTTGAAACACTAGGGCCATGGGGGTCCGAGTGCCCACTTGGTTTTTCAAGATATCGCCAAGCGGTTAGTCGACTCTTCACGTGACCAGAGGGCTGGCCTATTTCTTGGCCAAAGAATTAGCATTGCCATTCAACGTGGCAATGCTGCCAGCCTTTTGGGCACTGTTCCTGTTGTCAGCGATGCGGACGAATTTTTTGATGCCCTATGATTATATTACTTATTTTTTTCATATAAATGTACTTACATATTATTATTTTTTTTTAATTATTAGCATAGATTATGTAAATAAATAAAACAATAGATAATTCATAAATTAAACATTTCCACAAATATGAGCCATTGAAAATTAATCAAATCCGATGAATTTTTAAATTTTTGGATAATATGCGTTGGCTCCGAAAAATGTTATTTCGGAACTTTATTCACTTCACATTCAACAAGTTTCTACAGAAATCTTTGTCGTATACGGAAAACTCGACAATAGGACGCGGATTACGAAGATTTTACCCATGAAGATAGATATAAAGGCTAACAAGATGTCATTGTCAAGTCAATAAATTACAGTAGGTAGGGTAGTTAACAATAAATTATGTCAGCTAGAGCGAGGAACACTGTATGCTAGAGCTGCACCCTAATTGCGTGACACACTATCAATCTCAATCTGAATAATTTTGAAGGATTTAGCTAATCCATTGCTTCATATGTTCGAAAAATGTGTTTGCTCAACAACGTTAATAACGCAATGAATGTTGTTGAACTGTCAATATGAAACCCATTGCTACTGATAGTGTTACGCAATTACCCCACAGGTTGATTATAAGCATACTAGCTTCAGCCCGCGACTTTGTCCACGTGAAATTTAACCCTCCCCCCATTCACCCTCTTAGGGGTGGAATTTCGAAAAACCCTTTCTTAGTGGATACCTAGATACTCTTCACAAAGAACACACACTCCAAATTTCATGTCTCTAGGACCAGTGGTTTAGGCTGTGCGTTGATACCTATAAGTATCCGTCAGTCAGTCAGGACTTTGAATTTCATATGTAGGTATAGATTGGTACCCAACAAGCCGAGCTTTATCTATACTAGGTAATATTATAAAGAGGTAAAGTTTTATGAGGTGGTAGGGGGTAATCTTCGGAACTACTGATTCGATCCCAAAAATTCTTTCACTAATGAGAAGCTACATTATCCCTGATTAGGCTATGTTTTGTGTTAAAACGAGAACCTTCAAGCGAACGAAGTCGCGGGCAGAAGCTAGTATAAAAAATAAGCAGGTAAGACTCGCACAAGTAAGCTCAGTGGATCAGAAAAAAACAGGAATTGGCCCCAAATATCTAAAACAGTCCTAATCAAATGATGTGAGCAAACGTTTTCGCACCTAGTCCTGAAAAACAAAAGCCGGTTTTTACAACCAAGATTTAATTCCGGGCGCTGAAAAGTTCAATTCAATCAACCTTATTTTGCGTGTTTTTCTGAATGCTTGTCCCAAAATAATAAAGACGTATCGTCCCAATCGTTCTTGCTTGATTAACTAGGTATCAAAAAGTTTTGTAGATTCATGTCATGATACAGTTCTCTCCGCAATGATAAGCTATCCCAGTGATAAGAACACAAAAGCTTCTATCTTCCCGATTATCTTCATTCAGGGAATGACACACCGACTCTGCAAATATTCCGGGAATTATGCCTAGATAAGAATAACTTCTCACAGAGTTGGTGATACCAACTTTGGAATATGTTAAAGACATATTTAGGAAACAATAATAATGTCTTTGGAAATAATATAAACTTATAGAAAAAAATAAAAAAACAATTTTATTGTCATTCCACAAGACCATTTGTGTAAATAAGAATAACTCCTAGGTAGCACAACGTTTACAACTTTTAACTTTCAAGGTAAGGAACACAGTCCTTTCTAGTTCTATGTACTAAATTAAAGTTGCTTTTCTGTACATTCAAACAAGCACAAACACATGGAACATTCCACCAAAAGAGCTAGGTACGTATTATCAAAGAAAACTAATTCCATTCACACAATTCAAAATAAAAAAAAAATTACAAGGCATTATCGTGTACGTGCTTAAAAAATAAATTAAAAACATTATCACATGTTTACCTCGAGAGACTGTCCCTTAGATCCGGATTGTGCCACCACTAATAAAAAAGAAAATAAAACTCAACACGAACACACAACACAGTTTATTAACACTAAAAAAAAGTTTGTTTATCACACTTTTTCGAAAACAGGGCGTGTTATTTCGTAAGTCCGTTGGCGGGAAAACACGTGCGTTCAGAAGCGCGCGCGCGAACCGACTGGCTCGACCACCGGCCGCTGTTGAACAAGACGCACCGAGATAATCGTTGCATTCTGCCATCGGCATTAGAAAACGAATAAATCGCATAGATACGGTGTATTTGCTAATGCTGTGCTCTCCGACTGAATGCGCTTGGCAAATGCAATATGAGGTCGGGCTGAAAGCAATGCAAAAGAAACAATTTACAGTTGATCTAAACTTTAAAACTGAAGAAAGATTTATGTGCTAATTACAGCTTTTTAACTTGTTGTTCCGCTTTTGAGCCGGTTATTAGTTTCGAGTATGAGCAGGTTAGGAGAGATATTTATTAATTACTGCATCGCATTCTCGGCAGCGAACTTGGCCCTGACAGTACGTGATCATTTCATTCCAGTCGTTGAAAAAGTTAAATACACGTTTTTGTTTTATGGCTTCACACCTTTGTAATATACTAGCTACAAAAGAAATATTTGAGCATTGACACTTCGTCTTTAAACCCAAGTTACAACATTACCTATAGACTTGTGGAAGGCCTTTGACTCCGTTGTTCATTAGCCGAAGTTCAGAGAAGGGTTTTAAGGTCATCACATTACAGAACATTAATGTTACGGGCCTACCATAAACCCTAATTTAGCATGAGAGAATTGCCGCTTCTAACTATAAGAAAATTAGATGTGTAGAGTTGAGAGTTGGTGTCCCTGAAGGTTCTTACTTCGGTCCATTCTTATTTTTCTAGGTCCATTATTCTTTTTTTTTATCTTTATGCACCATGTAGTATCTGTATTCTGTGTCACCAAGTCTTCTAGTAGAGACTAGAAGACTTCGTGAAACAGAATACAGATACACTACACAAGCAGTAACATTATTTTGTAGACCATTTCCAGGAGGTCTTTAGAGAACCGGAATACAGAATTATGCGCACCGCAATAAACAATGCCTATTTAGAGACATCTGATTTTTGTTTTTATTTTTTGTTAAACATAATATACTTCGGGGACGAGCGTTAAAACCAATGTTATATAAATAAAAACTAAAGGTATCATCTCAACTCATTTATTCACAATCCATTTTGTTTACACTATTTGTACAATAATACGTTTAAAAAATAAAATAAATAACGAGGTTGGGTCGAATCTACCTAAAATGTTATTAACATAAATGGGATTAGAAAAAAAAACAATGTATCAGAACGTCACAATATTCATATAAAAGTAAAATTATGTCAGTTAATTAGTTATCATAATAATTAAAACTAGATGCCAATAATTTAGCCATATTTAAATTATTGAATAGAAAAAGCACTCGATTTCAAATTAAAGAGAACACGCACACATTGGTAACTTTGATTTCATTGTAAAATATCTTATAAATAGAAATTAAGCTAAGGACTGGCGTAGATTGGCACAATAATAAGACAAGAACCTTACGTCCAAGAACAACCATTTATTTTTACGGTAAAATTAATTTATGCTTCCCATTCCTCATTAACTTGAAATCTACGCCAATCCTTGGAAAATTCATATAACTACAATTCCAAAACAAACCGTCATACAAATACGTATTCAATACTAATTCCAAGACAGCCTATTATTTATCTTTCAAAAATACATTTAGCCGAATAAGGCTTCTATCAATTTTTCCTACTTAAAAATTCACTAAGTTCAAATTCAATAAAGAGATTCACAAGTTACAATATATAAAATTGTATATAAATAATGTATATAAAATTGTACAACATTAGCAATATATGTGTTAAAAACTCGTAAAGTGTATACTCTGCCAATATTTTTATAAGGCAACATTGTAAGGAATTCATTTTTATAGCACTTGGTGGACTAACACAAGGAGGCGTTGATTATTTTTTTGTTAAGAGGCTTACATGACCTAAAGCGCGGTCACTGTCGGACTTCATAGAAAAGAAAGAGAAGCGCGATGACAACGCTGCAAAATATGAAGCAATTATTTAATTACAATAATCTATTGTTTGGACAAAAAAATTAAAACACTAGTATTTTAGTATGTTGCTTGTAGTATATAATCTGACAAAAAATCATAATGATTGTATGCACCTTAGTATGGTTTTTATTATAAAAAGAAAGTTTTTAGGGGTATCTTCATGATTTTTTTTTATCGTATCAAATTAGTTGTATTATGTTTTCAACACACTATCTACCTAGCATATATCCTGAAGAATATCATATATTTTTCTGATTTTGTTTAATGTAGTCGATCATATACTTTTATTTTTTCTTTAACTTACGTTTTTTGTGTTTAGGTCCTGTAAGCCCTTAATATACAGGATCAAATTTAATTAGCTAGCGATACTGTGCAGACGTGATGGGTCATCTAAGCACTATAAAATAAACACAAAAAAACGGTATTTTTTGGGTTTCAACGACCGTCGGATGTCTGTTACTTGAATTGTTGATGAGTTGAGAAAATCTGTTTTCTTTAGTTTTGTCGTTTTGGGTTATCGATACCCATCAACACTGTGAAGTTTACACAATAAAAAAATGTTTTTTTTTTTTACTTTTACGGGGTTATTGGTAAAACATTAACAACCTCTTAAGAGGTCATTGTAATCATCATTATGAACAACTTTTACTATGGGACCAAACCTGAAATCGCTAAAAAAAATCAGCTGTTCCCTACATTTATGTTCGTTTAGCTCGTAAAAATGTAAGGAACAGCTGATTTTTTTTTTGCGATTTTAGGTTTGGTCCCATAGTAAAAGTTGTTCATAATGATGATTACAATGACCTCTTAAGAGGTTGTTAATGTTTTAAAAATAACCCTATATTGCAAGTGACTACAGTAACTGCAGTTGGTGACCCTACAAAAATATCCTCAATTTTTTATTCTTTATAGTTATATCGTGTTTAGAATATTGATACCCATCACGTAAGCGAAGTTTCGCTAGTTAATTTAATTTAACCCTGTATAGATTATACTCCATTTAAAATAAGATAAGACATTTAAATAAACCTTTTTAACAGTCCGTTCAACCGATTTCGACATCTATACCGTAGGCCATGAGGATGGCATTAAAAGCAAAAAAAGTGATTACAATACCAACTGTTTACTGCAGCTGTCATTTGTCATGGCACCAGCGCAATAGAATTCAAAATCGGTTGAACGGACTGTAAAAAAGGTTTATTCAAATGTCTAATCTTATTTCAAATGGATTAAAGTTATAAATATACGACGATGCATTCCATCACTGGTCAAAGTTCAAAACTACAGCTTGTTCCAAAAACCGTTACGATCATGAAGCTCAGATCTAAGTATCTAAACACACTATGCTGAAGGTACGCGACCGAAGTTCGGCACGATTACGCCTGCAATGCTATTTGAATTACTGACGACATATTATGCCGAAATTACGTTGCGTTATAGCGTACAGCCGAACTTCGGTCGGGCGTAAGTTCAGCGGCAACGTATTCTGTAGAGCACATATTATACACGACCGAAGTTCGGTTCGATTGCCGAAGAAAATTCGGGGCGAGGAGCAGCTGGCAGGCGTGCCCGCGACCCGCGTGTGCGCAACTCAATTTCTGCCGCGTAAGTTCGGCACTTATGGTGTGTCATATCAGCCGAATACGTCGGAACGTAAAATCGGCCGCGGATCTTCGGTCGCGTACCTTCGGCATAGTGTGTTTGGACACTAAGTATACATAAATAAAAACAAACGACTTACGAGTATCATAGAAAAGTTAAATAAAAACAAAACAACGCACGTCATGTTTATTTGTACTTTCATTAGTATTACATACTCGGTCGTAACCTCAATTGAATTTCGAAACGATTACAAAATGGCCCCCGTAACTTCTTTCGGTTGTATTGAAAAATTTAAGGGAACAACAAACCCATATGTGTGACTGATTGTTTGGCTGTTAATAATTAAAAAACAGGGTTCGATTAACCGAGTCGGCCATGTCAACTCAACACACAAATACGTCTCTAATAATTTCAGGCCAAACTCATGGTGCTATATTTCTTCGATCAGCCAAAAGGGTAATTTGTATTTTATTTAAATTATTAAACTTTTGTACCGCAAACGCCAGTCACTAGATTTACTCCCAAACATTTTAAACAATTTCACACAAATGTTTATCAAATCGATACACACTTTGTTCGGGTACATACCCGGACAAAGTGTGTATCGATACCCATATCGGCACAGCTGTGCCGGGCGGCAAAATCGAATATATATTTTGTCGTCCGGCTGTGCCGAATCGTGCCGAATCATGCCCACCCGAACAAGTGTACGTGCCTAACGTTTTGTCGGAAGATAAGTAGTATTGTGAAATGTCAAAACAAATATCGTTCTAAAAAACAATTGAGGCATAAAACCCAATGGAATGATTTGGTGTTACAATTACAATAAAATATTATTATCTAAACACACTGGTAGTCGCTAAGTCATAAAATTACACTAACATTTTAAAACTAAAAACATTTACGTATTAAAATGTACAATCAAAACTTTGTTTGGATTTGTACTGGTTTAATTTCATAGGTATCAGGGGATCATGATTATATCCTAGAAGATGTCTTAACTCTAGGAGATAGAGACGGTATTATCAACGCTATAGCCGACGTGAGTATTATAATGACGAATGTATTGACCACAGGCTTAGCATAGAACTGGAATAGGCTAGATTACTGTTTATTCGCCCTAATAATTGCTTTGCCACCATTTTTAAAACAATGACAGTTAGATATGTTCAACCTTAGCGAAGTTTTAATTAACTAGAAGTTTTTTGTCAAAAGTGTTAATGTAATTCCAAGGTTGGCTATACCACCAGTAGCTGTCAGCATACAAGATATTCTATATTTTATTAGCAGTTAATCCTAAGAGCTCTCAAAACGGTGAAGGAAAACATCGTGAGGAAACCAGCACGGCCTAGAAACAAAAATTCGAAGACATGTGACATTTACTAACACGCACTAGGCCCGCGTGGTGGATTACGGCCCACTCCCTCGCTCAGAGAGGAGGCTTTTATAGGCTAAGTATGTAATTCTAAGAGTAGCTTTTCAGTGGTATAGTTCACTCATTCAACCGGCAGCCATGCTCACAGAAAGTAGCATGGCATGGTTCTCTCTTTCTAGCATGTACGTCTACGACATGATTACCGATTATTCCTAAAAGCAGGAAGTCAGCACAGCGGCATGGATGTAACCAAAAACATCCCCTCGCCGCGGCATGGGTAGTAAGTATCACACACACTGGACGCATCGAGGTTTGGAGACAGTAATGAGTGAAAGAGACGACGCTCTACAGAGACGAACTTTTCTAAAACTCCATACTGTTTATTGTACTCTAGACTGCTACGCTTATAATATTTTCGTTCCGGTACTCTAAAGCCCGATGACATCGTTTTTCGTTTCAGCTTAAGAGTAGAATGTCAATACAGCGGCATGGTTGCCTCTCACCAGCAACGTCCTCTCTGCTGCTGTCGATATAGCATGCAACCACGCGAGGTATAAGGCTGGAGGTACCACGTTCCTTCTTCGTGGCATGGGCAGGGTCACACATACCAGGCGCGCAGAGCGCGACTGTGAGAGGATCAGTTCGCGCAGGCGCAGGTGGCGGTGAGTGCGGTCTTGAGCTGCTATCAAGTCCGCTTCGGTTATGCCCGCTGAGAACAAAATTGATGTTAAGATCAAAGAGTAGAAAAACTTCTAAATTCGAAACAACTAGTCATCATCTCAGTAATTAAGAATGTGTGCTGCGATAAAATCGTGTAATTGACGCAAAGGTCGTCGCTCTTTGTCTATTGATATATTTTAATAAGGGTTAATTTTTAACAGTCAGATAACTTGTATGCAAAGAATAATGACAGCTTGACATATACTTCCTATAAAAACTGACAAACAGCCATATTGATTCCTCAGATAATAGGTATCTGACAATTGAAAAATTTGCCCTAAACAAAAACCTCTGTAGGGCTGATTTTTTAGCGTCAGATAACTTTTATCTAAGGATTAAATATGGCATTTTGCATAATATAATTATGTTCTATACAAAAACTGTCAAACCATTACATTTATTCCTCAGAAAAAAGTTATCTGACGTTTGAAAAATTCAACCCTTACAGTATTTCAACCGAATCAGCCGTAAATGTCTTGAAAACAAAGCCATATTTTTACACATAATCAAATTTTGAGTTTGCGAGTCGTTAATTCAGAAATTCCGTAACTAAAAGGAACTAAATACGTACTGTTATCATCATCAGCACACTTGAAGGGCGCCACCAATTTGTCGAAGTACGCGAGGGTGGAGTCTTTAGGCCTCCGTGTGATATCCGCGACCATCTTTAACGCTGAGTAGTCTATCCGGAACTTGGATAGTAAGGACGCCATGCTGTAGAGAATAAATTGGTTTAATATCGTCCTTCTAATTGAATGGAGTGAAAGGGGAGGTCTTTTTAATAATATTAGCATAGCATAATCAGCATAAAATGTTCTCCCTGCAGGAACACAGGCCCTTTTTTTTTGCGGATGGGTACTCACCATTTGACTCCTCCCGCTCTGGGTGGAGCGGAAGGGAGTGTCAGACTCTGACTGACTAAAACCCACCCGTGTTCCTTCCTTAGCCCTTTATGTTCCGGGCCGGCGGTAACCCTTTCGGACAATCCCGCTGACCCGGCAGGCTTCGGCCCTAAGGGGCCCCTCCTCGATGCTGACATCTCTTTGAGGCGCGCGTGGTACGCGTACGCGCCGTCTGGCACGAGACACAGGCCTCATCTCTTCGAGAGGGAGTGGGCTATAAGTTACCACGCAAGCCCAGTGAGGGTTGGTAGGTGTCACATGTCTTCGATTTTTTGGTTCTAGGACATGCCGGTTTCCTCACGATGTTTTCCTTCACCGTTTTGAGAGCAGTGGTTTTGAAATTGTTTACACAAAGTAAAGCGCCTGACTGGGTCGTACTCGCGACCTACAACTCGTAAGTTGGGCACCTCTGCTTTCTTTTAATTATTATTATCATAATATATTAAGAGGAAATGCGGTCGGAGAGACTTTTGAAAAATCCTAAGTAAAAAGTCGTAATTCGAGGTTTGCCTCTCGCATATTTCCCCCTCTAATATTGGACCAATTTAAAAGATATTTCATAAACTGAATAAGAAGGATATATACTGTGTCCTTATGTTAGTCTTTTTTCATTAAAGGTTGTCAAATTTGTACACTAGGTCTCTGTTGACAGCGGTTTAAATCGGCATTTTTTCAGGGTTCTAGTGCTTATAAAAATAATGTATCATCAAAAAGGAAAACAGGGACATACAAGTAGTTAATATTTATTATTCTGTAAAAAATCATTGCTTTATGGTCATTAACCAGAAAGAAAACAGGCGAGAGTATTTCTATGGAGAAACGACGACCTGCATTTCCTCTTAAGATTGGCCTGGAGAGCTCTGGTTGGTAAGATGTGTTGCAGTAGCCAGCGTCTGGCTCGAAAAGTCCAACTAGAGTGCTGAATAATCTGTTAAGACTCTATAAGGCTTCAAGTCTTCGTGGAAATAAATCTACTAACTTATTGTTTGAATAGTTATAATAAAACCATACTAATATTATAAATGCGAAAGTGTGTATGTCTCTTACCTCTTCACGCGTAAACCGCTGAACCTATTTAGATGGAATTTGGTATAGAGATAGTTTTATTCCCGGGAAAGGACATAGGATAGTTTTTATCCTGATATTTCCACGGGATCGACACTAATGCGGGTGAAACCGCGGGTTGCTGCTAGTGTAGTGTATCTATACCTACATATAAAATTCAAAGTCCTGACTGACTGATATATCAACGCACAGCCTAAACCACTGGTCCTCGAGACATGAAATTTGGAGTGTGTGTTCTTTGTGAAGAGTAGGTATCCACTAAGAAAGGGTTTTTCGAAATTCCACCCCTAAGAGGGTGAATAGGGGGAGTAATAGTTATAATTATAATACTTACTTTCGCTCCTCTATCTCGAGTTCTGTGTTCTTATTGGCCAGTGTAAATACTCGTAGGGGACACGACGACCACGCTCGTCGAGTCGACAATATGTACGGCAGGAGTAGAGTCAGACCTGTATTAAGACCACATCTTTGAGTGCTTGGGAATAGAGTGAAACCAAGGGTTCTATACGGATTATTTTTAGAGGACATATGAGATTGAACTGTGGATCTTTGACAGTCGTTACGGGTAGTCAGAGAGCCCGAAATTCTGACAACCAGTCTTATCAAGGGGTATCGTGTTACCCAGTAACTAGGTTGTGGAGGTCAGATAGGCAGTCGCTCCATGTAAAATACTCTGGTATTAAGCTGCATCCGGTTAGACTGGAAGCCGACCCCAACATAGTTGCGAAAAGGCTAGGCAGTTGATGATATGAGATTGAACTGAATATAATTCAAACTCAAAGCATTTATTTTAATTAAACCAATTACAGGCACTTTTGAATTGTCAAGGGGTCGGTCAGTCAGAAAGATGAAGCTAGTTGCTCATTCCAAAGCGTAGGTACCTATGGAGAAGAACGGGCAAGAAACTCCATGGATACTCTTTTAAATCAAAATAATACGGTTACAAAGTCTTGGTTATATCATTCGTGTTAAAATTATGCATATGAGGACGATGCAGAACGTTAAAAGCGTCCGTAATGAAAAGACGAAAAAAAAACACATTCAAATATTAAATTAAATAAAAAAAGCCATGACAGCAATGAGATGACCAGTCCCTAGTGACGGCGCCCGTTCACGAACATGACGCATGTAACAAATAGACAGAAGTTTGACCTCTATTTAGAACTTTGTTTTTAAAGCACTTTGATTTTTTTACAACCGCACAGGTCGATAGATCAGGTTAATCTACGCTTGCCGCGGTTGGTCGGTGGATGAGTGACCATACAGTCTTTACATACCGTGACTCCTCCGTGCCTCGGAAATCACGTTAAGCCGTTGGTCCCGGCTGTCATTCGTGGATTTTTGACAGTCGTTACGGGTAGTCAGAAGCCCGAAAGTCTAACAACCAGTCTTATCAAGGGGTATCGTATTACCCAGTAATTGGCTTGTGGAGGTCAGATAGGCAATCGCTCCATGTAAAATACTGGTATTCAGCTGCATCCGGTTAGACTGGAAGCCGACCCCAACATAGTTGGGAAAAGGCTAGGCAGATGATGACTTTAAGGACACAAATGCACAGAGTTGGACTTAATAGCATAGGCATTTTCAGTTTCTTTATTCGGCATATTTTAATGTAACGATCGGTACCGTTAAATGCTGCAAAGGAATGTCATAGGACAGATCTAAGAAAATGAAGTCTTACCTCCGTCATCATACAGCCACCACACGTCCACAGTGCCGGCCTGCCGCTTGGTGAACTGCTCCACGGACGTGAACGACGACGCGCGCCGCGCCGAGCTCGCGCCCAGCGCGCGACGCACCGCGCTGCCGATACCTTTGGCCACACCACTGCACGGGATAACCAGTAGAGTTAGGATCACATACAGCAAGCTATAACATTTATTTTTCACACCACCTGCTCATCATGATCAGCCTATCTATAACGTTTCGACTCCTCTAGGTGAGAGGGAGTGGGCAGTAATCCACCACGCGGGCCCAGTGCAGACTGGTAAATGTCACATGTCTTCGAATTTATTGGTTCTAGGACATGACGGTTTCCTCACGATGATTTCTTCCATTGTTTTGAGGGCAGTTGTGGTGAAATAGTTTTCAAAGTAAACTGCCCGTCAGAGTTTGAACTTACAACCTACTCGTAAGTCGCGGCCGTTACCACTGGGCCGCCAGCACCACTGCTCGACCTGCTCGATAATGCCATGCACACCTAACCTAAACTAAGTCATTACAGCCCCGGGCCGCGCAACAATATTGTACTGAATTTCATTTTAACCTGCTGATCAATACCGTGATTTGAATTTGGAACCATAGCTAAAAAAAAATATATTCGTAAATTGGAATTGCTTTTGATTACCTCGCTTTGTTCAGGAATTAATTCTGGACCTGCTCGGGAGCACTAGAATACTTCGTTACGCTCGAAATTCAAACCAGAGCCCATGACATAAGATACTGTTTTATCCCCTTATTGAATAATCTACTATCAAACGATATCCTAAACTCATATTTGTGGCAAAGTTTTTTTTATTTTGAAAAATAGGGTGTTGGCTACAGTTGGGTTTAGAGCTCTTCCCCCGACTTCCCTAACCAGATTTCAACACAATACAATAACACAAATAAAACAGTGTCATTGTGATTTATATCATCTTACTTTCTAAAAAGAAAAAGTATGTAAGTGGATCAATAAATAACATCAAAGTTTACCTTTCTTTATCATCAGTCTTTTTAGCAATTTCCTTGTTCAACGCCGCGGGGTCGGCAGACACGTTGCGTCCTAGTTGCGGAGAGCCCAACGATACGTCGGACATACTGCTACCTACACATTGGATGTATGTTGTGACTTATGTTAGGAACAGACGGATGCATTCATTGGATACTCCTCACGCACAGACATACCTTGGCATAGCTACTGTATGTGCCAAAAGTATCTGACAAAAGTGTAAACAAACCCTGCTCAGGTTAATTTTTAAAACAATCACTCACTAAAGACAGAAAGAAAATACGTTTATTCACGGTAAGACAAAAACTCAAGCAAAAAAATAACAAGTTGGGGGAAATATGCGTCATTTCCACGCTACACGGCATGACTAGCATAATGCTGTGACCCTATGCGAGACAGAGCCACAGCACTGGTTTTCAGTAACACATTCATCTGTATTAAGAAGGTTTTAACTTTATATCTCACAATTTATTTCAAAAAATATTGTTTGAATAACATCATTGAATTGTAATTGAAAAATCATAAACAAAAATTGAGGTTACAAAATTAACTTCAATTGTGAAATGAAAAGCATCTCTAACGTGATTTAAATTTAGAATTTCAGGTTTCAGTTTTCAAATAATCAAATCGAAGCAATCAATAAATTTGTCAGTGACACTACGAATTGGAATCCACAGGAACGTTTTGTTTACATTTACATCAGATACTTTTGGAACAGACTGTAGCTAGAACTAACCAATTAATGCGGCCGTTCCGTAACGTTGATATTATAACAAGTATTCTTTGACTTAAAATTATGTCGTGTTAACTTGGAGTTGTTTGTTTGCTGGTACATACAGGCAGGCGTTTGAGGTGCGTCCAAAGGATTAAGTTAGGCAATAAAAAAACACATAATATCTTACAGCAAGCAGTAAGTTACTATCGTATACAGAAGTTACAGTAAGTTGTAATATCTTACAGCAAGCAGTAAGTTACTATCGTATACAGACGTTACAGTAAATTGTAATATCTTACAGCAAGCAGTAAGTTACTATCGTATACAGAAGTAACAATAAGTTGTAATATCTTACAGCAAGCAGTAAGTTACTATCGTATACAGACGATACAGTAAATTGTAATATCTTACAGCAAGCAGTAAGTTACTATCGTATACAGAAGTTACAGTAAGTTGTAATATCTTACAGCAAGCAGTAATTAAGTTACTATCGTATACAGAAGTTACAATAAGTTGTAACTTTAACTTTTGACAATACAGTGGTAAATTGCTAAAAAGAGAACACACAGTTTTAGTGAATCGAAGAAGCACTTTATGTAAAAGTCAAGTCTAATAAGAATGATTAATTACAATAGAAGTATGCAAATAAAAGTTATATTGAACCTGGGGCCGTATTACGAAGTGTAAGAGCTATTATTGTTTGCCCCCTTAAATATTTATTTTATTCTGTTTTTAGTATTTGTTGTTATAGCGGCACAGAAATATCATCTGTGAAAATTTCAACTGTCTAGCTATCACGGTTTATGACATACAGCCTGACGACAGACAGACAGTCGGACTGTGAGTCTTAGTAATAGGGTCCCGTTTTCACCCTTTGGGTACGGAACCCTAAAAAGGCCTAAGGAATTATATATTAGATACATAAGTTTACCTTTTTTATATTAGACACATAAGTTTAACTTGAACTGTTTTGTATTTTATTTAGACGTAAGTACATACTTGCTATATTTTATAAATGAAACTATGGTGTTCAGTTTCTTGGGTGGCTTGATTGTCGTAATATACAGAGCTATTGGTAAATCATTAACAACCTCTTAAGAGGTCATTGTACTCATCATTATTAAAAACTTTTACTATGGGACCAAACCTGAAATCGCGAAAAAAAAATCAGCTGTACCTTACATTTGTGTTCGTATAATTCGTCAAAATGTAGGAAACAGCTGATTTTTTTTTCGCGATTTCAGGTTTGGTCCCATAGTAAAAGTTGTTCATAATGATGAGTACAATGACCTCTTAAGAGGTTGTTGAAGTTTTACCAACAACCCTGTATACTACAACTTATTGTTAATTTAGTTAAGTTTATCTCTAAGTAAACTGTAATAATATTCTGTTCTTTGAGAAATAAATGTCTTTAAACAGAAAACAGTGTTGGCTTGGACACTGAAGTTCCACCAACCAACCACTATCCTACCCAAAACGATGGACATCATTTGTTTCAGTGCCAGAATGAGATAGAGCTATACAAGTCGTATAACACCATCCCTTTTTCGCATTTCATAGTACGGCCTCAGTTTAAAAAAGAAGTATAGAATAAAAATGGTGACTCACCTCTAGAATGCGTGTTGAGACTCTCTGTGGACTTAGATTCCTTGTTATCGCCCATGGAACCTAAACAGAAGCTGATGTGTGATGGCTGCATGATACACATAAAGAGTACATTTGCTGCGGAAAATACGCCGTGATATCGTATGAACGCGCCTTTTTCAAAAATGTAGGAGCAGTCGAAGCGAAAGCGGGGTAAAGGCGATTATTAAATTAAGTATAACTAAGGGCCTGCGGGCGGAGAGTAATGGGTATCTCACCGTCCGATCAGGACCAGGCCAGTGCCGGGGGGCGCGTACGTGTTCCACGCGCGCCTCAAAGAGGTGTCAGCATTGAGGAGGGGCCCCTTAGGGCCGAAGCCTGCCGGGTCAGCGGGATTGTCCGAAAGGGTTACCGCTGGCCCGGAACATAAAGGGCTAAGGAAGGAACACGGGTGGGTTTTAGTCAGTAAGAGTCTGACACTCCCTTCTGCTCCACCCAGAGCGGGAGGAGTCATTTGATGATTACCCATCCACAAAAAAAAAAAAAAAAATAAGGTCCCCGCACACAGGCCACCGGCCACAACCACAAAACGACGCCACCGGCACATTTCCTGTAGTTTTCATAAATTTTATAAGGACTCGCCGCACACGGTTGACGCCGGTGGCCGCCACACGCTACAAATTGTCGTTCAATCGTCGTTCTAGCTTCTCGTGGCGGCGTTTGTTGCTGTGGTCGATACCACGTGTGCGGGGACCCACGCACCATCTGCCGAGCCTTTTCCCAACCACGTTGGGGTCAGCTTCCAGTCTAACCGGATGCAGCTGATTACCAGTACGTTACGTGGTGCGACTGCTTATCTGACGTCAGCAACCCAGTTACTGGGCAACACCATTGGTAAGACTTTCAGCTTTCATATTCTATCGTAAATTACCGGCACATCAATCTTTAGAAGAGCACTGTTAGACAGGTACAGTATTTTTATCTCACAAAATGACGCGCGCTCTACTTGTGGTAACCATAAGTAAATCGCGCGTCGCTTCGTGAGATAAAAATACTATATGAGTGACAGAGATGACGCACTACAAAGTCGAACTTTAAACTCTCGATGTGCCGTGTTTACCGCAGGGTACTGTAGTCATATTGAAAGGTCGCCTTAGTTCGCCACACTTTCGCTTCGCTATCTGTGTTACAAAGACTAACTTTATTTAACAAATTGTTCGAGAACACGCCCAATCAGTGGCGTAACGATAGGGTGGCATTGGGGCAAAATGTCCCCCAGCCAGAGGGGCCCCCGGCCCGAGAGGGCCATGAGCACAGGAGGATCCTAACATAAGGACAGAAGCAGTCTGATGTTAAATTTTGTAGGGAAAAATATGACATTTTCGCGGGAGAAGTGCTAATAAAAAGAAACGTTGGTTGAGCTTCTTTATATTGAGGGAGGGCCCCATCTCTTGAATTTGCCACGGGCCCCAAACGGTATAGTTACGATTTTGACGGTAAAATTAGTACAGCAGTATTTTTCGCAGCAAATATGTAAAGAGTTATTAATCAACAAAATGGAAACTACGTTCGAAAGTATGAGTTAATGCCGATGAAGAATTGATTCGTTAGTCATTCTAATTCATTTTCTAACACCCATTAAAATTAAATTCTGAAAAGCGGAAAATTTCGTTATCACTAATACACCGAAAATGTGCGGATTTAAAGAATTACATTGATTAGATTAGGTACATAATTGTTTCGGATATGGTCGAAAAAAAGCCCACTGACCATGTTTATTTATTTACTTATAGGAGAACCAATGTTGCAAGAAGGTCTGTTTGTCTCGGTTATGGATTATTTAGGCAAATTAGACAGGTCGTGAACTTTGTTCATGTTTCTCAATCAGACCGATTTAAATCGTAGTAGCAACGACAAACCTTTGTATTTGGCAATACTTTACAATAGTTTATTGTAATTAAATAATTATTTTTAATAGTTCGTAGTGTTTTGAGATTGCTTAAGTAGTTTCACATTTATAGGATTTACTCAAATCTCGAAATGTGCAGTCACCAAAAGAGATAAGTATTCAGGATCGTCGGATATAGTTGAAGTTTAGTACGAAACTGATTTCTATTAATAAAATTAAATTTCATTCGAGAACATCCATCGCTTTCTTACTAAACTTCAGCTATATCCGACGATCCTGCATACTTATCTCTTTTGTTGACTGTACAGGTAAGAATTTAAAACCATAAATTACAAATTATATTAGTTCAAGTAAAAAAAACTAGAAAGTCCCGCTACGTATCCGGTAAAAAAAATCGTCGAAAGTAAATAGCTACTACATACCATACAAGAGTGACTACTATCACACTAATATTGTAAGTAAAGGCGGAAGTTTGTGTTTGTATGTTTGTTACTTTTTCACGCACAAACGGCTGAGCGGATTTGGATGAAATTTGACACACAGATAGTTTATAACCAGGATTAACACATAGGATACTTTACATCCCGATATTCTCTCGGGATCGACACTTACGCGGATGAAAACGCGAGGCACAGCTAGTACATTATACAATGCTGGCTAGATAAAGACTATGGCAAACTATGGTCTTTATCCAGCCAGCATTGGTTAATATTCTTCAAGGCTGGCTGCATATTGCCTCTGTGGAGATATACTTACGTGAGAAAGCGGACAAGTCCTTCAAGTTGACATCAGAGAGGTACGCTTGCACGTCGTCATCCATAGCGTCCGCGGTGTACTGCCCCCCCTCCACGCGCAGGATCGCGATAGCCATGTGCACGTCCAGCGCTTTGCTACGACACAGATACAATACCGTCTAGTGACCGGTTTTACTGGTAAAATCATATGATTTGGGGAGTCAATTAATGATAGGATTCCTGATTTCTTTTTATTGCTGACTGGGTCCGCTCTTCACCTCGATCACCCTTGATGGAAAGCGATAGATGAGGTGTATGATGGAATGCTTGCACCCTATTGCATCGGATTTAAACGTAACTGGAGAAATATGGATGTGCTTTAGAACTTTGCCTACCCCTATGGGACAGGCAGGCGTGATGGTATGTTTGTCCTAATACTTCATGATACTAATCAAGGCTAGAGCTAGTGGTAACCTTAGAGGAACTTCACACTTCCTCTAACAAGTTCAAATTCAAATTATTTGTTAGTCACAATTTGTTTAAAAATAGGATAGACAGTGACCCCCAAACTGCATTTGCCTGTATCTCGGGAGTCCCGAGTCAGTGTTGCGACATTTTCAAATTGGTACATAGTTCATAGTGATTATTGCAAGACAGGATAAAATAAACTAAAATTTAACTAATCTAAAATCATATTAAAATAAAATAAAAAAAAACTTAGAATATAAATTGCCATAGGCATGAGATCAAACTAAACAAAATAAAATCAACAGTGTGAGTGTTCGGTGTTTTCACCGAACACCTTAGTTAGCAATATCGGCGCAAAGCGTTGACCTAATTTTATTACTTATTATTTTATATTAGATATTATATTCAGTGCACTTTTGTCTACCGCGTTAGCCGGGTGTATTCAAACATTCCATCAACATTTCATTAACATTTTATCACTAAGAACAGTTTGAGAGTGAGTCAATAAATAGTGTTCAACATAAACATTTGTTTCTCCTCAAAAACACCGACACCTCGCTACGTACCCCGACATATTTTGGTCCTTCGAGCCGGATCACGCGTCGCGTAATTTCGGAAATTCGGAATATTGGTGTGCGAGGTCTGAACTATCGTAACAAACAACAGTGTGTGTGCGTTCGTGGGGCTGTCAGAGCAAACATTGGAGCAGAAACTGAAGTAGCAGCAAAGGCTGAGTACTAACAGCGGAGAATACAAGTAATATTTTTCCTTATTTTTAGTCAGTAAGGGGTTTAACACCCTATAACAATGTCAGAACTCATTGAAACGCAATCAATGATCTATGATAGCATCATAAAACTTGGCATTAACCTGAAGAAGGATAGTGCTGACAGGAAAACAGTAGACTACTTTAAGCGGAAGCTTAATACTTTGGAGGACTATTGGAATGATTACCGAGTTAATCATGAGCGAATTGAGGGAGAAGTAAGTAAAACTGATCCTTATTTCACCGACCGAGAGTACGAGAAAACACGTACGGTGTATGAGTCAACCAAGGCGTTGATCAACCAACAGTATCAGCTGCGGTTCGTGAAAACGGGAAGCCTCTCAGCAGGTGAGCAAACAACAGCTCGTGACAGATCGCCATCGGCATCGAGTATGCGTGCAGAAGAGAAAACAGGTGAGGAGGCGGAATCAAATTTCCCAAGGCATCTGAGCGACCGCCCAGCTCAGAAGTCTAACATGGAGCCAAACAGCAAGCTAGACGCATTGTTGAAGAAACAGTATGCAAACTTTAAAGCCTTTGTGCGGACAACCGCAAACATAGACGTGGACTCTATCTCAGATAAGTGGGAATTTGAGGACGTATTGAGGTCACTACAGTCTAGGTGGTCAGCTAGCGGCGCTGGTGCTAGCGGCGGGAACGCTGCTGTACAGATGGCTGCGGCTGCGAGCGCGCCGCATCCACATCACGTCAGACATGGAGCTTCGACCCACCAGAAGTATTAGTGAGGTGAACGTCAATAGTGTTAGTGTTAGTGCGCGTCAAAACATGAATGAACATCAATCTAGTGCGACACATATTTACGGTGAATTAAACAATGCAATGGTGAATAGGGCGTGTCCTCGCGTGCCTAGGAATCCTTTAGGAACAATAAGCTCTTAATTTTATTTCAAATCAGTTTAACGTTTATTATACTAATATGTTAATCTTAAGTTGGCTTGTTTTCACCTTGTGAACATTATTATCATGATCGTTCCATTATATTACTAACAAACATTGTTTCATCTCAGCATCCCTATCTTTCGTGGCCCGGAATATGTTCGGTGTTTTCACCGAACACCTTAGTTAGCAATATCGGCGCAAAGCGTTGACCTAATTTTATTACTTATTATTTTATATTAGATATTATATTCAGTGCACTTTTGTCTACCGCGTTAGCCGGGTGTATTCAAACATTCCATCAACATTTCATTAACATTTTATCACTAAGAACAGTTTGAGAGTGAGTCAATAAATAGTGTTCAACATAAACATTTGTTTCTCCTCAAAAACACCGACACCTCGCTACGTACCCCGACAGTGAGATCAATTAAATAGCGATTATTGCATAGGAATTATTGCAAGAGAGGAAAACAAAAACTAAAATTTAACTAAACTAAAATCAATTAAATTAAAATATTAGAATATTAAAAAAAAATAAAAAATTGGAAGGCTGAAGGAAGTTGGAAGGCTGTCTAACAATTTCAGTGTTTTCAGATCCGTTTGATTGATACGCCAATTTATAATTTTAAATACTTCTAGTTTCGAGTTTAGTTTAAATATAAATAATTTGAATCAGTTGGCAATAGGCTCGCACCCCATTACATGCGACTGAAACATTACTAGTAAAATATGAGCGTCTAGTATAGGTACTGCTGATCCCCTTAGGAGAATACAAGCGTGAAGTTATATCATTCAAATAAAAACAATTCACTTACTGCATAACTTCAACATAGTCGACGATTTCGTTTCTTTCGCTCGTTTGCCAATTCTCCTTGAATCCCATCAGCAGAATATTTGGCTTCAACTTGCCGATACCACTAGCCTGCAATCAAAATTCGCGTTAAAAGGAATGGAACAGAATCATTGTGTACAAGGCCATTCAAATGAAAACCTGTCAAACCAAACGTCAAATCAAACGTCAAACGAAACGTCAAATGAAACGCCAAACTAAATGTCAAACTAAACGTCATAGTAAACGTCAACCAAAATAGGTTCTCTAAACGTCACTTGCGACTACTTGCGAGCACTTGTCTTGCGGGTAAGGTTATATGGCGGCGTTAAAATTTATTAGCCGTAACTTTGTGAGCATACTTTTCCCTGTATTGACTGCTACGTTTATTTATCTTGACTGGAATCACACTAGGCAGTGGAAATTGCTGCAGCAGAAACAGAACACTTCTAAGAACTAACTAACTGTCAATAACACTACTTGTGTAATCTACTTGTGAGTAATATTTTTAAGTCTAACATTCTAACCAAACTATTGTATTCAACATATAGTTTGACGATATTCAAAGGTTTTGTCTTGCGGCAGAAACGAAATTTGGCGACTAAAATGTGACTATTAACCTAAGAAGATTGAAATGCACGCCCGCTTATATCATAGATCGACGTACAGGAAGCTGCACATCAGTGTTAAAACTTTGACCTTGAGCTGGCCTGGCGTAGTACGGAGTTTGTTGTTTTTACTACTCTGCCGTCTTAACGAAAAGTGCAATAACTAGGTTAAACCTGATTTCGAGAGAAAAACGCGGTTAAAGATTTTTTTTTGTTTTGTTTGTATCTCCATCACTATATTATGCTTAGTATTAAAACCGGCTACGTCATGGATACGTAAAAAGTGTCTAAAAAGAATATTTAGATCTCATTCTGCTGATTCCAATTATGTACTTAACTCAATTTGGGGCAAAACTCGAGTTACTTATTGCACTTTTCGTAAGGACGGCAGTACTGACGTTGTACTTGTGTTGGTCTTAGACAACTCAAAATCTATTTTGTGTAAGAATGTCCTTTGGCGATATAGAATTTGAGTTGTAGTTGTCTGTATTCAATTCGTACACAAAAGTTCAAGCAGCCACAAAAAAATGAGAAAAACATATTCGAGTTGTTATATTCAATTAAATGTTGGTATTTTTTCAATATTATGCTTAAAACACCTCTAACATAAATATTATGATTTTTGGCATTTATTTTCAATCTCAAATAGCAGCCGGGGGGTTAATTGTAAAATTTCATTGTAATAGTAAGATTCTCAAGATGTTATTTCCCATAAGAAAATAGGACTTTTTTCTGCCGGCCAAAAGAAAAAGTACAATTTTCTTAACTGGACTTTAATTTTTAGGTGTAAAATATTCGGCAATGATGTCCTTTGTGTTTTGCCAAAGATAAACAATGGAACCTTTGGGTGTTGTCAAATTTGGAAAGACTGATGTTGTGAATTGCATCTGGACAATAATTTATACTTCTTTCCAGAACCAACATGGCTGTTTTTGGAATGACTGCCCGTTACGCCTGGCTTGCTGTGCCTATGGGAGGCTTCCTCCTAGGCAAGTACTTGGATGACCAAGAAACCCTGAGGATGACTAGCTTCCGGGACAAGTCTAAGCTCTACGGAGATGTTACAGGCAAGAGAGAGAAACCGTCTTGGCCTTGAAGATGTTTGGAATGAAGATATTGTAGTGATTATGTTTTAGAATCAATAAAGTCTTTAAATTATTGACTTTTGCATTATTAATATAACCTCTAATGAAAATTTAAAGATTTTTGTTTATAGTGTAACAAAAAACAAAAGGCTGTCATGTGCCACTGGATTATTTACAGAACTTTTACATAAACCCTCAACTTCTTTCGCGATAAGCTAGATAATTATGTGAAATTTATGGAATTAGTTACTTTTTTGTAGTAACAAGATCTTTTTTAGGGTTCCGTAGTTCCTACAAGGAAACCTTATAGTTTCGTCATGTCCGTCTGCCTGTCTGTCTGTCTGTCCGAGGTTTTTCTAAGAGACCGTTAGTACTAGAAAGCTGTAATTTTGTAGGAGTGCGTATATCAATTACGCCGACAAAGTGGTAAAATAAAATTTCGGAAAATATTTTTTTTTTTAGGGTAGTTCCTCTACATGTGAAGTGGGGATGAATATTTTTTTCGTCGTCTACCCCATCGTGTGGGGTATCGTTGAATAGGTCTTCTAAAATGACTTGGGTTGCTAATATAATTTTTAGATTTAATGCTCCATTTACGAATTATTGAACTTTAAAGTGCAAATTTTTGTTCCAGTAGGGCGTCCCCCCCGTCTAAAACCTAAACTGCTAGCTTGAAAAATCTGGAAAAATTCACGACGATAGTGCATTTCATGAACTTTAAAGGAAAACTATAGCGGTTAAGAACACTTTAGCAGTAATAGTCGTTGAACTTGGATGTTGGATAATTTTGTACCAAATACAAAATCCTTAGCATTAATCCTTTAAAGTGACTAAGATGAAGTAGTTGCTTGTTTATAACGGGTAAAGACTTGCATTGAAAAGCAAAATATGTTTTTTTTTTTTCCTTTCAGAATAAAGAACAACAGAATCATACCATACTACATTGTGATAACGGGCTACTACGGAACCCTACACTGTGCGTGGCCCGACACGCACTTGGCCGGTTTTTTAACTTTCTTAAGTCATCAAGATTCTCTTGCCCTTTGTCCCAATTTAATTTTCATAAGTAATGCGAGTGCTTGGAAGGACTTGGGGGGGAAAGCTTTTGCCCAGCTGTGGGACAGTAAAGACTAAACAAAAACAATAAAAAAAAGTGATGGACGGGATTGGGCGGATCACATCAGCATGTCACTGACTCTGGCAGGGCCACCACAGGGGATTTTAATTTTGTTAACACAAAAAATGTGTAGAAATTTGTCGCCAAATATGAGAATTTGCCGGTCACTGGTTCAAAAGATATAAGGTGGCCGATCTGGAGAGAGTCTCCCCAGCAGGGCCACATTTATATCTCAAAAACTAGGGCACCTAGCGAAGAGTTTACGATAAAACTCTTCCATCTAGCTGTTGGACTATACCTTACCAATTGAACTCATTATAATAATATCTTCTAAACTAAGACCCGATTAAATCTGTGACTTGGTGACTGATTCCGACTAACTGGCGACAAAATATGGGAGAAAACAGATCTTCGCTAGGTGCCCTGATTTTTGAGATATAAATGTGGCCCTGCTGGGGAGACTCTCTCCAGATCGGCCACCTATAAACCCTTATATCTTTTGAACCAGTGACCGACAAATTCTGATATTTGGCGACAAATTTTTTGTGTTACCAAAATTAAAATCCCTGATGATGGTCCTGCCAGAGTCAGTGACACCACATCAGCCGCATGCCGGATGACTGCTGGGCAACAGTCTCCACACGGTCGGGCCGGGGAGTGGGCGGGGTCGCCCAGGTCGGCACTAAAAGAGATGGCGAGATAACCTGGAAGCGTACTGCGAGGGCTAGTTCGAGATGGGACGGGAAAAGTTTCTAGAGGGATTTGAAGGGAAATCTTTGCCCAGCAGTGGGAGAGTAAGTGTAACAAAAAAAAATCAGACAAATAATGGTTTGTAGTCTGTACTCTTTATTTTTTATTGTTGTTGTACTTTGAAAATGGTTAGATCTGAACGCTTTCTAAAGGCGAAGCAAACGGAGAACATTGTTTTTTTACCCGACTGCGTCAGAAGGAGGGTTATGTTTTTCGAGTGTATGTATGTATGTATATTTCTTTGGCACGCTCTGTAGCTTAAACGGCTTGATCGATTTCAGCTTGAGAGGTACCGTTAGATTCGTCTTAATTGTGAGAGTGATACTGGGTATATCAAAATTGAAAAAAAAAATACGTTGGCCGATTTTTGGCGCAATATGTCTTCAAATATATTTTTTTTTTCTCAAAACCTATCGAGTGGGTCAAAATAAAGGGTTTTAGAAGGTGATTACAAAAATATATACCTATAACTTATATGGTTAAAAGTAATTCGAAGTGACAAATCGTGAAAAACACGTAAGTACCAAGAACTAAATCGTTTGCGAATTCTTTCACATTTGTAAACTAAAAAGCTGGAAATAAAAAAAAAGTTATTTAAAAAATAAAAACCCGACTGCTAAACTGAAAAGCTAAAAACAAGCCCATTTATTTTAAATAAAAGTTGGAAGCAGGCGGGACCCATACCATTTTTATTATATTTTCAAATTCAAATGGGTCGGTCCCGCCTGCTTCCAACTTTTATTTAATTTAAAATGGGCTTGTTTTTAGCTTTTCAGTTTAGCAGTCGGGTTTTTTATTTTTTAAATAACTTTTTTTTTCTAACATATTTTTTGTGGCTTAGTATTTCTTACCTGCACTAAAGCACTGGCTCCATCCTTGAACCCCACATCATCTACAATCGAGTAGAACGCCTTGATCTTCCGTTTGGTGAACCACTGGTACGCGCGGCTCGCTAGCGCCTCACGACCTCGGTGACTTACCTGGCCCTAGAATTTAAATAGTAATTATACTATGCGCAAAATTATACAACATTATTTTTACGAAGCCCGAAACACGTGTCTAGTATATTTTATGTAAAGAATCTATGTACAAAATTTCAAAACTGTATCATGAAAAATCACAAAGTTATAAGCTTGTTAAGTTACCGGTTTGTCCATACAAAAACATGCTCACCTGCGCCGCTCGCGCCGCGCCGTCTTGCGCTCATTAATAGTACCTAGGTACCTAACCGTGCGGCGCGGAGATTGGATAACCTACGTAGTGTCGCTCGGTGTCCAACTTTTACCCTTTTTTAAATATTTATGGGACAAAATATAACATGGGGTAAAAATTATTGGAATCAATTCAGTTACTTATTCTGAACAAACTATATTCAGGTTTCACATATATACTAAAAATAACGTTGTATATGTGTTGTGTGCGACTCCGACTCGCACTTGGCCGCTTTTCTTGATTCAAATACAAATTATCATTGAGGACTAAGGCTGCCCGCCCACGTCCGATAATCGGTGACCGAGAGAAAAATAGAACGTACTGATGGCAATAGTGCAACGCACACGTCCTACAAAAAGTCGGTCTAAATAACATAGGGCGGAATAATCTGATCGATTGTAGGACCTACAAAAAGTCTGACGTGGGCGCGCAGCCTTAACAAAATCGTCCTTGCCTGAATTAGACGAATAAAACCCTTACCTGCATAATATGGCCACAGAGCATGAGCGAGTGTCCCTTAGTGAGTAAATAGGTGAAGTCCGTCAGTATGGGCCTCTCGCCCGGGAAGCCAGTCAGCACCAGGATCTGAGGCCTACAGACAAATAACATAATACACTCGTTTCGCTGTTCGTGTTACCCAGTAACTGGGTTGTGGAGGTCAGATAGGCAGTCACTCCATTTAATACTGGTATTCAGCTGCATCCGGTTAGACTGGAAGCCGACCCCAACATACTTTGGGAAAAGGCTAGGCAGATGATGACTCGTTTCGCTGTTAGATTCGAACCCAGGCAAGCACTTTAATTTGCGTACATAATTTCATCATCACAGCTCTCAAAACGGTCAAGGACAACATCGTGCTAGAACCAAAATTTCGGCTTGCGCTAGAACCAAAATTTGGAAGACATGTGACATCTACCAACTCGCACCGCGCGCTGGGTCCGCGCGGTACATTACAGCCCACTACCACTCGAAATCCGACGCGTCGACGAGTATTGACGGTTGAGTTGCCTCAGCCGTTTTACTTATTTATGGTCGTGACTAGTTCAGCTTTGTAGAGCGTCGTGTCTGTCAGTCATATCTGTATTGCCTCCTCTACACGTCGGCTGACGCGTCCGCGGACGTCGACAGATGCATCAGCAGATGGATCACCACGAGTCAACCACACGTCTGTTGGTCGTTCAGTCTGTGTTAATTCTCGACGCAACTCGTACGCACGCAAATTACCCCGTCTACACGTCGGCGGACGCATTCGCAGATGACCATCTGCTGATGAATCTGTCGACGTGTGGCTTTACACAGCCTCTCAAGCTGTGTCATGTAATGCTGTAAACTCACCTGTAGTTCTTAACATGTTCAGTGACAGTGTTGAGATGGTAGACGCCGGTTAGTGCCACCTTGTACGTCTGCGCCTGAGTCGTGGAGCCCCAGTTCACGTCTGGAGTAGGAACACATAATTAATCGTTATTACTAGTTTGTTAGTAAATTTAGAAACAATTTAAACAGAATATCCAGATAGAAAGAAAGAAAATTTGTTTATTCTGCACAAAAAAGACGCAAATTATACCATAGATGAAATAAACGTAGATGTTCCTATTATTCCGATCCTAAAAGTATAATCATGTCTTCTTCTAGTTTTTTTACCGACAAAAAAAAAAAAAAGGAGGTTATCAATACGACACGTACCTAAGTATGTATGTAATATTATTGGAACTGAAAAAAATTAAATCGACTTCAAAAAGAAATTAACTCAAAATGATGAATTAACTAATTTCGGAAGTCGGTGGCAATACAGATCCCAAGAATCCGACTTCCGAAATTAAAGTTATTACCTAGGTAACTTTGAGTTAATTTCTTCTTGAGGTCGATTTAATTTTTTTTAGGCTGGCAAAGAATAAGTAATGAATTTAGGTCCTATAAAAGCAAGTTCAGTGACCAAAAAAGACATTTTTGTTAGCCTATATTGTGTCCCACTGGTGGGCAAAGCTCCTCCTGTTTCCTTCCAAACCTCCCTGTCTTCTGCGGTGTCTGGCCATGTTGACCCTGCAAACCTTATCAGATCAATCACACCACCTTCGCCGTGGTCTACCTCGACGGCGATGTCCTTCCTCAGGCGTCTAGAGAGTGACGATCTTTGCCCATCTCTCATCTTATTCTAAGTATGTACATAACATTACATAAAATTCCATACATATTCGGTTCCCTTTTTAAATTCTTCTGGCAGATAGTGGCGTTATTTAGTGAAGAAAAAACAAAATGATGGATTTTTTTGTGATTCTGCGTACCTAACTGATAATTCGTCCTTTCTCAGCTTAGAGTAAGAAAGCTATAGAGCATCGGGTAGCGTGGCCACACATGAGACGAAAAACTAACTTAACTAACATGAGCTACATAAGTAGCTGCCTTGAAAAAACTGGCACGCACTGAGAGACGGAAATATTATAGCTTTATCCTTTTCTGTTACTTATAATAACTCTATACTTTATCCCTTTCTTGTGGAAATGAAATGGAGCTACCCGACGTCTATACCTTTCCTTGTCTCAGTTTCTCAGTATAAGAGCGGAATCGCTCCATTTTACTACATAAGGGGAAGCGCTAGGGTAGTCCGCGAAATTCAAATTTTCTTACGTGTTTTTACAATTTGCAGGTCAGTGTCAGTGAGGGGCTTGTGGCTAAGTAATAACAGCCGCACGGGTCGCTTGCCGCGGTTGGTCCGGGATGGGTGGCCATCTTCACATACCAAGACCCCTCCGTGCCGCGGAAAAGCTGAGCCACGTTAAGCCGTTGGTCCCGGCTGTCATTCGTGGATCTTTAAATCGTTACAGGTCGTGAGAAGCCCGAAAGTCTGACAACCAGTCTTACCGAGGGTTGTATTAATTACCCACCTGGTTTCCTATAAGACACGAGTAGATACAGCGTGAGCAGGAAGCTGAAGGTGACGAGCGCCTGAATCCACGAGATCACGAACATGATGGCCACGCACAGCATCGCGCCCACAAGCGACAGCCACATGTTGTAGAACTGCGACAGACACAACGCAACTATGGATTTATGATGTCTGAAGACATAATAGCAGAGGCTGTAGTTACTAGGAATTAAGAATAAAAACTAAAATGTTCTATTATGGTGCCGATTCTGTTGTTCACAAACTAAACTAAATTTAAGTTCAGGCATCTTTTTCTTTCTATTTCATTAAGAAAAGGGCAGAAGATAAATATTAGTTTAGTCCTGTCAAATTAGTCAGCGCCTGACGTAAATTGACGTATTTTTAATAGCCAATTTTTTAATCTTGTCTAAATTGTCTATGGAGTATCTTAATATGACAGGACTAAACTAATATTTATCTTCTTTTCTTGTCTTAATTAAATAGAAAGAAAAAGATGCCTGAACTTAAATTTAGTTTAGTTTGTGAACAACAGAATTGGCGCCATTGATAACTAATGAAGATAAACCTCTATTAAAAAACCGAACAAGAGCGAGTCGGACTCGCGCACCGAGGGTTCCGTACTATCATATGTTTTTACATTTTTCATCAAAAATCGAAAACTATGCGGTCTACAAAAAAAAAGTTTTTTTTTGAGAATGTGCAAACTGCGCTCTTTCATATGATATCCCACATGCCCTAGTAGCCCTACTTCTCAGCCCTATTTTTCAGACACCCTTTCAGTCCTTGTTGCAAAAAATATACAGTTATTTTTATTTCTTTCTTATTTGCAAAATAGTTGGGCAAACGTCATCTAAAACTATTCAAAATTTCAAGTTGATAGCATTAGTAGTTCTTGAGATATCTAGCTGTGACAGACAGACAGACTGAGTCTCACCATAAGGGTTCTGTTTTACCAATTTGGTATGGAACCTTAAAAACAGAATTCTGTGTTTGGCCAGTTAATTTAATTTGAAGTTGTATATAGTGTAGTGTATGTTTTATACACAGCTTATAGCAGCCCACAACTCTCTTAATTTCCATGATGAATCAAGGACCCATAAAAAATCTGCACGATCTTCCATCATCATATTACTACTATAGTTTATAGCATTACTCCAGACTGGAATCACCTATAGAGGTGTGAGGAACAGGGTGTAAAGTTCACTCATACTCTATAGAAAAGGGAGGATCCTCCGACCAGACGGGTGTTGTGTCTGGCGGGCAACTGCCCGATGATTAATGTCGGGCCGTTGTATATAATATGCTAGTTGCGCGGTAAACTCTGCTTGCGAGATGCAGGATTTTGCGTGACGTCAGTATGGCGTTGTAGATACGCTACACACCCACTATTAGATACAGGCCTCCTTTTTTCTACTTGGTAAGATCTTAACTTACCCTAAAAGTAGGTCTCCATCCCACAGGCTTTGCTAAACTCGCATGGAACGTCGAGAAGTTGATCAGCGCGTACGCAGCCAAGAAGAAGTTGGAAATCAACGGCGCGATCTGGTTCAGACCACCTGCGAACAAATTACATGTTTTTATCATCAGCCGCGTTTCTAAAATGTTACGACAAGTTCGCTTGGGGCTGCGAGATTCTGTTCTTGACGGTTTTAGTTCGAAACGAATCGGAAAATATCTAAAGTTTGCACGTAGTTCAGTCCGGAGCACTAATATTTCAACACTTGGCAACTTTCACAACTTTGTATGTTCGCAAAAACTTAGGACTCTTCAAAATAAGAAGCGATTTCCATAATATAAATACACGTAGTAAAAATGAAATTGTGTTACCTAAATTTAGATTAACTAAAACTAGCAAGTCATTTCTTGTAAACAGCATCCGTTTTTATAATAAGTTGCCAAAGCCGGTTACAGAACTTAGCGATGGAAAGTTCAAAACCCTCATCAAACGTGTCCTAATCAAAAAAGCATATTATAAGATTAAAGACTACGTTGAAGACAAGGTAGTCTGGCAATAATTCCTTCTGCACATGTGGCTTCCCTGGCTTCTCATTAACGGCATAACTATGTAAATGTCTATTAACTGCTCTCAAATTACGATGTTAAATTTTTATTTTTTTTATTTTTCTTTTACATACTCTTTGACATAATTTCTTTATTATTCTTTATTATTTGACATTATATACTTTTTGACATAATTTCTTTACTATTTGACATTATATACAGACAATTCAAATTTTCACCTCTTTATTAGTGGTTTTAATGGGAATCATAACACTTGGTTTAAGTAGGTTTTTATTAATATTTTTTTTATTTATCCTTTTGATAGATTCTTATTTTGTAAATGTAAGGACTTTGTAGGCCTTATACACTTTAGATCTGTAGACCATTTTTTATTCTATCAAGTACTTGGTACTTGTTGACAGGCCTGCGCTGTCCTCCCATACCTACTGTAATCTGGAAACATTGTAAAAGCCAATTATTTTTAAAAAGAGTAACCGTGGAGTTTCTTGCCGGTTCTTCTCCATAGGAAACGACCAATTGGAACCGTGCACCTAGCTTCTGACGTTTCATAAGTGCCCATGTTGGTTTATGTGAAATAAAACATTTTGATTTTGATTTTGATTTTTTTCAATTGCGATTTTTTCGCATGCAAATGCAACCTTGAAATACGACACTTTACATAAACCTATGGGTTCGAAAATACTATGTCCGTAATAACATAAAACTTCATTCAAAATTAAATGAGAAAATCGCCTTTGAATAAAGTCAAGTGTATACATACGTATGCTCGTGACTGTACAGGAGCACCTTCAAAATTTGGGATTCGGTCAAGTTGAAAAATCCCAAAGTATGTTTATAAAAATGTCATCATTTTGTATGTTACCAATCCAATTTGTTGGCGACTGAGGCATTCGTTAAGAAATAGACAGCGTTTAAAAATTCAAAGCAAGGTCATGACCAAATTTGTTAGTATTTCATAAAAGAAACTTTACCCATGAGAATAAAAGCGACAGCGATAACGAAGGTGAGTACGTATCCTCTCACAGGCTCGTTGTTGGGCCCGTAGCCCTTCGCGAAGAAGATCAGGTACGGGTACAACTTGTCTTGACATAGCGCCTGCGAATACACGATTACTATTAATAAAACATAACACACTTGTAATAACAGAAAGACAGACCGTATTAAGCATACTTACTATTCCCCAGTTAAATTATATGTTGGCTGTTAAAGTGAGGGACACAAGCCTAAACTCTGGGCTGCTAATGAGAAAGAATACTGCGTTTGGACCCAAGAACCCTTCCAATCGAAACTTAACAAAACAGCTTTTTACAAACGAATTCGTTCGTAGACAAAGAGAGTTTATAAATAAAACAAACACGGGTGGTTAGTAACACCATTTATAACTCAAGAATGGATGGACCGATTTTTATGATCATTGATTTATTGGAATTATCTCCGCCCCGAATAGCAGAATAACTATTGAAACATGGGAAAATTAAATGATTTATTTACTGTAAGTAGGTTTGTACAAACACGTTTACATGTCAATCATATTTTTTTTAAACTAGATGAGGTCGTCGTTTCCTAACTGACTATTCTGAGAAGAAAGGCCAAAACAGATTCAGAGGTCACAGTCTCTTTTAAAGTCCAGACAAAATCTGGGAAAAAATATGGGACGGCTTTTTCGATGATATCTCGAGAACGGATCGACTGATTTCGCTGCGCGGTACGAAATTCGCCGAGTCAGCTAGTTTTCCTATAAATTAGTATGCGTTAGTTCTATTACTTTCTGCTGCTAAATTATGGAAGTAATCATCATTTCAGTCGATAGACGTCCACTGCTGGACATAGGCCTCCCCCAATTTTGGGGGGGGGTTTGCTACCCCAAGAGTTTGGAGTTTGGAAGTAATATTTCACACAAAACCAATTTCACGAAGAGTGAGGAGGCCTACCACCTCCTGTAGCTGTATTATTCTAATTTTACTTCAGTGTGGGAAAGAGCTATCTCCCTCTCTTTCCATAATAAATAATAATAGCCTCCCGACCCATTTCGGTCAAGGTGGCCAATCTAAACTGAGATTAGCCAGGTAAGCAGGAGATATTAAAGTGCACAAGTGTATGCGTAGACACAGGTGCACTCTGTGTTCCATTACTCTGCCAGTCCGATAAGACGGCCAGCCGACACTCGCGCGAGAGTCAGGCGCAGGCCCTACAGCGCCACGTGCACACCGGGGCGCGTGCGTATTAAACCGCCAACTTCCAAACTCCGGACTGTTACTAAGAAATTCCTAATGGAAAACCCGATAACACTTTATCCGACCCGGGAATCGAACCCAGGACCCCACGGTCAGCAGTCGCGCTTGAAACCACGAGACCAACGGGGCAGTCTCTTCCCACACTTTCTACAGAAACAGCTACAGACCTGGAACACTTTAGGCGCGGAGACCAGCGAGGCGAGCGCAGACGACAGCGTGGCCGCGAAGCAGCCGCCGTAGATCAGCGGGCCGAACCCTGATACTAGGCGTATTACCTGTACACAAATAGTTCAATTTTAAACGTAGTACTTATAACAACAAATAACATAATTATATGGGGGCCCGTGGCAAAATATTAACAGCCGCACAGGTCGATCGATCAGGTTAAGCTACGCTTGCCGCGGTTGGTCTGTGGATGGGTGACCATCTTTACATACCGTGACCCCTCCGTGCCTCGGAAAGCACGTTAAGCCGTTGGTCCCGGCTGTCATTCGTGGATCTTTGACAGTCGTTACGTGTAGTCAGAAACCCGAAAGTCTGACAACCAACTGTCAGGCAGGACGACACATCAAAATTTTCCGTTTTTACAAAAATATAAGTATATTTATTTTGAAAAATTCATTCAGTCTCAAAAATCGCAAAGAATGTGCGCAATTTGGATGGAGTACCAATGGAACTGTGGAGTTGACGCTGTGTAAGCATGCGTGTTCCATCGCGCCGCCCGTTCGATGTCCACCGCGCACAGGATGGATAAGCACATGAAGTAATTTTTTGCTCCGTTTGTGTAATTGCTGTATGGCGTTCCAGCAGGAGGATAAATAAACCAGTCTTACCAAGGGGTATCGTATTACCCAGTAACTACGTTGTGGAGTTCAGATAGGTCGCTCCATGTAAGATACTGGTATTCAGCTGCATCCGGTTAGACTAGATGATGCTGTTATATGAAGTTGTATGTTAAACAGATTAGACAATCAATCAGCAGTTAAAAATTACGTTATCTAGACCGGCACTGCGTCACCTCAACAACAATATATTGAAAAACCGCCAAGTGCGAAGGTTCTGTACTGGAAAAAAAGTCGAAAAAAATACGTTTCGTATGGGGTCTTCATACAAGAAACGTATTTTTTTCGACGTTTTTACCTTTACTACTTATACTTACTATAGCGACAATAGAAATACAAGTTGTGAAAATTTCAACTGACTTCCTATACCTACGGTTAATGAGATATAGCCCGCTGACAGACAGATGAAGGGACGGACAGCGGAGGCTTAGTAATAGGGTTGCGTTGGTACCCTTTGGGTAGGGAACCCTAAATACGGAGTATAAACCGTGTCTGCAGAGACTAGCACAGATATTTGTATGAACAGAAGAAGAGTTACTATGATACAACAAAATATAAGAAAAATATCTGCTTTGTAAAGCGTCTTAGTCTATGTCACTCATACATATTATGTGACAGTCCCTTCTATTTATTTCATATATTTTCTGAAGGCTTACAGAATAATAACATCATTCTCGTCTCAGTCCCAAGATCGATGTGTCATATTAAAGCCCGAGATCAGTACCGGAGAATAGACGAGGTCAGTAGCCTCTTACACAAAAACCTAGTAAACTTACATCATTACTATTCTGCAGTCCATAAGGACAGGTCCTGTTAACAGCACAATCGGCCATCGCCCACGTACTGATGTCTGCGACGTCACCCGACGCGTCCCGCAGTACCGTCCAGCCAGCCAGCAGTGCTATCACTAAGTACGATATCGTTGTCAACAGGATCGCTAGTAGAGTGCCTTTGGGAATAGATTTTTGGGGATCCTGCAAGGTAAATTCGACTTTACGGTCACAAGGTAAAATTTAATTTGCTTAGAACATTAGATGTATTTATCGAGCAGTGTCTGTGTGGTGCCGGACTTAAAGAATAGCACCACCCCATACTTCCCGTGGGTGTCGTAAAAGGCGACTAAGGGGCGTACATATATAATACTCTATGCATTCCACCACCATACCATACTGAATCGCCAACCCGCCTGCCAAGCGTGGCGATTATGGCAACCCCCCCCCCCCCTTTTCGGGGAGGCCTATGTCCAGCAGTGGACGTCTTTCGGCTGAAATGATGATCGAGCAGTAACGCCGTTCATTGAAAGTATTTAGGCTAGCTATTATTATTGTTATTTGATTTTTTTTATAATTAAAGAGTTAAAGGTATGCCTGTAGCATTAAGTCCGCCTCTGTACATTTATGTGCTTGAAGTATTAAATAAATAAAGATGCTGACATAAATTCAACGAATTTGGAAGCTAGTGTGGCGCAAAATATACAACTGATAGAAAAATTACTGCAAAGTTTCTTTCAAGAACCTTTTGGCGCTTAGATGACATTGATATGTAGGCGATTTTGGTCGAAATCGGAAGTAACCGAAAAACAAGATGAATGGAAAAACATAATGGGTGGGTGTTACTTCCGATTATGGCCTCGCGCCAGAATATCCTTGAGCATCACTTAAAGACACCCTACAAAATAGGGGAAGATGATCACTTTACCTTCAAATCTCCAGAAATATTAGCGCCAGCTAATATCCCGGTGGCGGCGGGGAAGAATATCGCGAACACGGAGAAGAAGTTATGTTCCACGCCCTCGAAGAACCTGTAGTCCGGACCTATGTTACTTTGTAGCACCGTCCCTGTAGAACATAATTGTTTTGTCTAGCAGCTGCAATATTAATATTTATTATTTGGAGAAGGGAGAAGTGTTGAGGGCTGATTTTACGCTTCAAAAATAGTGTCTAACTGTTCAAAATAAAATGATAAAATCTTTTTCTTTAAAATCATTATCGTTAGGTCCTATGATCAATATGATTCTCTGACTTAATTAACAGATTTCGTAGTGTAACTTCGAATTTTACTATCACAAAAAAAAACAATTTTACACTTAGTTGTCCTGTCTTGGTAAGTAAATAAGTTCTGGAAAGAACCTATCACTTGGTAGATAGACTACCACTACTGGACAAATGAGCAAACTACTTAAAAAATTACATGATTAAAAAAAATATCTTACAATTATACCCGACGAATCCCTGCGCCATCTCCACATCGCTCTTGGGTCCTAGTATGGAGCCGATACAGAAGTCTGCTATAGCCGCCAGCAGTATCACCAGCAGGACTATCTGGGCCTTCGCCTCCCATTCCATTCCAACCATCACTATGCCAGTCAGTAGGACTATTGTTATGCAGCCGTAGATTGCTTGGTCCTGCAAGGTGAGAAAGTATTTTGAGTGTGTGTGAGGGAGGGTGTGTGTGGGGGGGTGTGTGTGTGGTGTGTGAGGGGGGGCGTGTGTGGGGGGGGGTGTTTGTATGTTTGTTACTTCTTCACGCTCAAACGGCTGGACCAATTTTGATAAAATTTTGTATGGAGGTAGCTGACACCCCGGATTAACATATAGGCTACTTATTATCCCAATATTCCCACGGGATCGACATTTACGCGGGTGAAACCGCGGGGCGCAACTACTAAATAAATAAATTGGTTAAATCAAAATACATTTTTTTCCAGGTGTTTGTCATAGTAGAAGACGTTATTTATATTGTATATTTATCATAAATGATAAATCATTTTAATTCTGTAAGTTTGTTTGTACAATCACTTTTAGGAGCCAATTATATTTTTAAAAAGTAAATGAGGTCGGCGTTTCCTATGTGACTACTTGCGGGCTTCCCGTCAACAATTTTTAAATGCTAAATATACAAATAGAATAAAGATGTGGTTTTTGTGTAGCGAAATACTTTAAGAAAGGCCGAAACAAACTCACGAGGTCACAAGAGTCCAGATATAATAGAATAGAATACTCTTTATTATGTACACAATATAAATTACAGACATATAAATCTAGAAACTGTACAAAGGGTAATCTGATAAATAATAATATCAAGGATAATCTAGGTCTGATCATCTGAAGATCATTTAGATTATATTAGATTGTTGTCTAAAATGGTCTGTTTGAGGAAAAAACTACACAGATTAAGTGGACCTGTCCAGTCAGTGTAAGGATTTGTCAGTAATAGTGCAGCTCAACTCATAATATCCTGATAGGGACGATCTACAAGCATAAGCATAATAATGTTCCCACTTTTTGGACTGAGGCCTCCTTTCGGTAAGAGGGACTCGATACAAGATAATAATAAATTATTTATCAATCTACATGATAAAAAGGCCATAAATGTTTTAACCCACAAACCCAAGGAGTAGGTTAGCATTACGCATAGGTAACAATATTTTAATGATAGCTGCAAGAATCCTTAGCAAACTTAAATTTCACCGTACGGGACACATTACAAAACTCATTTTTCAATGTTGAGTTGAGGTGTTTCGATGTGCGACAGCAACCAAGAATTTATTTCTAATAAACCAATTGCAGGCACTTTTGAATTGCCAAGAGGTCAGCTAGTCAGAAAGATTAAACTAGTTGCCCATTGCAAAGCGTAGTAGCTTCTTATGGAGAAGAACGTACAAGAAACTCCACGGACACTCAAACTCTTTATTGCATTCATGTGTACATTTCGTTGTTACAATATAAGTAAGTTCCAACATGAAACCCGGTTAGGGCAACATAATAATAATTTTAACATTATCCATCTATTTAAATAAAAATAAATTGACGTTTGTTAGTCTCACAAAAACGGCTGAACCGATTTAAATAAATGTTTATTTTAAATCATGAGCCCAAAACTTTGTAACTAAAAGATACGTACCCATCCCTTATCCACCATATAAGCGGACTCCGGTATCAGGGTGATGAGCGACTCCCCAAAGCCGACCACGTACATAGCACACGCCACGGCGTTGGCCATCGAGAATATCAGTCCGATGGAGCCACCGAACTCTGGGCCCAGCGACCGGGATATCATGTAGTATGTGCCACCTAGAAACATAACATAATTAAATTAAATGTGGTGTGTTATTTGCAAAGTGGTATTAAACAAAAAAACTGGCCAAGTGCGAGTCAGACTCGCACACGAAGGGTTCCGTACCACAAGGCTAAAACGCCGAAAACAACATGTTTGTTGTATGGGAGCCCCCCTTAAATATTTATTTTATTTTAATTTTATTATTTATTATTAAAGTTAAAATACAACTGAGTATTTTGTGAATATTTCAAGTGCCTACCTGTTGCCATTTTTGATATCGAGCAAAAAAGGGCAAAAAAATCGCGTTTGTTGTATGGGAGCCCCCCTTAAATATTTATTTTATTTTGTTTTTAGTATTTGTTGTTATAGCGGCAACAAAAATACATACTTTGCGAAAATTTCAACAGTCTAGCTATCGCGGTTCTTGAGATACAGCCTGGTGACAGACAGACAGACAGACAGACAGACGGACAGACAGCGAAGTCTTAGTAATAGGGTCCCGTTTTTACCCTTTGGGTACGGAACCCTAATAAAAACTGGCCAAGTGCAACAAGGCAAAAACGCTGAAAAAAACACGTTTGTTGTACGGCAGCCCCCTTAAATATTTATTTTATCCTGTTTTTAGTATTTGTTGTTATAGCGGAAACAGAAATACATCATCTGTGAAAATTTCAACTGTCTAGCTATCACGGTTCATGAGATACAGCCTGGTGACAGACAGACACAGACGGACAGTGGAGTCTTAGTAATAGGGTCAGTTTTTACCCTTTGGGTACGGAACCCTAAAAAACATCCAACAAACAAGACAAGCAAAGCCACCGATTTATTTATAATTTTTACCTATGGACCACACAAATTCTTGCTATGTATTTATTTTACACTAGCTGCACCTCGCGGTTTCACCCGCATAAGGCTAGATCCCGTAGGAATATCGAGATAAAAAGTATCCTATGTTAGCACATAGGATAAAATTCATCCAAATCCGTTCAGCCGTTTTAGCGTGAAACCGTAACAAACCAACATACAAATAATCAAATCTTTTCTCTTTAATTAAAATATATATATTAGGTTAAATAGCAAGTAGTGGTATTATAAAAGCGACTGGAATATCATGTAGTATTATTATTGCCACATAAGCTATAGGATACAATACAGTGTAAAATTATTTTCATCCTATATTCTCTTAAATTCTTTTTTCTTTTTTTTAGGGTTCCGTACCCAAAGGGTAAAAACGGGACCCTATTACTAAGACTTCGCTGTCTGTCCGTCTGTCTGTCTGTCTGTCACCAGGCTGTATCTCAAGAACCGCGATAGCTAGACTGTTGAAATTTTCGCAAAGTATGTATTTTTGTTGCCGCTATAACAACAAATACTAAAAACAAAATAAAATAAATATTTAAGGGGGGCTCCCATACAACAAACGCGATTTTTTTGCCCTTTTTTGCTCGATATCAAAAATGGCAACAGGTAGGCACTTGAAATATTCACAAAATACTCAGTTGTATTTTAACTTTAATAATAAATAATAAAATTAAAATAAAATAAATATTTAAGGGGGGCTCCCATGCAACAAACATGTTTTTTTCGGCGTTTTTGCCTTGTGGTACGGAACCCTTCGTGTGCGAGTCCGACTCGCACTTGGCCAGTTTTTTTATCCTGTATTGTATCCAATCGTTAATCTGTGAACAGCGTTGTAGGCTTCATATTGTCTATACAATTGGTTTGTGTAATTTTTGTTAGAAACAAAAATTACACAAACCAATTGTATAGACAATATTGTTTTATATTGTAGCTGTTTGTTGTTCCACTTGAATAAAAAATGTTATCAACTGAAATTTTTCACCTCTTTATTAGTGGTTTTAATGGGAATCATAACACTTGGTTTTAGTAGGTTTTTATATTTTTATTATTTGTCCTTTTGATAGATTCTTATTTTGTAAATGTGAGGACTTTGTAGGCCTTATAGACTTTAGATCTGTAGACCATTTTCTATTTTATCAAGTACTTGGTACTTGTTGACAGGCATGCGCTGTCCTCCCATACCTACTGTAATCTGGAAAAATTGTAAATGCCAATTATTTTTAAAAAGAGTAACCATGGAGTTTCTTGCCGGTTCTTCTCCATAGGAAACGACCAATTGGAACTGTGCACCTAGCTTCTGACGTTTCATAAGTGCCCATGTAGGTTTATGTGAAATAAAACATTTTGATTATGACTTTTGATTTAAAAAAAAAAAACAATATTGATTACCATACATACATAGGACAGTATTAGTTAGAAAGAGTTAGATACTTGCTAAGCAGAACACGTGTGTCGTGTGTACGTCAAAAAGGAGATTTTATTAACTTATTAACAAGTTTACGTTTCCCATTGTATGAAAACAAAAGTAAGTTTCTGAGAAACAGTGTATTCAGCTATGACAATAAACCATGAATTTGCGTGTGCATCAATATGTAGTTAACAATAAGACAATTATAAATTTAATGTCTGTTTGTATTGCAATTTAATGTATGTCTGGTTCGTTTTTCTAGAAAACTGTGCTTAGGTGCACCTGTTAATGATCTTTTGAAATCATTTAGTTCCACAGTAGTAGACTGCTCGTACATATTCGTGTTTTCCTCTATAATTTTAATTGAATCATCTGCCTAGCCTTTTCCCAACTATGTTGGGGTCGGCTTCCGCAGTCTAACCAGATGCAGCTGAATACCAGTATTTCACATGTAGCGACTGCCTACCTGACCTCCACAGCCCAGTTACTGGGTAGTTACTGGCTGTCAGACTTTCGGGCTTCTGACGAATCGTAACGATTGTCAAAAACCGCGAAAGACAGCCGGGACCAACGGCTTAACGTGCTTTCCGATGCACGGAGCGGTCTCGGTATGTAAAGATGGTCATCCATCCACAGACCAACCGCGGCAATCGACCTGTGCAGCTGTTATTATTTAGCCACTGGCCCCTGCTCATTTTCATTAAATATGACTTAGAATTAATGTACTCCTCCAGACCGTATTTCGGCCATGGCGTCCAATGTCAACAGAGACTAAACTTACCGCGATATTATAGTATACAAGCAGCGCCCCGCGGTTTCACTCGCATAAGGCTAGATCCCGTAGGAATATCGGGATAAAAAGTATCCTATGAGTTAATCCTGGTTATAAACTATCTGTGTACCAAATTTCATCCAAATGCGTTCAGTAGTTTTTGCGTGAAAGAGTAACAAACATACATCCATCCATCCTAATAAACTTTCGCATTTATAATATTAGTAGGAAAGTAGGAATAGTAGGAATTAGGATGTTATAGTGCACAAGTGTGTGCGCAGACACAGGTACACTCTCTTCCCTCATACTCACGGCACGGCGGGACGGCAATCCGACACGACTGGAGAGAGATCAGGCGCAAAACCAACGGCTTAATATTAAGGGGAGGATTAATATTAAGGGGAGGATTAATGTTAAGGGGAGAATTAATATTAAGGGGAGGATTAATGTTAAGGGGAGAATTAATATTATAGAGTAGCAACACATGTGTGATCCATTGCGTATCGTGACGCCGATAATTCCCAAAGAAGAAGGCACCTTTTAGTGCACCCACATTTCGCCATAGACAACACTTACTAATTGGACCGTGCACCTAACTTCTGACAGGTTGATCCATACTGAGGTTACAAATGCGAAAGTAGTCTGTACCTATGTCTGTTGTCTTTTCACGCCTGAATGGCTGAACGAATTTCGATACAATTTGGCACACCGGTAGACCATGGCCTTGATTTGTACATAGGATACTTTTCCCCGGTAGTACGTTCCTTTGGGACAACTTCAATACTTTTTATCCCGGTAATACGTTCCCATGGGACAATTTCAATATTTTTTTTCCCTGTATACGTTCCCGTGGGACAATTTCAATACGTTGCCGTGGGACAATTTCAATACATTTTATCCCGGTAATACGTTCCCGTGGGACAATTTCAATACTTTTTATCCCGGTAATTCATTGCCGTAGGACAATTTCAATAGTTTTATTCCGGTAATACATTCCCTTGGGACAATTTCAATAATTTTTATCCCGGTAATACGTTCCCGTGGGAAAATTTTAATACACTTTATCCCGGTAATACATTCCCTTGGGACAATTTCAATACTTTTTATCCAGGTAATTCATTGCCGTAGGACAATTTCAATAGTTTTATTCCGGTAATACATTCCCTTGGGACAATTTCAATATTTTTTACCCCGGTAATACGTTCCCGTGGGAAAATTTCAATACATTTTATCCCGGTAATACATTCCCTTGGGACAATTTCAATACTTTTTATCCCGGCAATACGTTTCCGTGGGAAAATTTGCGAAAACTACGCGGGCGCAGCAGCTAGTAAAAATAAATGATTATAATTTAAAACTTTACCTCCTTTGATGACACCGTTGGTGCTGATGGCCGACATGGACAGCGCCGTGATGGTGGTCACGACGGAGGTCGTGAGGATCAGGAGCATTGACTGCGCTGCCGGAAAATAACGCTTTCATTGTCCACATTTATAATACTTATTATACAAGAATATGTATGTTTGAAACTCAAATATACGGACACGTAGTAAAAAATAAAAACTACCTACTCATTATTTACGTGTTTTTATTATGTCCCCGCTTTTGTTTACTCAAATAGTTCGCCCGAAAAAAATCAGGCAATGCTGAAAATAACTACATCTCTAAATTGGTTTCCCAAAAACTCTCAACTAGCCAACTCAATTCTTCCCAAAAACTCTCAACTAGCCAACTCAAATCTTAATAACATATTTAAAACATTATCAATATTTAGAGTCAAGACATATGTTATAATGATAAATTGAATTTAAACAACAAGCCATACTTAAGCTATACATATATAATTATCAACTAAGTTTCCTTTGTTAACAAAACTATAGTTTTTATTGTTTATATTCCTTCCTTACGTAAATATGTCTGTTATATAGAAATTAACTGTCCAATAACTTGGATTTATGTCTGTAATGCTGTGCATGTATTTCGCAAATAAAATAACAATAACAGCGCGCGCGTTGCAATCATCTGCCTAGCCTTTTCCCAACTATGTTGGGGTCGGCTTCCAGTCTAACCAGATGCAGCTGAATACCAGTATTTTACATGGAGAGCCTGCCTATCTGACCTCCACAACCCAGTTACCTACTGGGTAATACGATACCCCTTGGTAAAACTGGTTGTCAGACTTTCGGAATTCTGACTACCCGTAATGTCTGTTAAAGATCCACGAATGACAGCGTTGCAATAAGAGTTAAAATTATGTGACAATAATCAAGACCCTTTTTGAGCTCCGCCACATTCTGGTAAAAACCAATGGTACTAACCCACGCCCGCTTGTCCGACGACCCAGGAGAGCCGAAGAAACAGCATAACACCCCATATGTTGAGGAGACATCTCATCAGAACACCCTTGATCCAGCCAAACTTGATGTTCGTAGAACCGAGCGTCGGCGTGGCGAGGTCTTTCTCCAGAGTCTGTGGCTGAAAATGTATGAAACGTTCGGTTAATATTACTAGGATTATTATAAGGAAATGTATAAACATAGTCGTTCCATCTATCGAGTACCTACATACAGTGAGTAATGATTTATTATTGTTAGTTAGACAAATACAACTTCAATCTATTTTTTTAAATGTGCACTGATGAAATGTATTAAGTAAACCTATACTACATGTACCTATGTTTGTTTTTAGAGTTCCGTACCCAAAGGGTAAAAACGGGACCCTATTACTAAGACTTCGCTGTCTGTCCGTCTGTCTGTCTGTCTGTCACCAGGCTGTATCTCAAGAACCGCGATAGCTAGACAGTTGAAATTTTCACACATGATGTATTTCTGTTGCCGCTATAACAACAAATACTAAAAACAAAATAAAACAAATATTTAAGGGGGGCTCCCATACAACAAACGCGATTTTTTTGCCCTTTTTTGCTCGATATCAAAAATGGCAACAGGTAGGCATTTGAAATATTCACAAAATACTCAGTTGTATTTTAACTTTAATAATAAAATTAAAATAAAATAAATATTTAAGGGGGGCTCCCATACAACAAAAATTGTTTTTTCTGCGTTTTTGCCTTGTGGTACGGAACCCTTCGTGTGCGAGTCCGACTCGCACTTGGCCAGTTTTTTTTTGTTTCATGTATGTTTGTATGTCTATTATCTGTGTGGTGCCGGACTTAAAGAATAGCACCACCCCATACTTCCCGTGGGTGTCGTAAAAGGCGACTAAGGGAGACCGGAGAATGGGCAGCAGCGTTCTCTATGCATTCCATCATATCATACTGCGATCGCCATCATACCATACTGCGATCGCCAACCCGCCTGCCAAGCGTGGCGATTATGGCAAACCCCCCCAAAATTGGGGGAGGCCTATGTCCAGCAGTGGACATCTTTCGGCTGAAATGATGATGTTTGTATGTTGTGTTTATGGTGAATTCTGCGTATACCTGTAATATGCATAATTACAGGTATACGCAGAATTCACCATAAACACAACAACATACATACCTACCAGCACTTTCGTTTCAACACGAATGTACGGCATTACTTTGAGTGCAAAGTCATTTAAATAAAGAACTAGAAATGTTTTGCACATTCTATTACATACCTACTAGTTATACATCAGTTTTAATATATTACCTACTATTACTAAAGCACTTGAGATGAGTTCGATGAAATATTGTTTACAGTGAATCAGCTCAACAAAATATCGAAGAATGATCAAAATTCCGGGTCAGCGGGACTGTCCGAAAGGGTTACCGCTGGCCCGGTAGTCAGAAGCCCTGAAGTCTGACAACCAGTCTTACCAAGGGGTATCGTATTACCCAGTAACTGGGTTGTGGAGGTCATATAGGCAGTCGCTCCATGTAAATTACTGGTATTCAGCTGCACCCGGTTAGACTGGAAGCCGACCCCAACATAGTTGGGAAAAGGCTAGGCAGATGGGTTAGGATTAGGATAGTTAGAATATAAATCTGAACTAATCAATGCTCGAGCCCTCTCTGTATGAGAAGAGCCGTTTGCCCTGCAGTGAGACAATAATAGGCTGATACCTACCAAAGAGCAAATACAGTAAGGGCTGATTTTTTTGCCGCCAGATAACTTTAATTCGCGGAATAAAATTGACGTTTGACAGTTCTTGTATGAAAATAACTGTCAAAATTTCAAAATTATTGCTCGAATAAAGTTATCAGATGATTGAAGAGTCAGCCCTTAGAAAATGTATCAGTAATAATGTTTATCACCATTTATTTAGCGTCCTAAGAATCGTATTACTAACTAGGTACAGACAAGTATTTTTAGCGTAAACTACAATTTATCGTGCAACCAGCAGCCTAATTGCGTAACAGACTCTTGGAGCGCTCAGAATATACAGTTCTTGTTAACTTTTGCACATAATATACTACTGTCTAGCTAAGTGAACTAATTAATCCCTTAATCTTCTCTGACGACACCTACGCACAGTAGCGCTAATTAATCCGAAGCTAACAATATTCGGAATTTCGGACAAAACTCGAAAGAAAGATTTAGATTCTTGATTTCAGTATTATATCCTGGACACAGGCTATTGAGAATAATAATTATGCTAGTTAATAAAAATAAAAAATAAATCATATCATATCATATATTTCATATTATTTTATTCATTCTAGTGATGGATATTTATTTTAGAAGTATACAGGGTTAATGGTAAAACATTAACAACCCCTTAAGAGGTAATTGTACTCATCATTATGAACAACTTTTAGTATGGAACCAAACCTGAAATCGCGAAAAAAAAATCAGCTGTTCCCTACATTTAAACGAGGTATTACGAACATAAATGTAGGGAACAGCTGATTTTTTTTATGGATTTCAGTTTTGGTCCCATAATAAAAGTTGTTCATAATGATGAGTACAATGACCTCTTAAGAGATTGTTAATGTTTTACCAATAACCCTGTATATGTTTATTTGCATGTATGTAAGTATATTCTCATAATACTTGTTTAGTTTTATTAAGTGAATTGTTTTTAGATTTTATGTTTTTTTTTGTCTCCTTTACTCTTTCACACGCTGTCTACCTCTCTATTTATTGTCCTATCGCAGGTATGCTGGAAGAGATTTCTTATGAAATAAGCATAACCTTTGTACCTATTTTTCTGTTCTGTTTTTTTCTTGTCTGTTTATATATGTGTATACATAAATGGTAAAATAAATAAATAAAACACATTTTGCTTCCTGCCTGATAAATTCTTTTTTTCTCCGACAAAATTTTATTTATAGATTGGCCCCTTTGACGTCGATCTTGACTCTCGACCTAGTAGATAGCGATTGATAAGGTCTACAATGGAACTAGTGTATTCAGAAGATGCATGTACACTATGGGAATGGGCCGTAATCCACCACGCGGGCCCAGTGCGGGTTCGTAGATGCCATATGTCTTCAAATTTTTGGTCCTAAGTCATGCCGGCTTCCTCACGATGTTTTCCTTCATTGTTTGAGAGCAATGGTATCTCACAGATAGGAGGATTGGTCTGTGTGGTGCCGGACTTAAAGAATAGCACCACCCCTTACTTCCCGTGGGTGTCGTAAAAGGCGACTAAGGGTCGTACCGGAGAATGGGTAGCAGCGTTCTCTATGTATTCCACCATCATACCATACTGCGATCGCCAACCCGCCTGCCAAGCGTGGCGATTATGGCAAACCCTCCCAAAATTGGGGGAGGCCTATGTCTAGCAATGGACGTCTATCGGCTGAAACGACGAGATAGGAGGCCTGTGCGTGCCCCAGCAGTGGGAAGTTATAAACTGATTCTGCCATGTTCACTATGACGGTAATCTTCTATCAAATGCAATTAAAATCTGAAGACCACTAGCGATATAAATAGAACTAAGTATATCTCTCATCACATCAAATCACACTTAATATCTACAATAACAGGCCCACATTAACCTAGGCGTCATTCCATTGCATCAATCGTTAATTACAATCCACTACGACTCGTAGAGTACTCATTCATACTTCACTAATGAACGGGTCAGAGATCAGGATGGGTGCAATACTTAATGAAGTGCATACACCTACGGGTTACGGGCCATAATCCCTTGAACCTAGGGTTAATACTGTTAATAGGACTAGTTACGCAAGGTCGTATGGATGGTACTGGTACTGGAGGATGGTATGAATATTTACTTTATGGTATTGCTTTTTCCGCGGCTTCGCCCGTGTGGAGGTTGGAAAATATCCCACGGGAAAGTTCTACCGGGAATAAAACCCTATGTGTTAATCCAGGTTATAAACCAACTGTGTGCCAAAATCCATCCGAATCCGTTCAGCCGTTTTTGCGCCAATCAGAAACATATCGACATCCAGACAAATGGACAAAAAATCTAAAAACTATCTTTTTGGCATCAAACTTGTTCCCAAACCTCGTTGCAATTCCTATTTTACAAGTTTTAAAAATATTCAATGTACCTACAGTTTTGACGTCGTTTCTATTTTTTTTTTATTTACCCCATATCCCAAAGACTATCTCGGACACTAGCCCTAAGGCCTGACCAAGAATATGTCTGGACTTGGAAAAAAACTGTGATCTCTGATTTTGTTACGATATTTCTTCTCAGAGTAGTCGGACAGGAAGCACCGAACTCATCTAGTTTTAAAACATAATTTATTTTTGACGTGTAAAAGTAAAAAAAGAATATAGGTAAGTCTATTTGCGGCAAACATGACACATAAAAAGAACGTAAAAACAATAACAAGGTGGGGGGGGGGGGGGGTTGGGAGGGAAACGTGCGACACGTCCACGCAAAATGGCCAAAAAGTGTTTTTTTGAACCAATTTACACAACTAAATATGTACATATCATTTATCATTTACTACGGGCTTTTCCTGAGCGAGTTCTTGGTAACATTAAAGTGTGCTGCGGAGAATTGTGGACCGTTATAATAAGTGATTGATGATATCCTATTATCTTTAGTTAAGTGATATTTGAAAGTTATTGAAGTAGTCATTGATTGATGTCTTGTGAAATGTACTTATATGTAGCGGAGCCTACTTTACTGGCTACCAGGAAAGGAAAAGATAGGGCTGTTGATTTTCAGTGATCCAAAATTAACTTGAAACAATCAGCAATTTTTAATCCGCTTATATTAGCTTTATTTGTAACTAAATAGATATTAAGAATGTAATAAAATCTTTTCCATTTTACATAATGTTCCCTTTTCGAGAGGGACTCACGCGAGCATAGTGCGAGTTGGTAGATGTCACAAAATATGTCTTCGAATTTTTTGTTCTAGGACATGCCGGTTTGCTCACGATGGTTTTCTTCACCGTTTTGAGAGCAGTAGTGATGAAATTACACAAAGTGAAGCGCCTGTCTGGGTTCGAACCCATACGACCTTCAACTTGTAAGTCGGGGCCATTACCATACCAATGGTCTGCTCTCCACAGCATGCTGAGTAAATTTTAACCGACTTCTAATTATTGTCGTATCGAAATGAAACTTTGTATGTATTATGTAGTTCGGATGACAAAACTATAATTTGGTATCTTGGAGCTGATCTGATGATTTTATTTTTTTGTGCATGATAAAAAGTGTTTTGTTTTTTAACTACATATTTTTAATGTGCAAGAGAAGTAAGTTACTTTTTATGTAAATAAGTCACTTTTTATGAAATCTTCATGCGAATTAAACCGCGAGGTGCAGGTGTTCTAAATAAAGTCTAATCAATTACTTAGTACAACATTTTATTCTTTGACGCAAGAACATAACAAAAACAGTCTTAAGCAACATTTGAACAAATAACAGTTCAGTTAATGTCAGCAACAGCTTAGTGGCCCTTCTTGTGTCCCCAGTGCTTGTGATCCTCATGACCTCCCTTCTTGTCGTGGTCGTGGTGGTGGTGGTGGTGCTCGTGGTGGCCGTGCTCGCCGTGGTGGCCCTTGTGGTGGTGGTGATGGCCGCCGTGCTCGTGGTGGCCCTTCTTGCCGTGGTCGTGCTCGTGATGGCCGCCGTGCTTGTGTCCGTGGTGGTGGTGTCCGCCCTTCTTGTGGCCGCCCTCGTGGTGGTGTCCGCCGTGGTGCTCTTTGTAGCCTTTGTCTCCATGGTGGTGGTGGAAGTGCTTGTCCTTCTTGAACTCGTCGTGTTTCTCGACGCCGTGGTGTCCCTTGGTGTCGTGTCCCTTGTGAAAGTGGCCGTGCTCGTCGTGCCCGTGGCCGTGGTCACCCTTCTCGCCGTGGTGTTCATGGTGGTGGTGGCCGTCGTCGTGGTGGTGGTGCTTCTTGTGCCCGCCGTGCTCCCCGTGGTGACCCTTGTGTCCCTCGTGGTGGTGGTGGCCGTGCTCGCCGTGGTGGTGCTCGTGGTGCCCCTTGTGTCCCTTGTGGTGCTCACCGTCGTGGTCGTGGTGGTGGTGTCCATGGTGCTCGTGGCCGCCACCCTTGTCCCACTTGTGACCTGACGCAGCGGTCTCGAGATCGGCGTCCCTCTTCTCCCGGAGCTCCCTGGCGGAGCTGAGAGCGGCGATGGCCAGAAGGCCAAAAGCCACCAGAAGGATACTCCTCATGGTTGATTACACTTGTTGTTACTGAATGATATCGGTCCACTGGTGACAATGATTTTATATACTAAACTGCAGTGGCGGTTAAGAAATTTACAGTAGAACTTGCGATAGTGTCAAGGTTGTTACAATTAATCGGTGTCACTTTCCACTTCCTAGGTTGACAATCTTTAGTTCCGTATGTTGATTTTAAAACTAAAATCCCGAAGGATTGTTTGATTTATGTAATTGTTTGCTTTTTAGTCAGTTTTGAATTCCCTACTTAAATCGCTTTTTTTTTTCGTTTTTATAATTTTAACATTTTTAGGGTTCTTCTTCATATTTCCAAAGTCAGAAACTCAGCGACACTAAACGTGGACCCAAACCCAAAACGCGACTTTGTGAACATGCTAAACATATTCTATGAGATTTTTATGAGTATAGATATCGAGTAGCTTCTCTATTTGTTTTGAGTGATTAATTTCACAATAGATTAGGTGTAAATTGGCTTGTGTAAATCATTTTGTTAAGTAGAGTTTTTAAAGTTCCTTAGGAATGTATGTTAAAATGTTATTATCATCAAAAAACATCCTTTCTGATTTTGGTCCCCTACCATGCAAAATGTTGAAAGTAGCCTGAGCATACACATACAACCACTTATTATTCCACTCCGAGGTACTTTTCTCCCAGCACAGCAAAGACGCCGCAAACACAATACAACTCTGAACAAACTATATTAGACTAGCTGGTCTTGCCCGGGTGAGTTTTCATACAAAAATACCATCCAAATTCCCGAATTTTCCAGTGGATTTTCCAAAAAAAAAATATTTCATGCAAACCTTATCCTGACAATTACGAACACAGCAAGAAAACTGCCAAATCGGTCCAGTCATTCTTTCATACATGCGGTAATTCATTTTTATATATACAACATTATTTTTAGTAGGTATATACGAAACCCGAAACACGTGTCTAGTATTTTTATGTAAAGAATCTACGTACAAAATTTCAAAACTGTATCATGAAAAATCACAAGTTATAAGTTACCTGTTTTTCCGTACAAAAACATGCTCACCCGCGCCGCTCGCGCAGTCTTGCGCTCATTGATAGTACCTAGGTACCTAAACGTTCGGGGCGGAGATTGGATAACCTACTTAGTGTCGCTCGGTGTCCAACTTTTAACCTTTTTTAATTATTTTTAGGGCAAAATATAACATGGGGTAAAAATTATTGGAATAGATTCAGTTGCCTACTTATTCTGAACCAACTACATATGTCCAGGTTTCGCATATACTAAAAATAACGTTGTACCTATAGATAGATTTTATCCAATTACCATTACCAGGTCGCCACGTTTACCAAGAGGTCCCGTGTGCGTCTTACAATAGGACCAATTAACTGATGGACGCAATTATCACAATTAGCAACCTGGACAGCTAATTATTATAGGTTAAGGTTCATACAAAGTACCGAGGTACACTCGTTACCCGGTGGGTTGACCCATTACCGGGTCCATGGATAATTTTAATTACCCGCCGTTTGTTTTGCAGAATGTACTCTTTATTTCGTTACACCAAACATGACACTTATGTTTTTTTTTTTTTTAATAACATTCCTTTATTTTTTATTGAGTTTAAAGTGGGAAAGATGATTCAGTCAGTTAATACCCCAGTATTTTCGAATTAAGTCGCCCCACCTTTGCCTCGGCCTGTTCGGACACTGAGGTTTTTATTACAGTTCTTATTATTACGGATCTTATTAGTTTTTTTTTTAGCCTAAAGCGTCATCTGTTCGACGATGATAATACCAGTCCCACATAAGCTTAGATACTTTCTGGACAACGTATGGTCTATCAACGTAAGTGTGGAATTTCGTCTAAATTTCGAACTACTAGGATTCTGTGCTCCAAAATTGGGTTCCAACGTTTGTTGCGGTTGGTTTTCGGTCTAACCTGCATTTTGAGAGTTCATTGTATAGCTCGTAATATCATAAACCATAGATAGATAGATAGAATATACTGACCAGTACAGACTCTGGTCCGTACTGTCGCACCAGCTACCGGCTATGTACTAGCTATAGACTGGACATATAGACAGACATGTCAACTTCACATAGATGGCGTCATCATCATCATCATCATTTCAGCCGATTGACGTCCACTGCTAGACATAGGCCTCCTCCAATTTTGGGGGAGTTTGCCATAATCGCCACGCTTGGCGATCGCAGTATGGCATGATGGTGGAATGCATAGAGAACGCTGCTGCCCATTCTCCGGTAAGACCCTTAGTCGCCTTTTACGACACCCACGGGAAGTAAGGGGTGGTGCTATTCTTTAAGTCCGGCACCACACAGACATAGAAGACGTAGTTTTACTAAACAAAAAGACTATCGCAGTAAATACAATATGTCGCCACCATGTCGGTGAGAGCAACAGTGTAAAACTCATTATTACATCGTGCTCTGTCGAATCGATCGATCTGTAAAATGCTCAATCGATCGATTCTACTTTATGGCTCATTAACATGTTTATTAATACATTTCATTACACTTGTTCGCGTGTCTGGTGTCCAGTTTACGCGGTTACCGATCAACCGCATTCTACGATTTAATAGGTATGTAGATATTACAAATTTAATAGCTTCAGCCCACGACTTTGCCCGCATGCATTTTCTTGTTTTATTTATTATTATTGCAAAATGGGCCAGTTCTTGACCTCGATCTCGCCTGGTGGAAAACGATGGATGAGGTCTGTGATGGAACAAGCAAATCCAGAAGATGCCTATTCACTCTTGCTTTGAAGGCTGACGGGTTACATGTAGAACTCAGTCGCTGGCAGAGAGTTCCACACTTTGAGCTTTTGGCTTTTTAGGGTTCCGTACCTAAAGGGTAAAAACGGAACCCTATTACTAAGACTTCGCTGTCTGCCCGTCTGTCCGTCTGTCTGTCACCAGGCTGTATCTCAAGAACCGCGATAGCTAGACAGTTGAAATTTTCACAAGTTATGTATTTCTGTTGCCGCTATAACAACAAATACTAAAAACAAAATAAAATTAATATTTAAGGGGGGCTCCCATACAACAAACGCGATTTATTTGCCTTTTTTTGCTCGATATCAAAAATGGCAACAGGTAGGCACTTGGAATATTCACAAAATACTCAGTTGTATTTTAACTTTAATAATAAATAATAAAATTAAAATAAAATAAATATGGGGGGCTCCCATACAACAAACATGTTTTTTCGGCGTTTTTGCCTTGTGGTACGGAACCCTTCGTGTGCGAGTTCGACTCGCACTTGGCCAGTTTTTTAACATAAAACTTAAATTAAATTTAAATAAAATAAATTTTTGCTATCTCACTTGGCAATACTGTAGCTTCCCATTAGTGGAAGAATTTTCGGAATCGGATCAATAGTTCCGAGGGTTACCCCTTAACGTACATAATATAATCTGTAAAATTTTACCTCCTAATAATATGTATTAGTATATAGATAACCCTTCTTTGCAGTCGGAAAGAAAGTGCCTTCTAAGCTGCCCCATTGGTTGGTATAAAGTTCGTAATTTCTATATTTATGTCTGTAATTTATATGGTGTACATAACAAAGAGTATTCTATTCTATTCTATAAAGTTGTACCTAGTACTGAACGTGGGGTTCGTGCCCCAGGTACTGCAGGACAAATTTTTATTAGCTTTTTCTTTTAGAAAATTCTCAAAAGCAGTCCGGAGTTTAGGTTTAAATTCGGATAAGAGGAATAGGCCTACCCCCCATCAAGGTACGTACACTATACACCTCCCGCTTCACTTCGGGGCATACCTATAGGTGTAATACCTAATTATGTTGTTACTAGCATCGCCCCACGATTTAACCCGCATAAGTATCGATCCCGTGGGAATATCGGGATAAAAACTATCCTATGTCCTTCCCCGGGATGCAGTCTATCTCTCTGCTAAATTTTATCGAAATCCGTTCAGTGGTTTAGGCGTGAAAAGGTAACATACAGACAGAGAGACAGAATTACTTACTTTTGAATTTATAATATTAGTATAGATAAACCACCTAAGTACATATTTTAACGAGAATTATTAATGTAAGTTTTCCTGTACATATATTATTTAGTTCCTGTTATTGCTTAACTATGGCAATTTGTTAATCACTTGTAATAAATTACTTTTGCTTGAAATATACTGTGTGAGATTATACATACATACATATACCATAAAACATCAGCCTATAACGTTCCCACTGCTGGGATACATGCCTCCTCTCTGTGAGAGAGTGGGCCGTTATCTACCACGCAAGCCCAGTGTGGATTGGTGGATGTCACATATCTTCGATTTTTAACCGACTTCAAAAAAAGGAGGAGGTTTCTCAATTCGACCGTATATATGTTTTTTTTTTTTTTTTTTTTATGTGTGTTCGTGGATAACTTCGTCGTTTATGAACCGATTTTGATTATTCTTTTTTTGTTGGAAAGGATATATGCCAAGGGTGGTCCCATGATAAGGAAACCAGGATCTGATGATGGCATCCCAGTGAAATCGAGGGGAACATTCGAAAATCGTAGGAGCGACTAGTGCGTTTGTTAACTTTTTCATTAAGTATTTTAAAGCACTACAATTTAATGAAGGCCTGGAGTCGATCTGATGATGGAGCCGAAAGACAGTCGAGGGGACTCCTCAACGATTTACAGCAGTTACCTTGTGTTTGGGCTTGATTAATTTGTATTGATATGAATTTTACACCTAGATGGGTTGCGACTGTCATTAGGGGTCTGATGATGAAGACGAAGGACAGTTAAGGGAACTCCTCAACAGTTTACAGTAGCTACCTTGTGTATGTTCACCGATTACTCGAAGACGGCTGGACCGATTCCAAAAGTTCTTTTTTTATTTGAAAGGGTATACTCTCGAGGTGGTCCCATTATCATCAAGCTAGAATCTGATGAGAGGGTTCCATGGAAATCGAGGGAAACCCTCAAATTTTATAGGCAAAGCTACAGCGATTTGGATATTTCTTAAAGTAACTTGAGCATTTGCTCTTGGAAATCATCACTTGGTAAAGTGGAGCTGAGGATGAAGATCACAGATGGCCATCGGAACTACTCACTGACAAATATTTCACGGGTTGCGATTCGATTACTTTAATATGGTTGCTAAGCAATTTATGCTCGTCACAATGCGTATTGCGAGTGATTGTTGAGGATCTCCTGGTTCTTACCGGGAGAACTCCTCAACAATTAACGTCCCAGCATCGGGAAAAGCAATATTTTGTAAAAGGTGATGAACAGTTGGCATTAGGCTATTGTGCTATTAGATAAATTACAAACTTACCCACTAAAAAGTGAAAAATAAAAACATTTTTACAAAAAAAAAACAACCGACTTCCAAAAAAAACACTACAAATTGAAAAATAACTTTAATTTCGGAAGTCGGTGTCAATAAACGAAAACGCGGAACCAAAGACACCGACTTCCGAAATTAAAGTTATTTTTCAATTTGTAGTGTTTTTTTTGGAAGTCGGTTGTTTTTTTTTTGTAAAAATGTTTTTTTTCGTTCTAGGACATGCTGGTTTCCTCAGGATGTTTTCTTTCACCGTTTTGAAAGCAGTAGTATTAAAATAAATTACACTAAGTATAGCGCTTATCTCGGTTCGTACCCACGAGTCACACGACCCAGAACTCGTAAGTATGGCTGTTACCACTGGGCCACGACTGCTTTTGTGTGAGATTTTTCACCAATTTAAGAGCGTTTACTTTTAAAAGCGTAAACTTTCATGCCCTTATTTTTCGAAATGAATGAACCGATTTTAATGAAACTTCATACGCATAAGCAGGATACAAAGGTCTAAAATGTTAGTAGAGAACATTTTCGAAATGTCTTATTTAAAAAAAGAAAAAAAATTAGAAATCTCTGCTGCTATGGAAAATTTAAAATCGGTCTAATTTGGCTGTAACACTATTTTTCGAAAATGTTCTCTACTAACTTTTTAGACCTTGGTATGCTGCTTATGCGCATGAAGTTTTATTAAAATCAGTTCATTCATTTCGAAAAATAAGGGCTTGAAAGTTTGTAAGAAATGCCGTACGGCGTAAACGCTCTTAACTAAACGTTAGAGGGCCGTAAGTTCAAAGTGTTCCTGATGCAAGACCAGTTATGTAGACCCTTACCTTCCTAGACAGCGAAGCGTTGTGCAGCTCATCCAGCGTAGGTCGGGGCGCTGCATGGAGCGATAAAACGTTTCTATAGTTGTCCAGCCTTGGCAAAGCTTCTCTGGTGAAATGTCTGTAAATATACGTTATTACATAAATCACTTTTGTATTGATAGAACATCCGTGATCCGGTTCTTTTAGGTGAATTTTACGACTTGCGTAAAATTAAACTGATTTATTTTGATCCTTGCATCTTTTCTACTCGTGTGTCCATGTGCTCAATGTACCAATTATAATATAATATGCTAACATTAAGTTTCGACAACTGAAGGGCAATTCTCGTACCTATTTAAAAAACTGGCCAAGTGCGAGTCGGACTCGCACACGAAGGGTTCCGTACCACAAGGCAAAAACGCCAAAAAAAACATGTTTGTTGTATGGGAGCCCCCCTTAAATATTTATTTTATTTTGTTTTTAGTAAGTATTTGTTGTTATAGCGGCAACAGAAATACATAATTTGTGAAAATTTCAACTGTCTAGCTATCGCGGTTCTTGAGATACAGCCTGGTGACAGACAGACGGACAGACGGCCAGACGGACAGACAGCGAAGTCTTAGTAATAGGGTTCCGTTTTTACCCTTTGGGTACCCTAAAAACAGCGACAATCAATGACAAAAATGTAGGGAAATTAGAGGTATTTTTGAAAGACTGAGATCAGACTATGAACGTTGTTAAAAATACAGGAATTGCTCTTCTGATGACCACAAGCAACTATGCAATGCAAAGAAATTATGGGCACCCGACACCCAGTTGGGCGCCAAAATGTTTAACATTTAATAAAATACTATACCTGAAACTCTTCCCGTATTTAGTGTCGGTACACGTGAGAGGGTCATCGCTGTCCATTCCATCGGAGTCTGTAAGCTCTTGATCATCCTCCGGGTCATCTTCCATCTAAAAACAAAAGTATTATTCAGTTAGAAACAACCTCGGAGTTTTATCAGCTTTACCTCTTATCTTATCTAGCTTTGGTTAAGTTCGCTATGACTTTGATATCACATTAATATAGTGTTATCTCCTACAGAGTGCTAGTGTTAGTACTTCATCGAAATCCTTTGAGAGCTATGATTAAAAGTTTACACCAACTGCTTGACCCAATTAGAGGTTCTAGGTCAGGTTAGAGCAGTTGTGAAGAGGATTCAATAGTTTTAATGAAACCCAAAACTGCCTCGACTAAACAAGAAGTGATGCGATGATCTATTCCTATCTAAAAGCACTGAGTAACACGCGTTACATCCCCGTCACATGATACATCGCATGAAATGCAATTTTAGCTATCAATAAACTTGAAAACCAAGAACAGCTAACAATAAAACGTTTCGATTTACAGCAGCTTCACGTTAGTCATAGCTACAATTGATCCGTTGACTATCCAGCAGTAAATCATTCACCAAGACATCATACAGTTATTGTGGGAAACACATTTGTGACGTCATATGATTCCAGCTGATATTTTTGGATAACTGAGGTGTCTGATAAAGCCGACGGTGTTGGGCAGTGCGATAATGGGACGACGAGTGATGGTGTTAAATGGTTAGAGGCCAGCGATGGGATGTCCGTCAGAAGACCATTGTACAGGTACACACGTTTTTCTTGCCGTGAAAAACTACGGTTTATTCGTCGTGTGTTGGCACGGCCGTCAGTTGTATGGATCACTATGGAAGCTTGTTGATAGACACGTTTTTCTACAACACGGTTTATACGCCTACAGAAACCGTGCCGTGTACAAAGAGCCTAAGAGTATAGGTAGGTACTCCATAAGATATACAATACAGGGAATTCAAAGAACGCCTTTGTAGTGTTAAACATACAGGGACAAAATTCAATCCCTACCCGAATTTTTGGGTTGACCGCATAACGAAATCTGGAAGATCAAAACCCATCTTTAAAATAACATTAGCTAAACTGACTTCTTTTATAATCCAAATGGCCAGTGTTTAAAATTCAATGAAGCGGAACAACTGCGAAATAAGGTATGTGCTGAGATATAGCATGTATGTATCGTTCATTATGGGTAGGCTAGGTAGCTGAAGACCTATCACATAATATGGCCGCCGTAATGTTTTTTGTACTAAATTCTGCCGAACCATTCATGGATCAATCAGCGTGAAGGTTGTAGTGACCTTTCCCGTACTATGTTATTTTCAAATACTGTGTTGAAATAAAATATTCAGACATTATGCCTCACCGAGTAGAGCATAACTAATTTTAGTATATACTTACATTATATTATTTCATCGTCTAAATCCTCATAATAATAATAGGAAAACACACAAGTAACATTTAATCAACATCACATACAAATTACAAATACAATACAATTCAAATTTGTAAGGATTCATCATGAACTCCTGGTGAACCAGACATTGTGTCAAAAGCTACAAGAAATCTATAATTGACTGATCGAGAAATGGATTTCATAGTGCTCTTGTCTTGTGAGACTGACTGCATGAACATAGGAAGAACCTATGACTTTATCTTCTTTGATGTCTTTAAGTGGCTTTAGTTGCAAAAGTCGTTCATTGTTAACAGATGTGTTTCTGGGTTTGGTGCCACTGTTCCGCTGTTTAAACCTAGGTAAGCACTAGGTTCCACGCGAGCCTCAAAGAGATGTCAGCACTAACTGACGGGGTCCGCTAGGGCCGATGCCTGCCAGGGTCGCGGGTTTATCGAAAGAGATACCGTGGCCCCTGGCACAGGCAACTGAAGAAACACGGGTGGGTTTTAGTCAGTAAAAGTTTGACACGCTCCCGCTCCGCCGAGCGGGAGAAGTTATTTGAAGATTTCCCACCCGAAAAAAAAATGGGATGCGCTCTGTTGGATTCTCAACGCTCGGCTCGACACCAATAGTTGAAAATCCAGTGCGCGATAAAATCCCGCCGCGATAGTTATACAGGGTCCCATTAAAATAGGTGGACAAATTTTAACACAGCGCTCAGTACGTCTAACTAAACATATCCAAGCAAAAAAAAACACCGATTAAAGTGATTTTATTTTGACCTAAAATAATAAATTGCCGGCACATTAGTGTATTTTCGTTAGCTGATTTTATTTTTCTTGTGAGTATCTATGCGTTTTTCTTTTATATTTTTTTACCATCGTCCTTGTTTTGTTGGTCTGAATGATTCGTAAAAGTTTGTCCACCTATTTTAATGGGGCCTTATATACGTCCGTGCGAACGTGGCCGCGTGGGCTTACTGTTTTTACCCGACTGCGCGACGCAAAGGAGTGGTTACCCGACTGCGTGAGGCAAAGGAGTGGTTACCCGACTGCGCGACGCAAAGGAGTGGTTACCCGACTGCGCGACGCAAAGGAGTGGTTACCCGGCTGCGCGACGCAAAGGAGTGGTTACCCGGCTGCGCGACGCAAAGGAGTGGTTACCCGACTGCGCGACGCAAAAGAGTGGTTACCCGACTGCGCGACGCAAAGGAGTGGTTACCGGACTGCGCGACGCAAAGGAGTGGTAATGTGTTTATTAGCCTATGTATGTATGTGTATGTTCCTTTGAAGCACTATACAGACCAAACGCCTGGGCCGATTTTTATGATTCACACGTCAATCGATTCCTCTTAGTCCGGCGAGTGTCACTAAAGACAATGACGTTAGTGAAAATTCAATATGACGACTACTGGACGCCATATTGTGAAAATGGAAAAAATGAAAGTCAACAAACTATGTCACGTGTGGTAGCGTTGTTGAATAGGTATTTAATAAAAATCATTTTTAGTTTTCTCTTAATTCTTACACAGTTTCCCCTTTCCACTGTAAAACGGTGAAGAGCAGTTTTGGGCGGTAATTTTCCTTTTTTAGACGTTCTAAAAGCGCTAATTCTACGCTGCTTCGCGCAACGGACGCTATGTATATGAAAAACAGAACACCATTACATCGACTGGCATAAAACAACAAACGCATAAGACTTTACAATAATAAAGCATAAAATATTCAGTTTCCAAGCGACTCATAGACTCAAAAGAGACTCAGACTCAAAACATGCCCGATATATTTAACGTGGTGAAGTTTAACCCATATCATTACGCAATAAATATACCAAGGCCGCATTCCCATGGTTTATGATGTAAATATGAACTTGGCAGTTGCTGAGTTGCTGAGGCAAATTATCGATACAGTCAATCAGTCAAACCAGTGGTGAAGGTTTGATGTAGTGGTATTACTGCACTAGTTAATTTTGCCCAGCATATATGTACAGGAGGTCTACTCTCTTTCTCCGAAACGAAACTTCGTTATCGAACGAAATTTAAACGTAATTTCGTGTCTGGCCCTACTCTCTAACATTTTCGGACGAACACGCAAAGTTCGGATCCATAGACAATTTTCGTGAACGAATGGAACGAACAATTATAGGTAGGTTTTTTTGGTGTCATTTACGGTAAAACATCGGTTTTATTTTAAGTTAATAATTATAACTTATTTTCATTTATTTTACGAATTTATTGAAAAAATCATGGTTTATTATGCATATTAATTCAGAAAATCATAAATAAGCAATAAATATACATGTTTTGAAATGAAAGTCACAGTGACACTAAAAGAACCCTTTCAATGAATGTTAACCGACTAAGTTAAGGTGTATATTAATAACAAACGGTGTTTATAGTATCGTATAGCAACCAAACTTATCCGTATTATCACAATGCTGTCAGTCAGCACTTGTGGATTTTTTGTTTGCATTCTTTGAAGTTTGAAAGTTTGAATAGTTATAAGTTTGTTTCTCAAGCTCAAGTGCAAGACGTGGTAGAGAATTCCTGTGTTGAGCACACAAGTGAAGTGATAATAAAATGTTTCAAGTGGTTTTTTCTTTGCCTACGCGATATACATTCCCTGACAAAGTTTCAATTTCAAATCGCAGTCTTCAATTGGGCGTCCTTAGAAAGACTTCTATTCGGTTTAATTTGGTGTCAAAGTGTAAGTAATATTAATTGTTTTGCACGTAAAATACTTGACATTTTTTTCTTTGATAATTGGTACCTGTTATTTATTTTCATCTCATCTTTTCAGTGTAAGATGGCTCCACATACGGGTTCGGCTACTCCTGAACAAATTGATACACTCCTCAATTTCCTGGACGAGCATAGGGATCTTGCTCGCGGGAGATTGAGGAGTCTAGAAGGAAAAGTCCAGGCGAAGAGGCTGTGGGATGAATTGTGCAATTCGCTCAATTCCATGGGCGGTTGTACAAAGACAGTTCAGCAGTGGCAAAAGGTAATTCTTAGTAATATAATTAAACATTTAAGCTATTTATCAGTGAAAGTGACAAAGTTATAATATTTACTTTTAATTTGAATAGGTATGGTTTGATAGAAAACATCTGGCCAAAAAAGCCGCTGCTGATTCCCGGAGGTCGGCTTCAATGACTGGAGGTGGTCCATCAGTGGCACCCCAACTCTCCCAATGGGAATTAAAAGTCTTGGACATTATGGGAGATGGTTTCGGTGACCGCCAAACTGGAGCCAGAGTGCCAGCTTTCACTGAAGTAAGTACCTCATCATTCTTTGGGTGCCTTATTTCTAAACTTTAATTCAATCAAATATTTATCTTTTTTTTATGTGAGTAGTATAAAAAGTTTTTTAACCCATCAGGTAAAAATACAATACAATTTGCATTGCGGTAGATATTCAAAATTAATACTTCACCTAAACTTAAATCTGATATATTTATTTCAGACAAATGAAACCACACCATCAACCTCCAGTCAAGGAAGCCACCTGCAGCAGCAGAGCCTGGACTTGCATGAGGAGTACGTCGAACCAAGCCAAGAAAGCCAGGCAGCCAGTCATCCTGCGAGTCAACCACCATGGTCACAAGAAACATTGACTTCCAGAAGTTGTGAGTAATTCTTCTTACTATGGATTTTCAGTAATGTCATCTAATCGTACCTAACTTGTATATGACAGAAAATATATTGATACACATAGTATGTATGGATGTATTTGATACATAAAGGTCTTATCACTAAACTACAGACAAGATTAAAATTACAAGAAAAATACTGTTTGCCACAAAAAATACATTGATTAAATTTTTACTGCAATGTAACATATTGGAATTTTGTTTGCAGCCTCACAATCTGCACGTCCCAGAAGAACACGATCTGCTGCTGGCTCCGATGTCAGAAGCAGATTGTACCAATATGAAGATGGACGTGTAGAGAGAGAGACAGTGAGGAACACTGAGCTCGCAGGCATCAGGGCTGCCTTGGAACAGTTGGCTGAATTATGGCGACAGTATTTAGAGTTTTTAAGACAAAATAGGGAATAGGCAATAGCATAAGTATTTTAGTTTTAGTAATATGTATTAATTAAATTCATTTTAGAATACTATACTTTCTTTTCTTTGTTCATTAAACAACACAGTGAACCCTCATGTAACAAAACTTTTATGTAGTAATACTTAACACTAGTATGCTAACTTATTCCATGTACGACAGGTGGGCAAAAAAAATACGTTTTGGCCATGTTACAACCCCTCGGGTCACCCGTTTTTGCTCACAAAAAAAGGTGCTCTCAAGATCTTTTTTTCATGTTAGGAATGCTAATTTATGAACTTTATTTTTCCTCATAGTTGACTATCATGGCCATAATTCGATATAATATCAAGATACTGTTAAATATTTAAAATCATAGAAGTTATTATTTTCTCTGTATGTGACAAAATATCTACAATTTCATGGTAAGTAAATATTTGTTGCCATTTTATAAACATCTAGGTAGGTAGGGTTACGATAAGTAAGTAAGATGTAAAAATAAAACTGAACCAATTTTATGCTCTAGAAATATTTTAATCTAGGCTGTTACAAGAACTTGTCAAAGAATGAAGCTACGCCATCTCGATCGATGATGATTATCTCCTAAAACAAAAAAAAGTTTGGTAATTGACTTTATTTTAGTCTACTTGTATAATTATTTGGTTTTAGTTTATCTTACCGGTTACTTTCTAGCATTTGTATTAATGCATTTCTTGCCCTTCGACCTGCCTGTAGAGCTTGAGTCGAAGATGCAGCTGTTTCAAAGGGAACCTGCCTGGTTCTCTCCGATTGATGTTCCTCTTCAGTCAGCTCGGGACATTCAATACCTGCCCTTATACACATGTTGTGTAATACACAGCAGGCTAATATAATTTGACCTGCTGTTTCTGGGCAGTAATGGAGTTCCCTTGCTGCCAAAAGACATCTCCATCTACCCTTTAATACACCAAATGTGCGTTCTATGGTGCAGCGTGCACGCTTTTGGAGGTAATTGTATCTTCCCTCTGGAGAGTTTTCGTCAGCATTATCTACAGGTGTCATCATATGCTCCCTAAGAGCATATCCAGAATCACCTAAAAATTTAAAAATGTAATATTAGTTTAAATTGCATCACCACATTTATTATATATGTGAATATCAAAACCATAAATCAAGACATGCCTAATAGATAAACTGTTTCATCCTGGAGACTCTCCAAGTGGTTTCTTATTTCACATTCCCTCCAAATATATGCATCATGAGTTGCGCCACCATATGAAGCATCAACATTAATTATTAATAAATCGCTGTCACATATCTAAAAAAGAATTGTAATCAATGTAAAATAGAATAAAATGTAGGTAATAAAATAGTGAATGTCATAATATTATTAAAATATTGTTCATAAACTTACAACTTGAGTATTAATTGAATGAAAATGTTTCCGATTAAAATATTGTTCCTCATGCTCCGAAGGCCTTACTATGGCTACATGTGTACAATCGATGCACCCCACCACACCGGGTAGCCCATATTTATCATAAAATCTAAAATAAGGATACAATATTACATTAGTAAATGGTGCAATAAAATTATATAAGTAATTGTTTTTGCATGACTTATTTGCCTAGTCTTGGTACATATTTTTAATGTAAATTTTTCATTGAAAATGACAGAAAAATATTTTAATTACTTACTATGTATTTCACATGTTACTAAGTTTAACAGCCAAATCTAGATAGGAAGGTAAGTACTTACTTCCGCTTAATAAGATTCCTTTCATTCCTATTTTGTGGGAATCTTATGTGCTTCCGTAGTATGTGGGGTGCATTAAGTGCAGTTGTTACCTCCCGTAAACAACGGGACACTGTTTGTTGTGCCATGGGCCCATCCATATTTTGTCCCACAGACCCCTGGTAACTTCCTCGGGCATAAAAGTTCAAAGCAGTAAGTATCTGAAATACATTAACACAGGTTAAGGCTTATGAACAGTAAAATAAAATTACATTGAAAGGAGTGTGTAAACAATTTAAACTTACTTTATTTGTGGGCTCGATTCCATGTCGTCTTATCTTTGGAGGCAATAAAGGCACTATTTACTGGCACAACTCCTCGAATAACTCTCGACTGAGTCTGTAATTTCCGACAAACTCGAGATCGGGAATATTTGAGATATTCAATTGATTGCGCAGGCGGCGCCGGTTCCTTCTACGCTCCAAACGTTCTTCACGTAAAGCAGCCGCGATTAAAAGATGTCTTGTAGCCATTTTAATTTAATTTTTAACAAAATCGACCTAAACGAAAATAAAAAGGTAACACTTTTGGTTTCGTCAATTTGAGGTTAAAATTACGAACAATCATCTGTCAAACTTCAATTTTCGTTCGTAACTTTCGTGCAATAGAGTAGGTTTAGAGAATTTGAACGATGAACTAATTTCGTTTCAACGAAGTTTCGAAACGAATGGAACCATAGTAGGAATTGAGCGAAGTTTCGATCGAAATTTCGTTTTTCGTTGAATTAGAGTAGACCCCCAGTTCTCTTCACGATTTATTCCGGTCTGATCCCCTGAAACCCCTCGATCTTCGATCTTCTTCTGTTTTAATCTCTGTCTTATCCACTTTATCTATGTTACTCTTTTTGACAGGTATGTACAGTCAACAGCAAAAGCAGATGATCAAAATCAGAAATTCAATACTAATGAACGGAGTTCCCGCCAGAACTGTGTGGCGTCGAAGAGAAAGCCGTATCCGGCGACAACGACCCAGACTAATTTTCTTTTCTTTCGTGAGCTTTCTGTTCTGATGACTTGCAAAACCGGCACACCGTGTACTGAAGAGCTGGTCAGCATCCCATATCATCATCATCATCATCTGCCGAGCCTTTTCCTAACTAAAATGGTCAGCATCCCATATATGTATAAACAACCTATAATGTTGCCACTACTAGTTAAGATTCAGACCTCCTCTTTGTGAGAGGAAGAGGGCTGCACTGCACTGCCATCCACCATGTGAGCTTAATATGTACGGGTTGGTTGGATGTCACAAGTCAAAGCTACACTCTTAAGCCTCCTCTACACGTAGACAGATTCATCAGCAGATGGCCATCTGCGAATGCCTCCGCCGACGTGTAGACGGGGTAATTTGCTAGTCTGTGGTAGGTATTTGACGTCGGCAGATGCTAAATACCTACCACAGACTAGCAAATTACCCCGTCTACACGTCGGCGGAGGCATTCGCAGATGGGCATCTGCTGATGAATCTGACTACGTGTAGAGGAAGGAGGCTTTATGCGGGTTGCAGACCAAAAGCTAAGCTAAATAAGTCTAAGTATGCAAGCTAAGCTACACTAACTTAGCTTAGCTCTTCATCTGCAACCCGCATTAATAATGATACGTTGACACATGTTTATACAAACTGGATCTATTTCATTTCATATTATGCTTATCACAAACCTTGAACTGCCCGTCACTACTTCCGTTGAATTGGGTTACCTATATTTTTTTAATTGATGTTGAACGAACATTATTTACATACAGTTCTCGTCGTCGGAATTTAAATTGAGTATCTTTATTTTTTATAATCATTATTTAGAGTAATAGCGTAACAATAATTAATTGAAGAATGCGACTAGTTTTGAACTTGTCCTGAGACCTAATTACCTTGTACCGAAACTAGTCGTCTATCAAAGATCCGTAGATATTCCTAAACTAGTTTGAAAGTAAACTTTTAAACCTACTTCTATGTATTATTTAACCTACTATTTTATATCGAAAACCTGTTATTTACAATACATTGAAGGACAAATGGTAACCACTTACTTTGCATTAGTTTAAAACTCGTAAAACGCTAAAATATAAGTCACGAATTTAATTTGTGTCAATGATTTTTGTCGTCATAAATAATAGTATTGATAATATAATAAGAGTATTGTCTGTGTGGTGCCGGACTTAAAGAATTGCACCACCCCTTACTTCCCGTGGGTGTCGTAAAAGGCGACTAAGGGTCTTACCGGAGAATGGGCAGCAGCGTTCTCTATTTATTCCACCATCATACCATACTGCGATCGCCAACCCGCCTGCCAAGCGTGGCGATTATGGCAAACCCCCTCCAAAATTGGGGGAGGCCTATGTCCAGCAGTGGACATCTATCGGCTGAAACGACAATGACTTTTGTCGTCATAAAGTTTTCAAGTCATCGTGTGGATCACGCTTCCCGTTTCATGTAAGACCTATGCCTTAAGGAAGTACCTACAGGAGCATTTACAAAAAAAAATCACAATATTCCCGAATTGAGAATGTAACCAAGGAACCCACGCTCAGCAGTCCCGTTTGCGACCACCAGGCCAATGTCGCAGTCTAGAGAACTGACTCTCTAGAACAGTCGACAATTCTGCAAAAATCTTACCGTGAAACTTTGATGAATTGAGCTGTCATTTCACCTGATGCCAGGGATTGACAGTATTTATTTATTTATCCATTTATTTCAAGCATCAAGGCCCGTATAAACATATACAATACAATATTGATATTGGTTTGGTTTTTTTATATTTTTTTAGTTCTTTTTTTTTTACTGTGTTTAGTTTGTGGTCTTCCTGTACGAGTCGCAATAAATGTTTTTCTTTCTTTCTTTTATATAACAGTAGTACCTAGTAGTATTGTCAGCTCACTTCACCTAAGCCTAAGATTTTGACAGAATAGCCCGGCTGGATATTATTAAGTAAGTACATTGAATTATAAACCAGTCATCATAACTTTCTAGTAGCCGTTACACAAGAATATAATATTCAAATAATATAACAATGGCCAGACATGGTCAGTTTCTTGTTGGCGTCAGCCCTTTTAACCTTGACCTACACAGACAAAAGGATATGAAGGTCACAAAGTTGAGCCAAGATTATCTTTTCTTTGTTCCAGGTGTGGATCAAGAAAATATGTAGGCTGGCCCTGGCACCTATGTTCCCACAAGTTGTCTGCATTGTTCGAGATGGCAACAGCTGAAGGCGAAAATGTAATGCCTGCCGAATTAAATCTTCATCAAATCATCCAGTATCTCGCTTCGAACTGAAAAAATCTGGTTATATACTCTTTCTGTAACCGGATGAACAATGCAGGAAAGAAATTGATGTCTGATTGCGCGTGACTCTAGTCGAACAATTTCTATGAATCAACAAAATCACGTCGCGGTCGCACCGTCGCCACAGTATATACTGTGCCGTCGCGTTGCGCCTGACAGCGGGAGCCTTTATCCGTTATACCGTTCTTCATAACCGTGCTGTAGAAACAGTCTTAGCACATAATTCTGAAACGCGATTCAAGCACTTAAGCATTGATCAGGGCAGGACCATATTTGTCGAAAAATTATAGTATTGTCAACAAAAACTGTCGTTAAATTGTCAGTTTTCGCCTGGTATTTCCCGCCTGTAGGTTTTATTAATAGGGCCCAGATCAGGCGGACTTCATCCACGATTATTCGCGAATGCGGTCAAAAAAACATGTAGGTATAGAGTTAGAGAGATTATAAACAAAACGCAGATGCTCTGAAAGTAAACAGTTAAACACTGCCGTCCTTACCAGCGATACCTCTAGTTCCACATGAGTAAGAAGCACTCAGTGTATAAAGAAAACTGGCCAAGTGCGAGTCGGACTCGCACACGAAGGGTTCCGTACCACAAGGCGAAAACGCCGAAAAAAAACACGTTTGTTGTATGGGAGCCCCCCGTTAAATATTTATTTTATTCTGTTTTTAGTAATGTGTTGTTATGGCGGCAACAGAAATACATAATCTGTGAAAATTTCAACTGTCTAGCTATCGTTTACGTTTCTTGAGATACAGCCTGGTGACAGACGGACAGACGGGCAGTGGAGCCTTAGTAATAGGGTCCCGTTTTTACCTTTTGGATACGGAACCCTAAAAAACTAAACCAATACCTACGTCCCTGCCCCAAACAGCCGCTAATAGTAAAGTTAAATTAAAAACAAAACTCCGCCGTAATGGAATAATTCACTACTTTAAGCGTGACGCGTGACGAATTTCAATATACCTACAGCAGTCATCATAGCATATTCGTTACGGAAATACAGGTAAACCAAACAATGCGAAACATTTTCAATGGCGAATAAAACAAAATGAATTATTTATTAATGGTTGCATTGCAAGTAACAAGTATTTTCTAACTGAACAGACACCTGTGCTGCTGGCTTTGAGTATTAAACCAACCGGAGACGCCACGACGAGTACTAATATCTACGCAAATAAGTCTGTCACTTTCATTGCGGGGGACGAGGGAACGCACACAAGTAGTAATAATACACTAATGCAATTCGATCGCGTTGTTACGCACGCATACAAAACAAATACAAGCATAAACTATACGCACACATTATTATAACCGCTATGACCGGCGGTCTCGTACCTTCGGCAGCGGGGATCGCCTGACAATGGCGCCTCCAGTTGGTTTAATACTCAAAGGCTGCTGGGGAGTTTGTTGCGCCAGTTTGTCTCCCCAGCGAAAGCACTAGGAAGTGGTGACGGGTGGGCGTTTTGGGGGACTGTCTTTTGTAATTTTGACACTCGAAAAGTGCTGATTCTCAGCCTAGTTTGAATAAATGACTTTTGATATTGACTGTCTGTGTGGTGCCGGACTTAAAGAATAGCATCACCCCATACTTCCCGTGGGTGTCGTAAAAGGCGACAAAGTCAAAGTCAAAGCATTTATTTTGAACGTCAAAAATTACTAAAATAGAATTGATTCTAGTCGCCCATTCCAAAAGGTAGTTTTCGCGACTAAGGGGCGTACCGGAGAATGGGCAGCAGCGTTCTCTATGCATTCCACCACCATACCATACTGCGATCGCCAACCCGCCTGCCAAGCGTGGCGATTATGACAAACCCCCCCTCTTTTGAGGGAGCCCTATGTCCAGCAGTGGACGTCTTTCGGCTGAAATGATGATGATGAATGATGATATTGATTTTGAAACATTGTATTTCACAGCTAATTGTTGCTAACTGCCCACCCTGTTGCTAGGGACAACTTTTCGACGTCTTCCACTTCCACGAAGTCAAAGTCAATCATTTATTTCAACTATGCACATAAAATACATTTCAGAACGTCAAAATTTCCAAAAAAAAAAAAAAAATATTCTAGTCGCCCCTCAAAAGTTAGTTTAGTATGGAGAAGAATGGGCAAGAAACTCCACTAGGCTCGTTTTAAGTACTTGAGTGAGGTTCTGAAATATGGGCTATATATAAGCTTTAGATGTTTAGCTTTTCTTTTTCTTCTGTTGTAAGGACACAAAGTATAGCTCATGGTCATGTTTGCCAATGGCTATGACGTTACTTATTCCCAAATCGTGATGTAGCTAGAGCCTACCGCTAATTAGGACCGGAGTGAAGTGCTCAACACATACTTTTGGTACGAAATCAGTTTTCCCAACGATAGTGAACATAACTGTGTATTTCCAGTCACGGCCAGATAAACAATGGCTCATTAAATGTTAAATAATTCCAAATTGTTCCATGAGCCGCACGTGGGCTACCGACTCATAACGGTACACCGGCTTTGTAGCTTTAAAATAACTTGAAAGAGAAATTGATGTCTAAGCTTTCTCTTTGATTTATCATATAATTATGCATTACTGACACACAGGTTTTGATTAATTACAGCGGCAGGGGGCACTCCATGCCCGGGTGTCAACATTGTGTGGATCGCCCGGAATACACGCGAGAGTGCATGGGAGGCCGTCGCCTCCTGCTGCGAAGTAGTAATGCTCGCGAAGGAGGAGGAGGAGCGCGAAAGGGAGAGGCAATATTTGCGCCCTCACGCCCCTAGTCGCCGCAGGAGACGCCTGGGGCGTGGGAATCGATAGCCGATTCCCGGCCACCGTAGGCGCGGGCTTGCGGGCGGCGAGAAATGGCCACCTCGCCGTCCGGTAAACACCAGGCCAGAGTCGAAGGCGCGTTGTGTTCCACACGCACCTCAAAGAGATGTCAGCACTAACTGACGGGGTCCGCTATGGCCGATGCCTGCCAGGGTCGCGGGTTGTTCGAAAGAGATGTCGTGGCCCCTGGCACAGGCAACTGAAGGAACGTGGGTGGGTAGTAGTCAGTAAAAGTCTGATACGCCCTCCCGCTCCGCCCAGAGCGGGAGAAGTAAAATTCCATAAGAGCTTACACATTCCCAAGTGTAGAGATTGAAATGATAAATCGAGTGATATCGTGTCTGCAACAGCAATAGACTCGCAAAAAAATCCGCTGTCTCATCATCATCATTCTCCTGCCCTTATCCCAATTTATTTGCGGTCAGCGTAAGATGTCTTTTTATTCGATACTTCTCTATTAGTCATCATTTCGGTAGTCACCCTCTTTCTAACCATATCACCATTCACACAGTCCATCCATCGTTTCTTTGGTCTTCTCCTACTCTTATAAGTGTATATTCTACGCAGTGAAAATCCCTTTTTTCCTACAACCAGCAAAATGTTGCTCGTGTCATGATGCCATGACCGTTTTGCTCAAGGAATATTTTCTACCACGCCTAGTCTCGTTAGATCTCAAGTATTTAATGGCGCAAGCGCAATTTAAACTTGTTCTAGGATATGCGACAGCCATGTCATTTACTATGCTAGTTTCAACTGCGCTGTTCAGTCGATCAACTTAGTACTAGCTAAAGTAGTACAAGATGTGTTTACTGCTTATGCCACTCCAGATTGAAATGCAATTGGCCCATTCAACCAATTTATATCAAGTATGTTGATAGCGAATCTCTCTATAGTGTATTAGCAAAAACCGGCCAAGTGCGTGTCGGACCACGCACAATGAAGGGTTCCGTAGTTGGAATTAATTTATCCCAAGAGCAAACCATTATCACATTCACATTATCCATTGTAGTTGAAAAACGTGTTCTCCCATATATTCCAACAGAAAATGTAGGTCTGTACGCACAATATTGAGAGATTTACCATGTTGTTTAAGACCACAGACTTCTTATAGGTTTTCCTATAATCTATAGGTATATAACTATTTCCTGTATTTTTTTTCAAAATTTTTTGGCTCAGTAGTTTCGGAGATAAGGGGGGTGGTCAATTTTCGTCTATATTCTTAAATGACTTTTATACAATTTACTTTAAAATTATGAAAAAAATATATTTGAGATCCTCACAGTAAGCCCTTTCATTTGATATGTCACACGGTACAGATGGCGAAACTTTTTTTAAAATGTTCTATTTGCCCCAAAAATGACCCCCATATTCAAAATGTATTTATTTACGTTACACGTCTGTGTTTGGGTCACATAGATTCATATGTGTACCAAATTTCAATTTAATCGGTCTATTAGATTCGGAGCAAATTGGCTGTGACAGACGGACGGACAGACACACGAGTGATCCTATAAGGGTTCCATTTTTAGGGTTCCGTGCCCAAAGGGTAAAGGAACCCTATTACTAAGACTTCGCTGTCTGTCCGTCTGTCCGTCTGTCTGTCACCAGGCTGTATCTCAAGAACCGCAATAGCTAGACAGTTGAAACTTTCACAAATTATGTATTTCTGTTGCCGCTATAACAACAAATACTAAAAACAAAATAAATTAAATATTTAAGGGGGGCTCCCATACAACAAACGCGATATTTTTTTGCTCGATATCAAAAATGGCACCAGGTAGGTACTTGAAATATTTTTTAGTTTTTTCCTTTTGAGGTCCAGAACCCTAAAAACCATAAAAATATTATTTTTCTTTCAAACTAGATTGAATAGCAAATTAATATTAAACGCTAAGATATACATACATTGGCGCCGTTCAACAGATATCTATCGTCTTCTGTTTTCATATAAAACTGCAGTAAAATTGAAAGTAACGACATTTTTACGGTTTTTCTGTGGCCACAACTAGCGGCGGATCCTCTAGAGATTGCTGACTGTAATTTCAGCCTTTGGTAGTTACAATAAGGGCTTATACTTGATTGTTAAATTGGCTGTTCTAAATTTAGCCTCAGCCTTCGACATCATGCATAAAGTGAATGGTTCTGTAGCTATTTTTGTCCTTTATGAGGATGTCTCTTATGTGAATCAGTGTGCTGAACTCATTCTAACAAGATGATGAGTGATTATAAGCTGATGTGATGAACTCGCTGTGACTCAATGTTTAATGGAAGCATGAGAAGAATTTCTACCGTCATGTTATCCAGGAAAACTTGAAATATTTGGCCATCTTTCAACACACGTGGCACATAATCGGTTCAATGGGGAAACTAAAATAAATACTGAACACATTAGTCTCAAGTGCAACAGCTACAGTTCGAACTGCAGTGCTATTCTGCAAAACGGTCACCGTGAAAACATAGATAAAGTGAGCTTGTAGTGAGCTGTGTCAATCCTTAGCGTCAGGTGGAAGGATACGCTAATAAATCGGCTGGTATTTTTCAAAAGATATAATGGACTGTAGAAGATGGCGGGACGAGCTCGAGGATACAAACGACCAGTGGTCCACTTTAGGCCTGGATCGAAAGAACTGAAAGTCATGGGGAGAGGCCTTTGTCCAGCAGTGGGATGATGCAGGCTAACAGCAATGGACTGTGAAAGTGTGAAATGCACCGATACAGTCTAAGTCCAAACATCACTCGCTAACAGGTTCAAATCGCCCATTGACTTTAAATATATTACTAGAAATCGACCCTTTCGAAAATACCTCTAGTCTAGAACCACATGTAGCACCACTTGCTATTTCTCTTCTGATAATGCGAGTTTCATACGACCTTCATAGTCGAGTAGTAATAGCAAGTGCGTTTTATTTAACGTTCTTTCAAGTACGTGCACGTGGACTGACTCATAAAATGCAGTAAGCAATAAAAGCATTTCTGCACTACTTTTGGAGTACTTTGTCATTAGTTAACAATAGTTCGGTCTTTCTGACAAACATAATATAGGAACTGTTGCACATAGCACTCCAAAAACAATCTAATTTTCAGCTTCTTTCAACAGTTTAGTATTATAGTTTGTTGAATGAGGGTCCATTCTCAACCTTCCTTTCTTTCTTTCTTTCTAGATCTTCAACCGTCATAACTTCGTTTGCTGCATTTAACGGTCCAATAATAATGAATATAATGACAAACAAATCATTTCTCTCTAATGTGTTCGATGTTTTTAGTGTCCACGTGTATATATCTCGGGGATGCCCAATTGCCCATACTCTGAAGTCTTATCTGTCATTCAGTTTTCACGTACGGTAGCAGATCTATGCTAAGTGCACATGAATGAAATCGTAAAATCAGTCGTAAATAATGAAAGTCATTAATATTATCACGACAGGTGACCCTGCCTTTTAACGATACAGTTAGATGTCTTCAGAGGTTTTCTACGTCACAACCCTTGTATTGACTACTGACGTCACAGTGGCTATAATAGGTATCAAACAAAACTTATTATTTTATATACAGGACTGTGTAGTCGCTGTTTCACATTTATGGTTTCCAAAAATTTACTAAGATTCTTATATCCCTTGTTATTTTGGACGATGTCGAAGAACGGATTGCTCATTATAGTGGTTAAAGAAGACACTACTCACGATGAATGCTATGAAACCGTACACCTGTGAGTCCTGTGACTGGATATACGCTCATTTTACGGACTGACATCAGTTCCACTTAGTCAGTACAATTATTACAACTTCAGACTTAATATTTCCTCTAGGAATGACTAGACAACTTCTACCAATTTCGCATAAACTCGCAACAATGATGGATGCCACAAATCGTCTCCTGGAATGCTGATGACACTCCACAGCAATGAGCAATGCCTGCCTGGCATTGTCGTATTCCCGAAGATGTAGGCAGAAGTGTGTATTAAATAGTTTGAACTATTCTGATGACATATTTGGATAGACGAGTAATCTGAGAATTCTCTCATTTAGAGGATTCCCCATCGTTCCTTCCGTCCTTACAAAGGAAGATTAGCTAGTACAGACCGCTAATCAATAATCCTTCCGTATTGGTTCAAGAGCAGTCGTCAGCTAATGCGTCCATTCTTACCGGGGCCCGTAAGACACGGGCTCGTACGAGGCAAGAGGAAGCTTGCCGCCGCCCGTGCACTTATCCAATTTGCCGCTATTATGATTTATTGGTAGCGTACAAGTAGGCGCCTATGACCTAGACCGACTGCTTCGCGACGGAGCATGTCAGTGTTCAGTAAAACATTAGCGGGAAGTAAAGGGAATTGGAAGAATTAGGCCTAGCATTCCCTGTCCATCCGTATCCGTGAGGTTAAAATGATTAATTTAAAGAACCGTCTAATTCCGTCTTTACAGTAATTTGTTGGCAAGAATTCGCGTATTTTTTGGGAAGAACAAGGAGTTCTGAATTATACCTGAAATTAAACTGGAAAACAGCCAAATGCTATTTAGCGGTAGTGTCTAGTGATTTATGCTCGTAGAACTTGTCCACAACCCGGAAGAAACTTTTTAACAAGGGCCAAGGTTACTGTGCATCCGTTGGGCCAACTGCCAGTTCAGTAATTAATCATTTTAGAACGCTAAGACTCTTAAACTTTCTTGCATTACACTGATTACAACATGTGGTGTGTGTGAACCCTCAAATTGTTGAACGTCTTGATCATAACAACGTGAAAATATCCGCTTTACTAAGTATGTATGAGAGCCCAGGTTTGAACAACACTCCGGTTCAAACCTACCCACCCAGCTTAAACCGGATATTATTGATTTCAACTTAAACGGAAGAACACTCTACTAGGGATCTCAAGGTCTAGTGCACACAAGAAAATGTACTTGGTCCTGTTTGTCTACGGATAAAAGTAAGTGGTATCTACGTCACGGTTGGTTTATAAAGCAGTTGATTTATGCTTTCTGGGAATCGTTGGGATATACGTACATTTTGCGTCACAGTCGTAAAGTTTATCTCGATGACTGAATTTTTACTCGTCCGAAAAACTCGCCTTACTAAGCCGGTCGAGATTATTTATTCAAGTTCTGAGTTGAACACAGAATACATAATAGTATTGAGGTACACGATTACTGACAAATATTGCTTTCACTAACTGGACTGGTCCATTAAAATCAGAGTGGTTCTTTCCTGAAAAGACCATTTCAGTCATTAAACATTGTCTTCATATGATCTGACCAAGATTATGTCTAGACTTTAAAAGAGACTTTGACCCTTGAGTCTGTTTCGCCATTTCTTCTCAGGTGTAGTCGGAAAGGAAATGTCGACTAGCTTATTTTTTTTATAATAGTCACATTATAAAAAAAAATAAGCTAGTCGACATTTCTTGTGTTAAAGTGATCCCGCTATCCTATTTACATAATAAATAATTTCATTTAATTTCATTATCGTTATTAATGACTAGATTGGTCATTCATCATTTTTGTTGGCCCCATGGTATTTAGCATTGACAGTCTGACAGCATGCGCGTTGTCAGGGATGCGACCATTGAGATATAATATTAAATAATTGAATGTCTTTGGATGCGACGCACACGCACGCCATGTACTGTGCATGTCATTTGGAATAACTGTGGTGAGTAACGCATACATTCGTGTAGCGCATCAAGTTCTGTGCGCGCATTTTATTTCAGACCCATAGATGCAAAAAGCAAAGAAAGAAGAAAAGAAAGTGAGTGAGTGTGAGTAAGTGGAAAGAAGAGTGAAGGTGGAAGCAGGCGGGGCCCATTTGAATTTGAAAATATAATAAAATTGGTATGGGTCCCGCCTGCTTCCAACTTTTATTTAAGGTGAATGCTCCAACCAGCCCGCGAAATTCAAATTTTCTTACGTTTTTTGCAATTTGCAGGCCAGTGCTAGGTTGTATGTTGATTAAAATATTATTCGCGGCTGTAAGACATATGTAGTTACAGAATTATAATCATCAAAATCATCATTGAAACGCTCTAAGTTCATAAAGCTGTAGGAATTACTTTTTCTGTTTTTTTTTTGTTCTTACACCTTTATGAAGTTGGAGGGTTGTATTGGTGATTTTGATGATTATAATTCTGTCTACATACGTTTTACAGCCGCGAATAATATTTTAATCAACATACAACCTAGCACTGGCCTGCAAATTGCAAAAAACGCAAGAAATTTTGAATTTCGCTAGCTGGTTGGAGCATTCCCCTTAAGTAATTTAAAATGGGCTGGCTTGTTTTTAGCTTTTCAGTTTTTTTAATTTAAGTTTTTTACTGCAGTCGGGATTTTTAGTTTTTAGGCTTCCGTAGCCAAATGGCCAAAAACGGAACCCTTATAGATTCGTCATGTCTGTCTGTCTGTCTGTCTCTCTTTCCGTCCGTATGTCACAGCCACTTTTTTCCGAAACTATAAGAACTATACTGTTGAAACTTGGTAAGTAGATGTATTCTGTGAACGTGTGAAGTGGTAAAATGTGTGTCCCCCCTTTAACTTCTAAAATAAGAGAAATATAAAACAAAAAAAATATATGATGTACATTATTACCATGTAAACTTCCACCGAAAATTGGTTTGAACGAGATCTGGTAAGTAGTTTTTTTTTGAATACGTCATAAATCGTAAACCGCAATTTACCTCTCATTCAATCAACTCAAATAAAAAAATTAAAAAAAAAACATTTAATTTCATAAACATAAACCTTATGCATACACCCGGATGTTACGGAACCCTCGGTGCGCGAGTCCGACTCGCTCTTTCGCGGTTTTTTAATTACTTTTTTTTATTTCCAAGTTTTTTAGTTCACAAATGTGAAAGATTTCGCAGAGGTTGTCACTTCGATTTACTTTTAACCATATAAGTGGTATACATATATATTTTTGTAATCCCATTTTAAAACCCTTTATTTTGATACCCCACTCGAAAGGTTTTGAGAAAAAAAAATTAAAATTTAATAATATGGCGCCAAAAATCGGCCACTTTTTTTTTTTCAATTAGCATCACTCCACAATTAAGACGAATCTAACGGCTTCTCACAAGCTGTAATCCGTACCAAAAAAATATACATACATACACTCGAAAAACATAACCCTCCTTCTGGCGCAGTCGGATAAACAGTACTTCACTAGCTAGTTCTTGTGCTGTTCTACGGTACTTGTACTGGTTTGTTGTTGTGGCATTATCCGAGACTAAGAGGGAGCTTATACAATGAATAGAAATATGTGTGTTGTGCATGTAGCGCGTGTTCCAACGCATGGTGGTGTACAAGACGCGTGCGCAACGTATGCGTCCGAATTTCCAATACAAGTTGGGGTCCACATGAGATTACATTGTATTAGCTCACAAGCTTTAATTAATCTCTGTAAACAGTGAATACTTGTGATAATTTCCGGAGCTACCACATTATGTGAAGTTAAACAATCATGTTTGTTTAACATAGTAATACATGAATTACATTCAGATTACACAATGAGGATTTTATCTGCGCATTGTTTCAAAATATTGAATGTAGTCACATTGTGTGTATAGGTATCTGCTTTATCTTGTTTGAATGGGTCATTCAGGGCTTATTTCAGTGCTTGCGTTGCCCATACATACTGCACAACACTAGTAATGAATTATTTATTGTGACAAATGAATGCCATATATAATAGTATTAAGCGGAATGTGCAACTAATTGGAGAATAAAAACCAATGTTTTGTTGAATTTGTTATGCTACAAACCAGTTATCGATAATAATTTTTCCACAAGCCAGTTGGTGTGTTGTGTAACTGTTTTGAATTTTTTATTTAAATTTCAAGTGAATGTATTTCTATTTATAAACCGTTATTCATTCAGTTAAATTCTTAACAATAATTTTACTATTTTCGTTTAGAACATTAATGTTCTAGAGTGTTCTAGAATAAAATAGTAAGATTAGGCAAGATTTTCGGCCATCAAAATCACATAGAGCCGGCTCCTTATTTTTATAAATTACTATTAGCTACACAGCTGCGTTTAATGGATGCAAATCAAACTGACAAAAGTCGGAAAACTTTTTTTCACATAGATACTGATAAAACTCACCTGAAATCTAGTAGCAGACGGTTGATCCTTGAACCTGGAAGGCTTCTCCACATCTCGGAAGCTGCTCTTTGTGACCGGTGAGCGCGACTGTATCGAAACCGAGCCGTTGGATACCGCTTCCGGCAGCAAGCGATCTTTCTCCCCCGGCTCCCGCGTCCTGAACTGAAGCCCGACCTCCACATCCTCGCTCCTCGACGGCACGTCCGCAGCTGTAGGGTACTGTATGTTCCCATTCGTCGCTGCCATAGACTTCGCTGAACTTATCTTCCGAAACCTCCCAATAATAACGTCCTCCTCATCGTTTACCGGCACATTTAACTTCTCCGGAGCAGTGCTGGTGTTAGCCTCAGGCTTCACAGGGCTTAACTCTATGTCCTTCTCTGGCGTACCCATCTTTACAGCCGGATTAAGTTCAACAAATTATTGTATTAGCACATTATTTTTAATTTTGTTAATGTCCGATACTTTAAAAACACTAGGCACGGGGTAGATAGAATTCGCCGGCAAAAAACGTTGATCGTGTTTTAAAAAACGATGGCGATTTAAGGAAATATCACTACAATGTGGTTTTCTGTTAGAATTATTGTAAAATAAGTGATAGAATTATAAGCACGCGGACAGCGTGTCGGAGCTATTTTGAACAAACGCCCGCTTTGCCGTCCATTTGACAACTAACTGAATGAATGATAAACTATTCGAGTTTTCGCTGTTTTAGAGTTGACAGTGAATGATTCATACAGTTGTGAGAATGAGACCAGGCTTTCCACTAGTGGTGCACACAGAGTAAAGTAACTATAGAGGTGGTGCATGTATTGCTCTGTGTATAATGAAACGTTTAAAGTCCGTTTCATGAAAGAAGTCCTGGAATCAAACCAAAACCAAATCGTACTCGGTGCCACACCAGTCACCACACCACAGGTGTGTGACCGAATCTTAAATCTTGATTTATTTATTGAAACATCAGGTAACAGGCACTGGTTAGTAAAATGCACTATAGAGAAAGGTGTCCGAGATAGAACCGTTGTTGTAGAAATATTGCTAACTTTATAATAATAATCTCTCGTGAGATGTGTGGACGTACACAGACAACGCCAAATCATAGACCTGGATTTTCAACTATAAAAATAACTATCTTGACTCTGATTTACAATTTTTAAACAGAATTAATATCTACTTTTACACCACGTGGAAATAAAAGAAAAATAAAAGTTATAGCCACGTGGCGCAATTTCCAGTTAACCTTTTGTCATTATGCTACGTGGCTCCAGCTCTGCGAACACACGAAAACGCAAATATACAGTAGCTAGGAAGGCAACCTGAGATTGGAAATTCGATGTGTTTAAAAATTACTAATTAATTGCATAATCAGCTTATAATGTTCCCACTGCTGGGACTTGATAGATTTAGGACGTCAGAAAACATTCTTGTTCTAAATCGGATCCTTCCTTTCTAAATGCGACTTAACTATCCTGAATTTAGGAACGACTAAATATCGGGTCCGATATTTAGGATGGTGTAATAAGCTCTTTTCTCTTCTCATAATGCAAGCTGGTGTATTTGTCAAAGAGCATTCTACATTTTTTATAACATGCGACTTACAGTCAAAGTATACCCGTCGGGACCCAACACGGCTAAGAATTCCTTCACATCAAAGCACATTATGTCATAAGAATAGCTTTATCACAGCAATTAAAATTTTCAACAATATTCCAAAAGAAATAAGGGAACTCCCTTTAAAACGCTTTAAATCAAAACTACACAAATGCCTTGTTGATAATTGTTTTTATAGTGTAAAAGAATTTTTTGATAAAAAAGTAGCAGATAAATATAAGCTAAGATCCTGAGATTTAATTATATTACTATATATTATACCTATTATTTTTATGTGTTCAAATAGATACGAAACCCATTACGATTTCGTACCAATGTGATTAAAAATGTTTTAATTTTAACAAATTACTGTGTTAAATTTGTTACATTTAACATGTTTAAATATTTGTATGCCAGTCCATGGCAAAACATGTAAGATCATAACTTTATTTATAAGACCTTAATGTACCATGTTTTAAAACAAATAAATATATTCTATTCTATTCTATTTTTATTCTGTGATTTCAACCGTTGTTTTCAAGGTAGGTAATGTTATTGATTTGAGCGTGCTTAAACCCGTACCGAATTAGCGTGGGCGCGATAACGATGTCCCGTGAATCGTCATAGATGACGTCATGACATGGGCCATCTTACGATAACGCCGCCCATGCCTTATATTAATATCACCGTGAGCGCTGTCAAAAATGACTGTGTGTGTGTGAGGATGTGTCAGCGTGTGTTTTGTTTTTAGTTGCATCATATCTATAAATTAAAATAACGAGGCATTTTCCAAATTGTGCTTCTGACAGTCGTCACCTAACTAAAAAAGAAGAACTGAGGAAGAGATGTAGTGTATTTACTGTAATAATATTGAGTAAGCACTGTGAGCGCGTTCCGAATTGTTGGCAGCTCACAGCTGTCATAATCGTAATATCTAAATCGGAACGCATGCGAGTGCTGTGAGCTAATATAGCTAATTCGGAATGCGGCCTATGTTGTCAACGTCAAATTCAATGACAATATTGACAGGCGGGAATATTGACATCCTACGCCACAAGCCACAACTTTTGTAATCATTTGACTTTGTCCAATCCAATTGTCAGTTTCATTCAACAAAGGTTGGGGTGTTGTTGTATTTTTATGAAGTTATTTTTGTATAATTAAGATGGGATTCGACGATGGTCAGATAGTTTTAGACCATGAAAATGGTGCCTATTATGCCGGCCAGACTGTTTACGGGCGAATGCTTTTCTCCCAGGCTAAAGAGAAAACTATTCATGGTATGTGTTTACGCCTATTTGAATATAACACTGTCCAAAAAAAGATCCTCATTTGCAAAAATATTTCTGCTACGCCGCGCGCCGGTTTTGTGTATAGGCTATAAATGTTAATCACAATGGCCTCTAAGTGATTTTATCTTCTCAATTTAGACTAGCGGTGTAGGTGACCTAATAAAGGATTTATAAAAACGGCTTATTTTAACAGCCAAAAATCTATCTTTTTGTGTAGCCATTGTCATGCAAATGCTCAAGGTTATACTATAGAATTCATAGAAAATAGTTAATTGTGTGTTTAACGAATACCTCCAATTTCAGTGAATTATAACAACATATTTTACCCACTTGTATTTTGCAAAAAAAAAGTCCGATTCTTATTTTGTGGTTTTTGCTTTTTTTTGCCACACAAGGTAGTACTCTTATTGAAAGTTTCAAGTATAGAATCACCCCTAAGACAACCCACTGACCCTGCTCTTTTCAACATTCAATACTTTTCATAGGGCCTCCTGAACAAAAATTGCAGCCAGTAATAAACAAATTAATTGAACAGAACATACTTAACAGCTCTATAGTTGATTGGATAATGGTTGTTACTGTATATTTTATATCTATACTTACTGTATGTCTGTGTTGTTGGCTGTTTGGCCTTGAGACTAAAGATTACATGCCATATGGGAACTAGTATCTATTTACAGTTGTATAGCTGATTCTAATGATTCGGGGATAATTCTGTAAAGCCATATTTGTTATGTTTGTTAATCATATTTTAATCAACATACCACCTAACACTGACTTGCAAATTGCAAAAAACCATAAACCTTAGCGCAAACCCTTTAAAATAATTTAAATTTTATTTTACCCAAAGACTAGAATGTCTAAACTCTGGTTTTTAATTTGTTAGACCAAATTGACCTTTTTTAACAGACTTCAACACCCACAACACCCTGTCCTCCGCCTTCCGCATCCAATCTGTCCCAGCCACCTTCTTAAGGTCGCCGGACCATCGTTGGTGGGGGGCGTCCCACACTACGCTTGCCGACTCGCGGTCTCCAGGACTCGTCTGCTCCACCGGACATTCGTGATTCTGGCCGGAGTCTGAACCTGTTGTTATGACTCTGCGGTAAAAAAAAGGGTTCTGCATTCGACCCATATGTATGTATACAACGTGCCGCTACAATGGCGACATTAATTGAACACACGGGTAGGGCTAGTGCCCATTAATCATATATATAAGTATTGGTTAAAATAATTCGTAAATTGAAAAAAAATTTTTTTCAAACAAACTAAATAATATAATAGTAACTAAAATTGGGATCACCCTTGCAAAAATTCATTCATGAAATTACTTACCTACGCTTCGCGCGAACGTACTCGTGATCATCGGTCCGATTCTTTGTCGGCATTTATCAAAGAATCCGAGCGGCGCGGCGCGGCGTAGGTACCTACAGCGGAGGTGCTTAGTCTAACGTCACCCTTTCTTGTTAAGTACTATTAGTTATAACTATCATCACATCACTCATCACAGTCATCACTAATCACTGCTTTTATTTTGTCTCAGTTTTGGGTTAGTCTTCGAAATATTGTAGCACATTTTGTCGTGTAGGCGGTCGGTCTGGGCGTAAAGACCTAGGATCCACTGGCCGGTTTTCGTGGATGCGCTGAAGAGGTCCTACAATAGAGGATTAGTAGGGCATTGTTTTGAATCGCCATATCTCTCGCGATATGCCCTTATCGCAAGGGCGGCACTTTGATGACATTCTCCATAAATTAGGATCATGTCCGCGATTAGAAAACATAGCAAAGCGTCTTTATCTAAGTACCATAATCTAATTACACAAAAATAAATAAGTAAAACAATAGGTAAGCGTCTTTTTCGCGGAAACATTCACAACAATATTCACGACGTAATTATGCGCACTAGTTTGACGAAGTGTGTCAAGGACACGGGTTCGGCTTGCACTAGATTATTACAAAGGCAAAAAAAGAATTCGAGTGCATGCGGGGGCGCGGCGGGCGGGAGGGGGCGCCAGTCACCTGCACCATGTTCTTTGGCGGCAAGCGACAAAGGAGCCGCTAGGCGGCGGAAGGAAAGAAATATCTCTTTGTCGGTGCCGCCAAAGAGTCACATGTCTTTCCTTCAATTCGCCTACTCTTTGCATTTGTTTCATCCTAATAGTATTGCTTATTCGTTTTATTTCATTGATGCGATGTTATGATCCGTGACCCCGGCAAATGACCGCTGCGCGACAGTTCTTTAAGTACAGGTTGCTCTAAAATACTATTTTCTAAAATTTTAAATAAATCCGTAAATAATAACGTTTAATGGAAATATAATTGCTTCATGAAATGAAAATGTGAAAACGTATATGTGTGTTAAATTAATGTCACCATTGAAGCGCCACGTTGTATATGTTTGTGTGTCCGTGATTTTCTCAAAAACTAATTTTGTCATAAAAAAAGGGAGATCACTCGATTCAATCTAAAAATAGGCCAGTCCGCTGGTCAAGTGAAGAGTCAAAGGGGTTCACATCGGCGTCGAGACGATGATGAAATACCTGGGTCTCGTCCTCGACAGCCGGTGGAACTTCGTCGAGCATTTCCGACGTTTGGCCCCTAAACTGGAACGGGCCGGGGCCGCCTTCAAGCGGCTCTTGCCCAACCTGAGGGGACCAAACGCCTCCTACCGGAGGCTTTACGCGGGGGTCGTGCGGTCTATGGCCCTATACGGGGCCCCGGTGTGGGCGCGTTCACTGCGGCGGCGAGCCGCCCACTACCTGAACGCGCCCCAGAAGGTGGTAGCCATAAGGCTTATCCGGGGATACCGTACGATCTTGGGCGAGGCGGCAAGCCTCCTTGCCGGACTGCCGCCATGGGATCTGGAGGCGACAGTCCTCGCGCGCCTGTATGAGTGACGCGCGGAGGCACTGCGCCGGCGGGAGGATCCGCTTCCGCGGCAAATCGCTGCGGAGCGGACGGATCTCCGGCGCGATCTCATGGCGGCATGGAAAGAGCGACTGTCGCAACCCAGCGCAGGGCACGCCGCGATAGCGGCGATAAGACCCCTCTTTGAGGAGTGACTAGAGAGGCGCCACGGCGCCCTCACCTACCGCCTAACGCAGGTCCTCACCGGACACGGAAGTTTCGGGAGGTTCCTGCACATCATCAGGCGGGAGGAAACGCCCGGGTGTCACCATTGCCAGGATCGCCCAGAGGACACGGTGGAGCATACGGTGGAGGTCTGCCCTGCTTGGGCGGAGCACCGCCGTGTCCTCGTAGAGGCGATCGGCAGCGACGGCGACCTCTCGCGTCCGGCCCTGGTGCAAGCCATGGCTTGCACCAGGGCCGGCCCCGGACCATGTTCCGGGGCGAGAGGGAGTGGGAGGCAGTCACCTCCTTCTGCGAAACAGTCATGCTAGCGAAGGAGGTGGCGGGACGGTTTAGGGAGAGAGCCTCCCGTCTCAGCCGCCGCGGGGGACGCCCCAGGCGTCGGGAGCCGCGTGACGACTCCCGGCCACCGTAGGCGCGGGCCTGCGGGCGGAGAGTAATGGGTAGCTCACCGTCCGATCAGGACCAGGCCCATGCCGGACGGCGCGTACGTGTTCCACGCGCGCCTCAAAGAGATGTCAGCATCGAGGAGGGGCCCCTTAGGGCCGAAGCCTGCCGGGTCAGCGGGATTGTCCGAAAGGGTTACCGCTGGCCCGGAACATAAAGGGCTAAGGAAGGAACACGGGTGGGTTTTAGTCAGTAAGAGTCTGACACTCCCTTCCGCTCCACCCAGAGCGAGAGGAGTCATTTGATGATTTCCCATCCGCAAAAAAAAAAAAAGTGAAGAGTCAACCAACCACTTGGCGTTGTCCCGAAATACTTGTATTTTAATTGAAATGTTCAGCTCAATCTGGTACCTGTATTTACCAGACCAGATTGATTGTATCATGAATGGTAAACCCAATTACTACTAATTCATGAAACCTCAGATAATCATTGATGTGTTATCAAGCTGTATCATGAAAACATTATTTATTATTATTATAACTTGATAACAAGTGTGTCTGTGTGGTGCCGGACTTAAAGAATAGCACCACCCCATACTACCCGTGGGTGTCGTAAAAGGCGTCTAAGTGAGACCGGAGGATGGGCAGCAGCTTTCTCTATGCATTACACCATCATACCATACTGCGATCGCCAACCCGCTTGCCAAGCGTGGCGACCCCCCCCCAAAATTGGGGGAGGCCTATGTCCAGCAGTGGATGACTTTCGGTTGAAATGATGATGATGAACTTGATAACAAGACTACCTACTTTGTATTTGTTATGGTTTTCCGTAATAAAACAATTGCATTTATTTTGTACTAGCAGCGCCCCCCGGTTTCACCTGCATAAGTGTCGATCCCGTGGGAATATCGGGATAAAAACTATCCTTCCCTGGGATACAATCTATCTTTCTGCCAAATTTTATCGAACTCCGTTCAGTGGTTTAGGCGTGAAAAGGTAACATACAGACAGACAGTGATACTTTCCAATTTATAATATTAGTATGGATAATATGGATGATCTCTCAAAAATCAACTTATAGTTGAGAGTTGAGTCCTTATTGGTAAATTAATATTAAATCAAACAAATCCGCACTTCTTTGCTTCGTTCTTCTCTCCATCTGGTAATCCAGGCCAGGAAAAATCTGCACTATAAAACAATTAATGTTTAATTTCTTGCAGGAATCTATGTGGACATGAAAGGCTTCTGCAAAGTTCACTGGACGACGACGCATTCTCGAAGAGTAAACAACCGCACACACTACACCACTGTTAACCACGATTCTTTTGAAGAATATTTTAGAAGTAAAAAGTTCTTAATTGGCAATGAAAATGGTAAGGGTTAACGAAGATAAAGTTTGTTATCTCTAGGTAATCACATCTGTTCGTTTGTAGGATTTTTCATGTCTTCAAAGAGACCTTAGCTAATCTGCGTTCGCGATTTATTTGCCAAAAATGTAAACAAATAGGAGTTTATGGAAAAATAACTTTAATTCCTACACAATAAAGTTCAGTTTGCGCTACAACTTCAATCATTTTTATAACTTTTTCAATAGTGCTAGTCACTCTGAAATCAATTTAATTATCATTGAAATAAAGTTGATATTTGTTTAACTTGAAATAGCACTGCGCACTTTTACTATAGTTAAAGTATTGCAAGATAGTGAGCGTAGAGCGTAGCGTCTACGTATCCAATCATCATCATCGTTCTCTTGCTCTTATACCAATTTATTTGGGGTGGGCGCAATATGTCTTTTCCTTCCATACTTCATCGTCATCTCGGTAGTCACCCCTTTCTAACCATATCATCATTATCGTATCCGATAAGGATATCGGATACTTTAGAAAAATTTCTGTTACAAAACGGGTCTGGATTTTTGTCAGGTTTAATGGTGATTGATTGGCTTTCTATTTAAAATTATCGACCCTTTTTTCCTATAGTGGGCCAAAACCCTCACCACTCTCCTGTCATGGGCTACAATTCTACAAAGAACCAGTCTTTATCGATCCCTATTACAAGGGACTGTTTACATAACTGGCGAAAGATGGTTTTACTTTTAATAAAAAAGATAAAATTAAAAGTCAATTATTCCAACTAGAATAGAATACTCTTTATTATGTACACCATATAAATTACAGACATAAAAATAGAAACTGTACAAAGGGCAACTAGGCTGAGAATCAGCACTTTTGAACGTCAAAATTACATAAGACGGTCCCCCAAAACGCCCGCCCTTCACCACTTCCGCAAAAGTGGCGCAACAAACTCCCCAGCTGCACACTGTTCAGTTAAAAAAAAGTTGCTTCAATACAATAGTAGGTATGCAAAGTAGTTAATATTACGAGACACAGAGAATTAAATTAGGCTACTTGCTATATGACGGCTAGCCACGCCCATATACCAATAAATAGAATGTAAACTATACTCAAGCATATAAAAAATAATGAAAACAACATTTTACACCTAAATAAGAGTCTCCATGCATAAAGGGCGTTTTTTTGTTTTATCATGTTTAGATGTCTATGCCCATCCCGTCTGCAAAGTTTCGCTAACTAATTTAATTTGACCCTGTATAAAAAGTAAAAGCTACTACAAAATTGCGATAATTAATTGGCTTTAAATAAAGAAGTAACCAAAAACGGCACCAGTTTCCTTGGCATCGGCCCTCATGCCTTAAAAGGAAGGTTGAAGTGCCTGAAAACAACCTGTTTGATTGCATAATAGCTTACATACAGTGCACTCCAAAAGTTAGTTGACTTTTTTCCACTTCAGCTGTGATGCCACCATTATGATATAAAATAAAAACAATCAGCGGAATAATTGCGTAACACACTATCAGTATTCAGTAGCAATTGGTTTCATTGTGACATTTCAACAACATTCATTGCGGTATGTACGTTGTTGAGCAGACACATTTTTCGAACATATGAAGCAATGGATTAGCAATATCCTTCAAAATAATTCAGACTGAGATTGATTGTGTGTTACGCAATTAGGGTGCTTGAAGGTACTTCTAAGGGATTAGGTACTTGATTTTTTTTATGATAAGTCAAAGGTAGTTGAATTTAGTCAATGAAAACGTTATAGCAGTTCAAACATTGGGATCACTAGGATTTTAAATCATAATGTGGTTTGTCAAAGCAGAATTGAAAAACCGGGCAAGAGCGAGTCGGACTCGCGCACCGAGGGTTCCGTAACATCCGGGTTTATGCATAAGGTTTATGTTTATGTAATTAAATATTTTTTTTTATTTGAGTTGATTGAAATGAATGAAAGGTAAATTGCGGTTTACGATTTATGACGTATTAAAAAAACTACTTTTCGGTGGAAGTTTACATGGTAATGTACATCATATATTTTTTTTAGTTTTATCATTCTCTTATTTTAGAAGTTACAGGAGGGGACACATATTATACCACTTTGGAAGTGTCTCTCGCGCAAACTATTCAGTTTAGAAAAAAATGATATTAGAAACCTCAATATAATTTTTGAAAACCTATCCATAGATACCCACACGTATGGGTTTGATGAAAAAAAAATTTTGAGTTTCAGTTCTAAGTATGGGGAACCCCCAAAATTTATTGTTTTTTTTTTCTATTTTTGTGTGAAAATCTTAATGCGGTTCACAGAATAATAATAAAATAATTCCGTTGCCAAATGGCAAAAACGGAACCCTTATAGATTCGTCATGTCTGTCTGTCTGTCTGTCCGTCCGTATGTCACAGCAATTTTTTTCCGAAACTATAAGAACTATACTAAACTTGGTAAGTACCTAGATGTATTCTGTGAACCGCATTAAGAGCACACTTGCCGAAAGTTTTTCCATACAAACTTCGGGAGAATATTACTCCACTGTTTGACATTGTACATCATCCTTGCGGGTCGTCAGAAGCCCGAAAGTCTGACAACGTCTTACCAAGGAAGGGATGTTACCCAATAACTGGGTTGTGGAGGTCAGATAGGCAGTCGCTTCATGTAAAATACTGGTATTCAGCTGCATCTGGATAGACCCGACCCTATCATAGTTGGGAAAAGGCTAGGCAGATGAGAACTCTATTTTGGTGTCCTAAAATACTAAATAGCCAAGTGCCACCAACTTGGATGTACGCCGCCGGCCGCTACCACGGCACCGCTGCCTTCGCCAGCTCGGCTCGCGTGCTGTTGGTCACAGTTCTAACATAACCTAAACCCATTTGGTCGGGGTGCCCCAGCTTAGTAACTGTAACCAACTGAGAGAAGGACAGAAAGTTAAGAGGCATCACCTAAAGCGCGGTCCCTGTCGGACTGCATAGAAAAGAAAGAAGCGCGATGACACAACGCTGGTAAATTATTGCAAAATATGAAGCAATTATCTATTTACAAAAAATCTATTGTTTGGACTAAAAAATTAAAACACTAGTGCTTTAATATGTTACTTGTAGAATAATCTGCCAAAAAATCTGAATGATTGTATGTATATTTGTATGGTTTTTATTGTAAAAAGAAAGTATTTAGAGGTATATTCACGATTTTTTTCTATCGTATCAAATTAGTTGTATTACGTTTTCAACACACTAGCTTGCTTGTTGTATCTAACTTGTTTACTGTAGTCGATCATATACTTTTAGGTATTATAAAACTTGCGTTTTTTTTGCGTTTACGTCCTGTAGTTCCCATAAAGACAGGTTCATTTATTTTTAAGCGTACACCATTAGATGACCAAAAAGTTTTTAGAAGCTCATAATTTATTTAAAAAGCATAAATCATTACTAATATTACGAGAGCAGTGGTGGCCCACTGGTAGGTAACCGTCCCGTCTTACGGGTTGTAGGTCGTAGGTTCGAACCCAGGCAGGCGTTTTACTTTGTATAAATAATTTTGTCACCACTGCTGCACTGCTCTCAAAACGCTGACGGAAAGCATCGTGCGGAAACCTGCATGTTCTAGAACCAAAAAATCGAAGACATGTGACATATAATCAAACCAGAACCGGGCCCGCGTGGAAGATTACAGCCCACTCCCCCTCTGGAACAGAGGAGGCTTGTGTCCCAGCAGTAAGAATATTATAGGATGTTACATCTTTAGGTCAATAAGTTTATAGAGGATCAATTAAACAGTTCCCATTATTATGTTTGTACCCAGGCGAGTACCAACTTAAACAAGGTCAGCATGAGTTCAAGTTCGAGTTCCTCATTCCGGTGAACTGTCCATCAACTTTCGAAGGGACATACGGACACGTCAGATACCGCGTTAAGGTCGTCATGGTGACTTCCGGAATGTTCTCGATGAATAAGGACAAGTGGGTCGCTGTCAGAGTACACGCCCCGTTGGACTTAAACCAGGACCCTTACTGCAGGGTAAGAAATTTTAGTTTTCTTTTGTGTACGTACGTCATTATTTGTTAGAAGTCGTCAAAAAAAGGAGCACCTCCGCAGGCACCGGGGCCCTCGTTTCCCCCTACAAACATGAAAAAAACATTTTGCAGTTTTGTTTTTTTCCTTATTTGTTTAGGAAAAATATGCACAACATTACAGACATAAATCTATGTTGCTGCACTGCACAGTCAAAAGGGGGTAGAAGATTTTAATATGTAGCCCGGCCTACTGTACCCACCTGTCCACCATTTTGTTTTTCATTTTTTTTTTCAAAATAGCGGCCATGCTTTAGTCCTATTTAAATCAATAGCTGACATCAATGCAAACAGGTAAGAAAAAAAAAAATAGGACCAAACGTTCAAAGTTTATCATAAGACATCCATATTTTCTTGAACTTGCGTATCTATATTTTGTTGCATAGAATGTTTGATTATTTTAAACATTCACAGTAATTATTTCAAACATCTGTGCAACAAGATGTAAGCAAGTTCATCATCCCACGTAACGATAATCTTGTTTCTTTTGTTTTTATTACCTACTTAGTTATTATTTTATAGTAAGTATAGTGCTGGAGGCACAGTTACAGATAGCTCAATCCACGAAGACGCGCCCCACTCTTCTTACTAATCGCTAGTTAATTCCGCTAGTGTTTTAGTTACCTTCACGAATGGATCCAAAACAGATAGTGGCACAGGAGCTGGAATCTTCTCGGAGGACTTCAACATTCATATAGTCACACCATTGGGGGTCCACAACACAGTGTTCCAGGCCGAATGCTTGGGCATCTCTCTAGCCGCTTCAGCCATTATGGCCAGGGAAGTTAAGGAACACTCAATCCGCATACTCTCAAACAGCATGGCTGTTCTGCAAGCGCTGAACAGTTACACAGCTGACTCTGAGCTAATATACGAATGTCACCAGCGCCTCAACCAGGTGGGTAACCTCAATAATACAACCATTCAATGGATCAAAGGACACAGCGGTTCGCTGGGCAACGATGCAGCCGACGAACTCGCCAGAAGAGGGTCGAGTATGGCACCCGTGGGACCGGAGCCCATCGTGCCACTCCCCTTCGGGTACAAACGCACTCTGAGAAGGAAACGTACAAGAGAGCAACACAACAAACTATGGACGGACCAATGTGAATGCAGGCAGGCGAAGGAAGCACTTCCCACATTGGATGGTCGCCTTACGAAACAGGTTCTCCGTCTAACAAAACAAAAGCTGCGTATAGTTACCGCAGCTTTAACTGGCCACGGGTCATTCAATAAACACCTCTTTGTCATAGGAGTAACTGACAGTCCGCTGTGCAGGGCCTGCATGGAGGACGACGAGACAGCGGCACATGTGCTTCTAAACTGCCCGGTGGTCGCCACGTACAGGACAAAGTACTTCGGTAACCCAGGTACCTTACGTGAGACGGTCAGTAACATCAAGGCGTTGCTGGCCTTCCTTGAGGAGCTGGGGTGGATCGAATAGTCGATTTTTCCATCCATACGCAAAATACGCGCATTGACGTGGAGTTGCGGACACCAGCCCGTAGTACCTATTACCTATTATTATTAGTGTTTTAGTTTTTTTATGCACACTAATTACCCACTAATAAGTAATTACTGTGTATCGACAAAACTAAAACACTAGCGGAATGTTGCACACTTGTACTGTAAGCGATTAGGAAGAAGAGTGGGGCGCGTCTTCGTGGAGTGCGCTATCTATATTATCATGTTTCGGGGCATGCGGCGCTAACCTATAATGAATTCTAGCTAATTAGATTTTAGTTTAACATTATTTATGTTTGTAACAATGTAAACAATTGTGCCAATAAAGAAAAATAAAAGTAATGAATATGTGCCTCACAGGAACCGATGGAATTTGACCTGTCAAGTACTTACTGCTGCTGGTGTATGAATGCGGGTTCCTCGGAGGTGATGGTGAGGATGCCGGTAGGAGGCTACTGCCCCGGACAGGTCATACCCATGGAGGTCACCTGCAAGAACGACAGTAATGTCGAGATCGGCGAAATTAAGTTTGCGATTAAAAAGGTAATTTTTAAACTTCGATCACTATACATTTATATTATAAAGGCGAAAGTTTGTGTGTCAAACGGCTGGACCAATTTTGATAAAATTTTGTATGGAGGTAGTTGACACCCTGGATTAACATATAGGCTACTTTTTATCCCGATATTCCCACGTGATCGAAACTTATGCGGGTGAAACCGCGGGGCGCAGCTAGTAAGTATAATATAGAACTTCGGTCACCACTAAAAATGTACTTTATCAGTTATCGAAGTTTACAAAGCAGTATAAAGCAATTATTTCAACGCAATATTTCTGCTTAGAAGATGGGATACAGCGCCGCCTATTTGTTAACCAACCAATAACATAAAAACTGTCAACTTCCTAGTAGTCCTTTAGTTGTGACATTAAAACAAAACAAGTCATTTATTTAAATTAGGCTGAGAATCAGCCAACCAACACCAACCACCAAATAAACCAACCCGCCACCAACCGCCTAATTACCCTAAAAACCTATAAATAGTATAGTAATTTTATTTTAGGTTTATCACGACATAATTATAGTACTTATAAAAGATTATAGGTCTAGGCTTGATGTTATGTCTAACCAACTGGTATATCTATAATTAGCTGCGCCCCGCGGTTTCACCCGCATAAGTGTCGATCCCGTGGGAATATCGGGATAAAAAGTAGCCTATATGTTAATCCAGGGTGTCAGTTACCTCTATACAAAATTTTATCAAAATTGGTCCAGCCGTTTGAGCGTGAAGAAGTAACAAACATATAAACACTCACACAAACTTTCGCCTTTATAATATTAGTGTGATATACAATAGGTATTTTTATCAACTTTATCAATGTGAGTAAAAATCAGTATCATTTCTATTTTCTTGTAAATGATGACGTCAAAAGTGTATTTAAATGGCCTTTTTGAAATAAATGATTTGACTTTGACTTTGGTATATCCAGGACGTGAAATTCTTGGCGATATCCCAACCAGGGACGCGCAACGAACACGACACTGTGGCCGAAATAAAGAAGGGCCCAGTTCCGGGCCACACCACGCGCAACTGGACTGTCGAGATGGAGGTGCCCGCCATGGACATATATAATGTTAACAGTTGTCGCTTCATTGATATCGACTACAGTTTCAAGGTACATGACATTCCACAAATATTTGCCTTAATATACTGAGTCTAAAAAGATCCATCACATAGCCGTTATCAACGCTTTCTGTACATCGAACAAAATACCATTGACTTGAGAAAAAAATATTGCTGGGAAACGACTTTTATTTTTGGTGCGAAAATTTGCTGTTTACGGAGGCCGTGCGCAATGCAATATATTATGTAACGCACGCAAACGATTCTGCTTAAGGCGTATGGATAGTGGTAGACCGCGAAATTCAAATTTTCTTACGTTTTTTGCAAGTGGTAGAAATCTAACTTAGAAAGATGTATTATTGATTCTAATGATTATAATTCTCTAAATATGTACCGGTTATTGTCGCGAATCATATTTTGATCAAGATACAACCTGACACTGACCTGCAAATTGCAAAAAACGTAAGAAAATTTGAATTTCGCGGTCTCAACATGCATGCAACGGAATAGGAGCTAGGAGCTTGGATTTGTACATTCATTTCAATAAAACGATTGAATGATTAACATCATGCTGGTGACCGCACCGCGGACCCTTCAGAATTGAAGATGCATGCAAGGTCAAATTAAATTAGCTAGCCAAACTCCACAGAGGTAAACCTAAACATTATAAACAAAAAAACTGATATTTTAAGCTCATTCTTCAAGTAACTACAACACGTTAGGTGGCTGACCCAAATAAAAAAAATCATCAAATCATTTCGTATTGTTTTATTATCATGTTTAGATATTAGCTCAATTGTGGCTAATGAGACACAATTGAATTTCTATTGTTATAAATCAAATTTTGATTTTTCAACAGCTGAAGATGGACACTCATCACACATGTATGGAGTTGCGCTAGCTAATTTAATTGAACTTGTAGAATGTATTTCACCGATTACTGTCAACAGCAGTAACTCATTTTGCATATTATGTTACTATTTTATACATTCGTCTTTTTATATTACACAGGTATCTACAGAAATCGGTGGTTGCCACGAGGGTACTGATGAAACCCGCCCTATAATTTTTGGCACTATCCCCTTAGTCGGGTACCAAGATAATGTACAAAACCCACTTCACGACCAACTGCCATCTATGGTTATTCATAATGTCAACAGTTACCCTCCCCCACCAATCATAAACCAACCACTGGCAGACCCGTCTTACAGTAATGGCAAAGTCTACCCCAGTAATTCTCCATACCCTGGTAACATAGGCTTTCCAACTACTCCCAATCTTGGCGGCAGGAGCTCGCCTTATTCTCCTGGAAATCAGCCTTACCCTAACGTTTCTCCTTACCCGCCTAACCCGCCTTACCCGGGAGCAAATCCTCCTTACCCAGGTGCTAATCCTCCTTACCCAGGTGCTAATCCTCCTTACCCAGGTGCGAATTCTCCTTTCCCGGGTGCAAATCCTCCTTATCCTACAGGAAATTCTCCATACTCTACTGAAAAATCTCCTCATGGGTCTAACCCGAACCATGTCCCGCCTTACCCTGGGGCTAACCCAAGCCCCGTGCCGCCTTACCCGGGGGCTAGGCAGAGTCCCGTGCCGCCTTATCTTGCAGGAGCTTCTCCACTGAAGACTGGAACCATCGGCTTCGGGATACCAGACGGTGATGGGACTAAAATGCCGCTGTTACCCATGGGAGCTAGTGCACCCTATGTAAGTTTAAAACTGCATCAAGTTTTATTTCAGTGCCTAGGTTGTCAAAATACTTAAGCCAGTTAACTTTGTAAAGGGTCCGGTAGGTAAAATTTCTGGATAAAGTTATAGTTCGCACCGCAAACAAGGTACTAAACAGAAATGTTGAAACTGAAGTCACCCGACTTACCTGCGTCCTAATTGAAAGCGACTGTAAGTTATTTGTATAGATTTCAGGTACAGTGGGCTGCATCAATTGGGTACCCCAGTTGTATGAAAATTTTAATGCAACTGGGGTACCCAATTGATGCAGCCCACCGTACATAAAATAAGATGTTACAATAAGATGGGTGAGCCTTGTACAATCAACCTTATATAAGGCATGCAAACTTTGACTAACATTAATTAAATTGTTCACTAAATTGAAAATAAAATTACAACTTTAAAACATTAGTCGCTAAAATTCGTTTTGTCGCGCTAATACGCGATAACGCGAGCCGTTTACCTGAATAATGACGTACAAACGCGACTTGATTGACGCGTGAGTACGTCGTAGTCATATAAGCGAGCGCGACGATCGCATACTCGCGCGATACTCGCTTTCGGTTAGGACGCGCCCTTACCCTAAATGATATGCTATTTTAAGTGAAAGCTTTAGCTCTTTTTAAAGTTTAATTGAAAAACGTTTCTTATCTTACCTTACCTCATCTTAGGTTTATGGAAACATTTTATTTTACACAATATTTTATTACAGCCAACAGGTCCACCATCGAATCCGTACGCAACTGCCTCCGCGCCTGAGCCCTCCACGCCCGGGGATGATGAACGTAAGTGTTTATTTAGATTCTGAATCTTTTAGATGCACTACCTACTCTAATATCGACTTTACCGTTATGTACAGTAAAATCCGCTAATAATTAGAATATCTACCCACCGTAACTTAATATTCAGCGTAAACAATAAAACATTTTTTTTTACAGAAAAACTGCCTCTAGTTGATACATCGGATCCCCCGCCATATAACTCAGAACTTATGAAAAACCCAGACCTTATGAAGAACCCAGACCTTATGAAAAACCCAGACCTTATGAAAAACCCAGACCTTATGAAGAACCCAGACCTTATGAAGAACCCCGACAAAAAAGACGAGAAAGAAGCTAAATGATAAACAAACTACTTCTATTGTATCAAGTGCAGTGATAATATGGGCGTTTTAAACACCACGAAACTCAGCAGGGTAATTTCGCATATTTTACCGCGTTACCCGCGGGCCAAGAAACGAACGCAAATAGAATTTTTGTCCTGCGCTTTAAAAGTCAGCGTCGAGCAGCAAAAAACAAAATCAACTTTATTTACCCTGTGGTAAAGTTGTTTTTGACGCGTGTAACGAAAAAACGCCTTAGGGGATTGTTTCGTGGCCCACCTTTGAGTATTAAACCAACTGGAGGCGCCATTGTCAGGCGATCCCCGCTGCCAAAGGTACGAGACCGCCGGTCATAGCGGTTATATACATGTGTGCGTATAGTTTATGCTTGTGTTCCTTATTTGTTTTGTGTGCGTGCGTAACAACGCGATCGAATTGCATTAGTGTAGCATTGCGTTCCCTCGTCCCCCGCGATGAAAGTGACAGACTTATTTGCATAGATATTAGTACTCGTGGCGTCTCCGGTTGGTTTAATACTCAAAGTGGCCCACACATTAGGATCGAGATACTAACTGCCAACCGAAGTTTATTCTTCTTTAAAGGAGGTGTTTTTTTTTCGGCCAAACTTGTACCGAGGTACAAATTAGAAGTTAAATTCCTTGCAATAAATTGTGTTATTAGCAGTATTTAAAATCCTCCAATATTTGATAAATTAAGAAATAAAAAATCAATACCTCACATCGTAACTGCGTTCAACGAAACGTTCATAACAGCAGTGACAGCTGACAGCTGTCAAATTAAACTAAATAAGTGTCAAGTCTAAATGGGTTAGCCAGGTCGTCAAGATGTAAGAAATCAATCGAAAGTCCAGGGAAGAATAGCCAAATCAACAATTGTGAAATCACGCACGAAATAGCACCCCAAGAGACGGGAAACCAACGAACAAAGGCGAGGAACCGAAACGGAACGATGACATTATTGGTACTTAACAAGAACTAATATAAAAAAAAGATAATTATCGGCCTTGGGCCACAGTCTTTTGGAAAAATAAATGTATATATTTTTAACTCTTGTCCGCTAAATTTTTCACAAAAATAATGTCTTATTTATGCAAATAACTTTTTAATACAAAAATAAGATAATAATCAGTATATTTTCAGAGAAAATTCTTTGTTACATTTATAAAATGAAGTAACGAAACGCATCATCGGAAGAATGTATCATGAGATTTCCAAATTAATTCATGGGTTGCAAGTTATTAATATTTTTGAACGACAATTTCGTGTGGTACAAATGTTTATATAAATCCAATTTTTTTTTTCGGAATCTGCGATTTTTTTCCTGTATTTCAGTACTTTTGTTCATAAGGTACATTGTTTGGCCACAAATGTATGAAAAAAGAAACACCTCCTTTGATAATATGTAAAACTTTCCGCCATGACAGTCACCAAAAGCGAAGAATATCCACCATGCCGGCTCATTTCCCCGTGTGCTTTAATTTGATGACTGTACATTCTATGAGCGTATTATCACTGCATTCTTACTACTTCATCATCTTGCTCTACTGGGGTCAGCGCAGTTTCGTTTTTCAGTTATATAATTTTTTTATATCACACCAATTTCAACCGTATGATCAAGTGCATAAAGTTGAGTTTCAATTGTCAATTTGATGGTCTGCGCTGGCCCATAATCTATACAAATAAATACAATTGAAGTGTCTGTATGTAATGTCAAAACAACAGCACAAAAAATAGTCTTGATTTAAAAAATAAATCTATATTTTTATTGTAGCTGTTATTTTGACATTATTTTTTACATTTTTCTCCGTCTGTCTGATTGTTCCGGCCCAGCTAATCTCCGAAACGGCTGGACCGATTTTGACGGGACTTTCACTGGCAGATTTCATTGGCTACTTTCATTTTTGAAAAAGAAAGGAAATCACCTTGATGTTTTTCATTATTTGTATCAGAATCATTATACGTCATTTCTTCTGTCGAAGGTACTGCAGTTACCAATAATCATTGTTAGCAGAACCATTTATTTTAGGAATACAGTAATATTTTTTTAACGTTTATGTAGTACATCACAGAGTTAAAGCGAATGTGGTGCCATCTAGTGGGAATTAGTTATAGAATGATACGATATCGACTGGTATAGATATGGGAGTTTGGCGGTATTGCATTTAAAGTGTAGCTGTAAGCTCTATCTCATTATAATATGAAAGGGTGGTACCGAGGACTGAAAGCATATAGAATTAAGAAAATAAAACGTATTGTAATAAACGTAACGAAACAAATATGTTAACATAACTTAGGTAGGTACTTAAGATTTATACTTAAAGGTCTGTATTAAGATTTATACTTAAAACCGCCATTTATTATTAACATTAAATGGCGCTAAAAGCTGCTCTTTTGTGTGGTAACATTAAATACGATTTACAAAAAAAAAAAAAATGAGCATGTCTTGCTGTTGTCAAAATTATACTGAAGATTTTTGTCTTACGTTAATTAATTTGGGATAATGTGCCTAATGAAATAATGAGTAATTTATTCATATGTGCCTGTTGAGAAGTATATAATAAATAAGTGAATTCTTCTACTAGCCTCTATAGTTTTGATAATTCATATATTTACTCGTTGTTTTTACATTCTTAGGTTACAATTAAATAAAGCTCTGTCCACACAGGGCTGGTATGTCTCTATAGAGCCATAATACGCTTCCGAACATCTGAATCGAGCCACTGCGTTGTTTCATAAAACGTGGGCACGACAATAAATGAAAATACGACTGCCTAGGATTATTTTGAAACTATTACATAATACCTAACATTGAGATTAAAAAGTGATGTTTTCAAACAAACAAAATATGTATTAGTATTGGGCCGGCTAGGGGTTTTGCCAATCTTTAACCAACTAAAGTGACTTAACTATTGGATATTTTTGGTTAAAATTTTGCATGTATCATGCATACTTGGAACGTCATTAGCTATACGAAGTTTAATTAATTGTCGTATGATCGTTTCCACCTTGTATAAAGGTCTGTAACTTTTAGATGTACGTAAATTATATATGTAACAATGATGATACACATACCTGAGGGGCCCGTGGCTAAATAATAACAGCCGCACATGTCGATCGATCAGGTTAAGCTACGCTTGCCGCGGTTGGTCTGTGGATGGGTGACTATCTTTACATACCGTGACCCCTCCGTGCCTCGGAAAGCACGTTAAGCCGTTGGTCCCGGCTGTCATTCGTGGATCTTTGACAGTCGTTACGGGTAGTCAGAAGCCCCAAAGCCTGACAACCAGTCTTACTAAGGGGTATCGTATTACCCAGTAACTGGGTTGTGGAGGTCAGATAGGCAGTCGCTCCATGTAAAATACTGGTATTCAGCTGCATCCGGTTAGACTGGAAGCCGACCCCAACATAGTTGGGAAAAGGCTAGGCAGATGATGATGATGATGATGATGATACACATACCTACTGGCCATCACTTTGGTGTCATCATTGTTCAAAATTTCATACAATCTTTTTGTGACATATGTCTATTTTGATGTTTTAGACCTTTATAACTACATTTAAATATGCTCGGTAGCTCGATCTAGGAGTCCGGGAGTGTACATTTAAAGTTAGGAATGTTCTAAATTCGATGTTAAGGCTTTTTAAAGCATAAATTAAGAGCTTTTTTATATTTTTTACTATATTATACTCCTAGATTTTAAAATTATGATGTATTTTACCATTGTTATATTTTTTCAGCATTTATACGTACAATTAAGCTTAAAACGTAATGAAAGAAAATATTTTTAACGTTACAAATAATATAATCTATTCTAGAGTAAGGTTCACCCACAAAAAAAATTATATCTTTATGTACAGACGGCAGCACATCAAGCTACTACAATCTGCCAATTTCTTTAATAGATTTTCAACTTTATCGCTAAAGCATAAGGTTCAAAGTTGATTGAGAAAATTTGTCAGTTACGGGTAGCTTGATGTGCTGGCGTCTGTACTATATTATATCAAATTTACTATTCCCGTTTTCACTAACACTAGTCGACACCTAAATGATATAAAAAAATATAGCGCGCTGTTGGATATTCAACGCTCGGCTCAAAGCCGAAAGGTTAAAATCCAACACTCCGCTAGGTATCGTCAAGTGTCAGTGAAGTGAGGTGACGAGCATTAGTTTGCTGTATTCATGAACTCTTCTACATACCTTTATGATTTATTAAAACTTTTCTTGTTCTTTTTCTTTGTACCTATCATTTTTTTATGGTGCTTAAATTAGAATAAGGTGCTTTATTGTCTACGACACAAAAATTATATTTCATAACAATAATATTTTTTTGATGATTTTTATATTTTTTCATATTATACTTATTGGAAGTCATAGTTTTAAGATTGTATACTTGTTAAGTCTATTTGTATGTAGGAACTAGTCAGTTGAAAAATAATTAAACGTCTTTTTGCTGGAATGTGCCTTACACTCACACTATACGTCTGTACAACGTTATTTGTTTAATATTTCAGTAGTTTAAACGCATTTATTGATTCCTCTTTTCCGTCACGGATAAAATCCGAGCTTGATATAAGTGTTCCTGATAAACAGTAGAGTATTCAATACGAAAACTGTAATTATATGACATTATTAAAGTAGGTAATGCCTTTAGACAGACCATGTTCTTGTTGTAGTTGTAATAATCTCGAATATTTTTTTAGTATGTTTCTTTTGACTTAAATAAAGACGTGTTGTAACTAATTATTGTGTTTCTTTATTAGCTTGATACCTGCCAATAAGGTGAGCATTTTTTTTTAATTAGCGATTTTTTTTTAACTGTCAAATATATTTTATTTTTCTCCTTTTCGCTTCGCACGGTTTGTGTGTCAAATATTAGCTACTAGAATTTTCGCACTGACAGGGCCCTATTTTATAAATCTGATAATTCGACATACTTATATGTCAAAAAAATGTCAAAATTGTACAATTGTCGCGGGCAGTTTAGTAGTAACAACAAGAGCGAGTCGGACTCGCGCACCGAGGGTTCCGTAACATCCGGGTTTATGCATAAGGTTTATGTTTATGAAATTAAATGTTTTTTTATTTTTGAGGTGATTGAATGAATGGTAAATTGTGGTTTACGATGTATGACGTATTAAAAAAAAAACTACTTACTAGATCTCGTTCAAGCCAATTTTCGGTGGTAGTTTACATGGTAATGTACATCATGTATTTTTTTAGTTTTATCATTCTATTATTTTAGAAGTTACAGGGGGGGGGGGGGGGGACACACATTTTACCACTTTGGAAGTGTCTCTCGCGCAAACTATTCAGTTTAGAAAAAAATGATATTAGAAACCTCAATATAATTTTTGAAGACCTACCCATCGATACCCCACACGTATGGGTTACATGAAAAAAAAAAAATTTTGAGTTTCGGTTCTAAGTATGGGGAACCCTAAAATTGATAGTTTTTTTTCTATTTTTGTGTGAAAATCTTAATGCGGTTCACAGAATACATCTACTTACCAAGTTTCAACAGTATAGTTCTTATAGTTTCGGAGAAAAGTGGCTGTGACATACGGACGGACAGACAGACAGACATGACGAATCTATAAGGGTTCCGTTTTTGCCATTTGGCTACGAAACCCTAAAAACGTGTCAAAAATCGACAGGTGAAATCTCGACATAATTGTTTTTTTTTTCAAATTCAAGTCACAATCATCTCGGCGACAATCATTGTCAAAAATGTAGGTCAAATACTTATAAGGGTTTTTTGAGAGATTGAGATAAAATATAAGTACGGGAATTCCTTTCGGATACAGCCGGTCGATTCTGTAAAAATCTCACCGTGAAAACTTAGGTGATGTGAGTTTGTTTATGCTAGGAATTGACAGTATTGACAGCTCACTCGACGCTCACTTCACCTAAGTTTTCACGGTGAGATGGTTACAGAATCGCACTGCTGTCCGGCCATCGAGAGAATTCGTCCCTGACACCTGCTAGTGCGACAATTCTAGTTTACTATTAGATAAATAATATTAGAATCAGACTAATATTATAAAGGCGAAAGTTTGTGAGTGTGTGTGTTTATATGTTTGTTACTTCTTCACGCTCAAACGGCTGGACCAATTTTGATAACATTTTATATGGAGGTAGCTGACACCCAACATATAAGCTCTATCTTTTTATCCTGATATTCCCACGGGATCGACATTTACGCGGGGAAAACCGCGGGGCGCAGCTAGTGAATAGATCAATTTACGCAAAACACGTATTCGTTTGTATGAAACTGACAGGCGACGAACGCTTTCTCTCGTCGGCCGAGCTGCATTTAGGTAATGCGTCATCAGCCGGTCGATTCTGTAAAAATCTCACCGTGAAAACTTAGGTGAAGTGAGTTTTTTTGCTAGGAATTGACACTATTGACAGCTCACTCCACGCTCACTTCAAGTAAGTTTTCACGGTGAGATTTTTACAGAATAGCACCGCAGTTTGGTGTACCTACTTACACAAGTATATAGGCAGACGGCAGCAATAGAAACAAAGCAGGAAGTAACACCTAAAAAAATTGTTGCAAGTGTGTTGAACTGTTAAGAGCTGGCTTGCTAACTAATTTACATGAAGACGCTAAAAGAATAATAAATAGGGAGTTGTTTCAATAAAACCAAGTTCATTCTCACGGTAACAATTTGTATATTTTATTATCCGCAGTATAAATAAACACGTCTGAAATTATTTATGTTAAAAAAAAAACAATATCAAAAAATACTTATTATAAAGAAGATAAATCAAAACATAGCACTTATTACATAGTTTGTGCTGCACACAATGATATTCTAATAAACAGATATGTTATACACTTACAAAACAACAGAAAAAAGTGTTCCGCGCCGAGAGGCAGCACACATACACACTTTTCATTCATTTTACATTTCACTACAAGTAAAAAGGATAGAAAAAGGATAGCTTGATAAAACCAATAAGAAAAACAGTGACAGCTAGATGTTGTCAATTGCGCGTGAATGTAAACAAACATTATTTGGGCTACCAATCACCGCACGTTGGCATCATAGACTAACAAATTAACTAGGCAGAAAGTACCAACCGCGTGTATAGAATTTGTAGTCGGGATTTGTGCCTATGCAACGAATAAACACTATTAAAAGGTAGGTAGGTGAAAAATAAAACACGTTCTATAAAGAAAGAAATACAATTGTAAAAATAATCATACACCTTCGAAAAGATTTAATTTTAATCTCAATGGTAGGTTTATTTTAACACTATCTGTGACATACTATGGTAACGATATGCTATTAATATTTTCTTTTCCTAGATATTATGACATGTTTAATTTATAATTAAATATATCAAACAAAATTATAAAGAAAAGTTACCTATTAAAAGGGAAACTAGAACTCTGTTGTAAAGATGACTTTACTGCCTAATATTCGCATCTGTACTTTTATTCTATGTCCGGAGTGCTCGCATCCTTGTCGTTCTTACGACAAAAAATGTATTTTCCATCTCTTTCTTTTTCCTAACCTCCAAATATCAGAACATTAGGAAAATAATTGAAATATATTAATAATTCGAAGTATAATGTGTACTTTCGTGTGGTATGAGATTCCTTGTGTTTTATTAACTTTGGTATCATAATTGGTACACTTTCTAAATACACAAAATGGCATTTTGGATGGTAATTCCGTAGCTGCGCGCACCGTCTCACTCGTAGACGTGCGTGACACAGACTAAAGGCAATACGTCCCAATTAGGACGTTTTCTAGTCTTCACGATTTGCGCGCTCATAACATATCTGTTTACTAAAATATCATTGGCTGCACACAACAAATTAGGTCTCATACTTAATATTTATTGTTAACTTAAACCTACTAATAGCCTGGGCTTTTGAAAGCACAATCAATAATTTCCTGTTGTTATATCGGACAACAGAAGTCCTATTCCCGTACCGTAAACGCGGGTTACTTTAGCTGATTTTTTTTTTTCATCTTTTTTTATGAACCCTTTGATAGTGGGGATTATGGTGGATTTCTTAGCATTTTAATGGATTTGTTTTACAGGTGAGGATAGTAAATAATTAGTAATAGTGTTATTTTCCCCAAAATGTATGTGTAAATATTTTTATTTTGAGCCAATGTTGTTCTTTGAAGAGGGTTAGTTTGACCTGCAGATTTTGTCGACCCAAAAACAATATTTAGGACAGCGTTGAGCCAATCTAACAATAGAAAATGGAAAACCCTTTTTTGTATTGAGCCAAAGTTCCCCCCCAGAGCTAAAGTAACCCGCGTTTACCGGTAATTAAAAACATTCAAAATCTAGTAGGTAGCAATCTCATCTCAGCGCCAATCAATGCCAAAAACTTGTCAAAATTGTAGGGGAAATATTTGTATTTTTGACAGACTGAGATCAGGGGACCTAAAAAGACCACTTTGGCAGAATCATGAAAGGATAACAGCCTAGGGACAGTTAACTGTTAAGTTAATCGTATCAAATCCCATAGGTGAAGCATTTTTCAGTTTTTTTTTTTTTGTCTGTGCTAAACTTTGAGTATTAAACCAACTGGAGGCGCCATTGTCAGGCGATCCCCGCTGCCAAAGGTACGAGACCGCCGGTTATAGCGGGCGGTTATAATAATGTGTGCGTATAGTTTATGCTTGTATTTGTTTTTTGTTTTGTATGCGTGCGTAACAACGCGATCGAATTGCATTAGTGTATTATTACTACTTGTGTGCATTCCCTCGTCCCCCGCGATGAAAGTGACAGACTTATTTGCGTAGATATTAGTACTCGTGGCGTCTCCGGTTGGTTTAATACTCAAAGGTGCTAAAATACCAATCAATCCAATCCAAATCCAAACCCAATCTCTTTAATTGTACATACCTACGTAGTGCAGTGAAAAAAAGAAAAACACGGACTGTCTTCGCCATTTTATAATTCATAATGTTATCCATTTATGATTCTTCAAAGTGGCCTTTTTAGGCCTTTAGATTGTGAACGTTCTTAGAATTAATTGCCTCTCTGATATGGGTGGTTATGGTTATTTTTATTAACCAATCCCAATTTCTAATCCTCGTGAATAGCGTTCAATTCTTCTTCTTTTTCAGTCAGATAATAACTAGCAAATATCAAAATATTTAAATGCATTAAGCAGTTGGTACGGTCAGCAAACAAAGTCGATAAACACTGTTACATTTACATCATTATCATCAAACTTAATTGTCACAAAATAATTCGAGACATTTCTTTTAGCAATTCTCACAATAGTCATTTTAACTTCTACTTATCCGATAAAAAACAGTTTTATTAAATATTTGTTCAATAATATTATGATATAAAAAATTCGAAGTGATAATCGACTTTCGCTGACTGTACTCAAAGATTGTTCTCCTTAACTTAGGTTTAATGTCCATTGACATTCAGTACCACTGTCTCTTCCACAGACTAGAGTACAGTTCTTTCACAGTTATTTTACCTCTAACAGCGACCTTATTGTGACGAGAATAAAGATCATAATGACTTTGACAGACTTGTCATTAGCAGCAACCCAACAGCGATCTTATTAGAATGAGAATAAAGATCACTGATTTGGACAATGATGCAAAATCAGACGTAAAATAACTGAAAGGACTGTAATGTTCATTCCCCACCACTCTCTTCTCATAAAGACTAGACCCAACGTTCTTATCCTACATATTATATTGTAGTTTCTGTATCCTACTATAGGCACCATTATTTAAGTATATTTTGTGAAACTAAGTATTTCAAACTTTCATTTGTTAATCATTAGTACTTAAATCAAGTGAAACTAATCGTCCATTACATTATTAATTTGATTAATTAGATAAACAAACCAAAAATATAAAATTGATACTAAATCTATGTGATGGTTAAGTGTATACAATCCTGCATACTTTAGGTTATTATATTAAGTCCTTTTTATGTGCAAGGTAACCTGGACAAGGACAAGGACATTGACGCGCAAACTGTAAACATGAATTCAGCGCACGATTATGAACGAGTACGGACGCCAGCACATCTAGCTACTACAATCTGTCAAATTTCTTTAATAGATTTTCAACTTTATCGCTAAAGCATAAGGTTCAAAGTTGATTGGCAAAATTTGACAGTTTCGGGTAGCTTGATGTGCTGGCGTCTGTACAAAAAAAAAATTGCCGTTTAGTACAGACGGCGACACATCAAGACCTCGCATTGTGCAGGTTGAAATTGAAAACATGCGACAAACCGAAATGGGAGATTGTACTCATCATTATGAACAACTTTTACTAAGGCTCCAAAGCTGCAATCGCGAAAAATAAATCAGCTGTCCTCTACATTTTGACGGGTTTAAATACGAACATAAATGTAGGGAAATTTTTCGAACAAATGGAGCAATAGATTAGAAATATGCTTCTTTATTCAAATTGAGAGTAATAGTGTGTTACCCAATAAGGGTGCTGTATACAATTATAAACTCTGTACTGAGGCAAATTACATCTGCTCAAAAGTCTATTAAAATATCAAAGCCGGCAATAACAAGTAGGTCTACGTATACCTAATATATTTTTGAGGTATGCACCTATATTAATATTATTATTCAATAGAGTATCTTGGACATATATACTTATAGCTTATAAAGACCGTCTCACCGGAAAATCAATCCAGGAAAGTGTCACTAACAATGGCACTTTCCTGGATTACAAATACAAAAATATTGTGTAGCTATTTTTATATAAGCTTATAGAAAATATGGCAGTTCAGTGTACAATAATTATCTACAGTAGAATGTTTTGGCTTTAATAAAAGAAGCACGTCGAAAAAGTTTTAAGCACCGTTTGACCTCATAGGTCGAAGTAGAGGTAACTTTTTTTTTTCTTAAGCACAGATTACAAGTATAAGTACAATGCATATGTATATAATGTGCATTTTAAGCGAGACGGACTACAGAATAGGTATATTAATAACATTTTTAAGGCCGATAATTGTTATCAATTTTTTTTTTATTGATATAAAAATTTATAAGAACACTAAATATAGCTTAGTATAAAAAGAACTTTTAACAGTATAAAATATTTTGTCCTTAAATCTATTTAAGAATTATATAAAGTTTATAAAACGCCATTTTAAATGCTAAATAGGTAGAAAGGAGGTAATATTAACGTATTAAATTTATCAGATTTATTAGTAATTTTTTACAAATATTATTTTGTAAAAACGTGTAAAAGGTTATATTTGCGCTTAAGTACATACATTTTTGTCCAGTAGAAAACATTGCCTCTTATGGCGGATTAAACACCTTTAATTTTTTGTATTAAATAATATATTCATACTCTGAAAGCATAAGTCACAAGAGACTAAGTACCCAGAAACTAGGACGGTTTCCTTAAATTGTTAAGGGAAATGCTCCAACCAGCCAGCGAAATTTTTTTTTTTTGCATTTTTTGCAATTTGCAGGCCAGTGCTAGGTTGTATGTTGATTAAAATATTATTCGCGGCTGTAAGACGTATGTAGTTACAGAATTATAATCATCAAAATCACCAATACAACCCTCCAACTTCATAAAGGTGTAAGAACAAAAAAAACAGAAAAAGTAATTCCTACCGCTTTATGAACTTAGAGCGTTTTATTGATGATTTTGATGATTATAATTCTGTAACTACATATGTCTTACAGCCGCGAATAATATTTTAATCAACACACAACCTAGCACTGGCCTGCAAATTGCAAAAAACATAAGAAAATTTGAATTTCGCAGGCTGGTTGGAGCATTTACCTTAAGCTTACCCGAGCGATTGTATTTACCGTATCTATATAAATTAAACAAAGTCGCGTTATTACACCATTTATAATTCAAGAGCGGCTGGACCGATTTTTATGATCTTTGATTTGTTGGATTTGTCTCCGCCCCGAATAGCAGAATATTCTAACTATTAAAACATGGGAAAAATTCAAGAAAAAAAATGTGAAGATTATTGATTATTTTCTCATACATTTTGTATGAAGACTTTTTTAATGATATCTCGAGAAAGGATTGACTGATTTTAGGACAAAGGATAGTTCTTATCCCGATATTCCCACGGGATCGAGACTTATGCGGCTGAAACCGCGGAACGCAGCTAGTTTATAAATAACATAATGTAGGCATTGAAATCACAAGATAAGCCAGTTTTGTCCTATATAACGCAGTATTAAGATAAAGTAGGTACATATAAAATATCATTGCAGTTAATATGTTATGCGTTATCAAGTAAACTCTGGTTTTTCACAAAGACTTTATCAGCGCGGCTGGTGCATAAACCTAATACGATAAACTTCACGTTTTAGAACACTTAAACTACGAAAACCACCCTTACTGCTTCGAAATAAGGGCGCTGTCAAAGTCCCGATAGACGTGCGGTAGACTAACATCCTGCTTAGTTCGGTGGGGGAGCGGATGGCTGGTATCCTCCCTGTGTATGCGGCGGCCCTCCATTCTTACTCCCGGGCATTTGATTACCCGTGGAAAGGTGGATGGGCACCTCCATACGGTAGGGGATTCATTCCACTCGGGGCAATAGTCGAAAACCGGGCCCGGTAACCCTGGTCGGGTAACCCGGTCCGCTGGTCGGATAACCTGGACCGCTTGTCGGGTAACCCGGCCCGCCAGTTGGGTAACTTGGCCCGCTAATCGGGTAACCCGGCCCGCTAATCGGGTAACCCGGCCCGCTAATCGGGTAACCCGGCCCGCTAGTTGGATAACCAGGCGTCTTACCTGCAGGCGAACTTTCCGGAACCTTGAAACCAATACCATAATCTTGATACGGTTTCGATTCGATTACGGGCTTCATTTCCATTGATACGGGAATTTCGAACTTATTCTCTGTTGGATAAGGATAGGGTGGTGGACTGTCCGAGTATGGACCGGTTTGAGGTGGTTTGTTGTGGTATTGAGCGTGTTGAACTGGACTGTGCTGGGCTCTTTGGAGGCTAGTGTTGGATCCTCTGAAACCAGCGGTGACGGGAGGGAGCAACAGCTCGGTGGTAGTGTTGGGGTCAGGAATTGGCCCCGTTGGCAGACTGTGAGCTAAGGGGTGAACGTACTCGCCCTTTGTAAACTCTTGTACAGGGATCAATCCAAGGCACAGTTCGGCCTCTTCCTGCATGTCGTCGTTACAGCCTGACAATTTTATTGTTATCTGAAATAGGAAACAGGATTAAAAACATATAGCTTACCTTTGAAAACATTGATGTCTGCACTATTTAGCCCCGCTACATAGTGCATGCGTCAATGTTTTCACATTTTAAGATTATGCAGCGATTTTGGTGAATAACGTTCCAATAGGTTAAGTAGCGGACAGTTCCCTTAGGCCTCTGCCTCGAATCTAACGGGCAGCGGGGCGGCGGCGGCGGCGGCGCGAGAGCGGCAGGATCTAATGCGTAAAATCAAATGGACCGCCCCTCGAAAACAGCGGCGCGGGTGCGGGCAACGAGCGGTGTACTCCAGTCAAGCGGTGACCGCCCGCGCGTCTGCATTAGGGATTCACTTCTTCTTTTGCCCACAATAAATCGAGCGTTAGGGATAAATTTGAATCAAAAAGATGTTGTCGCCGTTGTTCAGACATTTCGTTCGCTAATAAAAACAAATATCTCGACGACACAACCACGAATACAACACTACGCTGCTATAGTGCCGCGCGATCTGCCCGCTGGTTTCAAGAACGGGTCTGCGTTGCCCGCGCCGCTGCCCGCAAGATTCGAGGCAGAGGCCTGATACTCAACCAAATAAATTAATAATTTATTACATAAATAACAACATTTTAACAAACTCACCCGGAAGAAGTACCCCACATCAATGATACTGCAGTTCTCGAGGTTTGGCGGTAGAATCTCGGGCACAGCCAGGTCTACGGTGAAGTTCCGCTTGCTCTTGCCCATCACGGGCCCCTTCTTTGTGGTGACCAGCACATTTTCTGGTAGTATGTACTCGGACTGAGGTCGCTGGCTTCGGTATAACTCTTTCTGTCGAGGTTTTTTTTAAGTTTAGTTTCATAGAACAGAATATTTTTTAGTTTTTCAAAAATACTGTCGATTACAGTTCGGCCGTCGAGAGCATCCGTTCCTGGACACCTGACAGTGCGACAATTCTATAATAGCTAACACAGAGCATGTAACCTTTTAATAGCTAACAAAGACAAAAAATTGCAAAACGCATTACAACACGACAAACTGACAGGTGTCAAGAACGCATTTTCTCGATAAAAGAGTATGACTCAACAAACCCAAATGTACAGACGCCAGCACATCAAGCTACTACAATCTGTCAAATTTCTTTAATAGATTTTCAACTTTATCGCTAAAGAATTAAGGTTCAAAATTGATTGGGAAAATTTACAGTTACGGGTATTTTCTTGTGCTTGGCATCTGTACACAAGCTAGGATAAATTGCATGGGTGCGGATCTTTGCTTCTCACGGGTGCAATGTACTAATTTGGCGACATGTCAAAACACAGAGATTTCTGTGCTTTATTTAAGTTGAATATTAATGTTTTATACACATAAACCTTCCGGAATAAATTCTCTAAATGATGTAGAAAACCTCATCAAAGCCCTTTGCGTAGCTTAGAAGAATAACGCGGCAACACAGATATACGAAAATTAACTTTGTTTTACGATTACGGTAGTTATAGGTATCAGTGCGCAGGCCAAGTTCCAGCAAGAGGCCGCACGTACGCCGTGCACTATTTACCCTAACCATAAAATAATATGCATGAAAATAACTATAACATAACGAAAACCCGCCAAGTTTAAATGGAACAATATTATTGTATTGATATCTAAAAAGTTTAGTTTCAAACACAAATTACTTACAACAGAATTGCAAAATAAGGCCGGTGCAAAGAAAATGGTTTAAAACTTGGCGTTGGTTTCGATTTCAACTCTTTTGCTGGTCAAACATCTACATGAAGTAAGGAACTTGGCCTTCTTTTTCAACATTATGTTTTTGGTGGGACACTATTTACAGGCACTTTTGAATTGTCAAGAAGTCGGTCGTCGTGTCGCCTGAGGTATCCTACAGATAAGATCGGTCAAATACAACCACAGCCTTAATGATTAAACTCATCAAAGAGGAAAAGTGTTATTTTATTTAGTAATCAATTAATATTAATTGCCTGTTTGATTTAATGGTCAGACCAGCTGATCAGTTGCGCACTGCTGGAGATAAGGTGGGGTTCATAATACTCGCAGTTTTAATATGTGTACCCGGCTACTGGCAATATACATAATAGGCTCCGGCTACATGGAATTTTAACATACTAATATTATAAATTCGAAAGTAACTCTGTCTGTCTGTCCGTATGTTACCTTTTCACGCCTAAACCACTGAAAGGATTTCGATAAAATTTGGCAGAGAGATAAATTGCATCCCGGGGAAGGACATAGGATATTTTTTATCGACATACCTGGCGGGCGAAGCCGCGGGCGGAAGCTAGTTTAAACATTAACATAACGCCTGTAATTCCCGAAGAGTTAGGCAAAGGTGTACCTATAGTTCTATAGTACACACACATTTATGTATTACGTGGAACTTACCGTACGCAAAATACGCGCATTGACGTGGAGTTGCGGACACCAGCCCGTATTAGTATTACCTAAGTACTTGGAACTTGAAGAAATTAGGAAAGGTGTACTGCACAGCCTCTTTACCTTCATTTTAGATATTAGGTACAGAGATTACATATCATATCATATATTATCTTTACTTCATGAGGAGGGGCCCGTGGCTAAATAATAACAGCTGCACTGGTCGATTGCCGCGGTTGTTCTGTGTATGGGTGGCCATCTTTACATACCGAGACCCCTCCGTGCTTCGGAAAGCACGTTAAGCTGTTGGTGCCGGCTGTCATTCGTGGATCTTTGACAGTCGTTACGGGTCGTCAGAAGCCGGAAAGTCTGACAACCAGTCTTACCAAGGGGTATCGTATTACCCAGTAACTGGGTTGTGAAGGTCAGGTAGGCAGTCGCTCCATGTAAAATACTGGTACTCAGCTGCATCCGGTTAGATTGGAAGCCGACCCCAACGTAATTGGAAAAAGGCTAGGCAGATGATGATGAGCCGATGAGGTATAGATAGAGATTTCTAGAATAACTTACCGAAAAAATTTCGAATATCATCTTAGTGATTTCGACGCTACTAACGTTGTCCACTTCGATGGCTACGGGTATCACTTGCCCGGGACAGTAGCCCGATATGGGCAGTCGCACGCGAACCGTCACAGGATCGGAAGAACAGCAGCATCCATACACCTCTTCGAATTCCAGGTCTATAGGTTCCTGGTAATGTGATAATTTATATTAGAAAGTGGGTACTTAGCTCTATTAAAAATAAAATACATTTATTTAACCCAGGTTAGTGCTCATACATACAAACAGCACGCGTCAACAGCTGCCGCCGACTCGACGGCATCCGTAGAAGTGTCGACGGTGGCAGTTGCCTCTGCAGTTTACGAGTGCCGCTCGTCTATATGAGCACTTGGCACACAATATCCGCTCGTGTATATGAGCACTTGGCACACAATATCCGCTCGTGTATATGAGCACTTGGCACACAATATCCGCTCGTGTATATGAGCACTTGGCACACAATATCCGCACAAAACAGAAAAATCTTTGAAACAGTACCTATTGCGTGCCCCCAAGAGATCCCGTCCTATTGGACAATTATGTAGTACCTACCTACTATTATGCCTGGCCCACATATATAACTTAAGAGGTGCTACATACTTGTTCGGGTACACATTCGATTCGGCAGTATTTGTAGAACAAGCCGACCCAAAGCATTTACCCTACCCTTGCTGAATCATGTTCGGGTCGACTTTGGCAAGCCGAGCGACTTTTCCCTGAACAATATCAATCAAGTATTCGATTTTCCGCCCGCCTGGGCCGAATCATGCCGACTCGAACAAATGTGCTGCACAACTTAAATAAGTAAGCAAATAGCAACAATTTCCCATACAATAAAAATACCCTATTATTTCAACACGTGTGCAAAGTTGGAACGAATATTTTGCACTAACATGCCTCGCAGTTTTCAAACAAGTGAAGCTCAAGAAAGCAAATATCAAACCTAGATAAAGTGGATAAGACAAAGATTAAAACAGAAGACGAACGCAGGGGATCATGGGGGTTCCTGAACCCCCGGAATAAATCAAACAATGACAGGATGCTTATTGCGCAACACACATTAAATCACAATCGCAATGGATTAGCAATATTAATGCTTTATTAAACGCCAATGCTACTGTTAGTGTATTAAGCAATTACTCCGCTGTTTAGTACTTACTTTAATCCTCGGACTTCCCAAATTCAGATTTAATGGCGCTATAACTTCGAAGTCCCTCGTAATAACTTCGTGTGCATGTATTTGTTCCGGGACCACCAGATGTGCCGTCATGGAGTAAGACACTTGACCATGTTCCCCTTTGTAGGACGATGGAGCCGTGAACGGTATTTGGAACTTAAAAGGAATAGTCTGTCTACCTGTTGAAAGTCGGGAGGTACCTGAAATGGAAGACAAATTATAACATGTGTTGAAGAAGAATTTATTTATGAATATTTTTGATAAGACCAGCATTGCGTATTTCTGTTGACAAGAAATTACTACTTTAGTAAATGAGAGACAATAACCATGCTTTCATTACTTCCCATTACTTCAAAAGCCCATTCTATTCTAGACTAAGCACTCATTGATTATTTTTATGTAAAGAGTCTTTATAATGCCTAGTTCTTGCTACACGTATGCTTAGTGTCCGACCGAAACACGCTTTTCAGCCGAAACCGAAACCGTACCTTCGACTCCTCTTCTTGTTTCGGCCGATACCGAAACTTATGAAGTTAAGAAAATAGTTGTTAAATTGACATTATTTTCTGAGACCCGCTGTTTATAGATTTGTTAGAAATAATTTGATTAAAAGGACTGATTTTGCAATTATATCAGATTTATTTTGTCCAAAGAAATAAATTGCTTTTACCAGATCTAGTGTCAAAATTACAAAATGACGATTGAAAAAATATATAAACTTCCGAATTGAGAACCTCCTCCTTTTAAGAAGTCGGTTAAAAATAAGTCCTAACTTAATTTTGAGCTTAAGCAGATATGCTACGACTAGCATTTGAAACTAGAGATTCAGTAATGTTTCGATGCTCGATTCAACTCTACACACCGCATAATTTTAGCATTAGCAATCAGTGATTTTATCGCGTTTCGGTAGCTGGCTATACCTAGCCACAATGCTTTATCTCTCCGCCAAACAATTCAGCATCGTTAGAAAACTAAATTTTTTTTAAATACTCAAACGGAACGAGTCGGCAAAACGCGATTCAGCGTCGAAGTAATCGCTGGAAAACGTGTGATTTTGCATCTGCCGTTACTTTAATCTTCTACAAAGCGAATAAATCCCTACTCGCTGATACTCAAAGCAACATCTTTTTTATTTTTATACAAAAAGGGTGAAAACGGGACCCCATTACTAAGTTTACGCTATTCACGAACTCTAGTCTCGGTGGGGCCGAAGATTCGGTAACTTTCTGGCCGAAACCGAAACTGCGGCCGAAACCAAAACAGAACCTCCGGTCGGATACTACGATATCATTTTAAGAACAAGATCACTTTGTTGTTGATATTCTTAGGTAAATTACATAATAACCGTATTATTTTAAACCAAATTGGGACTGAGTTAAGACCAATGTTACTATACCTGATCCCCCTCCGGCCAGATTGTAGGTGTAATTAAAGTATTCCTCACGACCCTCATACTTAATTATTTTATGATTTTTAACCCCATTAACAGTCTCCACTTCACTCTCAGTCCATGACACGTTGGCTTCTCCAAGGAATTGTATGTAGATTACTGAAAAATCAACAACAATCAATATTGATATATTGGTGTTCCTAAAAAACTGTCAGGGGGACAGTAGAAGACCCAGAGAAAATTATAATATATAATACTACACACTTAAATATAACGTGGCATAGCTGCTTTAGAATCGCGACAGATGTAACGTAAAAAAATTGGAGGCTCTAGATAAAAAAATCTCAAAGTGGGTGGTAGGTTTAATACCGGAAGCGATCACAGACTTGTCCGAGGCACTTTAAATATCAATTTCAGAGCTGAGAGACTCCGCATGATGAGGCCTACACTCCGACCTACGCAGCTCCAAGCCGCTCTAGGATCCGAAAAGTTCCAACTGGAACTTCAAAATCGATTCACCCTGTTGGAAACCATAGGTAATATTGACGAGAAAGCTGACGAGGTGGTCAAAGTACTACGCGACGTGTCCCGCAGACTTTTCCCGTCACGGCGAAAAAGTAAGGTGTCCAAACTTTCCTCGGAAACTCTCGGACTTATGAGGGAAAGGCGAGAGTTGCCATCTATGCAGCCGTCTTCGTCAGATAAGAGGGCCTTAAACCTAAAAATTAGGAAGCTGATGCGACGCGACCTTCGGTGCTCCAACACCCGCGACATTAAAGACGCGATTGAGCTAAACCGAGGGTCGAAAGTGTTTGCTCAGCAATTAGGGAGGTCCCATCTGACGAAATTAAAAACTGCGGATGGCAGAATCGTGACTTCGAAGTCCGAGATTCTCGAGGAAGTCGAGGATTTTTATGGACACCTGTACTCAACACGGACGAGGAAACCAGCGGGGCATAGTGCAGACGACCATCGAGCCGAATTAACACGCCACTACACGGAGGATATCCCGGATATCGACCAATGCGAGATTAGGGCGGCTCTCGAGCAGCTAAAGAACAACAAGGCACCTGGGGATGACGGAATAACGACAGAGCTCCTTAAAGCAGGCGGGGCTCCAGTCCTGAAAGAGCTAGCGAGTCTCTTTAATTCCGTCATCCAAGAGGGTACAACGCCCAAGGCGTGGAGCAGTGGTGCGGTGGTTCTGTTCTTCAAAAAAGGTGATAAATCCTTGCTGAAGAACTATAGACCCATCTCACTTCTGAGCCACGTATACAAGCTGTTCTCGAGGGTCGTCACGAACCGTCTCGCTAGGAGACTTGACGAGTTCCAGCCGCCAGAACAAGCCGGTTTTCGAAAAGGCTTCAGTACCGTAGACCACATTCATACTGTTCGACAAATTGTACAGAAGACCGAGGAGTACAATCAGCCGCTGTGTATGGCATTTGTGGACTACGAGAAAGCCTTCGACTCCATCGAAATATGGGCAGTTCTGGCCTCTCTGCAACGATGTCGAATTGACTGGCGCTACATCGAGGTGTTGAGATGTTTGTATGACGCTGCAACGATGACTGTCCAGATCCAGGATCAAAAAACCAGACCCATCCAACTGCTCAGGGGGGTGAGACAGGGGGATGTAATATCCCCTAAATTGTTCACCAACGCTTTGAAAGACGTCTTCAAGACGCTGGACTGGACTGGACAGGGTATTAACGTGAACGGCGAGTATATCTCACATCTTCGGTTTGCCGATGACATCGTCATAATGGCAGAGTCGCTGGAACAGCTAGACCAAATGTTGCACAGCCTAAATGGAGCCTCCCGGCGCGGCGGGTTGGCCTCGGCATGAATTTGGACAAGACAAAAGTCATGTACAATTCGCACGTCTTGCCGAGTCCAATCCACATCGAAGGGTCGCTTCTCGAAGTTGTGAAGGATTACGTCTACTTAGGGCAAGTCATCCAGCTCGGTAGACACAACTTTGAGAAAGAGGCCGACAGAAGGATCCAGTTGGGTTGGGCAGCATTTGGAAAACTCCGTCAAGTCTTCTCGTCGCCTATCCCGCAGTGTTTGAAGACTAAGGTCTTCAACCAGTGCGTCCTGCCCGTCATGACATACGGTGCTGAAACGTGGACACTGACGGTCGGGCTGGTACACAAATTCAAGGTCGCTCAGCGAGCTATGGAGCGAGCTATGCTCGGAGTCTCTTTAAAGGATAAAATCAGGAATGAAATTATCCGGAAAAGAACCGGAGTTACCGACATAGCTTGCAGAGTAAGCAAACTGAAGTGGCAGTGGGCTGGCCATGTCTGTCGAAGGACCGATGGCCGGTGGAGCAGACGAGTCCTGGAATGGAGACCGCGTATCGGCAAGCGTAGTGTGGGACGCCCCCCAGCTAGATGGACGGACGACCTAAAGAAGGTGGCTGGGGTAGACTGGATGCGGAAGGCGGAGGACAGGGTGCTGTGGCGCAGTCTGGGAGAGGCCTATGTCCAGCAGTGGACTGCGATAGGCTGAGTTGATTGATTGAAAGTGGGTGGTGGGCAAAATAAGGTTGAGAACCTACAGTCTAATGTATCTTTGTAAGAGATGATAATATAATGCTACAATAAGAGGGAAAAAAATACTTAAGTATGTTCTAATGACGTAATCACATCAATTTTTATCGTCCATAATACACTGATCACTATTTCTTGTACAATAATTGTGATGCTGAATCATCATCATCATCATCATTTCAGCCGAAAGACGTCCACAGCTGGACATAGGCCTCCCCCAAGCACCTCCACTTCGACCGGTTCTGTGCTTCTCGCATCCAACGGGTTCCTGCGGCCTTCACAAGGTCGTCGGACCACCTTGTGGGAGGCCTTCCAACGCTACGTCTTCCGGTACGCGGTCGCCACTCCAGAACCTTTCGGCTCCATCGGCCATCTGTTCTGCGAGCAATGTGTCCTGCCCACTGCCACTTAAGTTTGGCAATTCTTCGGGCTATGTCGGTTACCTTGGTTCTCCTGCGGATCTCCTCATTCCTGATTCGATCACGCAGGGAAACTCCAAGCATTGCCCTCTCCATTGCTCTTTGGGTGACTTTTAGCCTTCTTATAAAGCCCATTGTGAGCGACCACGTTTCAGTGCCATAAGTCATCACTGGGAACACGCACTAGTCAAAGACTTTCGTCTTGAGACACTGCGGTATGTGGGACGAGAAGATAGGATGTGGGTAGCTTCCCGAACGCTGCCTAGCCGAGTCGGATTCGACAATTGACCTCTTTCTCGAAGTTAAACCTACCTAACTGGACAGTTTGTCCTAGGTAAACATACTCGACCACGACTTCCAGTGTAGCGTCTCCGCTATTTATGAGAGTGGGTGTTACATGGGCATTTGACATAACCTTCGTTTTGTCCATGTCCACTTTCCGAGACTCTACTGAGGTCATCGAGCATTGTGGTGAGGTCCTCCATAGTCTCAGCCATGACTACGATATCGTCGGCAAACCGAAGGTGAGTTATGTACTCGCCATTGATGTTGATGCCAGCCCCTTTCCAGTCTAGAACCTTGAAGACATCCTCCAGTGCAGCGGTGAACAGTTTCGGAGGGATAACGTCTTCCTGTCTGACATCTCGCTGCAGAAGGATAGGTTCGAGGTCTGATCCTGGAGTCGGACTGACATATTGGCGTTTTCGTACACACTTCAGCACCTCGATGTACCGATAGTCGATCTGGCACCGTTGAAGAGACTGCAGCATAGCCCATGTCTCGATCGAATCAAAGGCTTTCTCGTAGTCCACGCAACGCTAAGCAGAGAGGTAGGTTACACTCTTCGGTCTTCTGTATAACCTGTCGCAGCGTATGTATGTGGTCTACGATGCTAAAGCCTTTGATTTTTGATGATTGTTCGGGAGGCTGAAAGTCGTCAAACCTGCGCGCGAGACGGTTCGTGATGACTTTCGAGAACAGCTTGTAGACATTGCTCAGAAGGAGATGGGCCTATAATTCTTAAGAAGAGCATTGTCGCCCTTCTTAAAGAAAAGTATCATCACACCTCTGTTTCATGCCTGTGGTGTTTTGCCCTCGAGTATGGAACCAAACAGCTTCTGAATTGCCTTAAGAACTGGTTTTCCGCCGGCCTTCAGGAGCTCGGCCGTAATTCCATCATCACCCAGCGCCTTGTTGTTTTTGAGCTGCTTCAGAGCCATCCTAATCTCGTACAGGCTGACGTCCTTCCACCATGTCTTCGGTATAGTGTCGGGTCAATCTAGCTCTTGGGAATAACTTACGGAAAATATTAATTGATAACAACTGTGATGGCTGTAGAAAAATCATGAATAATTATAGAAAGTAGACTGTAGATATTGTACCTCAACTAGTTTTTAATATATTATTACGTCATATGTGCATTTTTTGATTTTTCGTTTTTTCGCTAGATGGCATAATTTTTATCGACACATTGATGGCAAGAACTGTTTGGAAAGATGGCCGATTATGAGAAGTTGTATTTTTATACATATTTTCAGAAGATAATAAATTACGAAATAAACTGTTTTTTTGTTGTCCTGAAAAGTTCTTCAAATGCACTTAACAGATTTGGCAAGCGCACTGACGATTATTTCTTTTGATGTACCTACTAAAGTGTTTATTTATTACAAACAATTAGAAATAAAATAAAATTATCTTTTATAATTTAGGTAGGCTGTCTTTGACCTGCTGATGTCTAACTATCTGGGTATATGAGTGGCAATAAATTGCAAATCCTGGGAAGTCAGTAGCAGACAGACAAATACCGTACAGAATCTGAATCAAGACTCAAGTATTTGTTTAAAGCCATGTGATTGCTTGACCCTAAGAGCTCTTCCCTTTTTCAAATACTTAATACAATTTATTAAAACAAGCTAGCACTAAAATTTTAGTGGGCTAAGCTTTAGTTTAACTTCCAATTGAAGGTTTTTTTTACAGAAAGACCAAACTTTTTACCCAAAGTTTTAACATGCGGAGATAAATGGTTTACAATATATAAGAAATAATCAAAATTGTAGAAATTTTGTAATATCCTACCTAAGTAATGCTTGAGTCTTGAGTGAGGTTCTGTAATATTATCCTAATGTTTGTATCATAGCATAAACTATCCTAATGTTGTTTTTGCCAATAGGAAAGAAGAGTAGGATTAAGTCAGTGGGTTTTCTTAGGCCCGGAGTTGTAGGAGTTGAAGTTGCATAGGGGCACTATGAGCAGAATATAAAACATTTAAAAAAATTAAGCTTGTCAATAATTTATGGGAGAAGACTGAGATTTAGACAGGAAATATAGTTATTTTGCTTTGCTTATTTATCTACCTCTTCAAGCTTGCTTTGAAAATGTTATTATACTAAATTCTTGTCTGGAACCATGACAAATCCATCATCCATTCATAGCATCAATACATAAGATTTTTTTAATGAAAAAGGCTACCAAAATAGAGGAGACTATATTTAAAAAGCTCAGAAAACAATAATGTTTGAACAGGTCAGTGCATCTGCAGTAGGAGGTACTTAGTACTTACCAGAAAAAGTTAATGGTTGATCCAGCTCAAACATTATTGAGCCTGCCACAATCTGGCCAGAATAAAACACGAATACTGGACTCGTATCCAAGTGTATCACACCATTATTGAAGGCGCCAGCCATTATCTTTAACTTGCTTAAACAAATTATCACCCAAAAATAACAAACTAAATTATTTGACTAACTATACAAGTAGTACGAAACCCGAAAACAACCGTAAAGTTAATGTCACTATCTAAAGCAAATCAGTAGGTTAATATTCATTCTGCACTACGGGTTAATGAAAAAAAATAGAATACGGACAAGCCAGCATAGGAATTTGGGCAGCGCCAAAGCCAAACAGAACAGACAGAGTGACAGAGGACGAATAATCGGCGAATTTATTAAATTAGATGTTTACGCCAAAAAATTATAACTCTTATTTTCATATGTATAGAGTTGTATTTAGCTTCTAAGTATTCGTTATGTCTATTATTGCTTTGACCTCCCCCTCGCCTTGACGTTTTCGCTTCATTCATATTTCATTCGGTTTTATTTTCATTCTTTACCACAATGATTTGCAACAAGTATTTACGTCAAAAAGTAGGTACTCTGTGTATCTACGTTTGGTTATTGCAAATCATGTAAGTGAGGGAATTAGAGATTGGTCAAATATTCAAAATATTTGGTGTTGTAAATGTCTTTCACATGTAAAACTTGACATAAAATGTGATGTAATTTGTTTTTTATTCATCTTTCATTGCATACATTTGGACGGCATGCTCATTTCACATTTATATATGTCTACAGAACCAAGTTGATGGCTGAAATCAGAATACAGCCACTTTCTTTTATTTTAGTTACTGCTGAACTGTTACTCCAAAGAAGAGCTTTTAGTAGAGTGCTAAATTAAGAATTCTGAATATGAAAAGAAGGCGATCATCCTAATCTTGGTGCAAATGATAAAATAATGAAATAATATTTATGTCCAAGTTTTCAATAACTTTTGCAAAAACTAAACGTGAAGAGAACGTCAATGTCATGTTTTGTAGGAATGTCACAAGTGGTCCGGTCCTTCCTTCTTGTAGTGAAAAAGTGCAATTTTTATCATGATAAATGGTCTGTCTCTTTTTCTACGGCCTTATTAAAAGAGACAGAGGCATAGAGCGTAAAATTGTGGTGTTTTCTCTCTCTGCCTTCATGATTCTTTTTTGAGATCAACTCGATGGATCACGTTCGCTATACTCCGCTAGGAGTATAGTGTTCTGTGATCACGTTCAATCACGTTGGTAAACGTAAGCTATCGAAAACGGAAATAATAATAACTTTTCAAGATGGGAAAGCTAGACGTCGCAATGTTGCGTTATTTAACTGCCGAAGACTTCAGAGTTTTGACCGCAGTAAGTAGCTTTGCTGAAAGAAATGTACTTTTAGTAACCTCAAAATTAATGTTTATATTTTGTTAATTAATTCTTGATATTTCCAGGTGGAAATGGGTATGAAGAATCACGAATTGGTTCCTGGTTCTCTCGTGGCATCCATTGCTAATCTCCGTCACGGGGGTGTCCACAAATTAATGAAAGAACTTTGTAAACATAGATTGTTGACATATGAGCGTGGAAAACATTGTGAGTACATAATTTCCACCTAATGAAATAAATTATTGAACTTTGGTGGAGTTTGTAGTTTCTGGGTAGGCAGAAACTACAAAACGCCACCAAAGTTTATGGGAAGAAGGCATGAACTTATGTAAGTACTAGCTGCGCCCCGCGGTTTCACCCGCATAAGTGTCGATCCCGTGGGAATATCGGGATAAAAAGTAGCCTATATGTAATCCAGGGTGTCAGCTACCTCCACACAAAATGTTATCAAAATAATTAGTCCCCCATTTGAGCGTGAAGAAGTAACAAACATAATTATAAACACACACACACACTCACTCACAAAGTTTCCCCTTAATAATATTAGTGTGATTTGTATCTTTGATAGAATTTCGTACGCAAAATACGCGCATTGACGTGGAGTTGCGGAAACCAGTCCGTATTACCTATCTATGATTGAACATTATGAATTTACTTACTTAACTTCTTTATTCAGATGATGGATACCGTCTCACAAATTCTGGGTATGACTACTTAGCTCTAAAAGCGCTGACCAACAGACAAGTGATTGCTTCATTTGGCAACCAGATTGGAGTGGGCAAAGAGTCTAATATTTATACAGTGGGTGATGAAGACCGCAATCCGTTGTGTTTGAAGCTGCACAGGTAAATTTTGATTACCATATCCTCTGTTTAATGCTAGATAACTCATTTTGGTGATTCACATGCTAAAAAGCTTGTTCAGCTGTTAACATAATAAAAATGAAGTGTGATCACCACATTTGCATAATATGTATTACGTAGTGGGAGATTGACTCCACATGATGACTTTATTAGTGTTACCTTTTTAAATATTAAAATGGCCCAAACAATTAACTTAAATCAATTTTTAAGTGAATTAAAATAAAGGGAGGTGTCTGCCTAGCAGTGGGACACGATATAGCCTAAGGAAAAAAAGTGAATTAATTATCCCAGATTAATTAGTGCCCAATCTTCTTAGATAATGTTTCAGCAACCCTTCATTACAATTTCAGACTGGGCCGCACATGCTTCCGCAACGTAAAAGATAAGCGTGACTACCATGCACACCGTAACCGTGCATCATGGCTGTACCTGTCACATATTTCAGCCACCAAGGAGTTTGCTTACATGAAGGCATTGTATGACAGAGAATTTCCTGTTCCCAAGCCCATTGACTTCAACAGGCATTGCGTTGTGATGCAATTGGTGACCGGTGGACCTTTGTAAGTCTGACTTTGTCTCGTGAATTTATATAATATTTTACACTGTACCAACTTCCCATGACTATATAACCCCATATTGGTTCCCATGGTTATAGGACTCACGTAGCTTCAGTAGCGGACACGGAAGGTCTGTACGACGAGCTGATGAACTTGATAGTGCGCCTGGGCAACTGTGGCGTCATACACGGCGACTTCAACGAGTTCAACATAATGATCGATGAGGACAACCATCCGATCATCATTGACTTTCCGCAAATGGTCTCCACGTCGCATCCTAATGCTGAACTGTGAGTTTTTTTTAAATGGAATATATGAATAATTTAATGTGTCAAATGATTGATGGAATTAATATTATCAGAAAAATCGTCAATGTCAGCTTATAGCCGTACTACTATCGCACGCCATTTAACTCACTATCCTAGATTACTCTCATCTATCTGCTACCAGCTACACCTAACCCCCATGAATATAAATAAATAAATGAAGGTCGTTGCTGTTATTTATTCATTTCTGTGGCCTTATCTTTCTAACAAAAACTTCTATTATCCATCATGAATGTTAAGTCTCTGATTTACTTATCTAGCCTTACGTTGTAATACGAAATACATGTATGTACTTGTATATCACGAAATACATTTTTAAATTTTCTATTTTATTTACCTATTCATCCTTTTTAGTTACTTCGATCGCGACGTGCGCTGCGTCCGTGAGTTCTTCAAGAAACGTTTTGGGTATGTGAGCGAGGATTACCCGAAATTCAGCGACCTCGAGCGAGATGACGTGCTCGATACGGAGGTCGCGTGCTCTGGGTATAAACGCACTAAGGACGTTGATAATGAACTGCTTGAGGTAATTGAAACGGGCCTTGGATCTCCCGAATCGTTTTTTGATGTGAAACATTTAATGCGGCGGGTCAGACCGGCTGTTAGCGTGACGCGTCGCCACTTTGCCACGCCGTCAGTCGCCTCACGCTCGTATCTGTGCGACTCTCTCTCTTCCCAATCGGCTCGTCGATCGCCCTCTCATATTTTCTATTCAAAATAAAACCGTTGTTTCGCATCTGCCAGGCGTCTCGCGACGCGCAATTTTTTATAAATATGGCACATCGAGTTGAAAAAGTTCGGTCATATTTACTTATTTATAGAAAGAGTTTGTGTGGTGCCAGACTTAAAGAATACCACCACCCCATACTTCCCGTGGGTGTCGTAAAAGGCGACTAAGGGGCGTACCGGAGAATGGGCAGCAGCGTTCTCTATGCATTCCACCACCATACCATACTGCGATCGCCAACCCGCCTGCCAAGCGTGGCGATTATGGCAAACCCCCCGTTTTAGGGGAGGCCTATGTCCAGCAGTGGACGTCTTTCGGCTGAAATGATGAGAAAGAGTTTTGGGTCTCAAGACATTCCCCTGCGAAACACCAACCCAAGTGGCCGGATTGGTCAACCAAATACCATTGCAGATTCGGTTGCAAGCAGGAGTTATAGTGGTAGAAATTACGAAGATTATCAATTTATCATTAATAAAAAAAATCTTTATTTAAAAAAAGTAACAACAATAAGACACACTTATCAATTATAACATACAGGAATGGAAAACAGTCCTCTGGCTCCCAAACTAAGTTAATACCAGTGACTTGGAAGTCAGTGTTCCCCCACTAAAAATTAATTACGTTTGTCAATCATGAATTTCTGATTTAACGTATTGTGATTTTCCAGGAAATGGGCATCGGGCTTCAAGTAAGTGATGATGAAGTGGAATCTGATGAGGATTTAGACGCAGAAAACAAGAACAAGATGACAGAACAAGACCTAGATGAGCTTAGGAAAGAGGTAATATGATTATTATTTGGTTAGACACACTAGCAGCTAATTACCTGGTGTATCAAATAGCTTGGTGATATTTAATCTGTCCTCTCGATTCTTGAATCATTTCAGTGCGATGATACTTCTATTTCATTAAGCTTTTTTGACTGGTTTTACTTTTGAAGTACTTTTTACATTTAAAAAGGTTCTAATATTTAGTCAATGACCTTCTTTATATGTTACCAGTGTAGCAGCATTACTACTCAAACATATTCATCTTTCTTAACTAATCTAACTTCATACTTTTAGGTGGACCTCTCAATACAGAACGACGAGCGTCCAGTCCATCAGATCACAACAAAAACCGTTAACCTAACCATAGAAGACAAAGAAGCGCATGAAGAAGAAATACCAACACTCGTAGACACAACAGATAATGGTGATGCAGAACTAGACAAAAATTCTCAAAAGTACAGACTTGCAATGATCGAGAAAGCTTTATCAGATGTTAGATCAATGAGAACGTACACGTCAGCAAGTACTATAGCCCCAGAAGTAGTGAAGCAGCAAGTGAAGAAGAATCTAGAAATAAGACAGAAGAAAATGGAGAGAAAGAAGGCCATCGCGAAAGGAGAAGCTAGTGCCGTCACGAGGTCGAGGAGAGATAACAAGGAAACTATTAGAGAGAGCCACGGGTTGTGGGGCTGGGATGAATAAATGTTTATATTATTTAATGGTTGTTTAATTTTCTGATAAATAAATAAGGTTAGGTGTATGGAAAGACCGGTCGATGTGGCGACCCTTTGTGGTGACCAATGTCCAGCGGCAACTGATGATGGTGATGAAGGAAAAACAATTCCCATCGGTTTTTTATACATAATAACATCTTGATCGATGCCAGGATCTTTGGGCGTCAAAATCTATTGGCGTATCTACTTTTTAGTTAGAGTACGCTGATACGCTCCAAGTTTTGGCGAGCACTTGAGACTTTTTTTGTATTCTTTTATCTTCCCAAAGTAACTAATAGTAGTCTTCATCCTCGAATGTTGTCTGCTGTGTTGTCTAAGGCGACGTAGTCGCACGGTCATTGGCACTCTTTAATCAGCCGTTTCCTACATTTTGACGAGTTATGCGAACATAAATGTAGGGAACAGCTGATTTTTTTTCGCGATTTCATTACGTTTTACCTACATAATAATAATAAGTACAATTTACCGGACACCCTGTATATAAAATTAAAAGTCCTGACTGACTGGTATATTATTACCAACGCACAGCCTAACGGTGACATGAAATTTGGAGGGTGTGTTCTTTGTGAAGAGTAGGTATCCACCAAGAAAGGGTTTTTCGAAATTAATTCCACCCCTAAGAATGGGGGAGGGAGAAAATTCACGCGGACGAAGTCGCGGGCAGAAGCTAGTCTAAGTACCTATATAATTTTGTTTTAGACTTCTCGGTCCATGATATCTACATATTTACCTTTTTTCGATCAAGTCAAGAGTGTACCTGTTTAATCTGAACGTGAACCCACAGACTAAGAAGAGAAGTTACCTTCGTGAACCCAAACACGCTGGTTGATATTTTTGACTCGAACACCGTCACGTAATTGTCTTCGCTATTATACGGATAATTTTGTAGCTCGTAGCGACCAGCTCATTCTGAAAATAAACTGCAACCAAGCATTGACTACATTAATATACTTTGTTTGATATACTCGTATCAATGCACTCAAGAATATTTTGGCAGGCAGGGCCCGATCTTTTGGGTTGGCAGCCGGGCAAATGCCCAGAGCGGCAAAATTGAGGGCACCGGGGGTTGCCCGGAGTCCTTAATTTTCTCACTAGAAGAGAAAAATCTTACAAAAATTACCATGCTAAACCAATAAAAAAGATTATTTTTATGGTTTTTCTTTTAAAAAAGTGCTATTTTTGCGGCTGAAAATTTTTAGACGGACCAACATATTTTAAAGTGCTATCCATACTTTCATACTAATATTATAAATTCGAAAGTAACTCTTTATCTGTCTGTCTGTCTGTATGTTACCTTTGAACACCTAAACCACAGAACGGATTTAGATAAAATTCGGCAGAGAGATAGATTGCATCCCGGGGAAGGACATAGGATAGGTTTTTATCCCGATGTTCCCACGGGATCGACACTTATGCGGGTGAAACCGCGGGGTGCTGCTAGTCTTCTATACGAGTATACAGGTGGTAAAATAGTGGCGTCAATAAAAAAAAAATTATGCCTCTTAACTAGGGATATCCAAAAATACCCCATGTATGTTCCGCGATTTTTGATAGTTGTTTAAGAGATAGGTATGAATATTTTTTTGATTTTTGGGGAAATTCTTCAGGGACATATAAGTACTTAGCTTTTTTTCGATAAGCTCTTTTGATGATTTTGTTGTTGCGATTGGACTATCATGAAATACCACTGACCTCTATAATACATGTGTATTATAGAGGTCAGTGTGAAATACCCTTTCATGGCCCTAGTTATTCTGTGGCTATCACTGACCTCTATTATACAAGTTGTATTGTTGGAGTTAGTGTAAAGCTCAGACCAACAAACTGAGGTGTAAAGGAGGGTATATGTATTTTTTGCCCGGAGCGGCTAGTAGCGCCTCGCTCGCCTTCGACGCCTTTTCCGGCAACGTATTTCTTGTACGGAGTCTAGCAAGGCTACTGCACAGACTACTTAGAGATACTACGGGCTACTGCGTATCCAGGCCGTAATGAATTATCGTGAAATAATATGATGTCATCCAATGCCATTCTCTCAGTGAGAAGATATACAGGGTGTGGCGTAAATAGTGGTCCACAGTTAAGGATTCCATATACCAAGTAATTTACTATAAGTAACATATTACAATTTTAACCATTTTAGTTGTACTTTTTTTTAAATAAAAATCGCTCTTGAATTTGCATGATATTAATTTGGGTTAAAATAGAGAAAAACTAACTTTTTTTTCAAAAGCTCTAAATTTAAATAAAAAGCCATAATTTTAAATGATAGCTCTAGGTTTCAGCAGTAATTAGTCAGAAAACAAAATGCAAAAAATATGGTTTTTGTCGAAACTTTCGTAAATAAAAAACAAAAAAAAAATATTTTCGGAACCCTTGGGCAAAAATAGTAAATTATCTGTATAAATCCCATCGTAAACGGCTGGCACATATTATTCACGAAAAAGTTATCTGTGGATGAATGACAGATGACAGATGGTAAACAACAACAAAATCAGACCATAACATAACCTAAAAATTGATTTGAACGTGCAATTTTCACTTTTGTTTTGCAGTGCTGGTGAATTAATATTTAATACACATTTGTATACCATTTAAATGTGATACTGACTAAAACTGGAACTAGAAAATCCACCACAATGTCTCATGAAGATAGCAAAATCGATTTCATAAAGGTTTGTAAATGTTTTATGTACTTTTATAATCTAGCTCGTAAATTCTTGTATTACAAGAAAATGGAAATATTTATCAATCTTATCAGACTATGGAGCATGAAAGACCGTATTTCATAACTTTCAGAAAAGAAAAGAAGCTACATTTATAGCCAGCGAATTAGATAACAATGCCCCAGTAGACAAAATAATTGAATATTTGGAAGAAAATCACAAGAAAAAGAACAAAATCTACTCATTGTACAGTCAAACAGTGAGACAGAGGCGGACTACAGCCGGCAAGTACCAAGATAACAAGCATTTTCTTCTTGTTGGCCATCCTTTGAACGTATTCAGTGATGACTGGGATGGAGGCCTTAACTCTGGTTACTTTGAAACATTTTCTCACAAAAGTCTGTTGCCGAAAATGATATCGCTCATACAGAATATAGATAAGAAAGATCCAGTAACAGAGTATATGAAGAAGAAAATGGTTTGGCAGGACACCATGCAGGATTACAAGAGAATTATTAGTAAGTTAATCACTGTGACTTGTTAGTTGTTTCTTTCACAAACTCCTAGTTCGCAAACAATAACAATCTTCATGGGGGTATATACATTTCTTATTTATTTTTACTGTTTATCAATCAAAAACAAAACAGTTACAAATCATTGTTGAACATTTAAACATACCACCACACAAACCATTCAAACCATATTAATATTATTACTTTCTTGCACTGTTTGTGTTGTGTTGACTTTATAACAAAAACCATCTAAAAGCCGTACTGGGGTTTATTTATAAACAATGACTAAAGTTAAGTGACATACAAACCTCAAAAATGTATGGTTAAACAGTCGCTAATCACTACTAACTGCTAATTAAAAACATGTGACATCTACCAAACCAACCTACACTGGGCCCGCGTGGTAGATTACTGCCTTCTCTCTCTCTCTCTCTCTCTCGAGGACGCCTGTGTCCCAGCAGTGGGAATATTTTAGGCTGATTATATAATCACTACTTAACTTTAAGCAACGTTTATGAATAAAGGGATCTATATCCTAGTTTGAAGTCCCAATAACATTAAGTTTTAAAATAAAACTGATCCATACTAATATTATAAATTGGAAAGTAACTGTCTATGTGTCTATCTGTCTGTATGTTACCTTTTCATGCCTAAACCACGATTTCGATTAAATTTGGCAGAGAGAGAGAGAGATTGCATCCCAGGGAAGGACATAGGATAGTTTTTATCCCCATATTCCCACGGGATCGACACTTATGCAGGTGAAACCGCGGGGAACTGCTAGTAAACAATATTCTTTTATCTTCACCAGGTCTTATGAGTAGGAAACGTAAACATTTATGGATCAATGATGAAGTATTACACTGCCCCAAGCAACTGGTTGAGATAGCAGCGCATTACGAACAGAATCCTGATCCGTACTTCGAGAGCAGCTACAATTGGTACTACGCAGGTCATGGGAACATGTTGCTGATAAGTTTCAGTGGACTTGACTATTTGGTGCATAGTGAATTTAGTTGCATGTGTAAGTAGTATTTAATGAAATGTCTATAAAGTTGGTTACGTGTGGCTTTGAATAATCCTATGCATGTTTAGTTGATTTACAAGACCAATAGCGGTCCGCCTAATGAAAGGCTGTGAGTACACCCACATGAAAACCATATAATTATGTGTTGCAGTTTACAATGCTTTTATCAAAAGATTAATTGTTTTAATACTTTTTGTGTTTTTCCAGATATTTCCCCTTTCTTGAGGTACAATTTGTTGATAGAAAACGACAATGTAGTAAAGTTTGACTGTGGAGAAGACCTCAACATCCTTGAAACAATATCATCACAGAACATCATAGCATTGAGAACTAAGAACAAGATATTTGTATTGAAAGTACAAGAAACTGATGATTCCATACAAATTGAAAAAGTTAAAGAAATGGAGTCTACATTACCTTTCACTGGTATATCCTTTGATGAATATCATAGGAACATATTGTATGTTACTACTCTAGACTACAAACTGACTATTGTAAACTTAGACAGAATGACGGGACGAAGTAGACAGTTACGAGGGAATGTAACAAGTTTGGTTGATAATTGGAGTACCGTCCTTGGCTCCGAAAGAGGTTACTTCACACATGTCTCAAAAACTTCCATTACACTCTATGATAAGAGAACTAACTCTGCTTTCCAACGGTGGAAAAACCTTCGAAGAATCACAGATGATGTGGCATGTAATGACATCAGTGTCGCGAGCCACGCCACAGACAAGCGCCTTCTATACTTCGGGACCGATCATCATCTGTTCCTAATGGATCTACGCTACAATAAAAAAGAAAAGAACAAGCTAAAAGTTGTACAAAGATGGACACATGGTATGCAATGTTTACCAACTTATATGTCAGTTTGCAAGTTTGATTATAACAAAGAGCTGATCAGTTTGAGCAGTCAGTGGTGTGAAGACCTGTGTGTGGTCAGTAATCACGCAGACAGACTGACCAGGCATACAGACATTACCAGTGTAACCATCCCATATCGGCCACCAAGCATATTACAAGTTTTAAATGAGGCTAGAGAGAAAATGCTTTGCTGTGATTTAAATAATCCTATTGATAATAGACTATGCACTTCAATTACTGGATTATTAGTGTTAGAACAAGATGATAAATATAACTTACTTATGTTAAACTCGCTAGGGGACGTGTCTTATCACACTCTGTGTCCACAATACATGACCGCGTTTTTCGACGACACCAGTACAGAAGTTCTAAACGAATGGAGTAAAGCTTATAAAAGAGAACCAAAAGACTTGGAAGTATCATCTACAGTAGACATCAGTAATATTTGGAAAAAGTTGAAGAGAATACCTAATGATTTTAAATTAGGTGAAAATAAGTTTCACAGGAAAGTTAGCAAGTTCAGTGAAAAGGAAATAAATGATGCATTTGAAAATGAAGAGATCGAATCTGGACTCTTGGACATATGGCCCCAGACCCAGTATGAGGACACGAAGGATGAGTCCTCCATTAGTTTATTTTTCAGTAATGAATGATAGTGAAATAAAACAATCATTTTATTTATAAACAACTATATTTCCTACCTATATGACTGAGTTTTTACAAACAACCTTGCATACATCAAATCAACGTACAAACATATTCACATTAAAATTAATTCATATAGATGGCGACGTAGTTTTAAATTTGCGCGTGCGCCGAGTAGTGTAGCAAGTTTAAAACTATGTCGTCGTAAAAACAAGTTGGGAACTATCAACCATTAATACTAACAATTTAATTGGTGGTGTATGAAGCAAAGTCTACTTACATTGCATGTAAATGCAAAATTGTATAAGCTTAGCTTCTTAACAAAATAGCATCAGTAGACATCCCGCAGAGGTATTCATTCAGTCTTCGGGTACATCGTCGAAAACTGGAAAAATAATAGCACAGTTGATATTTCCCAACCAAAGGAAACAAACATAACAACCATAGGAATCACTTGATTAGTTTACATTTAATTGTAGTATAAACAATTGAAATAATACAAAGAAATACATGGGTACCACCTAAACTGAAATTCCTATATTTTACTATAAGAAAAATATTTGAAAGCTCTAATTTGTTGTCTTTTCTTGTTTTTCATAGGGCCCTATAGGGTTGTCTGAGTAATTTTTGTTTCAGTGCAAAACAGGGATGCAGTTATTCATTCCGTATAGCTCCATCTCTATTACTCATTGAAACAAGTTTTCGTTTTACGGCCCCACATATGAATAGTAAAAGATATTTACAGATGACGTAAAAACGTGACTAATGACTTGAGAAACGTTTTACAGAAAACAAATCAAGTGTAAGTTTGAAACGATAATTTAAAAATGACAGATCAATAAATTAGAACATTTTAAGAATATTTTAGCAACTTCATTCACCCAGATCGAATATCATTATTATTATTATTAGTTACGTATGACGATGAAATATCGTGCAAATTTGTTTTCTATTATTGATGCGACGGAAAGCGATTAGGTCGGATACTGGCCGAATATCCGGCAGGCCGATATTTGTACATCATCATCTGCCTAGCCTTTTTCCCAACTATGTTGGGGTCGGCTTCCAGTGTAACCGGATGCAGCTGAATACCAGTATTTTACATGGAGCGACTGCCTATCTGACCTCCACAACCCAGCTACTGGGTAATATGATACCCCTTGGTAAGACTGGTTGTCAGACTTTCGGGCTTCTGACTACCCGTAACGACTGTCAAAGATCCACGAATGACAGCCGGGACCAACGGCTTAACGTGCTCTCGGTATGGAAAGATGGTCACATTGGTCACCCATCCACAGACCAACCGCGGCAAGCGTAGCTTAACCTGATCGATCGACCTGTGCGGCTGTTATTATTTAGCCACGGGCCCCTCAGGCCGATATTTGTACAAAAACCATAAACACAGGACATAAGTTGCACAAGTATTTTTCATTAGGGCGCATTAATTTTAATACATATCTAAACTACGGACTGCATTTTAATAATATTAATATCTTTATGGACAGTGTTAATAGCTGCGGTTTGAGAGTGTCTATAGAAATAAGCTTGAGTTTTAGTTTTGTGCCTCGTATCATGCACTAACTGCGTCCCGCGGTGCCACACGGAGATTTCCTTACGAACGGGCGAATGCATTTTTCGTAATAAAATAGCACTCTCAGTGCCATAAAAAATATCAATGAGAAAAACAATCGATCCGTTGCTGCGTACAATGTACACTTTCCCAATAAAGGCATAAGCGTGTTTGTTAATGTTTTGGTTGGTCCTTATTACACGCAGCAACGGAGAAACAGATACTTTTATTTACGTGTTTTTTTGTTTTTGCATATGGAAAGTTTCCTGGCTGGAAAGTGATATAGGCCAAAAAACCTCCAAACGATACCTCGGGTAGAACCTATGGTCTGTTCCAAAAGTGTCAGATGAAGAGGTAAACAAATCTCGTCGATCTTTGTCGTGCCTCTCATAAAGGTAACATAAAGGGCCAAGGAAGGAACACGGGTGGGTTTTAGTCAGTAAGAGTCTGACACTCCCTTCCGCTCCACCCAGAGCGGGAGGAGTCATTTGATAAATTCCCATCCGCAAAAAAAAAAAAAAGGGGTATTAAATTAAACCTCAATTGTCAAATGAAAAACATCTATACTTAAGGTAATTGGAAATAAGAATTTCAGTTTTAATTATTCACAATATCAAATTAAAGCACTGAATTTGTAAGTGGCTTTACAATTTGGCAGCCACAGGTACGTTTTTTATCCATTTGTTTACATTTTCATCAGATAATCTTGGAACAGACTATAGTTTATATTAATTTCTTGTTGACTAACGTACCTACTACTGTTAGCGCCTGGTAAAGGTCCTGAGCCAGCTCCTAGTGAGCGGCTGGTCGGGTCCTTTGTTCTCGCGTTCTTTCTCCTCAAGCTGTTCCATCAGCTTGCGCTGGTTCTCGCGGAAGGCGGCGATAGGGTCGTCGAACTGGCTGTAGTACGTCAGCACTTCGCGCACGTCGATCACGTCTGACATAGCTATCGCTGTGAGGAAGGGAAAATGTAACATTAACATCGCGCCTCTATTCGGGGGATAGCATAAAATAACATCACAAATTCACAACTGTGCTTGTAAAACTGGTTGTCTCACATTTACGACCACCCGGTCATAAAAATGTGAGACTTCATCATCTGCCTAGCCTTTTCGTTGGGGTTTTTGTTGGGGTCGGCTTCCAGTCTAACCGGATGCAGCTGAATACCAGTATTTTATATGGAGCGACTGCCTATCTGACCTCCACAACCCCGTATTACTGGGTAATACGATACCCGTTGGTAAGACTGGTTGTCAGATTTTCGGGCTTCTGACGACCCGTAACGACTGTCAAAGATCCACGAATGACAGCCGGGACCAACGTCTTAACGTGCTTTTCGAGGCACGGAGGGGTCTCTGTATGTAAAGATGGTCACCCATCCACGGACCAACCGCGGCAAGCGTAGCTTAACCTGATCGATCGACCAGTGCAACTGTTATTACTTAGCCACAAGCCCCTGGACCGGGTGGAAAACAAAATAACAGTAAAAATACCAATGGTGCAAATCACGAAACCAACCACAAAGAAAAATACCCAATGTGTTTTCCGGCAGTCTTCGAGTGAAACACGCGTAGCACGTAACGTCATCAGACCGTCACACGCTGGGCGCGTTTTGACGCTCATTCTTGTTAGAAAATAAGCAAACTCTAAGGCCTTCGACACACTTGGCGGAAATTCCGTCGCGGATCTTCCGCATCGGAACGCCAATACATGTTATTACATATAAATGACTAATAACGGACACACTGCGCGGAAGATCGGTCTAGAGTTAGTAGTAGTAGAATTTCCGACGCGGAAGATCCGCGACGGAATTTCCGCCAAGTGTGGCGACGGCCTTACGATTGTGTGAGCGCCGCACTGTTGTTCGGTTATAATCCGCGCGGAACTAGTTGGCGGCGCCTTGGATGAGGGCGGCGGGGTTGCCTATTGTTCGCAACGCACGTACTGAGTAATAACAAAGCGCCCCCGCCGCTCCGTCCCACCGCTCACATACCTAAGGCGCGGCAACTAGTTCCGCGCGGACTGAGTAGAAACACAACAGCGGGGTAATTGCGTTATCATCATCGTCATCATTTCAGCCGATAAACGTCCACTGCTGGACATAGGTCTCCCCAAGCATCGCCACTTCGACCGGTTCTTTGCTTCTCGTATCCAGCGGATTCCGTAATTGACAATTGATCGCAATAGCTTTCACTTTGATAGTTCAGCCTCGTTCGTTGCGTTATTTACGTTGCGGAGTAGCCGAATTTTTCAAACCGAAGAAGCAATGGATTAGGAATATCTTTCAATATCCTCAGTTTGAGATTGAAAGCGTGTTACGTAATTAGGGTAAAGGTGTGTTTTCCAGTAGTCAAGTAATTGGTAAAACTTCAAAGACATGATGGGTGGTAATTCGGTATAAATTCTGTGAAGTTTCGCTAACTAATAATAAAAGATGCAGCGGTGTTCTTACTTTGTAGTAGATTGGCGAGGTCCAGGAGAGCCGTGTCTTCGTCAGCGCCCTTCCATTTCTTGAGGATGAGGGAGTTCTGCGGGTGGAACTTTGTAGCTTGCTTGTTCCAATCGATCACTATAACCTGCAATTACAATACGTAGGTCATAGCACACATATCAACTCGGAAAGGGATCGTCACCGTATCAACTCGAGCCATTCTAGCCAGTATTCTTTGTATGAAACTCCCTACTGTAACGCACACTAATCGTAACGTAATCGTCTCGCCTCGGGACAAGCTCACGAACCGCGGTGCGGTGCGTGGTCAACTTGTAGTTCCCGCGCTTACGGCTTACGGCTCGTCGTCCCCGCGCTTACGTCTCTCGGTACCCGAGCTTACGTCTCTTCGTCCACCCTTGCCCCTCTCACCCCTCTCGCTCAACCAGCGATCGGCAAGCCGTAAGCGTGGCGTCGTCGCCTAGCCATAGCCGAGTCGACGTATCGGAGCTGCTGATCCGCTTTGGTTATGTGCTTACGTTAGGTTGACGCTTGATTGACGGCGAGGCGAAAGGCGATACTGTGACGATCCCTTTCCGAGTTGATATTTGTACCTTTAGTCTTAATACGGTCCAGTCATGAGTACTCATGAGGCAGTTATAAAAAAAAAACTTCTTGTCATTGGTTCGCTATTGCATTTTTTGGTTACTAGCGCCGTCAGTAGATTTTATGAGATTTTTGTTGTAATTTTAATTAAATATTTAGGTCTAAATTAATATTTTATAAACTGTATTTTTAATCGACTTTTGTCGCTTTGGTCGCGACATTTGGTTAAATTCTATTAATTAAAAAAAAGACAAAAATTATTCTAGAAAATAATGCCTTACTTTTGAACTGTTTGGAAAGCAAGGCACAACAGTTAAAAGATAAGGAGGTTTATTTATAAATGTTGCTTATGTAAATAAATGATTAGCGACTACTTAACCGTAAGTATCTACGTTTAAACGACTAATAACTTTAACCTATTGACCGCCCCAGTCGGATTTGTACTACAAATGTTTTCGCGTCTGTCTCGCAGGTCAACCTAGGAGGTTGTCGTCTGCTTAACCGGACTTGCCTCTGGGTGCCTCAACAAATTAAGGCGAAGCTAGGGCTTAAAAAACTCAAAAACTAAGCGGCTACACGCTAAGGGCACCCCCTGTGGGGTACGGACGTCGGCTTAGGGCATCACTGGGAAAGGGCAGCAAGGGACAGGCTGGATCGCAATTATTTAGGGTCGCATTAAAAGCTACAGCTCGGAGGCGCGGGCTGGCTGAGAACCTATATTCGTTTCTTGTTTTTTATTTCGCCGTATCTATTTATTTGTCGATTTATGAGCAGGACGCTTAGGGCACAGCAATTGCTATAAAGCCAAGCGGTCAATAGGTTAAGCAATGTTTATGAATAAGGGGAAGAAACTATACCTTAGAGAGATCCCGATTAAGTCCATCTAGATTCTTTACATGAACGCCATCGATGAAGTGCGTCGAGTCTCTAAAGAGTCTGTATGTGATGAACTTGTTCTCGGGGTCCAGTTTGTCGAGGACTGGCCATATCATGAAGGCGTTCTCCGTGGTGAAGATGACCACCTCGTAGTTTGAGCTGGCGACCGACTGCAGGAACTGGTCAACGCCTGGACGCTTCTTAAACCTGTTGATGTAGGAGGCAGAAAAATAAATAACGGGTGTAAAAAAAACTGGCCAAGTGCGAGTCGGACTCGCACACGAAGGGTTCCGTACCACAAGGCAAAAACGCCAAAAAAATACATGTTTGTTGTATGGGAATATTTATTTAATTTTAATTTTATTATTTATTATTAAAGTTAAAACACAACTGAGTATTTTGTGAATATTTCAAGTGCCTACCTGCTTCCATTTTTGGTATCGAGCAAAAAAGGGCAAAAACATCGCGTTTGTTGTATGGGAGCCCCCCTTAAATATTTATTTTATTTTATTTTTAGTATTTGTTGTTATAGCGGCAACAGAAATACATCATCTGTGAAAATTTCAAATGTCTAGCTATCGCGGTTCTTGAGATACAGCCTGGTGACAGACAGACGGACAGACAGCGAAGTCTTATAGGGTTCCGTTTTGTACCCTTTGGGTACGGAACCCTAACAAGCTTATGCGACCCGTCATTGTGCTAATTTTATTTGTACTGGACCATATCTGAAAACCTGTGGTTTCAGAGATATTGACTTTGCATGCACCCATAAGCACAATGTTTTGCGTGCGTTACATTGCGCACTGCTGTAAACAGCGATTTTTTTACACCAAAAACAATAGTTGTTACCCAGCAATAATTTTTGCTCAAAATTAAACCAATTGATGTATAGAATGCGTAGATAACGGCTAAGTGACGGATCTTTTTACACCCTGTATTTACGTACGCAGCGCCGCTACAACATTCGTCGGGCGTATAAGCGCCCGACGAATGTTGTAGCGGCGCTGCTTGTAAAGGCGAGATGCTAAAAATCTGTCCAGTCCATTTAATTTAGTTTTTGACGTGAATACGTCTTTAAAATTGCTACGTCTTTAAAAACAAATGGTAACAAAATCGGGGCATACAGTTTGGTGTTTCAGCTTCATATCTATCGTCTCCATCCTAAATTCAATTACACCATTGGATAGCTAAAGGATCAAAGAATTCATTACGCCAAGTGAGGACTGTGGCGCATCGTGCGTGGTGGAGGGGGAAGCGCCGCCATTTTGAAGTCATTTTGCTGCGTTTCGATATTTCCACTTAATATAACTTTTGACTCGATAAAGCTGCGACGTTCGTTTAATTTAAGTTTTAATCGTAAGTTCTCATCAAAATCTATCGATTTTATACAAAACATTAGTGTAAAATAGTGACAGTGAATATAATTTGTTAAAATAATATCAAAAATATATAATATCGGCCTATACGCAACAAAAAGCCAAATCGAAATACAGAAATCGTATACGGTTGGAAAGAGCTTCTCAAAAGCAATCGAATGGTAACGGCAAAAATAAATTAACCTATGGGGGAGCACAGCTCTATAATAAACTTCCAAAGGATGTAAAAGAAGCGACTTCACTGAACATATTTAAAACTAAATTATTAACTTTTATTTACAACGACGAAACGATATATTAATTGTGTTTTGTTTATTTGTGTCTAAAACAGCAACATCTTTTAACTTGAGCCACCGCCTTATATTAGGAATGCAGTGAACTCGCTTCCAATTTTGTTTTTTCTTCTACCCGCTCTGATATAATATAATTAGTTATAAGATTTATTGTTCTCATGTAAGTGACGATTGTCTTAATGGGAATAAAGTTCTTTAAACCGAATGGTATCAATAAAACACCATATGACTAAGTCCAGCAGTGCCGGGAGCGTAAAAGAATGAATGTGGCCGAGCGGATCAACGACGTTGCCAGTACATCTGCAGCTGGGGCACTTCTATATCGACACTGGATCAATACCGTTATGTAAACGTATTCACGTACAGACGCGAGCACATCAAGCTACTACAATCTGTTAAATTTCTTTAATCGATTTTCAACTTTATCGCTAGAGCATAAAGTTCAAAGTTGATTGGGAAAATTTGACAGTTTCGGGTAGGTTGATGTGCTGGCGTCTGACACGGCCGTGTCCATGACACAGCCACACCCCATTTTTTATTTCATCGTGCGAAAGTGGGTCGACCTGTAGTTTTTGTCCGTTTATTATGTCGGTTATTTATTTTCGACTTTATTTTAAGTGACGGAATGTTGATATTAGTTTGGCAGGGAAAATCCTTACTCAGCAAGTAGGATTGAAGAAACATACCTCCATCCAGTTTGATAGGACCAGTCGGGATGTACCAGGACATCAGTAAACTCTAACACAAGGGTGTACGTGGGCTGATATGGAGGCGGCAGCGGGTCAGGCAGCAACTTCTCACGGGACGGCTCCTTTATCATCTGTAGAACAATAACATAGTATGACGCGTCATGAACAAACAATCTTTCTTTTGTTTTCACGTCATTATTCTCACAAGGATGGACAGAGATGGGATAGGTTGTACAGTCGAAGCTGGTTTACCAACCTAAAGTTACTTGCACGTCTTAAAACGACAGGGTCTATTTGTCTATGTGCCAGTTAGACGGAAAAACTTTCAACCTTAGTAAAGGTACAATTTACTGGTCATTATAGTCAAAAGTGGTAAACGAATTACGAGGTCATTCCAAACAAACTCAAGACTGCTACTGAAGATATGCCACTGAAAAGACTCCATTTAATTTTGTGCGTAGCGCTCAGAGCACGAAGACGCCTCGGTAGCCGCAGAGGCGGCATTATCAACACTTTCCCTAGTTTCCATACACAAAACAAAGTGTGTCACCGTTAATTCGCACTACGACAAAAATGACGGATAAAAACTGACAGCTTTGAAGGTGGTCCGCGACAGCACTTTCGGCTCTACGAATTTTATTAGTACTACCGTCTTGAGACGCTGCCGGCGCGGAGGTTCCGTGCTCTGTGCACAGAGCATGTAAGCTTTTAAGACACGGAACTTAGAACATTCAGTTTGTGAGAAATTGTTAACCTTCTTTAGCCAACCGCATAGCAAAAACATAGCTACCAACATGAAAATTGCTCTGTGTATGTGTGCCAAGGAACACACATATAGACAAACATTGCTTTATTACACATGAGTAAAAGGATGGTACCTTTTCATAAAAGGTAAGTTCCTTCCATGTGCGTCGTAAGTACTGCAGGACGATGGGCATTTCTGAGAACTCGTCCTCAATGATTTCTCCGTCCTCACCGCGGCGAGGGGCGCCCATCTCTACCACCAGGCAGCTGCCCATCACCGTCATGGCGCCGCCGAATATTGCGAACCTGCGATATGAGAAGACATTAAGGTGGGTCAGCAACAAAAGTCACGTAAGGCTTGGTACACACTTGTGCACATCCGAACAAGTATGTAAAAAAGAAAGAAATCTTTTTTTTTCGCCACAAATAAAATAAAACCCCAAAAACCAACTGAAGTTGTACTACTAAAATAATACAAATTATTGACTATAATTATTAAAATTGTGCGAGCCATTTCTAGCTTTATCATCAGAAATCTAGACTAAACCAACAGAACAGTCTGAAAAGATTTATGGTGTGTTCCAAAGTATCTGATGATAATGTAAATAAATGGATCAGAAAACATATATCTGTGGAAGCTAATTTCTAGGGCCTCAAATTGATTCATCATCATCATGATCATTTCAGCCGAAAGACGTCCACTGCTGGACATAGGCCTCCCCCAAAAGGGGGGGTTTGCCATAATCGCCACGCTTGGCGATCGCAGTATGGTATGGTGGTGGAATGCATAGAGAACGCTGCTGCCCATTCTCCGGTACGCCCCTTAGTCGCCTTTTACGAAACCCACGGGAAGTATGGGGTGGTGCTATTCTTTAAGTCTGTCAATCAAAGCAATCAATTTGAGAATCAATGTATGTACATTGATTCTCAAATTGATTGCTTTGATTTAATTATTTGAATACTTAAACCTGAAATTCTAATACGATTAAGGGCTGATTTTTCAATCATCTGATAACTTTATTCGAGGAATAATTTTGAAATTTTGACAGTTATTTCATACAAAAACTGTCAAACGTCAATTTTATTCCTCGAATAAAAGTTAACTGGCGATGGAAAAATCAGCCCCCTTAGTATTAGAATTAACTTAAACCTTAAAGATGTATTTAATATGGCAATTGAGGTTAATTTTATAACCTAAATTTTTATCAACAATTTTTTAATTCAATTCAATTCAATTCAATTTATTGCAGATAATAAAAATCCATAATATTATTACAAAGACAATATAAAAAAACATAAAGATGAATAAATTTAAAAAAATACAATAATTAAAAAATATAATAAATATTAATCGTGAATGTCGAAACATGTATAAAAGAATAATTAAGTCAAATAATAATAATAATCAAATATAATTTAAACTGTCAAATAATACTAATAATCAAAATATAATTTAAACAGAAATAAATAGATACTTAGTCAAAACACATAAAATATTATAGTACCTACATATTATAAGTATGAGGGGCCGCTAGCGTGCAGCCGCATCCACCTCATCAACATTGGTGAGTCCCACCTCTGGGACAATGTGCTAAGAATACCATTCGGGCTGCCACGCACACGCCTTAACAGCGAGGCGCACCTTTTTCTAATTATAGCGAAAAAATCATCAGTCTGCGCCTCAGCAAACATAGCGGAAGCACTACAAAAGCGTGGCAGCCCCAACAATATCCTAAACGCATTGTTATACTGGACACGCAGAGCACTGTACCCCCGCAATGTAAAATTAGTCCATAGGCTGCACGTGTAGAAGGTCTGACAGTATGCCTTGAATAATGTTATCTTTACTTGATTAGTGCAACGTGCAAACCTACGAGCCAACATATTACACCGGATGGACAGTGCCCTGCGCTCCCTCTCGATGTCCTCATTGTCACACAGGTCTTCGGTCACCCAGTGACCCAGATACTTAAAGGCACTTACCTTTTTTAAACGCATGCCGCATAGAGTTACATGAGGAACATGGGAGTAGCCTTTGGTTCCTGACTTGAACAACATGAACTCACTCTTATTCGCGTTGTATCTGAGCCCATGGGCTTCCGCGTACGATTGGCAGATGCACACCAATTTCCGTAACGCTGCAATCGATGGGCTCAGTAACACCATATCGTCCGCGTAACTTATGTTGTTAACACTAACTCCGTCTATGGAACAACCAATACCAGTGTCACTGAGCTCACCGATGAGCCGGTTCATGTATAAATTAAAGAGGTGGGGGGAGCTAATTCCGCCCTGCCTAACCCCACATTCCAAACCGTATACATCTGAATATGCACCCGCCCACCGCACTCTATTGCGTTGGTTGGCGTACCAGAACCTAAGCAATGAAATCACCTCCCGAGGCACCTCCGTATCACTCTCCAGCTTCTGCCACAGCTTGTCATAGCACACCAAGTCGAAGGCTTTTGATAGATCTAGGTAACACGCATAGACAGGTGTGCCCCGACCGGTATAGTACTGAACAGTCTGCTTGAGGCAGAGGATAGCAGTCTCAGTCGAAAGTTCCGGTCTGAACCCAAACTGGGCGTCATGCAACTGAAGATGCTTTTCCAACTGCTTGTCAAGCAAACTGTCCAGCACTTTTGCTATAACAGTAGCCAGAGAGATGGGTCTATAATTTGACAGATCCGATGAGTCACCTGTTTTATTCTTTACGATCGGTACCACTGTAGTGTGCATAAGGCTCTCGGGTAAGTAACTGTGACTAATACAGAGGTTAAAGAACATCGAAAGAACTCTAGACAGGTGTATTCCCGCATACTTTAGGTGCTCGATGCTGAGATCATCGTGGCCGGGAGACTTGCCCCTCACCATTTTATTAATAACCGTGGCAACAGTCTTCGCAGAAAATCTGACATTAAGTGCGGTGAGGTGGTTCTCAGCAGCGGGCACCCCAGACGCAGGCCCAAGCGGGGACTCAACCCTGAAATGCCGCTGGAATGCACAAGCTATGTCATGGGGGTCATGTTTACCACCAACGCTAGCAGGAAGGCCCGACCTTGTGTTTAGCTTTTTAGTGTTTTTCCAAAAACTACAAAAGTCTTTATTGATATGATTTTCTGCTATAATGTCCATTTTTATCTGTGATTCATTTTTCTGACAAAAAGCCAATTTTGATTTAAATATTTTTCTGGATTCACACATCTCAATATACAGATTCCCAGACCTTGGTCTCCCAGCCAACACCCACGTCTGAAAGCAAGATCGTGCCCTCCCGTGAGCGTCACTGACATATCGGTTCCAACCAGTAACATACTTATGCTTGTTACGTTTAGGCACATAATAGCTAGCCTTTGCAGCCTCTGTCAAAATACAGATTATTTTGTCATACATGTCATTTAATAACAATTTATGCTCGTCACTATCACACATACCGTCAGCACAACATTGAAATTCTGGGGGAAAGTCAATTAACTTTAATTTGGAATTACATATACGATGATATTTATCTATTTGATCAGAGTCTCTTTCTCCCCATTTTACACTATTATAAAATATATTATTATTACTTAGCTTTGTCGGCTGCTGGCAGCTTGAGCGTATAAAATTAAAATTACAAGAGAGCAATAACGGATAGTGATCGGACCAATATACATCATTATTAAGTACAGACGCACTTAATATGGCCGAACGCGCAGCGCTCGTCACTACACAATGATCGAGCCAGCTGTGACTGCCACTCGCACCGCACACATAAGTATAAGTGTCATTAGGTAAAAGTTCCGTGTCTACGCACGACCAAGATTGTTCCGTGCAAAATGACAACAACTCTGAATGAAACAGCTTACCCGGATGAGCGTTGAAGTCCCCAAGTATAATCACCGAGTTAACATCGTTACTTTCAATAATGGCGTTTAGTTCACTCAAACACTCCGTAAATTCACATAGATTCTCGTTTGAATTAGTAGGCATATATACCGTTATCACTAGCAAAGACCGGTTTTCACACATTATTTTTATAGCAGCGATACGCACACTACTGCACGGAATAACGACCACCCCCGGGAACACAGCTGATCTCCACAACAGGGCCACACCCCCGTACGGTCTCCCGCGAAGCACACCCGCAGACAGGTCTACCGCCGACTTTCCAGTAAAGGAGAATGCACCATCAATGTTGCCCAGCATAGGAATGTCGTGATGCAGCAGCCACGTTTCCTGCAGCGCAATGATGTCTGCTTGTTTACACAGTCTTCTCACACATTCAATTGACCTCGAGATATTTTTACAATTAAACGATATGAGTTTAGTTGTCAGATCCATATGTCAATTTAGTTTTATCAATATCCCGATATTCACGTCTCACTGTGTTATGAGTAAAGTCAACAAAACGACGAAACATCACTCCATTGGGCCAAAAATCATCATTTAAAAACACGTCGATTTTATTTTTGGGTACAAATATTTTATAAGCATTGTAGTCCTTTGTAATTTTCATATTCATTTTTTGAAGGTCAATGTCTATGTTTATTTTACTTGTAACGTATTTTTTAATGTCACACTCAGTTGTCTCCTTGGCTCAGGCGCAAAACGTCTCTTTCGCAAAATGTCCCCTGGTCGTAAAACGTCTCTTTCGCAGAATGTCTCTTTCGCAAAATGTCTCTTTCGCAGAATGTCTCTTTCGCAGAATGTCTCTTTCGCAAAATGTCGCGCCAGGGACTTAAGAATAAAATTTTGATTTTCAAAACAAAAAATCATTTCTTAAAATTATAGTGCAATTATGATGTTAAAATTTTGGTACTTAAATTTACTTAAGTATGTATTCCAAATAAAAACAAGATCAATAGGTATCAAACATTTTACATACATTCAAAATATTTAGATCAAAAGAATCAATACTGTTAGTAACATATCCACAGATAAGATAATAGGAGCTATTACTAATAGTAACTAAACAATAACTAAGTATTGCAAATGAAAATATTTTTAATACCATTTTTAAAATGATTAAAAAATATATATATGACATATCAAATGAAATTATATCTTAATTGTGGCACTGAAATTAACTTTTGTTATCATTTTCATAAATGATAAAAAATTAAATCTTCGCACTAAAATACGAATGTATTCGATTTCTTGATCCATATTTAAACTCAAATTCACTACTGTTGTTCATTAAAAAGTAGCAGACAAAACACAGCTCGGCAATAATTAATGACACATACATTTATAAGTTTTTTTCTAACTGCCCTCACATATTATTATAAATGTTGCCATCACTGAACTTTAAATTGTACCAAAATATTATTTTTAACTGTATCAAAATATTTTTTTTTATTTGGAATACATACTTAAGTAAATTTAAGCACCAAAATGTTAACATCATAATTGCACTATAATTTTAATAAATGATTTTTCGTTTTGAAAATCAAAATTTTATTCTTAAGTCCCTGTGAGACCTTTTGCGAAAGAGACATTCTGCGAAAGAGACATTCTGCGAAAGAGATATTTTGCGAAAGAGACATTCTGCGAAAGAGACGTTTTACGACCAGGGGACATTTTGCGAAAGAGACGTTTTGCGCCTGAGCCGTCTCCTTAGACACCTTGTAGATATATATCGGAACCTTAATGTCAGCGGCTTTGAAGTTTGAACTTATGTCCACATTACCTTTTCCAATTTTACCCTGGAAACGGTTTTTCAACCTCTTTTTTTGAACCAGTATGAACCCGTCGTCCAGGGGTTGTGACTTGAATTCGCCTTTATTTTCCTTTAAAATTTCGGAGAAACTTTTTTGTGAGGTATCCTTTAGAGTTGTGTGCATCGGAGTATTGATAATAGTACGCTCTGCCGTAGCTGATGCAGCGGTGGCGGCAGGGGGGCGGCATTCCGATGACGTGTTGGTATCAGCAGTTGCGTGCGCTCCGACTAAACGTAAACCGTTAGACTCTCGGCTCGGCGTAGTTTTCAAAGTACCCTCATCAGAAAAAGTTATGCGTTTTTTTGCAGGAGAGACTGTTGGACTTCTCCTGTGATTTACTGGTGCATTACACAGAGGGGACAATCCCATGGGTCCGCTTTCACACTCAAAACTGGACAGCACGGAGGCAGCACCCCTTTTCATGTTGACACTTCGTTGGAAGTTATTTACAATCGACGCGTTTTTAAGAGATTCTACCTCCACCCGAAGGTTCTTCACTTGATCCAACGTTGCGTATTCTTCAAAAATGCGATCCAAGTCGCTTCTCATTTTAACAATATCCTTAAGTATCCTAGTCACGTCTACATGGTCAAAAAGTACTGGAGGTAATTTTTGCAGGTCCCGTGCAACAATAATAGGAATATCGTCAGGTTCAGTCTCTTTCAATAGGCATACTATATCGTCAATATTACGTAGTGTTTTGCCTTGTTTCTTCCTTAACTTTTTTCGCTTCGTTGTCGTTATTGACTCAAACAATAAGTTTTTGGCGTTCAGAATATCATTCTCTGAGAAAGCACTAACACAAATGCGGCTGATACTTTCTTCATCCATCACATCGATCTTATTACATATAAAAGCAAGTACTTCGTTAATCACTACGTTACAACTAACACATTTGACAATATCCGAGGACATTGTTTTACTCGACTGTTTTTCCATCGCGGCAATGACGTGCGTACGCGCCGGACGCAACGACAGAACTCATTTATACGTATTGAGGATCAGAAGATGACAATTTAAAAGGTTAATGACAATTTAATAATGTTCAAACAGGAACCACTGGAAAATGTGGTGAGACATAAAGTTGCAACCTTCTAAATACAAATGAATGTGTGACTAATTCCCTTTAGTGAGTGATTGTGTAAGAATTATTATTTATCTTGAACAATGTTTACACTTTTATCAGATACTTTTGAAACAGACATTAATAGCTTATTCTCATGACATACCCCATCTTCATCCGCCTCCAACTCTTCTCATTTTCCTCTGTCTTCTCCTTGTTCTCTTGCTCAAACTTCTCCTGTTCCTTCTTAATGGCCTGTGCATCTTCTGTGGTCAGCGGAGACTGTGGAAAAAAGCGGCCCAAGATATCTACTTTCTCAGGTTCTTTTTTAGTTTTATCTGGAAGTTAGGAAAATATCAAGTTAAAATCATTCAAAGAGTTTTATTTCAGTGCCATTACTGGGAGATTTTATTGTTTTTATTTTTAGTAAATTTTTCTGTGCTGGTTTTTTTTAAAATATTTTATACTTATCCATTAGTATAATTAATATAAGTATATATTTATGGAAGAAAAAAAAAACGACAAAGCAACAGGTCAAAAGGAGATGGTGTAATGAATTAGACATCTTTCCAAAGGACACAAGGCCCACATTTGTATAAGACTGGGAAATCTAGAAAGAGGGAAGGAAGGCCTTTGCCCTGCAGTTGGACAACACAGGCATATAATAATAATTAGCTGCGCCCCGCGGTTTCACCCGCATATGTTTCAATCCCGTGGGAATATCGGGATAAAAAGTAGCCTATATCCATATCCAGGGTGTCAGCTACCTCCATACCAAATTTTATCAACATTGGTCCAGCCGTTTGCGCGTGAAGAGGTAACAAACATATAAACACACACACACACTCACAAACTTTCGCCTTTATAATATTAGTATGATAAAGTAAGAAGAGTGTCATAATGGTTTCAGGGTGTTCTCACACAGTCACATATTTTTTTTATTTACTAAGATTATTAGATAAATAGGAGTGAGGACAACCATGTGACATGGCTTTACTAGTCTCTTACATCAGAAACAATTAGTCACATTTTATGAAACAAGCAAGGGTTTTTGAAGTTTTTACGTAGGATAAACAGTTTTGGTTTATTTTTCAGGTAAGTATTCTAAATGAATCTGTTATCTTTTGGGCTTCCTTCATTGGTTTTAAAATCACACGTCTCAAAGCTAAATGACTTAGGACAATATTTGAGCGATAACAGCAATTGTTAGTATTGCAAAAAATATTGTAATTAATTTTAATTGAATTCTTTACAGGATTAATTGAATGAACACATTATTGATTCAACATTTGCCGGGTTTAAGGGCGAAAATTGGATACTAACCTATATTTTCCGTACTGTACAATTTGGGCGAGTTGGCGGATAGTAACCATATATTCTGCCTTGAAAAATTTGTAGAATGCAGATTTCCTATCTTACAACACGCAGTCCTTGTTAGAAAAAGCACTTTTCTAAGAGACATTATTTCATTTGAAAAATCACATTCACAACAAATGAAGAAACGTCCACGGCTGGTAATCATAGAACATACATTTTTGTCTATATAAAATACCTATATAGTCTGTGGAGCAATCCATTAACTGACGTACAGGCGCCATGACTGCGCCCCCTCGCCCTTCATACCTCCCCTATGACACCGTTACCCTGACGTGAAGTTGACACTGACAGCTCATTACAGTTTTGATCTCTACCTAATCTGTGCAGTTTTGCTTGCGCGCGAGTTGTTTGTTCCCGCCGTAAGTGTAAATCTGTAATAATTACTTCCGTATTTCTTCCATCAGTTAATTTGCGAAAAAGGACGTTATTAATTAGTGCTAATTCACGCAAGGACGTTTAAAATATTAGTGCTAAATTACGACAGGACGTTATATAGTGATAGTGTACAATAGGGATGTTAACTTACGACAGGACGTTTTCTTTGGTTAATAAAATAGTGCTTGTATTTTAGTTAGAAATGTATTTCAAGTGTTGTATAACAAATTGTGGTAGTAAACGAGAGGACGTTAAACTCCACAAGTTTCCTTCTGATGAAGATCAGAAAAGCAAGTGGCTCGACTGTATAAACAGCGACAGTTTGAAGTCAGATAGCGTGGACAAATTGCTTGTTTGCCACAAGCATTTTGAAAAAAGATTTTATACAACTAAATCTGGAATTAAGAAATCTGCCTATCCAACCCTTTTTTCTGACAAGGAAATTGAGGATGGCATTCCATCAAAGTCGTTCTTTGACAAAGGTAACTAGACATTATTGTAATATTATATTAGTAAGGCTTTATACATAACTACATTTAATACAATACTAAACAATGTAATACTCTGTTGACATTATTCCTTTAGCAATAATGATGTAAAACAATTACTTTACTAGAGCAAGTATTTGGAAGGTTCATAAGTTTAATAAATAGTAGGTACTTATGTTTAGTTACACTAAATATTTTTCTGCTTATTTCAGATAATAAACTTGTTGATCACACATATACACGTAAGAGGCACTTTGATCATTCATACTGCAAAACACCAAAATCAGAGGATTTAACCAATATGCCATCAACATCCACTAGTACACTTGAATATGAGGGACATATGGAGATACTGGCGGGTAATTTTTTATTTTTTAATGTATAGAATAGACTAGAATACCTACTCTTTATTATGTACACCATATTAATTACAGCCTTAAGGAACACAATGGACAGAATGACATAATGTATATTAATCATTATTTGATAACTTTTTCTTTAGTTTTTATAAATATACATATATATTTTCAGATACTATGGTTGCTTCATCCTCTTCTGTTGCAAGTAATGAGCGTGCATCTGCGATTAGTGAGTATTTCGACTGAAGAACCCTCTTAAAAATTTTGGTTTTAATTATTCTAAATGACATTTTTTTGTTTAGGTAATCTGATGTCAACGCCCAAAAAGAAAAGGCTTATTTGTAATTTTAAGCAGCTTACACCAAATTGCAAGCGATTATATAAAATATTTAAAAAATCAAAAAGACAACTGAATTATAATGTCCGGGCCAAGAAAGCATTGGCTTTGTCAAAGAAAAATAATTTTGAAAACATTACCAAAAATATGAACCCGATAGCAAAAAAAATTTTTGCTATGCAAATAAATATTTGCACTAAAGCAAAAAAAGGGCGAAGATTTAAATTGGAAGAGAAATTGATTGCTCTATCAATTTATAAGCAAAGCCCCAAAGCTTACAGATTTCTCCAAAAAATTTTTATTCTGCCGTCTAACACCACACTGAAGAAATTAATAGCTGGGCTAGACATAAAGACAGGCATAAACAAGCAATTATTTGCAGTCATTAAAGAAGAGGTATGTAAATACATATTTGTTTCTCGTTTATTTATTGTTTTAGTTTTTGGATAAGATATTTTGGCCATCCCCATGGACAGTCATGATCTGTTTTCTGTCGCATGTCTATGTTCCTTATTGTATGGATTCTTCTGACCTCCAAGATACTTCTTTCCAATGCATGTTGACAGGATATGATTTTGTTTTTGATTCTTTGCTTGCAAAGTCAGACTAAGTAGTAGGTACTTTCTTTTTGAGCCTAGTATTTCTTCAATGTCATATTTTTTCTTCTATCAACTACATTTTCATTACTGTTTACATGCAAAGACACCAGCTTGCCTAAGTACACATATTCCAGTAATCAATTATTTATCCGATTTCAATTTTTTTACATTTTTGTTTCAGGTCAGTGGGTGGGAAGAAAAAAAAAAGTATTGCACCATTATGTTCGATGAAATGGCTCTCGAACCTGCACTTGTTTACTCAAACAAGTGTGATAATATCACGGGATTCGTAGAGCTGAACAAAAAAACAAATAACCTGGCAGACCATGCTCTCGTATTTATGGCGAGAGGAGCCGTCTGCAAATGGCAACAGCCTGTGGCGTTTTATTTTACGGAAGGAGCAGTTTCGTCACAAAATTTACAAATAATTTTAAAGGAAATTGTAAATTCTATTGTTGAAACTGGCCTCCTCCCCATTGCCCTTGTGAGTGACCAAGGGTCTTCGTTTCAATCGGCATTGAAAAGCCTGCAGCAAAATACCAGAGGTGAACAAATACGTGCTGGTATAGAGACAGGTCAGCATCTGGTCAATTTATTTTAATATATTATTCATTTACACACAGTAAATAAAAAAACACATTATGTACATACTGCCATGCTGCATAAAAAATCACACTAAAAGAGCAGGAAGATGTTTAAGCATGACTATAAAAATAAAAATGAGAATAAAAAAAGATCTTTTATTTACAGATGATACTATTAATATTTCTGGTGCGTCACTAAGTGTGATTTTCGATCCACCTCATTTGATAAAAGGAATAAGGAATAATTTTATCACAAAAAATATAAAAATGAATGGGAAAATATCCAAGTGGCAAGACATAGTCGACGTCTACCAGACCGACTGCAAACACACCCAAAGTCGCTTACTTCATAAAATAAACGACGAACACGTCATTCCCGAAAAAGTGAAAAAAATGAAGGTAAGGAAAGAAAATCATCACTTCTTTATTTATCATTCTACATAGATTCCGTACGCAGCTTTGCATGCGTTGAATGCTGATGATGTAGCCTATTTCGTCTCCAGGCTACAAACTATCGCCATAATATCAAATTGCATCACAATCGAACTAGCATGATTTCTCTATTAGTTTTTGTAATTTTTTTTGGATATCAATTATATTCTCTCTCTTAGTTCTTTGTTTTCACCATTGAATGAGCCATACTAATTGTTTTTTTTATTTTCCAGGTGAAAAACTGCGTTCGTGTACTTAGTAAAACTATGGCAGCTGCCTTGTCTTATACAGCTGAATTCTGTAAGTAATATCCGTACAATATTAAATCGGTAATAATAATTCGAATAATGCCTGCCTATTAGGCTTGAAAGTCGCAACATCAACTACTCTTTTTGATTTAACACCGTGTTTGTGCCTGGTGCCTGCAGTATTTATATTGATTGTTCAAATTATTTTTTTCAGCTCATTACTCGGATGGCAGACCTGTCAGCGATACTTTGAAAAATACTGCGGACATAGTAGGGTTCTTCGACGATGTTTTCGACAGTGTTAATGGCTCTACTTTACTTCAAAAGAATAACAAAGGAAAACCTTTAAGAAAAGCGGTAACCGCAAACTCGCCTCATCATGGTTTCTGGCAAGACGCTATAAATAAAATAAAAACAATTAAATTTGTTCATGGGGAGAGTGAAAAGTCCGTGCCTACTTTAAAAAACTGGGTAACAACATTAAACAGTTACCAGAGGGTGTGGCATGTATTGAGAAAAAATAATATTAAGGTCATGCGCCCTCGCTACTTCAACTCTGACCCCGTAGAAAACTTTTTCGGTCGGGTGAGGGCATATAATTTTAGAAATAATGATCCGACTTGCCACACCTTCATAAGTACATTCAGATCCTTATTGATAACGGGCTTTATGAAATTCCATAATCAAACATATAATTGTGAGGATGATGCTTGCAGCCAGTTGATTAAAGTACAGTCTTTATTTGCAAAACGCACTGAGGACAGATGCAACACATCCAATATTGAGTCAAATATTCATGTAAATATTGGATGTGTTGAGGAGGATCTGTCTTCAGAAAATATTCGCATACAAGCAGCTCGTGAAAGATTGAATGTACACTCGAGAGCATATACTGCTGGATGGGTAATTAAAAAAATATTAAATAAAATAAAATGTAAAGAATGTGAGACCCATCTATGTACGAATGAGGATTACGATGTACATAAATGGATCTCGCAAAGAGAATATAAAACTATAAAAAAAAGAAAGCTGATCTATCCATCGGAATATGTCGTGAGGCACTTTGGATATGTGATTCAGGAATCAAATGGATACTTGGAATGTAATGGCCATGAAGAAAATATAACTACTAAAATTAAAAATCACATATTAGCCAAGTATCCATTTGATTTCCTGAAATGTAGTGATCACAAAGCTCTTGTGCTAGAATATTTTATGCACTTATCTATTAAATTATGTTTATACAACTGGTGCAACGTTATCAATAGGATACTGAAAGGCACTGATTTATTCAGGCTCGAAAAACGAACTCTGCCACCAATGCAGAAAAAAGTGTACAATAAATATAAAAAGAAATTAAAAAATAAATCATTCAATAAATAAAAATTTGCCTTTCATTTATGTTTGCACGAACCTATACTTTCATTATTAAATTAAGACAAGGGGTAGGTATGTACCCGCTTTTATATAGGTTGTTGGGCTGAAATTCCTTTTGTTCCGAATTCAAAAAAGTAAGTACAGCTTGAATTCGCTAAAAAAAAAAATAACTGTCATGTTCTATTTTGCTCATAGGACAAACCGAATGTACCATAGATGTCCATCTGATGCGTAGCATCTCTACCTAATCTGTGGAAACGTCATTGAACTGTCACATTTTCTCGTGAATCTCGTGTGTAGTGCTGCTATTTGAAAGGATTATAAACTAAATTAAAGTTAGGCGAGTTGCACAGGGACGTGGTGATTGGCACAAACAAAGACAGGCCTATGCCCAGTGGTGGGTGAAGTCGCGTCAAGTCAGTAGATGATGGATGATGAGTTTTAGGTCATTTGCTTTTTTACTTGGAAAAGTCTGATTAAATAATCATCATCATCATCACCATCTTCTCAGTCGAAAGACTTTCACTGCTGAACATAGGCCAAGCATCGCCACTTCGACCAATTCTTGCGTTTTTGCATCGAGCTGAATATTTGGCTCGCATCAATGATTTTATTAAAATATCATTGGCTCGCATTAACTCATGTTTCTCTGTCTACGGAATCTGTGAATATTTGGCTTGCATTCCATTCTGCAAAATTAGCATTTCTAACATAATTTCGAATAGTTTGTAAGAAGGGTACACTACATAAATACGAAAAACTTTATTCCGACAGTCACAAATACGAATTTCATAATACCGATTTTCATAATTCCGAATGGTTCAAAATTCCTAATATAACAACTCCGATTTATCATTCATCTTATTTTTATAATTCCGAAATTTCAATATTCCTAACGTTTATAAGTACTATTCTCAAAATACCGAATTCCAATAGATCGAATAACAAAAAGTCCGAATTAATGAAAATTCGAAACATCAAAAATACGAATTCCAATTAATTAGAATTCCGAATTAATTATAATTCCGAAATAAAAACGCCTTGTAAAACTGAATAGCAAGACAAATATACGAGTAGAATACGGAATATCGAAGCACAAAATATTGATAAATGCTAATACGATGCTACAATATTGCGATGCACGTAACTGCGAAAGACCCGTCTCTGCGACGCCACTACACTTCCATGCACGTTACCGCGATAGATCTTCACTGCGACACTACTAGACTTCGATGCACGGTAAAGGTATTTATATTGTCATTCGCTCGCTCTTGCATCCTAGTATCAACGGACCCTATTTCTGTGTAAAGGGTTTAAAGTAACATGCATGCAGCATGCATGCAGCATGGAAGCAAACACGCAGCATGCTGCATGCCAGCAAGCATGCAGCATGGAAGCAAACAAGCAGCATGCAGCATGCAAGCAAGCATGCAGCAAGCATGCAGTATGCAGCATGCAAGCAAGCATGTAGCAAGCATGCAGCATGCAGCATGCAAGCTAGCATGCAGCAAGCATGCAGCATGCAGCAAGCATGCAGCATGGAAGCAAACACGCAGCATGCAGCATGCAAGCAAGCATGCAACAAGCATGCAGCAAGCATGCAGCATGCAAGCGAGCATGCAACATGCAACATGCAGCAGGCATGGTTTCTGTCACGGCTCCGGCGCTGCGGTTCTCCGACGGCCCCACGCGTGCTAATCGTCGCAGACGGCTTTCGCTCACCACCACGGCTTCGGCTTGCTGGCCGGCTTCGCCGGCCAACCTCAGCCGCGGCGGCTCGCTCACAGCCTCCTGCTCCTCAGCCCGCGGGCCGCCTCGCCCCTACGCGCCTACGCGATTTTAAATTACACTCTAGGGGTAGGGCAGACAAGACTGCGTAGAGTCGGATTTACAGAGATTCGTTTCTGTAACTAAAACCTAATTTTTAGCAAACGTTTTAGAGCTAACAATTTTATTATAAATGAACATTCGGAATAATACACATTATATAATACAATACTTAGAACATATGACTTTATTTCATGCAAAATTAGGAGATTCAATTATTATAGTACTCGATATTATGACAGAATAGATTTAGAAGTAAAGATAATTATGTAAAACAAAATTTAGAATTTTTGAACATAATGGTTACTGAAGTTTATAGCAAACGTGTTATGGATAATGATTTTCGGACAAACAATTTTAGGAGAAGAAAAGGAGTACCTATTTTAACAGGTTATTCGGAAAATTGAAAATCGGAATGACGTTTTTCGGACCGAGAACACATCGAGCATTTGATTCTTCGAACATATGAAAATCGGAAAACAAGCAAATCGCATTTATGACTTTCGGAAACATAAATTTCGTGATTTTTAATAATAGAGATTATAATTCTTAGGTATTATGAAATTCGGACTTTTGAAAATCGGATCATCGAAATTCGGAATAAAATATTTCGGAATATTTGTGTGTTCCCTTGTAAGAAAGCTTAGACAAAGAAAAGTATAGACGGCGGGTAGCTCCATTTCATTTCCACAAGAAAGGGATGAAGTATTGAGTTATTATAAATAACAGAAAAGGATAAAGCTATACTATTTCCGTCTCTCAGTGCGTGCCAGTTTTTTCAAGGCAGCTACTCATGTAGCCTATGTTAGTTAAGTTAGTTTTTTGTCTCATGTGCGGCCACGCTACCCGATGCTCTATAGCTTTCTTACTCTAAGTAAGAAAGCCATGTTTATCAATGACAAATTGACAACTGAGAACTGACAGCACAACAGCAGTTTGGGAATAATAATAACTCTGGAATGTGGTATTGTGAATTTAAAAACTTAAAAAGTGCGGATAAATAATCACAAAATTGGAAATTCTTTGCAATGATATTTATAAAGGATAGTTGTTGATATTATAGCGATGTCATCAGTAAGCAAGCAATCCTCTTTGATGAGTTTTATTAAGAAAACTACTGGAAACTCGAGTTCAAACAATACAAGGTAGAATTACTTTTTACTTTTTTTTATATTTCCGATAATCTCTTAGTCATTTTCCCACAACAATTATTTTGAAATATTTCATATTTTTGCGTAACAGTATTAAAATACAGTGTATATAGTTTTTTCTTGTACCTAAAACATACAACCTAAAACAACTTGGTGTTGAGGGTAGTGAGTGCTATGATCTTTGTCTGCTCTGTCTAAAGACTGGCGTGAATTTATAATAAATAATATAAAAAACCTAGGTTACTAAATTTATATTTTGAGAGATTATTTTAGCAATTACTGTGACCCACAATGACTCATCCATATTAATCTTTAGAGGTGGTCAAACAATTCAATTATCATCATTCAAGTTAGGTGAAAGAGGACCTTAACTTGTCATCATCGTCATAATCAGCCTATAATGCTCCATGCGGGCCCAGTGCGGGTTGGTGGATGTCACATGTCTTCGAATTTTTGGTTCTAGGACATGCCTTAACTTGTACTTTCTCTCAATCTCGAATATGCTTTCCAAAAAATGTTAAGCTCATGGTGTTGACATGCTGATGTTCATCAAATCCAGTTTCAAATAACATTGCCATTGCAATAACACAATTGCCGAAAAGGCCACCAGAACCAATCACAGCGCTTACTGGAATACAATGTTTTACGCGAGCACAGCTGATTGGCTTATTTGCAAGAGTGTTTTTTCGTTTGAATACTCTAGGAACTTCATCAATGTAGTGAAGTTTGGAGCCAAATTTCTCATTTACGCTTCTTATATTTAAATAAATCTGATGTGTAAAGATGAAAAACAAAGAAAAATACTATTATTATTATTATAAAGCTCATGTATTCCATAATTTTCATTATATGTATATATTTACAAATTAATAGTTTATTTTATTTCATTTTGGTATGGATCCCTTTTGGGTAAAAGCCTCCTCCATCCCGTGCCAATTTTCCCTGTTTAGGGCCAACTCCATCCAACTCGGACCAGCTACTTCAGCTATGTCATCCGCCCATCTCTTGCGAGGTCTGCCTCTGTTCCTCTTGCCTCCCGGTCCAGACCACTCTGTTGACTTCAATGTCCACCTTTGGTCTCTACATCTCGCAATGTGGCCTGCCCATTTCCATTTTAGTCGTCGAGTGTGTTGGAGGGCGTCTGTTAATTTGGTTCTTTTCCTTATCTCCTCGTTTCGGGTTTTCTGTATCTTCCTGAGTTTTAATATACTCCTTTCCATCGAATGTTGGCATGATAAGATTTTATTTTTTATTTTGTTGGTCCATGTTTGGCTTCCATATGTTATACTTGATAAAAAAAAAAAAGAAAAATATAATCGATATTTGAAAAATACTATATGGTTATACAAAAAATATTATTCTTGTTTTAAGCTGTTTTTTTTTGTTTTTCAGTGTCAGCAAAAATGAGCAGGTCTCAGAGAAGAAATCCAGATTTGTATTTAAATCAAAATCCTCAGGCACCACACCTAACTGTGAGTATCAATAATTACGAATATATGAGTATCATTCATTAACTTTTACTTGTTTAATAAATCCATACAACAAAATTCATTTATGCCCCTAACATGAACGGCCAATTTATAATTTTAAGCATTCTTCATTCATTTAAACTAGATTTTTGATGAAAGTTTAACTTGTATGATTGAATAAAAATAATGTTATTTATATCGAAATTGAATAGTGAAGTAATAGTGTGTAAAAACGCGTCACAGAAAATGTGTATGTACGGTGGGCTGCATCAATTGGGTACCCCAGTTGTATTAAAATTTTCATACAACTGGGGTACCCAATTGATGCAGCCCACTGTACATGTTGGTTTTGGTTAGGTTGTGCCAATATAGGCGAGCAGTCATCTTGCTTTTAGTTGGTTGATACTGAAAGACAAAAATTGTGTCATTCAGGGCACAATTTGACTTGTTATCTGTGTGTGACTATCATCATGTCTATATCACAGTCAAAAGTAATATATCACTGGCTGGATAGTTTAATTTATTGTAATGTTTTCACATTTAAATTTCAGGGACACCCCCATTTAAAACTACTACTACAGATGATCCGCCACACAAAACGGCAAGTATAACATTTTACCATTTTGGTTATTTTTTTTGCTTGTATCCCTCACACAGAATGGTGCACCTTTACCCTGCGTCCTAACCGAAAGCGACTGTCGCGTGAATACGTTATTACACGATCATTTACCTGAATAATGACGTACATACACGACCTGGTTGACCGCGCGAGTATGTCATATTCTTGTAAATGAGCGCGACAATTGCGAACTTGCGCGCTTTCGGTTACGACGCGGCCATACACCTATACTGAAAATGTTTATTTTGTGTTTCAGACACCAAAAATTTCGAATGGGTGTCAAGAGTCACCTCCACTCTTACGTAGCCGTAAAGTGTTGAACAATGGAGTTAGTCCGATCACACATAACAGTAGGACACGACATGATAATCAAAGTAACGACATCTTTGAAATGGATGTGGTGAGTCGGCTTATTTTTTCTTATACACTTTCAGTACGAAAAGTTGAGCACCTTTGAGTACCGTACCACCACATTTAGGCCGCGCTCACTTTGGATGCGTTTTCGTACGAATTCTATTCGTGCAGAAACGTACGAACACGCACGAACATTCCCGACCTTCTGAGTACTATGAAAACGCTCACACTGCGCTCGAGTTAGTCGTACGTATACGTACGTGCAAGTCCGACGTCCGAAATCAATCCGAACTTGTTGGGATTTTATTACACGTTCGTGCGTTCATCATCAATAATGGATGTAGAAAAGTTAATTAACTTGATTCACGGGCATAAATCTTTATGGGATCAAAGTGATTCCAGTTATCACTTACGTGCGTTCACCGAATCCATCTCTTTTTAAAAATATTTCGCGCACCCATTCGGTTCTACGGTTTAGAAGATGATTATCCAAAAGAAAAACATTATTCATCGCAGCAAAGATGACTTCACGTATGCGCTAACACCGGTACTCTGTCTATTTGACGGAGAAAAACGTATTCTGTGTGCGCCCTCAATTCGTACGAACAGTGTTCATACGTTTACGTACGATATAATTCGCATCTAAAGTGAGCGCGGCCTTAATGTTCGCGATTATATTTAGAATTGTTAGTCATATTTCGATGCGATTTTCTTAAGTACAGGCGAACCAGAAAAGTTATGCGCTTCGGTAATCTTTGTGTTTCCGAATTAACAAGGACGTAGCGCCACAGAGCGAGCCCCAACAGAGACGAAAGTTCTAAGTTATGTTCTGCCGCGCTTTGTAGTAGTGCACCTATCATTGCGCGTTTGTAAAAAGTTTTCTCTCTGTATAGTTACCTACTGGGGTCTCAAATTGTCAATTTGTTACAATTATCGGCACGGGTCTTGAGCGCTGACTTCACCTGCGCAAAAGTGAGTTATTGGGTCCTTTTGGTGGGATGAAGTAAGGTGCGGGAGCGGGGTATATATATTGTCGTACAGTGACTATGATAATAATAATATTATTATTATATAATATTATGTTTTATTTTGCCATAAGTTTACGATCCGCAAAGCGATCCCCACTCTACCGCCGAGCGCTCAAGATCCGTGCCGGGTACTCAATAGTTATGAATCTGTTTTTGGAATTGCATAGTTCTTAATCTATAATTTTGTAAACATGGTACATAAAAGACATGGTACATGGTAATACAAAATAGGCAAGTAATTCCATCATTGTAACATATATTAGATCTCATCATCGCGCGTACGTATTTCCAAAGATAGACGATTATTCCCGAAGCGCATCCTTTATATAAAAAGCTGTAGTTTGTATTAATATTCAACAATTTTATTTCAGGACGATATTCTAGACTTCCCAGTAGCGTTTAAAAAGAAATCTAAATCTCGAACACCAGAGAGACGAACTAGGTCAATTAGGATAAGCTCAACCCCAACTCCACCAAAGAAACATGAAACACAACAGAGCAATAAGAAGATTTTGAAAACGCCTGAAAAGCCGCATCTCAAAGACAAGGACCCTTTGAAGAATATCATGGTTGACGAGTCCATATCAGGGTTCTTGGAGACTGTGGCCAAACATACTGCGCTTTCAAATAATAAGGTAATATAACTTAATGCATAAATATAATTCCTCAAGTTATAGCGCAAGCTAATTTTTCGCCTACATCTGGATACCGCGATACCATTGGTGACGTTGGCATCCATATTTACGTAATATTGCTTATATTTCGAAATCCTAGCTTTATAACAAGGGAGTTTTCTCGGGGAGGAAAATTTCGAACATTGTATAAAAAAAAACATGCAAAAAAAGTTCTGTATAATTGCAATTTTTATTGTTTTAGGACGTAATAGAACCTGGTGACAAGGAACGCTGTAAAGAACTTTATATAGATTTACTAGAAAAAATATTTCATGCTTTTGACAAAATACCAAATTGTATAAAGGAAAAATTCCCAGGGTATGACCGAAGAATTTATGCTAAAGTGAAACAGTTACAATATAAATTAAAGAATATAATAGCTAAACCTGATAGCATTAGTGCACAGGTATCACAGAGTGTAAATGGCAATAGATTTGGTAACAGAGACAATAAATTAAATGGTAGTCATAGTCCCTCTCTGCTTAGTAAATATGATGATGATACAGACGACTTTGACTTGGTGTCTAGTGGAGTACATAAAAGAGTAACAGAATGTCTCCAAAAAGCCAATAATCCTGGAACTGCAACATCCACGCCTGACTTTGTCTTCAATGAAAAAGGACCAAGAAATGAATTACCCAAAAAATCTTTGTCGTTTGACGCGTTTTCACCACTCAACAATTCATCTAAATTGGAGACAAGCTGTCAATCAGAATCAGAGATTACAAATACATCTGAACAAGTTAAAGGTAAGGGGAAATTTGTGTTCAAAAAGCCTTCAAGGCTTACGGTAGAGGAGAACAAATCAACGCCAAACAAAGATATACCGTCATCTACTGCTGAGAGAATTAGAAACGCTACAGAAAGACTGAAACCTTTGACAGCGACAGAAACACCAAAATGTGCACCAGTACCGCAGAGCTCTGTAGAGTTTCAGCCACCACAGCTTAGCAAAAACTCTTTACTGAACAGTAATAGACCTAGCACGGATTCTTTTAAAGACAATGATGAAGACGGTGAACCAATGGATGACTATGAAGTGCCAATCGACATGGATGACGTAACAGACATTTTACCGGAAGCAGCTCAAGCGAGCGTCATTAACATCAGTGACTCTGTCGCTAGTACCAGTAATGCAGATGCAATAAATAGTGCTGTTGATGAAGATGGCTGGCCAGAATATAGACCTGAGGACTTTGAAGAAAATATAGAAGAGATAGGCAGCCAAGAGCCACAAGTGTGCAACCTAATGGATGACTCGACTGTGAAGGAAAAGCCTAAGTATGAAGGAATGGGTGACTTCCACGCCGGCACACAGAACGATGGCATCACTGGTGAGTTGTAGTTTAACAATTTACAATACAGGGCAGGGTTATCGGTATCTAAAAGCTATAAAACATAAAAAAATACCTTAAAAATCATCATTTTATGTAAACTCATATCGCGCGTATCCTACAGTTCTTGCGCAGTCGTTTTACCTTTGATTTGGTATCACTGTCAAAATCACAGTGATACCTACGCCTTCTCTGTATGAGAAGAGACTTGCCCTGCAGTGGGACAATAATAGGCAAAATACAAAATTATTTATTTCAACTTAAACATTGTGTCATACATAAATTGAGTCAGCCCCAGTAAGTTACAAAAGTACTTGTGTCGGAGCTGTCTCGCTCTTCCCTTATGTGATAACTTAAAAATTATGAGGCGTAAAAGGTTTTAAAAAAGAAAAGTAAAAATTAAATTAAATATTATATAAATAATTAGTAATTTCTCAGTAGCAGCCCGGTGTCTGGATTTGTGCTCGGTTGATGGCAATAGGTTCGCCAACACGGGATTAAACCATAACTGGTTGGCTCTACCCAACCCTTCTGAGGCTAAAGGCGTGATGTTATGATATTATAACAAGTACCTAGGCATAGACAAGTAATAAGGTTACCTCTGGCGCAGATTAAATTTGAATATTTTGTTTGTTAACATTAAAAAAATTAAACCTAATCTATTATTATTACTAATGAAATCTGTTTTATTATTTATTATTTCTGTAACTGCCCGTGACATCACAGCGGGCCCTATTAAAATACATTTATTTTTGGAATGTCGCAGCATCATGCTGAGATAGGAGCCTTTTGGCCTCAGACTTTCTGTTTCATTTTTCTTTTTGTTATTTTTTAAAATAAAATTTGGTTTTTATTTTTGAATGTGTTTAGTTTGTGATCTTCCTATACGAGTCGCAATAAATACTTTTTCTTTCTTTCTTTACCTCACTTTTTAAAATAAATAAATAATTATTATTAATTATTGTATTTTTGTGTCTCAGGCGAGTTCGACGGCTTGGATTACCCTCACTCAGCGCTGATGCTAGAGGTGTTTCGCGAGAGGTTCGGGCTCACGTCCTTCCGCCCGAACCAGCTGCAGGTCATCAACGCGACGTTGTTGGGGAACGACTGCTTTGTGCTCATGCCCACCGGGGGCGGTAAGTGACCTCGTTTTAAATAGACAAGTCACTTTGCTAATTCGATTTTCTACAATAAAATATATATCTATTATATTATTATTGTTATAGTTTAACAGTCGCTAATCACTAGTTAACTTTAAGCAATGTTTATGACTAAAGGGGTATGTCTATAGAAGATTTTGACATAAGCGTACTCTTTCGCAAATAAGTTTATTGCGATCATATGTACAGTTAAACCAGAAAAGACATGCGCTTCGGTAATCTTCGTGTTTCCTTATTATCACGAACGGCGCGCCACAGAATGACCCACCACATAGACATATCCTCAAACTTTTGTTCTGCTGCACTTTGGTGTATTGTCTGGATTTGTTGAAGTTGCATGCATATAGCTGTTAATCTATAATGTTGTAATCACGGTAGTACAAAAAATTAGGAAAATCCAAAAGTGCACAACTCATAAATAATGTTCATTTGATCATATAAAAACCATAGACAGATATTACATTAGTTATTATAATTAAACTACATTGAATAAAAGCGCTAAAATCGAAGAAACAAATATATTAAAAAAAATGATATTTTTTCGCAAGCTACAATGTTTTCAGGATTCACACTTGATCGACGGGATTTTTTTTAGAAATAATTTGATGTTTTTCTCGTTTCTACTGCATTAAATCAATTTTTAGTACAGAATGAATCTCCATTAAATTATCTATTCAATGGTATATAAATTAAGTAGGTTCTGTATAGCAGTAGTGTAACAATAGAAACAGTTGCAGAAAGGAGGCAATAAAATTTTTTCGATCGTAAAGCACTCTCCAATGCTTCACATTATGAGTCGTGCAATAGGCAAGTACTTCCATTGCAAAAGCTATACAGAGTGACGCGTAACCTGTTACCATGGATTCCGTACACGATTCTGGACCCCCCTGCGTTGATATTTTTCGAGGATACAAAAAAAAAAATTGCTTTGCATCGAAAAATTTCTACGCAAGGGGGTCTAGCCGCCCTGCCCGGTCTAGTCTGCCCTGCCAACCTGTATACTAGATTTCATCATGGCGCGTTCGTATTTTCGAAAGACGATGATTTACGAAGCGCATACTTTCCTTGGAGATCTCTATATCCGTTTCGTGGTGTTTCTCACTTAGTTCATTTTAGCAATTGACGTCCGCAGGTAAATCTCTGTGCTACCAGCTCCCGGCGATACTGATGCCTGGCGTTACCATAGTGATATCACCACTCAAGTCACTCATTCTGGACCAGGTCAACAAACTACTGTCGCTTGATGTAAGTAACTTGGAATTAGTCGGGGAAATTGGTAGGTTAGAAAATTTCCTGCCAACGTAAATTGTTTGTAAAATTCGAATCGCAATTGTGTTTAACTTTCAACTCGCTAGAACGCGGAAAAGAATGATGGGCATATTTGTATGGAGCCTGGCCTGATGACCAATAGAGTTCTAATGACATCCAAGAATTACAGCCGGGACCAACGGCTTAACGGGCTTTCCGAGGCACGGAGGGGTCTTGGTATGTACCAAAAGAAAACTGAAGTAGTCATACTTCAGTTTTTTTTGAGACATTTTAGTTCCACTTTGAACGTTATTAAATATCAAACTCGATACTTTTCATTTGTGTTTCACATCGTTGACTATAGTCATTTTTAGCGTCGCCGTTAGCTTGGCATAATATGGCAAAGTTCTCCAACACGGTCAAGGGTTTCATAGGCCGACTATGTCTGCTGCCGTGCAACCAGTTGACCCGCCACCACCCACCCTAATTGAATGTCACTGGTCGTCACAAACCATAACGACATAAAGCCAATTACACTGATTAGACACATTACAAACATGGACAAATTTTTAGATATTTTCAAACTTGGTGAACTGTCATTTTACTGGAAGATTTTTTATCAAAAGTGGTAAAGCAATAACGAGGTTGTATACATACGTAGTCGTATTGTGTAGATCCCCGCGGCTCACATGTCGGGCGACGTATCCCTGGCGACGTGCGATGAGATCTACCACAAGCTGTCGCTCCGCGAGCCCGGCATCAAGCTACTGTATGTCACCCCCGAAAAGATCAGCAACTCCACCAAGTTCCAGTCCATGCTCAGCATGCTCTACTCGCGCGGGAAACTTGCTAGGTAATGTACACCATATTTTTTTAGACAGGTCGTTGATGTAATGACCTACCTACATCATATGGAACAACTTTCCCCTTTTAACCCATAGTTAAATGTAATAGAGATGTAGACTAATATTAAAAAAAATTAAACAAATAATGTAATTTCAAAGAGGGCATTGTGAATATGTGATAGTAAGAAAACAATTAAATCGAATGAAATGAGGAGAAACTGCACGGTTTAGTAGATTGTTTTCCGTCCTTGTAGCGCTCAGCTGGTAATGTATGGCGGGAGTGTGCAGTCACTAGGCCGGGACTTAATAGTACTTTAGTGCCGTCTCTTGATAGAAAGCAGGTCAATATTTAACATAAACTTTCATGCGAAGTGTCAATAGATTTGAATGTTGCTTAAAGATTGTTTTATCTTGTTTCTTCAATAAAATTTCGCGATTACTCCATACGAACACTACATTTTGGAAGGGGCGACTAGAATCAATTCAATTTTGCTGTAATTTTTGACGTTCAAAAGTGCCTTTAATGTGCCTATTTGAAATATATGATTTGACTTTGACTTTGATCACACAAACGTTTACCAACAACGCCACTCCTCACAATGTCATTCAAGCGCTGAACGATCCTTGTGGCAGTGTATGTCCGGTGCAAATTAAACTGCCGTGCAATTAATAATGGTACGGACTCAGGTTTGTAATCGACGAGGCGCACTGCGTGTCGCAGTGGGGCCACGACTTCCGGCCCGACTACAAGCGCCTGTCAGTGCTGCGCACGCAGTTCCCCGACACCAGCATCATCGCGCTCACGGCCACGGCCACGCCGCGCGTGCGCACGGACATCCTGCACCAGCTGCAGGTGTCCAAATGCAAGTGGTTCCTCAGCAGCTTCAACAGGCCCAACCTCGCCTACAGAATACTCGAGAAGAAACCCAAGTCTGTTAACCAGGAGATTGCTACGCTTATCAAGGAGAAATTTTTCAGGTTAGTTGTTTTGTAGATAAGGGGATTTTTTTTTAAAGGATCAAAGAATTCTTTACGCTAAGTGAGGACTGTGACCATCGCGCGCGGTAGAGGTGGAAGCGCGGCCATTTTGAGGTCATTTTGCTGCCTATCGAGATTTCCACTTAAAATAACTTTGAGTCGGAAAAGCTGCAACGTTCGTTTTAGTTTCAATCGTCAGCTCTCGTCAAAATCTATCGATTGTATACAAAACATTAGTGTAAAATAGTAACAGAGAATATAATGAGTTAAAATAAAAAGAAAAATAATATCAAAAATATATAATGTCGGCCTATACGCGTCAAAAAGCCAAATCCAAATACAGAGATCTTATATGGTTGGAAAGGGCTTCTCAACAGCAATTGAATGGTACCAATAAAACACCATATGACCGAGTCAAGCAGTGCCGGAAACGTAAAAGAATGAATGTGGTCGAGCGGATCAACCCCGTTACGTAAACGTATTCACGTACAACACACGACAGTGTCTATGACACAGCCACACCCCATTTTTTTTTAATGTAAAGTAAATGTGAGATCACGCACACGGACGGATTTTTATTTATCTTCTATTTCTTTTTGGCATTTCGAGGCATCACTCCATAGACCAAGAAGTCCTCTCACAAGCATCCGCACTCATTCTCATCGAAAGGGCTTTTGTGTGCGAATGACCTTCTCACTTTAGCGTATTACACTTTTGAATGACCGCAAAGGATAGAAACACAGGAAAATGGGGATCTGTGCGTGTAATTAATTACACCCTAACTGGTTTACAGAGTATGTGGCATAGTGTACTGCTTGTCACGGAAGGAATGTGAGAGTTTATCGACGGATTTGCGCAAGGCGGGCATTCAGTCCGCGCCCTACCACGCAGGACTCAGCGATAAGAAACGAGAGGAGGTGCAGGCAGGCTGGGTCGCTGATAAATACAATGTGGTAAGTGAGCTGTTAGTAGGGATATGGGTATTGTATAGTCGATCTCGTAATTTCTGTAAGGTCGCTTGCACGTCATAAAATGACAAGGTATAGTTGTGTATATAACAGATAGTTTCAACCTTCCATTCAAAAGTTCAATTCACGTGAAAAGAAAAGAATGAAGAAAAAGAAGTTTCAATTTACGGGTAATATTTCTCAAAGTGGTTAAGAAATTACGAGGTCGACTATACAACTAACTTTCTGACTAACTGACCGCCTCCTTGAAGTGACACAAAAGTGCCTGTAAAAAGTATTGGATTTGGACACATTTTGAGACATTTTATGATAATTATGACACTGAGAATGTTGATGCCGATGGTCGATGTCGATCGACCGCTGTCCTGTTGCACCCTAAAGCCTCCTATACACGTAGACAGATTCATCAGCAGATGACCATCTGCGAATGCCTCCGCCGACGACGTGTAGACGGGGTAATTTGCTAGTCTGTGGTAGGTATTTGACGTCGGCAGAGGCTAAATACCTACCACAGACTAGCAAATTACCCCGCCTACACGTCGGCGGAGGCATTCGCAGATGGCCATCTGCTGATGAATCTGTCGACGTGTAGAGGAGGCTTGACGAGGCGCGATGTTGTGTATCGTCAGATCAGTATTCCTTACTCTGTGGTCAGATCTGCGCGACGATAGCGTTCGGCATGGGCGTGGACAAGGCGGACGTGCGCTACGTGATCCACCACAGCATGCCCAAGTCCGTGGAGGGCTACTACCAGGAGGCGGGCCGCGCCGGCCGCGACGGGGACACTGCTACGTGTCTGCTGTACTACTCGTACTCTGACGTCGTGCGGTATAGAAGGTTGCTTGAAAGTACGTTGGTTTTTTCCTTATTTTTATTACTGCGTCTTTCTTTCTGTCTTTTGCTCATCCCACATAAACCGTGCGTTTTTTGTTATGGCACAATAATTAAGTGATCATAAACTAACTATAGTTCAGTTCAAGCGGTATTTTAAATGGCTTTGAAATCAGAACAGAATCATCACTTTCATTGCGGGAATCAACTTTTATAATGAAATTATGTAAAGTGACTATAGAGGTATGAGGAACAGGGTGAAAAGTTCACTCATCCTACCTAGTAAAGGGAGGATCGTTCGACCAGACGGGTGTTGTCTGGCGGGCACCTGCCCAATGATTCATATCGGGCCGTTGCATATATGCTAGTTGCGCGGTAAACTCTGCTTGCGAGATACAGGATTATTGCGTGACGTCAGTATGACGCATTGTTCGCATGTGGCGTTCTAGATACCGCTACATGACAATAAGAGAAGATTAACAACTTGATGCACTTTCAAAAAACTTTACGAAACTCCCTCTACTCCTTCCATCTTTCGCGACGCGCATGCCCTCCTTCCAGTTTTGACGGAACCTATCCAGCTCGTCCCGCCATCTCCTACGTGGTCTGCCACGACCCCGCCTCAATGTCTCAGGGCACCACATTTGTGCTATTCGGGCCCACAGTCTGTCCGGCATGCGGCAGACATGTCCTGCCCAGTAGGCAAAGATTGACTTAAAGTTATGCGCTTCGACAGTCCAGGTCGGACAAAGTGTTATTAGGTTTTTCCATCCCGAGTTTTTCAGTAGCAGCCGGCAGTGGATTTGCGTTCGGGTGATGGCAATAGGCTCGCCCCCAATTCTATGGGACTTCAACATATCTGGCGAAATAGTACATGTACACCTCTGCCTAACTCTTTGGGGATTACGGGTGTGATGTTAAGATATGTATGTCGTGTGTTACAGTGGAGCGCAACACGACGCCGGAGGCGCGCGGCGTGCACATCGCCAACCTGCTGCACATGGTGGAGCTGTGCGAGAGTGTGACGGAGTGCCGGCGCGCGCAGGTGCTGGCCTACCTGGGCGAGCGGTTCAACAGGGCCGAGTGCGTGCGGGCCCGCGACACTGCCTGCGACAACTGTCTCAACGCACACGACTACAAGGTCACGAGCGTACACGTATTCGTATTAACATACAGCACTGCAGCTATGAACAAATGGTAGAATCGACTCACTCACACATGCGAACGCGTTTACACGAAATCTAAGCATGCTTCAAATTGTGACTGAAGTATAAAATGTACGGGTGACTTATTTGGTTCAGGACGTTTGGTAATAATTTTTACTCATGTTTGTGTAGCCGGTGGACGTAACGGAAGACTGCAAAGTGATAGCGCGCTGTATCCGCGAGAGCTGCAGCGGTCCGCGCAACTCCTTCACGCTGCTGCACGTCGCGGACGCACTGCGCGGCTCCATGCAGGCGCGGCTGCAAGCGCTGCAGAACACGCCCTTACATGGACGGTGAGTTACATCGGCAAGAGCTGCAGCAAATAGGTCATCTGCAGTGGCGTGCATTTGTTTCCAGAATAGGTAGGCAGGCACTAGGCCGGGTCTGATTAATGACATAATCAGAAACATAAAACAAAAGTATCTATTAACAAAAAAAAAAATTATAGCCGCCATCTTGATTTTCATTTTGACTTTATTTTCGGCTCCAGCCACCTCGACAACCATGAAAACGACACCATAACGAAAATTTTTAAAATGTTCGCAACCGCCATCTTGGATTTTCATTTTGACCTCACTATTGGCTTCCGCATCATTAAAAACCATGAAAACGACACCCATGATGAAAAATTAAAAACATTCGCAGCTGCCATCTTGGATTTTCATTTTGACTTTATTATTGGCTCCAGCACCCTCGAAAACCATGAAAACGACGCCCATGATGAAAAATTTAAAAGAAATTACAGCCGCCACCTTGGATTTTCATTTTTACCTCACTATCGGCTTTAGCACCCTTGTAAACCATAGAAACGACAGCCAATATGAAAAAAAAAATACAGCCGCCATCTTGAATTATCATTTTGACCTTATTATTGGCTCCAGCACCCTCGAAAACCATGAAAACGACACAAGTAATGATGTACTAATATTTTTGTAAAACATAATTTAAAAAGAGTGTCCATGGAGTTTCTTGCCCGTTCTTCTCCATAGGTACCTACGCTTTGGAATGGGCTACTAGCTTCATATTTTCTGACTGACCGACTTCTTGACAATTCAAAGTGCCTGTTAATGGTTTAATTGAAATAAATGCTTTGACTTTGACTTTTGACTTTGACCCATGATGAAAAATTTAAAAAAAATTACAGCCGTCATCTTGGATTTTCATTTTGACCTCACTATCTATTACTATTTCTACAAACTAAAAAGTTATAAACATTAAAAAAAAAAACAAGTGTAACATAATCTCGAAAAAGGATAAATCTATAATTTTGAAAGTCTATAATTTTGAACTCTGGCGGACGGTACATTCATGCTAACCTGACTCACCAAATCTGGACAATCCCCGCCTTGATTTACAACTTTAATTAAGAACGTTAAATCTAAGAAGCCTCTACGCCATTGTAACGATTTCATTTTGATATGTTTCAGTCTATCATCATAGTGCTTAATTGTGCGTTGAACACCAGCTACTGCCGAGAGCCTCCTAACAAACCTCTTTTGTATAATTCTAGGCGTTGAATATTGTTTTGGTAGGTAGGATACCAGATGGTTGAGCAGTATTCAATGTGGCTGCGTAAGTGCGTACTAATGCAAAATAGAGGGACTTTAATGCGGGCAGAGACCTTTATTGCTTTGTGTTGCGATTAATAAAATGCAACATTCTCAAAGATTGATTTATAGTGTTGTCTACTTGTTTATTGAAACGCATTTCAGAGTCATTCAAGACTCCCAAGTCCCTGACGGTATTCAATGTCTGGCCCGCCATCGAAAAGGTTGTAGGGAAACTGCATTTTTTATGGGAGAACTTAATATGAAATTAAGCTGCATGGCATTACTTATACACTAACGGTCTTATTCATAAAAAAAGCTTATAGAAGGTTTAAAACGTTCATTAGTTAAAATGCTCGATAAGCCTTTAAAACGTTCGATAAAATTTTGTATTCATAAACGCTTCATAAACCTTCTATAACTAAAGTGTCCTATAACTTCAATATAAATATAAATGTTGCCATTTTATTGAAGTCATCCAACAAATTGGCCAACACATTGAGTTGTCAAACGAGAATATCTGCCTATGCACCGAATAGATGTGACCATAGACATTATGACGTACGGAAACCTAATTTATTGTCTACAGTTTCGCCAGTTTTGCCGCGTTACCATGGTTACCTATTTAAGTCAATGAATTTGTTATTGTTATTTTATTGTCAGGAGAGCGAAAACCTTTGAATATATTTTTGTATTTAAAAGAAATGGAATTAAGACCGTAGACTTGTTCCAAGAAAGGGCAAAGAAGTGAATACTCGTTTTGATTGGAGGACGATAAGGTGTGTACCTACAACTAAAATGTGTTCAAACAGTTATGTTCAAAGTAAGTTTTGTTTTGTAAACATTCTTAATTTCTTATACTTATTCTTGCTTTTGCTTTTCCTTAGATCTTTTAGAAGAATTGGTCAGGGAGAGGGTTTCCATAACATAAAATGAAGGTGGACGCTAGTGATGGCGCCAAACAAGTAGCCGAATTCTGGGCACACTAAGAAGAAGAAGATAGAAAATAAAAACACTTATACTGACTGACATCAACGCGAAAAAGGCGGCATGGCATGATTTACGAATTAGGTGCCTATCCCATTTACTTATAAGTTACAAAGTTCCTGAGTAAGCATGTCAATAATTTCGTTTGATGAAGAGAAAGAGTTATAACATTCATTTTGTATTTCAGGACAGTAGGAAGGATGGTGCTCCACTACAAATAGCAAAAACTGAAACGGCCTACAGAAGAGGTGGCGGCGTAGATGGCAAATGAAAAGAAACATTTTAAAAATGTTGTTCTTCTAGCACAAGTTCTAGAAGCCGAATTAAAGTTTAGAGTATTATAAAAATAAATCAATTAAACTGATATCTGTATAAAAGCTTTTTATTAATGCACTACTCGCTAAAATGTCTCCTCTTTATCTTCTTCGTGTCGCGGGGACGACAGTATTTCAGATCTTGTTGGCCCAAAACTTTGCCACTTCCACAACGTCGTCAGTGGCAGCGCAGAGGTCACTTTGACTGCATGTTTAGGGACGCATAGGGTAGGATAGGAGGAGGAACATGGTTTGCTACATAGCTTCACAACCACTCCCTACTGCCGCATCCTAGTGGAGCATCTCCCTGCAGGGTGTAAGCTTCCGTTATCCACACAGAAGTCCCTGAACCGTCTCCGGACACAAGTGGGAAGATGTACCTCTAACCTGGTAAAGTGAGGCTATCTCGGCGGAATGTTTTCTCAAAAGTTTGTAAAATAGCATTTGCATTTCCCCTTGCACCTAGGCTTCTTGGGCTGACTTTGTATGATATTCATTGATATTGCTACCCTAACTACTAACTACTACTAACTGCATGTCTCCATGGTCAACTGCAATATTGTAAGGTACTGCTCTAGCCACTATGGTTGTTTTCACATTTCCTAGTTTGCATGTATGCCATGTAAAAGACATTGAAAAGCGTTGTTTCCACAGCCCAAAGCAGCAGCGTCCCACAGTAATTCTTGTTGCAATAATTTATGTGCTTCGTTATATTTTTCCTTGCTTCTATTTTGCATTGTAGGTATATAATAATAAACTAAATTGGTTAAACAGAAGTGCAACATAAATTAAATACAACTGCACATGTTACATTTACCGTATTATATTGTAGTCTTTGTTACATTTGTAGGTCAAGCGTCATTTTCTATCAGCTGATGTAGAGTCGGCCATTTTTATAGTACTGTTATAGTAGGGGTCTGGGTTTCATAACTTTATATTAGGTTTATCGAACGTTTTAGTGCTAAAATGCGTTTATGAATAACAATTTTTGACAACGAGACATTAGCAAGCCTTTAGATGTTCTATAACTTATTATGAATAAGACCGTAATTACATAGGTTATTAATATCGGCTTGCAACAGCTGCTGATCTCTTTCTGAGTTTACAATCCTAGATAATTTCAATTCATCAGCATATATCGGACGCGTATATATTTTTTACATCGTTCTCACATATAATTGTAAATTCAACATTACTGATGTAACTAATATTTTTGTAAAAATACAATTTAAAAGAGTGTCCATGGAGTTTCTTGCCCGTTCTTCTCCATAGGTACCTACGCTTTGGAATGGGCAACTAGCTTCATATTTTCTGACTGACCGACTTTTTGACAATTCAAAAGTGCCTGTAAATGGTTTAATTGAAATAAATGGTTTGAGTTTGAGTTTGAGTTTGATTTTGAAATTAGAATTGTGTATAGAATTTTTAATATCATCAGCGAACATTATAGCACTGGGCCAATATGCGATCCCTGAGGCAATCCGGAAGTAGGGATAAAAACGTCGGAGGGATATCCATTAACCACTACCCTAGTTCTTCGCTGGGACCTGAACTGAACTCCTTGGCGCATTCGTTAAGAAATATAGGAGGTATACCATCGTGGCCCGCTCCCTTTTAAATATCCAGATTTTTTAAATGCTTCTCTTTATTGCTTTGTGACAGATAAATGCTATTAATATTGTTGCAATTACTGACATCTCCAGTAGCGGTGTTATTTGTGTTACGTAGCGATGCAGGACTGTACACAGGTGCAAAATTTGCTGCAAATAAATTTGCGATAACCCTTTCCGTCACAGGCGGTTAAGTCATTCAGTGTCATATTTTTCGGAATTGTGCTACTCGTGTTACGCTTGCTGTTTATGTAGAACCAGAAGTATTTTGTATTATTTGTGACATTTTTTTGAACATTTTTAAGATAGCTTTGATATGAGGGACTTTATAATTTTGTTTGTTCTTTCTTTTAATATGTTGTATTCGTATTCATCACGATTATTTTTATTTTTTTTCATATTTTGACGATATTTTTCTTTTTCATGCAGTAATTTTATTAAATTCTTACTGTACCACTTGGGATATATATATTTATTTGTATTTTGGCTCGGAACTACTACAGATATTATCTTTCTATTCAACATATAAAAAATATTTACGGCAGCATCTACTGTGGGGCTTGACGCTAACCTCACCTCTCAAAATGACGTGTAAAAATGATTCCGCCGCCCTCCCCCAGCTGCAAGGCGTGGCACCGCGGCGACCCCATGCGCCTGCTGCGCCAGCTGGTGGTGCGCGGCCTGCTGGCCGAGCGGCTCGTCGTCACCAACGACATCGCCAGCGCCTACGTCGTGCTGGGGCCCAAGGTGGACCAGTAAGTACTCACATAATTATATTACAAGGCAAACATCCATTAATAAAAATCTTAATCTTAATAAACAGCGAAAGTGAAAACTTAGGAAGAATTTTCGGATATAAATCCTTATAGACAGACAACCCTTCGAGAAGAAAAATCCTTTTTAGGGGATTTCACCTCTATTTAACCCTTTAGGGGGGGACGTTTTAAAATTTTGGTCAATGGGAAATCGCATAACACGACTTGTCAATTAATACTTCTATCTAAAAGCTATAACTATTGTATTTAATCCTTTGTAAAAACGGTTGCGCATGCATGCATTCCTGCCTATGTATTTAACATTTTATCTATCACCATGCCGCGGCTTCTTTGTCAGCGTGCAGCAGTACTCACCTCTTGATGCCTACCCAAGGGTTCTGGTAGCTGAGAGAGCGTCCAATATTGGTCGACTCTCTGAAGACCAAGACCGCCTGCTCGTCTGGGATCTCGACGCCACATGATGAGGATCTCCGACTGGCTCATAACGACTAACAAGGAGCTAGTCGGAAAAGATAGGATAGGAGACTGTTTTTCATAGCCAGGCAAAGGTGTGGTCGTTACTGCACCTCAGTTTAAGGACACCCCCAGCGAACAGCGGCGTTGAAGGTCGGTCCTGGAGTGTCTTGCTTGGGGTAGCAGGCCGATGTTTCTGGATAACAACGAGTACCTGGTCCGATACGTCCTTGCTGAGGATCCCGATGCGGTCGCAGTTGATCGCGACGTCTAATATAGCGCTGGCAGTTTGGGCGTAGCTTCGTTAGGTGACCCGTTAGAATTGATCAAACTGCGGCCGCTTATGCTCCTCCCGAGGTGTCAATGTGTCGTTGAGAGCTCGCTTGGCCGCGTCTTGATTCTTCCAAGGTAGGGCCACCGTTTCGCTTGAAATCCAGACCGAAGGGGGCGTGTTTTGCCTTATGGGCACATTGCAACCAGAGCCGCCCAGCTAAACCCCTCAGGACTCCTTCATCCCTGCTCACGGCGCTCGACTGCGCAGGTCCTAGCACAGGTGAGTGTTTACTCCTACCCATCGTCAGCTGATTTTAGTGATAGTCGAGCCCCGCTGCGTGGTGGCAAAGTGGGGGTGTGGGTAGGATAGAGTGGGAAGGGATTGAGAAATTGGGCATAAGACGGGAAGAATGGGGTTAAGGGAAATGGGGAAGGGAAGTGATTGCGTCTGGTAGTTTTTGTTACGTCTAATTCTTATGGAATTAAACTAAGAACGGGGCAACTTAGGAAGGTACATCCAGACTTGCCTTGAGGATCTACAGAAGTGTAGCGCTCTCCCACAAGACTCCGGCACCCTACCACATGAGTAGACAAACGGAACAGAGGCAAAGCTTCTTAAGAACGTGCAAAATTGTTACCGATTTTGGTAGGGTTGTCACAGTAAGTTAAGACAAATTAAACAAAACATTTTTGTTAAATAGTTTTATTATTCTGTATGATAGAATACTTTAGAAATTACTTTTATTTTGATTTAAAAGAGTGTCCATGGAGTTTCATGCCCGTTCTTCTCCATAGGTACCTACGCTTTGGAATGGGCAACTAGCTTTATCTTTCTGACTGACCCTTGACAATTCAAAAGTGCCTGTAATTGGTTTAATTGAAATAAATGCTTTGAGTTTGAATTTGCCTTACTCTACTAATTTTCTTTTTAAACCCCGACAAAACAGAGGGGTGTTATAAGTTTGACGTGTGTATCTGTGTCATCGTAACTCCCAAACGGCTGAACCGATTCTGATTTTTGTTTGTTATCATTTTTGTATTTTAATAATTTATTGTTTCTTTTAACGGTGTGGTAAATGCTGAATCTAAGATATAGTTTTTCAAGAAATACTTACATGGCATATCATATGTATAATCTTTTATAATCTTTAATACGTTTAAGTATTTCGTTGCCAACATTGACAATATTTATTTCAAGATCGAATTATTCGCGAAACACCTTATGGTACTTACTTCTTATTAAAAAAAAGGGATCATACAATAAAATGAGGCTACTTACTTGAAAAAGTAAGTAAGCCGTCTTGGATTTTCATTTTGACCTCACTATAGGCTTTAGCATCCTAGAAAACCACGAAAACGACACCCATAACGAAACATTTGAAACTTTTTGCGTCCGCCATCTTGGATTTTCTTTTCGATCTCACTATCGTCTTTGGCACCCTAGAAAACCATGAAAACGACACCCATAGCGAAAAATTTGAAACTTTTCACGTCCGCCATCTTGGATTTTCATTTTGACCTCACTATCGGCTTTAGCACCCAAAAAAACCACGAAAACGACACCCATGATGAAAAATATTAGCATTTTCGCGTCCGCCATATTAAAACGAAAAAAAAAAATTAAAATAGGTCCACAATTGACGGAGAAATCGGTGAACATACATGAAAAAAAAAAACAAAGTCGAACATATAACCTCCTCCTTTTAAGAAGTCGGTTAAAAACAAACAACATACGTCGCGCTGACCCTGAGATTGTCAACTGGCTGTGCCAGCGTAAACCGGTTTTTTCCAGTCTCGCCGCGCACGCGACAAGCGGCCAGTGGTCACGCACACATGCCCCGCGTGTTTGTAATAGCGCAACCGATTCGCGCAGTTGTATCAAGCTTTATCTCTGTTCCATTTGTGACCCTGCTACCTCTGAAGGATCTATACTACCATGCAAAGCAAAGCATGTGATTGTGCAACCGCGAAAACATATATCCCCCCCTTGAATGTGCCCAAACAATAGTGTGTAACACTCGCGTGCGCCTGTCACCAGACTGATGCGCGGCGGGCTGCGCGTTGTGTTCCCGATGAAAGTGTCGCGCGCGGCCCCCGCGGCCCCTGCGGCCCCCGCGGCCCCTGCGGACGACTCGCCCGTGGCCGCGCTGCTCAAGCGGCTGGAAGAACGGTGTTACGCCGACCTGGTTGAAGCTTGTCGGTAATAACGCACACATTACATTTATTTATTTTTAGGAAAGTATATACACCCTTACATTTTGATCGTTTTAATCCTTAATTATACTCATTGTACTCATCATTATGAGCTACTTTTACTATGGGACCAAACCTGAAATCGCGAAAAAAAAAATCAGCTGTTCCCTACATTAAATTTATGTTCGAATAACTCGTCAAAATGTAGGGAAGGGAACAGCTGACTTTTTTTTCACGATTTCAGGTTTGGTTCCATAGTAAAAGTTGTTCATAATGATGAGTATAATGACCCCTTTTAAGGATTAAAACGATCAAAATGTAGGGGTGTATATTATTATAATTTTGCAAAAACATCGATAAACAACACCGTGTACCAAATAGCTTTCTTTATGATTTCAAGTTACTGAGTTGGAATCCGCATCACAAACGACTTGAAATTATAGAATGATTCCAACTACACAAATATTGGCGACATGACAAATACATTCTTCCAATTCATTCACTTCTTCATTCACTTAGACTAACACTAGTTTATGAGACGTTAAAAAAGATTGGATTAGGTACACTGTATGTAGCTCTAATTTTATTGCCACTTTTCTCAGTTATTTTGTATCTGACAGCAACCCAAACAATAACCCACCAGAATCCCTGTTGTAACGAGAATAAAGATCACTGTAACTTTGGCAAAATCAGAGGTAAAACAATTGTGAAAGGACTGACTATAATTTTGGTATCAGAAGCTTCTGGTATAGTGATGTGGTGATCTGTGCAGTGAGATGGCATCAGCTCGCGGCGTGTCGCTGACCACCGTGCTCCCGCACGCGGCCCTGAAGGCCATGGCGGCGCGCCTGCCCGAGCTGCCGGAGCACATGCTGGCGCTGCCCTACGTCACGCGCGCCAACTACCACAAGTACGGCGACCAGCTGCTGCACATCACCAGCGCGTATGCTATCGAGAAGATGGGTGAGTCGCGTACGGCCTCCAGGGCCGCGCGCCTACTCGAGAGTTCATGAGCTTTTTTGGCCCAAAAAAAACTCATGAATGTGGTCTGCTTAGAATTAAATAAATTCTTGTAACTTTCGAAAAGTACTCAAACATTTGACCAGCAATATTCTATCATCATCAGGCCTCCTCATGCAGTACCAGGACGAGTTGGAAGAGGAAGAGTCCAAGGTGGCAGAAGACGAGGTAGGCTCGGGCTCCGACACGGACTGGAGCCGCCTGGCACAGACCGCCGACGTTTCTATGTCGGGGTCCCAGGGGGGCCGGCGCAGGGGCCGCGGCCGGACCTACCGCGGCGGAGTGCGCAAGAAGTAATGATACGTCTTTCAATATATTCTTTTAACTGACGGAAAAGCAAGGAGGTTCTCAAGTGGACGCGTATACACTGCGTGTACCAGAAAAAGAGAAATGTGTGCTCATATTTAAGGGTGTGGTACAAACCATCAAACAACAACCTTTTCCATGGCATTTTGAATGTACAATATTTTTCCTTTTTTTAATTTTCGACTTCGTAATACTTTCCTTTCTGGGTACTAACAAAATATTGGATATTTCAAACTGCTAAGTGCTAACTAAGGAACCCAGTGCTTTGAAATAGTGTAATGTGTTTCTTTTTATTCAACTAATCAAATATTGTTTATCAGGTTCAAACGCAAGCCCACGTCTGCAGCGAAAAAAAAAGCGGCGCGCGGAGCCTTCGCGGCCCGCGGGGCGACCCGGGGGGGCGCGCGAGGGGCTTCCACTTCCAGCGGTCAGTGTCACCTAGCTCGTGCAGCTGTATACAGCATCCGACTCTTCTGTGTGCCCACTGTGTACTGGGACAACAGAACTCAGAGACGGACACAAACAAGGACCCTGTGGGAGCAGTCCGTTCGAGTCTCATTCATTTATTAAACTTAATGCAACAAAAAAATTCTAAAGTCAAAAGTGTAAAACCCTTGGTTGACTGTTACGCCTCACGATGCAAGTTTCCCATAAGAATTGAATTGCATCGTTTAAACACTGTTTAGACGGTGCAACTATTATTGTTGCTGGCATGAAACTTACGTAACAGTCAACCAAAGGCGTTGGAAAAACCACATGGCAGGTGCATTGTCTGAATGGTGTATTTGTGTGTCGCAGGAGGGGCCCGCCTGGGCAGCATGCCGGTGCCGCGCGGCGCGGCCCCACAGCTCAACACGCGCCCCGGAGTGTTCAACCCGTCGCGACTCAACCTCATATGAACCAACACCACTGCCCACCGACTGAGATAGATTCACTTCAATATCTGGAGTGCTTCGTGATGCTCAAAACTAATTGAACCTTATTTACACGAGTCGAGTTACTCGCCTTCGAGTCGCATTTGTACGGACGTGAATCTTCTCGTGTAAACGAACCTTAAACAATGATCTTACTATTTGTTATTTCTTAAAAACAATAATTAATTTACGACTTAATTCATTTGATAAGTAAACCAATGTGCCTGTTCTATTTTTAAACTGTAAATAAATGTTGAAATTCGTGTTAATTATAATAAGTTGTTTTAATTAAATAATAACGATTAACTTTGAGTTTTACTCGATTTCAATCGTGAATTAGAAAATCCCTAAAGCACCAGTTGAAGCGTGTGGGAACGAACTATGTTTGAGGGTGTGTGAGCATAACAGTAAGGTTAAGTGCGAGTATTTCAAGGACCTCAAACTGGGTTATCGATAAACTATTTTATAAGAAGTTTGTTAAGACTTAGTCCACAAAGGGCGAATTCGCCGCGAATCTAGAATCGTCCTGAAGAATCTCTCGCTCGTACGTTGCGTCCAAAAAGAGTGTACCAACGTGGGAGCATTTGGGGACGAATTGTGCCGCTCCATTTCCCTTGATACGTGCACTCGCTTTGAAGTTCGCACGTAAACTGGACCTTACACCGCATTATATTGTAGTCTTTGACTGGACCCAACAAGGAGTTTATTACGCCCTGCGCGAGACTTGTTTGTGCACGTATTGGTGATGTATTGGTGTATTGGTGATCATGCCAAAGCGCGTGTAAATTCGCGCGAAAGGATTCGCAGAAAATTCGCCCTTTCAGGACAAGCCTAGGCAAAGTCTAAGCCTAAGGCTTGAATAATACTGGCCACGTGATAAAGAACCGGCTGCTCCGCCGTGAAATCATAAGAAATAGTTCGCAAGCCACGAGCACCAGCACCGCTGTTTATATCTTTGTGCTACCTCATAGATAGCAGAGCGACGATGACAGTTTAATGCCATCATGATTTCAGTGTAAGAGAGAGACGGAGCTATACATGATCGATAGCGCCATCCCTTTTTCGCACAGAAATCATAATGGCATTTTAATACTACCCCGACGAGGAAGCGATTAGCTATCGAATATTTTCTCGCTCAAGAAACGTAGGTACAAAAGATTGACAGTAAAAGAGATACATGTATTAATACACTTCTGGACACATCTATTGGAACACACTCGCAATCCATTTGTCAAATACTCACCTACACTGCATTTGTATCTACCTTTCACTCTATCATACACACATTCTACATAGTTTACACATACTTAAATCAACGTCCCTAAAAATACATAAAGCATTACTTAAGTCCCAATATACATCTCATGTGGTCTTTTTACTACACAATAAAAAAATTGAAATCCCCACATTTATACTACGCTTTTCGTTTGTGTGACCTTTTAAATTGTAAAATGAGTATGACAATATACAGGGTGTTTGGTGCATCGTTTGCCAAATGGAATTGGCCGTAAGGAGAGGTCATTTGCTATCTCTTAAGGCCCAGTAACTCATTTCTTATTACACCGGTTTTTTTATTATGACTTTTTAATTTTTATTTAGAAAAATACAAGAACTGCATTTAAGCTTAAATTTAAAAAAAGTTATGAGTGTAGCCTTCAAATTTCATTTCAGTTCTTATGTTTACTCTTGTATGGGTCTATGAAATACAAAATTACTTGCTAATAACATCTAGTTCCTTTTTAATAACTCACAAAGTTTTTGAAAAAAGGAAAAATATACTTAACACTTAAGTTTAAATTGCGGTAAAAAAAAAACTAAAAGCGATCGGGATCTTCGAATTCTTTAAAAAAGTTCTCTAGTTTGTCCCCTTTCCAACGGTGTGCAACATACCAAAAAAAAACTTTTAATAACTTCAGTAATTCGCTAAATGTGTAATCGAGACACATCAGGCTGATATTCGATATTACGGTAAGAACACTAGTTTTCACATAAATAACATTCTTTAAGTAGTTGGATAGTGTTATCTCACTCTTACGCAGTCTCTTATCTCTTTCTAGGGTTATAACTTTCCTCGAACTTGAAATAAAAAATAAACTTTTATTTAATAAGTACCTAATTAAATTTTTTATTCAAATTGTCCTCCACTATTGCATACACACGCACGAAATATTCGTCTTATCTCGACTGTAGTAGTGTGTAAACGTATTTCTGCTTTGATAGTGATGAAAGCCGCCTCAATGCGTTGGACTAAATCATCCCTAGTCTTAACTTCCGTGGCGTAAACAAGGTCTTTGGGCCGTCCCCAGACTTAAAAATCTAACGGAGTCAGGTCTGGGGAACGTGGAGGCCAAGGAATAGGGCCATCCCTCCCAATCCATGAGTCTGGGAATGCAACATGCAAATACTCCCTGACGGTTATTCTCCAATGAGCGGGACAACAGTCTTGATGGAAAACAAAAGACAGGTCTTCACTGAAAATTGGTAGCCGAGCTAATATTAGGGTAAGTCTGTTTGTAGAAATTCTTTTTAAAAAGTTCGGATCATCCACGTCCGAGTGTAATAAAAAACGACAAAACTGGACACGGTTATCATAGTCTTGATTCTCGAGACCTACAACAAACAAAATACGCGTAAGAATGCATTACTTTCTCCCAAGGGGCATTTTTTAAAAATATTTGTTTAAAGTACTATCCGTGCGGGAATAACATGACGTCTGGCAGAGTGACGTCAGTGCCGTTACCTAGAACATCGGTGAGGTACGCAGTAGACCTAAAGGGGTTTGCATTCCATATTAGCGCGTACGGTTGTAAGTCACTATCAAAGCGGAAATACGTTTACACACCACTACAGTCGAGATAAAACGAATATTTCGCGCGTGTGTACGCAATAGTGGAGGACAATTTGAACAAAATTTATAATTAGGTACTTATTAAATAAAAGTTTATTTCAAGATCGACGAAAGTTAGAGCCCTAAAAAGAGATAAGAGACTGCGTAAGAGTGAGATAACACTATCCACCTACTGAAAAATTGTTATTTATGTGAAAACTAGTGTTCTTACCGTAATATCGAATATCAGCCTGATGTGTCTCGATTACACATTTAGCGAATTACTGAAGTTATTAAAAGTTATTTTTTTGGTATATTGCACACCGTTGGAAAGGGGACAAACTAGAGAACTTTTTAAAAGAATTCGAAGATCCCGATCGCTTTTTTTTTTTTTTTTTACAGCAATTTAAAGTTGAGTTTTAAGTATATTTTTCCTTTTTTCAAAAACTTTGTGAGTTATTAAAAAGGAACTAGATGTTATTAGCGAGTAATTTTGTATTCTATAGAACCATACAAGAGTAAACATAAGAATTGAAATTAAATTTGAAGGCTATACTCATAACTTTTTTTTAAATTTAAGCTTAAATGCAGAGTTCTTGTATTTTTTTAAATAAAAATTAAAAAGTCATAATAAAAAAACCGGTGTAATAAGGAATGAGTTACTGGGCCTTAAGAGATAGCAAATGACCTCTCCTTTCGGCCAATTCCATTTGGCAAACGATGCACCAAACACCCTGTATAACATCCTTTACTCTGACCGTGACTCGATCTCCAGATTTTTACATATAACTAAAAATGATGAATATAAATGAAATTACCCTTGATATCGATAACGTCTCAGTTGCGGAGTCTTTTACAAGTACTCCAGAAGATTGTCGGAACATTGCTAGACAGAGCAATCAGAGACTTGGCATAATACACATAAACATTAGGAGCATTAAAAATAATCTGGACCAATTTATCACAATGCTTTCAGTTACAAAAATCGAATTTGATATCATAATTCTGACCGAGTGCTGGCTACAATTCACGGGGAAACTACCCCAATTACAGGGCTATACTTCCTATCATACAATACATAACCCCATTAAAAATGACGGTGTTGTAATATATGCCAAAAGCACCCTGGATTAATATACTGTATAATCTATGCCCTGGATTGCTTCACATATGAACCGATGGTACGTGATGCCAACTGTCTGGTGTGTTGCTACAATAATACAGCGATTATCGCTGTCTATCGATTTCCATCTTATCAAGACGCTTCTAATTTTTACTCTAGCTTATATGATATAGTAACATCTCAACATCTGTCAAATCCTACAGTAATATAACATTAATAGGTGACATTAATATTGATATTAAGCCTGGTAACTCTGACCGACATTCTAATGATTATTTAACCACTATGGCAACGCTTGGCTTATTACCCGCACATACATTCCCCACTAGAATTTAACAACTGTCTTGACCATATTCTATTAAGAACCCATTCACCAACTAGAGTGATCGTACTGAATTCTCACGTAACGGACCATCTTTCTGTAGCCATAGATTTAAAAGTTTACAAATGTATGGGATTGACATAAGTCAACGTGACATTGTCACGTGGTCAATCGACATCGTTATCGCAATTTGGTCATTGAGATAGGATTTGGTAGACAATGTTATATTTCATAACGAAACCATAAAGTAACGAATCGTTATCGTGTTTATCCCATACAAATGCGTAGACAAGCAGCGCTTTCAGTGTTCGCCTTCGCCTCGATCGTGATCGCCAAAAAAGATAACGAAACGAATGCTAAAACGTTGTAGTTATTGAAACAATATGGCCGGCAGATTTTTGACATTGATTGATGACATACTCCTAGTGACACCGCATTATATTGTAGTCTTTGTCCTAGTGTTTATTCTGTGTTAGAGGCATTACTGCAGATCAAATAAGTTACAAAATGCATTCTCTACGTTTATTGTGGGCTGCACACAATGAGAACGCCTGGGAGAGGCGCCAAATGCGATTAAGACAGCGACGGCAATTGGAAACAATTGAAGATATGCCTGAATTGTTGTTCATCCAACATTTCAGGCTTAATAAAAGAGCATTTAGGAAGTTATGCCTAGACCTAAAAGCTCATGCACGATTAAAAGGTTCCCCTGAAATTCCCCTGGAAATAAAGGTAAGAAATTTAACATTAAGTAAGTAATAAAACAGTATAATTATAGATATTGCAGGCAACCAGGTACTTAATGTTGTTGGTTGTTGTTCCTTATAACTTGAGTAAAAGCATCTTCGTCTGCTTAGTTTATAGGTACCTACTATACAACAAAAATATTGTGGTACCACACAATACTTTATTAACTGCTGTATAAATAAAATTAAAACCACATCAACCTAAATAGATTAACCTACCTATGTATTATTATATTTTTCAGGTGCTGTGTGCTCTTAGCTTTTTAGCTACAGGGTCATACCAGAAAATTGTGGGTGTGGGCCAGCATTTGACGCAGCGGACAACAAGTCGCTGCATTAGGGAGGTTGTGAACGCCCTTAATCACAATTGGATGGTCAGCAGGTGGATAGTGTTTCCACAAACGCCACACGAGAGATCCTTAATCAAAGAGAAGTATGTAAATATATTTTTAAATAGTTTAAATACCTAATTAAAAATTTTCTTAGGTTCCTACATAGATACTTACCTAAATAATTACTTACCTACTCTTTGACATTTGTTGTAAAATTGTTAAATAATTTACAGATTTCAAAGGACACATAATTTGCCTGGTGTGATAGGGTGCATTGACTGTACCCATATTGCTATCACAAGACCGGTTGAGGAAGAACACATATTTTTTAATAGAAAAGGATATCATTCCTTAAATGTTCAAATGGTAAGGCTGCTGGATAAATTCTAATCATAATACATATAAAACTATGTGGTTAACAAGTTTGTTAACCACATAGTTTTCAAGAAGTTTCTCTGAAACTATGTGTATAATGTATTTATAATATGAACTCAATGGAGAATGTAAGAGGAAGCCTATGTGCCAAGCGGCACAGCAAAATAAAGGGACATATTGTATACATAGTAAAATCTATAAAATATCTTTTAAATGTTTTGTAAGTAGGTACCTTAATTCGAAATTAAATCTATTCCCCACATTGCAATTTGGTTCTTTGTGGAAACCAAACAATAAGTACCTATAGTTTTATTTTCTTTTCAGATATGTGATTATGACTTGCGCATTATAAATGTAAACTCGAAATTTGGTGGAGCAACACATGACTCGCACATATGGTCTGCGAGTCACGTGAGCACATATATGGAAGGACTTCATGAAAGTGGTGAACATGTTTGGTTATTAGGTAAGTTGTTCCGTATAGGTATTGTAAATAGTGAGACATCTGAAATAGCCCTAAACGCCAAGCAGTAATTGCACTATATTTAAGTGAGCACTATATTTGTAGTCACAAATAAACAACGATTATTCAATTCATTATTAGAACTGGAGTAGACTATTAACAAAAATATATTTCCTTTTTTTAGGAGATTCTGGCTATCCACTGCGGCCGTGGTTGATGACGCCTATATTAAACGCTGAACCAGGATCCCAGGCAGAGGTGTACACACGACGTCATGTCCAAGCCAGGTCTCGCATTGAGCGCTGTTTCGGACTACTCAAGGCTCGTTGGAGGTGTATGCTTCGACACAGAGTTCTTCACTATCACCCTTACATGGCTAGCAAAATCACTAATGCATGTTGTGTGCTGCACAACATTGCATTAGATGCTAGAATACCACCTCCAAGTGATATGCCAGCTAGGGGTCTAGAAGATAGTGAAGATCATGCTGTACAACCACAGATATAGATATACCTAGATAACGCAAGAGTAACTACTTCGCGTGCCAAAAATTGCACCAACTTATGATTACAAATCGTAAGCCGCCCCTTTCGCGCTCAGTCCTTTGTACTGCTGGCTGGGTAAGTGTGAGCGAGAGCGCGAGCTTGTGACGTCATAGTAGTTAGTCAAAAAATGGCACGCTTGGTTTTCATACAGTTCGTGATACTTGCGTTATCTAGGTATATCTATATCTGTGTGTACAACATAGCACCTCCAGCAATGATAACCAAAATGAGTTAATCCGAGGCAGGGCTATGCGCAATCGCTTAGTTAGTAGGATGTAATATAGGTGAATAAATAAAATTACTATTAAATATTTTAATATTTTTATTAAGTCACTTGATAAACTATAAAATTTTAATCTTATATAATTAGTATCTCTACTAAACATAATAATTATATTAATCAGCCTTTATACGTCAAGGGCACAAGACAAGCCTCACCTCAATAGGCATAATCCAACATGCAAGCTAGATCTAATGGATAACAAATCTCTATTAACTAAAATAAATGCCAATGTGTGTGACACACTGTCTATTAATGGCAACACCTAGGTGAACTGCTTTGGTGTTAGGTAAATATAAGCAAAACTTAAAAACGCAAAATCAAGAATCAGTCTCACAGTTAGTGCTCATTCACACTAATCCGTCAAAGACGATTCGTGTTTTTTGACGAATCGTCTTTTTTCACGAATCGTTATTTTGATTTGTATGGGCGGCTACACATTTTAATTGCCCGTGTTCACACTATTACGGAATCGTGAAAAATGACGGATACGTCTTAAATGACGTTTCGTCTTTTTTCAAAAACCTTCAGTTTTAAATCACGAATCGTTATGACGGATTAACTCATTAACGTATGGAAAGTTCCATAAATTGCTCTTTGTTTTAAAATTGGATGCACCCAGTGTTTTCTTTTTATTTTTCTTTTTTTTTGTTTAGATTGATACCAACACAAGGTGTGCGTTACCCAGGCCAGATGTTGTCGAAAATGGTCATATGAATCTTATAGATAATTAGTTTTGCGGCTTCTGTAATTGTTGCGCACATTTTTAAATTTGTTGCGCTTATAGTTTTTTAATTATTTCACAAAAACATTTCCTGCTGGGGTAACGTTACCCCAGCCAGACCTTTTTCTTTCTAATGGGAATATTTAAATAATTACTAGCTATAAAATTAGTTGTCTAGATGAAGTAAATGTTGTGCCTTATTTTGTATTTGTTCTTTCATCGGTTGCGAAGTTATTCGAGATTTTGCTGGGGTAACGTTTTTGGTTTTGCTAGATCTTTGAAATGGTTAAGCGGATTCTTATCATATTTTGTACATGGCTTCTTGGGAATTAGTTTAAATTTGTTCTGCAATAAAAAAACCAAAATAATACATAGCTTAAAGGTTATTTCATTAAATAGAAAAACACTTCAATTGGTCCCAGCACTCTCAATAAGAGCTCTAAAGACTTACTTTAAACGTTATTTTAAAGCTTGTAACTGCCTTCAAATGTATGTGAAGTTTCATTAGTATCCTGTAAGTATTTAACAAGTTATGATGATATTGAGTTCTTCACGAGCACGGTCTTGATGCGCGCGGTGTTATTTGGCCACTGGATTGGATATATGAACTGAATGTTATGTTAATTATTAGTTTTTTAGTTCAGTTGTATATCAGTAAAATTTCAGCTCAGTACATTGGATAATTAATGAGATAATACGATTAAAGTCATCAGGAAGTGAATGAACGTGGTAACCCGAGGAAGTTTAGGTGGTTACGAAAAAGCGAAAACACAGAACATTATACTATCTTTTGAAATGTTTAGTATAATACACCTTACAATTTCGGTACAGACGCGTACACTGTTAAATACATTAATAATATAATAATATCTGTACTATGAAAACATTATTATTATCTTCCAGTTGCACAAACTTATCAAAAATCACTGATATAACATGTCGTTCGGTGGGACGCGGAAGGGGTGGGGTGAAGGGGCGCATTGTTTGCATATCGCACTAAACATGCTCCGTAATCACCCAGGGGGAGTTAGCTTTCATCTGTGTATACTGAAATCTATAATTTAATTAAAAAATAATAGAAAATTTCAAAAAAGCAAAGTTACTATCTGTGATTTTAATCTGTGATTGTTTTTAAGTATAAGTTTAATAATACTTTAAAAGTTCAATTGAAATGATTATATTACCTGTCAATAAAAATTATTTAATAATCACGTAGTTTTTTTTTAAACTTGTGTACATGTCTGTACTAAATTTGTAACACTATCCTATATATTTTAGAAGGTACCATAATGTTTTGCGTTTTCGCTTTTTCGTAACCACCTAAACTTGGTCGGGTTACCACGGTCATTCACTTCCTAATGACTTTAATCGTATTATCTCATTAATTATCCAATGTACTGAGCTGAAATTTTACTGATATACAACTGAACTAAAAAACTAATAATTGACATAACATTCAGTTCATATATCCAATCCAGTGGCCAAATAACACCGCGCGCATCAAGACCGTGCTCGTGAAGAACTCAATATCATCATAACTTGTTAAATACTTACAGGATACTAATGAAACTTCACATACATTTGAAGGCAGTTACAAGCTTTAAAATAACGTTTAAAGTAAGTCTTTAGAGCTCTTATTGAGAGTGCTGGGACCAATTGAAGTGTTTTTCTATTTAATGAAATAACCTTTAAGCTATGTATTATTTTGGTTTTTTTATTGCAGAACAAATTTAAACTAATTCCCAAGAAGCCATGTACAAAATATGATGAGAATCCGCTTAACCATTTCAAAGATCTAGCAAAACCAAAAACGTTACCCCAGCAAAATCTCGAATAACTTCGCAACCGATGAAAGAACAAATACAAAATAAGGCACAACATTTACTTCATCTAGACAACTAATTTTATAGCTAGTAATTATTTAAATATTCCCATTAGAAAGAAAAAGGTCTGGCTGGGGTAACGTTACCCCAGCAGGAAATGTTTTTGTGAAATAATTAAAAAACTATAAGCGCAACAAATTTAAAAATGTGCGCAACAATTACAGAAGCCGCAAAACTAATTATCTATAAGATTCAAATGACCATTTTCGACAACATCTGGCCTGGGTAACTGACACCAACACAAGATAGTCATATTCACATCCGAATCGTCTGAATCACGAATTCAGTGTGAACATGTATTCGGATATTTTGATGAATCGTAAAAAAACTCGATTCCGTATGCAATGTGAACGTTTATCCGTCATTACGTATCGTCTTTTTTGACGAATCGTCGTTGACGGACCCAGTGTGAATGAGCCCTTACAGTCTTAAAACTGGGCAGTAAAAGAGGTAACATATTAGATAATTTAACGAAGTCACTTCTTTCGCCCAAAGGGTTCACATTATGTAAAAACAAACTTAACATCTTAAATAAAATAAAATAAAAACGGAATTTTGCGTCTCAGACTTTTGCTAGTATCCCACTCGCAAAAGTCTGAGATGCAGAATGCCTAAGGCTTCAGACATACCTACATATTAAAAAACCTTTGATTACCTACTATAGCAATAGGGACAAGACAATTGCTGAACTACTCAGTGTTCAGTGGTTCTGTGTTGTCCCTACTGCGATAATAGTCAAGCCAAGCTTGAGCGATGTTTACTAAAGAGCTAAAAACTTGATTCCGTTCGTGCTCAACCTCCAACGCTCGCAAGTCTCGCTCGTGTTGTAGCCTAGTCCGGGCTTCCTCCAGCTCCAGGCGTCGTAATTCCACGGCCGTAAACTCGCTTGCTGCTCTCTCGAAGGGGGTCGGTGCCCGTCTACGGCGGGCGCGCAAACGAGGGCGGTCGGGAGAGGCAGCAGACTGCGGTGTCGCTGGCGACCTCAACCGCGGACGACGCCTGGTAGATGGAGACATAGCAGACGTGTGGGGGGGGCAGGTGGCCGCCTTCGCCTCGGAGTAGTGGGCGCTGCAGGGGTTGGCGGGGATTGGGCTGGCGGGGATGGCGCTGCCGGGGCCGGGGCCGGGGCTGGTGTGGCTGGCGCAACAGGCTGCCGTCCTTGAGCCGAAGTCTGAGTGAGCACGAGCGGAAGGGGTGGTGGTGGTGTCTGTATCTGGTACGATGAGGAATGTGGAAGCCAATTATTTGAGGGCTGTGAAGTTGAAGGTTGAGGTGAAGTCAGTTGTGGAGTTTCTGCAAAAGAAAATGAGTGTTATTTTGGACAGTTTACGGATCCTTTGTTTGATCAAAATGTTTTCTTAAATCAAATCCTGCTAATATTGTAAAATGTGAAGGTTTGAATGTTTATTAGTTTCTTACTCAATCATGCAAAAACGGCTGAACGGATTTCGATGAAAATTGGTACACAGATATAGAATATAAATAGAAAAACTGAGGTTCCATAGGAATTTTAGATAATTTTGTATTTTACATATACATAACAAATAAATATTATGATACTAGCTGTTGCCAGCGGCTTCGCCCATAATCGGGAAAAAACTATCCGACGCATGTTTGACAAATAAATTATCTTTATCTTTACCTATGTGTTAATCTGGGTTATAAACTATCTGTGTACTAAATTTTATCCAAATCCGTTCAGTAGTTTTTGCGTGAAAGAGTAACACATCCATTCATCCAAACAAACTTCCACGTTTATAATATTAGTAAGAAGTAAGATTTTAAGTCATTAGACTTACCATCTACAATTTCCAAATAAACTGAATCATCTTGGGTGACGGGATTATCTTGGGCGGCGGGATCATCTTGTGCAGTATTTAGCTCTCTCTGAAAAAAATTGGCAGTGGTAGATTTAATAAAAATAAGTGGTAGATGTAATGAAATTATTTATTACTGAAAAAGTGTATTTATTTTTAGTATGTAGTTATGTAAAAATTACAGCAACGGTTTTTCAGGTTTATAATAATATTTATAAATACTAATTAATAACAAGTGTCACCAAGTTAAAACTAATTTATCAAAAAATGAAATGGTGTATTAAAAGTAAATTTTGTTGCCATTAACTAACATGTTGACTAATGTTAATAGGAATATTTTATAAAACATCTGCCTACTAGAGAAAATTAGCTCATTATTGAGCAGGAGCCTTGAAGGTGTATAGTACTTACATTAAATCCTAGCTCTTCTACAGAGACTTGTCCTGCCACTGCTAAAGCACCCATTATAGCCAGCACTCTTTCGTCGCTAGCTGACAAGGTTTGCCCGCTTGCTGGCCCACCTCCAGTCCCTCTTGCATGGTGCCTTATGGTCAATGCCTTCTTTTTTGTTTTGGACTTCCAATCTGCCCACACCTTTATTGAATAAAAATCAGTCATAGTTATAAGTACTTAAGTTATAAGTGTAAATGAGATTAAAAATTTGGTAAGAACTTTTGAAATAAATTGAAAAATTACAACAACATGCGGGGCATCTTCTCATATGGCCATCGGACACCAAAGGATAGCTTGTACTATACTATACTTGTACTTGCTTAACTTTTTGTAGTAAGAAGTTTGATGTTTAGTTGTAAGTTTTTTTTAAATATTTGCTTTCTTTGTTCATGTTGTGTGTACCTACTTATGGTATGTGCCAATAAACGTTTTTTTCTTTCTTACTATGGGTGTCAGATTGATCATCATCATCATAATTATCAAAAATCCCCAGTCTAGTAATAATAGAGAAGTGATTACAAGCCAACCTTCATAACCACAAGGTTGTGTCCACTTATCCAAAACCCTTGAGAAAATAGCTTGCTAGCCACTCTACCATTACACCAGTCTTTCCAAAAATGTTCATTAACCCTTACTTTTTTCCACTTTTCTGTAGTCTTGCTGACACCACCACCAACAGCATTCAATATGTTGGTCAGTTCAGTCCACAGTCGGTCTGACCGTACCCGACCTTGTGCTCCAGCAAGAGGCCTCGCCGACCTTGCAACGAATTTTTTGATTGATTACATGCAAAAAGTACTGGTCAAGCACAGTATAACTGTATACATATCTAACAGAAAAACAGTTCTGAAACCTTGGATGACTGTTGGTTTAGTCCGTTGTATAAGACATCGTGATGAGATGCATCGAAAGGTCAAAGCTCAACCCGACAATTTAATCTTAAAAGTTTCATACAACCGTTATCGTAATTTCTGCAATGCTTTGCTTAGAAAACTCAAACGAGCATATGAAGGGTCACAGTTACTGAAAGCGAAAAATAACCCTAAGGCCACGTGAAAGGTAATCAAGAATATCACAAATAGTTATCGTGTTAAACAATCGCCTAGTGTGCTGTTAAAGTTGAAACCCGATCCAGCTGACTCTATTAACAACGTAAATAATTTCTTTGTGAATGTCGGTAAAAATCTTGCAACCAAATTCAGCTCTGACAGTCCCAGCACCGCCTCCATCTCTTCCCCATCACCACTGAACTCATTGGCCATTCCCTTAGTAGATGAAGAACAGGTTATAAGCATAATCCAGAGTTTGCGCATTGAGTGTGCGGTTGGCTGGGACAACATACCTGCCAAAATACTTCGCCAATCCAGTAAGTCTCTCGCTCCTATTATAACTCACATCTGTAACTGTGCTATAAATTTGGGGACTTTCCCAAAAGCTTTTAAGCGCGCAGTAGTACACCCTATATACAAGGCTGGGGCTAGGGACGATGTTTCTAATTATCGACCCATATCCGTACTTAGCGCATTCTCCAAAATCCTAGAACGTATTCTTAATAATTCCCTGACTAAATTCCTCACAAAAAATAATATTTTATCACCAAAACAATACGGATTTCGAACAGATATCTCAACCGAGGATGCGGTGTTAGACCTTGTTAACAATTTGGTGGATAAACTGGATAATCGCTTTAAATGCTACGGAATCTTTCTAGACCTCACTAAGGCCTTCGATACCGTCTCAATCCCTAGACTGGTGGCCAAAATGGAGCACATAGGAATACGTGGTTTGGCTCTAGATATTTTTAAAAGTTACCTGAGTGACCGTAGTCAATGCGTAAAAATTGAAGATATTATTAGTAAAGAGGAACCGGTTTGCTACGGCATACCGCAAGGCAGTATTTTACGGCCCACCCTCTTTCAAATTTACATTAACGACCTCTGTCAATTGCCTGTCTACAAAGTGATATATTCACTTACGCTGATGATACGGCACTCCTTATTTATGACAGTGACTGGTCCAAGGCGGCTGATAGAGTTGTATCTTCATTACGTTGTATAATGGACTGGCTAAACTACAACATGCTGACACTGAATATTGCAAAAACAAAAGTCATACAGTTCTCTTCATCAAATTGGCCTAAGCCTCCATCTACTACAGATATAATTCCACATGTATGTACGGATCCTACACAATGTACCTAAATGTATTAGCCTCACTTTGGTGCCTCACATCAAATATCTAGGAGTCCATATAGACGAAAAGCTCGACTGGCGAAAACACATAGACGCTTTATGTTCTAGGCTTCGTAAGCTTATTTATTTGTTTAAAGACCTACGACATTCTGCGGACAGGGAAACAGCAACAATGGTCTACCGCTCGTTATGTGAGTCTATAATTACCTACTGCATTCCAGTATGGGGAGGGACTTTTAAAACAGCTTTGCTTAGAGCGGAACGGGCACAACAGGCAGTACTTAAAGTGATGTCCTTCAAAAAACAAATCTATCCCACAAGACAGTTGTACTCGGAAGCTCAAGTCCTTACAGTTCGCCAATTATATATCCTTCGTACTGTCCTACGTAGACACACTATGTTACCAATAAGTTCAGATGCAATAAGTAGACGCACTGGTTTTCCAGTCTGCAAAGTTACTAAATGTCGCACTTCTCTCGCGTCATGACACTTTTGTGCGTTAAGTTCAAAGATCTACAACCGTGTTAACAAATCTATCTCGATTTATAAGCTTACGTTATATAAGGTAAAACAGATTTTAAAACCTTGGCTTCAGTCCTTAAGTTATGACGACACTGAAAAGTTAATTTTATCAGTAACATAAAAGACGAGTATAATTTGCAAAAACATTAAGATACTCACATACCCTACATACTTATGTAGACTCATGTGCGTTCGCTCACCATCGCACACACACTCACACCCACTCACTCACACACACACACACACACACTCCCATACACACACACGCAATCACACACTCGCTTTGTTTCTTTTTATCATTGTTAAATTTTACTGTCTCAATACTATTGTTACTTACTATTTGTATTTTATTACATAAAAATTGAAATGTGTATTGATCTAAGGCGGAAGACACTGATTCCTGTAACACAGGTTCGCCTAGCACAGGAGTCAGGGGTTTCACATGTATGGTTGTAATATTTTTATGTCAATAAAGATTATTGGCCCACCTTGTATTTTCAGTTTCGTTTGGTCCTAGCTAAAATTTAATATTAGGTCGAGCAAAAAGTTTTTATGCAGTTTTGAACCTGGCACATTCACAATTTCATTCAATAGTCTTTTTTTGAATTTCGAACACCGAATTTAAAGAAACAAAAGACAATTTGGAGCCTGTTTGTTGATATCAAACAATAATACTAAGAAAACTTGGTTTTATTGGTTTACTTGGATTTAATTCTTGAAAAAGTGATTGATATCTTTGGTTTTGCAACATTAAGGTGAGGTTCTATCAATAATCTATGGATACTTCACCTGAAGTCGCCGCCCAAGCTGTGGCACTTATTCAGGCCGGACACAGCCAAAGAAACGTGAGTGCTCAACTTAATTTAAGTCGATCTGCGGTCCGAAATGTTTATCGGAGGTACCTAGAGACTGGCGGCTTTGTTCGTCGCCAAGGAAGGTCACGATCTCGGGTCACAACTGAAAGGCAGGATCGATTCATCGTGACGACCAGCTTGAGAAATCGTCACCTTACCTCCATTGAGATACAAAACCAACTTCGCGACTTCCACGGAGTATCTGTGAGCGCTCGAACTGTTCGGAGAAGGTTAAAAGAACGCGATATGGTACCACACAAGCCAGCTAATGGGCCCAAACTAACGCGAGCCCACCGAACAGCGCGCCTTCATTTCGCACGCAGTCATTTAAATTGGACACAGCAAGATTGGAGCCGTGTACTCTTTTCTGATGAGTCTAAAATTGTGTTACATGGCAATGATGGAAGGAACAAGGTCTACCGACGTAAGGGAGAGCGTTTCGCACAATGCTGCTTTGAAGAGAGGGTTGCTTATGGCGGTGGCTCATGGACTGTCTGGGGCGGTATATCCGCGAGCGGCAAAACTCAACTTGAGGTTGTTACAGGACCACGGCTGCCAACATTAAATGCTGAAAGGTACATTCGTGAGTGCTTAGAACCTCACGTGATACCATATGCGGACTATGTGGGCCCAAATTTCCTTTTTATGCATGATAATGCAAGAGCCCATGCGGCCGGCATCGTCAGGGAATATCTTCGGGATGTGAACATCACAGTTATGGACTGGCCAGCCAGAAGCCCAGACATGAACCCCATTGAGCACGTGTGGGACGAGCTAAAAAGACGTGTTTGGGCTCGTCAGCCAGTTGCCCAGACGATGCAGGAGTTGAAAACTGCCATAGAAGAGGAATGGGAGATGATCCCTCAAAATTTCATAGAGCGGTTGATAAAATCTATGCCTAATCCTATGAGAGCTGTGGTTATTAAATTAAACCTTTATTTGATAAAACATGTTTTTTATTCAAAAATCAATTGCCTTTAACAAGGCGCATATCCGACTTGTTAGTCGTAGCTCCATGTCGTATGGTATTCTGAATTCAAATTTAAAACAATACGATCGAAAAAGATGGTAAAATGTATCAGGTTTAAAACTGCATCGTTTTTGTTCAATCTAGCAATCATATTTCGGTAGGGGCCATCGAAACCTAGACTCTAAGGTGGGCCAATAGATGTGTCCAGAAGTGTAGTTGATCGCCGACTGTTCACACCACCGGCGAGAAATCTGTCAAACAAACAACTGGCTTTTAGTTGCTCGCTGTTCTCGCTTCTCGCTGATCGAGATCGCCGGCGAGGGAGGAGCCTTAATCTCCAATGATTTATTTAGAGAGAAGAAATTCTCCTACGAAACTAAGTTATAATAGGAAGTGTGGAAGAAAAAGCCAATAACTGCTGTACATGTATAATGATCTTCATCGCATTGCCAGACTTGGCTAGGTCCAGAGCTTCTTTGGTCTTCTGCAGCGGAAAGTGATGCGTGATGAACTTCTTGAGAGCTATCGCTCCGGATGACACCGCCGCGATCGCTGGGGGGTATCTGAACATAATAAGGGTGTGATAAAAATCTTTCTTTAAATTGATGGCTAGACCCGCCCACTTTTACGTGGGATTTGAAATATAAATGGCGAAATGTGGCCGTATTATACCTACATCTAAAGAGAGGAAGCAAAATATTTTATTTGGGACACTCACAAGAAAGGCAAATATAAAAACACGCCAAGTGCGAGTCGAACTCGTACACGAAGGGTTCCGTAGCACAAGGCATAAAACCCCGAAAAAAAAACGTTTCTTTTATACCCCTTTAAATTTTAACTTCATTTTATTTTTATTATATTACTAGCTGACCCGGCAAACGTTGTTTTACCATATAAATTATTTCTAGCTGCCCGGCAATACTTCGTTTGCGTGGTGTCCTACCCCTTACCCTACCCTACCCCTACCCTACTCCTACACTACTCCTACCCTACTCCTACCATACTCCTACCCTACTCCTACACTACTCCTAACCTACTCCTACCCTACTCCTTCCCTACTCCTACCCTACTCCTACCCTACTCCTACCCCACTTCTAACCTACTCCTACCTTACTCCTAACCTACTCCTACATTAGTCCTACCCTACTCCTACCCTACTCCTGCCCTACTCCTACCCTACTTCTACCCTACTCCCATACATATATTAAATTTTTCTCTGCGTAAGAACCATCCTGGTACTTCAAGGAATATTAAAAAAAAAAAATTAGCGAAATCGGTTCAGCTGTTCCCGAGATTTGCGCTTAGCAACACATTCAGCAATTCATTTTTATATTATAGATATGTTGTTAAAGCGGCAACAGAAATACATCTTCTATGAAAATTTCAACTGTCTAGCTATCACGGTTCGTGAGATACAGCCTGCAGATAGACAGTGGAGTCTTAGTAATAGGGTCCCGTTTTTACCCTTTGGGTAAGGAACCCTAAAAAAAGGAACATTAAAAAGTAACAAAATAATGTAAGGCTCCTGTACCACCACCAGCACCTCTGACTCTGGTTAACTCTTTGGGGAAAGCGCTCGTGATGTTCAGTTAGAACTGAGACTTACGTGTTAACAATTCTGTAGGAGCCTCTTACGTCGACCTCACGTAGCAGTGCTTGCGTCAGGGGCACCTCTACCTTGCTGTCTCCGATGCCCACCACTAGCACTACGCCAGCTGTCTTTGTTACCTGGTAAACGACAGAAGTGTCAAACAACATGTAACACATACACACATAGAGGTATAGTAAAAGTGCGTAGTACTGCACACCCCCACCCGCAAATATCAACTTTATTTTAATGACAAATAAGTTGTTTTTATAGTGACTACTTAGCACTGTTGAAAAAGTTATAAAAATATTTGAAGTTGTAGCTTAAACTGAACTTTATTGTGTAGGAATTAAAGTTATTTTTCCATTAATTCATATTTGTTTACATTTTTGGCAAATAAATCGCGAACGCAGATTAGGTACAGTTAGCTTCAAAAAATGTGTAGGTACAACATGAATTACAACGCAACGGTACAATTTGCTTTTGGCGCGTGGCCAAAATCGGAACTATCTTGTTTTTATTACAATACAATTTCTGTGACAATTTCACAAAAGTGTTCACCACAGGTCTCTGTGGTCAAGTAGGTACTTGTAACCGTGTGCTATTTCACCGAAATCCATTCAGCTGTTTAACATCGGGCAGGCTGTTGGCCTGTTTACCATCTAATAATAATAAACATATAAATGTAGCAGTGCAGATGCCGCTAGTGTCACATGTTACCAGCATGGCGACTCTCTGCGCGGAGGCGTAGGCGCAGGCGTCGATGGTGACGTCAGGCTGGCAGCCGAGCTGCGCCACGATGCCGTCCACAACCTCTTGCTCGCTGTAGTCTTTCTTTACCAGGAGTGTGTAGTCTGCGCCCAGCTCCCGGGCTGTGTCCAGCCGGGATTGTACAACGTCTGTTAACAAAGTCAGTCAAATATCCTTATGAAGGTTGAGATAGATACAGGTGTAAAGTAGGTACTCTTTCATAGTCACATTTCATCAGTTATGTTTGAATTCCACCGGATTACAAATCCAAGCTCCAGGAAAATTCCTCATCTAATTGAAAAATCCAACAACAGTGTCCGACCTTGGATTGAACCCAGAACCCCATGTACAGTCACGAGCACTAATATGTGAACACTTGGCAACTTTCAATTGCGATTTTTTCACAAAATAACGAATGCAACGTTAAAACACGACACTTTACATAAACCTATGGGTTCGAAAATACTATGTTCCCAATAACATAAAATCTAATTAAAAAATAAAGGAGAAAATCGCTTTGAATAAAGCCAAGTGTACATACTTATACAGCTAAGTGTAAACTGACGTAGCAGTCTTTAAATTCATCCAAACTTAGCAAAATTGTAATTTTAATAAGTCTAACCCCGGTTTCTGAAACGAAAATCAACACAAAAATTAGCTAACAATTTGTCAAGCGCGCTTCAACTGCTGGAACTGGATGTCAGCCAATCAAAAGGCCGTTCAAATCTAGTCGCAAAGACTACAATATAATGCGGTCTAGTCGCAATCTCTTCTCAATGACAATCGTTCAAAACGTTCTGCATCGTTCTCACATGCATAATTTTTAACATGAATGATGTAAACAAGACTTTGTAACCATATTATTTTGATTTAAAAGAGTGTCCATGGAGTTTCTTGCCCGTTGTTCTCCATAGGTACCTACCTACGCTTTGGAATGGGCAACTAGCTTCATCTTTCTGACTGACCGACCTCTTGACAATTGAAAAGTGCCTGTAATTGGTTTAATTGAAGTAAATGCTTTGAGTTTTTGTGTTTTAAATCAATGTCAAAAATGTAGGAAAATTAGAGATATTATAGTGGATAGATTGATACTGAGATCAGACTGTATGTGTGTTCTTAAAATTACGAGAATTGCCCTTCAGGTCACCTAGGTACTTATCTTGACTTGCGTTTTTGGCACGTCGATAATTTTCATTCCAGAAACCAGGCGTACAGCTATTTGATAGCACCCTTGTAGTAAACAAAAGACTTGACTTTCTCGAACGAAAATCATAGCAAAATGATTGTGCACAGAAGTTCACGCGCGGTTGACTATTTGTCAAATTAATTTTGCGATGATTTTCGTTCTAGAAACTGGCCCTAGATGTAGCTATTTTACCCGTGATAATTATTGTGCTGGCGCCCATGGCGCGGGCCACCATGGCGCACAGGATGCCGATGGGCCCGGCGCCCAGCACCAGCAGGCGCTGCCCCAGGCGGATGCCGGCGCGGTTGCACGCGTGCATGGCGATCGCCAGCGGCTGTACTGCCGCACCTTCCTCCATGCTTAGGTTGTCTGGCATCCTTATGAAAATAGGTCTGTTAGACTTTCAAGCTATTTTGTCTGTTATTAATGGCAATGTGCAGACAGTTTCGGCAAAGAAGTGTCAACGGTATTAATATCATACCATACTTATCTGAAGAAACATACATTTACCTATACACGGTTATTTATAGATACAGGGTGAATTTTTCAAGTGGGTGTGGTTGGCCAAATCCGAAACTGTGAGGAGAATGGTACTCAAAGGAATCTCGTGCTCGATTTTGATGAAAACTAAAACTACATCATTGGATTTATGAGAAATCTATATTTCTAGCCAGGAATCGAAACCGTTGTTTAAAAAAAAATACACACTGTATTATTACACCATTCGGTAGTGTGGCACCATGGTTTCGGAAGGCACCACGGACAATTTAAAGTGAATGCGCAGTGGTAGACCGCGAAATAAAAAAATTCTTACGTTTTTTGTAATTTGCAGGTCAGTATCAGGTTGTATCTTGATCAAAATATGATTCGCGAAACCTGAATCCTCGCTGAAGAACTATAACGGATAGGAATGCGAAACCTGAATATAGTTTGTTCAGAATAAGTACCTAACTGAATCGATTCCAATAATTTTTATCCCATGTTATATTTTGTCCCTAAAATATTTAAAAAAGGTTAAAAGTTGGACACCAAGTGACACTAAGTAGTTTATCCAGTCTCCGCGCCGAACGGTTATAAGGATCGAATTCTGGGAAATAATATGTGCACATAACATATGTGCCATATTAAAACACCCGGTACTGTAGGTTCCCTACACTGGTGTTCCAGCCTCAAGTAGCCAGTTTTTTCTGATAATGGAAGGAACTAACTTGTGACAGAAATCAGCGATGTGTTTGTAGTAGTGGCAGAGGTTGCCGGGCGCGCCCATGGAGGAGCAGTAGCGCGGCGCCACGCACAGGTTGTAACGCCCCGCCTTGCAGTACTCGCAGGCGCGGCACGGCTGCGTCGGCTCGATGGACACGCGGTCGCCCACGGCCAGCGATGTCACACGGGAACCGATCTGGTAGAAAAAAAAAATTGTAGTGTTAAGTTAACTAAAAAAACAGTGGCACTCCGGGAGTGCCGACAGAAGTGAAAACTTGAACAATTACGTATCTATGTATTTTTTTAATCGTCTCATAAACAAAAAAAAAAAATTAACACCATACTAGGTATGTAAAACTACATTCTTACAAATACATAAATATGCCATTTAAAACACGTGCGGTGTCGGTTACAGTGTCGCGAGTTCAATGGTTTTTTCCCATCTCAAAAAATGCCCAACGCGCCTAAAGACGTTTTCGACTTCAAAATCATAGGTTTTTGTTTTCACGTGTTTGAAGTTTCGCTAGCTAGTTTAATTTGACCATGTGCGTGTGGTGTGAGGGCCACTTTGTTAAAACTCTTTGAAAATGTGCTTAGGATTTAGTGAACATTCCCAAAGAATTGTGAAAGTTGGTATCAGATTTTGTGAAAGTCTAATAACCGAGTTATAGACTATAAAGTTGGGCCCTCAGTTCTCACATAGAGGATTGAGGGCCCACCTGAAACTGATAAACTATGGACACTACAGAAAAAGTCTCTATGCCAAAATCTAAGCAAATGCCAAACAAAATTTGTGAAAACAAGATATTATCGCAAAACACTGTCCTACTTTGTATATCTTCGTACAAAATGGGCCCTCAATTCTCATACACGTAAAAGTTTATTACGCAATTGTAATGAAATCATTAACTTACAGCTACTGTTTGAAATCCTATATGCTACTAAATAAATTGTGAAAATTTATAAAAGCAAGAACAGGTCACCACTTTTTGTTGTTTGAAAGTTATCCCTTAGTCCTCCATTTCTTTTGTTTTCGATTTATTACGCTTATCGTATGAAAGATAAGACAAGTACAAAATTGTCTCCTTTTGTGTCAAAGTTGTGCAACAAATTCGATACCAGAAATAAATTAAAAGACCCTTTATTATATAAGAAAATCGAGTTTTATTTTTATTATCTGAATTTGCAAATAGGGTGACCACAATTTCTTTTAGATTGCAGTAAAGATTAGTAAGTCATAGGTTTTAATAAACTTTCTTCGATTTTTCGCTTATTATCGTCATAGCATTTGTACTCAAGTTTCGTGATAAAAAAAAAATATTTCGGTATTCGGATGATCACAAAAAAAAAATACTGTTACCCAAATCATTTTTGCTTGAAATATCGTTCGTTCTGATGACAATAATCGAATAATTGATTTATTATTTTTATAAAGGCTTTCGCCCAGCCATGGGACAATGTAGGCTAAATATAATCCTAACTAATATTATAAATAAAATTAATAACTAGCTAATATTATATTAAAAATATTATTACATGTATTATATGTATAATTATTATTTACCTCCTCGTACCTCGAAAAGCACGTTAAGCCGTTGGTCCCGGCTGTCATTTGTGGATCTTTGACAGTCGTTACGGATAGTCAGAAGCCCGAAAGTCTGACAACCAGTCTTACCACAAGGGGTATCGTATTACCCAGTAACTGGGTTGTGGAGGTCAGATAGGCAGTCGCTCCATGTAAAATACTGGTATTCAGCTGCATCCGGTTAGACTGGAAGCCGACCCCAACATAGTTGGGAAAAGGCTAGGCAGATGATGATATAATTATTGTTTACATATGTGCACAGTAGTTGTAATATTTAGTGTAGTTACTAAACAATAGTTTATGATAGTGCAGCGGAAGTTGTAGGTAATAAAGCATTAAGGCGAGTTTTATGAAACAGTTGTAGTGAAGAATAAAAAAAATAAAAAAAATTTAATACGCAAACACATCTTCGGTCAAGACACTCAATCATCTTCGGTCAAGATATCAAACATTCAAGGTAAGTTTGTTTTGATACCTAGGTACTAGATATGAGCGCCGATGGCCAATTCCACGGCGGCGGCGTGGACTGAAAATTTCCACAGCGGCGGCGGCGTCGCGGCGGCGCGGCATGGTCGGCCGTGGGCCCTTAGTTTTTTTTTCAGGAAGGAATTTCTTAAAAATAAATAAAGAAAACCAAAACGGTCTTACCAAAAAACACGTTATAAAGGAACGTATTTGTTACGGATACTGTTATAATAATTGGAGATCACGTTTACTGAAAAATAATCATTTCAGTATTTTGAGTTGAAGAGAAACAGAGTTTTTTAATCATCTCTATATATAATGTCGACTCGACTGCGTGAGCGACGAGTGTTGCGAAGCAACTAGGCGAACTAATGCGGTCGAGCCGCGCGTGCGAGCGAGAAAGCAAGTTGCAACTCATCGTGACGGCGCGCTGCGTGCTGCACTCGGCGACGGCGCGTCGATATGGACTCACGGCGACGGCGGCGCGCCGGCAGGGCGCTCATATCTACTAGGTACTCATAATTTTATAAGTTCGTAATATTTTACTAAATAGTACTTAGATAGACATTCTAAGAATTGTTTAGGTAATTCAATTTCACCTATTTATAAATTGTATTTAAAAAAAATAAAATATAATTATGTCATACTCCAGAAAACATCTTTGTTATTGTGCAAGTACCTACCTAGGAATAAAAAAAACATCCAGGAACGCACTGCTTTATTAGGTACTAGCTTCTGCCCGCGACTTTGTCCGCGTGAAATTCGAAAGTCATATGGCTCCATCTATCATCATAATAACGTTATTATTGTTTTCCTCGGGAACAGCATTTTTTTCGGGATGAAAGGTACAGTGGTTTAGGCGTGAAAAGCTAACAAACAAACTTACTTTCGCATTTATAATGTTAGTTAGGATTATATTTAGCCTACATTGTCCCATGGCTGGGCAAAAGCCTTTATAAAAATAATAAATACATTATTTGATTATTGTCTAGTAGTCTTTTTTATGTGATCGTTCAATTTCCGAAATTATTTTTTTTTATCACGAAACTTGAGTACAAATGCTATGACGATAATAAGCGAAAAATCGAAGAAAGTTTATTAAAACCTTGACTCTACATTTACTAATCTTTACTGCAACCTAAAAGAAATTGTGGTCACCCTATTTCCTAATACAGAGAATAAAAATAAAACTCGATTTACTTATACAATAGAGGGTCTTTTAATTTCTTTCTGGTATCGCATTTGTTGCACAATTTTTTTCACAAAAAGAGACAATTTTGTATTTGTCTTATCTTTCATACGATAAGCGTAATAAATCAAAAACAAAATAAAATGGAGGACTGAGGGCCCGAATTTTATCAAGGTCATAACTTTTAAAGAACAAAAGGTGGTGACCTGTTCTTGCTTTCATAAATTTTCACAATTTATTTAGTAGCATATAGGATTTCAAACAGTAGCTGTAAGTTAATGATTTCATTATAATTGCGTAATAAACTTTTACGTGTATGGGAATTGAGGGCCTATTTTGTACGAAGATATACAAAGTAGGACAGTGTTTTGCGATAATATCTTGTTTTCACAAATTTTGTTTGGCATTAGCTTAGATTTTGGCATTAAGACTTTTTCTGTAGTGTCCATAGTTTATCAGTTTTAGGTGGGCCCTCAATCCTCTATATGAGAACTGAGGGCCCAACTTTACAGTCTATAACTCGGTTATTAGACTTTCACAAAATCTGATACCAACTTTCACAATTCTTTGGGAATGTTCACTAAATCCTAAGCACATTTTCAAAGAGTTTTAACAAAGTGGCCCTCACACCACACGCACATATTTGACCTTGTACCTACGGATGGAAACAACCTGGAACTAATAAAGTAAAAAAAATACTATCTATCGTACAGACTCATATGTCTGTCAGTCATGAATACAGTTCGTTCACATTTATTTTACCTCTGACAGTTGCAACCTAACAGCAACCTTATTTTAACGAAAATAAAGATCACAATGATTTTGACAAACTTGTCAGTGGCAGCCACCCAACAGATGATGGGTGATCTCCAACGTTATTGGAGTGAGAATAAAGATCATTGTGATTTGGACATTGATGCAAAATCAGACGTAAAATAACTTGTGTGTCAGTCTCTTTCTACAGCTCGATGTGTCATGTTAGCCTGGTACTGCAAATAACTGAGCTTACTTTGACGACGACGCCAGCTCCCTCGTGGCCGATCACGATGGGTTCTGTGACGATGTCCAACCCGCAGGTTCCTGTGGTGTACATCTTCACGTCAGACCCGCAAATGCCAACGCAATCCATCTTTACTAGCACCTCTGCAACAAGCATTACCACATGAAGACGATAAAAAAATCTAAGCGTCGACTTGAGAAGCTCCTCGTTTCTAAGAGAAGTTGGGTTTTCCAAACTTCTCTTACTTAACATTTCTTAATTTTTTTTTAACACTTTTGTGTAAAAAAAAAGTTGAAAATTAAACAGAAAATTAAAGAAATAAAATTAAAAGAAATTTGACAGATTGTAGTAATTTGATGTGCTGGCGTCTGTACTATTAATCGCTAAAACACGCAACTATCACCCATGGTGTGCTATGCTTGGGCTGTCTCTGTATGAGATGAGGGCTTTGCCCCGCAGTAAAGGATTGTTGCTCTTATCGCTTATCGCATCTATGTAGGTGTAGGTATAACTCGAAGATGATACCTACCGTCATCGCTGATTTCTGGCACCGGACAATCTTCCTGAAACAAGTTGCAATAACCGATAAAGTTTCATCAGAGATTTCAGGTTAAAGTTCACTTTACACGTGCATGGTGCACATTGAGTGAATAGGTTTTCCCTGCAGGCTCCACAAGTCACTCCCCCATACATGCCTTCTCATAAATTACCAAACCAAATTCGCAATACGCTCCAAGAAAGGTATCGCCGATGTTGGCGATAAGTCTGCAAGGCTGAAGTGGAACTGAGCGTGTCACATCTATAGTAGTCGCTTTCAGACAGATGGGCCAAACTCGTCACAACCTAAAATGGACGTCGTCACCGAGGCAGGCCTAAGGCGCGAAACGTTTTCATACAAATGTACGAAGGCGCCGCCCGTCGCCGCGGCGCTTGAGTGTAATTAAAGACACGTCGCCTTCGTACATTTTGTATGAAAACGTTTTGAAGCGGCATCATGCCTGCGACGCGCCTTCACCTTACACCGCCGCCGTCTCTGTGTAATTCGCGCGTAAGATACGCTGGCGTGACGATCGGGAATAGTTTTTAACAGATTGGACGGAGAAGGCACAGGACAAAGAAAAGTGGAAAAATATTTGGAGAATATCGCCTAGCAGTGGAACAATATAACCTAACGGAAATTACATAATTAATACGTAAACAGTTTTAAATAAACTCACAATCCTGACATCGTAAGGTCCATGTAGGACTGCAGCGCGGTTATCAGCCATTTTCGTTGGGTTTCCAAAGCACAGTGGCGCGATCGTTTTAATTATGCAGTGATCATTATTTTGATACACACTTTGCTTAACGTTTCTCGTAATACAAACATGTGAAAAAGATAATAATATGTAATCGTGTTATCAAGAGACATAAAGGTCTAGTTTGTTTACTTACTTATGGCTGCTGAATAATCTGGTTATCTTTATTATTTACTACACAATTAATTAGTATGTACAAGGCAGTCTGAATAGGAAAAATAGACAGGAGGATTCTACTACCTACACATAGTAATTACTATGCACCGCTTGGCTATTTGCGCTATTGTAGATACGGGTAGCAGGTTCGGTTTCTTAGGGGTTTACAGAACCTAAACACTAAAGTTTTAGAAAACATAAAAGTATATGATCGACTACAGTAAACAAAATCAGAAAAAAAAAATGATATTCTTCAGGATATATGCTAGTAGATAGTGTGTTGAAAACAATACAATTAATTTGATACGATAGAAAAAAACATGAAAGATACCTCTAAAAACTTTCTTTTTACAATAAAAACCATACTAATAAATAATACATACCTACAATCATTCTGATTTTTTGTCAGATTACTCTACAAGCAACATATTAAATACCTACTAGTGTTTTAATTTTTTTGTCCAAACAATAGATTTTTTGTAATTAAATAATTGCTTCATATTTTGCAATAAATTACCAGCGTTGAGTCATTGTGTTTCTCTTTCTTTTCTATACCGTCCGACAGTGACCGCGCTTTAGGTCATGTAAGCCCCTTAACAGAATAGCTCAGCTGTTCTATTAGTTTTGACGGCGTAGGTAATCCACTATTCTATGATACAGCAGATTTGTTTTCCTTCTAGGCATAATCAGCTTATAATGTTCTGACTGCTGGGTCACAGGCCTCCTATCTGTGAGGGGGAGCGGGTGCCCCGTGCGGGTTGGCGGATGTCACATGTCTTTGAATTTTTGGTTCTATGATATGCCGGTTTCCTCACGATGTTTTCTTCACCGTTTTGAGAGCAGTGGTGATGAAATAATTTGCACGCAAGGCTTTTTTTTTTGCTTGCAAAGTAGATTGCCTGCTTGGGTCCGAACCCACGACTTTTAACTCGCAAGTCCTGGCCACCAGTTTTCCGCTTATTTCAAATACTTGTGTGAACAGTGAAAGCCTCATCAAATAATAAATAAGTTTTATTCACGATCAGTCACGAGACTTCAAACTTATTATTTGCACAATAACTATCTTATTTTTATCATATTTTGTTTGCCTGGTGAATAATTGTAAATGATTGTGGCTGTGCCGGGATAAATTATAAAGAATATTTATTTGCTTATGCACCAGTAAAAATTACTGTTGAAAGGAATACCTCATCCCGTAGTGAATACTTATAGGCACTGCGTTATTATAGGACATTATACTGCGTTCGCTATTAAGTTTCCAAACATGTAAACATACTGTTTGCAACAGCAGCACAGGTCGATAGATCAGGTTAAGCTACGCTTGGCGCGGTTGGTCTGTGAATGGATCCATCTTTAAATACCGCGACCCCTCCGTGCCTCGGAAAGTACGTGAAGCCGTTGGTCCCGGCTGTCATTCGTGGATCTTTGACAGTCGTTACGGGTAGTCAGAAGCCCGAAAGTCTGACAACCAATCTTATCAAGGGGTATCGTATTACCCAGTAATTGGGTTGTGGAGGTCAGATAGGCAGTCGCTCCATGTAAAATACTGGTATTCAGCTGCATCCGGTTAGACTGGAAGTCGACCCCAACATGGTTGGGAAAACCAGTGCGGCACCGCGCTGGCAGGACAAAACATGCTGCTGCGTCCAGCAATCTCGACGACGCAGCTGTACGTGTCCAGACTGCACCACTCCACGAAGGTTAAGGAGATCGTAGAGTACATGCGTGTGAAGACCAGCTGGACTTTGAGGGTTGATAAGTTGGAGTCGCGTCACAACAAGAACTTCAAGTCGTTCGTGGTGCGTGTTCCGACACATCATCTCGAGAAGTTCCTCAAGAAAGAGTTCTGGCCGAAGGGTGTTGTATACCGCCGGTTTCGTGGCCGGATACATGGCACCAGTCAGCGATTTACGACGCAGACACTTCGTGTTCGTTAGTTTTTTAGTTTACTTAATTATAATGTTGTATGTATTTATAGTATTTTTAAGTTATTAATATTGTATTGTATGTGTTTTATATGGGCCTTGATGCTTGAAATAAATGTATAAATAAAAAACCGGCCAAGTGCGTGTCGGGCCACGCACAGTGTAGGGTTCCGTAGTAGCCCGTTATCACAATGTAGTACGATTCTGTTGTTCTATAGTCTGAATTAAAAAAAATTACTTCATCTTACTTCATCTTAGTCACTTTAAAGGATTAATGCTAAGGATTTTGTATTTGGTACAAAATTATCCAACAGCCAAGTTCAACGACTATATACGCTAAACTAATAAAGTTATCTTAACCGCTATACTTTTCCTTTAAAGTTCATGAAATGCACTGTCATCGTGAATTTTTCCAGATTTTTCAAGCCAGCAGTTTAGGTTTTAGAGGGGGGGGGGACGCCCTACTGGAACAAAAATTTGCACTTTAAAGTTTAATATTTCGTAAATGGAGCATTAAATCGAAAAATAATTTTAGCAACCCCCAAGTCATTTTAGAAGACCTATTCAATGATATCCCACACGATGGGGTACACGACGAAAAAAATATTCATCCCCACTTCACATGTAGGGGTTAGCTACCCTAAAAAAATTTTTTTCCAAAATTTTATTTTACCACTTTGTCGGCGTGATATATGTACATATTGGTACCAAATTTCAGCTTTCTAGTGCTAACGATCACAGAGATTAAGCGAGGACGGACAGACAGACGGACGGACAGACAGACATGGCGAAACTATAAGGGTTCCTAGTTGACTACGGAACCCTAAAAAAAAAGGCTAGGCAGATGACTCACATAAAGTTCAGTTTGCACTACAACTTGAAATATTGCTGTGACTATACCTATAATAAATGTATGTACTAGTCATTTTGAAATCGACTTATTAAACAGTTTAGTAAAGTTGATATTCGTTAATGTGGAAATACCATCAACTGGAAACTACAACTTGAAAAGACTTTAGGTAGGTATTAATACACTTCTGGACACATCTATTGGCCCACCTTAGAGTTTAGGTTTCGATGGCCCCTACCGAAATATGATTGCTAGATTGAACAAAAACTGTTGATGCAGTTTTAAACCTGATACATTTTACCATCTTTTTCGATCGTATTGTTTTAAATTTGAATTCAGAATACCATACGACATGGAGCTACGCCTAACAAGTCGGATATGCGCCTTGTTAAAGGCAATTGATTTTTGAATAAAAAACATGTTTTATCAAATAAAGGTTTAATTTAATAACGCGTGTTGCCTCCATGGGCATCTACCACAGCTCTCATACGATTAGGCATAGAGTTTATCAACCGCTCTATGAAATTTTGAGGGATCATCTCCCATTCCTCTTCTATGGCAGTTTTCAACTCCTGCATCGTCTGGGCAACTGGCTGACGAGCCCTAACACGTCTTTTTAGCTCGTCCCACATGTGCTCAATGGAGTTCATGTCTGGGCTTCTGGCTGGCCAGTCCATAACTGTGATGTTCACATCCCGAAGATATTCCCTGACGATGCCGGCCGCATGGGCTCTTGCATTATCATGCATAAAAAGGAAATTTGGGCCCACATAGTCCGCGTATGGTATCACGTGAGGTTCTAAGCACTCACGAATGTACCTTTCAGCATTTAATGTTGGCAGCCGTGGTCCTGTAACAACCTCAAGTTGAGTTTTGCCGCTCGCGGATATACCGCCCCAGACAGTCCATGAGCCACCGCCATAAGCAACCCTCTCTTCAAAGCAGCATTGTGCGAAACGCTGTCCCTTACGTCGGTAGACCTACTTCCTTCCATCATTGCCATGTAACACAATTTTAGACTCATCAGAAAAGAGTACACGGCTCCAATCTTGCTGTGTCCAATTTAAATGACTGCGTGCGAAATGAAGGCGCGCTGTTCGGTGGGCTCGCGTTAGTTTAGACCCATTAGCTGGCTTGTGTGGTACCATATCGCGTTCTTATAACCTTCTCCGAACAGTTCGAGCGCTCACAGATACTCCGTGGAAGTCGCGAAGTTGGTTTTGTATCTCAATGGAGGTAAGGTGACGATTTCTCAAGCTGGTCGTCACGATGAATCGATCCTGCCTTTCAGTTGTGACCCGAGATCGTGGCCTTCCTTGGCGACGAACAAAGCCGCCAGTCTCTAGGTACCTCCGATAAACATTTCGGACCGCAGATCGACTTAAATTAAGTTGAGCACTCACGTTTCTTTGGCTGTGTCCGGCCTGAATAAGTGCCACAGCTTGGGCGGCGACTTCAGGTGAAGTATCCATAGATTATTGATAGAATCTCACCTTAATGTTAAGAATAAGTAATGTTTGTTGCAAAACCAAAGATATCAATCACTTTTTCAAGAATTAAATCCAAGTAAACCAATAAAACCAAGTTTTCTTAGTATTAGATTGTTTGATATCAACAAACAGGCTCCAAATTGTCTTTTGTTTCTTTAAATTCTGTGTTCGAAATTCAAAAAAAGACTATTGAATGAAATTGTGAATGTGCCAGGTTCAAAACTGCATACAAACTTTTTGCTCGACCTAATATAAAATTTTAGCTAGGACCAAACGAAACTGAAAATACAAGGTGGGCCAATAGATGTGTCCAGAAGTGTACATATTTGGCCTGTCAGCAAGGCTCAATATTCCCACGGGATCGAAACTTATGAGGGTGAAACCGCGGGTCGCAGCTAGTATTATAAATGCGAAATTGTATCTGTCTGTCTGTTACCCCTTCACGCTTAAACCGCTGAACCATACTATCCACTATCTACCATGCTATCTCCATACTAAATTTTATCTAAATCGATGAAATTTAGTATGGAGATAGTTTGAGTCCCGGGAAAGGATAGTTTTTATCCCGATATTCCCACGGGATTGATAATTATGAAACCGCGGGGCGCAGCTAGTATCGCATATAATGTTGTTGAACTGTAAAAATGAAAGCCATTGCTTCAAGTGTCTTACACATTACTCCGCAGGGTGCAAACAGGAGTGGTTCTAGGTCACATGTACAGACTCCAGCACATCAAGCTACCCGAAACTGTCAAATTTTCCCAATCAACTTTGAACCATATGCTTTAGCGATAAAGTTGAAAATCTATTAAAGAAATTTGACAGATTGTAGTAGCTTGATGTGCTGGCGTCTGTACCTGTGTGCAGTTTAGAGCGAAGCCACAGCATGCGTTGTCGGCCAATCGTTTATCAGTGCGTTAGGTATGTAGGTACCGCTATGGTTTTGAAGCAATGTGTTCCAAATGGGCATTGCGGTGTCGGAACGCAATGCCGCTTACTATGGCGTCGAAGTGCTTTGGTGTTGGATGTCTTTTGAAACAACAACGCTGCGATGCCGCTCCAGCTTCGTAATACATTATTCCTCCACGCTTCGTCGCTCAGGTCCCCTACTCCGTTGCGCGTGCGTTACGTTGCCGCACGACGTGAAGTACAGTCAACAGCAAAAGTAGATGATCAAAATCAGAAATTCAATACTAATGAACGGAGTTCGCGTCACAACTGTGTGGCGTCGAAGTGATTCAAACCACTCAACGCCACATCAACGCCACACAGAAATCACTTCGACGCCACACAGTTCTGATGCGAACTCTGTTCATTAGTATTGAATTTCTGATTTTGATCATCTACTTTTGCTGTTGACTGTACCTATATGTATGTTTTTGTGCCTTAATTTTATATGCAAGACAAGAGCGTTACCGCTCAGTCGTCGCAACGCGCTGTGAAGTTTTGTGACTTAATTTTATATGCAAGACAAGAGCGTTACCGCTCAGTCGTCGCAACGCGCTGTGAAGTTTTGTGACTTAATTTTATATGCAAGACAAGAGCGTTACCGCTCAGTCGTCGCAACGCGCTGTGAAGTTTTGTGACTTAATTTTATATGCAAGACAAGAGCGTTACCGCTGTCGTCGCAACGCGCTGTGAAGTTTTGTGACTTAATTTTATATGCACGACAAGAGCGTTACCGCTCAGTCGTCGCAACGCGCTGTGAAGTTTTGTGACTTAATTTTATATGCAAGACAAGAGCGTTACCGCTGTCGTCGCAACGCGCTGTGAAGTTTTGTGACTTAATTTTATATGCAAGACAAGAGCGTTACCGCTCAGTCGTCGCAACGCGCTGTGAAGTTTTGTGACTTAATTTTATATGCAAGACAAGAGCGTTACCGCTGTCGTCGCAACGCGCTGTGCAGTTTTGTGACTTAATTTTATATGCAAGACAAGAGCGTTACCGCTCAGTCGTCGCAACGCGCTGTGAAGTTTTGTGACTTAATTTTATATGCAAGACAAGAGCGTTACCGCTCAGTCGTCGCAACGCGCTGTGAAGTTTTGTGACTTAATTTTATATGCAAGACAAGAGCGTTACCGCTGTCGTCGCAACGCGCTGTGAAGTTTTGTGACTTAATTTTATATGCAAGACAAGAGCGTTACCGCTGTCGTCGCAACGCGCTGTGAAGTTTTGCGACTTAATTTTATATGCAAGACAAGAGCGTTATCGCTGTCGTCGCAACGCGCTGTGAAGTTTTGTGACTTAATTTTATATGCAGGAAGATGTAGCGTCACCGCTCAGCCAGCTCAGCAGCGCGTTATGTAGATTCAGCGCCTCAGCAGCTTGAGCTTGATTTATGGGTATTTTTGAAATACCCACAAGCACCCAGCGGCGGCCCTAGAATTTTTATTAGGTGGTGCTAAATCTTAATGTGGCGCTCTTGTCAAATTTATTTGCAAATCAGCACAAGCTTTTTCCAATTAGACCTTTCCGCGCCGCGACTCGGTCGATACTCCGCGTCCGCGCTTTATAGTAGTTACTCTATCATCGGTCATCGAATAGTTACCATCAGTAACTATTCGTTGACTGGTGCTTGGTGCTCGCATTTCGGTTGATTTCAGCGCCTCTCCTATGACGGCGCCCGGTGCCGTCGCACCGCTAACACCGCCCTAGGGCCGCTACTGAACCAACCCAACCAATGTAGAAAAACAATCAAACGACAGCTTTCAGAAAACATAAATCTTTATTCAAATATAAAAATATTTTATTTTAATTTGTACTTGTTCTTTTATTATTCTTGTAATCTAACAGGTATAATTTTGTTTGGAATAAATACCTACCTCTAAATATCATGACCAATTTGTAACACACTCATTATTTTAATAACAATATTTTCAAACTTAATCTAAACAACGAAGATGGTTCCTTCTTAACAAATAACAATTTTAAAATTAAAGTGTATCAGTATGTATTTATTATAAATACAATAGGTACCTACATCCATTTGCGTGATCAACCAACGTTCTTTTACACTAATTTGTCTACCTGTGGACAGCGTTGCGCGTTGTGATCACTAAAATTGTTTTTGTTAAATAAGTTGTAAGTTCTTATAATGTAACTGTTTGCTGTTCCTTTAAATAAATAAAAAACTTGATTGTGGGGTACCTAATTGCGTAAAAACACCATCAGTAGCAATGGGTTTAATTTTGACAGTTCAACAACATTCATTGCGTTACTTATGTTGTTGAGCAGACAAAGGAGGATGGGCGTTTTGGCACCAAAAACTAATTACATCCAATCAAAAATAGTTTATATACAGTTTTAAAGGTCTAATTATGTAGAACAATAGTTGTTATGGGGGACAGTCGCAGTTCGCTGTCCGTTCTGAGATATACAACCTTTAACATTATTTAGGTTAAATTAGGGCGTTTTGGTACCCGAAAAATAATTACATCCAATCAAAATAATTTATATACAGATTGAAAGGTCTAATTATGTAGAACAATAGTTGTTATGGGGATAGTCGCAGTTCGCTGTCCGTTCAGAGATATACAACCTTTAACATTATTTAGGTTAGGTTAGGGCTTCTGCGAAACAATCGTCTCGCAAAAGGAAGCTGCGGAAAGGGAGAGGTAGATCTCGTCCACTCACCCGGCCCGCAGCAGGCGCACCGGGAGTCGCGGAGGGCGGACAACGCCCTCTTTCAGCCCTAACCTAACCTAACCTTTAAAGGTTGTATATCTCTGAACGGACAGCGAACTAAGACTATCCCCCCTAACGACTATTGCTCTATATAAATAGACCTTTAAAACTGTATAAAAATGATTTTGTTTGGTTGCCATATTTTTCGGGTACCAGCTTCCATACATTTTTGCCCATCCTCCCTTTTCGAACATTTATGGAGCAATGTATTAGCTTCTCCTTCAAAATGATTCAGATTGTTATTGATAGTGTGTTACAAAATTAGGATGCTGTTCTACTCAATGATAGCATGCACAGAGTAGTTAACAAATGGAATAGTAATACGACACAACAGCAAAAAGGTTCCATCTGCAAAATTCATCAAGCTCGATCTGTTCTGAACTATAGTGTGCCTAGTAGGCAGGGCCGTCTTTAACCTATTGGAGGCCCTGGGCACTTAAGGGTCACGGGGCCCCTGTGTAGATAAGAGACAGTAAGAGAAACATATTAATACTTTTCATGACTGGGAGGCTAGAACCTTAGTGTAAATCGCACTGCAAATAACTTATTTTGTCATTGAATCGAGTACATTATAATAATGCGTAGAATGCAACGAATGTTTTTTTATGAAAGCAAGCCGGGGCCCCCGAAGATCACGGGGCCCTGGGCACTTGCCCAGGGTGCCCAATGGACAAGAGGGGCCTGCTAGTAGGCAGGGATTGACAGGGTCACGAGCGTTATAGAGTGGCGAGTCATAGAGCGAAAATAAGCGAATGCTAATTATTTACTAGTTTTGATCGTTCAATTAGTTACTTACATCTAAATAGTACTTTTTGTTGATACTTCTTTAGGCGCGGTTGGGCATTTTTTGAGATGGGAAAAGCCATTGAACTCGCGACACTGTTACCGACTCCGCGCTACATTCGGATGTGTCGGCTGTCCTCGGAATGTACTCGGTTTTAAATCCGATATGTCAGTGAGTGCTGGCAAAGTATTCTATTTGTGTTTTGTTTTCACTTTTGTCGGTACTTTCGGAGTGCCGCTGTTTTTTTAGGGTTCCGTACCCAAAGGGTAAAAACGGGACCCTATTACTAAGACTTCGCTGTCTGTCCGTCTGTCCGTCTGTCCGTCGGTCCGTCTGTCTGTCTGTCTGTCACCAGGCTGTATCTCAAGAACCGCGATAGCTAGACAGTTGAAATTTTCACAGATGATGTATTTCTGTTGCCGCTATAACAACAAATACTAAAAACAAAATAAAATAAATATTTAAGGGGGGCTCCCATACAACAAACGCGATTTTTTTGCCCTTTTTTGCTCGATATCAAAAATGGCAACAGGTAGGCACTTAAAATATTCACAAAATAGTCAGTTGTATTTTAACTTTAATAATAAATAATAAAATTAAAATAAAATAAATATTTAAGGGGGGCTCCCATACAACAAACATGTTTTTTTCGGGGTTTTTACCTTGTGGTACGGAACCCTTCGTGTGCGAGTCCGACTCGTACTTGGCCAGTTTTTTTTTCTCAACATCGACGGAACCTTTAAGCTGCAGTGTCCAGTGTCGTACCTACTAAGCCGAACGGGGAGCAGAGGGCCTATCGCCACCACATATAGTAGTATTATTTGAATCTTATTACTTTAGTGTGGGAAAGAGATCGAGCCTATTTGAGTTCCATCTCTTTCGTCCTGTATAGCTCCATCTCTTCCCACATCAAGAGGTGGTACTCGGTCCTCAGGTGCTGTCGGAGGTTAGAACTTGTTGGGGTTGTTAGCGTCGCGCGGCTGCACGTGTATCATGACCTTGATGCCGGCGCCCTGGCGCGCCACCTCGTAGGCCTGCACCGTCTGCTCCAGGCTGAAGTGGTGCGTCACCAGAGGCTTCACGTTGATCTTACCGCTTGCTACCATGTTCAGTGCGATGGGGTACCTGGGGACGTAATAGAAATGTAGGTATAGTTGTGCAAGGATATTTTGACGCGTTGCCAAAATCTGAACTAACGCCGGCCATCATGTTTTTAGGGTTCCGTACCTCAAAACGAAAAATGGAACCGTTATAAGATCATCACTTCGTTGTCTGTCTGTCTGTCCGTCTGTCAAGACCCTTTTTCAATCAAAACATATAGGATACTTCCGATTGACCTAGAATCGTGAAATTTGGTAAGAAGCAATGTCATGTAGCACAAGTAAAGGAAAAAATCCGAAAAACGTAAAGATGTTGTTACATACCTACAAATTTGTACGGAACCCTCGGTGCGCGAGTCCGATCTCGCACTTGACCGGTTTTTTTTATAACAATTTCACGAAACAATTCCAGAAACGTTTACGAAAAACGCTCAAATTAAAAAAAAATATGTTTAAAATTCTCATCAGATGCTTGTGGAACAGACCATATTATATGGTCGCCGTGCAGTAAACACCTTGTGATTACAATAAACGTTAATATTATAGGGGAAGACAAAAAATTCGTTCTCCAAGGTTCTCATTATCATCAATAGAAGGCCTTAGAAGCATCTTAGAACTTCACGTTTGTTCAAAATATGCATTACGAGGTTTTCTATTCAGCAAATAAATAATAAAAAGTAGAAAACATTCATTTTTCTTTAAGCACGAGGTTTTCACTGCACGGCGACGATATCCAGATATAGGATCAGAGTGGTTACTTACTCGTTGACGTAACGGAAGATGCCGCGGATGTCGACCTCCCGCGACAGCGCGCCCGCCAGCGGCACGGTCTGCTCGGGCGCGCCCATGCCCACCAGCACCGCCACGCCGCCTGACTTCGTCGCCTAAACATCAACAACAACAACATAGGTAAGTCTTCGAACTTAACCCTTAGTCTGCCGGAACGTAGATCAACGCGAGACACAATGGCTTTTTAATTGTGTCTGTAATTACGGCACACAATCGGTTAATGGACGGATGGGTAAGAATGGTGGAAGACCAAAGAAGCAATGGATCATCATCATCATTTCAGCCGAAAGACGTCCACTGCTGGACATAGGCCTCCCCCAAAAAGGGGGGGGGGGGGTTGCCATAATCGCCACGCTTGGCAGGCGGGTTGGCGATCGCAGTATGGTATGGTGGTGGAATGCATAGAGAACGCTGCTGCCCATTCTCCGGTACGCCCCTTAGTCGCCTTTTACGACACCCACGGGAAGTATGGGGTGGTGCTATTCTTTAAGTCCGGCACCACACAGACAGAAGCAATGGATGTAAAAGATGATAATATGGCTAGAAATGAAGTGACTACCGAGATGACGACTAATAGAGAAGTAATGGAAGAAAAAGACATGTTACGCCGAACCCAAATAAATTTTGATAAGGGCAAGAGAAATAAGATGATGACAACATCATACACAAACGGAAAGCATTTATTTCAATTGAACAATCCTTTTAAATTATCAAGTAGTCGGACAGTTAGTCAGAAAGTTGAAACTAGTTTCCTTTCCAAAACTTAGATCTATATGGAGAAAAACGGGCAAGAAAGTCAAGTCTCTTTTATAAATCAAGATGTCACAAAATCTTGGGTACTATATGGTTGCGGGCTTATTTTACTTGATGGATATTTTAGCCCTTTCACAGTTATATTTTTACCCCTGATTTCTTCTGAATCACTGGCAAAATCACAGCACTTCACTAACAATAAGGTTGCTGCTAAAGTGCTGACAGAGGTAAAATAACTCTAAAACTTAGAGTAAGAAAGCTATAGAGCATCGGGTAGCGTGGCCACACATGAGACAAAAAACTAACATAACTAACATGAGCTACATAAGTAGCTGCCTTGAAAAAACTGGCACGCACTGAGAGACGGAATTAGTACAACTTTATCCTTTTCTGTTACTTATAATAACTCAATACTTTATGCCTTTCTTGTGGAAAGGAAATGAAGCTATCCGCCGTCTATACTTTTCTTGGTCTAAGCTCTAAAAGGACTGTAGTTGCTGTCATCACTCTCACCAATAGCGACGCTCTGACGGTGGCCTGCGCTCCGCTGGCGTCGAACGACACGTCGGGCTGGCACCCGAGCAGCTCGTGTATCTTCGTCACCACTTCGGCCTCGTTCGCTTCTCGCGTCACTAGAAGCGTGCAGTCTGCGCCCAGCTGCTTCGCGAAGTCCAAGCGGGACTGCAGGACGTCTGCGGAGGACACGAGAGAAGTTATAAGACAAAGATGTTTAAGTATTATAAAGTCAAACTAATTTATTTGAAAGAAATATAGGTAAAGTCAGGGCAATTAATTGTTAAACAAATTGACTACCAACCTAAATTGTCCGTATATTCAAGTCACAACTGCCATTCTTTGACTTCGTTCTTCTTTGTTTTTAATTTTGAACTTGCTATGATCCCTTCTTGGTATTGGTAAATAAAACGTTATTTATTAATATTATTTGACAGTTGTTACAACTGCCGTGATAGCTATACGGCAATTTGACGTAGGGTGCTAATTTGCATAACAATTTAGAACTTATTGACCAATGATTTATATAGTTTGTGAGTCAAATCTATCAGTTTTTTCCGGCAATAATCCCAACAGTAATTAACTTTTTGAAACTGAACTGAGATAAAATCAGCCTCTTACCAGTAATGAGTACTTTGGTGGCGCCCATGGCCTTGGCAGACAGCATGGTGAGCAGGCCGATGGGCCCGGCACCAAGCACGAGAACAACGTGCCCGCCCGTGAGCCCGGCGCGCCGGCACGCGTGGATGCCCACAGCGAGCGGCTCCAGTAGCGCACCCTCCTCCATTGACACGTGGTCAGGCAGTCTAAGGGACAGAGGAACAAAAGAGTAACCATGGAGTCTTTAAGTTGTGGAGGTCAGCTAAGGAGTCGCTTCATGTAAAATACTGGTATTCAGCTGCATCCGGTTAGACAGGATGCCGACTCCAACATAGTTGGAAAAATTTAGGCAAATTGACTCAAATTTTTGGACTTTAAAAGAGACCATTATCTCTGATCGAGTTCGTTTCGGTATTTCTTCTCAGGATAAGTCAGCAAGGAAATGCCGGCGCTACATATTTTTAAATTTTTTGTTTTAAGAGTCCTGTTACATTTTTTACGCAAATTCATGATTTTTGACGCTGTAATTTTCAGCAGTTGTAAGATATTTTAATTATTTGTTTAAGAATAACGATAGTACTATTCTCTTTCTTGTAAGTTGCAGTTACACATTTTCATTTTTCTTTTCGTGTAATTTACTATAAATATTTTACGAACACAGTTTGCAAGAAAAACCGTTGGCGATGGAACTTTGACGCTCAAATTCACATTGTTACATTCAATTCTTATAAATGCTAAAATTATAAAAAGATACTTTGAATGTTTTACTTGTTTATTGGAGTTCTAGAATTCCTTTAAATTCCTTGAGTTTTTATGGATAAAATCGTAAAGAAAGCCTAATTTAAGCGATAAATGTCTTGATTCAGCGTCCATTACACTCCAAATTAACGCAACTTTATCAAATAAACTAATCATCACACTAATATTATAAAGGCGAAAGTTTGTGAGTGTGTGTGTGAGTGTGTGTGTGAGTGTGTGTGTGTGTTTATATGTTTGTTACTTCTTCACGCTCAAACGGCTGGACCAATTTGGATAAAATTTGGAATGGAGGTAGCTGACAACCTGGACTAACATATAGGCTACTTTTTATCCCGATATTCCCACGGGATCGACACTTACGCGGGTGAAACCGCGTGGCGCAGCTAGTATTATATAAAACTTCAATCTACAATGATCATTAGTTATCATCATTAGTTTTCGTTTCTCAATTTAATAAAACAAAATTGCAATAAATAAAGTTAAAATGCTATATATTCTGCGTCAATTCGGCGCGCCCCTAATTCCCGCTGATTACCGCGCAAGCGCTTGACGAGGTAGGACCTGTCGCCGAATTTTTGGCGCGCAGTCGTCCGGAGATCGCTACTATTATCGACTCGTGTACGCCGATCGAAATAATTTGATTTGCGTTTACGATCCGTAATAGGACTCTTAAGAGATCTTAGATACACAAATAAACAATCAAATAATTTCTCTTGTCTGTTCTTCTCCTTAGGAAAAATAGGAATGTATGTCTTGGAACGGACGAGCTTCAACTTTTTGACTTTCATAGACTCCGATATATCTAGGAACATTTCAAAAGACGGATTATCGCAAGCACAGCGCCGTTTTTCCGTCCAATAAAGTGCCATAGCACTTTCGCCCAGATTAGAGCCTATCCTATGCACCGTAGATATGCAGTGATAATACTAACTTGAAGCAGAAGTCAGCCGCATGCTTGTAGTATCTGGCGAGGTTGCCGTGCACTGGCGGTGTGGCGCAGAACAGCATGTCGGGGCAGAGGTGGTAGCGGCCCGTCTTGCAGAACTCGCAGTAGCGGCAGGGCACGCCCGGCTCGATGGCCACGCGGTCGCCCACCTTCAGGTTCTTCACCTTGGCACCGAGCTGCAGAGGCAAACGTGGTTTCAATTACTACTGGATTCTGGATAGCAACTAACCATCAGGCAGATGAAGTGAAAAAACCTTTGACTTTCACGCGGACGTAGCCGTAGCTGGTACTTATACCTACACCCATAGCACAAGACAACATAAGGCCTGAAATCCTCGAAGGGTTAGGTTTAGGCTATAGTACACTATAGTACCACATTTCGCCAGGTATGTCTAATGATCCAAGGGATGTACCTTACTGACGTTGCAAGGGGGGTTCCGGAATTGGTCTTTTAAGAGGAACTGAGACCACCCCTATGTGCTGATGGTGATCACCGGGGTGGTTTTAGTGAGGTATTAGTCGGGTGCCACTTTCAAACTTCCTCTTATCCGTGTGCTATCCTGTAAAAATTGAGCTTAAATTGGGCAGCATATAGTGTGAAGCCCTAGCATTAAGTGGAATCATAGTTCACTTCACCCAAGTTTTCTCGTTGTGATTTTTACAGAATAGACCGGCTGTACTTTTCCTAAACTCGCTTCTGCCCGCGACTTTATCCGCGTGAAATTTCACCCTCCCCTATTCACCCTCTTAGGGGTGGAATTTGGAAAAACCCTTTCTTAGTGGATAGGTACCTACTCTTCACAAAGAACACACCCTCCAAATTTCATGTCTCTATAATATGACCAGCGGTTTAGGCTATGCGTTGATATATACGAGAGTCAGGACTTTGAATTTTATATACAATATGTATATAAAATAAAATTATAACTTTTATATATAATTTTGTATATGGATAGATAATTTTCAATAGCAAACGCTGACCTCGTTCGCTGTTAGTGCTTATTTATGGTGTGTTGTATTCATCTATTCTTGGCACTCAATTTGCTGCGGTTGTGGCATATCTTAATTCTACGTCCGCATAGGTTCGTCTTGCTCTAGTGATGCGTAGTTCTGCTACGATTCTGTTAAACGATGAAATCTAAATAATTGAATTTATAACAAAAAAAAAATAACTTTAGTACAGGAGGCAGTAGCGAAGGGTCATATTTTGTAAGAGGTAAGTGGGAGTAGATATTTTTACTATGATTATATTATTTGTCTATAGAATAATGACTGTGCCATTTGTCAAAGGGAAGCCGGTAGGAATCGAGTTGTATGGAACCTTCACCACTGACAGGAAGCATATAGGTACTTATTCTTGAGAGTTCTTCCTGTCAATACTCCAGTTTTTAGGACAGTTGAATTATCACTTCGACCCATCGTCGCATCGCATCGCTTACCCGCGCTATTCTATTACTTCGTACTCGCTTAGCGTTCTTTCTTACTTTTTTCTTTTTGCTCGGCTTCTAAGGGTCTAAGCGTGATGTTAAATAATTATATAATAAGCCTAATAGCTATCCTCAAGAATTGCGGGCTATCAAATGCAAAAATATTTTTTCAAATCCGACTGGTAGTTCCGGAGATTAGCGCGTTCAAACAAACAAACAAAATAGATAGGTATACAGGGTCCCATTAAAATAGGCGGTTTTCACACTGCCCCGCATCATGCTGCATGTTGCGTGTCGACGCACTTACGCGCGTTCCTGCGGGAGTGCAGATCTGCATCATCGTGCGGGTTTTTTGCGCACTCACGCGCGTAGGTGCGTTTTGTAGATTCACGCACGGCGGCTCTCATTTATTCGCCGTTCTCTGTCACACACGTCACGCCCATTCAAAATCACGCGCGGCTCTGCGGGATTCGGTGTGCCATACCTTGCGTCTCGCCCCGCACCTACGCGCGGGGGTGCATGTTTCTCCGCGTGTATGCGCGTGATCCGCATGAACGCGCGTGGTTGCGTTTTCAGTGTGTTGGACTGTGCGTGTTTTCTATACAAACGGAGATACTTACAAGTAACGTTAAAACACGCAGTCACGCAACATGCAGCGTGGTGCGTGGCAGTGTGATAATCGCCATAGATGGACGAATTTTAACACAGCGCTCAGTTCGTCTAACCAAAGATATCCAAACCAAAAATATAAGATTTTATTTTGACCTAAAATAATAAATTGCCGGCACTTAGTGTATTTTCGTTAGCTGATTATTTTTCTTGTAAGTATTTATGCGTTCTTCTTATATATTTTTTTACCATCGTCCTTATTTTGGTGGTCTGAATGATTTCTAAGATTTTGTTCATCTATTTTAATGGAAACTTATAGATATAGAATTGTGTTAAAAGCTTGAGTATACATATTGCTACTAGCATTTATAACATCCGTGATTTATAACAATCTTTTGCTACGTTTTTCACTTTCCCTTCGAAATCCTAACATTTGCAGTAAGTATAACGAAAGAATATTCTGAATCTTAGATGGTCCTTAGTTGGTACCTTGGTACCCATACCTAATTGCGTAACACGCTATGAATCTAAATCTGAATCATGTTTTAGGATATTGCTAATCCATTGCTTTAAATGTTCGAAAAAATTATCTGCTCAACTACGTAAATAACGCAATGAATTGTGTTGAATTGTCAAAATGAAATCCATTGCTACTGATATGTGCTGTGTTACGCAATCACACCAGAAGATATCAAAATACCTACTCTACATAGTATGTCGTTAATGATGTTATCCTCCTATCTTGTATATTTACCGACATCATATGTTATTATGTTTATCATATCTATTAAACCGTTAAGTATGTACATTATAATGATTATCATCGTAAGTCGCGGCAAAGCAAATAAACAACTCGTAATAATTTTATCTGAGCTGTAGGTACCTACTTGCCTACAACCATGCATTTATTTAACTTTGAATAATTATTATAATATAGACGACATTATAATAATTGTAAGCATTGTTAAAGTAAAGTAAAGTAAATTTTATTTGCATAGATTGCAGGTACGTAAAATAAGATGTTACTATAATGTTTTCCTTAGGTTCGTTATGAATAAAATTACAGAAATTAAATCTCAATTTACTGTAGTTGCATCTGAAATTTTGTTATTGAAATAATTGTGGATTACTGGCTTGAGTGCGCTACAATAAAATAATACATCATTGTGTAGCTACATCATTGTACGAGGGGGTCTAAAAAGGCCACTTTGGAGAATCATAAAAGGATAACATTATGAATCGTAATATTGCGAAGACAGTCCGTGTTTTTCTTTTTTTCGCTGCACTACGTAGGTATAATCAAAGAGATTGGGATTGGATTTGGATCGGATTGATTGGTATTTTAGCACAGATAAAAAAAAAGTCACTAAAAATTTCCCCAATAGGATTTGATACGATTTGATACGGTTAACTGTCCATTATGTTATCCTTTTATGATTCTGCCAAAGTGGCCTTTTTAGGCCCCGAGGTGTCGATAAAAAAAACAGTGGCACTCCAGGAGTGCTCACAGAAGTGAAAACTTGAAAAAGCATATAGTGATTTTATAAATATGTTTGAAGGTCATTCTTCCCAAAGAAATTGTACCGCGCGTTGATGTCTTTATAATGGCCAAAACTTAAAACAGAGGTGTCGGTTACGGTAACAGTGTCGCGAGTTCATTGGATTTTTGCCATCTCAAAAAATGCCCAAAGGCACTAAAAAAGTTTTCACTTAAAAAAAAAAAATTCGTAGAGTTACAAGTTAGCTTAGCCCATAATCTTTTATTGCCTGCGTGCAGTGCTGCTTTATTTTTAAGTCAAACGTGACTGACAAATGTACTAAAAACCTTGACGTAGTACAAAATGTAGCAATCAGCAGATCGAGCAGTTTACGTCAGAGAGCAAAACTATCAGCATACACAATTGATATTGACCGTAACTTTTAATTTTATGATTAACTTAAACTTCTGCCCGCGAGACATTTCTTGTTCTCGAACCCACCCCGTCGCATGGCAACGCATCACCTGGCTTCGTTTTTCGCTCAGCAATCTTTCTGACTTGATTTCTTCTTACTTGGCTCCTAAGGGTCATACCCTCAAGAATTGCCTTCTTCAAGACTTGGACTATAAGTTGCAAAAAATATTTTTTCAAAATCAACGGGTAGTTTCAGAGATTAATAAGCGCGTTTAAACAAACAAACATTTCAGCTTTAATATTAGTATAGATTACATTGATTGTGGTCGCTGTCCTTTGAGGTGGCTTTACTCAACAAAATTCAATTAGTTAGGCAGGGATATATCTATACTAATATTATAAAGCTGAAGAGCTTAGACAAAGAAAAGTATAGACGGCGGGTATCTCCATCTCATTTCTACAAGAAAGGGATAAAGTATTGAGTTATTATAAGTAACAGAAAAGGATAAAACTATACTATTTCCGTCTCTCAGTGCGTGCCAGTTTTTTCAAGGCAGCTACTCATGTAGCCTATGTTAGTTAAGTTAGTTTTTTATCTCATGTGTGGCCACGCTACCCGATGCTCTATAGCTGAAGAGTTTGTTTGTTTGACGCGGTAATCTCAGGAACTACCTACTGGTTAGAATTTAAAAATTATTTTTGTGTTGAATAGTCCATTTATCGAGGAAGGCTATAGGCTATGTAACATCACGCTATGTCCCTTAGACGCTGAGCAGCGCACACCGCGGGGAACTGCTAGTCTTCACATAATAATATCGGAGTAATGTGTGAGAGCATACTTCTCCACTGTTTTATCATGGAGAGTAAGTAACAAACAACGCAGATTAAAAGGTCAAATAACAGACTTATTTATTGATAAACCCACGGGTGATAGTGCACTGACGTTGGTCGATCGGTACGAAAGATGCGTGTGATTACAAATTGTTACCTAGCAGGAGGTATTAGACGCTTCACTTTTGTCTTTCGTCTGGCATTTCACTTGAAGTATTAAGTATGATACACTGACCTCTAATAAACAACTTGTATATTACAGGTCAGTGGTATGGTAGCAGGTAGATGAGAGTGGCAACTGTGAAATGGTGTTGTCATTCTCGCCTTTCATTCCTAAAGAGAAGACCCCTGCATACGTCAAAATTTCAAAATTTTCGGTTAACGCCTCGACTGACAGTAAGAAAGAAAGAAAGAAAATACATTTATTTAGCACAGACTAAAATACACACAATACACCAGATACATATATCAGATAAAAAAAAAATAAAGATCAAATAAAAAGTGTAAAGTCCGATGTAAGAAATTAGCAGGAAAGTGTGCCTCACGGCTGCGCCAAAAAGTAGTATTTCGGCTTTCGTAATTCAAGTGTTTCTAGTACACTTGGTCTTGGTCGAATCGGTCTAATAAGATAAGCTGTCTTGACCACGGATATCAGTATTTCGGCTTTCGTAATTCAAGTGTTTCTAGTACATACATTAACTTGGTCGGCTAATAAAATAAGCTGTCTTGACCATCGGATATCTATGATCTTGACGCTCTTTCGTAAGCTACATAACATAATGATATAACTATTTCACCCTTTCATCGCATCGTTTCGACACGCCTCCTACAAGAATGGCTTCTATAATTTAAAAATAAAATTTGTATGTGACGAATTCACAAACAAAAAAAAAAGGAAGTCTTCCAAGTAACGCATTTCTTGTTTGCTTGCATCTTGGACATACTAGTTGATAGCACAGATCAACTGCATTGCGGCTACGTTTGTGAGGATCAATAACTTTAGTTGTTAGGTTCTGGGTTGCTGACAGCGGGCCGACACACCTTTTCCGTTTGGTTCGAGAGAAATGAGAATGGGACACCCTTTTCCTAGATCGTAATTTCGTTTAGAGGTAGTTTTCATGATTTTCCAAAGCCCAACGCGACCCACTCCTGGGCATGCCTTAGATAAAGACAGTCTTGGTTTAATGCCCTTTATCACTAACACTGGGCATTCCATTAGGTTTGGGTTTATGTAGGCCGAGTGTTAAGGAAAACGGGCACACGTTAGTCTATTTTCGAATGGTCTTAACCTTACCTATACCAAGACTACCATGAATTCATCTTGTGGATAAAAATGGGGTTTCTAAAACAGTAAACTCAGGCCCCCAGCAGGAGAAATAAAAACCGAAAGGAACCGCGACAGACAGAGCTGCAAAAAATCCAGATTACTTTTCAATAGCAAGGCAACAAAAGTTCACGATCAATGCCATTGCCGAGAGAATATAAATAGCCGACAGAATACAAATAGCCGATAAACACGTGTGTTTGTGGGTGTGTTCGTAAACATAGAGCTACGTAGTCGACAACACACCTCCAACAGACAATTTAAGTATATCAAGTAATTTTATAAAACCAAATAACCGGATCTTTGTGACTGACCTTGAATATTGTTTTGGGGTCATACGTGACAATGTTTGCAGAATATGTATAATTAATATCGTCACCAACCATAGTTGGACACCGATAAGAACAAATAAGCACGGCAGTTTTATGCAATTATACGTCAACCATATCAGTATAATTATAGGGATAAAGTTATTTCGTCAAGGTTATAGAAGGAATTTTTTTGGCTTCATGCACATTGACGTTCTAAATTTTTAACAAGCTGATGATGCATTTAAGATGCTCGTGGCGTCAGCTGGTGTTCAAACTACGTAACGTGCATTCCGACATTAGAGACATTTGTGAGATCATTTGACCAATAATTTATAGTTAAGTATAGGTAACCAATACATAGTTAACATAATTACATGATCGGCAGAAAGAAAAAGTCGTATTAATACATGTAACAAGGGTGGTAGCAGGTGGCGTTTGGCGTTCCGTAGTTAGTGCCTACCCCCATGAGAAATCCCCATCTTTAAAGTGTGAGTATAATGGTGGAAAATATCAAGTAAAGTAACTGGCTGGATATAAACTAACTGGCGTTCAAGATCTACCTCTAAGCAACCGTAACATCAAAAAGAGAACTGAGTGGGTCCAGTTGACCAAAGACTCTTACCTTAGCGACGACTCCAGAGGCTTCGTGTCCCATGATCATGGGCTCTTTCAGGACGAAGTGGCCGCAGGAGCCATTCTGCCAGTAGTGCACGTCTGAGCCGCAGATGCCGACGCAATCCATCCGGAGCAGCACCTCTGTACAGAAATATTGAATAAATAGGTAATATTATTATTATCCATTTATTTCAGGCATCAGGGCCCATATAAAACACATACAATACAATATTAATATAACCTAAAACATTATAATTACACAAAAAAGTTAACAAACTAACGCACACGATGGGTCTGCGTCGTGTTTTGCTGACTGGTGTCATATAGCCGGCCACGAAACCGGCGTACACAACACCCTTCGGCCAAAACTCTTCCTTGAAGAAGTTATCGAGATGATGTGTCGGAACACGCACCATGAACGACTTGGACTTCGCGTTGTAATAGTACTCCTGACCGAATATCGGTAATGGCGGCCTGTCTCAGCGGAGACTAGTCATCGACGCAGGAGATATTATATTGCACAAGTGCGTGTGACACAGGTGCACCCTCACTTTCATCGTCCTATAGGACGGCAATCCGAAAGAACCGCAGAGAGATCAGGCGCAGGACCAAGAACTTAACGTGCTTTCGGAGGAACGGGTATCTCACCGTCAATTTCCTAACTTCTGCTTGCTGCTATTAATTCGATATTATTGGGGTTTCTATTAAGAATTTCTAAACAATTCTAATTCAATTTCCAACTTCAGACTAATGTACCTGTATCTTCGAATAACCGCTCCAATGGTCTCGTGGACGCAAGCGCGACTGCAGAGCGTAGGTTCGATTTTGGAATCGAACCCCGAATCCCACGCTTGGAGCGGTTATTCGTAGATACAGGTAAATTGGTATGGTAGACTGGTTTGTGCGGTTAAGAGGATGATGAATGAGAGACCAATGTTAGTGGAAACGCCGGGAGGAGACGCCATAGAAAGGCGTTTACTGATCCCATTTGGTGAAATACGGTTCTTCAAATAGACCAGGTGCACAGCACCTACCTATACCCGATTTGTGTAAACATGGACGAATCAAATATTCAATTATTTCATTTGCGGGCGGATCTAAAAGGTTTACGTTTTGTGTTCGTTACTTAATGTTATTTGCGTACGAAATGAAATGTTAAGTATTACGTAAATGAGTTGACAAGAAAAACAACAGCTGCTTAGTTTGTGTGTCAAAGATGTTCTCAAGTAAGTAAAATCTTTGTAATTTCTTATTGAGATACCTATAAAATTTCTTTAACCATAAATAGAGTACGGACGACCTAAAGAAGGTGGCTGGGGTAGACTGGATGCGGAAGGCGGAGGACAGGGTGCTGTGGCGCAGTCTGGGAGAGGCGTATGTCCAGCAGTGGACTGCGATAGGCTGCGTTGATTGATTGATTGATAAATAGAGTACCTACCTACCAACATTAGGTACAGGATTGTAGCAGATAACGTTATGTTTCTGCCTTTACAAAAATACAATACATAAAATAGCGTGCGTTTATGTTCCTATACATTGACTATTGATCCACATAGAAGTTGGCAAACAGTTTTAACAACCATAAAGTGAAGTAGGTACATATTTGCTTGTTCTGTTGAGGAAGGTCAGTGTAGAAACTATCGGCTTATTTGCAACATATCGAGTAGATACGTTAATTTACGATGATGTTCTGTGTGTAATCGTATCTATAATCTAATCTAAGCATATGCATAGCAGAATCGCGGGATTGTCCAAAAGGGTTACCGCTGGCCCGGAACATAAAGGGCTAAAGAAGGAACATGGGTGGGTTTTAGTGTTTAAGAGACTGACACTCCCTTAAAGGGCTAAGGAAGGGACACGGGTGGGTTTTAAGTCAGTAAGAGTCTAACACTCCCTTCCGCTCCACCCAGAGCGGGAGGGGTCATTTGAGGATTTCCCATCCTCAAAAAAAAAGCCTGTAATGTTCCCATTGCTATGTCCGAATTGTGGTCGAAAGTGTTCGATAATTTTGATTCTAGAACATGCCGGTTTCATCACGATGTTCCTTCACCGTTTTAAGAGCAGTGGTGATGAAATATGTTACAGAAAGTGAAGCGCTTAACTAACTGGGTTTGAACCTACGATTTACAACACGTAATTTGCGGCTGTTACCACGATTTATTCCGGACTGGGCCACCACTGCTTAGATGTACGTAATATACCTAACGTTTTAATTGGCTAAATCTATTAAAATGCATGCTCACCGTATTCCATTATCTTGGAGACAATATTAAAGTTTTAATAGCTACTGATAATAATATTAGTTTCAGTGCCACAAGTAAAACGAATTTGTTTTTCGCTGTTGATATTCTCATTAACTTTTATTTAAATATAGGTAAGTACAATCAATGTAAGTAGATTGGCTGGGTACAAGAAACGGAATTAGGTACTTACTGTTTCTTACTGTTTGTTTGTTATGGTTTTAGTGTAGGTATAAGTGTGAAAATGTAGGTGTACCTTTAAACATAATATGTTGCCAAGACGAGACCACATGGCTCGCACTGTCACAAAGTTATCAAGATCTCATGTAGAGTCAAGTTTTTAACTCTACACGCCTTAACTCTACAAGCCCTAATTTCACAAATTCTACATCTTAGTCAAAATATGAGGCTTGGCCGCTTCGTTACTACAAGGACTATTGTATAACAAAAAATTAATGAACAGTGAATAAATTTTTCACCTTACGCCCATGTGGCGGTAGCGAAATTTAAAAATTTAGAATCCGTAAACACTTCGTCTGCCTTGGGAATCGAACCTAGGACCTCATGCTCAGCAGTACCGCTCGCGACTACTAAACCAACAAGGCAGTTTAATTAAAGTAATTGCGGCAGCTATCTGAGTATTGTAACCAATATTTACTTAGTGATAACGGCTGCAAACAACTATATCGACACACACATGTATGCTTGTGAGTAAATAATAATAAATACAGGATGGCAGGCAAGGACACCGCCGCGCGACCTGCACCCTTGTCTACCAATCTCAATCTAAATCATTTTGAAGGATATTGCTAATCCATTGCTTCATATAACCCATTAATAATAAGTATGACAACTTTTAATGTTTGGTTTTTTTTTTTTTTTTTAATTGTGTAAATCTATTATTTTGCACGTCACGTATACAATGTATGTCACGTGGACAAACATGTCTGTATCATCTTGTATGCACTTTCTATTTACGTACACACACATGTTTAAGCAAATAAAAATCTCTCTCTCTGTCTCATAGGTATATTCCAAAAATTTGACTCCTGGACAGCGTAAATAACGCAATGAATGTTATTGAACTGTCAAAATGAAAGCTATTGCTACTGATAGTGTGTTACGCAATGACCCCGCTGTTACCATGGCCTTGGTATAGCAGTATGATCATTCCCATGTCGTCTGTTCCATAAAAAATAAAATAAAAAGCGGATCAAACCGGAATGAGAAAGTTTATAGTGGATAAGATAGAGAATAAATCAGAAGACGAACAAGCAGGGGATCGAGGATTAGGGGGGTTCAGGGGATCAGACCGGAATAACTCAAATTTTGACCGCGTAGGTATTGCACTTTTCTATGAAACAGCAGATTTTTATCGACAAAAATTTCTACGCTAGGGAGGGTCTAGAATCATGTGCTGAACTCATGGTTACAGTTTTCGCTTCGATGTCACTGTCGGCCTGTATAACTAGACTTGTAACCATCTTGTAACAATTTCTATTACCGACCTCTTCTTACTGTCCCAATCCCATGTTACGTGGGCTCGCAAGGTCGCAACACATTTGGTTCTTCCATTCTCCCCTGTTAGTCGTCACTCTATGATTCACATCTTCTTTCATACGCACATCGTTTAGGTTAGGTTAGTTTGGGCACAATTAGTTTAGGTTAGGTTAGGATTACTTATATCATATACCATCACACCTGTATTGTTTGAAGGGAAAGGCAGAGGTAAAATTCGGAACACATAGATATATGAATACCTACACATAGAAATATTTTACATTTGAAAAAACATGAAAAACCCATAGAAATATTTTACACTAGCTTCCGCCCGCGGCTTCGTCTGCGAGGTATGTCGATAAAAACTACCCTATGTCCTTTCCCGGAATGCAATCTATCTCTCTGCCAAATTTTATCGAAATCCGTTCAGTGGTTTAGGCGTGAAAAGGTAAAATACAGACAGACGACAGAGATACTTTCCCGGCCAGCCGGGGTGGCCGGGAGTAGTCCCGCGAATTAAAGTGCCTGATCCGATGATCGAACCCTTGACCTCATAAGTCGATACGACCACTAAAATAACGAGTATTTATAGTCCGCCCAGAACTAGTTGGCCGCGCCTTAGGTATGTGAGCGGTGGGACAAGAAGCAGGGGCGCTTTGTTATTACGTGCGTTGCGAACAATAGGCAACCCCGCTGCCCTCACTCCCGGCCCCACCCAAGGCGCGGCCAACTAGTTTCGCGAGGGCTATGTTCACACACAATAATTATAAATATAATATTTTAATAAACTCACCATCGTCGGCTATTTGTGGTATCGGAGTTTGCACCTGAGAACAAGAAGCATATTGATGAGCAATACATCAACATCATCATATAACTGAAAGACGTCCATCGCTGGACATTTGGGCTCCCCCAAACATCGCAACTTTGACCAGTCCTGTGCGACTGTCATACTGAACTTCGAAGTTCAAAATACCGATGTACTGTATTCATAAAGTTTAAAATTACGAATTACGTGAGTTAGAAGGTACGCTATAACGAATTACTTAATTTAGAATGTTCATGATCGCGATGTACGGAACTTCGAAAGTTTGTTATGACGAATTACTTCATTGAGAATGTTCATCATCGCGATGTACGGAACTTCGAAAGTTTGCTATGACGAATTACTCTATTTCGAATGATCATTATCGAGAACCAAAATGTAGGCACTGCATTTATGCACAATAGCAATTTATAATTTTGTAATTATTTATTTTTCGAATCCATTATACAATTTTGTTATGCATATTATTAATACACATCAATTACTAACAAGAAAAATAGTGTCTAATTACGAAATTGAAAAATGATCATTCGAAATTGAGTAATTCGTCATGGCAAGCTTCCGAAGTTCCGTACATCGCGATGATGAACATTCTCAATGAAGTAATTCGTCATAACAAACTTTCGAAGTTCCGTACATCGCGATCATGAACATTCTAAATCAAGTAATTCGTTATAGCGTACCTTCTAACTCACGTAATTCGTAATTTTAAACTTTATGAATACAGTACATCGGTATTTTGAACTTCGAAGTTCAGTATGACAGTCGTCCTGTGCCTTTTCGTTCCAGCGGATTCCTACGCCCACGGGGGCCTTCCCACGCCTTCCCCTTCCAGTAATCACACTAATATTATAAAGCCGAAAGTTTGTGAGTGTGTTTGTATGTTTGTTACATCTTCACGCACAAACGGCTGGACCAATTTTGATAAAATTTGGTATGGAGATAGCCGAAACCTGGATTAAAACATAAGCTACTTTTTATCCCGATATTCTTACGGGGTTGAAACTTATGCGGGTGACATCGTGGGGCGCCGCTAGTAGAACGATAATTTAAATTATACATATGTATAGATACTAGCAGCGCAACGCGGTTTCACCCGCACGATCCCGTGGGAATACCGGGATAAAAAGTATCCTATGTGTTAATTAAGGTTATAAACTATCTGTGTGCCAAATTTCATCCAAATCTGGGCAGTAGTTTGTGCGTCAAGAAGTAACAAACATAAAAACACACTCGTGTGATTGATAAGATCACAGATATGACTGAACCTGTTTGCTGCGGCTTTTTATTCCTTAATAGGTGTAGGAGCACTCGTAGATCGGAGTTTAGGTGAGCTTCGATCTACGAGTGCTCCTTACTGTTTGGTGGTTTTTTTTACTTTTCGAATAAGTACCTAATTGATTGGTAAACTGTTTTTTGTCAACTTTGACTAGACATGAATTTACCCTAGTTATCGTATGTAACTAGAAAAGTTATTAAAAGGTACCTACTACAAATGGAGCTGTGTCAGCAAACCGCGCGTAGTCTAAAGTGGACAAATTTTTACCGCCAATAAAATGATCTTGGTTAGAGAAAAAAAAACTGGCCAAGTGCGAGTCGGACTCGCACACGAAGGGTTCCGTACCACAAGGCAAAAACGCCGAAAAAAACATGTTTGTTGTATGGGAGCCCCCCTTAAATATTTATTTTATTTTATTATTTATTATTAAAGTTAAAATACAACTGAGTATTTTGTGAATATTTCAAGTGCCTACCTGTTGCCATTTTTGATATCGAGCAAAAAAAGGCAAAAAAATCGCGTTTGTTGTATGGGAGCCCCCCTTATATATTAATTTTATTTTGTTTTTAGTATTTGTTGTTATAGCGGCAACAGAAATACATAACTTGTGAAAATTTCAACTGTCTAGCTATCGCGGTTCTTGAGATACAGCCTGGTGACAGACAGACAGACAGACGGACAGACGGACAGACGGACAGACGGACAGACAGCGAAGTCTTAGTAATAGGGTTCCGTTTTTATACGGAACCCTAAAAAGGAAAAAATTCCTCCAGCAGAAAACCACCAATTAAAAAATCAACATCCTATACATTTCTTTTGGGTTTTACCTAATGTGTGTGTTTAGCTGAGATATACCTCTATGGAAATATTGTTAACAACAGTAGATATCCAACTATTAACTATACCGTTTACATAATTATTTCTACCAGCTTATTATTTATTGATAACGTAAACACTGACGGGTAGTATCTTAACTATTAATCCAATAATAATAATTGTAGGCATGTAATATTCCATTCCATTGCTTGAGATAGGTACCTACTTAATACTTACAGGATATTTTTTTAATTTCGTAAATAAATCTGCTCTTCTATATAAAATTGCAATACGCGTTCATAAGGTATCGCAGAGCAATTTTTTTTAGTACCTAACCTACATAAAATTCAGAATTAAAATTTCAGGTTCAGAATTATGTTCGCTTTTAGCGATAAGACCGCCCATTGTGTCACCCTTTGTACAGTTTCTAGATTTATGTGTCTGTAATTTATATGGTGTAATAAAGTGTATTCTATTCTATGTACTGTATTCATAGATACAATTTGCACACTGCTTAAAAATGTATCCTATATAACTGTTCCTTGGTAGAAGTGTGGATCACTAACGTAACAAACAGTTTAAAACCAGATTAAATTAAAATCACTTTCGCACTTATTTAATTCTCAGTTCAGTCAATTCTATTCTATTGAACTTCAAGACGACTCAAAGTTACCTATTTAAATATTCAATCGATTACAATTCTAATTCCTCGCTTTGTTAATAGAATTATTTAGTATTATTCGTGTGGTTTTAAATTATGTTATTATCGACTCACCAGTTGCAAATCCTTGGGTTTGTTAAGAAGAGCGGTTAAATTGTCTGCGGCCATTTTAGACGTACGTTTGGCTCGGCGCTCACTGAACGACTGGTGAAGTTGTGAGGAGGAATGGAATGGGAGGACTGATTAATAAAGCAAGTTGAATGGGGCAGTGCGCCAATAATACATGTGTATGAGCAGGAGGTGTGTCAGACTGTCAGTTTGTGTGTAGACTTTGCCGAGTAAAATAATAGTGAGTTTTATACGAGTATAGTAACTCTCTAGATATAGCCGCACTATACCGCAAAGGTCGTATCCGTGACGTTCTTAATTTATTTATTTTTACTAACATTAAGTACCTACACATGAGCCAGGGACAGTGTTTATTTTTATTATTTTTAAATAAGTAAGTATAAGTACCTAATGTAACATTATAAAATCACAATAATCTCTAATGGTTCGTCGTTCAGAGAAACCGCTTTTCAGATTTTCGGGTGCTCAGTAGTGCCCCCGCCAAGACGAGGCAAGCGAAGCGCAAGGGCACTAGGACAAGTGGGAATCTATGAAACACGGGGTAGGTACAATGAAACAATCATAATAAAATCTTGAGGTTTTCAAATTTCCGCGCTCTTTTTACTCGACCAATCAGGTTATTCCTCAAGTAAGACATGAAGTTAGTTGCATTGAGGATTAGTGTAGCGTGTGAGTTTTGAAAGCGAAAAGTTGGTTTTTGATAGTCCAAAGTTTAGATTTGCAGTGAAAAAGCATTTAGTTTTACTGAAGAACTATTGACGCCAGGTTTGTGATATATTGTTTATCAGTAAATTGCATTTGTTATTTGGAGCTTTTATTAATATATATTTCAACATATACGAGTAACTTCAAAGTAAATATCTTGACAGTTCGACTGAATTTCTTTTAGCCAGTCTGGGCACTATGAAACGGGGTTCAATGAAACAGTGTTTCATTGTACCCCCATAAAAACGTTTTGTTGTTTTACCAGCCAGCTAGCCTGCCAGCCAGACAGCCAGACAGCCGGCCAGGCCACCGCCAGCTGGCCTTTGCCAGTCTTCCATTTACAACATGGTGACAGCGATGCTGAATAATTAATTGAAATTAACACCCAAATTCTCGGGATATGATGTCAATGGTGGACTTATTCAACATATAAATTTAAAATTTGGTATGTAAGCTAGTATTAGTACACACCCAACAAAAAAAATCTAAAACTTGGAACTTTTATCCCCCAACCCCTTAAACTAGGGGATGGAAGTTTCTATGAGACTTCCGCAAATTTTGATTCTAGAGGTCTGAAAATTGATAGGGACTTCTTGTTATAAATAATAAAATATATATTTCAGGATTTTTAGTAAATCAAACACAGAAAAAAAAGTTTTCTTTAGCAATTTACAAAAATAATTGAAATCCCACCAAAACATTTTCATGTAAAATGTTGCCAAGACGAGACCACATGGCTCGAACTGTCAAAAAGTTATCAGATCTCATGTAGAGCCAAGCTTCTAACTCTACACGCCCTAACTTCACAAACTCTACAGTCTACACCTTAGTCAAAATTAGTGGCTTGGCCGTTTCGCTACCATCACATGGGCGTAAGGTGAAAAATTTATTCACTGTTCATTACTTTTCTGTAATGTATTTTATATTCAATATTTGGCTACGCTTGCCGCGGCTGGTCTGTGGATGGGTGACCATCTTTACATACCGAGACCCCTCCGTGCCTCGGAAAGCACGTTAAGCCGTTGGTCCCGGCTGTCATTCGTGGATCTTAGACAGTCGTTACAGGTAGTCAGAAGTCCGAAAGTCTGACAACCAGTCTTACCAAGGGGTATCGTATTACCCAGTAACTGGATTGTGGAGGTCAGATAGGCAGTCACTCCATGTAAAATACTGGTATTCAGCTGCATCCGGTTAGACTGGAAGCCGACCTCAACATAGTTGGGAAAAGGCTAGGTAGATGGATGGAGTTTCAGCAATAACCTTCCTCTTCTTTGTGTTGATGGCACGACACTTGACAGTATCTCAAACTTCGCCACCTTCAGGGCGTCGTCGGTGGCAGCGCAGAAATCACGCCAGACTTCATGTTTTGGTACACAGAGGGCAGGGTAGGAGATGGAACATAGTTTGCCGCACACCTCCACGTCCACACCCTGCAGCAAACCCGTCGACGTAGTCCCACAAGTTGAAGTTTACGAGGTTGACGTTACATCTTCCCAATAGGGTGCGAAGTGCGAAGACGGTTCAAACAGCGACTTTTAAGTGGACTACAGGAGGTAAATCCTGCAGGAAGATGCTCGTTTGGTGTGAACGGGAGAGGGAATAGAATTCTGCGACGGTTTCCTGAGAGAGAAACCGTTGAGGAATTTAAAGAAACAGGTAATAAAGATTTCGTAACAATGACTGAAAACCGAGGGAACAATAAACGTGACATAATCATTATATTTTTTATGGTAGTAAAATAACTTCGGTAAATTAGGTAAATAAGCAGTAGTAAACTTTATAACGTTGTCGATGATAGTGGAGATGGTGAAATGTTTCATATACCTAGATAGAGCTATGTATGGTATGATACATTTAGTAGGCACCTACGTAATATGTAGGCAATATTTTGACTTAGATAAATAGGTATGTCTATTATACATACAGTAATAGACATACCTATAATAGACATACCTATTTATCTAAGTCAAAATATTGCCTACATATACTGCCTACAGGTATGCAAAATATTGCCTACAGGTATGTCTATTATACATACAGTAGGGGGGGGGGGGGGTCTGTATTTATGCTTTTGCGGTTGCACAACGACACGCTTTGCTTTGCTTGCTCGGTAGTATAGATGCAGGCCTACCTTGCCACCTCCTTCAGAGGCGGTAGGGTGGCGGGGTCTTGAGGGAGAGCGCCACGGTCGTGTAGATCCTCAAGGCAAGTCTGGCGGATGCACCTTCCCGAGGTTGCCACCCCGTTCTTGGTCTGATTCGTTATGAAACAGACGTAACAAAAACCACCAGGCGCCAGCACATCCTTAGCCCAATTCCCTTTACCCCATTATTTCCCGTCTTTCATCTTCCTGCCCCAACTTTCACAATCCTTCCACACTCCATCCCACCCACATCCTCATTCCTTCCACCTCCAATGTACCCAACTCCACTCCTAACCGCGACCTGTGACTGGGTGGTGGCGGGCTCGCCCATCACTAAAATCAGCTGGTGGAGAGTAGGAGTAAACAGTCACCTGCGCTAGGACCTGCGCAATTGAGCGCCGTAAGCGGGGATGAAGGAGTCCTGGGGGGTTGAGCTGAAAGGCAACACGCCCCCTTTGGTCTGGATTTCAAGCGAAACGGTGGCCCTACCCAATAGCCAGGGGTAGGGAAATGGTCATTGTGTCCCGTCAGAGGGCCACAGGCGAGGTGCGTGAGGTCCACTGAGGTCGTTCTTGGACGGCCAAAGCGGTAGGTAAAGGTCATGCTGACGGTGTAAGTGAGGGTTGATCAGTTCGTGAGGGGTTTGGCCCTTTGAACCTTCCACGCCAACCCGATCGAGCACCCGATGTCGCACTGTAAACCAGCCTTGCGCACCTATATCTCTCTGGTAGTCCTAACGTTCGAGCTTTTTTGTAGTGAGACGTTCCCAGGTGCGGGCTCCATGGAGGGTGGGAAGCCAGAGAGACGAAATTCAAAACTTACATAACATGGAAAATTTAAGGCCAGTTATTTTAACCAACACCGGAGTGGAGGCGAAAGCCAATGAGACTCCCAAGGGGGGTGCTTGCACTTCCCTCGCCCCTGGTGGCCTTGCAGCTAACGCTGCGGGTACCAGCGCGGGTGCTGGTCCGGCTGTGGCGAGAACCGCAGCTAAGACCAAACACAAAAAGTCCCAAAATAAACAAAGGACGTCGGCGCTGACTGGGACCAGTAAGTACCGACCCTTCTAAAACTCAGGCGAAGGCCAAGGCGACGAATAATACCACTGCCGGTCTGACCCTCACCACACAGATCCCGGAGTTGGGTAACACCAGCGCCGGGCATCCTGTCAAACACCCTCCTCCTCAATCCTCCTCTCATCAGGCGGCCGTCACCGGTCAAACGGAGGCGGATACGTTCGCACATGCCTGGCAAGTGCAGAAACGCAAGGGCAAGGGTAAAGGCACTCAACAAGCCCGAGGCCCCCGCACTGACCCTTCAGGTCCACCAGCTTCCTCAACACAGAGCAAGCAGAGGGGGAGAATGACGAGGAAGGAGCGACGTCAAGAACGCAGGCTGCTAGGTAAAGGCAGCCAACACAAACAGGCCACTGCCGCTAGGTCGGCCAAACCGACTAGCGGCCAGCTGAACTTCGCCGCCGGAAAGCAGTCACTGGCGGAGGCCGGTACAAGCCGACCTTCGCCCAGCCAGCCGCCAACCAGCGCCCCGGAGAAACAGGCTGAAGGTAACTCCAGGCGACCCGATTGGAAGGATCAGGCCGCGGCCAAGCGAGCTCTCAACGAGACTTTAACACCTCGGGGAGAGCATAAGCGGCCGCGTCTTGATCAATCCAAACGGGTCCCTCAAAAAAGCTACGCCCAAGCTGCAAGCGCAACCCTAGACGTCGCGATCACCTGCGAACGCACGGGGATCCTCAGCAGGGAAGTATCAGACCAGGTACTCGCCGCCATCCAGAGGCAGATCATCCTCGAGGCCTGCTCCCCCAAACAAGACACTCCGGGGCCGACATTCAATGCCAAGCCGCTGTTCGCCGGAGGAGTTCTGAAACTGTGGTGCGGAAGCGACCACACCTTAGCCTGGCTACGGAAGACAGTCTCCGATCTTTCTCTTCCTACTAGCATTTCTCTCGTAGTGAAGAGTCAGTCGGAAATACAGAAACGAGCATGATGCGGCATCGTGATCCCAGACGAGCAGGGGGTATATGGAGAGTCGACACCCATACGCAAAATACGCGCATTGACGTGGAGTTGCGGACACCAGCCCGTAGTACCTATTACCTATTATTATACATACAGTACCTATCTAAGTCAAATATTGCAGTGCAATAATAAAATCTCTTTTTAAGATATGATGAGATAAGATATATTTATTTGCTCAAACATTGTGTACCTACACATGCACTAGAATAAAAATGCATGCAGGATAACATTAAAAAAATGTTTTAAACTTTATATTTTTGTTTTTATGGAGTGAAAATATTTTGAATAATAATGATTTTTAGGGTTCCGTACCAAAATGGTAAAACGTAACCCTTACCTATAGTGAGAAATTCGAAGTGGAGATACTAGGGCATGTGGTGTATCATATGAAAGGGCGCAGTTTGCACATTCTCAAACATAATTTTTTTTAGACCGTATGGTTTTAGACTTTTTGATGATAAATGTAAAATAATACCGTTCCCCCGTTATCTCCGAAGTTTGCAAAGAGAAAAATCTGAAATAATTCTATATGATAGAAGTTTATGTAAAGATTACAGGAAAAATAAAACGATGTCTCTAAATATCACACTTTTTTTATTGCTGGATGGGCCCGCTCTTAACCTCGATCACGCCTTACACACACACACACACACACCGACATTTTGATTATTGTGAGGATAGATTAATGAAATTCACGGATAGCAAGTAACGGTGTATTCAATACTAACAAAATAAAAAAACAATGTAGGTAGGTACATTAATAAAAAACGTCTCACTCGCGATGATGATTAGTGTTACGAATGAGACTAGCAGCACCATCTAGTAGTGAGGCGCGTAAACACACTTTTACAGAAATTATAAAAAAAATACATTAGTTCCACTATTGGACAAGAGATGGCGCTGACCTAAAACTGCAATATTCTACACCGCAGTGTTAAAATTCTCTGACGAATATAGGCCTCGCAGATGAAAATTTAAAAACATTTCACAATACGGATCCCTCGGTGCGCGAGTCCGACTCGCTCTTGACCGGTTTTTTTAGTTTCATACACACCTAACAGCGGGGTAATTGCGTACCTAACACATTATCAGTAGCAATGCGTTTCATTTTGACAATTTTCAACAAATATTAATTATAATTTGGGGGCAACATGTCCTGAGGTGCTTATGAATAGTGGAGAGGTATTCCACGGCTATCAGGACAATCCCGGAAGTACGGTCAAGGTCCCTATCAGTATCTTACTGGAATACTTCCTTCCTCCGAGCACGTTTGCTCTTGCGAATCTCTACTCAAGCCGGTCAATAAAGGCTAGAATGAGGTGAGGAACAAGACTTCTCCCGGGAGAAAGGGCCCGTGGGGTCGCTACTGCCCAACAGCTCGCCACATGCTGCCCTGCGGGTTTCTGTATTTCTTTTGGTCTGGCTCCTCAGCCTCACCTTGTTTCGGCAAAGTAAACTCTTCCGGCACAGGCCTAGAGTTCGGGGCGCGCAAGCCCCACCACGACGTCAACGTAGAGATACGGCGGTGGGGCAAAACAACAAACATTAATTATAGGTCATTATTAATATCATCATTTATTATTTTTCACTTTATTATTTATTGCGTTATTTACGTTGTTGTGTAGACACATTTTTCGAACATATGAAGCAATGGATTAGCAATATCATTAAAAATGATTCAGATTGAGATTGATAGTGTGTTACGCACTATCACATCAGCCCGACCGGCGACTTGACCCTTATACACACGACTAGTGATGTACCTGGTGGCAATATTGCCACTGCCGGCAATATTCCCAATGTTGCCACTACCGGTAAAATACCAATATTGCCAATATTGGCAATGTTGCCAATGTTGCCTGTCAAATAATATCAATATATTTTATTATTACTGCAATTGTAATCATCGTTTAGTTATATTTGTGTAGTATATCGATCATAAAATATTTGAAATACGCACACGCGTGTCGTTCAAAAAGATTTTTCATTGTGTATATCAAAATTAGAATACAAATGTTCTCATTATAATATCATTAGAAAATAATTATAATCACTACTAAATACTACATGAACAACGAAATTACACTTTTGAACTTGTAAATAAAGACCAGAACCATGAAAAGATACATGCAATTTAGAAAACTAATTGAGTTATAATAACGTAACGTAAGTACCTACCTAAATGTCGTTTACAATCCCTCGTGATTTAGTAACAAGGTGTAGAGCTAAACAGTCATAATTACGATGTGCTATCAACTAGTTATTTTGCTATTCTACATATCTTTAGCAGCCTCAGTCATGGCACCGACGCACTTGCTGATAACGAGGGCCGGGCCCTGCTATGCCCCTGCAAGAACCCCCATTACCGTTTCCGAGTTGAGGTTGTCCACACAGACGTACGAGTCGTTGCTCAGTGGGGAGTTCAACGTGTCAGAGGATATCGAGAACGGCTGGAAGGTTCAGGTGATTTTTTTAAATTCAGTGTTTGCGTATTGCATTGTGTTGCCAGTTATTCTGTGACAGTTTATCGCAACGAGCTATTTACCATTGTTTATGTACAGACAGAAGATCTACATCTTCTGTATGTGATAAGGGATGGTTAGTAAATATTTAAGTATATTTTTTACAGATAACGTAATTTCATTTATTTAAACTGCCGGTCGATTCTGTAAAAATCTCACCGTGAAAACTTAGGTGAAGTAAGTTTGTTTTTGTTTAATTACATCGATGCAATATTATGATCCGTGACCCCGGCAAATTACCCCTGCGCTACAGATATTTAAGTACGGGTTGCTCTAAGATGCTGTTATAGAAAATTGTCCTCATCTGAGCCGGGAGCGGTGGCGTTTCTTGAAGAGATAAGATTATTATGTTTTTGAAGTGTAAACTTCGTTAGCGGCGTTGTACACTTTTTTTGTAATGGGTAAAAAATGTTAAACTCGCGGCAGGTCACGAGACCCTGATCGTAAGATTCATAAGACGAGACGTGCAACACCAGATAAACACCCGTAAACACCCATAAACACCCACAAAGTTCGGTTTTTATCAAAGCACCGGGTTTAAACCCGGGTGGATTGCCCATATATAGACGTGACGTGTCACGTGACCCTGATCGAACATTCGTAAGAATCCAAAATATCAAAAATTGAAAACAAGTACCTACACAGGATCAAATTACAGACAGACAGACAGACGGTGACGGTGACAGTGACGGTGACGGTGACGGTTACGATGACGATGATGGTGACGGTGACGATGACGGTGACGGTGGCGGTGGCGGTGACGATGACGTTGATGGTGACGGTGACGGTGACAGAAACGGAAACGGTGACGGTGACGGTGAGGGCGATGGCGACGGCGACGGTGACGGTGATAGTGACGGTGACAGTTACAGTAAACAACGTTAATATTCAAGTTTTCACTTCTGCCGGCACTCCCGGAGTGCAACCCGTCGTTTTTTTTTGTTGTTGAGATTTAATGGTTTTGCGAAAGTCCACTAGCGACTTTAGAAGTAAAGTTGTTGCCATCGCAAGTAGAACCAAGATGAGCATGAAGATTGTCACAAGCTGAAGGGTGAATCGGACTGTAGATAGTTATGATATACAATGACAAGAAGGGCTTTGTTTAGGTTTTTTCTTTTTCTTTGTTTAAGTGCTAAGAATATTGTCCTATCAACAATGAAATTGCATTTTGTCAGTTAAATGGCTGGTAAGATAGTCTCCATGTTTCCAGGCAACAATGCAGAAATGCGTGGACATTCGCAACATGGACTCGTGCGACTTCTTCCGGTCCTTCTACTTGGTTCAGGACGGCTGCAGGGATAAGGATGAAGACGAGCAAGAGACATATAGTAATATGATGTTCCACTACGCGCGACCTAAGTGAGAGCTTGACTTTATTTGTAAATTTTTCTTAAAGGCCTTCATCTTATGTTTCTATTGATTTAAGAGAAGAAGCTGGCGCCTGTTCTTCGTCATCACTGTTGGAGACTTCTTCAATGCTGCCTACACCTAAGTACCGCGGCTTGGTTCGATTTTCAATTTCTATACCATATGCAGAGAGATATATACATAATTATAATCAAATCGCAGCGGAGTCAAAACTTTACAATCATATTTTTGAAAAATAGTTATTGCTACGAGGTGTGGGAATGATTGCCAAAATTATAGTTTTAAGAATTTCTGTCTGCTTGTCTATTTACCTGTTAGTCTTTGACTGAATGTATGTTCCAGCATCACGTATATATTGCCGGATACATAATATTACTTAAACAGTTCATAGGTATTCCCTGTAAGTCAGGTAAGTCTCTAGGGTAATAAATATTCTATTTATATCACGCTTTATGGGCTGTGTAGAATGAGCAATATTACATTCTGTTCGTATTCTTCTACAATTCTTCTATAGTTTACCGCAAATTGTAAAAAGACGAGTCAAAATGTTAAAATGTTACAGATTTATCCTTTTCAATGATTATTATCATCACGCTATACCTTTTTCAGTCAGGTAGGTACTTTAACCGCTCTACCTACTGGCGCAAAGGTAAAACGGTCAAAGGATACTGTCCTTAACTTTTTATGAAAGTTTGATCTGCATTCATAGGTCAGCAAGAAAAAAAACCGGGCAAGAGCGAGTCGCACTCGGGCACCGAGGGTTCCGTACCATCATATGTGTTTAAATTTTAACACTGTACACTGCGGTGTAGAATATTGCAGTTTTATGTCAGCGCCATCTCTCTCCATCTCTCATAGTGGAACTAATGTAAATTTTGATATAAACAGTTAAACAAACTGTTTATTCTTATAAAAAAAAACACAAATACATACAAATTAAACATTTACTAACATATTAAAATCAAAATCATGTAGGCTGAGAATCAGCACTTTTTATCTTTAATATTCCGAGTTACTTTTCATTCATACCTACTCCTATTCCTAAATGCAGGTAAAAATCTGGATTTTTTACATTGTCGTATAAATTATTGTTTAGTAGGTAGTAGTAAACAATAATTTTAGTGTGTTTTTCATAATTATGTAATTGTTAAAAAAAAACATTAATAGGTAGTAAACAATAATTTATACGACAATGTAAAAAATCCAACACAATAATCATATAATAGAGCTCCATCTACATCCGTGATTATTAATAGAGCTCCATCTACCATCTTCAGCCGTAACTAATAGTTTTGGATACTTTCGAACTAGATGGCGAATTGTGCTGTCAACACAAAATTAAGAGAGCTTCCTGTCTATTACACCGCATTATATTGTAGTCTTTGTACGGAACCCTCGGTGCGCGAGTGCGACTTGCTCTTGACCGTTTTTTAATTTTTATTTCATCGATGCGATGTTATGATCCGTGACTCCAGCAAATGACCCCTGTGGTAATACCGTAAATAAATAATAACGTTTAATGAAATTAAAATATGTTCAGAAAACGAAAACGCGTATAGGTACGTGTTTTAAATTAATGTCGCCAATAAAGCGGCACGCTGTATTTTTTAAATTTTCTATTACAGATTAGATTGTCCCATAAAGGCAGGTCGTTACAAGTTCATAGATTACCCGCTGTTCACTGAGGACAACTACCTGGTGGTGCCCGAGACAAAGATATCGACCAGCGTGTTCGGATACACTTTCAGACTAGACGGATTAACTGAAGAAAGTCGTAAGGTTAAAACTTCCTTTTTCCACATCTTGAACGAGACATATCGTCTGTTTAGTGGTCGCAAATGCGCGACTACTGAGCATGGAGCTACTCTTTGGCTGGCTATATCCTTTTCCACTTCCGCTTGTGTCGACTTTATGCGACACATATTTCCGTGCCCCTACCGCTCGTGTCGTATTTCTGCACCAACATGCATGATTTTTTCGTTTTATTCAACGATTGCTCCTCCTTATTTGTTGTTTGTATTATTTTATCGATTTGTAGCCGCGCGCTAGGGGCACGGCAATTGATATTTAGCCAAGCGCTTAAAAGGTTAATAATCACGGAGTAAGTAGTAAAAAAAAACGACGGTTTGCACTCCGGGAGTGCCGGCAGAAGTGAAAACTTGAATATTAACGTTGTGCATTTCTGAGATTATGGAATCTTACGAATTTTCGATCAGGTCACGTGTCCTGACGCGAGTTTAACATTTTTAAAGAAGTTTTCACTTCAAAAAACATTGTTTATTTTATCGTGTTTAGATATCGATTACCCATTGCGTCTGCGAAGTTTAGCTAGCCAATTTAAAATAGCCCTGAGTCCCAATTCTCTCACTGACTGAAGCGCAAAACCTAGAAATACATTTTTTTACAGAGATTTTTCGAAATTCCCACGAGATAAGAAATTTATAGGCGGATTAAGTCGCTGGCAAAATGCTGTCTACTTATAGAAGAAAGTTAGATAATTATATATATTGATTGAAATCTTTCAGATATTCTGCGTGGAAGCGCTGTTACAGCTGATATACACGCGGAGACACAACTGGGTGGAGAAGACTCACATTAAAGACATTAAAGAGACTACTCTCAGTACACCTGTCTCGGTCAGTGGGGATGAGGAATGAGACGGATATAAAGAAAATAAGAAGTATGACATGGATTAAAATTAATGACATAAGAAGTATGACATGGATTAAAATTAATGACAATAAGTTTTCAATATTATGGCAAAAAAATGGAATGCAATCAATGATTTCCGCTAGTAACAAACAATAGTCTATAAGTCAATGAATGCAATGACAAATTTGATTTTTGTATTCTTTTAACTTGCTTACATAGGATCCAAAAAATCAAAGTCAGGTTGCTAAAAGATGATTTAATTATGATTTTATAAAAACATGTTTATTATACATAAGGCAACACAACCATACAATAATATTATCAAGCAAGGTACATAAGTTACAATAATATTATGAAATAGTTAAACATGAAATCAAGAGACGTACAGTCAACGGCACGTCCAACGTTAACTGTGACAGTTCTTTTGTTTAGTAGAGTAAGAGCGATTTTTGTAGTTCAAGTGGTACTGTATTACTGACGTACGGTTGTCCATAGTCCATAGGTACAGACGCCAGCACATCAAGCTAACCAATCTGTCAAATTTATTTAATAGATTTCCAACTTTATTGCTAAAGCATAAGGTTCAAAGTTGGTTGGGAAAATTTGACAGTTTCGGGTAGCTTGATGCGCTGGCGTCTGTACATATAGTCGCGGTCCGAAAATAATGACGCGGCCTGCATTGAACACTAGCTAGTTCGGTGCTTGGTGGGTCTCCCCTGACCTGACGTTCCAGGCCTGGGATTGCTTGCACTTAAATAAAAAATATAAGAAAATTTTAATTAGTTATATGACAAGTATTATCAGTCTCAGCAAGGGGAATCGTATAACCCAGTAGGTAAAAGGGTTGTGAAGGTCAGATAGGCAGTCGCTGAATGTAAAATCTGCATCCAGTCAGTCTATGCAGATGATAAAAAGAACGCAATTCAAATGAAAGGGGCAGAAGCTTTTGTTCATAAATGCGGACAAGGTTCTTCAGAAAGGTCAGGTGCGTACTACTCGCAACCGTCGTGCACATCTTTATCCAGGTATGAACGTAAGCGAAGAAAAAGGAGTAGGTATGTTACGATCGACGCATGCGGCGTGCTGTAGTCTCTGCCTACCCCATGGGGAAAAGGCTGGAGTGTAAGTATGTTGTTTAATCATTTGAAGGGCAGTGTATGGTTACTTGTTGCTCAGAGCGGGATCAATGCGCGCGCGCTTGCTGGTGGGCCCGTCGCAAGCCTCGTCGCCTGCACAGCCCCCACAGCCTGCAGGTGCCGGCTGCTCCTCATCGCCTGCACAGCCCCCACAGCCTGCAGGTGCCGGCTGCTCCTCATCGCCTGCACAGCCCCCACAGCCTGCAGGTGCCGGCTGCTCCTCATCGCCTGCACAGCCCCCACAGCCTGCACGTGCCGGCTGCTCCTCATCGCCTGCACAGCCCCCACAGCCTGCAGGTGCCGGCTGCTCCTCATCGCCTGCACAGCCCCCACAGCCTGCAGGTGCCGGCTGCTCCTCATCGCCTGCACAGCCCCCACAGCCTGCAGGTGCCGGCTGCTCCTCATCGCCTGCACAGCCCCCACAGCCTGCAGGTGCCGGCTGCTCCTCATCGCCTGCACAGCCCCCACAGCCTGCAGGTGCCGGCTGCTCCTCATCGCCTGCACAGCCCCCACAGCCTGCAGGTGCCGGCTGCTCCTCATCGCCTGCACAGCCCCCACAGCCTGCAGGTGCCGGCTGCTCCTCATCGCCTGCACAGCCCCCACAGCCTGCAGGTGCCGGCTGCTCCTCATCGCCTGCACAGCCCCCACAGCCTGCAGGTGCCGGCTGCTCCTCATCGCCTGCACAGCCCCCACAGCCTGCAGGTGCCGGCTGCTCCTCATCGCCTGCACAGCCCCCACAGCCTGCAGGTGCCGGCTGCTCCTCATCGCCTGCACAGCCCCCACAGCCTGCAGGTGCCGGCTGCTCCTTCACGGTGAACAGAATGCGCTGCTCGCCGCTCAGCAGTCTATAAAGATGAGCACAAAAACACTAACTTCACAATGAATTTAACCGGTTGAATGCCGTAATTACAGAAACAATTAAAACTGGCCAAGTGCGAGTCGGACTCGCACACGAAGGGTTCCGTACCACAAGGCAAAAACGCCAAAAAAAAAAACATGTTTGTTGTATGGGAGCCCCGCTTAAATATTTATTTTATTTTAATTTTTTATTATTTATTATAAGGTAAAATTTAACTAAGCATTTTGTGAATATTTCAAGTGCCTACCTGTTGCCATTTTTGATATCGAGCAAAAAAGGGCAAAAAAATCGCGTTTGATGTATGGGAACCCGCCTTAAATATTTAATTTATTTTGTTTTTAGTATTTGTTGCTATAGCGGCAACAGAAATTCATAATTTGTGAAAATTTCTTGAGATACAGCCTGGTGACAGACAGACGGACAGACGGACAGACGGACTGACGGACAGACGCACTGACGGACAGACGGACAGACGGACAGACGGACAGACGGACAGACGGACAGACAGCGAAGTCTTAGTAATAGGGTTCCATTTTTACCCTTTGGGTACGGAACCCTAAAAAGTTGTAACGTTGCACCTTGCAAGTTACAATTTAAAAGAGCTTAGTCTAAGTATCCTTAATAATAACTAACCTATTTACACTTAAAACTATACTATCTATACATATAATAAAATTGTAGAAAAGTGGTGTCTGTACAATGGAAATATATTTAAAAAAAGTAGCAGGGGTTGTTATTATATCGATGCCGAACCCGAAATTGTAATTAAATTTTTTTTTGTCTGTTTGTCTGTATGTCTGTTTGTCTGCTGTGTTTGTGCACGCTAATATCAGAAACGGCTTATTCGATTTAGATGCGGTTCACTAATATATTGTAGTAAGCTTCACTTAACATTTAGTGTTTATTTCATGTCAATCGGTTCATAAATAAAAAAGTTATGTCAATTTAAAGAATCACGGCGAACATTTGTTAAGGTATTCAGCGAACGCACGTATCCTGGAGAGTATAGGCGAATAGTTGCTTTCGATTATTGCGATTCACTTGAATACTGACATAAGCGGTTCTTTCCTGGATTTTTGGGTATTTACTTATCTTAATTTTTATTCAGGGTTTGTAAATAAATATTTTAAGCATTTATTATAGGTTAGGCACTTATTTCCCTGATTTTCGGTATACTTATCTTAATTTGTATTTAGGGTATGTATATAAATATTATAAGTATTATATTTGGTATAGGTTAGGCATTTCTTTTCTCGATTTTCTTTATCTTCTATCTTCTTCTATATATATAAAATGGTAAACTGACTGACTGTTGATATATCAACACACAGCCAAAACCGCTGGTCCTAGAGACATGAAACTTGGAGGGTTTGTTCTTTGTAAGGAGTAAGTATCCACTAAGAAAGGATTTTTGGGAATTCTACCCCTAAAGAGGTGAAATAGGGGATGGAAGTTTATATGAAAGTCTGTCAGTTTTGAAGTTAGGATCTTCAAGTTTTGTGTTTAGGCTGAGGATTTAAAATTAATTAACAAGTGTCTCAGCGTTGTGTATGGAAAGTCCTTAATTTTCGAAGTAAAAATCACAAAATTCAATCTAGGCTTATGGTTGGAAGGTAACGCAACGCAACGTAAAAATGTAACGCAACGTAAAGGTAACGCAACGTAAAAATCTAGGCTTATTTATGGTTGGAAGGTAACGCAACGGTATTGTTAGAATTTCAACCCTTAAGAGCGTTTACGCCGTACGGCATTTCATACAAACTTTCAAGCCCTTATTTTTCGAAATGAATGAACCGATTTTAATGAAACTTTGTACGCATATGCAAAATACATAGGTCTAAAAAGTTAGTAGAGAACATTTTTGAAAAATAGTGTTACAGCCAAATTAGACCGATTTTAAACGTTCAATAGAAACAGAGATTTCCAGTTATCGTTTTTTAAATAAGACATTTTGAAAATGTTCTCTACTAACTTTTTAGACCTTTGTATCCTGCTAATGCGTATGAAATTAACATCGGTTCATTAATTTCGAATAATAGGGGCTTGAAAGTTTGCATGAAATGCCGTACGGCGTAAACGCTCTCAAGGGGGTGAAAAGGGGAATGAAATTTTGTTTTTAATTATATTATATAATCTATCAACGCACAGCCTGCACTGCTGGTCCTAGAGATATGAATTTTGGAGGGTGTATTTTTTGTGAAGAGTAGGTATCCACTAAGAAGGGGTTTTTGGAAATTCAACCTTTAAGGAGGTGGAAAAGGGGGGATTTTGTTTGTATGAAACATCTTATTCCTTGAGTTAATAACCTTGAAACTTGGCACGAATACTTATCTAAGTAAATTATGAAGTTTGGGAATTTTTGTTTTTCTAAACTACTCTCTAAAAAGGGATTGGGGATTGGGGGGTGTCAAAATTTGTATGGAAGAATTTTAACGCGCTGTCCGATTAGCTCGAAACTGAGTATGTAGGTATACTTAAAACTAAAAATAAAGACTAATGTGTATCAAGGTTTTTCGAAAATCTACCCCTAACTGCGTGAAAAAGGGTAGTCAATTTCACAGGGGAGTATTTTATTACGTGGCATGATTAGCTCGAAAATTGGTATAAATAATGTTTGAGTCGAGTCATCGAAACATCCTGCCGGGTCAGCGGGATTGTCCGAAAGGGTTACCGCTGGTCCGGAACATAAAAGGCTAAGGAAAGAACATGGCTGGGTTTTAGTCAGTAAGAGTTTGACACTCCCTTCTGCTCCACCCAGAGCGGGAGGGGTCATTTGATGATTTGCCACACGAAAAAAAAAAGTCATCGAAACATCCCAGACGATTGTTCAAAATTCCATCCTTATGGGGATAAAAAGAGGGGACACTGTTTATATGAAAAATCTTATTTATTTGGTTTATAAACTTTATAGACTTCCAGAAATACTAACTTTAATTTCGGAAGTCGGTGTCTTTGGATCTGTATTTAAGTTTTTTGCCACCGACTTCCGAAATTAAAGTTATTTTTCACTTTGTAGTGTTTTTTTGGAGGTCGGTTTTTTTTTGTTATAACGTTTTTATTTCTCACTTTTTAGTGGCTCTGTTTATAATGTATCTAAGTTAAAACATCCTAATATCAACTTGCTCATCGCCTTTACCAAAATATTGCTTTTCCCGATGCATGACTGACATTAATTGTTGAGGAATTCTCCTGGTATTTCACCATCAGCTCCATTTCACCATTCGCATTGTGACGAGCATAAATTACTTAGCAACCATGTTAAAGTAATCGAATCGCAACCCGTGAAATACTTATTATGGAGTAGTTCCGGTGGCCATCTGTGGTCTTCATCATCGGTTCCACTTCACCAAATAGTGCTTTCGAGAGCAAATGCACGAGTTACTGTAAAAATTGCCCAAATCGCTATAGGTGTGCCTATAATATTTAAAGAGTTCCTTCGATTTCTCCATTATCCCCTCATCAGATCCTGACCTGATGACAATGGGACCACCTGGAAAGTATACCCTGAAAACAAAAAAAAAATCAAATCGGTCTAGCCGTCTTCGAGTAATCGGGAACGTACATAAAAAAAAAGATTCCGACGAATTGAGAACCTCCTGCTTTTGTTGACGTCGGTTAAAAATAAAAAAGTGTGTTTTAGGGTTTTTCAAAAATCGACTCCTACCAAGTTGGAAAAGAGTAATAAAGTTTATGAGTTGGATTTTACTGCTTGCTTCCATTAACTCGAAAATGGGTATGGGTCTTTGAGTCAAGTTATGAACACATGCATCCCAAACGATTTTTCAAAATTCCATCCCTGTTGGAGTGAAAAGCGGGGATATAGTTTATTTGAAAAGTACAAAAACTCTTTGATCTATAAACTTAAAAATTGGCCCGAATACTTATTTATCTAAATAAATGTTAAGATCATAAACATAAATTTTCGAAATATTAGGAGGAAAGTACGAATTTCACGCGGACGAAGTCGCGGGCAGAAGCTAGTTTACACATAAACTTTAAAAAATAACCTAGTATAATATTTATAAGTAAACCTAACACTTAAATACTACATTAAAACTAAATAATATTATACGGAACCTTCGAGCGATTATTAACTTAAAGGGTCTTCGTTCTATGCGCCCGCGCATCTCTAAAACGATCATTACCGAGCGTCGCCGAGGAGTGGCGATTTGGTTGGGCTCGGTAAGGACGATGACTAGTCAATTGAAAGCGCTTGAGGTGAAGGCTGTGTCGTTCGCTCCGAAGTTACTTAGATAATTTTTCTAAATACGTCGCGAAATCCCTCTAGGGTAAGTTTCCATGTATCCTACTAAAGGTGCTAACTGTAAGGTGTTCTGGAACTTCTTAAAACTAGCTTTCTGCTGTATTTCTTCCTACCTTCCTATCTGGGACACTGTGACCTTTGGACCTACGAAAAGTGGTTCCGGCAGCTTGCTTACGCTTCCGTTCTGTCTGGATTTCCAGGATTTTTAGTCTACCCTTCAACCCTTTCGCCACGTCGTGGTGCCGGCGTCAAGGAGGACGCTTGGGAAGATCCACTGCTGCAGACTGATTATAGTCTACCCTACGCTGAAGTCGTTAGTAGGGTAAAATTGGGGGACCTGGATCAAGGAGATCCAGGTCACCCCAATTTTCATTCATTTCATCAACATTCAAATATTATTTCATACTTTCTATTCTAATTGATTATATTTATATTCATTAAACTCAATTATTTAAACGTGCTTAGTTTCGAGTAATCAATTTATACAAATTTTACTTGTTGTGGTTGGGGTGTGTCTGGTATCGTGATAAAAGAAACAAAGTATGTTGTCAACTAAGTAACATATTTTATTATTATTATTTATAAAAAGCATGAGCAGAATAAATAATCGATTACAAAACATTTGATTTCTTGATCCACACTTGACATTTCAACATAGACATTTTCCATAATTGTACAGGCTTGCGTATTTCATTATATACTCCTTTCCTTTCACAGCGTTCAAATAAAAACACTCGGGATAATGTATAGCATGTTGCATCCAAGGATCATCATAAATCTCCCAATCTTCGATAACACCTCCACATGAGAAACATGCTACAATATCATTTATACCATTTCCATAATAAAAGAATCCCGCATCAGCCATTTCCCTCACCAATCTTTTCTTTTTATTAAACGTCCTCCAGTAATAATTATATGAAAATTCACGCATTTTAAACGTGTTATACATGTCATATCGAGGTTTGTATTCATTTTGAGACATATCTGATTCAATTATAAACGTATAATGGTATCATGGGGCTTTTGTCAACCACCTATAAAGACCGGATAGAGGTGGGGGGGATAAAACCTCTAAGATGCGTTTTATCTAAATAAAGAAAATGAAACAAGACAGTATTTATTTTAGAATTTTATTATCGAAGCACCACTTATTTAAACACAATACATTTTTTAAAGCACATACAGAGTTATGATAAATACAGTTGTATAAATCTTGAGAATATTTGTATTCATCGTATAAACTTATCAAACTAGAACAACCTTTATCTTCTAAATTGAATACATTACAATTACTATTTTCTAAAATATGCTTTAACCACAACACTTTTTCCGAACCTTTGACATAGATACATTTATCTCTTAATATATGTATAACCAAATTCTGATAATTAGAATAGGGTACAAATCCTTCGCGCCAGTGTATCTTTCTGTTACGTTCAATCCAACTAATTTGTTTTTTTTCTTGTTTCGTTAATTTTTCAAATGGAAATGGTGGCTTAATTAAAAACACTTGTAATGTTTTATTATACAATATAGCGATTTCTTTTATTATAAATTCATTTGTTTCTGTTTTAAAGCCTTGAATATCCACAATAGCAATCATGATAATCTACGCACAATGTTGCTGAGAGGTTTGTATTCCACAAGTCGATCGTTTATAATCAAACAATAAGCAGTCGTCTTATCGGGTATTTCTGTAGAACATTCAATTTCCAACCTCACGTCCACTGGACCTGTTTTTAGGCTATCGTTTTGTCTTGAACAGTCTATGATAAAGAGAGGGGCTTTTTCTTTGAACTCTTTTAGATCAAGCAACGGGTCTACTGGACAGTTGTAATACGACTGACGAAATTTCACAAACATTTCGTATAATATACTATATTTGTTCTCAGAAAACTTTAAACCTAAAGGTTCATATGGATAATATTGTGAATTCAAAAAGAGCGTAAGGTTTGTTACTTCACAATGATCGAATACTGAACTGTCTCTAGCTTTATTATTTTTTCGATTAGTTTGTAAACAAAAAATTACATATCTGGGTTTTTCCAATTGTGAAGCAGTTTTAACTGACCAAGAATGCTTTGTGGTTTTAGGTAGTAACGGATACTCATATAAATCCCAATTTCTGAACGCCATCTGAATAGGTTTATCTCTTTCTAAATGTTTTAAAAGTGTCAGTCGTTCTCGGTCTGATACTTTTATGTGTGGCACCCTCCACTGGACTCTCTGTATATCTATTTGAAAATGAGCAATATCGTCAGTAAGGATAAGGCTATTTAAGTTACTGTTACTTCTGTTCAATATAAGTTCATGTTTGCAATTTATCACTATTTTATTGTAATCTTCTGCAAACCCTAAAACCTTATTTAATGGTATCACAGCACTAAAACGCCCATCACTTTGAAATCCCTCTAAACTCCAACCCCATAGGGCAGCAACTTTATTTTCTGCTTCATTTAATGAGATGTATGATTTTATTGTCGATGTTATTCCAGAATTTTTTATGCGGTCTATTTCAATACCATTCATCTCGTATCTGATGTCTTGAAACAGAGACATAACAGGGTTATTAGTGAACGTAACAGTTTTTTTGATTGGATTCCCATCTTTACCGAAGAGCTTCGCTTGTCCTTCGATGTAAATTGAACTGGCTGATGGTAGCACATATATGTCTTGCTGGTGGATGGGAATTCTGATTTCATCGTTTTCTCTAAAGCTGCTATTGTAGGGATTGTATGAATGGACTTCATAACTTTCGATCGAAGTGTCGAAGTGCGGTGATTCAGTAATCTGTAGTATATTCATACTTTAAAGCCTAGGGCTTTAAGAAAATCTTTATTTGCTTTAGTCAATTTCTTAACTTTTTTCTTACGTCTTTGCACCTTGATAATCGCAGAAGAACTAAGACGTTTTGTTTTCACGGAGGTATTTTTATGGTATACTATCATTTCGCTTTTCTTAAATGAAGACGTAGTTGAATATGTTCTTCTCCAAAGTTAATACAGTGACCAAATTGATCAACAATCTTAACAGATATAGATGGAATTATGTTTTTGTTTACTGGAAAGTAAATAACGTTTTGCGGTATTTCCATACACCGACGGCCTAGAGCAGTATCAGATACAAATTCATGTATAAAATGGGTTGGTAATCCGTTGCAGTATGAACCGTGAACAAGATCACATTCGATTCTGATCACGGACAGACTGCTGTTAATAATGGGAATATTTGGTCTTGAATTTAATACTGAAAAATATAGCAAACCGCACTCGTATTGATCAGATAAATGTAATGGTGGTTGAAAGTATGTAACCAATTCCGATTTATTTCCAGAGATGGTAACCGTAGTAGACATGCTTGTATACTGAACGCTTTTGTAAGATTTTGTTTATTTTATTCCTGCACTATACCAAAAATTCCTCAAAAAATTTAAACAAAGATGTCCACAATTAAAAGGGTGATCACGCTGAATATTATCATAATTATAGTGAACTTTAGAACCCACGTATTTTATAAATTCTTTTGGAGGTTTTAGATTTCCATAACTGTCAAAATACTCAATATAATTATTGTATTTCGCATAGGCTACCCAATGAGAGCCAGGATTTTTAGAACTATCTAAATTAATAACTCCACATTCTTTTTTAAAAGGATGTTTAGGGAGCTCATCTCTCATAAAGACACCTCTAAAATAGGGAATATTATTTCCATACTTCAATATGTCCAAATTACTTAAGGCTCGTTTGGGTAGCCGATATCTTAGTTTTTTTCTTTCGATACAAAAATTCCGAGCCCATCTTTATGTGGTTTAAGGTGAAGTCCTTTTCCGATGCAGAGAGCCTCCATCTTTTCATTGTGTCTCTTCGATTCAGCATACAACTTTTTTGCCATCTTGAATTCATTTATGGTTTTAGCAATACCAGCTGCACCACCTGCTAAGGCTCCCGCCGCAGATAATCCCGCAAAAATAGGAATCAAAGGTAATACTCCACCGGATTTTGGTATAGGAATAACACGAGGAAGTTTAATAGATGAATCAGTAGCTAGCTCTCTAGCAGCAGTAATAGCTAACTCTATTGCCACTTTTTTGCATTTCGGTTTTAATTTTTTCATATGTCTTTTCGTTTTGTTAATAACATTTTTAAATTTATTTTTCAACCCTTTTCCAGATACAGTTTTTCGTGAACACTGTTTGCTACTTTTTTTAAGACCAGCGCCAGTTTTAACTTTTGTTGACATAGCGCTGCTTACTAAACGTGCTGCCAGTTTTTCCCCTACACTCGCATCCGGAGCAACTGCTCGCTCTTTTGCCATATTTAACAAAACTAAATCTGCCTTGTGACGATCCTTTATATTTGAAAACTTATGATAGGCAATGTCGTGTTGTTTGCAATATTCGTCTAATTTATTAACGCCTTTATCTCCACGTGTAAGCCTTTTAATTAATTTAGTGCCAGGTCCGCAGTAATTGTATCCTGGTAAATGTAATTCAAATGGTAAATTATTTATAAGCCAATTGAGAAGACTGCTCTCTCCAATACCCATCATAAGACTGATGTATCATGAATTGAACATTTAATAAATATTCGATTTATCAATCCAACTGTTTTCAGAAGAAGGCAAACCTAACCATTTTACTAATACCCTATTCCCTTTACTTCTAAGAACTTTCTCGACTAGATATAAATTGGGATGTTTTGTTTTTTGCAGCTCTTGCACATAAAATGCACCTAAAATGGGTTGGCCTTTGATTGCATCGTCAATTAAGTAGGTAATAGGAGTTGTATTTTGTATTTTTCGAATTTTAAATATTTCTGTTGACCAGTTGGGAGTATACCCCTTTTCAAATGTTCCTTTGTATTTACTGATACGAACATAATCGCCCACTTTAAACTTGCTTTTTATATTATCGGTTTTTACCAACCTGAAATATCTCTCTAATATGCGTGCTTTATTAGTATTGTCTACGTTTGCCGGGATTTCATCAATTGTCCGATGATAAGTGTGATTGTATTTATAGATAACATTATTAAGGGTATTATCTATCCATTTATAGTCACCTTTTAAACTAAATTCCTTATACAGTTTAGATTTTAATGTTCTTATAAAACGCTCAACTATTGATGCCTTTTTGGTTGAGAAGGTTGAATAATGGTTTATACAATAAGATTTCATAAGTTTTTGAAATTTATTATTATAAAATTCTGTTCCATTATCCGTTTGCAGATTTTTGGGAACACGCCCTTTATCCAACAAAATCTTGAAAGAGTTACATACAACATCTTTGGTCTTACTTTTCAAAGGAAAGGTCCAGGCGTATTTCGAAAATGTATCAATAACAGTAAGAATAAATCTGTAATGTTTATTTTCTTTAGAAATTGATTGCATATCAATTAAGTCTGCTTGCCAAAGGTCATCTATATCTTTCATAATAACATGTCTTCGTGGGAAGTTTACCCTCGCATTTTTATGAATTTCGTTTACCACATCGGCTTTACTCATATTCAAAACTCAGTATATAAACATTTATAACGAATCCAACAATGATACTGAATGAAAACTATGTTATTGCTACTATTTATTCTTTAATTATGTCAGCTTCTTTTAGTTCTTCAATTATAGATAGTATTTCATTATCATGGTTTGTATTACCAGCATCTTTTGAAGCAATTAACAGTTTCAATCTCTCAACTAATTCGTTAGGGTCATCCCAATATACCAGGTCAGTATTTTTTTTATATTTCTTTAACATTGGCAAGTATCCCCCAAGTTTAGTGTGAATATTATCGTTTAACGTTTCGGAAAACAATGGTTTGATTATTTCACGATATTTTATTCCTTTATCACCCTTTATTTGACCACTAGGATTGAAGTCTCTTTTATGAACATTTGTATAATGCAATATATCCTTGTAGACAAGTTTATCTTTGCTAGATATTAGTTTTAAATCAGGTTTTTTTCGAAGTAAAAGTTCTCTCAGGCCAGGAGTTAAATTGTAGGATTTATCACCGATTTTAATCAAAATAACACTATCGTTATTCAAACTGTCAATTTTAGAAAATGATACTACTGAATTTCCCACCAATAAAGTTTTGTTTTCACTTCTTATTCCAAACGGTATATTTACACCATCATAAATATTATAGATATCCTGACCCTCTAATGAAATTTCTAAATCATCTGGTACTTCCATTTTAGGAGACTTTTTAACCAATTGTGAAGAATTAAGTTTTGGTTCGTAACAGTCATTAAACTTTGTAGATGAGGTAGTATTAATTTCATCCAATTCAATATCTCCAGAATTAGTCAGTGTTGTATTTTCTAAATGTTTTATTTTTTCCATAGTTATATTCGAATCAACTAGTGTTTTAAGAGGGTCTGTGACAGGCTTTAGCATTTTATCGAGAGACAAGTTCATTGAGTGTTCCTGGTCCTTCATTTGTTTTATTTTATTCTTTATGGAGTCTACAGACTTCATTAATTCTATTTTAATATTTTTCTCCATTTTAATATTTTTACAACCGCGTTCAGCTAAAGAGGAAATTATACTAAATTTGATTTTGCATGTTAATTACTTATATGTATTTATGAACTCTTTCCATTGTAAATCAGAACTAACATGCTCTTCATAAATATGTTTTAAATTCACATCATCTTGTTTGAATATAATAAGAAAATTAACATTGTCACGTAACAATTGCTTCGGAATTTTAGAATAGGTTTGAGATAAATAGAAACAATCTATTTGTTTATGCCTACCCATACAGAAATAATTGCGGATATTTACTTGATTTTCACACGCAACATCATCAAAAATAAATACAGAATTTGTTAAAGCTTCACTCGGAGAAATGACATCTTTATCATCATTGAAGTCGTAAAAGTTAATCTGTGGCACTCTTTTTAATACTTCGGTCAAGAAACGGTATTTTGGTTGAAAAGAAGTTTTAGAGTAAAGATAAAGATTTTTAAATTTGAGCCCATTTTCATGCAGCAGTAAACTAATCATAACATTCGTTTTACCACAGTTTGATGGGCCACATATTATACAGCGAACGACATTTGGCAATAAAGCGCTATGTCTGATGTGGTGAACAGAGTCACTTAATCTTATATTATTAACACTGAGAGATATGGGTTGTTTGATCAACTTCATAGTGTATATTAATCTAATTACCACCTAACGTACACTTATATACTCGTTACTACGAGTACATCAACCTCATTATAAAGCAAGCATGAACTTCAATTTGCTGATGCTGATGATGATGATGAAGATAACGTTTAGGAATAAAAGTCCATTGTTTGAGACAACATTTTATTATAAGTTCATCGTAATAGTAGCGTAATATATTTATTTAGTACATATCTTATTCTAAAATAATTATCATACATTATTTTTATACAATACATTAATTTATTCTTATTATAGTACACAGTAGTATACAGTAGTATATCATATATTTCAATATTTCAAATGAATATAAATTAGAACAGTGGTTGTCAAGATGCGGATTGCATAATAATTGGTTCTTAATTTAAACGTAATAAGATCAACAAAAAGTTTAACGAATACCGGTTTAGATCATCGCATCACAGTACCCCCAAGGCAAGGTGTGAATGTGATCTGAAAGTATCTGAACCTTGTCATCGTTTCTATTTAATACTTGTTTACTAACTTGTTGTGAGTACAATATATATGTTTGATAGATCTTATCATATTCATTTTTAACGATTGACTTTTATCTAATAACAAAGAGTCACTATAATCTGTTATTTTTAAATGCTTAGTGACAGACTTAGACATACCTTTCGCTTTTGCTATCTTTGCCTTCAAACTGTTAATACAATATAGTTTTGCTCTTAAGCCTATAAATTCTGTAATTACATCACCACCCATTTCATCTTTAAAAAGGCCAGGGATTTTTGAGTTGATTCTAGGTATGCCATATTGATTATCTATTGGAAAATTACTAGTATCAAATTGTGTTATATTTTCATGCATATCATGATAAAAGTCGTCTGTATGGATTACATAAAGTAAACTATCGGTATCTGTATAACATAATTCAACTTTGTCTCCATATTTCTTTTTTATAAAATCATAGTGAAACTGATAAAGGTGTTGTTTGGCGTACTCCAGAACTGTAAATCCGATATAAATTGGTCGGTCTAATATTATTTTATCACGATTCAATTGTATAGCTACAAAATCCTCTGCAAATATTGACACACTTTTAAAATTAGGTTTTGAAATCAATTTTTGTGCACAAAGTTTCTTATTCGTGAAGTTTTTCTTATCATTCCATTTGGTCACCAGTTTTATATCAACTTGTTTCCTTTTATTTTCTATAGTTTTACCAAATATTGCATTATTTAGAAGTTTAAAAAAATCTTTTTCAAAAGAAGTTTTAGATGCCATACGCCGATTGGTATTAAGATCTATATATTTCTTTAAGAAATCATCTTGTCTAAAGGTTAGTATGCGATGAATTTTTTTTAATATCAAACCATTTTTTATGCATTGTTTTAAATGTACGTAATGAATAACATAATTTGATTTATCATACAGATTAGCAATTAACTTAGCTGATTTCCCTCCCGGGGATACAAATTTCTCTGCAGCAAAAGGTAAGTCTTTATGCTGATCGTGAATACAATCAGGGTAACATAAATCTACTTCTAAAATAAAACCATAAAAACTATCATCTGATACATGCAATACATTAAAGCTATCAATTTCGTGCTGAGTTAAAAATCTGAACTCTGAAACAGGCAATTTTTTAGTCATTGCATAACCGTAAAGATTATTGCAATCTAGATATATCAAATAACTTGAGGGTTTTAAATCATTATAATGAGGTAAATACTTATTATTTGCCTTAGCATGACGGAGGAAACATTGTGCCAAGCCTCCTCGTATACCTTTTTCAATAAATGTATAAATTTCTAAGTCACTAATGAGCTCTAATTCAACGTTGGTGTACAGAAGCATAGCATCCCAGCTCAAACTAGGTGAAGTCACATAGTGAGCAGGATCCAGTTTGTAAAAATTTAAGCTCGTGTCTCTGAATTTTTCAAATATGTCGCATAACAACAAAACATCGCATTTCAAATACAAATCACTGTATTCACCAAGCGTTCTTATCTTAAAATTGTTCCAAATATCTTGGGCGTGAGCATATTCGTCATCTGTTAGAGATTTCTTAGTTAAACTATTATAAAAACTGGATTTTGGTGGTAGTTGATTTTCATCAAATTTTGACCAGTCGTCCATATAATCATATGGATAAATACCTTTCTTACGTAATAAATTAAGTTTAGTTTTGTCCGTAAATTCTCTTGACAAATAAACAAAATCTTTTTCTGATAAGCTTTTACTTAAAGAATCTAAGCTTGAGCTAAGAAAATGAAATGAATCAATAAACTTAATCTGTACTGAGCGAGTACCTTTTTTTGTCCTAATTAACTTGGTTATTGTAAGATATTTTTCTTTAGTTTTTGGTATTATTTTAACTGAACCTTCATAATTAGCCAACTCTCTAATAAATATATGCGAGTCATAGCCACTCAGATTATGAAAAACCACTGGTATGAATGGACACACTTTGTACATCAAATTACATTGCGAGTGAGCTGCCCCTCTATACTCAGAAGTAATATGATCATGATCATGAACTTTGTCTCCGGCCAATAACTGATTACATATATGACACTTAGTTGCATTTCGATATTCTCGTTCTTGATTATAAGTTAAAGGTTTCATTGATAAATGAGTGGACAAAACTTTGTTTATTCGTTTAACATCTTTTAGTAAACGTTTTAAAAAGACTTCGACACAATCTATGCCTCTATACGTGACAAACTTGTTAAGTTTATTATCATGAAAACAGCATATGTAGTATGCGAAACTTGATGGCTGATGCTTTTTTAGTGTCACAGTATTTTTAGAGCTATTCTCATTACAATTTATTAACAAGCTCTCAAAATCAGCATAGATAATAAAATTAATTTTAAGTTGTCTTTCATAGTGTTTAAATTTCAGTATGGTATGTTTTTCCGGTAATATAGTCAATATTTTAGAACAAGAATGAGATGTGTACTTATTTTCATTTGTAAAAAACTGTAAACATGAATCACATAAGAAAACTTTACCATGATGATGAGTAATCTGACGTCGTACTAATCGTATGAGATCTTTTATTAAACAGTAATGTCCTTTACCATTCCGTTCAATATATAATAAATTAACATGATTTTCTTTTTTCTTATTTGTCATAAATAAAGGTCCAGTGACAACGCATTTGTTGTCTAAACCATATATGGTAATGCTTATTGTAGGATTTATCAATTCGAATTGTTTGATATCATTATAAGAAGGAGGTAATGATATTCCTTGAATGTTAAGAACTTCACTATAATGAGGATAGGACGTCGTTCTGCACACATTATTTGTACGAGGAAATAATGCAGCTACAACGCACCATAAAAAACAACACTCATCATTATTACGTAAATTCAAACAACTTTTAGTATTTTTTATTACTGGGGGCAGCTTTAAGTACGTGCCACCACTCATGGGGCAATATTTACTTATATTTATCTCAATATAACTTAGCGAAAGATATGTCCAACCTGACTGTACGTGTTCAAATTCAGACATTTTCCGTGTCAAGACATAAATTTTATTTAAAAAAAAGTCATTTATATCGGTATTTTTATAGATAATATCATACTTAGTGTTAAAAGATTTCAATTCTAGTTTTTCATGGTCAGATTTTAGTAAAATAAAATTGACAAAAAGCTCAAAATTTACTTTTATGCAATCATACTTGTTCAGTATCATAGTTATTAATTTATTAACATCTGGAAGCACTGAATTCAGGATCGCCTCAGGTGTGAGGTGCTCGTCATCCTGTCTTTTTTCATGTATCTGAGTATTACTTGGGATCGCCTCACAAGTGAGGTGCTCGTCATCCTGAGTTTGATCTGTCTGAGTATGATTCAGGATCGCCTCATGATTGAGGTGCTCATCATCCTGAGTTTTATGTGTCTGAGTATTACTCTGGATCGCCTCACAAGTGAGGTGCTCGTCATCCTGAGTTAAGTTCAGACGAAAAGTTACAATTCTATTTTTAAATGCTGTTGCTACAATAAAAATATTTTTGAATTCAGTACTCAATAAACTATTAGTCTTGTGTATATTAGTTCTCATATGATACGCATACTGATTTCGTGGTATTTCAGTTTTACATTGTGTACAAGTCATAATTGTACTACATGATCTTGTGAATGGTGTTCTGTGTTCTCTGGACTGTATAACTGTGAAATAAAAACATAAGATATAAGTAGAATACCTACATTTTTTTATTTATTTATTAAATTAACTGAATATTTGTTACATGTAATTATTAGGATTATATTACATAGCATACAGGCAAATTAAACAATAATAGGTGTAATAAAAACGTTATAGTAAGAATTAAAGAGTTAATGAAGGTTACAGGAAATTACTAGGATTATTAACATAATGACAAATTAAACAATAACATAATAAAAAAAAAAAAAAAAAGCTTAATAATAAGAATTTATTAAAGTTATTGGACAGTTTTTAAAATCTTTGTCGACTGAGGACGTAAATGCTTTTAGGTGGCGCCACATCTCCGTATCCACATCAGTTTTTGTTTTGATTGTAACGATTGAGTGACGCCACCTATTTACTGGTGGTACGCTTGCGATGTCCTTACAATTGTAGACCTTTACTTCAACGTAATAAGGCCCCTGTTTTGTTTCACTTATTTTTCGAGCATAGCCTTTCTCAACCTTCTTAGTATAATAAGAATAAAGAGGAGGCGGTGTTTTACCGGCTGATATGGACGGCTTCACTAACGAATCATCCTCTTCGCTGTCACTACCGAACAGGTCCCGTGCCGTTAACTTATTATCAGTTAACGGCACCGGATTTATTCGAGGCTTCTTCGATCTGTGAGTCTTAGATCCACATCCGACAGAGGCTTTGGAACGCTTGTTTGCAGCAGATTTCTCAACCCGAGGCGATGAAGTCGTTTTCTGCTGCATTGACTGCTCCTCGGTATCTGATTCTTCACTGGATGAGAACAGTTGTGGCATCGAAGATGAAGCTGACTTGGACCTGAAACAATATATTCAAAATATTAATTATTAAAAATTATAGCAAATAAATTAAACAAGGACTCTCTAGGTTAATCTCGGAGTCCACAAAATATTTTATTTAATGTCATGTTATAACAATACAGGGAAAATATAATTTTCTCATTAAAAATTCTGCTAATAGCCAGATCGGATGCAATATTAATTTTATTGGCACAAACAAACTCACTTTCACATTTATAATATTAGTTAAGATTAAATAAGTATCTAATAAATATCAAAAGTAATCTACATTTATATTGAATAAGTAGGGCCAATAATTATTTAGTAATAGTATTATTCTGTTAAATGAAACTGCATGCAACTAGCAGCACATAGTTTGGATGCTAAACGAAAAATTACACAATCATTAATGACAGTTAATAATTATTGTCTGATGTTTATCCTTACTTCTTTCAGGACTTACTTTAGTTAAAAGAACTGTCAGAATAAGGCTGAACATGTGCCATTAAATCAACACATTTTACTGCCTAAAATATGCCCAATAGATAATTATAAATATGTGTACAGAACCAAACAAGTACACAAAGTTTCAACTTGCGAGGCCGAATTTAAACACAGAATACAATTTACAGTTCGACTAAACAGTATTTACACATTACACATTTGTAAGACATTATAATTTAATAAAATAATTAAAGTTTACTTACATTTTTCTGGTTGAAGCGTAGCTGTGTAGGTGTTGATTCTTTCCCTCGTAGAGAGCAGTTTGTGATTTGGCTAAGATTCTTGCAGATTATATAGAGCAAAATCCAGACGATGTACCTCCAAATATGTAAAGTCCACGTGTAAGAATATGACAACTAAGCGAAAACAAGATATCCCATTTAATTTTGTAAACAAAATATACTAGTTACTAATCATTTAAGAATTGTTAAATATGACTTACAATTATACTACACAAATACCACGACTTCACTTGTCGTAAAAAATGCTAAACATACATTTACTTACACATATTGAACAACAACGAACATACAAATACTCCGATACCATAATCATTATAGTGACTTACCTTTAGAATCAATGACCGCTGAACACTGTCAGCATTTTATCCAAATACGTTTGGTTTCATTAAGGTGATGATACACCGATACTCACATTGTACATAAATCATATATTTTTTCTTTTAAATGTATGCACACAGTATTACATTCTGTACGATGTAAACAGACCCTAAATGCTATTAATAAATATACATATTAGTTCCTATGGATTTGTTTGTATATTTTAATATTATGAATTAATGTTATAAAATTATTAAATTGTATTTAGCTAGTTCTGAACGGTGTATACCTTCTATGCTAAATATACATACATATAGGTTCCTAGGGATTTGTATTATTAATTAATGGTACAAATTATTAAAATCATAATCAGTTAGTAAGAGGTCAAAAACAAACAAACATTGTCTGATCTCATGTTTCGCTATTTTATTTCAATATCAAATTAAAACGCTATAAAGAAAGTAGTTATAAATAAAATCGAGACAAATAAAACATCATTTAATTTCTCCATTTCCTCGGATGTGCTCCTGTTAAATTACAATGTCGGTAAGTTTATTCAAATAAATAAATAATTTAGGTATTTAATAACTCATAATTATACCTATAAAGATTAGAAGATAGAATAAATGTATTATGTTATTTGTTTAATTACAAGATTTTTTCTATTTCAGATACCGAGCTGGGCTTACTCACCGATTTCACCACCATTAATGATAAATCCTGACATAGTTGAAAACGTCGTCGTTAATTGCTTGGATGAGGAGGAACGAGCGAACAATGTTGATAACAAACAGTTGTTAAGTTTTTACAAAACTGTGTCAGCCGGCTCTAAAGTAATTCGGATTGAGGTCTATAATGCAAATCAATTTGAAAGCATTGAAAAGTCTGTATGTCAGTGCAGTGCTGAAATATGTTTTCAGCACATTGTGAAGAACATTTACAATGACAGCATTTACTTGAGAGTGAAGGATATGCTACATTATTTGAACAATACTTTTTACCAGTCGCTGTAGAACAAGAATGAAGTTTACCTATTCATTTAATTTACATACGTATTTGTATTATATGAATCTGGAATAAATCATAATTACTTATTCATTGGAAAGCGTTTCATTTAATTTATCTAAATATTAAAACCTGTTTAAAAACTTTGTAACATCATCTTCATCATAATTGTACATGTAAACATAATAATAATATGAAGCTGTAAGGTTCATTCACACTCACGAGGTACATATTTATAATGAATGAAGATATCGTGTGTCCCTCTGGTATTCAGCGTTAGTTTATGAACTAGAATATCAAATATATAAAACAAACACACGTAACGATTAGTATTTAGTTACTTAATATATTGCATGAATAGACGGCACTTTGAACTGATATTATGATCTTTTAATACTATGAATGAAACTAATAGTTAATTGGGAAGTACGAAATAATATTTGAATATTGATGAAATGAATAGTAAAATTGGGGTGACCTGGATCTCCTTGATCCAGGTCCCCCAATTTTACTCTACTGTCGTTCCTACAGAACCGGGAGCTGGAGTCGACAGTTGCGTGCAAGCCTGAGACTGGACCACCATCATCCGAAGACGGTTCAGGCCAGTGTTCCCTACCCCATTTCTAATCTCTGTAATCAGGACTTGAGGCGGCCACGGAAGATTAGGCAATAAATAATAAGTGTACCTAATCTTCGAGTTCATTATTATTTACGAACCCCTACATACCTACCTGCTGGCAACTCCCCTAAGGGAAGTGTCACAAAGTAATTGTGTCTCGCGTGGATCCACGTTCCGGACATACGAAAGGTTAAACTCAAAATATTTATTTCAATTAGACCACTCAGAAAGATGAAGCTAGTTGCCCATTCCAAAGCGTAGTAGATTCCTATGGAGAAGAACGGGCAAGAACCTCCATGACACTCTTTTATATTGGCTAAACACATCATTCAATTTAAAATTAAACATGTGTAACTGTGTGGTGCAACATTACTCTGAGTCTGTACTCGTTGTGCCGGGCACTTGGGCTTGTAAATATATCCGGCTCTAGACTAGGTCCAGTGAAACTCTTCTTCCTATTACTCTTCCAATTTACTTTCTTTACGAACATAATCTTGTTTTTGAAGGTAATGGCGCAAATTATGTAGAAGAGGAACGAACCGAATATAGAACCTTGAGGAACGCCCATTTAACACCTAGTACCTTTACCTGAACTACTTTAAATAGCTTCATTTCTTGCATGTTCTTAGAAGAGATGAGAGCTGTATTTGTAATTTCTAACGCTAAACTTTTACCAGACGTATCTCGTGGTTAATGCAATCAATTGCCTTTAATAAGTCGCAAAAGATTCCAACGGCATCTTATGCTTCTTCCCATGCGTTACAATGTGCTCTAATCGGATGACACTGGCGCGCGGTTTCAGCTATACTCTTGGTGCTCAACGAATTCATATTTAAAGTAATGTAACGTGAGTGATCCCTAATTTTTCAAACACCTATTATTACAACGGAGTAGTGATAAAAACCTGCGTTTCTTTTGTTGCCAAACGCTGCGCGTACACTCTGCCGTGTACAGAATGAAGTTCATTGAGCTACCACGGTATTATTCTTCGAATGACTTTGCTGTCCAGCGAAATATTTTTTCTAGCTCTTTATGTAAGCTACGTTTAGTTTCAGGATTTTTTGCGTTATACATACTTGTCAGCATTCGATCCGGCCGAGACGTAGGTGTTAGGATTATTGTCGTTTACAATAACGTCATCAGTAAGGAAGCGGTGCACCAACATCTGCCGCAGTAATCGCATCACGTCTGTGCGGGTCCAGGACATTAATCTGCACGACAACAAGCGGGGTTTTAAGAAATAAATAGGTACAGTGGGCTGCATCAATTGGGTACCCCAGTTGTATGAAAATTTTAATACAACAGGGGTACCCAATTGATGCAGCCCACTGTACATGGCTCATTTGAATGTTCGTTGATGAGTTACGTGGACCGCTGCAGCTCTCGCGGATGTAACTCACAGTCCATGTAAGGGCGTGTTCTGCAGCGCCTGCAGCCGCGCCTGCATGGAGCCGCGCAGTGCGTCCGCGACGTGCAGCAGCGTGAAGGATGCATGCGGCTCGCTGCTGCTCTCGCGGATGCTGCGCACGATCAGCTTGCAATGCTCTGTTACGTCCTGTTGCTTTAAATCATTTACTGGGTTTAGGGACAGTGTAATGAAAATTGTTAATCTAAATCGGTATTCAGAGTTAAAACTCATTGGAAAGAACGACGGAATTCTTAGTGAGTATGGAATCTGGACTAACTGCAGTGATAGATAAAACGAATGCTCACATTACATCTCAAATCTCCACTTTGTTGATAGCATTCTGCATTGATTGTCATCTTGCCATGCTGGCAAATCCCTGAAGTTAGGCTTATAGTGTAAGAACGAAAAAGTTCATGCCTCAAGCTTTTAAGAAAATATTCATGTACAATGTACTTAATGTAAGTTTTATTAAGTACTTTTGAATTCATTATAAGCTTATTTTTAAAAAAGCTTATTACTCAAATTTTACTTTGTACTTTTTAGCATTAGAATTTGTTTAAATATCCGTTCTATCACCTTCACTTATATAGACAAACCCAAATGCCTTTACACAAGCCACGGTGTGAAGCCAACTGAGTTGCACTATCTAAATCATGCCATAGGTACATAAGAACGAGCTATCGTAATTTAAATACATTTCGTGCTTGTGCTGTTGTCCGCTGAGGGGATCTCTTGTATGGAGCCAATTCTGGGTCAGCAGACAAGTCATGGTATACTTTAGAACAGATTATTATAATCAAAAGCGTGTATAAAATTCGTGTTTGTATACATACTGTTGACCGTTAAAGAGTTCCTTCCTCTGGAGCCAATGCTGGGTACCTATAGAATCAGGTCATGCATCATAAAAATGCATTGTCTTTGAAAAATACAACCCCGAAGGTTATGAGGAAGTGGTTTTAATTCAGCTTGCAAGATTTGGCCAATACATAAAACCCTTAGACAGGTCGCAGACGATACCTATGGCATCTTTGGCCTATTCCAACGTGTTAAAAATGTGTTCCTGGTAGATCGGGCCACAAGGAATACACGGACACGGGTCTATAATAAGGCTTTCATCCCGGAAGTCTCGGTCTCGAAAATTTCGAAAGTCTCGATGATTTTTTGGTATTTTCGAGTCTCGAGAATAACAGTTTCGGTCACGGGAATAACGAGACTTTTGAGACTTGAGAAGCGGGTTACTTTTGTAATAAAATTAGGTTCTCTCCGACTGAAACCACATTAAACGCCCTTTGATTCTTCCGTGCCCACTACAAAAATGAAAAAAACTTCAACAAATAATTTTTTAATTTTTTATTTGCGTTTGTTTAATATTCAAAAAGAAGCTCTCTGATCCTACTTTACGGCTCATGAAGGAGAGGCGCGAGATGATCCTGCAGTCTTCAGATGATGCGCTAAATTACCGGCAACTCAATAGACAGATCTCTAAGTCCTTGAAAAGTGATCTTCGCCGCTTTAATACAGACCGTATTAAGGATGCGATAGAGAGAAATAGAGGCGCCAAGGTCTTTGCTAGAGATCTGTCTATTGGGAAAAGCCAGCTTACGAAACTGAAGACTGATTTTTTTTTCCTTTTACAAAGTACACAGTATGTGATACTTTATTTACATTACAATGTAGCCTATTAGCCAATAAGTAATTTAAATATAACTTAAACTGCTAAGTAACTATAAAACTGAAGACCGATGATGGCAGGATCGTATCCGCCAAACCTGAGCTGTTGAGAGAGATCGAGAGGTTCTATGGACAGTTATACACGTTAACAAGTAACCCCGTTATGAATCTGGCAAACGACCCAAGAGCTAGATTGACCCGACACTATACCGAAGACATCCCGGACGTCAGCCTATACGAGATTAGGATGGCTCTGAAGCAGCTCAAAAACAACAAGGCGCCGGGTGATGACGGAATTACGGCCGAGCCTCCTGAAGGCCGGCGGAAAACCCGTTCATAAGGCCCTTCAGAAGCTGTTGCAAAACACCACAGGCATGGAACTGAGGTGTGGTGATACTTTTCTTTAAGAAGGGCGACAATGCCCTTCTTAAGAATTATAGGCCCATCTCACTTCTGAGCCGTGTCTACAAGCTGTTTTCGAGAGTCATCACGAACCGTCTCGCGCGCAGGTTTGACGACTTCCAGCCTCGCGAACAAGCCGGATTCCGTAAAAGCTTTAGCACCGTAGACCACATACATACGCTGCGATAGGTTATACAGAAGACCGAAGAGTATAACCTGCCTCTCTGCTTAGCGTTTGTGGACTACGAAAAAGCCTTTGATTCGATCGAGACATGGGCTGTGCTGCAGTCTCTTCAACGGTGCCAGATCGGCTATCAGTGCATCGAGGTGCTCAAGTGTCTGTATGAAAACGACACTATGTCAGTTCGACTCCAGGAGCAGACCTCGAAACCTATCTTCTGGAGCGAGGTGTGAGACAGGGAGACGTTATCTCTCCGAAACTGTTCACCGCTGCGCTGGAGGAGGTCTTCAAGGTTCTGGACTAGAAAGGGGCTGGCATTAACATCAAAGGCGAGTACATAACTCACCTTCGGTTTGCCGACGATACCGTAGTCATGGCTGAGACTATGGGGGACCTCATTACAATGCTCGATAACCTCAATAGAGCCTCCGAAAGTGTGGGTCTCAAAAAGAACATGGACAAAAGGAAGGTCATGTCAAATGCCCATGTAACGCCCACTCTCATAAAGATCGGAGACGTTACACTCGAAGTCGTGGACGAGTATGTTTACCTAGGACAAACTGTCCAGATAGGTAGGTCTAACTTCGAGAAAGAGGTCAATCGTCGAATCTGACTCGGCTGGGCAGCGTTCGGGAAGCTACGCAATATCTTCTCGTCCCACATACCGCAGTGTCTCATGACGAAAGTCTTTGACCAGAGCGTGTTGCCAGTGATGACTTGTGGCACTGAAACGTGGTCGCTCACAATGGCCTTATAAGAAGGCTAAAAGTCACCCAAAGGGCAATGGAGACAGCTATGCTTGGAGTTTCCCTGCGTGATCTATTCAGGAATGAGGAGATCCGCAGGAGAACCAAGGTAACCGACATAGCCCGAAGGGCCTTATAAGAAGGCTAAAAGTCACCCAAAGGGCAATGGAGACAGCTATGCTTGGAGTTTCCCTGCGTGATCTATTCAGGAATGAGGAGATCCGCAGGAGAACCAAGGTAACCGACATAGCCCGAAGAATTGCCAAACTTAAGTGGCAGTTGGCAGGGCACATTGCTCGCAGAACAGATGGCCGATGGGGCCGAAAGGTTCTGGAGTGGCGACCGCGTACCGGAAGACGTAGCGTTGGAAGGCCTCCTACAAGGTGGTCCGACGACCTTGTGAAGGCCGCAGGAACCCGTTGGATTCGAGAAGCACAGAACCGATCGAAGTGGAGGTGCTTGGAGTAGGCCTATGTCCAGCCGTGGACGACTTTCGGTTAAAATGATGATGATGATGATGTTTGTTTAATAAAGTACTTGATTAAAATATCTTGTTTTGACTGCCTTATTGCATAGCCTATAAGTTAGAAACCTATTTTTGACATAGTCTCGAAAGTCTCGTTTTTCCCGGGAATTTCGAGACCACATCGAGTCTCGTTGTTTTTTTTTCGGGACTCAGTAATGCACCGAGACTGAAAGCCCTAGTGTCTTTTAAATGCCCCCCCCCGGCTTTGAAAGCGGTATTATTACCTTACCTACTGAATTTTATTAGATCCGCGAAGACTCCTTGATCCACACACAAATTAAATATTAAGGATAAGTAAAGTGCTAAAGTCTCTATTATGGAGGTACAACTTGAATGGACATTGCCCAAAGATCTTTGGTACAACTGATTTTGATTTGCTTATAAGGTTTTATTACTTTAATGGGATTAATATGCTTAAAGTTAAATTCAATTGGACAGGCCGAAACGTTCGCCCTTAATAAATTCAAAAGTGATCCGAGTGTTTGATAAAAACCTCGTTGTTGTCTTCCTTGAGGCAGTTGTCGCAGGCCGTGTTGCAGTCCCGCTTACAGTCCACCCGCTCGTACCGCTCGCCAAGGTAGGCCAGAACCTGCTCGCGCCGGCACTCCGTCTCGCTCTCGCACACCTCCATCATGCTCCTTAGGTTCTTCATGTGCATGTGGACGGTTTCCGGCGTTCTCGTGCGGTCCGCTACACCATACGTCAAAACTGTTTAATATATATTTTGTCAAGAAGTCTTAGCTGAATAACAGCCCGGCGGCGGCGGCCTGTAAGTTACGAGTACAATGACGTGAACATTGTGAAAATACAGGAATAATTAATTTATTTATTTATTTATTAAAACTTTATGCACAAGTAAAAGAAATACTGTACTAAGGCGGACGTAATGCCTGAGGCATTTTCTACCAGTCAACCTTAGGGTGATGCAGAGACAAAACATGGTAGGTGCAACATATGAAATGATTATAAAATACAAGACTACATACTAATATAGATACATACATACATGTGAGGAGAAAAAAATTATCGGTAGAGGAGAAAAACGAATCCAGTAAATCAGCGCTGGACAGTTCCGGCTAACTTTTGACGGCTATGTTTACGTGCCTTCACTTTAAAAGATAACCGACTGGTTGCCGTGCTGATGTTCAGAGGGAGCGCATTGCAAAGAAAGACCGCCTGGACAAAGAAAGAAGAATGAATGAAGCCAGAACGGTGAGAAGGACATCGTAGAAGATGATTGTTAGTGGAAAGAAGATTATTAGCATGCGCAGAGCATAAGTATTGAATTTGGGAAGTCATGTAAGAAGGAGCAGTGGGATTGTCGAGAATAGAGAACAACGTATTCAGAGCCCTTAACTCTCTGCGTTGGCGAATGGGTAACCATTTTAAAAGCAGCCGATGTTCGGAAACATAGTCATACTCACGAAGATTGAAAACGAATCGAATGCAGTTATTCAGAAGACGGTCAAGTTTTTTGAGTAGATCTGCATTCAGGTCATAGTAACACACATCACCATAGTCAATTATGGGAAATATTATGGACTGTATGTACAAGCATTGCCTTACGTGTGAAGGAAGAAGGTTTTTCAAACGATAGAGCGACCGCAACGTTCCGGTGACTTTATTACTTAAAATCGTGACCTGCTTTCGCCAGTCAAGTGTCGACATGTAAACCAAGATTCTTAACATCTGAGCTTATCGGGATGACTGACTTGTCGAAGATTACAGGTGGCAATTTCAAAAGATTTATTTTCATTCACGCTTTCACAATGTACTTTTAAGCCCAGCGTTTAAGCCATAGCTTAAGTGGCAAAGAATGCTTCGTGGCAAAAAGGTTTGGCCAAATTGAGGTCAATCCCGCGCGGAATGCGGGACGAATTTTGCCGATGCGAAATCTCAGAGGAGAGAGAAAAAGTATAAAAAATTCAATTCAAGTCAACATGCTATTAATCATGCGGCTGTAACGCGTGAAGTCTGAGTAGGAGTAGTAGAGCAGGCAGATGGCGGTGTCCCCGTCGCGGCCGGCGCGGCCCGCCTCCTGGTAGTAGCCCTCCACGGACTTGGGCATGCTGTGGTGGATCACGTAGCGCACGTCCGCCTTGTCCACGCCCATGCCGAACGCTATCGTCGCGCAGATCTGACCACAGAGTAAGGAATATTGCAACGTAATTAAGTAACACACTTTCAATGGCAATGCCATTCAACCATATTCATTGCGATATTTTCGTCGAACATACGTATTTTACGACGTGGACTGTCAAAAAGGTTTCTATAATGTTAAAGATTACCTACTTGGATGAAAAAAGGCTTTGGATTAATTAAGCTACTTCAATGTACCCCAAGCAACAAACTATTTTAATTGATTTACGTGACATAACTTACGATATTTTTGATGAAAATTAATGAGAAAACTAATTGTGAATGTGAGTACCATACAGGCTAGATTAAATTATAACTGTCTGGCGGTTTTGAGTATTTTATATATGGCCTACGCAAATGCCCTGCAGATCTGGTGTGACGGGTCGTTGAGCTCCATAATTGAGGGTTGAGCTATTCGACGACTGATGCATGCATGTCGTGATGTCGTCTGTTGGGACAGGTCAACTCAACTCCCCCCCCCCCCCCCCCGGTGGGTCCCGCATTGTCGAGGCGGGGGGGCTCAGTAGCCGCGGCTTGGTCACCCACGGTGAAGCGAAGAGGAACCCGAAGAGGGGCCGCTCGTCAGGGCCGTTGCCGATAAGCCGACGACGTAGCGGCCAACAAGTAGGTTGCGGTGCCGCTTGGGCGACATCGCAACTGAGGCGGGCCGCGATGTCGTATGGGAGGCATCGCGGCTGAGGGTTGGAGGCCGCGGCGGGAGAGGAGTGCCGGTATTGTGGTGCGCCGCTCTCCCTACCTTCCGCGGCCTTGTCGGGGTCGCCACCGTCTGAGGGCGGACGCGGTGGGGCCGCAGGGGATTAGGAGTGTCGGTATGACGTTGGCCGCTCTCCCTATCCTCTGCGGCCGAAAATTGGCAGGTGGAGGAGGAGGAGGATCCGGTAACGGACAGCCGCGGTGGGTTCACGGATGAGTGCTAACGCGTGCCCGTGTTCCCGCCGTAAGCGGCAGAGGAGGACACCGTGGAGTTTTAGTGGGTTAGAGTCCCACATAGAGTTCTTAGGCATAACGTTGGATGCCAAGCTTCAATGGGGCCCCCATATAGATAAATTGTCAAAAAGGCTTAGCTCTGCAGCATACGCCGTTAGGAAAATTCGTGATTTGACTGATTTAGAGACAGCCCGTTTAGTTTACTTTAGTTATTTTCATAGTGTGATGTCGTACGGTATTCTGTTGTGGGGAAATGCCGCCGATATTCAGGCAATTTTTATTTTACAAAAAAGGGCAATTCGTTCTATTTATAAACTAGCTGTGCCCGCGACTTCGTCCGCGTGGAATAGTGACTTTTAGGGCAGCATATTTTGAATTACATATACCATCTACAGACCCGGCATTTGCTGTCCGAACCCTCTGAGAACTCAGGCGAATTTCATTGAAAGTCTCAGACTCACGCGATAGTGCTTGAGCTTCACGATCGGCAGTGAAACGTATTTCTCGTTCTTCCTGTGTTTCCTGAGACCGAGCATTTGCTGTCCGAACCCTCGGAGAACTCAGACGAATTTCCCTATCAGTGAAAGTCTCAGACTCACGCGATAGTGCATGAGCTTAACGATCGGCAGTGAGACGTTTCCCGTTCGTCCTGTGTCTCCTGGGATCGAGCATTTGTTGTCCGTACTCTCTGGGAGCTCAGGCGGGTTTCCCTGACAGCAAAAGTCTCAGACTCACGCGATAGCGCGTGAGCTTCGCGATCGACAGATAAACGTGCCTTTCGTTGTTCCCCGTTTTCCCTATTTCGAGTTGTCATCATTCGAGAACGATTTGAACTCAGTCGAGATTCTCGCTGAGTCGAAGTTTCTGCAGCACGAAACCTAGCCTGATGCAGAGAGCCTTTTGCCTCACGACCTTCCTCAGATTCCTGTGATCGAACTAATCTCATCCTTTTAGCATTTCTGCTACATTGGGAGAGGTTGGATCTTCTTCGAGGCATTCTTACAATAAAATAGTACTTACTACTTAACACACAGTTATTTAGTAAACATGTACTATCGTAAACAATTAAATTATAAATACTTACAGATTATTATACAGTCTAAAATTATCACAGTTTAAGAAATAAGTGTTAAGACGTGTAAACCAAACGTCATCATCATCATCATTTCAGCCGATAGACGTCAACTGCTGGAACTAGGCCTCCCCCAATTTTGGAGGGGTTTGCCATTATCGCCACGCTTGGCAGGCGGGTTGGCGATCGCAGTATACTATGGTGGTGGAATGCATAGAGAACGCTGCTGCCCATTCTCCGGTGAGACTTTTAGTCGCCTTTTACGACACTCACGGGAAGTAAGGGGTGGTGCTATTCTTTAAGTCCGACACCACACAGACAAACGTACTAACTTTAACTAAAAAAAATTACTAACCTGAGCTAATGAACTTATACTTAATAAAGAAAATCAAGAAAAGAAATGCCTAACCTATACCAAATACTTATAATATTTATATACAAACCCTAAATACAAATTAAGATAAGTAGGTATATACCGAAAATCAGGGAAAGAAATGCCTAACCAATAATAAATGCTTACAATATTTATTTACAAACCCTAAATAAAAATTAAGATTAGTAAATACCCAAAAATCAAGGAAAGAACCGCCTAACCTATACCAAATACTTACAATATTTATTTACAAAATTTTAAAGAAAATTAAGAAAAAGAACCTAACCTACAAACCCTAAAATATAAATAAATGAAATATGCAAACAGTCAGTATTCAAGTGAATCGCAATAATCGAATCCAACTATTCGCCTATACTCTCCAGGATACGTGCGTTCGCTACGAATAACTGAATCCATAAGGCAGCGGCGCGTTTTCTTTTGAAATGGTCATCTCGCAGTTCAACCTGAGGGGTTGTCGACTGCTTAACCTGGCTTTCCTGTGGATGCCTCAATAAATTAAGGCCTCCAGCCAGGGCATAATACACAACTTAACTACACAATATAAACTTAAGAGCGTTTACGCCGAACGGCATTTCATACAAACTTTCAAGTCCTTATTTTTCGAAATGAATGAACCGATTTTAATGAAACTTCATACGCATAAGCAGGATACAAAGGTCTAAAAAGTTAGTAGAACACATTTTCAAAAAATAGTGTTACAGTCAAATTAGACCGATTTTAAATTTTCCATAGAAACAAAGATTTCCAGTTATCTTTTTTTAAATAAGACATTTCGAAAATGTTTTCTACTAACTTTTTAGACCTTTGTATCCTGCTTATGCGTGTGAAGTTTCATTAAAATCGGTTCATTCATTTCGAAAAATAAGGGCTTGAAAGTTTGTATGAAATGCCATCCGGCGTAAACGCTCTTAAAAACTAAGCGACTACACGCTAAGTAAATGAAAAAAGATAAAGGATAAGGGCACCCCCTGTGGGGTACGGACCTCGGCTTAGGGCGTCGCTAGGAGAGGGCAGCAAGGGACAGGCTGGATCGGAATTATGGCAGCAGCGCGGCTCTCAGCGCGCTTTATATATACAGCCACGGATGCGCAGGCGCGAAGCGTTTACGTACTCTGATAGAATACCTTAACAAATGTTCGCCGTGATTCTTTAAGAGCGTTTACGCCGAACGGCATTTCATACAAACTTTCAAGCCCTTATTTTTCGAAATGAATGAACCGATTTTAATGAAACTTCATATGCATAAGCAGGATACAAAGGTCTAAAAGTTAGTAGAAAAGATTTTCAAAAAATAGTGTTACAGCCAAATTAGACCGATTTTAAATGTTCCATAGAAACAGAGATTTCCAGTTATCTTTTTTTAAATAAGACATTTTGAAAATGTTTTCTACTAACTTTTTAGACCTTTGTATCCTGCTTACGCGTATGAAGTTTCATTAAAATCGGTTCATTCATTTCGAAAAATAAGGGCTTGAAAGTTTGTATGAAATGCCGTTCGGCGTAAACGCTCTTAAATTGACATAACTTTTTTATTTATGAACCGATTGACATGAAATAAACACTAAATGTTAAGTGAAGCTTACTACAATATATTAGTGAAAACCGCATCTAAATCGAATAAGCCGTTTCTGATATTAGCGTGCACAAACACAGCAGACAAACAGACAAACAGACAAAAAAAAATTTAATTACAATTTCGGGTTCGGCATCGATATAATAACAACCCCTGCTACTTTTTTTAAATATATTTCCATTGTACAGACACCACTTTTCTACAATTTTATTATATGTATAGATTAAGTCCCAGACACTCCCTCAGAGACAAATTTAAAGAGATTAATATAATGACTGTGCCTTCTCAGTACATTTATGATAATCTATTGTATGCACATAAAAATATTAATCTGTTTAAAAAATACAGTGATATCCATAACATAAATACTAGGAACAAACACAAATTTGTTGTTCCTACAACAAGGCTCAAGAAAATAGGTGTCTCGTTTAGATGCCAATGTATACGTTTTTATAATAAACTTCCTAGCCACATTCAAGAACTAAGCCTTAATAAATTCAAAGCTTTTATAAAGCAAAAACTATGCCACAAAGCCTATTATACTGTAAAAGACTACATTGAGGACAAAAAGGCTTGGGATTGAGCTGCTCCAATAGGTTTAGACAGTGAATGTTATTTTGCAATTTTACACTTTAATATTTTCTTTTATTTTTTATTTTTTTAAGAATCTATTTACTTAAACAATGACATGTACATTTACTGTATAAAGTATTATATTATTTTAATTATTGTGAATGTGAGGACTATGTGGGTCAGTTTGAGTAGTTTATGCGGCCTACCCAAATGTCCTGTCTTTGGTATTGTTCGTCGAATCGTTGAGCTCCTTAAGTTCTGAGTTGAACTGCACGGTTACTGACAAATGCGTGCACTGACTGGACAGGTCCACTCAATCTGTGTGGTTCCTTCCTCAAAAGATCACTTCAGACACTAATCTACATGGTCCTCAAAGATTATGTCCGGATTTTTTATATACACATTGACATTGATGAATTTTATTTAGGCAATGACATGAATATTTACTTTGTAAAGTATTTTTTTTTTTCCTTTCATTTAATTATTGTGAATGTGAGGACTATGTGGGTCATTTTTTTTTCTGTTTTCCTTCTTAGTTTTAATCATGATCTGGCAGTTTGAGTAATTTACGCGGCCTACCCAAATGTCCTTTCTTTGGTATTGTTCGTCGAATCGTTGAGCTCCTCAATTTCTGAGTTGAGCTGCACGATTTTTGACAAATGCGTGCACTGATTGGACAGGTCCCCTCAATCTGTGTGGTTCTTTCCTCAAAAGACCATTTCAGACATCAATCTACATGGTCTTCACACGATCTGACCAAGATTTTGTCTGGACTTTAAAAGAGACTGTGACCTCTGAGTTTGTTTCGGCCTTTCTTCTCAGAGTAGTCAGATAGGAAACGCCGACCACATCTAGTTTAAAAAATATGATGACGTGTAAAAGTGTTTGTAAAAACCTACCTACAGAAAATAAATCATTTATCATTTATTATTTATCATAACTGTACTATCTCCCCGTGGTAGTGCAGAATGCATGAGCAATTCTCCACGTTAAAAAAAAAAAGGTCAACTCAACTCAATGCTGCAATGGCTCTTTCGTCACAAGGCCCTTCCAGACCTAATAATGGTGTCAATTCCCTTGTTCATAAACTAAACTAAATTTAAGTTGCATCTTTTTCTTTCTATTTAATTAAGAAAAGTCAGAAGATAAATTTTAGTTTAGTCCTGTCAAATTAATTAGCCCCTGACACATGAGAAAAGCCTTTTTTTTTGGGTGGGATATCATCAAATGACCCCACTCTGGGCGGAGCGGAAGGGAGTGTTAGACTTACTGACTAAAACCCACCCGTATTCCTTCCTTAGCCCTTTATGTTCCGGGGTGGCGGTAACCCTTTCGGACAATCCCGCTGCCCCGTCAGGCTTCGGCCCTAGCGGGCCCCTTCTCTGTTGCTGACATCTCTTTGAGGCTCGCGTGGAACACGTACGCGCCGTCAGGCAACGGCCAGGGTCCGTCCTGCTCGGACGGTGAGCTACCCATTACTCTCCGTCCGCAGTACCGCGGTGGCCGGGAGTCGTCCCGTGGCTCCCGACGCCCGGAGCGTCTCCCGCGGCGGCTGGGACGGGAGGCTGTCTCCCTCATCCATCCCGCCACCTCCTTCGCTAGCATGACTGCTTCGTAGAAGGAGGTGACTGCCTCCCATTCCCTCTCGCTCCGGACCATGGCTTGCACCAGGGCCGGACGCGAGAGGTCGCCGCGGCTGCCGATCGCCTCTACGAGGACACGGCGGTGCTCTGCCCAAGTGGGGCAGACCTCCACCGAGTCCTCTGGCCGATCCTGGCAATGGTGACACCCGGGCGTTTCCTTCCGCCTGATGATGTGCAGGAACCTCCCCAAACATCCGTGTCCAGTGAGGACCTGCGTCAGGCGGTAGGTGAGGGCGCTGTGGCGCCTCTCTAGCTACTCCTCAAAGAAGGGTCTTATCGCCACTATCGTGGCGTGCCCTGCGCTGGGTTGCGACAGTCACTCTTTCCATGCCGCCATGAGGTCGCGCCGGAGGTCCGTCCGCTCCGCCGCGATTTTGATTTTTGATTGAGAAAAGCCCTTGGATAAGGTTTATAAAGGTATGAGGAACAGGGTGTAAAGTTCACTCATCCTCCATAGAAAAGGAAGGATCCTCCGACCAGACGGGTGTTGTGTCTGGCGGGTAACTGCCCGATGATTCGTGTCGGGCCGTTGTGTCTAGTTGTGCGATAAACTTTTCTTGCGAGATGCAGGATTTTGCGTGACGTCAGTATGACGCGTAGTTCGCATGTGGCGTTGTAGATACCGCTACAGGATTATAAAAAGCGTTTTGGACCATAAACGGATCACCTTGGATAAAATAACTAGATATTTATTGTTGTCTGTTAGTGATACTTACCACCTCGTACGTACCAGCGGCCCACCCTGCTTGCACCTCCCATCGCTTCCTATCGCTGCGCCCACCGTGGTAGAACTCGGCGTGGACGCCCGCCACGCGCAAGTCCGCCGATAACTTCTCACAATCTCTCCGTGACAAGCAGTATACTATGCCTGATAAGCTGTGGAACAGTAACTTCGCACTTTAAGTTATTTAATTATTGTAACGTATGCTCTTCAATGTTTAGAGCTCTGGGGGCCCGTGGCTAAGTAATAACATCTGCACTGGTCGGTACGCTTGTCGTTGTCGGTCCGTGGATGGATGAGCATCCATTACATATGAAGATAATTAATTAATTCACAAAGTACAATAAGCTGTAGATTCTTTTACGGGTAAGAAGTCAGAAGCGTGAAAGTCTAACAACCAGTCTTACCAAGGGGTATAGTGAAAATAAAAAAAAATAAAAAATAAACCTGTATGCAGCTGCATCCGGTTAGACTGCAAGCCACTCCCAACATAGTTGGTTAAAGGTTAGGCACATTTTTGTTGCGACAAGTGTATTATAGAAACCCTAAAAAGAATATGCTACTAACCCGGCAAACTGTTCCTTGATGACCGTAACGACATCCTGGTTAATAGACCTGGGATTCTTGTCAAGTATGCGGTACGCGAGGTTGGGCCGGTTGAAGCTGCTGAGGAACCACTTGCAGGTGGAGACCTGCAGCTGGTGCAGGATGTCCTTGCGCACGCGCGGCGTGGCCGTGGCAGTGAGCGCGACGATACTGGTTTTGGGGAACTGCGCGCGCAGCACTGACAGGCGCTTGTAGTCGGGCCGGAAGTCATGGCCCCACTGCGACACGCAGTGCGCTTCGTCGATCACAAATCTGCACCCCCATTGTGTTACACATTTTATATCACAATCCGAAGGATTTTGAAGGAATTTCCTAATACATTGCTTCTTATGTTTAAAAAATTCTTCTGCGTGGCAACGTAAGTTTATAACGCAATTAAGGTTGTTGCATTAACAAAACGCAATCAGTTGTACCTACTCACTGACCTGTATTAAACAAGTGTATGATAGAGGTCAGTGTACCTACTTCATTCGATCAATACATACCTACTAGTATCTATCATGTTATTTGATCGAAGCCCTATTATTTAAACTCTGCTGCACTCTAGAACGTCTAAAATTTTTAATAAATCTACAAATTGAATAAGTAGTAGCAAAATTATTTATAATTATTATTATTATATTTATATTATTCAACGATGTTACCTAGCGAGTTTATCACGCGAGTAGAGTTCGCTGAGCATGGACTTCAACTGGTTCGAGCTGCTGATCTTCTCGGGGGTGACGTACAGCAGCTTGAGGGCCGGGTCAAACAATGACAGCTTGTGGTAGATCTCATCACAAGTACTCTGTGACAAGTCGCCCGACAAATGCGCCGCGGGGATCTAGATAACGCGAATGCTTCATCAATACGAACTAATCGACAAATACTTGCCGCAAGGTGTCGTAATTCCCAGTAACTGGGTGGTGGAGGTCAGATAGGCAGTCGCCCCATGTAAATTTCTTATTTCGACATATTTACTTACATCAAGCGACAGTAGTTTGTTGACCTGGTCCAGAATGAGCGACCTGAGTGGTGATATCACTATGGTAACGCCAGGCGTCAGTATCGCCGGGAGCTGGTAGCACAGAGATTTACCTGCGAACGGTAATCACGTCTTTTATATTATTACCATCTCTATCTAATCATGTTTCCACATCACCGACTCCCTTTGCTAACATGAAGGCACGTATTTCATCGATCTCCAAAAAATTTCCATTTTCATTTTCTAAAAATTCACACTGATCGTCTTTTTGTGATAGCTAGGGAAAGAAAGAAAAATATTTTATTTGGGACACACAGGAAATGGTAAATAATAGGGCCCCATTTTTTAAAAAAGAGCATTTAAGGTAAATGGGTAGTTGAGACCGCGAAATTCAAATTTTCTTACGTTTTTTGCAATTTGCAGGTCAGTGTCAGGTTGTATCTTGTTAAAAATATGATTCGCGACAATAACAGGTACATATTTAGAGAATTATAATCATTAGGATCATTAATACATCTTTCTAAGTTAGATTTCTACCATTAACACTTTTCCATAAGAGATTGGTGGTTGGTGGTAGAAATCTAACTTAGAAAGATATATTAAACCTTAGTATGCCGGAACGTAGATCTACGCGAGACACAATGGCTTTTTAATTGTGTCTGTGATTACGACATACAAGGGGTTAATGATTCTAATGATTATAATTGTTTAAATAAGTACCTGTTATTGTCACGAATCAAATTATGATCAAGATACAATCCGAGACTGACCTGCAAATTGCAAAAAACGTAAGAAAATTTGAAATTCGCGGTCTACCACTATCCTAAATAAATAAATCCCACTATGGGATTAAAAAATAAGAAAACAAATTATAGGTAGCAATAAAATATAGTTTAGAAAAAAAACCGTAATTATGCACCCTAGCGTAATGCATAATCAGCGTATAATGTTCCCACTGCTGGGACACAGACCTGCTCTCTGTGAGAGGCCGTGGGCCGTAATCCAGTGCGGGTTGGTGGATGTCACATGTCTCCGAATTTTGGGTGTAGCATATGCCGGTTTCCGTCACATGTTAATGTCCCTTGTAGAAGGCGAGTCGTTTCAGTCTATACCATGAGACCCGTAGCACGGGCTCCTGGGTAGTCCTGTCTCCAGTCTTCAAACTTTTATGAAAAAACTGTGTACATTTTAAAACTTGTCAGTGAAAATTGCTGTTAACCGGGCACAAATCCAGATTACCACCTGCTGCCGGGTAATTCCTGATGGAAAAACCCAGTAACACTTTGTCTGACCTCGGAATCACACCCAAGACCTAATGCAAAGCAAAGCTTGCGACCACTAGACTTAGAACGAGTTCACTTACCGCCTCCGGTGGGCATGACAAAGCAGTCGTTCCCCAGGAGCATGGCGTTGATGACCTGCAGCTGGTTCGGGCGGAAGGACGTGAGCCCGAACCTCTCGTAGAACATGTACAGCATGAGCGCCGAGTGAGGGTAATCCAAACCGTCGAACTCGCCTGCCACGAAATTCAAACTTACGTTTTTTGCAGTTGGCAGGTCAGTGTCAGGTTGTATGTTGATTAATATATGATTTGCGACTGTAACAGATATAACTTTATATAATTATAATCATTAAAATCATCAATACAACCCTCTAAGTTCATATAATCCTATTGATTGATATTTCATGAAATGACCTATACTTAAGAAGTACCAGCTATTAATCTATCCATACAAGGTCTTTGTACAGCCTGAGTAATTGAACGCCTCTCGTATATCGAAGCTCTGTAAATTTTGCTCTCCGTAATTTTATTAAATTTTATTACTGGATTATTAAGTTTTTTTTAGTTGTCTATTTCTAGGGCCTGATTTACCCACAGACTAACTAGGCTCGAGCCTAGGGCGCAAGGACCGAGGGAACGCTGAGCTTCCTCTTGACAGCACCACTTATTTACAGAATGAAATTTAGCATCCAATTAGCAGGCGTCGGCTGATAATTACACCCAGATGCTTTCGGAATAATCAATGAGAACACCATCGAGATAAAAAGGCATCAGAGATGCAACATCAGCCGCATTGTAAACGAATCTGCTGCCTATGATCATGGCCTGGGATTTAGTTGGGTTACAAACCAAAAGACTGCGCCCAAGCGCTGATACATGTCAGATCATGATTCATTGCAACAATTGCAGAACTCGAGTCAGGTAGGTACAGTAAAATGTCGGTACAGTTGCAAGTCATCTGCGTAGAGATGGAAACTAGACGAGATTACTCTGATAACAAAGTTTATGAAAATAGAAAAGAAGAGAGAGAACGCTACCCTGAGGAACGCCCTCAGTGAGGCTAACCCATCAGAGAAAAACTCCTCAAGGTGAACACACTTAGAGCGGCCCCGAAGATAAGAACTGAACCAGGCTAGAGCGGAAGAAGAAAAATTAATAGTTTTGAGGATACCTAGTAAAATGTCGAAACACTGAGTTAAACGTGCTACTAAAGTCAGCAGTAAGGGACATAATCTCAATTGCCCAGAGTAAATCGTCATTTACATTTAAAAGGTGTGTGTTTTAAATGTTAATACTTTGGTCATCCATCATCATCATCTGCCTAGCCTTTCCCCAACTATGTTGGGGTCGGCTTCCAGTCTAAACAGATGGAGCTGAATACCAGTATTTTACAGGACACCACGCGAACGAAGTAGCGCCGGGCAGCTTGAAATAATTTATATGGCAAAACAACGTTTGTCGGGTCAGCTAGTGTTTTTAAAATAAATTTTGCAATTTGTTAATACAATTTTATTTTTATTACTAGCTGTGCCCGCGATTTTTCGCGTGGATGGCGGAAAAAAATAATATGTTGCTTAGGAAAGGTACCTATAATTACCACTCCTTGATTTAAAAGGAAGAATCTTCCGATCTTGCCTGGTGGGAAGCGAGAGACAATATTTTTAAAGTGACAACAAATAATATTTCAACCACATTGGGAAATAAACCCAAACAATTTTTAGCTAATAAGCGCAAATGCAGAAAATTTAGCTAAGGGAAAAGCTAAAAGGAATGAATATAAAAAAATAACTATACTACACATACTAATATTATAAATGCAATTGTACTCGCTGTCTGTTACCTTTTTACGCCTGCTGAACAGATTTATTTCTATAAAACGAGGAAAGGAGATAGACTGACAATATGCAATTGAAGAAAACCTTTAAACCCGGGAAAATAGGTAGGTACCTTATTTTCACGGGAAATGTGGGCGAAACTGCAGTATATAGTAAGTCATGGGCTAGACAGGACAGGCCCAGGGCTGTCAGAACTCTAAATCAGGCTCTGATTTCTATACCCAAAACTTGTATGAAGAAAGACTTTTTTATAAGAATTATTTACTGTAGAACTATGGTGATCTACAATTACACTAATAGTGATGATGTATATAGATTAAGAAATATGCTTATTTAAGAAAAACTATTTATTACTTACCGATTCCCTTGTTCACAAACCAGACTAAATTTAAGTTCAGTCCATCTTTTTCTATTTCATGAATTGTGTGTGTGTGTATGCACTCTACATATGAGTTACGGTTGCTCGAAATATGATTTAATATTTATTATTAAATAGCTGCGCCCCGCGGTTTCACCCTCGTAAATATCGATCTCGTGGGAATATCGGGATAAAAAGTAAGGCGCCTATATGTTAATTCAGGGTGTTAGCAATCTCCATACAAAATTTTATCAACATTAGTCCAGTCGTTTGAGCGTGATGAAGTAACAAACATATAAACACACACACTCACAAACTTTTACCTTATAATATTAGTGTGATATTTTATTATTATTTATTTATTTATTAAGAAAAGGACAGAAGATAAATTTTAGTCCTGTCAAATTAATCAGCGCCTGACGTAAATTGACGTAATTTTAGTAGGCAAGATTTATATCCTGACTGTACCTATTAATTAATCAAACTCGACAAAGCGTAAAATAGCAATATTTTACAAAAACAATAGACTCAGACTCGACGTAAAGGGAACCATTCGGTCTAAGAACCTAAATGCCGTTTCATTGGGCTTAATTATTGCATTTCTCTTTTTGTACTTGGGATCTTTGTCTTACTGGCTAGATGTATTTCCATATATCACCAATCACACGGGTCAATCTAAAATCTAATAAATAAATATAAAATCTTAAAATACAATGTGTCACTGTTATAGCCACATTAATTTAACACACGGGCTGACACGGGTAGGGCTCTGACCAGTAATCATAAAAATTACAACAACATAAAATAATTAGTATTTTGAAAACTACCGCCTGCGCCGCTCGCCGACATAGGGCTACTCTCTTTTCCTCTACTCTTTGCACGTTATTCGTTTTAATTTCATTGATGCGATGATATAATCCATGACCCCTGCGCTACAGTTCTTTATGTACAGGTTGCTCCAACATGCTATTTTAAACAATTTTAAATAAATAAAACGTTGCATACGTGTGCTAAATTAATGTCGCCATTAAAACGACATGCTGTATATCATCATAAATACATATTCATGAAACTTACCAGTGATTCCATCGTTCTGTATGCTGGCATGGTGGTCAGTATCTCCCGAGTTCTTCATCACATCGACCACTTGCGGCTCCTGGTTGCCAATATCTTCGATATTTTCTTCAAAGTCTTCAGGTCTGTATACTTGCCCGCCATCTTCATCAACATGTATATCTAGAGCGCTGTTCGTTAAATCTGCATTACTGGTACTAGCGACAGAATCTTTGGCGCTCTCTAGAACAGATTCTCCATATTCATCTGCAAGTGCATCGATAAGTCCCTTCCACCTTGAGCTTGATATAATCCCTTCTTCTGCATTACTGCTGCTAGCACCAGAAACACTGTTATTGCTGACTTCAGCTGCTTCTGGAGTAACATTTGTATCATTGCCCGTGTTAATTGGCAAATCGCAGTCATCCATTGGTTTACAATCTTTGTTCTCTTTAAGCGAGTCTGTACTCGGTCTGTTGTTGTTCTGCAGAGAGTTTTTGATCCGCGTTGGTGGATTAAATTGTGCGTAGCTTTGCGCTGCTGGTGCACGTTGCGGGGCTTCTGGCACAGTCATAGGTTTCAATATTTTCAGAGCATTCCTTGTCTTCTTAGACGAAAATGGCGGTACTTCTTTGTTGGACTTTATCATAACACTAGGAGGTTTTTTGATCAAATAGTTATTTCCACGTTCTTGTCCTATGACTTGTTCAGATAGATTCCTATTTCCCATCTCGAAATCCTCCCCTCTGTACTTTTGCCATCCAAATTCATCACAAGGTATATTTGAAAGTCTGTTCTCTTCTTATACATTACTGTTACTAGCACCAGAAACACCGTTATTGCTGACTTCAGCTGCTTCTGGAGTAACATTAGTATCATTGCGCACGTAAGTTGGCACATCGCAGTCATCCAATGGTGTACTATCTTTGTTCTCTTTAAGCGAGTCTGTGCTCGGTCTGTTGTTGTTCTGCAGAGATTTTTTGCTTAGTGGTGACTGAAATCGTGCATATATTTGCACTACTCGTGCATGTTTCGGTGCTTCTGTCGCAGTCCTAAGTTTCAATATTTCCAGAGCGTTCCTCATCCTCGCAGAAGATGGCGGTAATTCTTTGTTGGAATCTATCGTAACACTGGGAGGCTTTTTGATCAAACGGTTCTTACCACGTTCTTGTTTTGTGACTTGTTCAGATAGATTCCTATTTTCCGTCTCAAAATCCTTTTCTCTGTACCTTGGGCATCCAAATTCATCACAAGGTATAGAAAAAAGTATGTTCCCTTCTTCTACATTACTGCTACTAGTACCAGAAACACTGTTATTGCTGACTTCAGCTGCTTCTGTACTAACGTATATAGAATGCAGTTTATTAGAATCCAGGCCAGATTCATTTGTATTGTCACCATTATCGGTATCTGTAACCCTCGATGATCCTTTTGCACTTACACTACCAGATTTAGCTAATATTTGCTTTAGTTTAGTTTGTAATAATTTTACTTTCTCAAAAATTCTTCTATCATATCCAGGGATGTTTTCTTTTAAACTGTTTGGAATTTTGTCAAATGAGTCAAACACTTTTTCTAGTAATTGTATGTACAATTCACTGCACTGTTCCTTGCGTCCAGGTTCTATGGCATCCTAAAAATGTTAAACGTTATCATTTTCAAGCATTACAAAACACAAAATCATTGTTTAACTATCCTAGTGCGCTTACAAGTTGAGATCCAAATGGTTTCTTTGCGCTGAGAACGGGTTCGGAATTCCTCGAGTTGCAATAAAAATACCATTTGGCTGAGTAGTTATACTAATAGTTCTCAGCCAACTTGAGAACTCACTTACATTGAGTTCATAATTACATTTTGTGGTGTTTTAAGCAGAATTTAAATAAGAATACCGAAGCGTGTAGAAACCTAAGTTGTTGTAAAACCCATTAGGTACCCTAATATTTGCAAAAACCTAGGGGACGACGTGGGGTATTTAAAATTAACATTTAGATATAGCTCAGAAAAATAAGGTAACGACAAAACTGCTAAATACGTGTGAAGATTTATGGATTGACTTAATTCATGCACTATAAATAGTGTATGTCCAACGGAGAGTACTTGCATAGACACAACCTTGTAGCCAGGATAATCCACCAGCAGTTTTTTTTTTTGGTGCCCATAAACTTTATTACCCTTTTCTACCTTGGTAGGAGTCGATTTTTGAAAAACCCTAAAACACATACCTACCTACTTTTTAGGGTTCCGTACCCACAGGGTAAAAACGGGACCCTATTACTAAGACTTCGCTGCCTGTCCGTCTGTCCGTCTGTCTGTCACCAGGCTGTATCTCAAGAACCGCGACAGCTAGACAGTTGAAATTTTCACAAATTAAGTATTTCTGTTGCCGCTATAACAACAAATACTAAAAACAAAATAAAATAAATATTTAACGGGGCTCCCATACAACAAACATGTTTTTTTCGGCGTTTTTGCCTTGTGGTACGGAACCCTTCGTGTGCGACTCCGACTCGCACTTGGCCAGTTTTTTATTTTTTGTTTTAGTAATACCGAGTTTCCGAGTTAATCTGACAGCGGGTTACATAATTATTTTTCTAACCTATCAACTTTGTCACCCCCTTAATCCTCTGTGAGGGGTTTTGTTTAAACTAAAAATGACAATCTTTATTAGTTACTGAGCGTAATATTGCCAAGTTTCAAGTTTATTTACCGAATGAATAAGATTTTTCATGTAAACTGTATCCCCTCTTCTTAAACTCATAGGGTTGGTAGGGTAGGGTTGCTTCTTAAACTCATTTTGAAAAATCGTCTGGGATGTTTCTACAACTTGACTAAAAGATTATTTATACCAATTTTCCAGTTTCGTCAAGCCACGTAATAAAATACCCCGCTCCCCTGTGAAATTGACTACTATCACTCTTCACCCCGTTTGGGGTAGATTTTCGAATAACCCTGATACACTTTATTATTTATTTTAGTCTTACATACTGAGGGGCCCGTGGCTAAATAATAACAGCCGCACAGGTCGATCGATCAGGTTAAGCTACGCTTGCCGCGGTTGGTCTGTGGATGGGTGACCATCTTTACATACCGTGATCCCTCCGTGCCTCGAAAAGCACGTTAAGCCGTTGGTCCCGGCTGTCATTCGTGGATCTTGGACAGTCGTTACGAGTAGTGAGAAGCCCGAAAGTCTGACCACCAGTCTTACCAAGGGGTATCGTATTACCCAGTAACTGGGTTGTGGAGGTCAGATACGCAGTCGCTCCATGTAAAATACTGGTATTCAGCTGTATCCGGTTAGACTGGAAGCCGACCCCAACATTGTTGGGAAAAGGCTAGGCAGATGATGGTCTTACATACTGAGTTTCGAGTTAATTGGACTGCGCGTTAAAATTTTTCCATACAAAATTTGACACCCCCAATCTCCCGTAAGGTAGTTTAGAATTGCAAAAATTACGAACTATATAATTTACTTAGATAAGTGTTCGTGCCAAGTTTCAGGTTCAAAATTTAAACATTTTTTTTATGTTATTTAAGCCACTCACTAAAATCCCCTTAAAAATCGAATTAACACTTTATCCCTGTCAGGGGTCAGTTTCCGAAAACCACATACACTTATTATTGATTCTTTTCTGTCAAAAACTTATTAATACTGAGTTGCGAGTTAATCTGACCAAGCGTTAAAATTCTTCCACACGAACTTTAACACCCCTAAACCCCTTTGATGGGTAGTTTAGATAAACTAATAATGATAACCTTTATTACTGGCTTAGGCAAGTATTCTTGCCAAGTTTCTAGTTTATTAACTAAATGAATAAGACTTTCGTATAAACTGTACCCCACTTTTCACCCCCAACAAAAATCTAAATTTTAAATTAAAATTTCTAAAAATCGTTTGGGATGTGTTCATTACTTGACTCAAAGATTATTTATACCACCTTTCGAGTTAATCAAGTCACTCAGTAAAATCCTCCCCTGTAAAATTAACTACCCCTTTTCACGCAGTTAGGGGTAGATATTCGATAAACCCTGATACACGTTATTCTTTATTTTTGGTCTTAAGTATAAATACTGACTTTCGAGTTAATCGGACCGCGCGTTAAAATTCTTCCATACAAATTTTGACACCCCCTAATCCCCCTTTAAGATGAGGGGGATTAGGGGTTCTCAAAATTTGTAAGGGTAGTTTCGAAGAACAAAAAATGCCAACCTTCATAGTTTACTTAGATAAGTATTCGTGCCACGTTTCAAGTTTATTAACTCAAGGAATAAGATTTTTCATACAATAAAAATCCCCCCTTTTAAACCTTAGGGGGTGAGTTTTGGAAAATCCTTTCATAGCGCACGCCTACATCATAATAGCGTGCGCTAAGAGTGCCAAATTTCAGCGCGATCCGTTCAGTGGTTTGAGTTGTGCGTTGATAGATCAGTCAGTCAGTAACGGTTGCCTTTTCTATACATATTATATAGATTTACCTACTTCAAAACCAGTGATATCCGGTGCGAGAAATTTGACACCGAACCAATTTGTCCGGTCTAACAAATTTTTTTTTTACCTTATTATTCTTCAGCGCAGGATGTTTGGCCACAGTCTCCAAGAACCCTGCTATGGACTCGTCCACCATGATGTTCTTCAAAGGGTCCTTGTCTTCGATACGCGGCGTTCTTCAGGAGTTATCAAAAGCTTCTTATTGTTTGAGTTGCGGTTGAGCTTAGACTAATTGGTTTATTCTTTAACTCTGCTGTTAGCATTTTTATAAATTGTGAATAGGTATCGAGCTGAAAGTTTTTTGAATCCTCGTTCCACTAAAATCCCCTAGCCCAGTCCGCCAGGGGATTATACGGCACTCAATGTTCCACTAAGATGCCCTACAGGATCATATTTTAAATTCCCTAATTGTTTGAGAACCTTATTATTCAATTGAAACCGTTTTACAATGTAGCACTGGTTAATACAAGAACACGGACAATGACTAACACTTACCGCACAGAGTACAATAATTATATTTATATTTATCGATAGATGATGAATCACAGAGGACTTCTATAATACTGTGATGTTTTTTTATCGCACAACGATATAGGTAATTATTATATTCAACGCCATAAACACACGAGCACTTAATAGTAGACTGAAAGCCATAAATTACTAAGAAATAAAATTGAATTAATATAATTATACCGGTTGGAAAAAATCAATGGGCCCTGAAGGGAAACCACTTTAAATCCTTAAGATAGATTATTTTACTTATAGGAAACATTCCTTTATTGTTAAAAGAAACAAAAACTGCATTTACAGATTCCCCGACAAGCTTAGCTAAACCGGGATTCGAAGCAGCTAAAAATTAAACAATTAAAACAAGTAAACGAATGCTCACGTATATGGCTACACCGTACATCAAATATTACTAGCGATCTTTGATTTCTTTATGCGATAGGAATAACATTTGTAATCACGACATCGACTACCAACATCAACGCATCAGCGAAATTGAAGCGAATTTATTAGAAAAATTTTCATTTGCACGACTAGTTCAATAGTGCTACTAATTATGAGTGTGGCTACATTATGCGTATAGTAAACCGCGATGGATGATTTGATCGCATTTTAAGAAAACGACCAATTCAAATTGAGTCTTTGTTATGATAGCGGCTACATATATTTCGTTGTGGAGCATGTGTCCTGTAGCCACATCATCGCCGAATATACGCCGGAATTTCGCTTGTCATCATCATCATCATTTCAGCCGAAAGACGTCCACTGCTGGACATAGGCCTCCCCCAACTTCGCTTGTAATGTAGCCATACTATGTTTTTCTTATTTCGCTCTTCCAGTCGCTTCGCAAATCGCTGCCTACTGTAGCCTCAGCCTTACATCCAAAGACATTCTATGAAGTAAAAGCTTGAATTTATCTCTAAGTATGTACCTTGTTGAAGACTTAGATAAGAAAATCGTTTAATTGGTGATAATAATTCTAAGCAGATTTCCTTCTTATACGAGACGTTCTGACGAAAAGTTTAAAAACAGAACGTTTAACTTTGTTTGCGGTGCAGAACTGCAATTTTGAAATTCTGTTTTTGAAAATTTGACTTTGTTTTGTTTTGCTTCTACTTCGTAATGGCCGTATCAAGAACAATTCGATTTATTGTAGTAACGAAACGGCCAAGCCTCATATTTTGACTAAAGTGTAGAGTTTGTGAAGTCAGCTGGGCTTGTAGAGTCCGGTATCACCGGGTGCCGACCTACCTCCGTCGAATAGTCGAGGCGTATTTGACGGACAGAGCCGTCATCTACCCCGGTCGCAACGGGGAGTGGAACAGGCGAGAGATGTCGTGCGGTGTCCCGCAGGGATCGGTTCTGGGGCCGTTCCTGTGGGACATCGGTTACGACTGGGTGCTTCGGGCCGACCTCCCTGATGGCGTCAGCGTGGTTTGCTACGCTGACGACACGCTGGTCCTGGCGCAGGGGAGATCGCATCAGGCGGCGGCCGACGCGATGACACGCGGGGTGTCGTGGAAAGGATCCGGGAGTTGGGTCTCGAGGTGGCATTGCACAAGTCCGAGGCCATGTCGTTTCATGGGCCCCGGACCACGCCACCATCGGGATCCCAACTAACGGTAGGAGGGGTTCACATCGGCGTCGAGACAACGATGAAATACCTGGGTCTCGACCTCGACAGCCGGTGGAACTTCGTCGAGCAGTTCCTGAACATCATCAGGCGGAAGGAAACGCCCGGGTGTCACCATTGCCAGGATCGCCCAGAGGACACGGTGGAGGTCTGCCCCGCTTGGGCGGAGCACCGCCGTGTCCTCGTAGAGGCGATCGGCAGCGGCGGCGACCTCTCGCGTCCGGCCCTGATGCCCAAGCCATGGTCCGGAGTGAGAGGGAGTGGGGGGCAGTCGCCTCCTTCTGCGAAGCAGTCATGCTAGCGAAGGAGGTGGCGGAATGGATGAGAGAGAGAGCCTCCCGTCCCAGCCGCCGCGGGAGACACTCGAAGCAACACGGGTGGGTTTTAGTCAGTAAGAGTCTGACACTCCCTTCCGGTCCGCCCAGAGCGGGCGGGTCATTTGATGATTTCCCACCCAAAAAAAAAACGGGCTTGTAGAGTTAGGAAGTGTAGAGTTAGAAGCTTGGCTGTACATACAAGAGATCTGATAACTTTTTGACAGTACGAGCCATTCTCGTCTTGGCAACATTTTCTCAGTATCAGGTTGTGTGTTGATTAAAATATGATTTTCGCGACCATGTATAGACTAAAATTATCAGTCATTAAGGTAAATAGAACTTACAAGTTGGATTGAACTTGTAAGTTCTAATTACCATATTGACTATTCGAAATCATGACATTTTTTAACAATTCGTAAAGAAAGGAAAGAAAGAAAATGCGTTAAGTAAAGTCCGGTCCGGTCCGGTCCGGTCGTGGTTAGTAAGTCCTGTACTTGATCGATCGGCTGCCGAGGCGGCTAAAGGCCGCCTATAACACTTTCCATGCAAACGAAGCTGTTCACCGTATACTCGCGACACAAAATGTATAGATACTGAAGAGTTTAAAGGCGGTCCGTGACAGAAGTTATGCGCTAAACGCACTTTGGCGCCACGAATTGTAAAGTACTACCGTCTCTAGCCACTAGTGTGACGATTTCGTGATCTGCAGGGAAAATAAATAATGTGCGTGTGAACTGAGGGACCATACTGATATTTCGCAAAATAAAAATCGGAGGATTTAGTAGGAGACTTAAAACAATTGTAGAACAAATCTGGGAATTTGTAAACAAATATATTAGAAACTACAGGCCTTAAAGTGCGGTCCCTCAGTCCTCGCAGACCATCAGCCAGATCTCGGAAAGTATCTGAAAAATTAAGTTATTGTGACTACAGACATTTAGTAAAGAATTTGTAAATGTATTTATTGTATAACAGACCACAAAGGATTAAAGATAAAAAAAAGATATAACGACTAAACTGTGGTCCCTCATTCCACACAAGAAAGAAAAATATTTTAGTGAATATTACCGAATCAAATAAAGAAAATCTTTCTTTTTCTACATAAAGTTTTAGTAAAAGACTTAAAACATTTTGTAAAAAAGACATGGAAAAGAAATATCTATGCAATTTGAAGATAATTAATATTAAAACTGGTCCCTCAATCCTCACCTCTACTGACACATGTGCTTGTACTAGCTGCTAGACGAGAGGAATATTAGAGAGTCTAGTGTACTTAACTTTTAGTAAAAAGTTTCTACTAAATAACAGGTAGCTAAAATTGTGTATTTCTTACTTCTTAGCTGAGATAATATAATTTTTTTGATCCTATGAAAATAGATAGAATAGTGTGACCACACAATGAAACAAAATGAAGACAGTACTTTTATAGTGGTATGAAGAACAGGGAGTAAAGGTCACTCAACCTGCATAGAACAGGGAGGATCCTCCGACCAGACGGGTGTAATGTCTGGCGGGCAACTGCCCGATGATTCATGTCAGGCCGTTGTATCTAATGCTAGTTGCGCGGTAAACTCTGCTTGCGAGTTGCAGGATTTTGCGTGACGTCAGTATGACGCGTTGTTCTCATGTGGCGTTGTAGATACCGCTACACTATTATACTTCATATATTTATACATATTTAATAAAAAAATAGATTACAAAACTAACTAATCACTTACGTGTATACTTTCGTCATTAGGTACTTACAATAATTTTAAAATATTGATCATCATAAAAGAAACGCTCAACTGTTGTATAATAAGGGGTATTAAAGCAGGAATGTGGGTTTATCACTTGAGGCGTACATTTGGGTTGGTATCAGAATGACTTGAACGCAAATTGACCATGTCGCTCTTAGTCCAAATCTCAAAATACCTAAGTCGCAAAATGACTACATCGCTTTTAGTCCACATCATATTATCACATGAGTAATTAAATTAATTATGTACAGTTGCATACAAGACTTTATCTACACACATGATATGAATTGGAAGTACTGACCATCCAATATTCTTACATTCAATAAGCTATATCCAAATTTCACTTACTTAATTAAAAGTAATATACTAAGTGATAAGTTAATTTTGTAATCTACTTTTTTTAATAAATAGACATACGCCATGTAATCTAACATTAAATTAACCGTACAACCTTGTTTTCGTTTCGTCTAATGCTATATTAAATGAAGTATAATAGTACTGTCTACATTTTGTTTCATTGTGTGGTCACACTATTCTATCTATTTTCATAGGATTAAAAACATATTATTATTTCAGCTAAGAAGTAAGAAATACACAATTTTAGATACATATTATTTAGTAGAAACTTTTTACTAAAAGTTAAGTTCACTAGACTCTCTGATATTCCTCTCGTCTAGCAGCTAGTACAAGCACATGTGTCAGTAGAGGTGAGGATTGAGGGACCAGTTTTAATATTAATTATCTTCAAATTGCGTAGATATTTCTTTTCCATTTCTTTTTTACAAAATGTTTTAAGTCTCTTACTAAAACTTTATGTAGAAAAAGAAAGATTTTCTTTATTTGATTCGGTAATATTCACTAAAATATTTTTCTTTCTTGTGTGGAATGAGGGACCAAAGTTTAGTCGTTATATCTTTTTTTATCTTTAATCCTTTGTGGTCTGTTATTCAATAAATATATTTACAAATTCTTTACTAAATGTCTGTAGTCACAATAACTTAATTTTTCAGATACTTTCCGAGATCTGGCTGATGGTCTGCGAGGACTGAGGGACCGCACTTTAAGGGCTGTAGTTTTTAATATATTTGTTTACAAATTCCCAGATTTGTTCTACAATTGTTTTAAGTCTACTACTAAATCCTACGATTTTTATTTTGCGAAATATCAGTATGGTCCCTCAGTTCACATGCACATAATAAATACACCAATCATAATTTTTGAACATATATTATTTTTAAATAAATAAACGATACCAGTAAAATTTTTCAAAACGACAAATTTTGCAAAGTCGAGAAAATCAATTAAATAAAAGGGGCCATTATCATAAACAATTAAATTGGTACAGCAATTGATGTCGGTAGCTAGGTACCTTCACAAACTTTACTAAAACATTATTTTTGATACTTTTGGTTTAAAAGACAAAAATACAAGGACTATATTATAAATAGGTACTTACTAATTAAAGTACATACCTATAAACTTACTAGAGAATGATGCTTTTAAAAGTAATATAAAAAAATATAAAAAGAACACAAACACAAAAAGAACGAAAAAACTAAAAGAATGCTAATCAAAATGTTTTATGCATATGGCCCAGTCTAATCCATTTCACGACTCTCAAATACGATACAACATTTCGGGAAAAGATAAAGCAACGAACACAGTAAAGACCAAAATTGAATACACCGTCACTAAGATATCTCTTTTCATTTTCATAATCGGATCAAAGTCTGTTTTGAAACGAAATTTAGCGTTATTTGCCTTCCTCATATTTTTAATCCTCTCTTTTTCAAGGGCTTCCGTTGTTTTTTTATTCGCCTTATTTTCGTTTGGCTTTTCGATTATTTGGTTATTAGCATCATAAAAATCAAGAGACTGTTTGGGTTCTCTTGTAATTAATATATTAGGAATATCTTTAATGCTTTTCTGATCTAATGATGCGGCTTTTGTATTGATAGCAGGGCTTTCTGCAAAGAATATTGATTGTATAGACGGCTCGCTAAGCACTTTGATTAGTGAGTTGGCCATGTTTGTACTGCGGTTCATAGCAGATGCGAGCATTTGTGAAGGAACATCCGGTAATTTACTGATATCCTCTCTGTCTATAAAGTCTACACCTACTTCTTTATCAACATAAATCCGTTTGGGACACCACAGTTCATTAGTGTAATTTGGTGTTATTTCCGTATGGAAATTCAATTGGCTATTAACCTTTTCAGACCCTTCATTGTCGGATAAATAGAAAGAGTACAGGCTCGGGTTAGACTCCAACTGTCGGAGTCTGTCTAGAGACGAAAAAGAAACTACACCGCAATTACTGCTTTTCATAGAATTTCCCAGTGCAGCGGCTTCATTTATTAAAATAGTTTCCAATACTTTGCTTTGTTGGTCCTCAGGAGGGCTTTTATCACCTTTAGTCATTTGTGTTTGACATGTTGTGATATTTTGAATTTCATTTAAGAGTCCTACTAATATGTCTAAGGACGTCGTGTATTCGATATTGTCAGGCTTATCTGCTTCAGACACGTTTTCCTTATTCCCTATTACCGTGTGGGTTTGTGACTGTTCACCATTAAATGGACCTTCCACTTTTTCATTTTGACTGAAATCTTTGAAGATGTGCTTTGGTTCTGTATTGGTTGTATCAGTCTGTTTTATTTCTTGCTTTTTGTCTGATTGTGACTGCTCACCATTGAATGGACCTTCCACTTTTTCATTTTGAGTGAAATCTTTGAAGATGTGCTTTGGTTCTTTATTGGTTGTATCAGTCTGTTTTATTTCTTGCTTTTTGTCTGATTCCTTGACATGAATATAAGTACTACTTATCCCTACAGTGACTAATGTAGTAGCGGCTAAGTCAACCTGAGCAGCTTGCTCGATGCGAAGTGTAGGCTGTGCAGTTTGGTAAGTGTAACTGTCTTCATCACTTTTATGATTAGTAAGTAAAGGCTTTTGCTGCTCCGAATTTATTGAAACTTCGTCAAATAATTGTACAAGGGAGTTAGAACTGCGCTGGGTCGATTTATAATCTTGGAAAGCAAATCCAACCGTTGAAATTGTCATAGGGAATTTGGCGAATCTCCAATCTAAATGAGACTTCGATATTAGAGGCAAAGCGGCTAAATCACAAAAGTTTTCATCAGTTTCTTCTTTTATGTTTTGTGCAATTGGAGTTTGAACAATGAGTGAGCTTGCGTCTCCGGATTGTAAAACGAATACCTGCTGCATCGATTGTTTTGGCGTCATGGTCAAGTTTTTGATCCGTAACCGTTTTTGAAACGTGCCCACCGGGATATGATTACATAAAGCATTTTCCAACTTTTCTAATTCTACGACTGATCTGACAGGTTGTAAATCGTTTCGAATTGCAGTGTTTTCAACCTCGGTTTGCTTCTGTTCTTTTTCAGAGGTTTTGTCGATATTTTTGACTGACGTTATTATATTATTGTCATCCAATATATCTAAAATGAACTCAGAATCAGAAGACGTTCTCAGACGTTCTGCACTGGAAATATTTTCAGCGAGAGAAATGCTTTCGTGACATTCAGTCAGTACCTCCAGACCTTGTGAAGTAGTAGTCCTCATAATCGAGCTTATAAGATTGTGTAGCCTGCTTCCTAACTCGGTAGACTCTTGAATTGGTGCAGATGAGGTCGAAGACGCTAGAATATAACCACGAAGTTGTAACAATTAGTTGAGAGCAAATCAATATCGAAAAATAAATGAAGTTCAAGCTACGGTACGCACCCAGTTCGATGTCGTTCGGCAGTAGAGGGACGCGCGACTTCTGTGCACTCTGAGGCTCGCTGCTCACTAGCGAGGTAGTTCCTGCCCGTCCATAATGATTTTTAACGTATGATTCAACTGCCACCATTTTTTTCATTCTGCGTAAATATGAATGAATGTTAAATACAATCAATCATTTTGTTTTTTTTTTCAATCCTTCGCTGTCCCACTCCTGGGCAAAGGCCTCCCTCCTCTCCTTCCATCTTTCGCGAGCCCGCGCGTCTTCCTTCCAGTTTGGACGGAACCAATCCAGCTCGTCCCGCCATCTCCTACGTGGTCTGCCGCGACCCCGCCTCACTGTCTCAGGGCACCAGTTCTGCGCTATTTGGGCCCACAGTTTCTTCTGCATGCGGCAGACATGTCCTGCCCAGTCCCCCGGAGCGCAGTATTGTGTTTCGAACACGATCCGTTAACTTAACGCCTAGTATACTGCGCTCCATTGCTCGTTGGCAGACCTTGAGTTTGGACTTCTGGATGTTAGTCAAAGACCAAGTTTGTGCACCATAGGTTAAGACGGGTGTATTCACACATGTCCATGAGCCTGCGTTTCAGTGCCATAGGCAACTCACCCTTAAATAGTTCCTTGACACTGGTCCTTGAGGGAACTATTTAAGGACGAACGGAAAACGCCTGGAAGAGCTACTGAACTCTTCCAGGCGTTTTCCGTTCGTCTTGAGATTTCTTTATCTTGCCTCGCCTGGAAAGAGACCCAAGTAGGGGTATTCCTGGACATGTTGTATTATCTCCCCGTCTACGTTTATGCTTCTAGGTGTTTCATTGCACATAACTTTGGTCTTCGACATATTCATCTTCAGTCCAACTTCAAGGCTTGCATTGCTAAGTTCTTGGAGCAACCGTTCAAGTTCAGTGGCTGAGGACGAAAAGAGAACAATGTCGTCGGTGAAACGTAGATTTGTCAGTCTCATTTTGCCAAGGACAATGCCTCTCTCCCTCTATTCGGCTGCCAACTTCCTGAAGATTTCTTCGAGGGTACTAGTAAACAGTTTAGGAGATAGTGGGTCGCCCTGTTTGACTCCTTTCTCTATTTTAAATTTTGGACCGGTGGTTTCAAGTTTTATTGCGGCTGAACTATTTTTCTAAATATTGCGGATTAATATGTGGGATCTATGTTTTGGTTGCTTAAGGCGTCAAATATGGAAGTGTGCGAAATCCTGTCGAAAGCTTTGGAATAATCAACAAAAGCGAGGTCTTAACGGGATTTTATATTCCTGGTGTTTCTTATGAGTTGATTAACTATATGCAGATGATCTGTCGTAGAAAGGCCAGGCCGAAAGCCTGCTTGCTCAGGAGGTTGTTGTTTATCTGGTTCTCCAGATATGCGATTTTCGATTATTTTTATGAATATTTTGTATATATGTGATATTAAACTAATGGGCCTGTAATTATTGGTTTTCATTTTTGTGAGGGCTACATGAACTTCGTATTATATTCCGGTTATAGGTGGAATACTGTCAGGGCAGAGATAATCGGGTGTTAAGAGTGGTTGAGTGTCGTCTGAGTAGAGGGATTTATAAAATGTTTTGATTTATTCATTTGCAAGAAGCAAATGAATAAATCAAAAGTACAACATTTTAAGTACAACCAGAGTCATCTTTTAAATATGTGATCCATGACTTGTGATACTGTTTTGCTATTTTCAGTGAGCAGTTGTTTTCTAGAGCATCCCGAACTAGTATATTGTTGTAATTTCTAATATCTTTTCAGATACTACGTTTAACCTCTTTATCTTTAAGTCTATATTGTAAATCTCTGCTTGTATACAAAGACTGCCTTTGATCTATTAATTTTACAGTTTCGTTTGATTGTTTTTTGCTTTTGTTTTTGATTTGTGTTACTATTTTACTGGCTTTAATTAAGCTTTGTATTATTTCGTCCTATTGTTGCTGGCCATCTTTTTCTTCAATTCTTGAATCAAGCATATGAAAACTATTGCTTAGCTCTAGTTTAAATTGTTTACTTCTTAGTACGAGTGATTGTTTATTTAATTTTCTTATTTGATTTTTCATATACTTTTGCTGATTAATTTTGACATCTAGTTTAATTATTGCGCGTACAGGTCTGTGATCAGAACTAAATTTAATTTGATTTATGATTTGAATGTTTTTAATTATTTGTTTATTTGAGGTAAGAATGTAGTCTTTTTTAGTTTGGTTATTAGGAGACGCCCAAGTCCATCGTCTGTGAGGTTTTTTGTAGAAGAAGCTGTTACTTATACATAAGTTCTGTCCAAATGTAAATTGGAGAAGGCGAGTTCTACGTTCATTCCGAGCTCCGAGGCCGTATGGACCCAAGATATTGGTGTTGTCTAGATCTTGCCTTTGCCCAATTTTAGTGTTAAAGTCACCTAAAACAATATTCTAAGAGCTTCGATGTTCGTCACAGGCTTTGTTTAATAGATCGTAAAATTCTTCTAACTTAAGTTCGTCGTCTGGGTGGCTTGACGTGGGAGCGTATACTTGGACGATTGATAATGTTTGTGTGCTTGAAACTTGAGATTTTAAGACTGCAATCCTGTCAGAGTACGATATGAATTCCGAAATGTTGTTTTTCCATTTTTTTTTTTGCGACTACAAATCCTACCCCGTAGAGTCCTCCACTCTGTTCATTATAATAGAATATGGTGTTTTCTCTCTCTATTGTGTCTTCACCGCTTCTTCTCACTTCTGATAAGCCAACAATATCCCAGTTGATCTAGTCAGTGCACTTTCGAGCTCAAGCAGACGATCTTCTGATTTCAATAATAACGTTAAGTAGTTTATCGGTATCCGGTTGATTTGCTGTGGTCGTTGATCGGGGGATCGATCTCACCCGAGGATTCTTAGCACCCCTGACTCGAGCCTGCTCACCGTCATTAGCAGCAACGCCACTGGAGCCGCCGGGCATTTGGGGCCTTTTGTTCTTCATCTTCATCATAATGTGTGGAGGGGATTAGACATTTAACCCATCACGCTTGTCTAATGCGGGTTGACGGGTGAACAGTGAACCTGCTTACTCGGTTCGTGGGTGCCGCGGTTAACATTAATATTTACCGTCACCACCCTAAAATTGTCGTCCTGTTCTTGCGCCAATTGTCCAACTCAGGCCATTCGCAAACTGTGGCAGTTCGCATGCCCTAAGTTGGTTTTTGTTTACTAGAACAACCTGCACGGGATGATAAGCAGCTGAAACATTCTACGTTTTTCTATTGCTCCCAGATCAGCATTTTGATAAAAAAAAAAAAATACTTAAGCTTTTAAATTATTTACTTACAATGCTTGGGGAGTTTCCGGCACGCTAGCTTGTTTGTAGGACGACCCCGTCACTTGGTTGAGCCTTTCCTTAGCTTCGGGACTGTTGCTTGAGGAGTGACGTGTTCTGAATGCTCGCTCTAAATTGTAATATACAGCTGTACCATAAATTACGAAACTAATGAATGAAGCAAATTACATAATATTTCGGTAGATATTATATATTTTATTTTGCTTCGATTAGTAAAAAAAAATCGATCTTTTATTTTTTTTTAAACCTGAATCATTTCAAGAAATCAATTAAAATTCACCTTTACACACCTGAGGGTGGCACAGGCGAAGGTGGCTTCAATGCTCCAACGGCGGGAACTGCCTCGGATCCAGTCCGCTTCGCTTTGTTCCTGGTGTTGCCAGAGCCTCCTGATCTATCCAACGAAACCGCTGGCGCTGCTGCTAACCGCTGTAGCCTATCTGTCATTAAAGTTTTACCATATTTAGTTTGGAACTCTTCACTGTGAGCCTGAACGTACGATCTCTTCGGCTGTGCGAGTGAATTCAATCTAGAATTAAACTTGGAAGGTCCGCGGACGGCTTCGCCTCTGGCTTCTTTCACTTCGTCTAACATTTCTATAATTTTTTTTCTTGGTAGTCTCTCTGTCTGCTTATCGTGGACGGGAGTTTGTTGGTAAGGAATTTTTGGTAAATCCATTTCTTTATGTTGTTTGAATTTCTTTTCTTTTGGCGATAAAAGTCTCACGTTCCGCTCGGTTTGAGACTCATTGTGTTTGTCTAGTCGTGAGCGCCGTTTAAGAGAAGTTTTTCGTGACCCACTTTTTCCATCAGAGGATGCCACGTCAACTTTCTTCGCATGCTTTTGTTCAGTGATAGGTTTCTGTCTAGTTTTTTGTACATTCTCAAATTCATGTAAAAGTTGTGATATTGCTTTCAAAGGATTTTCTGATACCTTTGTAGGACTAGTGCCTGATCGCCGGCGATTTTTTCGATTAGCTTCTAATTCATTTTTAGAGATTAGTGATGATTTTGAGCTTATAATAACTTTAGGTACGACAGGTGACAAACTTCCAGGTTTTTTTTTATGATTATTGTTAGGTTTCTCAGTGTTATTTTTGTCAATGCTAAAAGAACTGGGATTAGACGATGTTATACGATGATTCAGGCTTGTTCCACTCTCACTGCCCTGACACGTCGAGATCGTCCGTCCTTCTCTCTCGTCGACTTTTTTGGGAATACTCACAATGAACTTGCTTTTTGTCGACTTATTTTCAGTCTCTTGAGCCTTCCCCAATTTATTCATCAAATTATATATTTTATCTATACTTTTTCTACATTCTACTGAAGAGGTAAGCTTCTTCGGGTCAGTGTTATCTTGCTTATCCATATTTGGAGAATTTGACGGAATTTTATCGAGTATGCTTTGACATGTAAGCAAGTCCTTTGAAGTACTCTCATCGGTAATATCATCAACTTTTGTGGTTGTACTCAACCTGTCAATATAAAAAGGTATAACATTACACAAAACTACCTTATGTTCCAAGATTTCCTTTAAGTACCGAATTTAGCCTGAAAAACCATAGATATGTACTTACGGCTTAACTTTATCCGAAAATGTTTCATCGTCGCCAATATTAAGGTCAGTTTCAGATGGACTGATAAGCTGCGAAAGGTAATTTAAATTATTTCGGAATTCATTGGATAAAACTGAAGTGGACGTGGAAAACAAATCTTTAGCATCGTTTTCATTTCGTTTCATATTGGTGTACATCATTTCCGTAATGGCGTCATCTAAGTAGTAGCTCCTGTTGATATATTTTTTGTTGTTCATATCTGATGTTGACACTTCCGACACGTCGTGCTCGCCCTCATTATCATCCATATTTATATCTAAAATGTCCTGTTTTCCTTCTATTCGGTTCTTTTTCTTCTCTTGTTTACTAGGAACGACGTTCGTAGATTGTCCGTAGATTGAATTATAGAAAGATTTATTGGATATCGACAACTTTGTAACTGAGCTAGCAGACTGCGGCAGTGAAGCTCCCTTTGCGTACTTATGCTTAGTTATCTTGCAGTTTTCCACTAGCGCCATTTTCTTCCTCTCCCGCCTCTCTCTTATTTCTAATAGCTTCCGTCGTTTCTTTTCTTCCATAATAAAGGATTTGTTCTCGTATGGTGATTTTATTCTGACTCGCGTCGGCGACTTCTTCTTCTTAGTTGTTGACTGTGACATTTCTTCCCCACTTTCTTCTGTTAAAGCATTCTGCATGGTCAACTTTCGTATAGTCAAACGCAAATCGTTAGCAAACACATCACTAGCTGCTTCTTTTTGTGCAGTCTTATGATTTCTATCTAGAATGTCTTGTGTTCGATACTCACTAGAGTCAGTCGTTGCCTGATAGCTGGATTTTTTTAACGACACGGTACTTCTATAGTCCATAGTGTCTAGAAAAGAATCTTCGGCAGGATTATCGCTGGAGTCAGTGCTACACCCAGAATCTACGGACACTTCATGTACAGTTTCGTTGATCATCATCGGTTCCAATTCTAGTATTTTGGGTTTCCTTTCGGGAGCGGGTTTATCATTAGTTTGTTCTATATAAGACAAAGGTAAGGGCATCACTTCTGGTCCTAGTGCATCTGAAAAAAAAAATAGACAATCTTTTCTTTTTCAATAAAAATAATCACATAACCTTTAAGAGGAAAAGCGGTCATTTCTCCATAGAAACGCTCTCGCCTGTTTTCTTTCTGGTTAATGACCAGCAATGATTTTTTACAGAATAATAAATATTAACGACTCGTATGTCCCTATTTTTCCTTTTTGATGATACCATTATTTTTATAAGCACTTAGAACCCTAAAAAATGCTCAAAATTGCCGATTTAAACCGTTGTCAACAGAGGCCTGAGTGAGGCCCAGAGTGTACAAATTTGGCAACTATTAGCGAAAAAAGAAAACCATAGGGACACGGTATATATCCTTCACACTCAGTTTATGAAATATCTTTTAAATTGGTCCAATATTAGAGGAAGAAATAGGCGAGAGCCAAACCTCGAATTATGGCTTTTTACTTAGGCTTTTTCAACAGTCTCTCCGACCGCATTTCCTCTTAATACTTTTCGAAGTTATTACCGCATTTAACGGGCGTAGATTGAAGAATCATAATCGAGTTGATGTTGCTGATGACCTGTCCTGTCTCAGAACGTTGTAACTGGAACACCACATCGACTCTTTCCTCAACTGGCCGCTTTTCTTTTTTGCAACTTATGATAAGATTTTCAGCACAACATTTGCTCAAAAGTTTGTAGGGTCCACATAAAAGTTTCGGTACTTCCAACACAATTTTCTTTTCAAGAATTTTTGACAAAGATCTAATATCTACTGCTGAATGAACTATGTCATCCCATGAAGTGTTTTGGCCACTAAGCTTTCGTTCCACATGTAGTGGTATGCTGGTAGACGTCGCCAGGACTTTAGTATTCGCGTGGAGATCTTCCGCAGTGTTCTCAACTTCCCGCCACTTTTCCTTAGCTTTATCAGTTAAGTAGTCACCGTTGCTGATACGCTTTAATTGGTCTATCGTATTCTTAACGTATCGAATTATATTGTCCATATAAAAGTTGTAATTATCTTCCAGGCGTTTGCAACAAATGTAGTCAAGTAATGAAGCTGGGAGTACTGTGCCGTCAAAATCGGAAGATTTGTTTATTAATTTTAAGCTTTTGAGCTGTTCTTTTATGTATGGATCTTTAAACAGGCAGTGTTTATCGTACTCGTTAGTGAGGTTGGAGGTTTGCATCTCGAGATTGCCTAGTTTGTGGCAGAGGTTGTTTTCTGCGGAGGGCGGCGCAGTGAGGAGGTCAAGGCGCTCGCTGTTGATCAGGAACATGCTGCGCAGGTCTTCGTTGCTGTACATATCGCTGACGTCAGAGTCTGACTCCGCCTCGTCGTTATACACCACGCTCTCGACGTGCTGGTTCGGTTTCTTGCGTCTCGGTTCGGTAGCGTTTGTCATCAGCTTCGTCCCCAGATCGATGTTCTTGTACAGAAGTACTAAATCTCTGGTTGTTAGCTTGTCAACATCTGAATGAACGTTTAATTAATTATCAACAATTTTTGATACTTATATTACTAAAGAAATGAAAAAATTGAATACTTTGTTATTCCGACATTCAACAGTTCAAAGTTCAAACGGAGTGATGGTAGTCAAGCGTCGTCTACCCTTTCACTACCTACAGGACGACAGGACTAGAAGAACCATTGGAGAGCCAGAGACATCCTCCTCGCACTAGGCTACATCAACACTTATTCAGATATATACTTTTGGCTCTAGCCAATAACCTTACCTTAAAACGCAAAAATAAAAAAAAGACTTACCAGTGGTGTTAAAATTTTGGTTTTTAGCCATGAGTTCGAAGAGTTGATTGGCTGTCTGATATTCATGTGAATCGTTCTCCTCTTCGGGAACTGCGAAACCCTCACCTTTACCCCCGTCATTGTCTGGTATCTTACTTATTATCATGCTGCTATCACAAAGATTTTGATTCTAACGCCTTGATTAACAAAACTAACAACTGCTTCAAAAGATATACAGTATACAATACAATAATGCTTGTAAAAACACAATTGACAAAACCGTTTCTATTATTGTAAATTTTTGGTATCATTTTAAAAATATACACATTGGAAAAGAATTTGTGTCATTATTTTGAATTTCGAAATACGGCCAGTGGCCGATGGAATAAATTAAACGTAGGTAACCAAAAAGGTAATTACGAGTCCAATGTTCCTATCTGACATACGATCCAAATCAAACTCACGGTGCACGATGCGATATTTTTCTCTTACCCTCATGCGGTTGCGAGACCGATGCAAATACCTACTTACGTTGAAAAGTACGTAAAGACACTCCGAATGTTTTGCAAACGTATTTTCGCGAATTGTCATCATGGAATAAAAAAATTGCAAAATAGTGTTACGGGAAACAAATATCGATATTTCGATTTTCTGTCATCATCATCGTTTCAGCCGAAATACATCTACTGCTGGTCATAGGCCTCCACCAAACACCGCCACATCGACCAGTTCTGTGCTTCAGCTTTCATCCAGCTGATTCCTGCGGCCTTCACAAGGTCATCGGTCTACTTTGTGGGAGGCTTTCCAACGCCACGTCTTCCAATACGCCGTCGCCACGGCCAGCTGTGAGGAATGTGCCTAGCAGCCCACTGTCACTTAAGTTTGGCAATCTTCGTGCTATATCGGTTATTACCTTTCCTGAAAATCTCTTCTTTTCTAATTCTATCACGTGTTGAAACCCCAAGCATAGCCTTCTCCATTGTCCTTTGAGTGACTTTTAGCCTTCTGATGAGGCCCATTGCGTGCGACCACGTTTCAGTGTCTTTTGTCTTGAGACATTGTGGTATGTGTGTGACGAGAAGATATGGCGTACTTCCGCACGATTGGCGTTGTAGATACCGCTACAACTTAATATCTGGGATGTAAAGGCCATAAGGGCAGTCGATCAATTTATAATAAGTACTGGTATTCAGCTGCATTTGCTGCTTTCTGTGTGGTGCTGGACTTAAAGAATTGCACCACCCCTTACTTCCCGTGGGTGTCGTAAAAGGCGACTAAGGGTCTTACCGGAGAATGGGCAGCAGCGTTCTCTATTTATTCCACCATCATACCATACTGCGATCGCCAACCCGCCTGCCAAGCGTGGCGATTATGGCAAACCCCCCCAAAATTGGGGGAGGCCTATGTCCAGCAGTGGACGTATATCGGCTGAAACGATTCAGCTGCATCCGGTCAGTCTGGAAGCCGACCCCAACATAGTTGGGAAAAAGGCTAGGCAGATGATGAGTGGATCATGAGCGTAGGTCCCGTACCTACCTATTAAGTTGGCATAATTATAATATATCAAAACCCATGATCGACAACCGAGCAACTGTTTGAAAATAAAACCAATGAGTATTATTAACATATTTTATTCAAATATAACAATTAAATTAAGTACATAGATTATGCAAAATAAAATACTGTATTAGAAATTGGAATGTTAACTTGATTAACGAATACATTTCATTGGTGTAATACACGAAATCAGTCTTAAATAATAAATAACACTAAAATACGTGAATGATTATACGTTGATCTAAAAATTCGAGTACCTACCTACATAGTTCTCTATAGTTTCCTATATCTGTAGGCATTTAAAAAAATATCCTTATTCCTACAGTTATTTTACCTGTGACAGCGGCAACCCAACCTTAAAGTAACGAGAATAAAGATCACAGTGATTTTGACAGTGATGCAAAATCAGAGGTAAAATACTGTCGAAGAAGCGTTTCAACAAAAAGTTCCTATGCTATAATGTTGGTTGCCCCGTCCGTCAAGATAGTAAGTAGATGTGGGAAGACGATTCTGCAGATTTTTTTTGTATTTAAGTTTTCTCTGTTAGAATCACGCCCAAAACATTAATAAGTGGTGAAAGACAGATTGTTTTGAAAGTGAAGAACTTATATGAGCATGAAAAAGTTACTTATTCCGTTAAGATTGTGTTCAAGCTCGTTTTACCGCCTTTACAGGTTTGTGAAATCGGGTTTCCAGAGATAGTCTCATTAAGTCCCCAACCCACCACAGCTAAAATGTGAAACTACTTTCAAATATGTATTCATATTTATAATTATCTACACACATCAAAAGTGTCTAGGGATCAAAGTATTTTTTTTTGCTCTATTTAAATTAAATAAAAGTGTATTTATTTAGATCGATTTATCAAAATGTTTTCGTATGTGTAGATCGACGAAGTACTGTCTGCTTTTGCATTAATAAAGACTTTTTATCACATCTATTCAAACATTTACATTTACATTACATTGTATTCTTCGTAAACAGGGACTAAAATAGCTCTTTAATCCCTAGGGACTAAAAGTGCTTTGAATTTGGAATTTGGATATTGTTAGTAAAAGTTCCAATGACCAAAGGGATCAATCACGAACATTGTATGAACAAGTAACATGCTGTATGATAAAGTTAAACGCGCAACCCAAATTAAAAAAAAAAGTTTGAAAAAATAAAAAACGCGCGAAAAGCATTCTGTCTTCTTCGTTCGTAATTGTTTACTCAAATTCGGATTTTACTTAGTTTTTAAAAAAATGAGTATGTCTTCCTCAAGTAATTGTATGTAAATAAATAAACTTACTATTCTTATTCATAAGTTGCATTACTAGCTAGTTGTTTTATTAGTTGCTCATAGAGGGTGATAAAAAGTAGAGTGTCCACCTCGAGAGGAACACTATTTTAAGCTCGAGTGACGTACTTTGAATCCCTCGCTGTGCTCACCTTATGGATTTATCAACAAGGTCCAATGTACCTCGATCATTTTGATAGAAATCACGTCACGCCTCATCTATCCAGTGCCTCAGCTGTATTGCGCTCATAATACATTAAATAAAAATTAATCGCATCTACTCCTAATGTAATACCTCTCGATTCTCAGCAGCCCTCATTGTTCATTGCAAAGCAAGTCCAATCTTGGCACTCTCCTGACTGAGGCAACGGAGGACCCGTCCCAGTCAGGAAGTGCTCAGGTCTCTATTCCTCATCTAGACTCACCAGATATTGAACAAGGTCCATTACAAGTACTTCAGACTGAAGCTAGTTCTCTCCCTTGTAGTAGTAAAGTTTGTTACTGCTCCCTTATGTTTTCTGATAGTTTTGGGAAAGGATTAGGTAAATTACTTAGCAACAACCTGTGTCATTCTTCTCAAAACTTTTGCATGCCTCAGACTTCCTATAAACAAATAATGTCTTCAATAACTAGGAATGAATATGATCCTAATACCATTATTACTGTACTTGTAGGTAACAGTTTAAATGTTAAAAAAGAAGATATCACTGATAGTGTCACCGACCTATTGAAGTTAAATTGTAAGAAAATAATTTTGTGTGCTTTTCCATATTTTGAGCACTTGTCAAACAGACAAAACAACTATATTCACATGTTAAATAATTACATGCATTTCATAGTTAGTCACTATAGTGACAAGTTTATATTTTTTGATACCAACATTTTTGTTGATAAGTTAAGGTCGACTAGGGATACTGTGTATCTGCCCATTAGTTTTAGACGCCAAATAGCTAGGCTATTAGCACTTATTATTAACCCAGACATAATTAGTATGTCGAAGTCATCCAAAATTAGCACCACAATTAGTAATAGTAGGGGAAACTGGGTACACTTGATCCCCCCTTTTTATTTTGGTTCATAAAATTAGTTTTAAGTCCTACATTGGGGATGTGTTTGAGCCAAAATGTCGGGAAGTTAATAGCCCACGCTTCGAAAAAAGTAAAACAGGGTAGTTCAATATTTGAACAAAATAAAGGACTATAACGAAAAACACAGGTTTGCACCAAGTGTCCCCGTGTATGGGAGACTTGATCCCGCCCAAAGGGAGACTTGATACGGGGGGGATCAAGTCTCCCATATCTAAAGGTGCACTTGATACATTCTAGGCGATCAAGTTTAATCAACTTTACATACTTGTTAAAATAAGAAATGAAACAATGAATTCAATTTCTTTAAATATAATTCTTTATTATGGAAAAATCCAGTATGAACTGAACATAACAATTAGTCTGGAACTGTTTAGGCCTTCCTCCAGGCAGTCTCAGTCTCGTTTAGGTAATCAAAATAATCGGTCTCAAATAGCTTCAATTATCTCAACTTACTAACAAAACTAAATTTAAGTATATCACAACAGCAATACCATCTGTTTTTTTCTTGACTTTGGGGGTCAATTTTTCCCCTTTTTTTAGCACCCTGCTTCGCCTTGTATTATATTCGCGGCATTTTTTGACCTGCAATAATAACGTTAAGTAATTGAAAACTGTATCTTTCACAAATTTTAATAATGAACACATTCCTATAATAGACTTGATCCCGCTATGGGAGACTTGATCCCCCCGGATCAAGTCTCCCAAACGCTCTGTATCATCTCTCCCCAGTAACCGAAAAAATGAAAAAGATAATCTCTTTCTTAGCCTTATTATCCTATGTGTTTGAACTTTTAGCGCAATCATTGCCCATAAAATAGCAGTTCTAATAATTAACACTCAAACTCTAAAACATATTATTCGATTATTTTACAAACAAATATAAACTTACCAAAATAAGGTTTCTCTACACGAAAATCACTTACCGGTCGCTATGTCACAAACTGATAGTTTTGACATTTGTGGTGTTTCCTAAAAGTCATACTGTACAATAAACAAACACGGTTGCTAGTTATTAATAATCTAGCAAGCGTGGTTGGTTTATATAATTAGTGTACCATGTGTCCCAGAGGGATCAAGTGTACCCAGTCTCCCCTACTAATGTTAAGGTGGTTAGCTCAGATAATTTAAACTAGTTTGTAAGACAACAGAAGGTACCACTAACAGTATAGTTACCCTTAATAATAACAAAAAGGTATTTTCTAGCACTAAAATAGTGAACTGTAGAAAAGGGGCTAAGCAGAAATCCTTGAAATTATTTCATCAAAATATTCAAGGTTTTTCTTCCAAACAATTGGAAATTGAGTTGTTTTTAGAAAAAACAATGTTTGACATTATTTGTATAACTGAGCATTGGTTAAAAGATTCTGAAATGTTAATTAACTATGACAATTATAGTGTGGCCAGTTGTTTTAATCGAAATTCAATGCTGCGTGGTGGTTCACTAATCCTTATTAAAAGTTGTATTAAATTCAAACCTCGTAAAGACATAGTTGAACTATCTGTTGAACATAGCATTGAACTGTCTTGTGTTGAGCTAGATAAGCATGTTATAGTGTGCGTTTACAGACCCCCTAATTATCAAAACTATTCTATATTTGAGTCAGTAATGGAAGATGTTTTGGCAAAACTTGCAACTGGTAATAAGTCAATCATTATCTGTGGTGACTTTAATATTAATATTTTAGAAAATAATTTAAATACCAGTAGATTATTAAATTTGTTTAAATCGTTCAATTTGTCAAATGTGTTTGTAGAACCAACCCGAACAACTTCGACTACTGCTACATGTATTGATAATGTTTTTTGTTGCTGCGACTATTTAGATAAAGCAGTTGTTAATTATCTCCCTTCTGATCATAGCGGTCAAACTGTAACTTTTGAGTCCAACATGCCAATACAAAAAGTGCAGATACAATCCAGACCAATAACTTCAGTTAATTTAAATAAATTTAATAGCACTTTAATTTGTAAATTAAGTAATCAGAACCTTACAGTAAACAATGTTAATATTTTGTATAATGAATTCTTTTCGGTAGTCCAAACCGAGTTCAATAATTATTTTAAGAAGAACACTAAAAGTATCAGCCCTAAGTTTTTATTTTGTGACTGGGCCACTAAAGGACTCAGGAAAAGTAGGGAAAGACTTTTCGAGCTGTATGGCCTTAAGCCTTATATTAACACGGAAACTTTTAATAAGTATGTTGCTACTTACTCTAGAACTTTTAAGAACGCTTGTAAGGCAGCTAAAGCCTTCTACATTAGCAACAAGGTTAAATCAGCGGACAATAAAATAAAGACGGTTTGGAAAATTATAAATAATGAAACGAACAGGAATAAAAAGCATAATTCTGATTACACACTGCAGACGTCAAGCGGTCTCATTTGCGCTAACAAAGAAGTGGCTCAAGAATTTGTAAATTTCTTTACTAGTATCCCACTTAAAACAACTGAAACCTTAAATTCGTCGCCCTCGCTCGCTTTTGATTTAGTCAGGGCGAACGTTTCAGCCTGCCCGAGTGAATTTAACTTTAGGCATATTAACCCTATAACAGTAATTAAAGCTTTTAAGCAAATTAAGATCAAATTGACTGAAGATCTTTGGGGAATGTCAATTAAGGTCTGTACCTCCATAATTGAGACTATTGCGCCTTACTTAGCCTTAGTATTTAATTCGTGCGTGGATCAAGGAGTCTTCCCCGATTTGATGAAGTACAGTAAGGTAATACCACTCTACAAATCCGGGGACAGTAAAGACACCAATAATTATAGACCCGTATCCGTTTTGCCGGTTTTCAGCAAGGTGTTTGAAAAGATAATGCTTAATCAAATGCTCAATCATTTTAACACGAATAAAATCCTACACGATCAACAGTATGGTTTCACTAAAGGACGTTGTACGACCGACGCCGGTGTAACTTTATTAAAACACATTTTTAAAGCGTGGGAAGAGGCCCAAGACGCCATAGGAATCTTTTGTGACCTCTCCAAGGCATTTGATTGCGTCGATGACGAGACCTTGCTTTTGAAACTTGAGCATTACGGACTTGGAAAACTTGCTCTCAGTTTAGTTAGTTCTTATTTAAATGATAGACAACAACAAGTTCAAATAAATGGAGTCAATTCACTTGGTTCAATAGTAAAAATTGGTGTGCCACAAGGCTCGATATTGGGTCCTTTCCTCTTTTTAGTGTATATTAATGATCTACTCCATTTATTAAAAAATCAACCACAAATGGTGTTATTTGCTGATGACACTTCCTTAATTTTTAAGGTAAATAGACGTGCTACAAATTTTGACGACGTAAATAATGCCCTACTGCAGGTCCAAAATTGGTTCACTGCTAATAATTTAGTATTAAATGGAAATAAAACTAAGTGCATAAGATTTTCTTTACCAAATGTCAAGGGTAGTGATTGTGAGATAATATTGAATCAAGAGAAACTAGAATTCGTCGATAAAACTGTTTTCCTAGGGATCACGCTCGACTCAAGGCTACAATGGGGTCCTCATTTAACAACTCTTGCAGGACGGCTAAGTTCAGCAGCTTATGCTGTCAGAAAAATCCGTCAATTTACTGATGTAGATACCGCGAGACTAGTCTATTTTAGTTATTTTCATAGTATCATGTCTTACGGTATTTTGCTTTGGGGACGAGCTGCAGACATCGATTCTATTTTTATTCTGCAGAAAAGAGCCATCAGAGCCATATATAATCTCCGCAGACGCGATTCTCTGAGGGAACTTTTTAAGGAAATTAACATCATGACGGTGCCTTGTCAATATATCTATGAAAACATCATGTATGTAAGGAAAAATTTACATCTTTTTAGTAAAAGAGGTGATAGACATAATTATAGTACTAGAAATAGGGACCTTTTGGTTCAACCAGGCTTCAGACTGGCTAAAGTAGATTCATCTTTTATGGGGTACTGTTTAAAATGTTATAATAAAATACCTCCCCACATTCTTCAACTGAATGAGACAAAATTCAAGTCTTGTATAAAACGCACACTATGCAGTCAGGCATATTATAAGTTAGGGGATTACATCACTGATAGGAATGCCTGGCTCAATGCTGGTCCTGCTCCACAACCACAACTAATTGATTAACACTTGAAGATACTGTTGGAGCTGTCGAAGATTGTAAGACTATCTTTGCATTGTATAGACTCAGTTTCCTTTGTATTGTATAATTGCATAGCACAGATGTGAGTTCTATGTACCCTATAGCTACCATTTACCGAGTATTAATATGTCTTTCATTGACTTGAATGTGCCCTGGCGGCTGATAGTATGTCATGCTCACTCAATTGTCTCGCTGACGGTGGCGTGTGTGTTGGATCATTTAGCTCCCTTCAAAATGGTTGAGCTGAATGGTGCTGATCTATGCGTCATGTTCGTGAACGGGCGCCGTCAGTTGGGGCTGGTCATCTCTTAGCTGCCTCGGTTTATTTTTAATTATTTTATTTTTGATTGTTGTTTTGTTAAGTACTATTTGTTGTACTCTTGACGCTTTTAACGTTTTACGTCTTTTTGTTATTTATTACATCGTTCTCACATTATATAATTTTAAATTCAAAAGTAATGATGTACTAATATTTTTGTAAAACATAATTTAAAAAGAGTGTCCATGGAGTTTCTTGCCCGTTCTTCTCCATAGGTACCTACGCTTGGGAATGGGCAACTAGCTTCATATTTTCTGACTGACCGACTTCTTGACAATTCAAAAGTGCCTGTTAATGGTTTAATTGAAATAAATGCTTTGACTTTGACTTTGACTTTGATTCATGTATTATATTCAAGGAATTTTTGATAGAACAGGAGAAAAATTCAGCATGAAAGTTTTGTCTTTCCAGCAGGGCCCTTTGTAATTAGAACGAATACGAGCAGAAAAAGCATATAATTTTTATGTATTACCAATGTACCTCAAAGTTCTTCACGTTTTACCAAGTTTTGATACAAAATTATGATAATAGTAAATAGTAGTAGGTATCCGCTTGGTAAGGTAAGGGTTTAAAAAATGTAACGTAACTTTGCAGTTTCATAAGTAAGATATTAATATGAACAAATCTGTAAGTCGCATGCCTTACAACGCTACAAGGTTATTGTGGCGCGTGGCCTAACCTGAAACTAATACCGCCATCTTGTTTTGTCAATACAATGGGGGCTATCGCTTTTGCTCACCAGTTGGCGCCACTGGTGAGTAAGATCCTATCAGTACTTACTTTTATTTTATATGCTTTGAACAATCAGTAAAAATACGCGACAAAAATCCCGTAAACAGTGAATATTTTACATTTCTAGAGGTCTTACTCTACACTAGCGCCTCTAGCGGCGAATAGAGGTGCGATAGCCCTCATTTAAGTGACACAAATTACCAACAACGCCCAGCTGTCATTGTCATTTAGGCGCCAAAATATCCTTGTAGAACTCTGCTTATTTTATTAGAGCCTTCATACAGACTAACGTTTTTATTTGATAAAAATATTAGCTGTATTCTAGTATTACATTAATTAGAAAAATCCTAACCATATGTAAGAAAAAGTAAGTAAATGAGTGGAATTAAGGTTCGAAGGTTTGAGCTTGTACACGGCCGCTGCATCGTGGCCGGACTGAACATAGGCTCTCCAAACTCCAACTTTTTCTCATATTTTCTCTCTTACACTCGGCTTTTTTTTATTTATTTTTTTTGAGTGGGAAATCATAAAAAAAAAATAATCTTACACTCGCCTCACGTCACCATTTGGTTTCTTACAAATGTTATTGCGCAGCCTTCTGTGCCAAGTTCGGACCGGCCATGATCTAACAGCCGTATTATACGCACGACGACATATCTAGCTATACATTTCCAATACAAGCGGACTTCTCATTCTCGTACAGACGCCAGCACATCAAGCTACTACAATCTGTCAAATTTCTTTAATAGATTTTCAACTTTATCACTAAAGCATAAGATTCAATGTTGATTGGGATTTTTGACAGTTTCGGGTAGCTTGATGTATACAATGCGAGGTCAGCTAAAACTGGAAATGTATATCTTGATGTGTCGTCATGTGTACTATAGTTAAACTCGTCTTGTAATGAGACGGGACGAGACGGATGGAGAAGCTGATGGTTGTGTCTACGCCGGTGTCCTGAACAAGGACTCTAACAATTCCGGTTCCGTCAAGTCTTTCTTGTATTGTTGGGCCAACTCCTGGATGAGGTGGCGACGGCGCACGTGTGGCGGCTGATACCTGTAATATTGGTTTAATTACCGTGTGTGTTGCTAATGAGCGTGTTGTTAAAATCGTAAGACTTGCGGCACAAATCATTAAGTGCATTTAGCGACAACTAATTTAAAATATCTTTCTATTTCTGTCAATCGTTGGACATCTTGAAACGATTGCCAGAAATAAAACGATGTTTTAATTTTGTTAGCGTTCTAAAATTTTAAAAACACTATACTGTATAATTGAATTGAGTTGGGACAAGATATTGGTTATAAACTGGATAAAAGAAACACACGACTTCAAATAATGCTATGTGCAATATTTAGTGATATGAGAATTTTGGTGTGCAAAATGTGCAGTGTATGGTCTGGACCAAAAATCTCTGATGAAAATTTAAACAAGTGTATTAGAAAACGTACCTCTGTGGACGCCAATATGTAGTGCCACTAGCAGTGCTTTGATTAGATTATTTGAATACTTAAACCCGGAATTTTATTTTTAAATACTAATTGAGAAAATTGTCATTCATACGATAATTGTGGGAAAAAGTGGTGAGACATAAAATTTAAACCTTCTAAACACAGATGAACGTGTTATTCATTCTCATTAGTGAGCGATCGCGTTTGAATTAAACCTGAACAAGGTTGGTATACACTTTCATCAGTTATTTTTGCAACAGATTAGTACTGTGTTGTACTTACAGCCACAGATAGGCGCAGACAGTCGGGCAGCAGGCGAGGGGCCAGGAGGGCCCCGTCGGCCAGCACATGTGTTATGTGCAGTGTATAGTGTGTTGTACGTACAGGTCAGTGTTGAGGCGCGTGCGGCGCGCGGCGTCGAGCGCGGCGCGGCGCAGACAGTCGGGCAGCAGGCGAGGGGCCAGGAGGGCCCCGTCGGCCAGCACATGTGTTATGTGCAGTGTATAGTGTGTTGTACGTACAGGTCAGTGTTGAGGCGCGTGCGGCGCGCGGCGTCGAGCGCGGCGCGGCGCAGACAGTCGGGCAGCAGGCGAGGGGCCAGGAGGGCCCCGTCGGCCAGCACATGTGTTATGTGCAGTGTATAGTGTGTTGTACGTACAGGTCAGTGTTGAGGCGCGTGCGGCGCGCGGCGTCGAGCGCGGCGCGGCGCAGACAGTCGGGCAGCAGGCGAGGGGCCAGGAGGGCCCCGTCGGCCAGCACATGTGTTATGTGCAGTGTATAGTGTGTTGTACGTACAGGTCAGTGTTGAGGCGCGTGCGGCGCGCGGCGTCGAGCGCGGCGCGGCGCAGACAGTCGGGCAGCAGGCGAGGGGCCAGGAGGGCCCCGTCGGCCAGCACGCCGGCCTGCGGGCTGGCGCGCACGCGCACGAGGCCGCAGCGCCGCGCCGACACGCACAGCGTGGCCACCTCGTGCCGCCGCCACGGCAGGCCCGTCTCGCAGTACGGTAGCAGGTCGTCTGCACACAAACATCATGAAACTCATTTCGTGGAGATGACACAGATTCGATAGGAAAAAGACCCAAGCCTGGCACAATCGTTTTGTATCAGAAATTTTAGAGCAAAAATAATAGTTATTTTCTAAACGATTCCCAACGCTGTATCTGGTGGCTAACATGATTTTTTTGGTCGGAGAAGTTCATAGAGAAGTAGCCGCGACAAGATAAAATCGTGAGCGAAATGTTTTCGGCTGCTTTTTTCTCAGTGACCGATTAAGTCCGAGGTATTTTTGTAAGACCGATTCAGATTTAATACGTCCGTGTTATATTCTCACGAGGCCCGATTTTTATTACAATATTTATCTTTATCTCAAATACTAGCACACTCACCAATAGGTAAATTCAAGTGATCTTCGAAGTCTTCCAGCCATATAATAAGAATCTTCGTTGTGTAATCCCTATTCCGCCTTCCGCTGCCTGGAATTCCATGATTGTTATGTTATAATACAAAATACAATGACTAGAACAATTATTAAAATTATAATTATTAAATTCATTCCAAATTAGTTTTAAAAAAATGTGTCTGTAACAAGCCAGCAATTTCATTGTGAGAAAAGTAACGGAGAAATGCTTGATCTTGTATTATGTATCGTAAACGAAAAACATCTTGCAACATCAAACGATGTTTCGCGATTGTTGCTCAACATTGTTTAGGGTGATTATCCACGGGGCTTAACCCTATTTTAGTTCCGTATGAACCCCTGTCGTGTACTGACCAGTAAGCTGTGCGGCAGGCTGCTTGTCGAGGTCGAGGCTGAGCGCGCGCAGCTTGTCGTGCAGCTTGGCGCCGCGCTCGGCACCCGCGCCGCCCCCACCAGCTACGCCCGCGCGCTCCGACTCGCTCACACTGCGCGAGTACGTCCCTGTCGTACTCCCGCCCTGGGACACGTCCCAGCAAGAACCTGCGCCCTTCTCCGAGCTACTAAAAACAAGAAAATAAAAAAAGTGCTAACAATAAATTACTTCCGGTATCAGGGTGGCAATTCCTGTATTTTCAAGAACTTTCACATTGTAGGTAGTTCACAGCTTCAATCTGTCTAAAATACCTCTAATTTCCATAATATACTTTTGTTAATGATAAATGATTTTAATTCTGTAAGTAGGTTAAAACAATTTACACGTCAATCTTATTTAAAACTAGATAAGGTCTGCGTTTCCTATATACGACTACTCTGAGAAGAAAGGCCGAAACAAACTCAGACGTCACAGTCTCTTTTAAAGTCCAGACATAATCTTGGTCACATCATGTGTGAAGACATGTAGATTGGTATCTGAAATGGTCTTTTGAGGAAAAAAATACAAAGATTTAAGTGGACCTGTCCAGTCAGTGCATGCATTTGTCAATGATCGTGCAGCTCAACTCAGAACTTAAGGAGTTAAACGATTAGATGAACAATACCAAAGAAAGGACATTTGGGTAGATCGCATAAATTACTCAAACTGCCAGACCATCATTAAAACTAACTGAAGGGAACAACAAACAAATGACCCACACAGTCCTCACATTCACAATAATTAAAATAATATTATACTTTACAAAGTACTTTTTATTTATTGTCACTGAGCAGAATTCGTTTCTTCTCGTGGTACGCCCGATTGTCATTCAGTTATATACTACTCAACAAAGTCTAGTGAACATGGCAACTTTATCAACTTTCAGTTATATACTACTCAACAAAGTCTAGTGAACATGGCAACTTTATCAACTTTCAGTTATATACTACTCAACAAAGTCTAGTGAACATGGCAACTTTATCAACTTTCAGTTATATACTACTCAACAAAGTCTTAGTGAACATGGCAACTTTATCAACTTTCAGTTATATACTACTCAACAAAGTCTAGTGAACATGGCAACTTTATCAACTTTCAGTTATATACTACTCAACAAAGTCTAGTGAACATGGCAACTTTATCAACTTTCAGTTATATACTACTCAACAAAGTCTAGTGAACATGGCAACTTTATCAACTTTCAGTTATATACTACTCAACAAAGTCTAGTGAACATGGCAACTTTATCAACTTTCAGTTATATACTACTCAACAAAGTCTAGTGAACATGGCAACTTTATCAACTTTCAGTTATATACTACTCAACAAAGTCTTAGTGAACATGGCAACTTTATCAACTTTCAGTTATATACTACTCAACAAAGTCTAGTGAACATGACAACTTTATCAACTTTCAGTTATATACTACTCAACAAAGTCTAGTGAACATGGCAACTTTATCAACTTTCAGTTATATACTACTCAACAAAGTCTAGTGAACATGGCAACTTTATCAACTTTCAGTTATATACTACTCAACAAAGTCTAGTGAACATGGCAACTTTATCAACTTTCAGTTATATACTACTCAACAAAGTCTAGTGAACATGGCAACTTTATCAACTTTCAGTTATATACTACTCAACAAAGTCTAGTGAACATGGCAACTTTATCAACTTTCAGTTATACAGGGTGTTTGGTGCATCGTTTGCCAAACGGAATTGGCCGAAAGAAGAGGTCATTTGCTATCTTTTAAGGCCCAGTAACTCATTCCTTGTTTCACTGGTTTTTTTTAAATGACTTTTTAATTTTTATTTGGAGAAATACAAGAACTCTGCATTTAAGCTTATTTTTTTTTTAAAGTTATGAGTATACCCTTCAAATTTTATTTTAATTCTTATGTTTACTCTTGTATGGTTCTATGAAATTAAAAATTGACTTGCTAATAACATCTAGTTCCTTTTTAATAACTCCCAAAGTATTTGAAAAAAGGAAAAATACACTTAACACTCAACTTTAAATTGCTGTAAAAAAAAACTAAAAGCGATCGGGATCTTCGAATTCTTTTAAAAGGTTCTCTAGTTTGTTCCCTTTCCAACGGTGTGCAATATACCAAAAAAAACGTTTAATAACTTCAGTAATTCGCTAAATTTGTAATCGAGACACATCAGGCTGATATTCGATATTACGGTAAGAACACTAGTTTTCACATAAATAACATTCTTTGAGTAAGTGGATAGTGTTATCTCACTCTTATGCAGTCTCTTATCTATTTCTAGGGTTCTAACTTTCCTCTAACTTGAAATAAAAAATAAACTTTTATTAAATAGTAAGTACCAAATTATAAATTTTGTTCAAATTGTCCTCCACTATTGCGTACACACGCGCGACATCTTCTTATTACACTCGGACGTGGATGATCCGAACTGTTTAAAAATAATTCCTACAAACAGACTTACCCTAATTATTAGGTCAGCTACCAATTTTCAGTGAAGACCTGTCTTTTGTTTTTCATCAAAACGATTATCCCGCTCACTGGAGATTAACTGCCAGGGAGTACAACATCCAAATGTTGCATTCCCAGAATCATGGACTGGGAGGGATGGCCCTATTCCTTGGCCTTCGTTCCCCAGACCTGACTCCGTTAGATTTTTACATCTGGGGATGGCCAAAGAACTTGTTTACTCCACGGAAGTTGAGACTAGGGATGATTTAATCCAACGCATTGAGGCGGCTTTCGTCACTATCAAAGCAGAAATACGTTTACACTACAGTCGAGATAAGACGAAGATGTCGCGCGTGTGTACGCAATAGTGGAGGACAATTTGAACAAAATTTATAATTAGGTACTTATTAAATAAAAGTTTATTTTTTATTTCAAGTTCGAGGAAAGTTAGAACCCTAGAAAGAGATGAAAGACTGCGTAAGAGTGAGATAACACTATCCACCTACTTAAAGTATGTTATTTATGTGAAACCTAGTGTTCTTACCGTAATATCGAATATCAGCCTGATGTGTCTCGATTACACATTTAGCGAATTACTGAAGTTATCAAAAGTTTTTTGGGTATATTGCACACCGTTGGAAAGGGGACAAACTAGAGAACCTTTTAAAAGAATTCGAAGATCCCAATCGCTTTTAGTTTTTTTTTTACAGCAATTTAAAGTTGAGTGTTAAGAGTATTTTTCCTTTTTTCAAAAACTTTAGGAGTTATTAAAAAGGAACTAGATGTTATTAGCAAGTAAATTTTTAATTTCATAGAACCATACAAGAGTAAACATAAGAATTAAAATAAAATTTGAAGGCTATACTCATAACTTTAAAAAAAAATAAGCTTAAATGCAGAGTTCTTGTATTTCTCCAAATAAAAATTAAAAAGTCATTTAAAAAAAACCAGTGAAACAAGGAATGAGTTACTGGGCCTTAAGAGATAGCAAATGACCTCTTCTTTCGGCCAATTCCATTTGGCAAACGATGCACCAAACACCCTGTATACTACTCAACAAAGTCTAGTGAACATGGCAACTTTATCAACTTTCAGTTATATACTACTCAACAAAGTCTTAGTGAACATGGCAACTTTATCAACTTTCAGTTATATACTACTCAACAAAGTCTAGTGAACATGGCAACTTTATCAACTTTCAGTTATACAATGTGTTGATTTGCATCCTCGTCAAAGTTCAGGAGGTTGTCATAAAATACATAAATAATCAATTGAAGTACGTTATGGGGCAATAACTAGTAAGCGCTGCTTTTTTTTTGTTGTTGAAATTTAACAGTATTTCAGAATTACACCCTTAATTCAATACAAATAAAACAGAATCACCCGACTACGCACACAGCGACAATGCATGCAGCTGTTTTTCCCCGTCGCGCCAATGCGCGTGCAATGACCGGTAGCAATAATTTTACCTAATTTTATTTCGATAATCACCTACATTATTGTCATAAATTTCGCTTGATAATTAACTCATTTTTGAGCATCATTGGAATACGGAAATCTTACTAATGACAGTAATACTAGTGCGCCAAAGAAAAGTTCACTGACCTGTTATCAGATGATTAAATGATTTTGTTTTTATTTGTGGATTAAATTGGTTTAAAGCCCTAAGCCCGTTAGGGCTTAGGGCCGGCAATAATACCTACCTTAGTTAGTGTACCGATCTACTAAGTCTAAAAATGATGTTTTCTACGTTTGATGAAATGGAAAGACGTGCTAGTTAAGTATAAGTACGTGGTGTACTTACTTACAACTCTTAGGTAAACACTCGTCCATCCACAGGATGTTGGCGTCTTGGTGTTCCAGGAACCAGCGACCAAAATGTAACCCGCACAGCATTATCACCTGGGTGAATGTCTTGTGCCCGATCGGGATACATTTCCACGAACATCCGGATGGCTCCACGTAGGCTGTCTCCACTGATGGCGACCATCTCCACCAACTCGGCATTTGAGTAATTGTCCGTCATCACACTTTGTAACTACGTTTCTTGCCCATTCTTCTCCATACGAAAACTACCTTTTGGAATGGGCGACTAGAATCAATTCTATTTTTTCGTAATTTTTGACGTTCAAAAGTGCCTTTTAAGTGCCTACTTGAAATAAATGTTTTGACTTTGACTTTGACGTCTCGATGTACGGAAATTCGCAAAGCGCACTCGCGAACATGTCGGCGAGTTCAAACACACTGTCGGCGCCGGCGCCGCCCGCCGCGGCAAGAAAGGGAAAAGGGGCGTGGCTAGGAGCGGCTCGGGAGAGTGTGATTGGAGGATGGAATTGATTACCTACGAATTTATCGAATGAGAATTGCATGAATGGTTTGCATTTGTGTGTGTGTGAAGCGCGGTTATAGGGCTAGTAACAGACGGGCCGCGTTTAAATACGGCTGGTTCACACTTACGGATTTCCTTAAATAAGAAAATAAAATAAAAAAATACCTACTCATTTTATTGTTGATTTGGGTCGAGAATCATTAGCATAATTACGTCCTTGAATTTGACTAGGATGCAAATCAACACATTGTATACTACTCAACAAAGTCTAGTGAACATGGCAACTTTATCAACTTTCAGTTATATACTACTCAACAAAGTCTAGTGAACATGGCAACTTTATCAACTTTCAGTTATATACTACTCAACAAAGTCTAGTGAACATGGCAACTTTATCAACTTTCAGTTATATACTACTCAACAAAGTCTAGTGAACATGGCAACTTTATCAACTTTCAGTTATATACTACTCAACAAAGTCTTAGTGAACATGGCAACTTTACAACTTTCAGTTATATACTACTCAACAAAGTCTTAGTGAACATGGCAACTTTATCAACTTTCAGTTATATACTACTCAACAAAGTCTAGTGAACATGGCAACTTTATCAACTTTCAGTTATATACTACTCAACAAAGTCTAGTGAACATGGCAACTTTATCAATTTTCAGTTATATACTACTCAACAAAGTCTAGTGAACATGGCAACTTTATCAACTTTCAGTTATATACTACTCAACAAAGTCTTAGTGAACATGGCAACTTTATCAACTTTCAGTTATATACTACTCAACAAAATCTTAGTGAACATGGCAACTTTATCAACTTTCAGTTATATACTACTCAACAAAGTCTAGTGAACATGGCAACTTTATCAACTTTCAGTTATATACTACTCAACAAAGTCTTAGTGAACATGGCAGCTTTATCAACTTTCAGTTATATACTACTCAACAAAGTCTAGTGAACATGGCAACTTTATCAACTTTCAGTTATATACTACTCAACAAAGTCTAGTGAACATGGCAACTTTATCAACTTTCAGTTATATACTACTCAACAAAGTCTAGTGAACATGGCAACATTATCAACTTATTTACAAAAAAAATTAAAACCTAACAACAAAATCATTTTGAAATGAGGAGGGAAAACTCACTCGGTCACAGCGTACGGCACTTTTTTTTTTGCGTATGGTAAATCATCAAATGACTTCTCCCGCTCTGGGTGGAGCGGAAGGGAGTGTCAGACTCTTACTGACTAAAACCCACCCGTGTTCCTTCCTTAGCCCTTTATGTTCCGTCCAGCGGTAACCCTTTCGAACAATCCCGCTGGCCCAGTAGCCTTAGGCCCTAAGGGGGCCTCGATGCTGCCATCTCATCTCACATCATCTCGGGAGGGACAGGAGGCTCTCTCCCTGAGCCGTCCCGCCACCTCTTTCGCTAGCATGACTGCTTCGCAGAAGGAGGTGACTGCCTCCCACTCCCTCTCGCCCCGGACCATGGCTTGCACCAGGGCCGGACGCGAGAGGTCGCCGCCGCTGCCGAGCGTACGACGCTTTAAAACGTAATAACTTAAGAGATTACTGTTCATATCTGTTTTTTTTTTCATTGTAAATTAATTTTAGCTGCTTTTTTGCAACTTTAGTGACTCCGGAGCGTTATGTCACGTCGTCATTTAACGCAGGAAGAGATGCTGAGGGCTTTGGGTATGCTGGAAGATGGCTGGTCAATGTAAAAACTGCCGATGCCGCTGTCAGCACGTAGCCAAGCATAATTTGCCGATTGTGGACGTATTACAGTGCCACAGGAGATGTTGCTGAACGTCACCGAGGAAGATACAGTGTTACTACTGTGAGAAACACCGCTTTCTGTGTGACTTCAGTTTCAGCACCAAGTGTTAATCAGAGAACAAACTATCAGAAGAAAATTGCATGAAGTTAATAGTCACGCTCGCAGACCGCTTAGAGTTCCAGTTCTTCGACGCGGAAATCAGGGGCGTCGATTATTGTGGACTGGTTCTAACTTTAGTCCAAGTCCAAACCTTCAAGCCAGTTATTGTATTTTAAACTTTATTCCGATAAACGTAAAGTTGCTAATACAAAAACTGACTTTGGAACCGTGTCTAAATTGACAATTTTGTTGGTATTAAGAACTTGAAATCATTCAAAGTTTTTTGATAATGAGATGGATAGGGTTTAGGAGACTTACCGATTGGACAAGCACGTTCCATCAACGTCAGACTTGATGCTATCGTTTTTGTCCTCAGTGTCCGTGGGTTCGCAGCCGGAAGGTACCACGAAAGCTATCTCGTTCGTCGAGTCTGACCAGTACAGTACCTGATGGAGATAACATTAAACAAAAAAACATTTAATATAAAAATAATAATTAATTTAATAGTAAAGAGTTTATTTCATTCAAAACCGTTTTTGTAGGTAGGCATAAAAGATTTTTATATTGTTTTATTAATCACAAAGATACATTGTACGGTTCGTACACTTGCAGAGTTGTTGATGTTATTGTTGGAGTATGTAGAGGAAAGATCACGAGGTTGATGGCACTTAAATAAGTTTAATGAATCCAAGTTATGTACAATAATGCACAGTTGGCGATTCCTTTCTCTAGGTTGTTTACTCAGTTATTACATAAATCACAATGCATGTTAATTAGATGAAATATGACTTAAATACCTAAGCAAACTGACGCGCGTTCATTCCGCAGTGTCAGCAAATGTTATGAACAGTTGAAGACTGTACACCTTGGCAACCCCAAAAGGAAAACAACAAAGATAAGGAAAAACCATCACAAGCAATAAAATTAAAACAATTAGTTATCAAAGTTGAACCAATGTTCCTAGTTCCGGTGTTGCTTCGGCGAGATGTCTCAAGATGCGGCTCCACGCTGCTGTCCTTACTCCGCGATGATGTTTCAGCAGTTTCCTTCCGACTGTGGTTCCCTTGACAGATGGTTTGAAGCTCGATATCCTCATTCTGTTGTCTAGTGGTTGAGTTTCTTGACATGTTTTTGAAACAGTGGAGACAACGCTTCCTCCCAACCACCACAAGCACAGCAATGATTGCCGATGTCAATAGAAGATAGCAGACGACATATTGATGACTGTCGTGTATTGTAACTGTTGTCTGTTGAGCTTCATTTTCCCTTTGTGTTTTAATCTTGTCTTCAATCTTAGCTATTTCAAGGCTTGTAGAAGATGATTGAAGCAAGTTGGGCGCGTAGCGAAACGTTAAGTTTACAATTTTGTTTATGGATGTGTCTAAAGTAGGAGCTGTCAACTCGTAGTCCATTTTTATGTGGCTGTTATACTGACGATGAGCTTAGATTGTTAAGTCTTTAGACTGCAGTACGCATCCTTGAGACAACGTCACTAAGCTTGGTGACGTACACCAAGTTGTTGATGTCATTGCTACAAATTGTCCGTAATAAACACGTATCGCAGCATACTGTTAAGAAAGGGTTTTTCCAAATTCCACCCCTAAGAGGGTGAATGATCCCGAGGGTGAAATTTCACGCGGATGAAGTCGCGAGCAGAAGCTAATGGTTTAATAAAGAAGATTGATTATTTTTATATGGAGCCAGGCGTACAGTCACGAGCACTAATATGTCAACACTTGGCAACTTTCAATTGCGATTTTTTGCGAAATAACGAACGCAACGTTGAAAAACGACACTTTACACAAACCTATGGGTTCGAAAATACGTGATAACATAAAATTTCATTTTAAACTAAAGGAGAAAATCGTCTTTGAATAAAGCCAAGTGTATAGATACTTTATTGCTTTTTTATTGCTCGTGACTGTACCTACTGTCACCGCCATTACGAAAAAAAAAAGAAATGGCGGACAGGTAGGAAAGTCACGGACCTTGAAAGCGCTTTATTCTTATTGTTATAAGTCGGTACCTGTTCTCTCGCGTCGTATATGGCGGGCGCGTGCTCTGCGTGCGGCGGCGCGGGCTGCGCGCGCGCATCGTAGCTCGTGGCCACGTGGCCCGCCCAGCCCGGGTGCCCGCGCACCAGCACCGGGGTGCCTAGCCTGGCAGAGTTGGACAAAATTCGTTATTGAAGGTGCCTGCTAATTATTTGAGACAGTAAATGAAACAAAAGGAGTTTATAAGGATCGTAGCAGGTGGCTTTCTGTAGTTTTTGCTTACCCCCATGGAAAAGCCAATTTCAATCACACAAAAAACATCGGAAGGAAAAAGGTCTAAAATGATGTATGCTTCATCCGTAGCCTCCGCTGACTATAACGGTTAGCGCATACGGAGTAGCAAAACGTCCCAATAATTTTCATCAATAAAATGTAATATGCACTAGTCGCGAGCTTGAACTTACTGGTGGGCGTGACCACAAAGCACGCTGTCGCACCTGGCATCGTATCCGACAGAGATAGTATCAGTGATGAGCAGCTAGTCTAGTTCTCACGCACACAAACACTGTTCCGAAATTAAACGCGCGTAAACAAATTCGAGAGTCCTTTGGAAAAACGAGTTTTATGAAAATACACTGCATAAATCAATTAGGTACAAATAAAGTTTATACTTAGAACTCTTCGATGACTGAGCTTTGTCGGTACCGATTTTGTTTTGAATATTTTACAGTTTTTTTATTACTTATTTACAGCCAAAGTTACTCCCTAAGAATCTTTGTTGACTCATAACTTTTTAATGGCTTTTTATTTTATTTTTCTGTTTCCGTACTGACAAAATTAATAATAAGACAAAACGATATCTTGTTTAACTTTGGATGCACAATGTCAAACAATGGAGTAATAGCCTCCCGAAATTTTTATGGAAAAAATATCGATTAGTGCCACATTAAGCCGACAAAAAAGAGAAAAAATATAATAATGTGCGAACACACATCACACAGATCTTCTCTTGTACGCTATTTTGATTGCCATGTAGTTCAAATCACTACTAATACTGGTAACAAAACTAATAAAACCCCGCTGCCGTATCTCTACGTTGACGCCGTGGTGGGGCTTGCGCGCTCCGAACTCTAGGCCTATGCCGGAAGAGTTTACTTTGCTGGAACAGGTCTAAGGTGAGGAGCCAGACCAAGAGAGATACAGAAATCCGCAGGGCAGCATGTGGCGAGCTGTTGGGCAGTAGCGACCCCACGGACCCTATCTTCAGGAAGAAATCTTGTTCCTCACCTCTGGCTTGCCTTTATTGGCCGGCTGGAGTGAACAATGACGAGGAACAGAGCTCCCACCTCATTCTTGCCTTTATTGGCCGGCTTGAGTGGAGATTCGCAAGAGCAAACGTGCTCGGAGGAAGGAAGTATTCCAGTAAGATGCTGGTAGGGATCTTGACCGTACTTCCGGGATTGTCCTGATAGCCGTGGAATACCTCTCCACTCCTCATAAGCACCTCAGGACATGTTGCCCCCTTGTTGCTACGTCACTATGTGCTAGCGACCGTTTCCGGGGGCCCATTATTGAGTGTGCAAGTCACCCTCTGCCATTTTATCCGTGTATATATAAAACATTGATCAGGCAGGGGTCATAGTTATTCCATAGTTCTTGGTAATCAGTCCACTTTAGCCACCCAAACCCATAGTCTAACTTTTTATGTTTCCATATCCTGCAATAGTCCTACACCAACCGGGGGTTATCCTTGGGTGCACTTGCATAGCGCATACAGGGATAATCGTCGGTAGTTGCCGCATTTCATTAAAATTTCCTAAGGGGCCTCTGCGAGTTGACTTCGGCCCCTCGTACGCCTTCCAAAGGACCGGGACCCCAAGGTTCCGAGATATATAAATTCAACTAATAATAATAATACTAATACTGGTCTGGTGGTGGTGGGTGGTGTAATACTGGTATTCAGCTGCATCCGGTTAGACTGGAAGCCGACCCCAACATAGTTGGGAAAAGGCTAGGCAGATGATGATGATGATTTAGTTCAAATCAATGAAAATTGTTAAATGAATTAAATAAGTAATATTTAACAATTAGCGGTGCAATGGCATGTCAGAAGTACTGTGAGAGGGATTTATGAAAATGTTGGTAATTTTTTACTTGATGATTTTCTCTTTTATGTGTATATACAAAACTGTGTATTTAATTTCTGTAATTGAACCGTTTTAATTAAAGAAATAAATTAGATGGCATTAGGTACCTACAGTACGTTTACATACTTAATAGTTTGTATATACTTTGTCAAATTTAATATCTACCTACAAGTTTACAAACATCAAGTTCTGTTCTATGTGTGCTTTCTCCAATTTCACTTCTGCTATACTTTCCTCTATCATATTTTTTTTTATACCGATTCATACCAAACAAATATTGTTCTTACTTTTACTGCTCGTCGGTAAGTTTAGTCGAATAGTACAACGTTATCATATAGATGTGGCCTTACCCTCTGAGCATGCGCACGAAGGCGGGCGGCACGGTGCTGCGGCTGCGCGCGTTGTGCACGATGTCGGCGGCGCGCAGCTGGCCGGCGCGCGCGCAGAACACGTGCACCGTCACGTGCGCGCGCGCGCCGCACGCGTCCACGCGCCGCAGCGCGCACGCGAAGCCCGGCGCCGCGCCGTCCAGTGCCAGCAGGCGCGCCGGCCCGCCCTGACACGGACGAGAGCAGCTTCATTAGGGGGATGTGATAAGGTAGCTCGTCAAATTCTAATTTTCTTACGTTTTTTGCAATTTGCAACTCAACATCAGGTTGTACGGTGATCAAAATATGTTCCGCGACGGTAACACATAATAATAATATGTTGTAATCACAGAATTATAATAATTAGAAGCAGCAAGTAGCTCCATCTAGTTTTGTTACGAAGTTACTGGAATCACCGAAAAGGTCTGATAAGAGTGACAAAGGCTGGTAACAGTCACTCTAGCAGAGCGTCGCATCCGTGGTTACGTGGCGGCTGTCTTCTGATGACAGAGATGATGTCAGGGGAGCAACTATTCCCAGGACCCGACGGCTTGCCAGGTAAAGCCTGGATCCTGGCCTCGAAGGCTCTTGGGCCTCAACTGAAGGCGTTTTTAAGCGCATGTTTGGAGAGACGCCAGTTTCCAATCCGTTCGAAGACGGGGAAGCTGGTCCTCATTCGGAAGCCAGGGCGCCCTGCGGACTCTCCGTCCGCATACCGGCCCATCGTGCTACTCGACGAGGTCGGCAAACTCTTTGAGAGAGTGATTGCGGGCCGCTTCGTCGGGCACCTGGTGAGGACGGGGCCGGATCTTGCGGACAGCCAGTTTGGCTTCCGCAAGGGGCGCTCGACGGTGGACGCTATCATGCGCGTGAGAGCCCTCACGACGGGGAACGCGGTGTCCCGGAGTGGGGTTGTCGTGGCGGTGTCACTCGACATCGCCAACGCGTTCAACACACTGCCATGGAATTGCATTGTGGAGGCACTCCGGTATCACCGGGTGCCACCCTACCTCCGTCGAATAGTCGAGGCGTATCTGACGGACAGAGCCGTCATCTACCCCGGTCGCGATGGGGGGCGAAATATGTAGTGCGGTGGCCCGCAGGAATCGGTTGTGGGGCCGCTCCTATGGGACATCGGATACGACTGGGTGCTGCGGGCTGACCTCCCTGATGGCGTCAGCGTGGTTTGCTACGCTGACGACACGCTGGTCCTGGCGCAGGGGAGGTCGCATCAGGCGGCGGCCGACGCGATGACACGCGGGGTTGCCGCCATAAGAGGGGCCAGCGGATGATAGATCGGGGAGTCTATCGTCTATGCTGCACGGTCCCTGGAGTTGTGGTGATGTCCCAGTGCATCCGGACATCGCCGAAGGAAGATAGAGCCATGACGCGGGCCAAGAAGAGGGAGCCCAGAAGTGGGCCACGCTGGATGGGTCGCGAATGTCATACGTAGTAGTTCTCGCGGCCCACCCATCAAGGCGAAAGTAGGTGCACAGGCGGAGTTTTTAGTGGGTGCAAGTCCCACATAACCACGTCGTCTCCCCGGACGACGCGGTATGCGATAAGCATTTTCTCCACCGGAAAAAAAAAAAAAAAAAAAATAAGGGGAGGTCGCATCAGGCGGCGGCCGACGCGATGACACGCGGGGTTGCGATAGTCGTGGAGAGGATCCGGCAATTGGGTCTCGAGGTGGCATTGCACAAGTCCGAGGCCATGTCGTTTCATGGGCCCCGGAACGCGCCACCATCGGGATCCCAACTAACGGTAGGAGGGGTTCACATCGGCGTCGAGGTGACGATGAAATACCTGGGTCTCGTCCTCGACAGCCGGTGGAACTTCGTCGCGCACTTCCGACGTTTGGCCCCAAACTGGAACGGGCCGGGGCCGCCTTCCAGCGGCTCTTGCCCAACCTGAGGGGGCCAAACGCCTCCTACCGGAGGCTTTACGCGGGGGTCGTGCGGTCCATGGCCCTATACGGGGCCCCGGTGTGGGCACGTTCACTGCAACGGCGAGCCGTCCACTACCTGAACGCGCCCCAGAAGGTGGTAGCCGTTAGGCTAATCCGGGGCTACCGCACAATCTCGGGCGAGGCGGCAAGCCTCCTTGCCGGACTGCCGCCATGGGATCTGGAGGCGATAGTCCTCGCGCGCCTGTATGAGTGGCGCGCGGAGGCACTACGCCGGGGGGAAACTCCGCTTCCGAGGCAAATCCTGCGGAGCGGACGGATCTCCGGCGCGATCTCATGGTGGCATGGAAAGAACGACTGTCGCAACCCAGCGCAAGGGCACGCCGCGATAGCGGCGATAAGACCCCTTTTTGAGGAGTGGCTAGAGAGGCGCCACGGCGCCCTCACCTACCGCCTGACGCAGGTCCTCATCGGACACGGAAATTTCGGGAGGTTCCTGCACATCATCAGGCGGTAGGAAACGCCCGGGTGTCACCATTGCCAGGATCGCCCAGAGGATACGGTGGAGCACACGGTGGAGGTCTGCCCCGCTTTGGGGGGAGCACCGCCGTGTCCTCGTAGAGGCGATCGGCAGCGGCAGCGACCTCTCGCGTCCGGCCCTGATGCGAGCCATGGTCCGGGCCGAGAGGGAGTGGGAGGCAGTCACCTCCTTCTGCGAAGCAGTCATGCTAGCGAAGGAGGTGGCGGGACGGCTCAGGGAGAGAGCCTCCCGTCCCAGCCGCCGCGGGAGACGCTCCGGGCGTTGGGAGCCGCGTGACGACTCCCGGCCACCGTATATAGGCGCGGGCCTGCGGGCGGAGAGTAATGGGTAGCTCACCGTCCGATCAGGACCAGGCCCGTGCCGGGGGGCGCGTACGTGTTCCACGCGCGCCTCAAAGAGATGGCAGCATCGAGGAGGGGCCCCCTTAGGGCCGAAGCCTGCCGGGTTGCGGGATTGTCCGAAAGGGTTACCGCTGGCCCGGAACATATAGGGCTAAGGACACGGGTGGGTTTTAGTCAGTAAGAGTCTGACACTCACTTCCGCTCCACCCAGAGCGGGAGGAGTCATTTGATGATTTCCCATCCAAAAAAAAAAAAAAAAAGGTAGCAAATGTCGTACAATTTCCACGACGAATTGCTAAATTCCAGCATAATCTTAATGATATTGAAGATGCTGAACCACTAATACGATGACCACACCTGGTGTACGAGCAAACCCGTACAATTTACATTGTATCAATTTTGTGCTGACATCGACGCGCGGCGGATGAATAAAATATACACGTTTGAGTTAGCAAATTAGTAGTTGCATAGCATCGATCGACTCATTCGCCGCGGCGATCATTTTATCAATTTTTGGACATTTGTGCTTTCTTTTTACCTTACTATCAATACACAAGTCGAACATAATATCAGTTTATCATTTAAATGTACCTTACCCGTAAACCTGGTAAAGGCTACCCTGCGACGTAACATTTATTTATGGCGCCAGCAATGTAAAATGATATGTAATGTACATATATCACGGAGATAAAGCAAATTAATACCTTTTTATCGCCGCCTATATTCAAATATCCAAAATGTGACAGGAATAATCTTGCTGTCTGGAATTCTGTCACCGGCTCGGGTGGGATGTACTCTTCGGGAACCTAAGGGCAAGTAAGTAAAGAATATAATTTACATGAGAGATCGTAAAAAGGTATGAATTGTCTCGCACTGTGGTTGTTAAAACATTATTTCCTCAATTTTTTATTACGTTTCAAAAACTGTTTCCAAATGTAAGTAATTATTTTTTTCTTTCTTTATCTCTCTTTATTTACATGTATTGCCACCTAATAAACGATGTACATCAACGTTATGTAGTTTTAGTTGATTTTTGATCGTCTGTGGGTAATATAAAAGATACTATTTCAATTCAGTTCTAATGTTTGAACTTCGTTTTACCATTAAGTTTTTGTTAACATTCGAGTTTTTGTTCTCAAAACTCGCTAATTATCTGATCAGTCAGTGTCAATAATCCCCTCACTTTTTAAAAACAGGTTCCATTTACAATACTGGTTGGCAAGAATACTCACAACATTGTCTTCACTTTCTTTGACTTTTTTCTCGATGGCGGCTTGTTGCTCTAGCAGTTTGAACAATGTGGGAGCTTCAGGGTCGTTCAGTTGACGTAATACTGCCTCTAAGCTCGGGAACGCCGAGTCACTGCAGAGTGGAAATTAGTATTTATTCGTATAGGTCAAAAATAGGTCTGAAAAGTTTTTACCAGTTTACTAAAACCTAAGTTTATCGTGTAAAAAATCTATTTAGTAGTCATACTAAATACATTTTTTATACATTTCTTTTTTAGTATAAATTGTGATCTACTTTTTCAAAATTGGCAATAGGTAAATATTTGACAGCTATTTCCGACGTTGCCAAATTTTAAAATGCACGCACTTAATAAATAAAGGTGAAAGCGCCCGAGTAGCGTGCGAAGAGTTGAATTGATGATTTTAATAGTTATGGTTCTACGAGTATAAATAGATATTTGTTATGGTCGCGAATCATATTTTGATCAACATACAATCTGATGCTGCAAATTGCAAAAAAACATAAGACAATTTGAATTTCGCGGGCTACCCCGGCTCATTCGCCTTAAGGTCCATGTCGACCATGTTAGGTACCGGCAACCAGCGGCGCGGCCGGGCGCGAGTCGCGCATGTCGACGGGCCGCGCGCATGCGCACTATAGATCCCTGTACAGCTATACTCACAGCGCACAAGGCGGCGCGTGCGGCAGCGGGCGACAAGCCGGCGGCGCGGCCGGGCGCGAGTCGCGCATGTCGACGGGCCGCGCGCATGCGCACTATAGATCCCTGTACAGCTATACTCACAGCGCACAAGGCGGCGCGTGCGGCAGCGGGCGACAAGCCGGCGGCGCGGCCGGGCGCGAGTCGCGCATGTCGACGGGCCGCGCGCATGCGCACTATAGATCCCTGTACAGCTATACTCACAGCGCACAAGGCGGCGCGTGCGGCAGCGGGCGACAAGCCGGCGGCGCGGCCGGGCGCGAGTCGCGCATGTCGACGGGCCGCGCGCATGCGCACTATAGATCCCTGTACAGCTATACTCACAGCGCACAAGGCGGCGCGTGCGGCAGCGGGCGACAAGCCGGCGGCGCGGCCGGGCGCGAGTCGCGCATGTCGACGGGCCGCGCGCATGCGCACTATAGATCCCTGTACAGCTATACTCACAGCGCACAAGGCGGCGCGTGCGGCAGCGGGCGACAAGCCGGCGGCGCGGCCGGGCGCGAGTCGCGCATGTCGACGGGCCGCGCGCATGCGCACTATAGATCCCTGTACAGCTATACTCACAGCGCACAAGGCGGCGCGTGCGGCAGCGGGCGACAAGCCGGCGGCGCGGCCGGGCGCGAGTCGCGCATGTCGACGGGCCGCGCGCATGCGCACTATAGATCCCTGTACAGCTATACTCACAGCGCACAAGGCGGCGCGTGCGGCAGCGGGCGACAAGCCGGCGGCGCGGCCGGGCGCGAGTCGCGCATGTCGACGGGCCGCGCGCATGCGCACTATAGATCCCTGTACAGCTATACTCACAGCGCACAAGGCGGCGCGTGCGGCAGCGGGCGACAAGCCGGCGGCGCGGCCGGGCGCGAGTCGCGCATGTCGACGGGCCGCGCGCATGCGCACTATAGATCCCTGTACAGCTATACTCACAGCGCACAAGGCGGCGCGTGCGGCAGCGGGCGACAAGCCGGCGGCGCGGCCGGGCGCGAGTCGCGCATGTCGACGGGCCGCGCGCATGCGCACTATAGATCCCTGTACAGCTATACTCACAGCGCACAAGGCGGCGCGTGCGGCAGCGGGCGACAAGCCGGCGGCGCGGCCGGGCGCGAGTCGCGCATGTCGACGGGCCGCGCGCATGCGCACTATAGATCCCTGTACAGCTATACTCACAGCGCACAAGGCGGCGCGTGCGGCAGCGGGCGACAAGCCGGCGGCGCGGCCGGGCGCGAGTCGCGCATGTCGACGGGCCGCGCGCATGCGCACTATAGATCCCTGTACAGCTATACTCACAGCGCACAAGGCGGCGCGTGCGGCAGCGGGCGACAAGCCGGCGGCGCGGCCGGGCGCGAGTCGCGCATGTCGACGGGCCGCGCGCATGCGCACTATAGATCCCTGTACAGCTATACTCACAGCGCACAAGGCGGCGCGTGCGGCAGCGGGCGACAAGCCGGCGGCGCGGCCGGGCGCGAGTCGCGCATGTCGACGGGCCGCGCGCATGCGCACTATAGATCCCTGTACAGCTATACTCACAGCGCACAAGGCGGCGCGTGCGGCAGCGGGCGACAAGCCGGCGGCGCGGCCGGGCGCGAGTCGCGCATGTCGACGGGCCGCGCGCATGCGCACTATAGATCCCTGTACAGCTATACTCACAGCGCACAAGGCGGCGCGTGCGGCAGCGGGCGACAAGCCGGCGGCGCGGCCGGGCGCGAGTCGCGCATGTCGACGGGCCGCGCGCATGCGCACTATAGATCCCTGTACAGCTATACTCACAGCGCACAAGGCGGCGCGTGCGGCAGCGGGCGACAAGCCGGCGGCGCGGCCGGGCGCGAGTCGCGCATGTCGACGGGCCGCGCGCATGCGCACTATAGATCCCTGTACAGCTATACTCACAGCGCACAAGGCGGCGCGTGCGGCAGCGGGCGACAAGCCGGCGGCGCGGCCGGGCGCGAGTCGCGCATGTCGACGGGCCGCGCGCATGCGCACTATAGATCCCTGTACAGCTATACTCACAGCGCACAAGGCGGCGCGTGCGGCAGCGGGCGACAAGCCGGCGGCGCGGCCGGGCGCGAGTCGCGCATGTCGACGGGCCGCGCGCATGCGCACTATAGATCCCTGTACAGCTATACTCACAGCGCACAAGGCGGCGCGTGCGGCAGCGGGCGACAAGCCGGCGGCGCGGCCGGGCGCGAGTCGCGCATGTCGACGGGCCGCGCGCATGCGCACTATAGATCCCTGTACAGCTATACTCACAGCGCACAAGGCGGCGCGTGCGGCAGCGGGCGACAAGCCGGCGGCGCGGCCGGGCGCGAGTCGCGCATGTCGACGGGCCGCGCGCATGCGCACTATAGATCCCTGTACAGCTATACTCACAGCGCACAAGGCGGCGCGTGCGGCAGCGGGCGACAAGCCGGCGGCGCGGCCGGGCGCGAGTCGCGCATGTCGACGGGCCGCGCGCATGCGCACTATAGATCCCTGTACAGCTATACTCACAGCGCACAAGGCGGCGCGTGCGGCAGCGGGCGACAAGCCGGCGGCGCGGCCGGGCGCGAGTCGCGCATGTCGACGGGCCGCGCGCATGCGCACTATAGATCCCTGTACAGCTATACTCACAGCGCACAAGGCGGCGCGTGCGGCAGCGGGCGACAAGCCGGCGGCGCGGCCGGGCGCGAGTCGCGCATGTCGACGGGCCGCGCGCATGCGCACTATAGATCCCTGTACAGCTATACTCACAGCGCACAAGGCGGCGCGTGCGGCAGCGGGCGACAAGCCGGCGGCGCGGCCGGGCGCGAGTCGCGCATGTCGACGGGCCGCGCGCATGCGCCGCCGCAGCCGCGGCCCGCAGACCGCGCCGCGCCCCGCGCGCTCAGCGACCACGCGTAGCGACCCCAGCCGCAGCGGATTATTACTGTAACCACATTCAAACAAAACCATTGAAAAGTTGATATTGGTGCCCTGATACTTTCTGACACGAATTTCGTGTCGCAATTTGAGACTCAACAATGCAGATTCACACTAATTGTAATACGCACAGGATTGCACTAATTTTTTTAGAGGTATATTTACTTAAAATAGAAAAAAAGCATTACAAACATAGGTATAATAGCTTTATACTAGTATCACTTTATCACATAATAAAAATAAGTTAGAATATAGATTTTTAGTTTTACGGTCTTCGAGTGCGTAAGTCTGAAATTTTAAACCACTTCTTTAAAATACATATCTAAGTCCCTTTTATGCAATTAGAATAGTACATTATGATACATGTGTGCTATGTTGATCATTATACGCGAGGCGGTATTATTCGATAAGAAAGCCGAGTGTCTAATGATCAATACACACGCGTTTCATACGACATTTTTCAACACACTTGCGAGGAAAAAAACAGACTTGTATTGTTAAATATTAACTTGTACGGAAAATGGCGCGCTAGTTTTGTTTTTCCGCGCGCCGTGCTAGCCAGCACTAGCGATGCGCGCGCAGGTGTAAATAGAAGCACTGACTCTCATTTTAAATATATTAGTCTATGACACTGACGAAACCTCTAAACAGCCTATAGAAAAAATATAATAAACACAAAATAATGTTTAGACTGATCGTAGCGGAACGGCGCACGGCGCAGGCGACCCGCGCCCCCTTCCACCCGCGCCCCCGCACTGCACTCGAATTCTTTTTTTGCTTTTCAAGTGCTAGCCGAACCCGTGTCATTGACACACTTCGTCAAACTAGTGCGCAAAATTACGTCGTTATTTTTGTGAATGTTTCCGCGAAAAAGATGCTTACCTATTGTTTTATTTATTTATTGTTGTGTAATTAGGTTAGTAATTTGATTATGGTACTGCGATAAAGACGCTATGCTTTGTTTTCTAATCTAGTAGGTACGTTTACATCTCTTGTGATACGGACGCGAGACGGTTTTATTTGTGTTATGTGCTTGTGTGAACTTGTGATCGTGATGGCAAATACACATCCGAACTACACAGCAGCTGAATATGCGGACATGATCCTAATTTATGGAGAATGTCATCAAAGTGCCGCCCTTGCGATAAGGACATATCGCGAGAGATATGGAGATTCAAAACAATGCCCTACTAATCCTCGCACTATTGTAGGTGTAGGACCTCTTCAGCGCATCCACGAAAACCGGCCAGTGGGTCGTAGGTCTCAACGCCCAGATCGACCGCCTACACGACAAAACGTGCTACAATATTTCGAAGACTAACCCAAAACTAGCCTCCGCCAGAGCGCTAGGAGCCAATAAAAGCAGTGATTAGTGATGACTGTGATGAGTGATGTGATGATAGTTATAACTAATAGTAACAAGAAAGGGTGACGTTAGACTAAGCACCTCCGATGTAGGTACCTACCACTTGCGCCGCGCCGCCGCCGCCGCTCGGTTTCTTTGATAAATGCCGACAAAGAATCGGACCAATCACGAGTACGATCGCGCGAAGCGTAAGTAAGTAATTTCATGAATGAATTTTTGCAAGGGTGATCCCAATTTTAGTTACTATTATATTATTTAGTACGTTTAAAAAAAATTTTTTTTTTTTAATTTACGAATTATTTTAACCTAACAAGATACATATGATTAATGAGTACTAGCCCTACCCGTGTGTTAAATTAATGTCGCCATTGTAGCGGCACGTTGTATATGTATTTACAGAATTATAGACATTAAAATAGAATCTTTAAGTTAGATTTTTTCACTAAGAACTTTTTTAAGATAAGAAAGATGTAGTAATGATTCGAATGATTATAATTCTGTAAAGACGACCTGTTAGTGGCACCTGTTAGTGTCGCAAATCATATTTTGATCAACATACAACCTTACACTGACCTGAAAATTGCAAAAAACCTAAGAAAATTTGAATTTCGCGGTCTACCACAGCGCCATTCACCTTAAATTGTCCGTGGTCCCTGCGCATTCACCTTAGGTAAATAAATATTAAGTAGTTCATTGTGGGACCAAGGACAATACAGACTATTTAAAAAAAAAGTGAATTGATGAGATTAAAAAAGCGCGCATCTCCGACTAGTAAATAGTTATCTGTGGAAATACAGCACTAGTGGATTAAAATAAAGAAAAAGCACGCGTTTTTAATACACTGCATTATGGACCTAAAAGCTGTTCAATAAGAGCCACTTTACGAGCAAGTGTGTTGAAATAGTACATTATGATACATGTGTGCTATGTTGATCATTATGCTCGAGGCGGTATTATTCGCGCGAGCCGCAGGCGAGTGCGATAAGAAAGCCGAGAGTCTAATGATCGATGCACACGCGTTTCATACGACGTTTTTCAACACACTTGCGAGGAAAAAAACAGACTTGTATTGTTAAATATTAACTTGTATGGAAAATGGCGCGCTGGTTTTGTCTTTCCGCATAGCCAGCACTAGCAATGCGCGCGCAAGTGTAAATAAAAGCACTGACCACAGAGCTTGTAAAAACAATTGTAAAAAAAAAACAATTGAAGTTTAGTTAGTATGGAATTAGAAAGTACTATTGGCATAGAGAAATATACCTACATTAATTCAGTGAGAATCCGCAATGATAGAACACCAGTCAGGGTCTTTTCCGTTTGGTTTCGGGTAGGGATCACGGACAATTTTAGGTGGATAATTAAAATTTTCTTACGTTTTTTGTAATTTGCAGGTCAGTGTCGGGTTGCATCTTGGTCAAATATGATTCGCGACTATAATATACAGAGCGTTGGGTTAAACGAGGGACGTGCTTTGGGGGGAGTTGGTACTCATGAAAATGAGCAACTTTTAATATGGGATTAACCCTGAAGTCGCGAAAAAGAATCGGCCGTTTCCTACACTTATGTTCGCATAGCTCGTCAAAATGTACTGAACGGCTGATTTTTTTTTTGCGATTTCAGGTTCGGCCCCATAGTGGAAGTTGCTCATTTTCATGAGTGCTGGCTCCCCTCAAAGTGTGTCCCTCGTTTAACCTAACGCTCTGTATATGTATTTACAGAATTATAGTCATTAGAATAGTTAGTAGAATTAGAATAGAATCTTTCTAGTTAGATTTTTTCCCTAAGAACTTTTCCATAAGAAAGATGTATTAATGATTCGAATGATTATAATTCTGTAAAGATGTAGGTACCTGTTAGAGTCGCGAATCATATTTTGATCAAGATGCAAGCCTGACGCTGACCTGAAAATTGCAAAAAACCTAAGAAAGTATGAATTTCGCGGTAGACCGCGAAATTCAAATTTTCTTAGGTTTTTTCGGACAATTTGGGGTGAATGCGCAGTGGTAGACCACTGCCCATTCACCTTAAATTGTCCGAGGTCCATGCGCATTCACCTTAAGGTAAATAAATATTAGTTAATTTTGGGACCCAAGGACAATACAGACTATTAAAAAAAAAGTGAATTGATGAGATTAAAAAAGCGCGCATCTCCGACTAGTAAATAGTTATCTGTGGAAATAAAGCACATGTGGATTAAAGTAAAGAAAAAGCACGCGTTTTTAATACACTGCATTATGGACCTAAAAGCGGTTCAATAAGAGCCACTTTACAAGCAAGTGTGTTGAAAATTAGTTTTACTTAGGTGTTACACATTGATAAATGTTATTATGTATTGAAAGATTTGATGCAACAACGGTTAGTTTATGGATAATTCTAATACATGATTTAAGTTAGATTAGTTTAGTGAAAATTCCTAAGATTTGTTAATTGCAAGTTTAGTTAAAAATAGCCTCTACACATCTTAAATAAAGCTTATTTTCATCTTAAGATTTTTCTCGAATACCGGGAAAAAAAAAATGTCGTCGTAAGGAAGTCTCCACTTTCTGTCTCTGTTATCCGAAGTTAGGTAAATATAGTCTGCCTATTCCGATCACTGTTCATAACCCATCTTGATCACGATCTTTGATCACAGATAGCAGTCGAGATTAATTAAGTACAGCACCCTAATTGCGTAACACACTATTACTATCAATTTGAATCATTTTGAAGCATATTTCTAATCCATTGCTCCATATGTTCAAAAGATGTGCCTGCTCAACAACGCAAATAACGCAATGAATGTTGTTGAACTGTCAAAATGAAACCCATTGCTACTGATAGTGTGTTACGCAATTACCTGGTTGCCTATGAGCGAACTAGCAAAAGACCCCGTATCCCGTAACTTTTTATATTTTATTCAAAGGAGTGTCCATGGAATTTCTTGCCCATTCTTCTCCATAGAGATCTACGTTTAGGTTGGGCAGGGTGGTGTGGGCAGCTTCAACTTTTCGACTAAGACCGAAGCCTTGACAGTTCAAAAGTGTCTGCTAATGGTTTTATTGAAATAAATGCTTTTAGTTTGAAACAAATCCGTAGAAAAACTTTGCAACCTCAGAAATAAATTATTAGAGAAAACGACATAACAATTTACCTATCATAAGTCACCTATAAGTGTAGGCTGCGGCTCCTCACTGTTGCTGAGCGACTAAAAAGTGCCGAAGTCTACTGTAGCCTAGGTGATACCATGCCACCGGTACCAGGCTATCATAACTCACCAATAAGTGTAGGCTGCGGCTCCTGACTGTTACTAAGCGGCTCCTCCAACAAAGACAGCAGTATGTTCCCATCGGCCACGAAATGACGTAAGCGACCGTGGCCCAGCTCGGCCAGCCAGCGCTCGTCCAGGCGGCACCACGACGAGCCATTGCCGCCGTTGCCTATTTGCTGGGTTACAAAAAATAAAAGATTGTTTGAAGCTGATTGAAAACCCCATAATCGTCATAACTTAACATTGCTCCTGGAAATTACAGGCCAGATCTTCTTTTGAGTTTTTCCATGTATAATTTGTCAGTAGCAACCCGGAGTCTGACTGTCTGACAGTCTGGTTGAAGGCATTCCTCGTCGTCCCCACCGAATTACATGGGACTTAAAATGGGACGAAATTGTCTTTCTGAAGGCCCGCCTCGCGGATGTTCTAGCGAAGTTAGATGCATCCCAAAACACCGTCGTCGATTTGCTCAAAGAATTTACCGAGTTGCGCAACAGTGTGGCGGTAACTAGGTCTTCAGTCGATGCATCTAACGTAAACATGTGTCGCGGATCCGGTTTCGACTTATCGTCCCTCTTCAGAGAATACCTGACAGACGTGATGTATTGTTGTCATATTAAAAACTAAACTTTAAGCAATTATACACAACTTTACCTGTTCTAGTATTAACATTAGCAGAGACTCGGCAGCATCCCGCACTCTCATGGACACAGGCTTCAGTTCCTTCTCGTCCTTCATCTTTGGAAGCTCACCAGGTTTTCCTATAACAAATAGTAATCATCTTGAATACTACTAGACTTTGCAAACAAACTTTTAGCCCCCTATACGACGTGCGGGGTGGAATTTAAAAAAAAATCCTGAAACCAACACGGGTTTCATGCCCATAGTCGAAATACCAATTTTTGGTACCATTTTAAGACTGGCCGTTTCAGGACCAGGTTCACATCACAACAAGAGGTTTGCCTCCAGAAGCGACTCCGGACGGATTCAGTACCAGGCTATCACAACAGTAAGAAACGTACCTTGACTCTTGCTCCCCGATATGCCCAGTTCGACGACCTCCAGCAGCGTGGCTATGCACTCCTGGTCGGCGAGCAGTGCGGGGCACAGCCAGGCGGCCAGGCACGAGTAGGCGGCCACGACGCACGAGTGCAGGTCGCGCGAGTGTGCCTGCGGCGGCCGGCTGCACTGCACCGTGATGTAGTCGCAGATCCAGCGCACGGCGCGCTTGCGCTCGATCGCCTCTGACAGGGAAATGTTTTATTACAGTGACCCACCCGCCCCACCTTCGCACGGCTTTTTACGACGTAATCATGTATACTTATTAAAGAAATCTCGATGTAAGTATATAAGTTAAATTTTTTCGGAAGGTTTATGAGTAAACCTTCCGGAATAAATTCTCTAAATGATGGTGAAAACGGCATAAAAATCCGTTGAGGAGTTTAGAAGAACAATGCGTTCTTATAGACAGACACGAAAAGCGGCTTCAATTTATAATATGTATGTATAGATTACACAAAACATGATCACAAAGATACTCCTATCGTACATAGTCCGCGCAGAACTAGTTGGCCGCGGCTTAGGTATGTGAGCGGTACGTGCGTACTCAGTACGTGCGTTGCGAACAATAGGCAACCCCGCCGCCCTCACCCCCGTCCCCACCCAAGGCGCGGCCAACTAGTTCCGTGCGGACTATACAGGGTTACTTTTCAAAGACCATCCAAATTTTTAAATGTTGTTCTGTCCATGAATATAAACAACTTTCACTATGGGACCAACTCTGAAATCACGAAAAAAAAAACTGCTATTTCATACATTTTGGTCGAGTAGATATTGAAGTTTTGTATGAAACAGCTGATTTTTTTTTTCGTGATTTCAGAGTTGGTCTCATAGTGAAAGTTGTTTATATTCATGGGTAGAACACCATGTAAAAATTTGGATGGTCTTTGAAAAGTATCCCTGTAGTATCTGTAGAGTATGGTAGGAGTACCTTGGGATCATGTTTTGTGTTGCGGAATGCATGTTGCTTGACAACATTTTGATGTTGCCAGCAATACAAAATCAAGTTGCTGCGACATTGTTGTACAACTTTTGATTACCTTCTATAAAAACAGGGAAATACTTATCAGATAAAATACTTAAATAGAATATTTACCTTCTCTATAACTGACGTGTTCATACAAATACATAGTCTCTAAATACTTAATTGTTTTAGTGCGGTATTTAAAAGTTCTTTTAGACTTACCGATAACAAATTCTAGATAGCATGCAAAATAAAATACATAGATATTAATTAAATATTCTCTCTTACAATATAATTTTAATTTCAATCATAAAGTCCAAAGGCATTGAGGTAGAGTCTAGCTCAGACTAGCACTTCATATTTGCATGATGTTACATAACAAGTAATATAGTCATCATTCACTATGCATGATTTGCAACTGACCTGGTTTCGAAGAATGCAACTTGGCGAGCCCAGAGAGCAGTTCCAGCGCTGCCAGGGAGACCTGCAGGTCGCCCTTCCACGAGGAGATGAGGCGGTGGCACACCAGGTACGTGGCGCGCACCACCAGCGCCGCACCTAGTGGCACTCGCACGTCATAACATATGGGAGACCAGACACCCAGAACCTACCCATAGCTGCACAAGAATCTTTTGGCGCGCGCTTGTTGTTTCAAAACAAAATCACAAATCATTACCAACAGCGCCTCCATGTCAACGTTATTCGTGTGCTAAAAGATATTTGTATGTCTGTATTCCATACAGTGGATGTCCTATTATATCTAAGCCTCATTTACACGATGAGTGTCATAAATCGCCTGGCGATTCTCGCACACGAGTCGACGGACGAGAAACACTCTTCATATAAACGAAGTCACATCACTATGGATTACTGACTGTACTGTATGGAGTCAGATAACTAGACGTACTGGATTCTAAACATTTACAAAACTTACAATTCTGTCAATTCGTAAAATAGAACTTAATACACTTAAAAATTTGTCGAAATCGACAATTTGAACAACATAAGTCATCGAATGTGGGAACTATAAAATAATCGTCTTATAGGTATTAAAAACATAAATAATAATTGATCAAACATAAAATTAATGTTCAAAAATGAAATGTACTGTGAAATCACGATATAAAGGCAAGCAAAACAGTAAGACATAAAAACAAGCGTTGATACGCACACTGTAAACTTTAACAAGCACGATTTTAGCTCTAGAGAAAAACGATTTGTTTGTTACCCGAGGGGTTTTTAAGAAAATGAGTTACTTTGAAAGCTTACAGTGTGCTTGTAAAAAAGGCAATTTATTGACATGGCAATCATTATTGTTATAAGAAACCACATTTATAGACACGAATTATTGTGATGTTGATAATACTGCTTCTCAAAAACTACAAATTGGAGCCTTGTTTTCATTAAAAGAAAAGTTGCACAATATTTTTTTGCGATTTTTTTACATGTTGCCAGATACATCTTTTCAGCAACAAAACATGTAGCATAGCCTATAATCCCACTGCTGGGACACAGGCCTCCTCTCTGTGAGAGGTAGTGGGCCATAATGCACCACGCGGGCCTAGTGCGGGTTGGTAGATGTCACATGTCTTCGAATTTTTGGTTCCAGAACATGCCGGTTTCCTCACGATGTTTTCCTTCACCGTTTTGACAGCAGTGGTGATGAAATAATTTACACAAATGAAGTGCCTACTTGGGTTTGAAACCACGACCTACAACTCGTCAGTCGCGGCTACTGGGCCACCACTCTGATCCAAAAATTACAAAACATGATACAGATAAGATAGATAAAGGTTTCTGGCCCGCTGGCAACGTGTAAAGCCTCTTGATCAACTTCGTATGTATTAACAAAAACTGTTTCTCAATTTTAATTTTCCATGACTGCGGGGCTTAATTAACCTTTTGAATGTCTTAAGTTACACAGTTCGACATAAGCAATTGTCTTTCTATTGTGTCTCTAATTACGGTATTCGATGAGTTAAATCTAGTTTTTTTTTTGTGACTTAATGTAATCTAGATAAGTTTCCTCGACGTCACTTAACTTGAAGTTATAAAAAATCAAAAACACGTATCGAGATAATTTTTAGAGTGGAGACGAGGAAACGAATTGAAAAACACGATAGTGACTACTTCAAATGGCTGTTATGCCAACAAATTGCCCTTTAGAACGCAAACAAAAAGGTGTGTAATTACCGAAAACAGGCGAGGATGGGTCTAGCTCCCTAACGTCGGCGGCGAAGTCATCGAGAGAGTGTCCCTCCGCGCTGCCAGTAGCGCTGCCGCTGTCGGAGCGCGCTACAACACGCGCCACCCGCCGGACTCATCATTAATGTGTACTTAACATCTTCATGATACGCCATGTGTGTTATATAATTATCCATTTTTAGACAAGTACGTTTGGTTGATATAAAATTGTAGGCGTTTTCACAGATTTACCCACCCATGGATTGAGAAAGTCACATCAATGGAACCTATTGTCAAATTCCATGTGCAGTCACGAGAACCAATATGTCAACACTTGGCAACTTTAAATTGCGATTTTCTTACGAAATATCGAATGCAACATTGAAATACGACAATTTACATATACCTATGGGTTCGAAAATACTATGTTCCTACTAATATAAAATTTCATTCAAAAATAAAGGAGAAAATCGCCTTTGAATAAAGCCAAGTGTATACATACTCGCTCATGACTGTAAGTGATTATATTATGGTTGTTTGATGTTGTTATTTTAGTCATCCTACCGCAACAGATAACATAAAATTAACAACAGAATTGGATAGAGTTGATCAGTCCTTCTGAAGTCGTGGGTAGCCTGGGATAGTCAATAAATTCATCAATTCATTGCAAAGAAATTATTTTTAACCATCTTTGCCTGTAGGTATAGTGTAATGGCTTTATGTTATAATTTTGGCAAAAGTAATAGATTCAATTACACTTGTAAATGTATGAAAAGGGTGTAACATTTTTAATAGCGGTTTACAAGGGTTTCGTATTTACTTTTGAAGATCTGTATAGTCAGTCGCGTCTATGACATTTTGTTTGATAGTAACAATAATTCAATGTTGGCTTGCAAAATAAATGTAGCGTGTATGTGTGTGCATTATCGTGATTATTGCACATGTGTGTGTGGCAGCAGTGGCTTAGAAGGAAAGAGAGAAAAATATTTCTTTCTTCCTTTCCTTCAATCTTTCGTAGCAGTGGTTTAGCTTGATAACTTTACGAAGCTATGAAACTGGTAATGGTATTGAAAGTAGCCCCACAAGTAAATGTTTCGAAAAAGGGGGTACCTATACCAACTTTGGCTCTTTTCACTCGTTCAACCTATTTAAAGACGAATTGACTTTCACATGGCGACTAATAGTTCGTCCTGTAAAGTAATTTTATTTTGGCATATTCATTATTTTCCACGATTTGTGAGCTTGTGAATACAGTTATGGACCACTTTAAAATACGATTCACGACCAAGAAGATTCGTCAATTTGTGAATGGGCTGTGAGCGTGTGAAAAAAGCCTGATTCCTTGGTAGGATCATTCATTACGACATTTGAAACTTGCCTTCAGCCTAAGTAACTACAACATACCTTTATAATCCGTGCTGTGCGACATGGTGGACCCCGGGGGTGCGCTGTGCGTCTTGCCGGACGCGGCGTGTGCGTTGTGACGCACGCACAAGTACAACGCGCTCAGTAGCGGCACGGCCAACGCATCTGAAGTCTCTACTTGTACTGCCGATACGCAGATTAAAGATATCTTGCCGCGGGTAAAATCACCTAATGTCATGCCGGCGCTGGAAGGGAAGATTGAAGCTTATATTCTGGTGATAAGGTTCGTTTTTGTTTGGCAACTTCGTAAGATATAGGTACTATTTTTGGTTCAGTTGTACTGCAGATTCGCATATCAGCGAGATCTTGCCGCAAGTCAAGTCGCCTAATGCCTTGCTCGTGCTGGAAAGAAGTCTAAAGTTTATATTGAGGTAATAAGGATTGTTTTGGCTTTGCAAATTTGTAAGGTACGGTCAATGCGTCCGAAGTCTCCACTTTTACCGCGATTACACGCAGCTTAAAGATTTAAATCTTATGTAATGGTAATACAGTTTGTCGTCCTTTGACAATGTTGAGATTTTCTACTCTTGAAAAGAAGACACAGCATTGCACTAGCTTGGTCCCACTGCAAGGCAAGGCGCCTTGCAGTGGGACCAAGCTAGTGCAATGTGAAATGCTGCTAACATATATAATTTTAAGGGTAAATAATTGCGTTGGGCATTTTTTGAGATGGGAAAAAACCATTGAACTCGCGCCACTGTTACCGTAAGCGTGTTTTGTTTATAAGACGATTAAAAAAATACCCGCTTCAGATGTGTCCGGCTGTCCTTGGGATGTACTCGGTTTTAATATACAGGGTGAATTTTTCAAGTGGGCGTGGATAGCCAAATCCGAAACTATGAGGAATAGCGAAAAGTACTCAAAGGAGTCGCGGGCTCGATTTTGATGAAAACTAAAACTGCATCATTGGATTTTTGAAAAATCAATATTTCTAGCCAGGAATCGAACCCGTTGGTTTTGATTAAAAAAACACACACTGTATTATTACACCACTCGATAGTGTCCCTAATAAGGATCAAATTCTGGGAAGCAATGACATACGGGAAACTAAAGAAAAGAGCTCATTTATAACAAAATACTTTTTTAGGGCATCTGATACGGAGAAATGAGGAAAATGTCGTGAGGAGAGTTTTGAGTATGGATGTCGATGGCTGTAAGAATAGGGGAAGACCAAAGAAACGATGGATGGAATGTGTGAATGATGATATGGTTAGAAAGGGGGTGACTACCGAGATGACGACTAATAGAGAAGTATGGAAGAAAAAGACACGTTGCGTCGACCAGAAATACATTGAAATAAGGGCAGGAGAATGATGAAAAGGTTCGAATAATATATTTAAATACTTACTACTCGTTACATCCTGGGAACTCAGGTACCGGCAGTCCCTTATAATGGTAAGGGAAGGCGACCAGCGACAGTAGAGCGCTGATGGCGGCCTTACGGAGCTCTCTCTTGTCTATGGAGCCGCACTCCAGTTTGGGCTCTCTCTCTGACAGAATCTGGTCTAAGGCGGTTACGAAGTCCGGAACTAGTACTAACACGCCATCTAGGTCCAGTCTGGAAGTGAAAATTATTATTAATAAAATACTAGCCTCTGCCCGCGACTTCGCTCACGTGTAATTTTTTGAGTAAAAGTTTAAAGTATAAGTAGGTATATACATAAATAACCTATTAAATTCAAATTCATTAAATTACATAACAGGTTTATAAGATGTTATAAAAGATTCGTCGGCTCATGGATGGATGATCAATGTGATCATCCATTACTGAGTTATGCAGACGGTAAACGTTGTGGACAGGTTCGGGTACCTTGGTCACATCTGACATGAACATGAGACGATGCGACACTGACATATATTATGATGATACTGACGATGATGCGAAAGACTTTTTAAGGCTAAAGTACAGATTAAAGTGCACCGGTTCAGAAAGTACTGTCAGTTTCAATACGTGGCAGCTCTGGCCTCAAGAGAGCCAGGTGGGTAGGGTAGGGTCGCGCAGGCCGCGGTGTAGGGGCCAGCACCTCCTCGCGCATTGCTGCGAGGTGACTGTACCTGAAGATGTCGGGCGCGTTGTACACGACGGCGGCGGCGGTGGCGGGGTCGCGCAGGCCGCGGTGCAGGGCCGCATAGCAACGCGCCAGGTAGGGCGCCAGCACCTCCTCGCGGCACTGCTTCGAGCACAGCACGCGGCACAGCGTGCCCAGGGCTTCTGCGCGACCTGCGCGTACAATCGTAAACATTGTCGTTAAGCAGTAAATTGAACTATAATGCGTTCGTATTTTTGTTTCCAAACATGTAAACAAATATGTGGTTTGTACAATTTTAATACAATAATAAATGTATGTAAGTAATAATGTTGCGAGTTGTAAGGTGCTGATAGACGCACGGCCACTTCACTATACATTTTTTTGAAGTGAAAACTTATTTAGGAGCGTTGGGCATTTTTTGAGATGGGACCATTGAACTCGCAATAGTGATACCGTAAACGACACCTCTGTTTCAAGTTTTGGCCATTATAAAGACATCAACGCGCGGTACATTTTCTTTGGGAAGAATGACCTTCAAACATATTTATAAAATTACTATGCTTTTTCAAGTTTTCACTTCTGTCGGCAATCCTGGAGTCCCAAAGTATTTTTAGCCTATATTATTCAATTGCTAGGCAAAGGCCTTCTCTCCAAGTCCTTCCAGGAACTCTTTTCTCGCCGCACAACGAACCAGTCCTCACGATACGCGAAACCAAAAAAAGCTACAAGTTCATAATATTTTAGTTCTAAAAAAATCAATAAATATGCAGTCTTACGTACCTGGCTGATAGCTGAGCATGTTCAGTTTGTAAGCAGCATCAGATAAGGACGGAGGTGGTGGAGTGCCTTCCGCACGCTCTGAAACAATTTGCAGTTTCATTAGCATTCATTACTATTCCGTTCCAAGGTGTGTACGGTCGGCCGCATTGCATTACGTATTTATTTTTCATCTGCATTTCCAGCATTTACTTCCTTCTCAGTAAAGTATTTTTTTACACAATCCATACATCTTTTTTATGGTATATCTACAGATTCTCGTAATATTATGTGTTAAGATAATTAACACGAAATAAAGTGTTTAATCAAGTTGTCTGTCGTGATCAAGAAGGCTGTTGGAAGCAGCATTGACCGAGCGGTCGACACTACAGAAGACACGAGGCCGCGATTCTCCGCATTGAGAGAACGATGAAGAAGAAAGTGTTAATAAAAAACTGGCCAAATGCGAGTCTGACTCGCACACGAAGGGTTCCGTACTACAAGGCAAAAACGCCGAAAAATACACATTTGTTGTATAGCCCCTAAATATTTATTTTATTCTGTTTTTAGTATTTGTTGTTATAGCGGCAACAGAAATCTGTGAAAATTTCAACTGTCTAGCTATCACGGTTCATGAGATACAGCCTGGTGACAGACGGACATTGGAGTCTTAGTAATAGGTACCCGTCTTTTACCCTTTGGGTACGGAACCATAAAAAGTCGTTTTACAAGAACTAGAGTGGACCCTAGGGCTTACAAAATCAACTGAACATCAACTGAAGCAAACACACAATATAGGCAGTGTATGTGTATATTGTAATTTTATAATCACTAGGATTTTGAAACAGAAACTAATTGAGATGCTCTGAAAAGAGATTTTTTTATTAATCACATTTTACATCATTTTTTCCTGGAAAGAGAAACAACATTTACAGCAAATATTTCGCAAATCCTTTTTAGTTTTGTTATTTTACTCTTATTAACTTTCACTCGCACTTTTGTAAGATAAACTATCCGTCATAGCCTTTGTACCGGCTCTATAGAGTTGCTACCATAGTTCAATAGGTCATAAGTAAAATACTGCGCGGGGGAATTTTTTTTACATGTGTGTGTGTATACTCACGTTGGTTATTGTAAGCTGGTGTAGTACCAATAAGAGCCGCCTCAAACAGCCACTCGCCGAATAAATGGAAGATTGAGTTCACTTTCGGACGAAGCGGCGTTAGTGGTGGCTTCTCAGACTCGCCTACTACACAACAAAGAAGACTTTAAAGCATTAAAACACAAAATAATAAACTACCATAAGGTGGACATTTGATCTGGGGGCTTAAAAAGGCCACTTTGGAGAATCATAAAAGGATAACATTGTTACGAGCTTAGGGTTGTGAAAATAAAAACTGCCGATTTAGTAACCAAAAAAATTACACTTTAGTCAACAACACTAATTACAACTCAAACACTCTAATTATAAAACACAATTGCACTACTGATCGCTCTAAGTCGCACTTGAAGATCGCTTCGATGTCTTCGCTTGTATCGCTGTATCAAAACTGTGTCGGCCGTCGCGCTTTCCGGCCTTATATAGTGCCGCAGATAGTTCTAGAACTTTCCATTGTAGAAACATCTAGAATGTTCGAGAACACACCGGCCCTGACTGACCAAATGTCGATAGTTCGAGAAAGTTCTAGAAAGTTCTCGCATCGAAATTTCTAGAAGGATCTTGACTACTAGTTTCGCTACTCGTTACTAGATGGCGCTAGTGGTAACTAATGTCACCACGTACCAGGCAATAATTGTGGCGCGCAACAACATTATGAATCGTAATATGGCGAAGACAGTCCATGTTTTACTTTTTTTCGCTGCACTACGTAGGTATAATCAAAGAGATTGGGATTGGAATTGGATCGGATTGATTGGTATTTTAGCAAAATAACTGAAAATGCTTCACCAATGGGATTTGATACGATTAACTTAACAGTTAACTATCCATTATGTTATCCTTTTATGATTCGGCCAAAGTGGCCTTTTTAGGCCCCTTTAAGGCTGATTCCCGTAATTAAAAACGTTCAAAATATAATTGCAATCTCATCTCAGCGACAATCAATGTCCAAAGCTTGTCAAAAATGTAGGAAAATTACAGGTATTTTTGACAGTTTGAGACAGATTAGTATGCATTCGTTTCTAAAAATACGGGAATTGCCCTCCTGGTCAATCTCGCCTGGTTAAACAATCACCTCGCCAACCAAACACGCTCGCAAATCGCCAGTGCGACAAGACCATATTAGTCTTAGTAATGAGGACATCACTTTTATATTTTTTAGGTGCATACCTTAAATGATAGTACTGTAGATACGTTACATACAAAAATATGTCGATAACAATATTTACCTTGAGATGAGATAGAGTTGGGCGGCGTGGTCGGCACCACGCTGGGCGGGCGGCTGCTCGTCAGACCAATGAGCGACGTGCGCGGGGTACCTGCGCATGCGCACAGTGAAAAGAATAAAGTGCAACAAATATTATACTGAATTGCACTTTTTTATGAAAAAGCTAATTTTTTTTTTTTGATAAACGACGACAAATTTTAACTCTCTGAATTCTTTGTCGATGTATGTTACATCTTTTTGAGGCTGACTGTACTACCGTACTTATTGACGGATGTGATTACTGAATGAAGGCTACATACTAGATGTTGCTTACTGTCGCGTAAGGAGAACGAATAAACACCGGGAAGCGCAAGCGCATTTGAATGAGAAATAAATACGTTGGAAATTTTAATACTTCATTTAACATTTACAGATATCTTTTAGTAAAACTATCGTATCTAACATAACTTTAGAAGTTCGTACTAATATTAATAACTAACTCGAATCAAACAATCTACCTAGCTCTTTTTCCAACTATGTCGGTACTAGGTCGTCTTCTAGTCTCACCGGATGCAGCTGAATATCATTATTAATAATTAAACTTAAAAAAAAACTACTGGTAAATTAAAAAAAAAATGATAGCAACCCAGAAAAAAAAAAACAACACTCAAAAACAAAAATTAAATTAAACGAAAATTGAAAAAAAAGAGATAAATAGTCAAACAAACCAACATAAAAGATTCACCACACCGTAAAAGTGCTAATATCAAACAAGTGCAAGGGAAATCTAATATTTATAACAATTATATATAACACAAAATCACATGAAAATAACCTTTCAACCGTAATTTATACTCTACAACTTAATCATTTTAAAATTTACATTCATTTAAGTCTATCTATTAATATTTCAATAATAAAGTAACTAAAATACAACTATTTACTACGATTTTGTACAGGTAAAGTCAGGGTAATTATTTTGTTATCAAATTGACCCGCTATGACAACGAATGACAGTTGTGATTTCAATATACGAACAATCTACGTCGGTGATCAAATTGCTAAACAATAATTTCCTGACTTAATGCAGTTCGATATGGAAACCGTTTTGATTTCAAACATCAAATTAATTGTATGCGAGAACCGCAAGAGAACCCAGGACCGGTCAATGTGGCGACGTTCGGGGGAGGCCTTATATCCTGCAATGGACGTCTTCCGGCCGAATGACATGATGATTTCTACAAAAAAAACGGTTCCCATATCCTCGTACATCACCGTGAGCTTACTTCTCTCCGGCAGCTTGTCCCTCGGGCGCGCCGCCGACACGCTGAAGGACTTGGCGAGGCGGCGGTGCGCGGGCGGCGTGACGTCACCGTCGTCGGGCTCTGCGCCCGCGCCGCCGCCCGCGCCCGCCCAGCTGCGCTCCGAGCCGCGCCCTGGGCCACCCCACGCATACACTACTTATTGTACACTACAGCGAGCGCGGGCGGCGTGACGTCACCGTCGTCGGGCTCTGCGCCCGCGCCGCCGCCCGCGCCCGCCCAGCTGCGCTCCGAGCCGCGCCCTGGGCCACCCCACGCATACACTACTTATTGTACACTACAGCGAGCGCGGGCGGCGTGACGTCACCGTCGTCGGGCTCTGCGCCCGCGCCGCCGCCCGCGCCCGCCCAGCTGCGCTCCGAGCCGCGCCCTGGGCCACCCCACGCATACACTACTTATTGTACACTACAGCGAGCGCGGGCGGCGTGACGTCACCGTCGTCGGGCTCTGCGCCCGCGCCGCCGCCCGCGCCCGCCCAGCTGCGCTCCGAGCCGCGCCCTGGGCCACCCCACGCATACACTACTTATTGTACACTACAGCGAGCGCGGGCGGCGTGACGTCACCGTCGTCGGGCTCTGCGCCCGCGCCGCCGCCCGCGCCCGCCCAGCTGCGCTCCGAGCCGCGCCCTGGGCCACCCCACGCATACACTACTTATTGTACACTACAGCGAGCGCGGGCGGCGTGACGTCACCGTCGTCGGGCTCTGCGCCCGCGCCGCCGCCCGCGCCCGCCCAGCTGCGCTCCGAGCCGCGCCCTGGGCCACCCCACGCATACACTACTTATTGTACACTACAGCGAGCGCGGGCGGCGTGACGTCACCGTCGTCGGGCTCTGCGCCCGCGCCGCCGCCCGCGCCCGCCCAGCTGCGCTCCGAGCCGCGCCCTGGGCCACCCCACGCATACACTACTTATTGTACACTACAGCGAGCGCGGGCGGCGTGACGTCACCGTCGTCGGGCTCTGCGCCCGCGCCGCCGCCCGCGCCCGCCCAGCTGCGCTCCGAGCCGCGCCCTGGGCCACCCCACGCATACACTACTTATTGTACACTACAGCGAGCGCGGGCGGCGTGACGTCACCGTCGTCGGGCTCTGCGCCCGCGCCGCCGCCCGCGCCCGCCCAGCTGCGCTCCGAGCCGCGCCCTGGGCCACCCCACGCATACACTACTTATTGTACACTACAGCGAGCGCGGGCGGCGTGACGTCACCGTCGTCGGGCTCTGCGCCCGCGCCGCCGCCCGCGCCCGCCCAGCTGCGCTCCGAGCCGCGCCCTGGGCCACCCCACGCATACACTACTTATTGTACACTACAGCGAGCGCGGGCGGCGTGACGTCACCGTCGTCGGGCTCTGCGCCCGCGCCGCCGCCCGCGCCCGCCCAGCTGCGCTCCGAGCCGCGCCCTGGGCCACCCCACGCATACACTACTTATTGTACACTACAGCGAGCGCGGGCGGCGTGACGTCACCGTCGTCGGGCTCTGCGCCCGCGCCGCCGCCCGCGCCCGCCCAGCTGCGCTCCGAGCCGCGCCCTGGGCCACCCCACGCATACACTACTTATTGTACACTACAGCGAGCGCGGGCGGCGTGACGTCACCGTCGTCGGGCTCTGCGCCCGCGCCGCCGCCCGCGCCCGCCCAGCTGCGCTCCGAGCCGCGCCCTGGGCCACCCCACGCATACACTACTTATTGTACACTACAGCGAGCGCGGGCGGCGTGACGTCACCGTCGTCGGGCTCTGCGCCCGCGCCGCCGCCCGCGCCCGCCCAGCTGCGCTCCGAGCCGCGCCCTGGGCCACCCCACGCATACACTACTTATTGTACACTACAGCGAGCGCGGGCGGCGTGACGTCACCGTCGTCGGGCTCTGCGCCCGCGCCGCCGCCCGCGCCCGCCCAGCTGCGCTCCGAGCCGCGCCCTGGGCCACCCCACGCATACACTACTTATTGTACACTACAGCGAGCGCGGGCGGCGTGACGTCACCGTCGTCGGGCTCTGCGCCCGCGCCGCCGCCCGCGCCCGCCCAGCTGCGCTCCGAGCCGCGCCCTGGGCCACCCCACGCATACACTACTTATTGTACACTACAGCGAGCGCGGGCGGCGTGACGTCACCGTCGTCGGGCTCTGCGCCCGCGCCGCCGCCCGCGCCCGCCCAGCTGCGCTCCGAGCCGCGCCCTGGGCCACCCCACGCATACACTACTTATTGTACACTACAGCGAGCGCGGGCGGCGTGACGTCACCGTCGTCGGGCTCTGCGCCCGCGCCGCCGCCCGCGCCCGCCCAGCTGCGCTCCGAGCCGCGCCCTGGGCCACCCCACGCATACACTACTTATTGTACACTACAGCGAGCGCGGGCGGCGTGACGTCACCGTCGTCGGGCTCTGCGCCCGCGCCGCCGCCCGCGCCCGCCCAGCTGCGCTCCGAGCCGCGCCCTGGGCCACCCCACGCATACACTACTTATTGTACACTACAGCGAGCGCGGGCGGCGTGACGTCACCGTCGTCGGGCTCTGCGCCCGCGCCGCCGCCCGCGCCCGCCCAGCTGCGCTCCGAGCCGCGCCCTGGGCCACCCCACGCATACACTACTTATTGTACACTACAGCGAGCGCGGGCGGCGTGACGTCACCGTCGTCGGGCTCTGCGCCCGCGCCGCCGCCCGCGCCCGCCCAGCTGCGCTCCGAGCCGCGCCCTGGGCCACCCCACGCATACACTACTTATTGTACACTACAGCGAGCGCGGGCGGCGTGACGTCACCGTCGTCGGGCTCTGCGCCCGCGCCGCCGCCCGCGCCCGCCCAGCTGCGCTCCGAGCCGCGCCCTGGGCCACCCCACGCATACACTACTTATTGTACACTACAGCGAGCGCGGGCGGCGTGACGTCACCGTCGTCGGGCTCTGCGCCCGCGCCGCCGCCCGCGCCCGCCCAGCTGCGCTCCGAGCCGCGCCCTGGGCCACCCCACGCATACACTACTTATTGTACACTACAGCGAGCGCGGGCGGCGTGACGTCACCGTCGTCGGGCTCTGCGCCCGCGCCGCCGCCCGCGCCCGCCCAGCTGCGCTCCGAGCCGCGCCCTGGGCCACCCCACGCATACACTACTTATTGTACACTACAGGGTGCAGCATGCCTTATATCTAGTAGGGCTCATTTCAACACCAAAAAATGATGTTTTGTTATTGACGATATACTCTTGAATCAAAAGTATCAATAAGTTTGCATTTGCAAACTAAGTCTACTTAATCTGGGTTAACGATTGATTTGCCAAAAATGTAAACAAATATGAATTAACGGAAAGATTACTTTAATTCCCACACAATAAAGTTCAGTTTTCGCTACTATTTCAAACATTTTTATAACTTTTTCAATAGTACTAGTCACTCTGAAATCAACTTAATATTCATTGAAATAAAGTTGATATTTGTTTAACTTGAAATAGGGTGAAGGTTTGTAGGACTGCGCACTTTTACTATAATTACAAACGTTACAATGGTCTCGTTATCATTTATTGACAGACAAGCCGGGAGCCCAATGGGGTTTAAAAATTACAAATTTTAAAAAGTCCTTCCATAGTCGTAACTTTTGCTATACAAGGTGTTGATTTGCATCCTAGTGAAATTCAAGGACGTAATTATGCTAATGATTCTCGACCCAAATCAACAATAAAATGAGTAGGTATTTTTTTTATTTTTTTTCTTATTTAAGGAAATCCGTAAGTGTGAACCAGCCGTATTTAAACGCGGCCCGTCTGTTACTAGCCCTATAACCGCGCTTTCACACATACACAAATGCAAACCATACATACACCGCACTCAACGATCATTCGATAAATTTGTAGATAATCAATCCCATCCCCCAATCACGGTGCGGGTACTCTCCCGCGCCGCTCCTAGCCCTCTGCCTCGCCGGCGCCGGCGCCTATTGATTGATTTGACGCCGCAGTGTGATTGAACTCGCCGAAGCGTTCGCGAGTGCGCTTTGCAAATTTCCGTATATCGAGACGTAGGTACAAAGTGTGATGACGGACAATTACTCAAATGTCGTGTTGGTGGAGATGGTCCGCCTGTATGCCATTAGTGGAGACAGCCTACGTGGAGCCATCCGGATGTTCGTGGAAATGTATCCCGATCGGAAACCCCCGTCACAGAGCGTCATGCTGGCTGCTACGCAGAGACTGCGGGATCATCGGCAGTTTGACGTTCCCCGGCATGCTCAAGCTCGCGGCAGCGTAGGCCTGCCTGTCGCCTTGCAGGAAGACATCCTGGAATACTTCCAGCGAGACCCACGGGCAAGCACGCGGGAGGCTGGTCAACGCTTTGGAGTGCACCACACTACAGTGTGGCGCCTACTGAAGCGTGAGCTGCAACACCCATTCTACTACCGCAAGGCACAAGACCTTCACCCAGGTGATAATGCCGTGCGGGTTACATTTTGTCGCTGGTTGCTGGAACACCAAGACACCAACATCCTGAGGACGGACGAGTGTTTATTTACTCGAGTTGGCGTCTACAATGTTCATAATCATAACGAATATTGGTGGGCTCACCGCGACCATAACCCGCACGTAACCAAACGGCATGCGTTCCAAGTGCGGTTTGGACTGAACGTGTGGGCTGGCATAATAGGGGAACACGTGCTGGGACCCTATTTCATCGATGGGTGTACCTCAACAGTGCCACATACCTGGAGCTGTTGCGTCACGTTGTCGAGGAGATGTTGGAGGATGTTCCCCTGGCACTCCATCGCAACCTTTACTACCAGCAGGACGGTGCCCCCCCTCACTATGGTCGGCAAGTACGCGAGTACTTGACCGAAAGCTTTGGCGATCACTGGATCGGTCGTGGAGGACCTGGCCTGGCCTCCGCGGTCTCCGGACCTGACGCCTCTAGACTTTTATTTGTGGGGAGACGTTAAAAGGTTGGTTTACAAGGAGGAAGTGACGAGTGTTACAGAATTACGAGCGAGGATCATTAGTGCTTTCGACACTTTAAAAACGAATGTGTTAGTGTTACGTAAACTGAAAGAAAACCAGCTGCGTCGTTCTTGATTGTACGAAGAGTGTGATGGTGGCCATTTCAAACAATACCTCCGGGTAACTTAAGTAGGTAATTTATTTATTTGTACATTTTGTAAATACGTTGTTAGCTTCATCAATTTTATTAGTGTAAATAAGTTGATTTCAAATTTTTAACTACGCCAATAATACCTAAGAGTTGAAAGTAAGTATACCACGTACTTACACTTAACTAGCACGTCTTTCCATTTCATCAAACGTAGAAAACATCATTTTTAATATTAGTAGATCGGTACATCAACTAAGGTAGGTATTATTGCCGGTCCTAAGCCCGTTAAGTAGGAAGGACAGTTTCAAATCAACCAATTTAATCCACAAATAAAAACAAAATCACTACGAAAACTTTAGGTTGAAGGATATTGGCGCCGATTCTGTTGTTCACAAACTAAACTAAATTTAAGTTCAGGCATCTTTTTCTTTCTATTTCATTAAGAAAAGGACAGAAGATAAATATTAGTTTAGTCCTGTCAAATTAGTCAGCGCCTGACATAAATTGACTTATTTTTAATAGCCAATTTTTTAATCTCGTCTAAATTGTCTATGGAGTATCTTAATTTGACAGGACTAAACTAATATTTATCTTCTGTCCTTTTCATATGAAATAGAAAGAAAAAGATGCATGAACTTAAATTTAGTTTAGTTTGTGAACAACAGAATCGGCGCCATTATTAATCATCTGATAACAGGTCAGTGAACTTTCCTTTGGCGCACTAGTATTACTGTCATTAGTAAGATTTCCGTATTCCAATGATGCTCAAAAATGAGTTAATTATCAAGCGAAATTTATGACAATAATGTAGGTGATTTTGGAAATAAAATTAGGTAAAATTATTGCTACCGGTCATTGCTCGGCCGCGGCGGCGCTACCATTTCGGGGAATCACAGCTGCATGCATTGTCGCTGTGTGCGTAGTCGGGTGATTCTGTTTTATTTGTATTGAATTAAGGGTGTAATTCTAAAATACTGTTAAATTTCAACAACAAAAAAAAAAGCAGCGCTTACTAGTTATTGCCCCATAACGTACTTCAATTGATTATTTATGTATTTTATGACAACCTCCTGAACTTTGACGAGGATGCAAATTAACATCTTGTATAAGGAACTCGTTATCCAAAATGTAATGCTTCTGGAAAGGAAAACTCTGACCCCCTTAATACAAAACAAGATTTTTCTTTAGATCAGGTTTAAACCACGGAGCCAGTTATTGAATTAAAAACCTAAATGTTAAAGGAATGAACTCTATTAATTTACTACTGCATTATTAAGTAGAGTAGGAGATGGAAATGTATAATATAAATTTCTCGACATAATTGGTTCTTTATTGAATATCACAATTTATGATAAAGAAAGACTATTTTAAATCACAAGAATCTGACATAATATCCTTTATCAACCTTCGATATTAGATATAATCAAAGAAATAATATTATTGTGATGTAAGAAAAATATCTCCCGAAAAAGAGAAGAAAAAGAAATCCCGTGCCCAGAAAACTTGTGCCTATAATATAGGGACTCACCTTAATAAAGATTTCATAATGTTTGTGGAAGTAATCCGTCTAAAAGCTGGTCAATAAAAAAAACGTGCTGATATTTCACACCCTAACAGTGCAACTGTGCAACCCAAAATAGACCTTAGGGCCATATTATAGAACGTAGCCAATTTATGAATACCGATTTAAAACTTAATTTTAATATAAAAAGGCAGTATGAAATCTATATTTAATTTAAATCGAGATTCTCGATTTACGTTCTAGAAAATGGCTGTGAATCGCATACAAACAAATATTTCAGCAATTCTTAGGAGATTTGACATTTTCCTTATATTCAATAAGGATATTACATTGTAATGCCCCAAATAATGCTCCAAGTATCATTTTTAGTGAAAAATATCTACTATTCCTGTGGCTCCAAGACTACATCTTAATATGCGAAGCTAGAAGCTATCAACATTATTATTTTATAAGTGAAATAAAAATACTTAATTATATATCGCGACGTAGTCTTAGTCCCACAAGCGTAGTACGGCGTAATGTGCGTCGCTCAAAATGAGTCGAGGATTTTTTTACACAACCATCACAGGCAGAGAAGACCTATACTTGAATTCAGAATCTTAAATAATTTACACTCATTGAATTTTGTGTCACCATTTATAATTAAAAGTCCTTAATAAATTTTATTTGCAATGGAACTTGAACTTTGTTATGAATAGTATTAAGTATGTTATTACAAAACTTTACTACCGTGATGACGACTAATAGAGAAGTTTGGAACAAAAAGACATGTTGCGCCGATCTCAAATAAATTGTAGTAACGGCAAGAGTTAATTATGATAATGCAAAACGATAACTATCTGAGATTCTGAACTGAAGTTTACTCCAAACCAGGGACTTGAAAACGCAATGAATTTCGTTCCGTTACCACTAATGTTATCGTATAACGTTCCAAAATTTGTAACGATACTAAGACCTAAAAATATCAATAACGTTACAAAAAAAAAACGTTAAAGAATATCGTTTTCGTAGATCATTATTATAAGTAACGTTATAGATATCAGTAACATTAAGCATATCCGTTTGTAATAAGTTACAGGTGAAATGTTACAGATTCATTTGTAACGTTATTCTTCATACTTTTTCGTCTTTTTCGTCATCTTATAAGTCATGAAGCTGGCAAAGTTGAGTACCGAAATGAATAACGTTATTATATCGTTATACTAATAACAATATATTGATAATATTGTTAGTGACCAGTTTAAGATTTCGTTCCGTTTGTCAGTATCGTTATAGCCAAGGAATTAATTTTGTAACGATCCTGGTGAAACGGTACAACTTGTCGGTACCGAACCGTAACGTTTTTTTGAGTAACATTTCAAGTCCCTGCTTCAAATCAAGCATGCTTATACTCTACGAAAGCCCCCACACCCCACCAACCCAACGTGTGCAGTACTTACCGAGGAAGGCGTCCACGTGCGCGGCGATGCCCTTCATAGCCTTGTGGAAGATCGAGGGCAGGGCCTGCAGGCATGGATGCTGGCTCGGGTCGCGACTTCCCTCATCTTGAGTTATTGAGTACTAAAAACCAATATGCCAGCAATAAAAAACTGTAAAAAAGGTCCGCCAAACACACATGGTTAATATTAAACAACAACAACATAGTAACAACAAACAACATAACAAAACATAGTTAACATACACATATAGGATACACATATACGCATATAGTTAACATAGTTTTAAGTTTATACACTAACACACATTGTACAGACGGCAGCTCATCAAGCTACCCGAAACTGTCCAATTTTCCCAATCAACTTTGAACCTTATGCTTTAGCGGTAAAGTTGAAAATCTATTAAAGAAATTTGACAGATTGTAGTAGCTTGATGTGCTGGCGTCTGTACTATTATAATATATGTATATGTTAGTCTGTAAGGTATTTATCTATGGACCAAAGTAGCCTGAAAATAAAGGTTTTATTATTATTATTATTCAAAATTGATAGCACTTTTATTACGTACAATTAAGGGCGCTTTTCATGGGTCGAGGGTTACCTATGAAAAGCGCCCTTGAACCACCCCTATGTGCTGATGGTGATCACCGATGGTTTTAGTGAGGTAAAAATCCCACACTCCCCGACCTCCCTCCCCGGAGGTCTGGTGCCTTTTGAAGGTTTACCCCGACAACAAAAAAAAAAGTTCACGTGTTACCTGTGTTACCTACTTCTGCTGGCGAGCGGTTGATCGTTCGGCAGCAGTAGTAACATTTTCGTTAGATATTAAAGTATTTACCATAAGCACAATCAGGCTACTTTATTTACAGTGAGTGGGCCGTAATTCGCGGTCCATTGCGTGTTATTCGATGTCATTTGTCTTCGAACTGTTGATTATAAGACATGCCAGGTTACTCGCGATGTTTTGCTTCGTCGTTTTGTAGCAGTAGTAATGGTCAAACTGCTCAAAGTAAAGTGCATGTCTGACTCAAACTCAAAGCATTTATTTCAATGAAACCATTTACAGGCACTTTTGAATTGTCAAGAAGTCGGTAAATCAGAAAATATGAAGCTAGTTGCCTATTCCAAAGCGTAGGTACCTATGGAGAAGAACGGGCAAGAAACTCCATGGAGACTCTTTTAAATTGTATTTATACAAACATATTAGTTACATCATTAATGTTGAATTTATAATTATATGTGAGAACGATGTAAAAAGACGTACGCGTTAAGCGTCCAGAGCACAGCAAATAGTAAGAAAACAACAACCCAAAAATAAAATAATAAAACTAAGCCGAGGCAGCTAAGTGATGACCAACCCCAACTGACGGCGCCCGTTCACGAACATGACGCATAGATCAGCACCATTCTACTCAACCATTTTGAAGGGAGCTAAATGACCCTGACTGGGTTTGAACCCATGACTTAAAACTCGTAAGTCGGGGCCAGTACCGTTAGATCATCAATCCTCCCTAAAGTTCTAGTAGTGGTCAGATTGGTGTTTTATATCATTGTATGTGACCAGACCTGCAAGAAGTCAGGGGTCTGACTGATGACATGCGGGCGGCACAGGTCCACAGGGTTCCCTATAGTATGTAGCATGCGGTACCAGCTCTGCATCACAGCTTCAGGGCTCATGTCAGCAGGAATCAGGTTGGCGTCTTCTTCACCTGGATAAATCGAAAGTAATGTTTTTTTTGCACTGCAGGACTAAGTATGTAGTAACCGTGCTTCTCTTACAGACAAGGAAGGAGTATTGGCATAAGACGTTTGCACGCGGGGTGTTGAGAATTCTTGTAAAGGGTGGTCAAAGTGAGCACACGTCCATTTCTGAACGGCATCTGACATCTGATGGGTCACAGTGTTTGCCTACTCTACACGTCGGCAAACGCGTTCGCGGACGTCGACAGATGCATCAGCAGATGGATCACCACGAGCCGACCACACGTCTGTTGATCGGTCAGTCTGTGTTAATTCTCGTCAGACGTAACTCGTACGCACGCAACATGCTGCCGCAGTTATTTATTTCTTTAGTACTTTTAACTACTATTTGAGTGTGCATTGCAGTAAAAGGAAGAAGGTGGTGGATACTGGCATTTTTCTTTTTATTGAACTTATTTTTCGGATTCCACAAGCAGTTTTATCCTTAATATAAGAAATTTAAATTTTTCGTCTGTGCTCATATTAGTCATTTCAGCGAACGAGATTAATAGGTAAACGAGAAAAAATACTGCAAGAAGCACGCGTGCACTCTCATTCACGACTACGATAATACTGATGCATCGTCAGATGTGTGGACACACGTCGGGCGATCGCGCTGAAACCCTTTGATCTGTGCCACAAAAACCGACAGCAAACGGATTGGTGGCACATGCATCTGCCGCCGTCAAATACCTACCACAGACTAGCAAATTACCCCGTCTACACGTCGGCGGACGCATTCGCAGATGACCATCTGCCGATGAATCTGTCGACGTGTAGAGGAGGCTTCATTAAACTGAGCGATGGCCGAATGGCGTTTGAATTTGTCTGTTCATGTGATTGAATACAAACTTACTGATAGGCATGACCGGGAACAGCGGGCCGTACATGTGCTTGAGCAGGCGCGCCGTGAGCGCCAGCGAGGCGCGCGCCCACTGCTCGGCCAGCGGCGCGCGGTGGCGCCAGCGCACGCACTGCTCGCGCAGCGTGCGCCACAGCGGCGGCACCGGGAAGCATCTGCGGGCAGCGCAAGGTGAGCTACTGGGCCGCTTGCTACACGTCACTTGTGTTGCTTTACGGTACCTGTGACACGCCAGTATCCACACTTCGAACAGCACGCACAGCACCCTCTCGCAGAGCTGCTCGGCGGCCGAGTGATGCGGTGCGGGCGGCGACAGTAAAGCCGACGCGGCGGCTAGCAGTAGCAACAACAACGAGCGCCATTCGCGAGGGCCCAGGGCTCCGCCGTCTGCGAGCGCGCGGGACAAGCGAAGTACTCGGTGGCAGAGGACGGCCTGCTTGCTGATTAGGTCGCCACCTGAGTAGATAACACGTCATGCAATGGTTTGTTGTTGGAGCCAAGTTGTTGCCTAACTTCTCCTTTCAAAGTTCATAATTTTATAGGATCATACCTACTATTTAGGTTATTAATAAAATACCGAGTTCTTTATTTGTTGTTATGTTTGGTCTGATAATGCACGTATGTTTATTAGTAAGATAGCCAAGATACTTTTTTGCTGAATTTTAGTTCAGTAGGAATTGCTGTTTAAATATAGTATTTTATCTTACGAAACGACGCGCGCTTTACTTGTGGTAGCCAAGTGTAAATGTATGCATGAAAGCGAGAAGCATCGGCACATAACACACACGCCCACACATACACTCGGACAGTACCAACCCAAAATACAGAGAGTACAGAAGGCAATCGCATGTATGTATTACTTCACTTTTCATACCTACGCTCGGCGGTCGCGCTATGGTTGTCAACTTTGGCTTATGCACAAAAAACTATCGTGGTAGTGGCATTCGTATCTAGTTGTTTGATTTATTGTTGAGCTTATTCTACACTATTAAAACAAAACAATAAACATAGTATTACAATACAAAAAATTTACAGAACAAAAACATATAAAATTTTAAATTTGTCAATTTTCATTATAGAAAATCCCTAATAACTTCAAAACGGATAACCCTATTTACACAATTTATTTTGCCCTATCCGTTTTAGAACTAAACCTATCAAATGACACTAAAAACAACACAATATCTACACAAACAAAAAATCATGTTTTCAACATAAGTAATACATAGTTGGTTGGTGGCTTGAATTTACCTTACAAAAAAGTTACTTCCTTTATACTGATTCAAAATAGGAAACTATTATATAAATCGAGCTTAGATAGCCATTTTTTTGTTGCTCCATTTTTGCACTTCACAGACGCGTGTCTCAAGCGGATGGCACTCGCGCTCGCACTAGTCCCAACCAGTCCGAGATAACGTGTCTGTGAGCGGTGTCTATGTGTGCATTGCTCGAGCGCGCTTTGTGTGTAGATTACTTTCTGAACTCTCTGTATTTTGTGGTGCCGAGAACTCTTGCGTTTACACACACATTCACAGCGTGTACACGTCTTGGTAACTAAGATCTCTAAAAATAAAAGATAAAGGCAAAAAATTATTGAATATATCCTCATCAATCAGACGAAAGACATCCACAGCTGGACATAAACCTTCCTCCTGTGACTCGCGCAGCAAAAACAATTCCTAAAAACTTTTGTGATGACTTACCCAGTTCCATTTGGTATATGAATGTGAGAGCTTGTAAAATAAATATTATATTTATTTCCTTCCATCAAAGTGTTGAAACCCGAGACAAATTAAAGTTACCTACTGCAGTTCTTAAACAGTCTCTTGGAGTTCATTTAAGGCGAAAGCATTAGGGTACTCCGCAAAATTATTTTATTCCTACGTTTTTGCAATTTGCAAATCAATATCTAGTTTTATGTTGATAAAAATATGATTCGCGACCGTAACAAATATTTATTTACAGAATTGTAGTTTTAAAAATAATCAATATAGATCTCCAAAATCCTTCCTTAGCTTTCGGTATATAAGCAACTATTGCGGAAAATTTCGTGCTTTTAGACCAAGCGGTTTAGGCTGTGTATTGTCTGTCATTAAATTAATGAATGAATTTAAGATGTATGTTGTAGATGTATGTGTATGTTTGTGATGTGTGTTTTTAGTGTGCGTATGAGACGAATTATCAAAAATCCTTATTTAACGCTCTCCTTCGTTATACATAAGGAACTCTTATGCAACATGGTCCAACGGTTAAATCAGTGCGTTGTGTCAGTGAATGAATTTAAGAATTTTACAAAGTAGATTTGGTGATAATACAACAAAGAATATGAACTCACTCTCATTAGGCCTAGGCACGAACAAATTATGCAGGTGTCGCAAGATCTTCCTGGCGTACTTGTGCGGCGCGGCGGCCACGGGCGGCGGCAGCGCGGGCGGCGGCGGCATGGCGGGCGGCGCGGGCGCCAGCAGCGGCGCCAGCCACGCGCAGCACACGCGCACGCAGTCGCGCAGCGCCGGGTGCTCCACCAGCGGCAGCGACAGCCCGAAGCGGATCACTTCCAGCACCCATTCCACCTGCGGAAACCAGTTCAGCAATGAAACACCCCCTTTGATCGAACTCAAATATTTATTGCTCTCATAAGGTAAAAAATTATTACAGTTTGCCAGTTTATTTTGTATCTTAAATTATAAGGTTGTATTGTCTTGGTTAAGGGAAAGGAGATGTTTGTATTATTTTACGATGAGCCAGATTTCAAAGATGTAAAGAGAGGAGAGAGTTATGAAGTATGGCTTCATCCATTGGCGCTCCTGGCCAATTCGACTATTCTTTCCCCAGCAACTGACCCATATTTAACCAAATATTGATGCAACTCTGATTAAAAAATTAATGACTTACTGAAACACGAATCTAAAGCTGATAGGGCCTACCCTTCCTAAAATATGAAGCCACTTGCAGCATTATCATCCTGCACCTACCTCAGCATCAGTGGTAAGAGGGCTGGGTTCGTGTGAGGCTAGCTGCTTGACCACGGCCAGCACCACGTCCCGCCCGCCCACAGCGCCAAGCACGCCCCGCCCCCCGCCCTCCAGCGGCAGAGAACTCCACTCGGAATACATGCCGCCGCTATCTTTATTCTGAAAAAGATAAGGAACAGTAAAAAAGAAACAGTGTGCTTATAATCACACGATCGAAGTAAAAACTTATGACTGGAGCCGTATACGCAATTCAGCGTCTCCGACCGACTGGAACCGAGTATACACCATTCATCGTCTCCGACCGAATGGAGCCGAGTATACCCAATTAAGCGACACCGTCTCACCGACACCGTTCAGAAGGCGCGTATTCTTTTAATTTTTTTATTGTGTTACATTTTCGCAATCATTTATTTTGATACTCCACATGGTCATGGTACTGAAAAATTTTTGAAGACATTAGGTACTTCTTCATGTCTAAAATGCCATTTTCAAGTTATAAAAGCAAACAACCATCACATGACTTTCACGAGTCTACAGACCGTTATGTAATATGTATTAAAATCCATCCAGCCATTGGGATGCTTCAAGGGTATAAAGAATCCCACATAGATAGATATATGTGAGACAGGGTTCAGTTTTAACCCTGTCTTTGCTGTTGCGCAGTTGGGTAAAAAGAATATATTTTATGCTTCATAGCCTTCCTATACCTGCCATGTTACCTCTTCACAACCCTTGGTTGACAGGTAAAGAATGCGACAATTCTAGGAACTAATAAAGATTAAATTCGCAAAACACGTATTTGTTTATATGAAACTGATGGGTGTCATGCAAGAACACATTCTCTCGACGGCTGGACATTAGCTAACCTACAACTACTTTTAAAAGAATGGGAGTGCGCTGAGAAGTCAAGTTTAAATCAGTCTTTTAACCTTTTGAATGTCTTAAGTTCCACAGTTCGACATAAGCAATTATTTTGTCTTTCTATTGTGTCTCTAATTACGGCACTCAATGAGTTAAGAAGGACTAGTCTAGACAACAAATAATATGTTTACAAGCCATTGAACTACATTCTTCATTGATCTAAATATTAGAACAATTTACATTTCTAATAATTCTTCTTCCTCATATTGATGATGCAAAATGATTTGCGTTTCAACCAGAATTCAGACTGCACTTAAAGGATTACTTTTCAGACCACTATACAAGGAGGCAGGGACACCGACGCGCCACCTACCACCTGTTTTGTAAGAAACATTAAATTTTTAGGTCTCCATATCCAAAGGGTCTGTCTGTCACCAGGCTGTATCTCATGAACTGTCATAGCTAGACAGTTGAAATTTTCACATATTTCTGTTGCCACTATAACAACAAATACTAAAAACAGAATAAAATAAATGGGTTGGCTTTAGTATCGTTTGGCAGGCGGAGGGGGTTAAAAGTGGTTAAATCTGGTAGAGGGTGGGGCACCGATTATAACACTACCACTCTGACTACACCAGTGTATAGTCATTGAATAAATAAATAAATACTGGGGGCGTAGCTCTAACTGGAAAATTATATTTGGAATGATGGAATGATAAAATGATAACAAGCCATTGTTAATTTGTAGATTATACTCAATGGGTCCAGACTTTCAGCTCTTTCAGCCAGTATAATTATACGCCAGCGACAGTGTAAAATAACGTTTTAAAGGAAATACAAGCAACTTACCTGGTTGTTGACTCTATTGAAAATGCTCACATTCATAAATAACACTTAACGGTACCCTATATAACGGGTCACTATCTTCCGCCAATAGAAAATCACAAAAGCATTTTAGTTAGCAGACACTAGATGATTAAAACCAATAGGACAGTTAAATTTTATTCACTACAAATAAATCAGGAATCTCTAAATATTTTCCTCGGTTAGAACAAAACAACTGTGAAAACGTAATATTGTGAAACAGAAATATAAAATATGTATAGGAGAGAGAGAGAGAGATAAATATCAGGAAAGAGAGCCGCATACGTCATCTGTCACTGTCACTACCGGACATTGACATAAAAAAGTATGGACTGGAAATACCTACAAAAAAAGGGTGCATACCTACAACTCGTTTTGTCGCATAAAATGGCTGCCACTGCTAGGGTTGTGTCAATCAAGGAACATAGGTGTTACTATTATCGAGTATCGATACTAAATATGAGTCTTACTAGTTATTACGTTTGGATCATAATAACTTACTAAATTAAAGTCAGTTGTAATTACGGTTGCCAACCATACTTTATAATAACGTTTGTTACTTTATTTTCGGTAACTTTATAGTTTTTCATAAAAATAAAGTGTGCAAAAATACTTTATTTATAATCTTTTGTGATGCGTGAAACGAAAGACTCATGGTTTATTACTGAACTATTTATCGGTAGGTATACATGTCAAAAAAGAAAATCTTTTATTAGAGTTAAAATTTTCAGAGAAAATATTATAGTTATGTACAAACCTGTATTATGTACAAACCAGTTGTGAAGACAAATGGCAATATAATAAGATACCTACTTATAAATGCATCTGATAGCGTAAGTACCAAATGTAAAAACTCTCTGTTACCGTCACTTCAGCTTTCACTGAGTTTTTTCGGTAATAAATCTGCAGTGGCGAGAAGAGAGAAACAGATAGACCATAAATTTAATAAAAAACGAGTTATTTATTTATTAAAATCAGTACCAGTTACTTAACAAATTAGAAAACATTGTAAAAATTGTGGAGTTTCTTGCCAGTTCTTCCCCATAGGAAGCAACCAATTGGAACCGTGCACCTAGCTACTGCACTGGCAAGAAACTCCACAGTCTGTGTGGTGCCGGACTTAAAGAATAGCACTACCCCATACTTCCCGTGGGTGTCGTAAAAGGCGACTAAGGATCGTACCGGAGAATGGGCAGCAGCGTTCTCTATGCATTTCACCACCAAACTATACTGCAATCACCAAACCGCCTGCCAAGCGTGGCGATTATGGCAACCCCCCCCCCCCCCTTTGGGAGAGGCCTATGTCCAGCAGTGGACGTCTTTCGGCTGAAATGATGATGATGACCTAGCTACTGACGTTTCCTAAGTGGCCATGTAGGTTTATGTGAAATAAAATATTTTAATTTCGGTGCTGTGAACCAGAGGACGGACCTGGCAAGGTCACTCAGACCGAATAAGACACAGAATTATTTATGTTCACATCGCAGAATATGTCGATGACGTTTCAGCGGAGAAAACTATTACGGCAACGGTACAACCCTATTCCATTTGACATATTATTGTAAACAAACAAATGAATTAACAAAATATACTAAAAAGGTCTATTATACGGAAATGAACTCAAATATCAATACTTTAGCCATAAATTCATGATCGTGTCACAACTGTATCATCGAATGTGTATTATTAAATGTATTTTTGCATGAAAACCGGCTATTAACCTCTGCAAAGACATTAGAGGTTGATTTTCATTCTTTCTTGCACCACACTTCACAATACAACACACAGACATGTTGAATTGTTGTTTTCCAACATTTGCATGCAGTTTTAAAAGGTAAAATCCTTGTATATTTCTTGCAAATCTCAATAATACAAAAAGTAAACAACCATTTGACAGCAAAACTACCACGAAACTTGTCGCAAAAGATGGCTGATACGGCACCTTACCTACAATTGTACTACGTCACGTCAAAATGTTGCCAAAATGAGCAACAACTTAAAATATTGTTGTCTCTTTTATCAAATACGATTATCTTATTAGAAAGAACGAGACAAAACGATATTTCGTATTCTGAATCATATTTCACTCATATTTGTATAAGCAAATGTATGTATAGAATAACGCGGCCTCTCCATGTTTTTCCTATCTCAATGCTACCGGAGGATACGAGAATATGTTTTCTTTGGTCTCTGTTTTGTATAACGTTTATCTGACGGAGAGGTGACTATTGACAATGCTTAATATTTACTGAAATCTGAAACGTGTACTAAAACCATTGAGATAGGAAAAACATGGAGAGGCCGCGTTATTCTATACATACATGTGCTTATACAAATATGAGTGAAATATGATTCAGAATACGAAATATCGTTTTGTCTCATTCTTTCTAATAAGGTAATCGTATTTGATAAAAGAGACAACAATATTTTAAGTTGTTGCTTATTTTGGCAACATTTTGACGTGACGTAGTACAGTTGTAGGTAAGGTGCCGTATCAGCCATCTTTTGCGACAAGTTTCGTGGTAGTTTTGCTGTCAAATGGTTGTTTACTTTTTGTATTATTGAGATTTGCGAGAAAATTACAAGGATTTTACCTTTTAAAACTGCATGCAAATGTTGGAAAACAACAATTCAACATGTCTGTGTGTTGTATTGTGAAGTGTGGTGCAAGAAAGAATGAAAATCAACGTCTAAAGTTCATTTCAAATAAACTTGCGATAAAGTTTGTTCACCTCCTTCTACTAATGTATCCCAATATTTCCAAACCATACGAAAAAAATGTGTGGGCAGTGTCGGTAACACGATCAAAACATTGACTTACTCCGTGTTTGGTATTATGAAACTCAACCGATGCAATGTTAGCGACAGTTTTGTATGACGAACGATATCTATCGTAAGTTATTTGGACTTTTTGGTACAGGGTGGTTGAATGACATTTATCGCAAGTTTATTTGAAATACACTTTAATGTCTTTGCACAGGTTAGTAGCCGGTTTTCATGCAATAATACATTTAATAATACACATTCGATGATACAGTTGTAACGCGATCATGAATTTATGGCTAAAGTATTGATATTTGGGTTCATTTCCGTATAATAGACCTTTTTAGTATATTTTGTTAATTTTTTTTTTTTTTTTTTTTTTTTTTATTTGGCAATTGAGCCGATGTCGACTATTCTGCCAGTGTCGCGTTTAGACGGCAGCGCAGCAGCGGGCCGTCGACTTTGCACTTTGTGGTAGATCTACAGGTTCTGTTAGTCGCTGTAAAAAACGAGGACAAGGGTTAGTAGAACATAAATATTCTAAGGTAGGGTACAGCACAAAGACATATTAATATAATACATATTATTTATATAATTATTACGCACCAATAACGCTACAATTTTATGTCATTTTCATGCAAAAAAGTTGTTAATATATCAATAATTTTGGGGGAGAAGTGGCATAAGAGGGAATGGAAATTAGTTGGGAGAGGAATGTTACATTTAGAAATTTTGCTATACAGGTCGAAGGATTTGGTGTTCAAGGAGCAGGAGAAAAATATATGGTCCAAAGTACCGTCCGCTAGACCGCATTCACAAAGGGAACTGTCCCTAACATGGATCTTATTCAGAAACACTGGGCTACAACAGTGTCCAAGTCTTAGTCTGCAAAGCGAAGAAACAGTTCTTTTGGCTAATTTTGGATATTTAAAAAACCAAGGTTTCCGCTGGATGTCAGGCTGTATAGCGGAATAGTAGACACCCTTGGTTTTTGACGTCTCGTTCCACTTTTTTGTCCACGAGACGAATAATTTCGGTTTGGCACCATTTCGCAAATCGTAGTTATGAGCTACGTAGTGCTTTCGCTCAGCCGGGTTTGACGTGGCATACTTTGCTAACGAATCAGAGCACTCATTGCCAACAATACCCGAGTGACCAGGGATCCAGGCTATCTCGATGTCCAAGCCGTTTTGGGAACAGTCAAATAACAGGTTCTTAATTTCTACAATGATTTTACTATGTATTTTACTGTGAAGTTGATTTTGTTTTATGGCCTGAATACTACTACGCGAATCTGAGAAAATTACTGCTTTAGATATGTTATGTGATTTTATATAATGTATGGCTTCTAAAATACCAATGCACTCTCCTGTAAAAACTGATGCTTCAGGTGGACATTGAAAAAGTAGGGCAATTTTGGAATTTTGGAAATATACTGCTACTCCTGTACATTCTGTTTGTGCTAGTTTTGATGCATCAGTGAAGAAAAAATTCCAACCTTCCCAGTATCGATTGACGGGTGTGCGTTACCCAGGCCAGATGTTGTCGAAAATGGTCATTTGAATCTTATAGATAATTAGTTTTGCGGCTTCTGTAATTGTTGCGCACATTTTTAAATTTGTTGCGCTTATAGTTTTTTAATTATTTCACAAAAACATTTCCTGCTGGGGTAACGTTACCCCAGCCAGACCTTTTTCTTTCTAATGGGAATATTTAAATAATTACTAGCTATAAAATTAGTTGTCTAAATGAAGTAAATGTTGTGCCTTATTTTGTATTTGTTCTTTCATCGGTTGCGAAGTTATTCGAGATTTTGCTGGGGTAACGTTTTTGGTTTTGCTAGATCTTTAAAATGGTTAAGCGGATTCTTATCATATTTTGTAAATGGCTTCTTGGGAATTAGTTTAAATTTGTTCTGCAATAAAAAAACCAAAATAATACATAGCTTAAAGGTTATTTCATTAAATAGAAAAACACTTAAATTGGTCCCAGCACTCTCAATAAGAGCTCTAAAGACTTACTTTAAACTTTATTTTAAAGCTTGTAACTGCCTTCAAATGTATGTGAAGTTTCATTAGTATCCTGTAAGTATTTAACAAGTTATGATGATATTTAGTTCTTCACGAGCACGGTCTTGATGCGCGCGGTGTTATTTGGCCACTGGATTGGATATATGAACTGAATGTTATGTCAATTATTAGTTTTTTAGTTCAGTTGTATATCAGTAAAATTTCAGCTCAGTACATTGGATAATTAATGAGATAATACGATTAAAGTCATTAGGAAGTGAATGGCCGTGGTAACCCGACCAAGTTTAGGTGGTTACGAAAAAGCGAAAACGCAAAACATTATGGTACCTTCTAAAATATATAGGATAGTGTTACAAATTTAGTACAGACATGTACACAAGTTTAAAAAAAAACTACGTGATTATTAAATAATTTTTATTGACAGGTAATATAATCATTTCAATTGAACTTTTAAAGTATTATTAAACTTATACTTAAAAACAATCACAGATTAAAATTACAGATAGTAATTTTGCTTTTTTGAAATTTTCTATTATTTTTTAATTAAATTATAGATTTCAGTATATACAGATGAAAACTCCCCCTGGGTGATTACGGAGCATGTTTAGTGCGATATGCAAACAATGCGCCCCTTCACCCCACCCCTTCCGCGTCCCACCGAACGACATGTTATATCAGTGATTTTTGATAAGTTTGTGCAACTGGAAGATAATAATAATGTTTTCATAGTACAGATATTATTATATTATTAATGTATTTAACAGTGTACGCGTCTGTACCGAAATTGTAAGGGGTATTATACAAAACATTTCAAAAGATAGTATAATGTTCTGCGTTTTCGCTTTTTCGTAACCACCTAAACTTGGTCGGGTTACCACGGTCATTCACTTCCTGATGACTTTAATCGTATTATCTCATTAATTATCCAATGTACTGAGCTGAAATTTTACTGATATACAACTGAACTAAAAAACTAATAATTGACATAACTTTCAGTTCATATATCCCATCCAGTGGCCAAATAACACCGCGCGCATCAAGACCGTGCTCGTGAAGAACTCAATATCATCATAACTTGTTAAATACTTACAGGATACTAATGAAACTTCACATACATTTGAAAGCAGTTACAAGCTTTAAAATAACGTTTAAAGTAAGTCTTTAGAGCTCTTATTGAGAGTGCTGGGACCAATTGAAGTGTTTTTCTATTTAATGAAATAAACTTTAAGCTATGTATTATTTTGGTTTTTTTATTGCAGAACAAATTTAAACTAATTCCCAAGAAGCCATGTACAAAATATGATAAGAATCCGCTTAACCATTTCAAAGATCTAGCAAAACCAAAAACGTTACCCCAGCAAAATCTCGAATAACTTCGCAACCGATGAAAGAACAAATACAAAATAAGGTACAACATTTACTTCATCTAGACAACTAATTTTATAGCTAGTAATTATTTAAATATTCCCATTAGAAAGAAAAAGGTCTGGCTGGGGTAACGTTACCCCAGCAGGAAATGTTTTTGTGAAATAATTAAAAAACTATAAGCGCAACAAAGGACATTGCTCGGCTTCCATACATTATTTGCCTAAGAACCGTTGATGCCGTGAAATTATTTTTTGTGTTCTAAATAATGCATATTTTGGATTGAAACTTAATTTAAGTCACGGACACTTTTGCGAATTGTGAAAAACCTAAATTCTTTCTGATTTTGAGGTTATAACTGGCCAACACAAATAATCACACGGTAAATAATATCTTCGGGTTTATCCTCCTTTAGTCCTTTGTTCACGCCAAGTTGTTGGATAAAATCAGAATACAAAAATAACACAAACGAAAACACACAACCAACAATCCGTATGCGAACACAGGATGCGCGCGAGTAGGTAGGTAGATATCAACGTACGTAAAGTGTCAACTAAATGTCATCCGTCAATTCATCAACTGTCAGTCATAGACTTTAGTCTATGGTGTCAATACTGCTTGATAAAGATAAAATCGTAATCAATAATCTGTTTGTAAAACTAATAACCTTATTTTATAGATGAAACGCTGAGGGTAATTATATTTAATTGTTTTGTATAATTACGATACACACCGCTAATGGATCATTTTCACAAAGTGTTTATAAAAACTACTCTGTAGTGTACATGAGGATGTGGCTGTATGAGCATAATACCTTTGCATAATCAAAACGTGAAGTGAAACAGAAAAAACATGGGAAAATATATTGAATTACTATTTAAAATGTTTTTGAAATCAAAGAGTGTCCGTGTTATTATAATAATTGTAAAGTAATTAAAAAAATAAAATATGAATTATTGTAAAGTTTGAATACGTGACGATTCTTAGGCCATTTCTATACATCTCCTTTAAAAATGTGCGCAACAATTACAGAAGCCGCAAAACTAATTATCTATAAGATTCAAATGACCATTTTCGACAACATCTGGCCTGGGTAACGGACACGATTGACGGCTAACTCGAAGTCTCGTCTTGCGTTTTGGGAATTCTTTGAAATACCTAGTCCCAAAACGGCTTTTGGTTCGAAGTGAATCGTTTCATATGCAGCGGAAAATACGGGGAGGATTGGATATTTACAAACAGGCGCAGAGAGGTGTTTAAGCTCTCTATACCTGTTTATCAACAGGGGAACTACTTTATTGTTCCAATAAGGAGAGTTATGGAAGGAGAGGTCGATTTGCTCTAAAATTGGGAGTAAGGGATGGGATGAAAGAGAGAATACTTTAGTCAGGAAGCGATCTGCCAAATACTGTCTTCTTAGGTACAAGGGCGGTTCTGCACATTCAACTTGAAGCGCGTTTATGGGGGAGGATCTCATAGCTCCAATAATTATTCTCAGGCATTTGGCCTGAATACTATCTAATTTCTTGAGCGCTTCTTTGTTGCAAGGCTCAAGAAGAAAGCAACAATAATCTAAAGCGCTCCTGGTCAACGCATTGTAGACCAGTTTGAGGGTGCAGGGGTGAGCTCCCCACCACACCCCGGCCAAAGCCTTAAGGACTGACACGGAGCGTTCACATTTTTTGACCGTGTTATTAATATGGTCAATCCCAGACAATCTTGAGTCTAGAGTTACACCCAGGAACCTAGCCTTATCCTTGACTGGAATGATTTGTCCATCAATACTAATATCTACTTGTGGAATAGAACGCTTGCGGGTAAAAATGACGGCTGTACTCTTTGGCGCACTTAAAGATAACCCGTGATCAAGGAGCCATTGGTTTAGTGAGGACAGAGAGACATTCATTGATAGAGCGGCATCCTGAATGGAATTGCCAGTGACCAGTAATGCAATATCGTCAGCATACTGAAGGATTTTGCAGTCATAATTTAGTGAGGAGGACAGATTCGCTGTATATATATTGTATAATGGGGGACTCAGAACAGATCCTTGAGGTAACCCTCTCCATACTGTTCTTTGTTCAGAGTCGGCCCCAGGGATTCTTAATTGGATGGTGCGATTGGCAAAGATGCTACCAATGATACGACATATCCTAGCCGGGATTCTCAGCTCGTGCAGCTTTTGCCTGAGAACAGGGAGGAGGACCGAATCATAAGCAGCTGATATATCTAGGAAAACGGCCACCACCGACTCATTCCTGCTGAGGGCCAGCCGGACCGCTGACGTGAGGATACCTACACTATCAGCTGTGCCCAGACCTTTCCTGAAGCCGAACTGAGTCGCCGGAAGCAGCCTCCCACTCTCCACCAACCACTCTAGCCGATTCTTTATTAAATGTTCAAGGAGTTTAATTAGTATGGACGATAAAGCTATGGGTCTATATGAACAATGATCATTAGGATCTTTGCCAGGTTTTAATATAGGGATGACAACTTGAACCTTCCATTCTGAGGGAATATATCCGGAAGTAAAGCAAAAATTAGCCAAGTCCAAGTAGTATTGGTGGGTTTTTGGTCCAGCTTTGACGATAAAGGAATAAGGAAATCCATCCACCCCTGGCGCGGAGTCCTTAACATGGGATAGTACAGTTTTTAATTCTTCCAAGCTGAATGGTCCGTTCATTGGGTCGCTAGTGTTGTCTGCAACATCTATGTCAACACAGCTGTCCTCTACACCCGGGACGTACGCTGGAGCGATTTTGGAGAAAAACTGGTACCCCAGTTCTTCTGAGATGTTGTTCGAAGAGGCAGGTGCTAAACTACTCCTAAAAAGCTTGACTTTCCGCCATACCTCCGAAACCGGAGTGGATGGACTCAGCGAATGGCAATACCTTGACCAACCTTCTCGTTTTTTCTTTTTTAGTACTTTCCTGGACTTAGCTAATATTCGCTTGAAAGCCATGAGGTTATCCAGGTTCATATCACAGTTAACAGTCTCTTCAGCCGCATTCCTGGCCCTGACCATGTCAGTACATTCCCTATCCCACCATGGCGGAGAAGGGATGTGGTCGGATTGGGGTTTTTTAGAAGGGAAACAATCTTCTGCTGTAGCCGAGACAGTGGAAGAAAAGGACAAAAAACATTCCTGGGCATTATCCCCGTTGACCTTTGGAAGGGAAGATATTCTCAAGTCTAAGATTTTAGAATATAAATCCCAATCTCCTGAGTCAAGTCGGTATTTTAAAAGGGGAGGGGAGATTTTTTTGGGAACATTTTTAGAAGGGAATTCGATCATGATGGGGTAGTGGTCACTTCCATAAGTCATATCCAAGCGCCGCCAGATGAGGAGGCTAGATACATTGGACGAACAGAACGTCAAGTCAACACAACTAATACTCTGCCCTGCTGCAGACCTGCGTGTAGCACTGCCGTCGTTGATGACACAGAGGTCCAGATCATCCAATACATCCAGCAAGCCAATGCCAAAGTTATCGCAAGTATCTGATCCCCAACGATAATGGTGACAATTAAAATCACCCATAACAAGTATTGGACCGCTAACACTGCATAACAAATTTCTAATTACCGAAAGATATTCGAGTTGTGGGTGCGCAATATAAAAAGAAAAAATATTTATATCCTCAGCCTTAACAGCAACAACATTTATGTTATCACCAACAAAGGGTAGAGGAATCGGGGAAAATGATACTTTGCTATTGATGAGCAAAGCACATCCCCCATATCCATCAGGTCTGTCATTGCGAACACTACCGAAACACGGTATCCTGAAATTACTTTCAGGTAAAAGCCATGTCTCAGCAATGGCGCAGACTGATGGCTTATATTTATTTATTAAAAAAGAAAGATCAGGCTTCCTGGGAGTAATACTCCGCACGTTCCATTGGAGGAATGTCAGGGGATGGAGCATCGTGGATGTAGTTTAAGATGGAGGTCAACTTCAAGGCAACGTGGTCAGGTAGTGATTGGGTATGGTTTGTGAGAACAGTCATTAACATATTTGTGATTATTTCTAGTATGTCCTTCGAGCTGTCCTCCCGTCTGTAGATCATTGGCTCCGCAACTTCCGCTGGGAAGGCGCAGCCATTATTGGAGGGGGAAAAAGAGTAATCGCGAGTAAGTGCTTGATGAGCTTGTTTGTTATATCCTGGTGAAAGGGGGGCACGGGGCTTACGGTTAAGGAATACCGTTTTACGGTATGAACTTTGGGTTGCGGGGATTGGACTTGGCGACTGGGATGGGGATTTATTTATTGTACCCTTGTTACGTGGGGAGTGTTTTGATACATCGGCATATGATCTGGAAACAGGGGGGAAAACCTGACTTGCTTCTACATATGAAATAGATTTTTCCGCCATCAGAGCTTTGATGCTCTTCTGCCGGCCCAATTCAGGACAAGAAGTGTCATTTGCGAAATGGTGCCCAGAACATGAAATACAGAAACCCAACTCAGGGGTGGTGTCACAACCATCTCCTGGATGATCTCCACCACATTTGTAGCAGCGTGGTTTTGATCTACAAAGTGTGCGAGTATGGCCAAACCGACAACAATGGTAGCATTGTATTGTTGGGTATGTGTACCTCTCAACTGGAAGAGCTGAGAAGAAACAATACACCCGTTTGGGTAAAACTTGTCCGTCAAAAGTTACAACAACTGTCTGCGTAGGTCTCCACTCAGCTACACCAGAGGAGACAACCTTACGGTTCATCCTCCTGGCCTTCACAACAGCGCCACATCCTTCAGGAACCTTAATATTTTTAATAATTTCGTCCTCCGACCATTCAATAGGGATATCCCTGACAAGACCTAGTCGTGTTATGTTGAATTGAGGGATGGAGGCGGTATAATTATGTTGGACTAACAAATTATTAATTAAAAAACTGTTTGCGTCCTGATGCGACTTGAATTCAACTGACACTTTATTTCTACCTATACGTTTGATCCCATCGAGGCGTATGTTGTTGATATTATTTGTCGATAGAAACATACCAAACTTGACCGGTTGTAGCACAGTGCCTGAAGTCTGACCATCCATACGGGAAACATGAACAATATACGGCGGATTATCTCTAGCTGTATAAGTAAGTCTGCCGATTACATTTTTCGGTACTTTGGGTGGAATAATTGGAGTAGTAGGAGGTGACGCAGCAACCCTCTTCCGATTTGGAGTCTCTGTTTCCATTTTGAGATCTTGCGTGGGAATTTGTGTGTCATGGGGGAGGATGATGGTCATGACAGGGGAAAGATCAAAAAGTTCATCAGGGGGGTCGGGATCAGGAGGCTTTTTGGAATTCATGACGGCAAATAATGATTAAAAACAAGACAATAACAGATAAAACTAACCTTACCCAAAAAACACAAACACAAGGAATAGTCTCGATCAAGTTTCACACAGAGGTTCACTAGAAATCGAAAGAATTCGTAATACTGACAAAAGCACGTGTTTAGCCTTCACCACTACCAACGAAAAGTCATATTTTGTTAATTAATTTGTTTGTTTACAATAACATGTCAAATGGAATAGGGTTGTACCGTTGCCGTAATAGTTTTCTCCCTTAGAGAATGAAGGTCTTTGTTTTCTCCGCTGAAACGTCATCGGCATATTCTGCGATGTGAACATAAGTAATTCTGTGTCCTATTCGGTCCGAGTGATCTTGCCAGGTCCGGCCTCTGGTTCACATCACCGAAATCAAAATATTTTATTTCACATAAACCTACATGGACACTTAGGAAACGTCAGAAGCTAGGTGCACGGTTCCAATTGGTTGTTTCCTATGGGGAAGAACTGGCAAGAAACTCCACAATTTTTACAATGTATTCAAAATGTACCTGGTACTGATTTTAATAAATAAATAACTCGTTTTTTATTAAATTTATGGACTATCTGTTTCTCTCTTCTCGCCACTGCAGATTTATTACCGAAAAAACTCAGTGAAAGCTGAAGTGACGGTAACAGAGAGTTGTTACATTTGGTACTTACGCTATCAGATGCATTTATCAGTAGGTATCTTATTATATTGCCATTTGTCTTCACAACTTGTTTGTCTTAAGCATAACTATAATATTTTTCTATGAAAATCCTAACTCTAATAAAAGATTTTCTTTTTTGACTTGTATGTACCTATCGATAGATAGTTCAGTAATTAACCATGAGTCTTTCGTTTTACGCATCACAAAAGATTATAAATAAAGTATTTTCGTACACTTTATTTTTATGCAAAACTGTAAAGTATATTTACCGAAAATAAAGTATGATACGTTATTATAAAGTATGGTTGGCAACCGTAATTACGACGGACTTTAATTTAGTAAGTTATTATCCAAACGTGATAACTAGTAAGACTCATATTTTTAGTATCGATACTCGATAATAGTAACACCTATGTTCCTTGATTGGTACAACCCTAGCAGTGGCAGCCATTTTATGCGACAAAACGAGTTGTAGGTATGCACCCTTTTTTTGTAGGTATTTCCAGTCCATACTTTTTATATGTCAATGACTAAAACGCATTTTTAAGTTTCACAAGTTCAGACGTCTATGATTACGTTCAGAAATAAAATGACAAAAAACCATAGAAAAAAGAAAAATAGTTCCACCTCTTTCCCGTGGTGGGTAGGCAGAATATTTAATTGAAACTTGTCGAATAAATGCTTTTCTATTTATTCTTTTATAGATCAAAATAAACTTATCCCCTCACATTGGTAAGGTGATGCAATTACTCTATTGCATTATTTTAATAAAGTGTCTAATGGTCTAATCACACTATGCCGAATGTAAGCAAGCGAAGCATAGACTACTATTGAACCGAAGCTCGGCATTATTACGCCTGCAATGCTATTTGAATTACTGACGACACATTATGCCGAAATTACGTTACGTTATAGCGTACAGCCGAACTTCGGTCGGGCGTCAAATCGACCGCAACGTATTCTGTTAGAGCACACATTATACACGACCGAAGTTCGGTTTGATTGTCGAAGAAGATCCGGGGCGGGGAGCAGCGGGAGGCAGGCATGCCTGCGCCTCGCGTCACCCGCGTGTGCTCAACTGAATTTCTGCCGCGTAAGTTCGGCACTTTTTTTTTTTTTTGCGGATGGGAAATCATCAAATGACTCCTCCCGCTCTGGGTGGAGCGGAAGGGAGGGAGTGTCAGACTGTTACTGACTAAAACCCACCCGTGTTCCTTCCTTTGCCCTTTATGTTCCGGGCCAGCGGTAACCCTTTCGGACAATCCCGCTGATCCGGCAGGCTTCGGCCCTATCGGGCTTCTTCTCTGTTGCTGACATCTCTTTGAGGCGCGCGTGGAACACGTACGCGCCGTCCGGCACGCGCCTGGGTCCTCTTTCCCGTGGTGGGTAGGCAGAATATTTAATTGAAACTTGTCGAATAAATGCTTTTCTATTTATTCTTATAGATATCAAAATAAACTTATCCCCTCACATTGGTATGGTGATGCAATTACTCTAATGCATTATTTTAATAAAGTGTCAAATCACACTATGCCGAAGGTAAGCAACCGAAGCATAGACTACTATTGAACCGAAGTTCGGCATGATTACGCCTGCAATGCTATTTGAATTACTGACGACACTTTATGCCGAAATTACGTTGCGTTATAGCGTACAGCTGAACTTCGGTCAGGCGTAAGTTCAGCGGCAAATCGACCGCAACGTATTCTGTTAGAGAACACATTATACGCGACCGAAGTTCGGTTTGATTGTCGAAGAAAATCCGGGGCGAGCAGCAGCGGGAGGCAGGCATGCCTGCGCCTCGCGTCACCCGCGTGTGCGCAACTGAATTTCTGCCTCGTAAGTTCACAGAGGCACTTACGGTGTGCCTCATATCAGCCGAATACGTCGGAACGTAAAATCAGCTGCGGAACTTCGGTCACGTGCCTTCGGTATAATGTGTTTGGACACAAAAAATAATAAATAAATAGACCTATGTTGTCCCACTGCAGAGCAATAAGGCCTGCCCAAAGACTACAATATTAATGCGGTGGGCCTCCCTTTCCATTCTTTCATTCCTTTTTTAGGGTTCCGTACCCAAAGGGTAAAAACGGAACCCTATTACTAAGACTTCGCTGTCTGTCACCAGGCTGTATCTCAAGAACCGCGATAGCTAGACTGTTGAAATTTTCACAAAGTATGTACCTATTTCTGTTGCCGCTATAACAACAAATACTAAAAACAAAATATAATAAATATTTAAGGGGGGCTCCCATACAATAAACGCGATTTTTTTGCCCGATATCAAAAATGGCAACAGGTAGGCACTTGAAATATTCACAAAATACTCAGTTGTATTTTAACTTTAATAATAAACAATAAAATTAAATTAAAATAAATATTTAAGGGGGGCTCCCATACAACAAACATGTTTTTTTCGGCGTTTTTGCCTTGTGGTATGGAACCCTTCGTTCGGAGTCCGACTCGCACTTAGCCAGTTTTTTCCATTCAACTCGATCCTGCGAGGCTGCGATAGCATGGACCCGCATAGAGGCGTCAAGTTTGTCCCGCCATCTACGCCTGGGTGTGCCGCGATGCCGTTGGTCGTGCTCGTGCCTAGGGTAGCTGGATAAACGGAATAACCCCTTGATAAGGCACACAAATGATATACACTTCATGATTTGTTCATAGATAGTTTATTTAATTAGTATTAATAAAAATGTACAATACATTGAAAACCATTGTTCATAAAATGCATGGTAATAATGAAATTCAATCATGTTTGTTACATCAACATGGTTACGTATGATTACCTCATTAGTTAAGTAATACAAAAACTGGACCAAAACGCGTACTGGGCCAGATATTATTCTGTCTCTGCACTAATATGGCCTAATTTCATTAAGTACCTACACAATTCGGGCCATGCATAGGTAAATTAGACAGCCCAATATAGCTTTTTGGAGGCCTTTGTTGAGCAGTAAATTATACTATATTAAGCCTTAACCCATTACCTATAGAAATTATAATACAAGATCACCAAACTTCATTACACAATAATAGAAAAACAAAGTACAGACAGCACCACAATTTACAACTGTACTACCTAATTATAATTTTGATACAATTTTTATTCTAATTTATTACAAGACTAGACATTAAAATAAAGAAGATTTTGACACTGATGCTGTACTATTTACTGCATGTATCAGAATGGTGTGGTCATATTAAGTAACGGTGTGGTACTGACTATCAGAACTGAACAACTTTCTCCACAGGTTCAAGATCCTAATTGCAAAAAGTATGTGTCCCATACATTTGAGTTGAGTAGGTGAAGTTTTGTGAGGGACTTATAACAGCCGCACGAGTCGATCAATCAGGTCAAGCTATGCTTGCCGAGGTTGGTGCGTGGATGGGTGACCATCTTTACATATTACCACCCCTCCGTGTCATTCATGCCAGTCATTCATGGATCTTAGGCAGTCGTTACGGGTCGTCAGAAGTCCAAAAGTCTGACAACCAGTCTTACCAAGGGGTATCATATAACTTACCCAGTAACTGGGTTGTGGAGGTCAGATAGGCAGTCGTTTCATGGAAAATATTGGTATTTCAGCTGCATCCGGTGAGATTGGAAGCCGATCCCAACATAGTTGGGAAAAGGCTAGGCAGATGATGAGGTGAAGTTTTGTATGGGACAGTTGATAATTTGTTTGAGATAACGTTGGTGACATGGAGAAAGTTGTTCATTTTGTTGCGTCTGTACCACACCCTTAACCTTAAATGCTCACCTACTAGAAGCATGTAAGCGCTAAACGGTTTTCAAAATTATATATATTGTTATTTCGAGCATATTTTTCTTATGAACATTTGCTGGTTCATACGATTTCTTGGGTTAAATACGACACCTTTCTGGTACATGCTGTACATCAACTATACCTTAACAGAAAGTGGCAGTATAGGTGTTATTGTACTAGTTTTTGTTTGAATCAACAAGTTTTTGAACAGCATGGAAGTTTTCTTTCAACCTAATTTTACAGCTTGTATTTACACCTCTACCCTTTCTTATTCTTTTCGCAAGAAAAACAAACAGTAGTCTAAGTTTTGTTGCATAACAAAATCAGGGTCACTATTGTAATCTCAAAATTTACATAAAGTACCAAAATAAATTTCTAAATTGTTAATAAAAAAATCACAATTATTCCTAAAAGTTAGAGTTAATACACAGAATATTTGGATAAGTAAGAAGACATGCCGATTTAACTTATTGTGAATTAATAGTTTTTTAATATTCATTGACATAAATCAAAGTTTTTCATTACTTTATAAAAATATATTTTTAATGTTAGTACGGGTGTAACCTTCAGTGGCCCACTTGGAAGTCTCTGAACCGTCTCGGGACACAAGTGGGAAGATGTAAGTCCAACCTGGTAAAGTGGGGCTACCTTGACAGAACGGCAGAAGGGTGTGATTGCAGAGCTATGTCACAAACCATGCACCACCTCCTATCCTGCCCTCTGTGTCCCAAAACATGCAGTCAAAGTGACCTCTGCGCTGCTACCAGGGGCGGGCATTCCATAGAGTGATAAAGACAGTGTCTACCTTGGAGAACTGATATAATATTACATAAGTAAGTCAATAAACAAAACTTAACAAAATATAAAAATTCTTAAATCATAAATCAGCTCCACCTACCGAGCGTCGGTAGTATCATTAAGATTTCTTGATTCGCGCTGCATTGGCGCCTCATAATCTCAACGGCGAAGACACAAACTATTCGTCACTAAATGTTTAGATGTGTGCTCTCGCGGTCAGTCGTGCTCATACGATTTTATGAGTGTGTGCGCGCCTATAACTACGTGGCACACAATGACAAAAATAACGCACACAACTGTGATAATAGACAGTGTCTTTACTGTAGTTTCTCATAGAGCAGAACACGAAAACTGCCGAGGAGCAGGCGAACTCCCACCGAACTTGCCCGAACGGAAGTTGGCTATGCAATGCAAGTACCTATTTTAGTTTGTTTTTTTGTTTGTTTGTTACGCAATTACTCCGCCAATTGTGGACCGATTTTCAAAATTCTTTTTTTGTTTGAAAGGGTATACTCTCGAGGTGGTCCCATTATCATCAAGTTGGAATCTGATGAGAGGATCCCATGGAAATCGAGGGAAACCCTCAAATTTTATAGGCAAAGCTATAACGATTTAGGTATTTTTTAAAATAACTTGAGCATTTGCTCTCGGAAATCATCATTTGGTAAAGTGGAGCTGATGAAGAAGACCACAGATGGCCATTGGAACTACTCAATGACAAATATTTCACGGGTTGCGATTCGATGACTTTATTAAGGTTGCTAAGCAATTTATGCTCGTCACAAAGCGTATGGTGACTGGTTGTTGAGGAGTTCTCCTGGTTCTTACCAGGAGAACTCCTCAACAATTAACGTCCCAACATCGGGAAAAGCAATATTTTGTAACAAGTGATGAGCAGTTGACATTAGGCTATTGTAACTTAGATAAATTACAAACGGACCCACTAAAAAGTGAAAAATAAAAACTTTTTACGAAAAAAAAAACAACCGACTTCCAAAAAAAAACACTACAAATTGAAAAATAACTTTAATTTCGGAAGTCGGTGTCTTTGGTTCCGCATTTTCGTTTATTGACACCGACTTCCGAAATTAAAGTTATTTTTTGTACAAAAATTTATTTGTCGTATAATATCCTTTTTAACCGACTTCAAAAAAGGAGGAGGTTTTTGTTCGCGTCACCTCGGAACTACGAGCGACAGATACGCCAATAAGCGTCAATCTATGGATATTTAAGCTGGCATTTGGCAATTACCTACATCATCGATCGAAAAGACGACGAACCGAAACCAAAGTATTTTTGGTGAGATTTTTATTTTGCCTACCTTCTTTGAAAAATCTGTGCACGCCCCTGGCTGCTACCGACAACGCCGTGGAAGTGGCAAATTTTTGGGAAAACAAGATTTAAAATAAAGTTGTGCCAGCGACACGAAAGAAGAAGAATGTTAGTAAGATGATAAGTCATTGATAAGCTGTCCAAGATAGCGCAATGACTGTATTTTTTATGTAGTATTCATCTTTTCACATTTTTTTGTCGACATTTGATACTTCCATTTATTTTTCTATCCTCGTACTCCATTATCCATAGCATCCCTAGCTTCCTGATATTTGACTTTCCAGTTATCAAGTTCTATTTCCATCTCTTGCATCCTGGATCTATTCTTGCTAAGCAGTTGTTCGGTCACCTCCAGTTTACCTTTCCATGACTTGATCTCTGCATCCTTTTTGTCCTCTGCACCCTCCAGTGTATGAGCCAACACTGTACTTTTAGCGTGATTTACCGCAGCTTCAGCCTGTTTTATTATCATCTCAGCTTTCTTGCTTAGTTCGTCTTGGATAATAAGCATACTAACTAGCCTGCGAATAACAAAGGCTAAGAAAATAGCAAAGCCAGTTATGTAGAAGTTTCTCTGCGCTCGAAAGAGCTTCACACTCCCTTTCATTTCACTTGACAAGTTGGTATGAGCTCCGGCTTCCATGTTGCTGGAATACTTTCTCATTTCTCTTATAGCATCTAACAGGAATAGACTTAGAACACCTAACAATACATAGAAGTATGCAGCAGCATGTTGTTGAAACATCGAAAATATCCGTGACTTGAAAAACTGATTCCATCTCCTGGGACTAAATAGGGGCATTATCATTATGATGACGATCGCTACCTCGAAGTAGAGGTAGCAGGCAATAAATGTCCATTGAATAGACATTTTATTTATTTGGCTGTGGACCGGCCGGTTTTTGAGTAAACACACTTATCTATCGAACGTAATTAATTCTTCTTCTTTTCTGCTAGCTTTTCAGTGACTTACAGCAACTTTTTAATACTCTTGTCTTTAAAATCAGCACTTTTATTTGGATTTCACATTTCACACCAAAATAACTTTGACACTGACAGTTCGAAAGTTCAGAAAAGCAGAAACCAATTTGTTCTAGAATATAATTTTTTATTTCTGTCTCGGTTGGTTTCTATTTGTTACCTAATGATAAAGAGAGATAGCGACACAGACGTTAGAGATGTTCAGATCTTCTCAGAGGAGCATCGATTGGCCCACGGTGTGCCCACGTCATCGTCAGTAAACAGTACACTGTATTGCGATTTTTGTAAAGTCCGGACCGTATGGTATAAATTATATTTACTACCTATGTAAGGGCTAAGCTTTAGTTTAACATTCATCGAGTTGGGATTGGGAGTCCTTTTTAGGGTTCCGTGCCAAAATTGTAATACGGAACCCTTATGGTGAGACTCAGTCTGTCTGTCTGTCACAGCTGCATATCTCAAAAACTACAAATGCTATCAACTTGAAATTTGGAATAGTTTTATATGACATTTGCCCAACTATTTTGCAATTATGAAAGAAATAAAAATATATGTATATTTTTTGCAACTGGGACTGAAAGGGGGTCTGAAAAATTCGAAGTGGGGCTACTAGGGCATGTGGGGTATCATATGAAAGAGCGCAGTTTGCACATTCTCAAAAAAAATGTAAAAAAAATACCGTTCCCCCCTTAACTCCGAAGTTTGCAAAGAGAAAAATCTGAAATATTATAAATATTCTATTCTATTCTATTATTATATTCTATGTGATAGAAGTTTATGTAAAGATTACAGGAAAAATAAATCAAAGTCTCTAAATAGCACACTTTTTCAGAAATCATTATCGGTCAAAAAATGGCACTGACATAAAACTGCAATATTCTACACCGCAGTGCACAGTGTTAAAATTCTCTGACGAATACAGGCCTCGCCGATGTTTAAATACATAATTATGATGGTACGGAACCCTCGGTGCGCGAGTCCGACTCGCTCTTGCCCAGGTTTTTTTACAGACAGATCTTATTATTAAACTCTCAGACCAACAAAAACTATAAGCCTCTCCGTTTGATTTTGTATTAGCATTAGCATGAATGAAAAATCTTATTTTATTTTTTGTGTTGCATTTAACTCGACTAAAAAAGCAAAGTGTGTTGTTTTCATCTATTACTGATTTGCTATGCTACGGCCTATGAGCAATATTTAAAAGAAAAAAATCACCTGTCAATTTGTCATGTCATTTGCAGTCATTTGATCAATGTTAGGAAAATTGAAAGAAATATTATTTTATTTGTAGATTTCACAAAGCAATGGCTAGTATAGAACTAGATATATGGCGAGGCGAATGGGGACTCGCCTCCATTGATTTAGAATGTCTGAAAGTCTTAGTAAGTGCTTTTCTTTATAACCTAAAACCTGAAACTGTGCCGGTATATACTTTAGTATTTATTTTTTATTGCATCGTTCGCAGACTTACATGAAATTTATTGGAGTGCCTGTACGAGTTCGAGAAGCGAACAATCCATTTTTTACACCTAAAGGAAGGCTCCCTGTCATGAAGGACGGTCGCAAGCTACTTTCAAATTTCGAGGAAGTTGTTGAACATTTAAAATCTTTGGTAACTAAAGTTCTTGTTTCTTTTCTATTCCTTTTTACTGCGCCCCTAAGACGACTCACTGACCCGATTCTCTTTATGAATAATCGATTTATTGTCTATAAAGGATGGTATAATAATTGACTAACAAAAAATAATATTACATCATGTTTACCTATTGCTGAAATACCTAAGGGAACCTTTTGTTTATTATAAGTAGATTGTTTTATAAACATCATTGTTTTACAGCATTACAGCACAGATGTACACCTAAACACAAAGCAGGCAGCTGAAGCTAGTGCATTCACACAATACTTACGAGATAAACTGTACCCAGCGTACCAATATGCATGGTGGGTCGACGAAAAGAACTACTGTGATTTAACAAGACCAACATATGCCAAAGCACTGTGTATCCCATTCAACTTTTATTACCCATCACATTATCAGAATGCAGCAAAAGAAATGATTGATGCTTTGTATGGAGAACACACAGATTTAAGGGAAATTGAAAAAACTGTAAGTTAATAAAAAAAAATATATATACGGTCGAATTGAGAAACCTCCTCCTTTTTTGAAGTTGGTTAAAAAGAAAGAAAGATGATAATATCCAGTTTATTATCCTACTATCCTACTAATATTATAAATGTGAAAGTTTGTGAAGATGTTTGTTACTTAATCACGCATAAACCCGTTGAACAGATTTGGATGAAAATTGGCACATACATACTGCGGTCTTAACAAAAAGTGCAATAACTAGGTTAAACCTGATTTCGAGAAAAACGCGGTTTTAGATTTTTTTTTGTTTTGTTTGTATTTCCATCACTTTATTATGCTTAGTATTAAAACTGGCTATGTCATGGATACGTAAAAGTGTCTATGATGATGATGATGATGATGGGGCTCCCTTTTCCGCACTTAGACTCCCATTCGGTCCGTTGTGTGTGGGGATTCTGGCTAACAAAGCCAGCCTAGCTCTGCCCAAAAGCACAGAAGCTTCCTGGGAGCTTCACAGGCTTCACGGAGCGACCTCATTGTTCTGAGGATTTCTGCACGTTGAGAAGCCGCGGCCTCGCATTCCAGGATGACGTGGGCGGCTGATTCCTCGGCGTCAAGGCAGCCCCTGCAGAGGGGGCTGTCTGTGGCGCCTATGTTAAAAAGATGTTTGTTAAGGGGGTTATGGCCCGTAATTGTCCCTATTATTACTGTAAGGTTATTTCTACTCAAACTGAGAAATTTTTTGGTTAGCTGCGGGTGTATCATTGGTAAAGCCAGTTTTGACTGTCTGCAGTCTTGCCCGTGACCATCTCTTGTTATGGAGTTCGGTCGATCTTTGACGAATCCACCTACGAAATTGTGAGAAAGGAGAGAAGTGGGTACGGGCCTAGCACCTTCATATCCAAGCCTCTCTACGCAAGTTCATCTGCAGCATCATTGCCCAAGGATCCACTGTGCCCTTTGATCCACTGAAGAGTAATACGATTGAACGTCGATAAACTCTCGAGAGCCAGATGGCACTCAAAAATTAGTTTATTGTTAGTTTGTTTTTTTCCTAAAGCTTTGAGCACAGATAGGCTGTCGGATAGGAATTTAATGCCTTAGTTCCGGATGCCTAAGCGCTTTACTGCTGTTGCGGCTTGTATTAAGGCAACACATTCACATTGAAAGATCGAACTGTGTTTGCCTAGTGGTATGTAAAAGTTAAAATTGAGGTCAAGGGAGTGTACGCCAGCACCTGAAACGTTTTGTGTCTTTGAGCCGTCTGTGTAGATTCACACTTCAGTGGCTTCTGACTGATCCCTTTCTTCCTGAACTGTTTGTATAATATAGTTTTTGTTGAACATTAGTTGGTTTTTTCAGCGAAGAGAGGCTGGTACTGAATCGCCCGATCCAGGATTTTAACGTGTGGACTGGTAAGATTTTTGCCCCATACGCCCAGATGCATTAGCCTGATGGCAGCTAGCGCCGCCTCCTGGTGTATGTACAAGGCAAGGGGGGTTAATTGAAGGGCTATCTCCATGGCTGCTGTTGGGGTGGTTCTCATGCAGCGGTAGCAGAACAGGCCAGTCGTTGGAAGTGCTGTAGTCTGGTGATGGTGGTCAAGAGTTCAGTCCTCGTCCACCAAACCAGAGCGCCATAACCCAGCATTGGCCTGATCAGCGCTTTATATATCCACAGAGTAATCTTCTGAGAGAGCCCCCATGTTTTCCCTAACATTTTTTTACATTGGTAAAGTGTAATTGTGTTTTTATTAAGTTTGTAGTCAAGATGCTTGTTCCAGAGCAGTTTGCTATCAAGAATCACCCCCAAGTACTTGACATTGTCTTTAAGTGTTAGTTCTGTGTTGAAAAGTTTTGGAAGCCTATGGGGTCCAAGAGCTCTCTTGTTGGTGAACATTATTAGTTCTGTTTTCGAGGGGTTAACGAGGTAATCAGCCAATAAATCTTGGCTCCACCTGAGCAGAGCCGTGAAAATACAGTCCAGTCCTGCTGCCTTGAAAGGTAGGAAAGTGTTGATTGCCCACGTTATTTTGTCTTTATCGATTACTTCTAACGCCACTTCCCAATCTAGGCTGCTCGTGGCCCTCTCCCTATGCGGTGCCCAGATTTGCTGGGTGGCAATCTGGCATCCTGGGAAGTGGGTGGTTAGGAGTAGTTCGCTTGTCTCACCATCGTTTGTTGTGTAGGTCTTATCCGGTTTTTTCAGGCATCCTATTGAGTGGTCTGTCTCTTGAGCAAGACAGGTTCTAACCTTCATTGCCTGGTTGTTACTTTCAATGTTAGTACAGAACCGCCTCCAACTGTTCTTTCCTCTGAGGCGTATCAGTTTTTTATATATTTTACGAGCTGATGTATAGGGGTCCCAATCTACTGGCGACCGTGTGTTCCTAGCTCTGTTGAACAGTCTTCTCAGCTTGTGACGGTGTCTTTCCAGTTCAGGGCTCCACCAAGAATGGCGAGCTCCCTGCCTAGGTACCGTGAGGGGACAAGACTGTTCATAGCTAGATAGTAGGATGGATGTGATGTTGTCTACATGTTCGTCTAAATTGGTTACTGTTATTTCAGCCGGAAGGGCGTAAAAGTGTCTAAAAAGAATATAAGATCTCATTCTGCAGATTCCAAATATGTACAGTGGGCTGCATCAATTGGGTTCCCCATTTGTATGAAAATTTTAATACAACGGGGGTACCCAATTTATGCAGCCCACTGTACTTAACTCAATTTGGGGCAAAACTCGAGTTATTGCACTTTTCGTAAGGACGGCTGCATAGAACATTTCCTGGATTAACACATAGGATACTTTTATCCCGATATTCCCACGGGATCCAAACTTACGCGGGTGCAACCGCGGGGCGCTGCTAATATTTCATAAAAGTTGATAGTCTTTATTTTATTTTGAATAAATATAACAACTTCCTGCCTACCATAATTTCTCTTTGCCCTGATGTACAATATTTCTATTATAGATACAAATTTTAGTTTTTGCCTTATTTCAGATATACAATGAAGCGGAGAAGTGCCTCAAAACACTATCAGACAGGCTAGGCGAAAGTGAATACTTCTTCGGCAACCGTCCCTCCTCTTTTGACGCAACAGTATTTGCATACCTTGCACCACTGATAAAGGCACCATTCCCCAATTCCACACTAGCCAATCATGTGAAAGGCATAGCGAATCTCTCCCGATTCGTTGCTAGGATCAACCAGAAGAATTTTAGACATGTTACTGATGGTAAGATTTTTGTGAAAAATGTTCCAATTTTGTTTGTATGTACTTCTCAGCATGCTTTTAGGAGTCAGCTAAGAATTTGGCTACGAGTTTGGCACCAGGACACCGATGGCAACTAATCACACACATATATAACGCGGGGGATTCACTCGCGTTCAATACCTTTATTGTTATCAGCAAATGCCTATTAGGACCATTATACTTACGTTTACTGTCACAAAATTGCAGAATACAACAGACTGAACTCGAAGAAGCAATCAACAGGCACGCAATCAGAGCGCGAAGCAGCCAACTTCCCCAACCAGACGCGCAACAAGATCCTCGCCGCCCTGTTCGCCGCTGTTGCTATGACGGGTTATGCCGTCGCCAACGGGATGTTTCAGGTCAGTAAGGAAAACTTAGCAGCCGCAATTACACCACCAAAGTCTTTTTATACCTATGAATATATTTAATATTTTTTTTATATTTATTACTCTCTTTTAGAATTTTTCCCTTTCCTTGGCCAAAGATTCGGAGCGGCTGTTTCCGCGTGGCGTATAGTATACGCACGACGTTTTTTATAAGCTTTGATGGCAAGATGGCCTTACTGAACTGGAATAGAGTTTGCAGCGAGTGGTTGATACGTTATTACAAGAAACACCGCTCCGAATTTGAGGTCTTAGAATATGCTTTGCTAAATGTGCATGTTATATTTACACCTTATTTGTTTGACTGTAAATGTAAACAATCTCGAATCAATTTCAAGAGACTGAATAATTTGGATTTTGTCTTTGTTTTGTATAAAGGCGGAGTATTTCAGCTTAGTGACATTATCAGGAGAAATTCGTCAGTTGTTTACATTATTGGAGACACTGAAAAAAGCATGGTGTAGCTAGTTTTTGTCCCAAGTTGTATTCTTATTCATTCTCACAACATCTCATTTTGTTTGTTCAGGACTTCAAAGAGTTTGAAAATACGCGAGAATACAACGACATGTTTGAGAATGATGAAGACGACAACTGACGCTGATTGAAGCTCGGGACACCCCCCCGCCCGCCGCCGACGTGGCCCACGCACGGCTAGCCGCCAACATTGTCTACACATTGGCCATTGTTCTGCCGCTTCCATATTGCGTCCGATCTGAATACAAGAAAAATGGCCAAAGTACGTATAATGATTACGACCTCGGGTTGCATGCACGCTCACAAGCATTCGATATAAACTGCGGCTGTTTTGGACCATATTTTCTCGGACTTGGGTCGGACGCGATACACTTACGTATTCACTATTTTAATTTTATTCCTTTTAAAAATGTAATTTGTCTCCTTATGTATGGGTATCATACTAAAGCTGCAAGTCGTAGTCGTAGTATTCTCACAGTGTTGGCGGTTCATATACCATTATATTATAATATTCAGCTAGTCTAGCGATATTCGTGGCTTTTAGTGACTGTTAAGTTCCTGTTTTATTGACGAAACGTCGTATTATACATTGTTATTAACAGAGATCGGAATAGGTAGAGCTGTTTTATGCACTTGCCATAGGTTAGAATAATATGGATTTTTTGTTATGAAGTTAAGTTTAGTTTCGAAGTTACTGTTGGTAAAGAATTGAATTCTAGTGGCGCAGAAAGAGACAAAAACAGGTGCGTCACTCTAGCGACAATAAAATCCCGTAGTATCAGTCTGAATCCCGGGGAATATCCATATTAACATCAATGTTTGCGGTTAATGAACCTAAATAGCTCTACCTATTCCGATCACTGGTTATTAAATACTAATGAATCAGTAATTATAATTGAATGGAAGATTTTATTCATTTTTGCTGCGGTCACATAACATGGCAACACGAATGATAAAGTCACTATAATCCACAGGTAGTCTCAAATAATATGTGTAACATATCTACTGCATTTAGTAACTACTTGGTTTTTAAGATGACATGTATTTTAAATAAATATTATGTATGTCTCGATGTGTGGCTGTTGCCTCTTACTGCTTGTTTTAGACTTTGTAGGAAACGTCGTGTTTTCGAGTTTATTTCTTCGTTTAAAAACTTTAGTCTCGAATATTCATGCCTTGCAATTTGATGTTGAAGCCAGTGCAATAAGTTAAAGTGATAAGAAAACTCACAAAAAATGCTTGTACTTATTTGATTGTCAGTAGATATTGCGAAACGCTAATCTATCTGGATAATTCGTATTTTGCATTATCTGCCCAGTTTTATTCGAAGGGACTTTGCTTAGTGTAGTTACGTGAACGCAGCAGCCTTTTATATAATGTAAACGCTGCGTTCACATTTGGCCATGTTGAAAACTAAAGTTACAGTAAAGTTTCTATAACATTGACAGATATTTATGTGTTGCAATTGCAGACTAGTTTCTAATAAATTACTGTTTTGGTTGTTAAGCAGTCGTAGGCGCACCCAAGCATTCGAGACATGAGGTCCACTAAACTTGGGTTATATTTTAGTAAATAACAACACAGGTAGAGATTTTGGTTTTGTGAATGAGAATTTATTTGTTGGTTGTTTAACTTATTCCGTTAAGCGTGAATAAAATGTGGTTCGTTGATGTTGCATGTTTTATTTTATTTTATGGTTTATTTTGAAATTACAATTCGTGCGAGTTTACTAGGCATCTGGCGCTGTGACGTCACATCACAAATATGCTATCAGTACTGAACGCTCCACGCGGGAAAGCGGAAAAGGGAACGGATTCCAGCGAGGTGCCTACTTAAGGCTACGCCGACCGCGCAGTGGCGCCCTCATCGTTTGTTTGGTTATTTCTTTTATTTTAGAATGAAAATGCAGAAAAAAGCACGTTAAGTTGTGCGCACTCCACAAGATTATATGTTAATATATGATGAGGGCGCCACTACGTGGTCGGCGTAGCCTTAATTCACACGGGTTGTACGTAATTCTGGGACTCAATATCATCATTATTGGGTTAGGTTCGGAGTTCATCTAGCTATCGATTTTCCAAATATTTCAACGTTATTATCAGTGAAGGCTACCTGTCTACAGACGCCAGCACATCAAGCTATCCGAAACTGTCAAATTTTCCCAATGACAGATTGTAGTAGCTTGATGTGCTGGCGTCTTTACATACAGACGGCATGCTGTAGTACGGCACCGCGCCGCCGTGGTATATTGTAATCGAGCCCTTACGGCAAAGGAAAACATCGTGAAAAAAACTAGAAATAATAATGTCTAAAATCCCTAACGCAGTGATCAAGAATGTTAATCAACTTGTCTTTTCTCCATACGAGAAGATGCTTCTGCCTTACAGTGGGCAAAGTACTTTTTCTTCTAACCTGCCCTATCCCATTTCTGGGCAAAATAATATTATTGTTTTATAAATTCAACAGCGTTGGGCATCGTGGAGCTGGCAGCGAACGATGCTGATCAACCGCTTCCGCAATGCCAAGAAACACATCGATAAAATTACTAAATTAAAAGCAGTTAAGACAAGCGAAGACTCCAAACCGGCCTAATATTATAAATAGGTTTAGTTTTTGGTTGTATTCCTTTATACTCGCAATTGTGTGACTTCGATGATATAAAGCAACAGAAACGATGAAACAATAAGCGAAAATTATATCTAAAGTCCCCGTCACGAAAAGCTATAAATTTTGTAAATAAAGAACTCCTACTAAGTTACGTAGCGACAATTCAATCAACAACATATAAGCCCAAATTAAATCAACTCAAAGTTACATACGTGTCATACGAAACTAACGAGCAATTTCACTTGGTCGGGTTATATTTTAGCCATATAAAGCGCTGTCGTCTGATGTTTTGTGGTACTGGAACGCGTCTGACTCATGGAACGTAAACATTTGGGCCGCCATTTAGAAGTAAGTTCACACTCACGATGTCAATGCTGCAGAATACTCGGAATCGTCTGACGACAGTAAATAGATGTGTGTTAACATAATTATATTCCTATATAAAAATAAAAACAATACTGTTTTTTTTTATTTGTACCAAAGGTTGCGGACTGCTGAATGTGTGTTTACAAAATTTATAGCTTCTCGTGACGGGGACTGCTTGCCGCGTCACTGCGAAATTATAAAGTTACTAAAGACTCGTCAATTTTAAGCAGAAGGCAAACGCCCGTAATTTAAAACGTTCAAAAATTCAGACGCAATCTCATCTCAGATACATCACAATCAATGTCAAAAATGTAGAGAAATTACAGGAATTTTTAACAGATTAAGCCGGATTAGATTGCTAACGTTCTTAAAAATGCAGGGTTTGCTCCTTATTTCATACATCTATGTATTTGCTATATTCCTGAATCTATACCAAAGTAGCCTATCAACAATTACAAGGCCACACGATCCATTCCTCGTGCCAACTTTGTCCAAATTAATCTTAAATGTTAATGTTATTTATATAAATGTTAGTGAAATGTCTGCATTCCGAAATATAGATAGTATGACCATAAAAACATACTACACAGAAAAATATTTTTCTCATTGGTCTAGTGGTCGCAGGCATACTGCTGAGCATGAGATCCTGGGTTCGATTCCCAGGTCATAGTGTTATCGCTCCCCTATAACAATTTCTAAAAACCACAAAAATAACTTTGTTTTTCAATTTACTTTTGCGATCGATATAACAATACCGCGCATGCGTGTTTTATATGAGTTACGGAATACCTAATCTACGAAGTGTGGATAGCTGTGATGTCCAGAAGCAGATGAATGAATAAGTTTTAGATTGGTTATAGTGATCTTAAACATTACGTCCGAAATTCGTGATACCCGTTGTACCGTACGTATGCACCATTGACCTGCGCCATCAATGGTTGTTACGAGATGCCAGCACATCAAGCCACTACAATCTGTCAAACTTTAATAGATTTTCAACTTTATCGCTACAGCATAAGGTTCAAGGTTGATTGGGAAAATTTGACAGTTTCGGGTAGCTTGATGTGCTGGCGTCTGTCATCATTTCATCCGAAAGACGTCCACTGCTGGGCATAGGCCTCCCCCAAGCACCTCCACTTCGACCGGTTCTGTGGTTCTCGCATCCAACGGGTTCTTGCGGCCTTACAAGGTCCTTGGGCCTTCCAACGCTACGTCTTCCGTCCGGTACGCGGTCGCCACTCCAAAACCTTGCGGGCCCCATTGGCCATCTGTGGCTGGCGTCTGTACAGCTACCAACAACCTTATTGAGGTTCTTTATGACTTCAGTTTAGAGCTAGGCCCGTCAGGTTTCTCCGGATTAATGGAGCGCCCTGAGAAACTGCATAAAGTATTTGATTCTCCCTTTCCTATAGGATGGATGGATAAGGAACTTTTCACTCTGTTCCTAATACCTGCAGACTAAATCAGAATCTGAATCTAATCCATTGACTCATATGTCCAAAAAATCTGTCTACTCAGCAACGTAAATACCGCAATGAATGTTGTTGAACTTTAAAAATGAAAGGCATTACTACCTATTGTTAGTGTGTTACGCAATTACCCCGCTGGTTTCATTTAACAGGTTTTAAGCTCTTTTTGGGAACTTGAAATGAACTGAACTGTAATTATATAGCATTTATATTCCAGTGGTATGCTGGTGTTTCACACAATATAGCAGCTTACAAAAAAGCTCAAGCCGATGTCAGACGCTTCACTTTTTGTCCATTTTTACCCGACTGCGGCGAAGCCCAAAAGGAGGGTTATGTGTTTGACCTGTATGTATGTATGTATGTCCGTTTCTTTGTTCCCTCGTAACTTCTAAACGAATGAACGGATTTTGATAAATTATACGTCTTTAGATTTGTCTTGGTGGCGCGAGTGTCACTGGGTATAACAAAATTGAAAAAATATAAAATGGCCGATTTTTGGCGCAATATTATGTCTTCAAAAAAAATTATTTTTCTCGAAACCTATCGAGTGGGGTATCAAAATAAAGGGTTTTTAAAGGTGATTACAAAAATATATACAACTTATATGGTTAAAAGTAATTCGAAGTGACAAATCGTAAAAAAACACGTACCAAGAGCTAAACCGTCTGCGAAATCTTTCACATTTATTTTGTAAACTAAAAAGCTGGAAATAAAAAAAGTTATTCAAAAAAATAAAAAAACCCGACTGCGGTAAAAAACTGAAAAGTTAAAAACAAGCCCATTTTAAATTAAATAAAAGTTGGAAGCAGGCGGGACCCATATAATCATTTTTATTATATTTTCAAATTCAAATGGGCCCGCCTGCTTCCAACTTTTATTTAATTTAAAATGGGCTTGTTTTTAACTTTTCAGTTTTTTACCGCAGTCGGGTTTTTTTATTTTTTTGATTGCCTTTACATCGGCCATCTTTTACTCGAAAGGCACACAAAAAATAGAACAAAAAAATAATTCATTAATAACTGATCCAACGATGTTGCGTTTCGGCGCTCGGCATCTTTCACTCACCTACCGAATGATCTAAAAATGATGAACGTTTATTCCTATGTAATTGTTTCGGTGTAATGTGATCGTGGAATGAAACAAAAATGGACCTTCACTCGCGTGAACTAGGTATTCTCTCTTGTGAAGCGTTTGACTTCGTCTTTATGGCAATGCCGGAGTTGCTTCCTATTCGTAACTATATGTTGTAGAAGAATAAAACTGATAAACATCCATGTCTTGTGATGTTCTGTAGTTTCCTGTATATAAGAGAAAAAGGCATGACTTCAAAAAAGGAGTAGGTTCTGAATACAACCTTCAAATCCTAAAAAATCATTAATACGATGAATTTTTATCTGTATGTTTATTAATTTTATGGCACTAGATTATAGTAGTACAAAATATTTTTAAGATTATAATAATCGCCCCCCCATTAGGTACGTGGGACTTGGAACATAACTGGCGAAATGTGACTGTGCTATAGGACCCTGGGCGGAGCGGAAGGGAGTGTCAGACTCTTACTGACTAAAACCCACCCGTGTTCCTTCCTTAGCCCTTTATGTTCCGGGCCAGCGGTAACCCTTTCGGACAATCCCGCTGACCCGGCAGGCAACCCTTAGGTAAAACATGGTATGTAATCATTATGTGTTGTGGAATGTGTGTGGTATGTGCCGTAATTTGTGATTATTAAAGTGTGGTAAAAATGTTAAGATGTCTTAACATTTTTAGTAAGTAAGTTACAGGAAAAAGCAGCACAATATTGTTTTCGCAAAAAACACACTTTGATAACATGTTTTACTTAATAAGTCTTATGTAGGTATTGTATGTAACCAAAGAGCAAAGATTTTATTTTATTTACTGCTATTTTATTTTATAAGACATCCTAGTATTATAAGGTTTTAAGGAGGCGTTTACGAAATGACGCGCTTCAATTTTAGGTATTGAGTCTTACTACTACACGTGCACGGCTCACACACACAGCGACATGCGCGAAGCGGTGAAATTATGAGTAAATTGACACGACTTGATACTTGAGCCTAATTTTATTTTATGTTTGCCATGTATTTTTTTTAAGTTTACGGTGATTTGTTTTCAAACAGTTTGTAGGTAATGTGAAGTGTTCATATAAGTAGAATGCTATTTACTTAATTTCACTGGACAGTGATTAATCAAGTACAAGTTGCCAAAGTACCTATGTATTAACAATTTGCGGACGAGCTTATTGAAAACAAATATAAAACAAGCTTGTTTTATTCGGTTTATTTCGTATTTTATATAATAAATTTGCTATGGTATCAAATGCAAGTAGGTTCTTGTGAGTGTGTGTGTATGTTTATATGTTTGTTCTTCACGCTCAAACGGCTTCACCAATTTTGATAAAATTTTGTATAGAGGTCATCATCATCTAGCCTAGCCTTTTCCCAACTATGTTGGGGTCGGCTTTAAAATTTTGTATAGAGGTAGCTGACACATATAGGCTACTTTTTATCCGATATTCCCACGGGATCGAAACTTATGCGGGTGAAACCGCGGGGCACAGCTAGTTGCTTCATAAATATTTAAAAAATTCGTAAAACAAAAACAACGCAATGGATATTGTTGAACTGTCAAATCGGAATGGATTGCCATTCCAAGTGTGTTACGCAATTAGGATAACGTACTAAGCAGTGTCGTGCATTGCATAAAGGCATATTAGCAGTGGCTACCTCGATAAATCACCATAAGCCTGTCAATTACATTTTTGGCCGTGCAAAGTGACGGATATTGAGATCGCCGATAGTGAGATAAAAATGAAAATCCAAGATGGCGGTTGTAGTTTTTTTTTAATTTTTCATCATGGGTGTCGTTTTTATGGTTTTCAAGGGTGCTAAAACCGATAGTGATGTCCAAATGAAAATCCAAGATGGCGGCTTTAATTTTTTTATCATGGGTGGTCGTTTTTATGGTTTTCAAGGGCGCTAAAGCCGATAGTGAGGTCAAAATGAAAATCCAAGATGGCGGCTGTATTTTTTTTTTATATTTTTCATCATGGGTGTCGTTTTTATGGTTTTCGAGGGTGTTGGAGCCAATAATTAGGTCAAAATGAAAATCTAAGATGGCGGCTGTAATTTATTTTTTATTTTTATCATGGGTGTCGTATTTATGGTTTTCAAGGGCGCTAAAGCAGATAGTGAGGTCAAAATGAAAATCCAAGATGGCGGCTGTAATTTTTTTTTATATTTTTTTATCATGGGTGTCGTTTTCATAGTTTTCGAGGGTGCTGGAGCCGAAAACAAAGTCAAAATGAAAATCCAAGATGGCGGCTGTAATATTTTTTTTTTAGATAAGTACTTTTGTTTTATGTTTCCGATTAGTGACCGCATCTGCCTAGACTAGACCCGGTTTAGTGCCTGCCTACCTATTCTTAAGGTCTCAACAAAACTAACAAAAGAAGCCCAAACTTGGCACACCTAGCTCAGCTCGGCTATTAGTTCCAGTAGCAGTCTTCGAAGTACACCTGCAGGTCACTCCATCAAGTCCGGAGGTAAGGTCTCAACATAACTAAGAAAACGAGCCCATACTCGGCACACCTAGATCAGCTCGGCTATTAGTTCCAGTAGCAGTCTTCGAAGTACACCTGCAGGTCACTCCATCAAGTCCGGAGGTAAGGTCTCAACATAACTAAGAAAACGAGCCCATACTCGGCACACCTAGCTCAGCTCGGCTATTAGTTCCAGTAGCAGTCTTCGGAGTACACCTGCAGGTCACTCCATCAAGTCCGGAGGTAAGGTCTCAACATAACTAAGAAAACGAGCCCATACTCGGCACACCTAGATCTGCTCGGCTGTTAGTTCCAGTAGGAGTCTTCGAAGTACACCTGCAGGTCACTCCATCAAGTCCGGAGGTAAGGTCTCAACATAACTAAGAAAACGAGCCCATACTCGGCACACCTGACTCAGCTCGAATTATTCCGTTCTGATCCCCTGAACCCCCCCTCCACCCCCCCCGCCTCGATCCCCTCCTAGATCGTCTTCTGTTTTAATCTCTGTCTTATCCACTAAAAACTTTCTCATACCGGTTTGAACCGATTTTTCTTTTGTTTTTGATCCTGAAGGATCGTCAGCAACAAAAATAAGTACAGGGTTTATTGAAATACATAAGTTCGTAATTTCTTATTATAACGGATACGTGTATGTTAGTATTGAGGAACAACGACATTTTCGTCTTTGTCAAGTCACCGCACCCGGTTTGAATCCTTTTTAATAATTTTACAGATGGCAGATGTGAAAAGTGTTACAATATTTTCATGATGGGTGTCAATTTCGTGGTTTTCGAGGGTGCTGAAACCGATGGTGAGGTCAAAATGAGAATCCAAGATGGCGGATGTGAAAAATGTTACAATTTTTCATGATGGGTGTCAATTTCGTGGTTTTCGAGGGTGCTAAGTGCTAAACCGACGGTGGGGTCAAAATAAAAATCCAAGATGGCGGATGTGACAAATGTTACAATTTTTCATGATGGGTGTCAATTTCGTGGATTTCGAGTGTGCTGAAACCGACGGTGGGGTCAAAATGAAAATCTAAGATGGCGGATGTGAAAAATTTTATAATTTTCATGATGGGTGTCAATTTCGTGGTTTTCGAGGGTGCTGAAACCGATGGTTGGATTTTTATTTTGACCCCACCATCGGTTTCAGCACCCTCGAAAACCACGAAATTGACACCCATCATGAAAAATTGTAACATTTTTCACATCCGCCATCTTAGATTTTCATTTTGACCCCACCATCGGTTTCAGCACCCTCGAAAACCACGAAATTGACACCCATCATGAAAAATTGTAACATTTTTCACATCCGCCATCTTGGATTTTCATTTTGACCCCACCGTCGGTTTTAGCACCCTCGAAAACCACGAAATTGACACCCATCATGAAAAATTGTAACATTTTTCACATCGGCCATCTTGGATTTTTATTTTGACCCCACCATCGGTTTCAGCACCCTCGAAAATCACGAAATTGACACCCATCATGAAAAATTGTAACATTTTTCACATCCGCCATCTTGGATTTTTATTTTGTCCCCACCATCGGTTTCAGCACCCTCGAAAACCACGAAATTGACACCCATCATGAAAAATTGTAACATTTTTCACATCCGCCATCTTGGATTTTTATTTTGACCCCACCATCGGTTTCAGCACCCTCGAAAACCACGAAATTGACACCCATCATGAAAAATTGTAACATTTTTCACATCCGCCATCTTAGATTTTCATTTTGACCACACCATCGGTTTCAGCACCCTCGAAAACCACGAAATTGACACCCATCATGAAAAATTGTAACATTTTTCACATCCGCCATCTTGGATTTTCATTTTGACCCCACCGTCGGTTTTAGCACCCTCGAAAACCACGAAATTGACACCCATCATGAAAAATTGTAACATTTTTCACATCGGCCATCTTGGATTTTTATTTTGACCCCACCATCGGTTTCAGCACCCTCGAAAATCACGAAATTGACACCCATCATGAAAAATTGTAACATTTTTCACATCCGCCATCTTGGATTTTTATTTTGACCCCACCATCGGTTTCAGCACCCTCGAAAACCACGAAATTGACACCCATCATGAAAAATTGTAACATTTTTCACATCCGCCATCTTGGATTTTTATTTTGACCCCACCATCGGTTTCAGCACCCTCGAAAATCACGAAATTGACACCCATCAAGAAAAATTATAAAATTTTTCACATCCGCCATCTTGGATTTTTATTTTGACCCAACCATCGGTTTCAGCACCCTCGAAAACCACGAAATTGACACCCATCATGAAAAATTGTAACATTTGTCACATCCGCCATCTTGGATTTTTATTTTGACTCCACCGTCGGTTTCAGCACCCTCGAAAACCACGAAATTGACACCCATCATGAAAAATTGTAACATTTTTCACATCCGCCATCTTGGATTCTCATTTGGACCTCACCATCGGTTTCAGCACCCTCGAAAACCACGAAATTGACGGTTCCCTATCCATTTGCATAAAATTTTAAGACCTAATATAACTTAGCATAATTTTGTTTGGCATAATTATATTTTCGCATAATATATTTACGCATAACAGCTTACGCATAATTTTTTTAAGCATAAGTTCTCTAACCATAATAATGATTAAGCATAATATTCTAAAGCATAAAGTTCTAAAGCATAACTTTTTTAAGCATAATATCCTAAAGCATAAATTTGCCCGAAGAGGATATACCAATTTATTTCGACGATTGGAAAAAAGCCATATCTCCTGAATCAGTAAGCATACAGCATGCAAGCAAGCATACAGCATGCAAGCAAGCATGCAGCAAACAAGCAAGCATGCAGCATGCAAGCAAGCATGCAGCATCCAAGCAAGCAAGCAGCATGCAAGCAAGCATGCAGCATGCAGCATTCAAGCGAGCATGCAACATGCAGCAGGCAGGGTTTCTGTCACGGCTCCGGCGCTGCGGGCCTCCGGCGGCCCCACGCGTGCTAATCGTCGCAGACGGCTTTCGCTCACCACCGCAGCTTCGGCTTGTTGGCCGGCTTCGCCGGCCAGCCTCAGCCGCGGCGTCTCGCTCGCAGCCGCCTGCTCCTCAGCCCGCGGGCCGCCTCGCCCCTACGTGCCTACGCGATTTTAAATTACACTCTAGGGGTAGGACAAACAAGACTACGTGGAGTCGGTTTTGCAGCAATTCGGTTCTGTCACTAACTTTTGTTGCACAGCATATTAAATTTAATTAATTGTATGCCTAAATATTATTATGCTAATAGTCATTAGGCCTACTAACGTTATGCGAATCAAATTTATGCCAAAACAAATTAGTCTTTAAGATGATTATGCCAACATAAAATGTATGCCTAAAAACATTATGCCTAAGTATTATTATGCCAAAACAAATTGTGCCAAAATCGTTATGCCGAAGTATATTAGGACAAAGAACATTATGCGAAAAGAAGGGATCCCGAAATTGACACCCATCATGAAATATTGTAACATTTTTCACATCCGCCATCTTGGATTTTTATTTTGACCCCACCATCGGTTTCAGCACCCTCGAAAATCACGAAATTGACACCCATCAAGAAAAATTATAAAATTTTTCACATCCGCCATCTTGGATTTTTATTTTGACCCAACCATCGGTTTCAGCACCCTCGAAAACCACGAAATTGACACCCATCATGAAAAATTGTAACATTTGTCACATCCGCCATCTTGGATTTTTATTTTGACTCCACCGTCGGTTTCAGCACCCTCGAAAACCACGAAATTGACACCCATCATGAAAAATTGTAACATTTTTCACATCCGCCATCTTGGATTCTCATTTGGACCTCACCATCGGTTTCAGCACCCTCGAAAACCACGAAATTGACACCCATCATGAAATATTGTAAGTCTTCAGGGGATCAGACCGGAATAGTCTTCGAAGTACACCTGCTGTGCAGGTCACTCCAGCAAGTCCGGAACGAAATATGAATTTATAAACCCTACTTACTTCTAGAAAAATTATAAGACTGTGAATCAAATCTTTCCTTGGGTAATAGGTACATACAGAATGCGTGAAGTATCAAGTTTTGTGTGTCAAATATTTTGTATCCGTACAGCGATCTTCTTTTAGCACAAGCTGCTGCTTACAACCGACACAGAGTCCACTCACAACGGCGGCCGAGCGCAGACTAATATTTCATTACAAATTTTTGTGCAATAAACCGAGACAGTGACCAGTAAAATAACCCTTATTTCAATCCAATAAGATTCACGTATTACAGCTAAATATGTGAAAAAATAGACTCCGATTTTTATTTTTTTCTGAGCTTATTTTTAACATTTTGATAGTTCTTTGGGCTACCTTTTTGAGTTGAACATGTCTGCTTACATAGAATATTTTAAAATAAATATGTTTATGTTATTAAACAGAAGAAAAATGACCCCAAAGACAGCACGATATCGTCGATTTTGTGTGAAGAGGCAACGGAAATTATTTTTTACTATATTATAAACCAACATTTTCGAATAAAAAATGGCTACCATTTGGAGATGGAAGAGTAATCTATCTGTGGTAATTATTAGTTACATTTGGTTTCGTCTCATTTTGCCGCAAAATGCACCGAAAAACGGCTTATTTTTGTCAGATACGTAAAGGCGTCCTTAAAGACATTTACTCTTCAATAATTTTTAAATGTTGTGCTGTTGAAAATAAAGTATAGATGTACAAATAAAACAAATATTTCTCGTAACTCCTTTATTCCTCACATTTGAACATTGTGTAACAGGTACACTTACAATTTGGTACGAATCATTTCAACTTACGATTTGGACTGCACTGGGCTACATGATTTATCTATTTCTATATTGATTATTTTTGATACAATGACATTTTATTTATATACGGTTAGAAGACGAGATGGCACAAATTTCCGGCGCAGGCAGAGACGGGGCTTATATTTAAAAAAATATGAATCGTAGGTAAATGGAAGTGTTTGCAGTCTTACATTAAAACTATGTGGCTACGTTTCCAAAGTCACTGAAACAATTCTGTTAAAATCGACTAAACTAAAATGTACCATGCATCCCATCTCTTCTCTAGTACAAAATTTCCTGCCCATGCGACGATGACAGTGTAACTAAAACGACGTAAACGTCGATTATTAATTAGTTTTTAACAGTTCGTAAACTTATAAATTACATAAATATTCGCTTCTATACGATAAAGTTAATTATACTTACAATGTTACAACAATACTGCTTGTTCGTTCCAACTTGATCAAGTTAGATGAGACCGTGGTCCCGCTAGAGAAATAAATGTTTGCGATTGACTTCGAACGCTAAGACTTTTTGACATGAATCATTCTCACTGCGCGCACTGTACGCAAATTATCTCCCCGTGTGGCCACGGCCTAACATGCAGTTAATATTTCAATAAGGTAACAAGAACAGAGGACGCCAAACGCGTCAAAATATGTGATGTCGGATATTTTGCAAAATATCAAAACTGATCAGCAAATTCTATTGTATACAACAGTGTATGTACATAATGCGTGCAATTTAGGCGATTCTCACACTGCACCGCATCACGCAGCGGGGCGCAGATAACGCACCCACGCGCGTGATTTTTTACATACAAATTCAATAAAAACGCACTCACGCGCGTGGAATTTGGCTCCGTTTCCCGCTCACCGCTGCGTGAAACGCAGCAGTGTGCCAATCGCCTAACTATGTTTGTTCGTGATCAAGTGGTTTGTCTTCTGTTCGCCAGTCTTAGTGAAGTTTCTGACTTCTCAATGCCTTTCACCTATTCACTCGATGACATCATATCTCCACTGTGCCCTAATGTTGATTCACAGGTCACTTTAACTTAGAATGTATCGACTGTCCCTGCTTTAAGTATCGAAAGTGCGAACTTTACAGGATAATTGATTTTTTTTTTTCATAATTTTAAAGTTTAATACTCTACCTTAGTTTTCAAATAAGTTTTGCATTATTCGATTACTCAAGGTCAGTCAATTTGCGCGCTGAGATGGAAACCGATACATCTACATATCGCACCTCCGATAAAATAGGGTTACAACTCTAAAAAGGAATTTTCAGGTTGTTTATCAGGAAAATTGAAAAACAGCGTATGCCATTAAAACATATTTTTTGTAAGCTTTTCAAGTACCTATATATAATTTTGATAACATAGTAATAATAATGTAAGAATAAAGACTGATTAGCAAACCCGTCGAGTTTAGTTCGCTTTTCAAAAAATTCAGGGTTTTTGAGTTGTAACCCTATTTTATTGGCGGTGCGATGTTTCTCCAGTTAATTTAATATGACCTTGTATCAAAGGGATTTTTTAGAATTTTATATGGAGCCTTTATACATAGCTGTCCGCCATTTTGTTTTTTTTTCAAAATGGCGGCCACGCATGAATCCTTTAGAAATCGATAGGTCACATCAATGCAAACAGAAAACATAATAAAAAAAAGACCAAACCCCGTAAAGCGGCACGTTTCCTAGATATTAAGGTTCAAAGTTCATCCTTTTTTTTTTGAACTTGCTTAATCTTGTTGCCTAAGTAGATGTTTGATTTATTTTAAACATTCAGAGTGATTATTTCAGACATCTTTGCAACATGGCGGACAGGTAATATGCCAGACCTGCAAAGCCCTTAGGGGTTCCTATAATTTGAGTTATTTTTACATTTCAGTTTAAGATATTTTCTCTACCAGTCCTTATTATAATTTCGTAAAGAAAGTAACGTCGCATAGAGACTTGTACTGTTTAAAAAGTTAAGTGAATACATTGTATTCAACCGACTAACTATACCACGACTAAGTTAGTAATCAATGATGGACATACATCAGTACACATTTTAACATTAACATAATTATCAGTTCGATACCACAGCTGAACGAAGTTATTATATAAATGATAATTCAAATTACAATTATAGCGAAATAAATATTAAAATAATAACAAAGTACTTAAGTAAGCGCTGAAGCTGCCATATTTACAACATAATCATTCAATTTATTATTATAAGTTTAGATTTGGTTTTGTGTACGTCTCGGTTATAAAGACAGAGTTTTGTCGAATGTCTTAGAGATGTAATACAGTTTATAATTGGTGCTGTGTCATCGGCTAATAATACGGTTTAGTAATGGTAACAAAGTACTTATTTATAAATATTGAGCGGTCTGTTCACTACTCTGCAGGCTAAAGTCAGACGACTGTCAGAATAGTGAATAGTCTGCTGCTTGTCAATATTAATAACGACGATAAGCTCGTTTAGTAATCAAGCGGAAATAGAAAATAATTATATCAATCTGTTAGAATGGAATAATTCAGGAATGGCCCAATTTTGTCCACGTATTCTTATCGAACACATAGACGAAGTATAATTTCGAATAACTTTAATGGTCACACCATAAAACGATTGATTATAAAAATATAACTATTATTCTAAAATGGAATATACATTTCTCAATCAATTCCTTGTTACAGGGAACTTATAAAATATGTATAATAGAGAAAACGACGTTATATCACGACTATATACACCTTAATTATTATGTACGTCTTATTAACATGAATATATTAACTTGTAATTTACCTAATACTCCTTATGATGGCTGCGGCGTTCTAGACTATGAGCCTTGTTCGATTTATTGACTTGTTCTAGATAAATTGTTGGTGAACAGTTTGTTGTTGATCACTTTCTTTTATAAATGTGGTACTTAATCAGGAAGACAGGTGCTTTATTTAACTAGAAAAAAAACAGGAATCTACCGCAAACAGTCGTCTATTTACACCTACTAGTCGTTGAAACCATCACACTATATTTACGGAAGAAACTTATATCATTAAAAAAATACTCTATCCTTTAGCACAAAAAGACCTTACTAATAGACATGAAGACAACAACAAACCGCTCATCAAACGCGCAATACAACACGTCGCAAGCAAACAAATTATTATCAATTAAAAACAACTATTCAGCGGAAGCGAAACTAAGTAGACATTCAACATTCAACCTTTCTAAGTGGATATAAGTGTTAGGATCGCTTGCGACGGTGTTTCTCCTTAATCGGGGGCGTTGAGTAGGGACTGTGATTCTACGAGTTGACTAGCGTCTATGAGGCTGACTTGCATGGAGTCCAGGCTGCCGGTGACTACGTCAGAGCGGCCCACGCTGAAGGGGTAGAACCGGGACACTGGGGGCCGTTGCCGCTGCTCTGAAGGTTCCTCACCGTTGGAATGCCGCGAGAGGATCGACAGGGATGGCATCTTCTCTTTTATTTGGTGGATCTGTTGAACAACAATCAGGTTTTGAAACACTTTCCATAGTCGTGGTGAAAATATTAAACAGTCTGTAAACAAGAAGCCAGAATTATATTCAACTCATGTAGGCTAATTTAATTCATGGCTATTGTGAAACTGGTAAAACATGAAGTAAATTCGTAACAGGAATATTCCCGTGATTGCCGCTTGACCAGCTGTTGACATAAAATAAGCCTAAATACTAGGATAACATACACGTGCTGTAGTAGTGTGCAGTGAGGTCACAAATACACAGCCCTCCGAACTAATGCTGACGTCAATTTCCTTGAGCCGCGCTTATGAGAGACCAGCTGTTTTAGTGATATGTGAGGTAACAGGTTTACATGAGAACGCTGTAGTATACTAATCTGAGACAATTTACCGCCGACGCACATTTGGGCGTGCCGGACAGCAACGTAAAAATTCGCATACATCACTCTCGATCATTTTGTATGACATCATACTTTTAGGGATGTCCTTCCGCAGATGTCACAGTTACCAGTGTAACATGAGTGTTCTGTAGCGTATTGACCTGTATAAGCACTCACTGCCACTAAACATGTCCTGTGGAACAGCAGTTTATTGGAACAACAAATAACATTTTGTTTGACATAAGGTCGGTTTTTGTTTAACCTTCATTTTTACAAACGCGCCATGCGGCATTTCAAACATAATTATGTTGGTCGAAAAATATTTGTTGACTTTTTTTTTTGCTTAGTATTTAAGTACTAAGATAACATGAGTCTCCCGTAGTATATTGACCTCTTGTCCTGGCGATGCACTCCCAACCTATCTTGCCGTATTATGGTTATGTCACGGGCAACATTTATTTACTAGGATAACATAAGCCTCCAGTAACATGCCGACTTGCTGACGCACTCATCTGGCCGCATTATGGTTATGTCATTACCAACATTTATGTAATAGGGCTACATAAGGCTGCTGCTATTGTATTGTAATAACGGGCTGGTGTCCACAACTCCACGTCCGATCGCGTATTTTACTGATCCTTGACGCACTCATTTTCTATCTTACCGTATTGTGGTTATGTCAGTGCCAATATTTATGTACCAAGGCTACATAAGCCTGCAGAAGTAGACTGACTCTCGACGAACTCGCTACCTATTTTGCCGTATTGTGGTTATATCATTACCAACATTTATGTACCAGGGCTATATAAGCTAGCTGAAGTATAGGTAGTACGGTCTGGTGTCCGCAACTCCACGTCAATGCGCGTATTTGCTGAAGTATACTGACCCCTGAAGTAAGGGCCGGTGGTGTTACTTTGAATATGTTATAATGGCTAAAAACCATAACAATAATAGTATTCTCTTAGTGCATAAGGGATCTAACATTCAGTTGCTCCAGTTGTGGGGAATATCTTAACTTTACAGCGTATGTGAGTTTAAAAAAAAATACATACATCATTAAAATATTCAGTTATGTGAGTCGCGTAAATTAACATGAATTTGCCATGGCACATTAAGGCTAAATTCGAAACGATGGATACTAAGTAGGGCAACGTGGTCAAAGAAACAATAACTAAAATTTTAAAGGAAAATAGAACCGCATTTTTTATTATTGAAAAAGCTTCTGTCTGAGCCAGAATCACACCCGATGAAGATAAACCCAAATAGTTTTAACCCGAAATAGGAGCCCCGCGAACTATTTCGGTGAAAAGGGTTTAAAGTAACATAACAAAACCGAACCTCGGCGTGCGCTTCGCTCGCTCTTGCATCCTACGTCGCCTATCGACCGACTGCAACCATGCAATGTAATTAAAAAAGTAATTATGTAAGTAAAACCACGTAATTCCCAAAAAAAAATACCTTTGACTATATATTTTTTTCATAACAAATCGTTTGACTAAATGTTTATTGTCTAAAGATTGTTTGCTGTAATAAACCATTTGATTAAAGACTAAATGCCTAAATGAAATTATCCTTGACGATATTCTGCCAAGTAAAAATGTTAATAAATGAAAATGTGCTAAAATCATTCCAAACATTGCATTGGTATAAAAAAAGGTTGCTATAATTTGTTTGGGTAGTGAAATTTTGGCAAAACGGCAGGATCCCTTGTCAAAGACCAAGTCAGCGACCCATAGGTCAGAACGGGAAGGATGCAGATGTCCATAATTTTTCGCTTTAGTGTCAAAGGCAGATTTCCTTTCATAAGCTCTTTCACGGACCAGTAGCTCTTCCAGGCATTATTGATTCGTCTTAAGACTTCCTTGTCTTGTCTAGACTGGATATGTGTATAAAAATACATTAATATAAAGAAATCTCCAAGCTTTGTGAAGTTTTAAAAACCGTACGAAACAGGGGCGGGTTGCCAGTTGCATAATAAACAACTACTAGTTATGACATTTATTCGGTTGGTATAAAGTTGTTCGTAAAAATCGAGCAGTACCTCCGACTATTGACGCACTCACTACCTAACTTACCGTATTGTGGTTATGTCATTAGCAACATTTATGTACTAGGAAAACATTAGCTTACTATAGTATACAGTTCTGACGACGCACTCCCTCCCTATCTTGCTATAATGTGGTTATGTCATTACTAACATTTATGTACCAACGCTACATAAGCCTGCTGAAGTTGGTAATACGGGCTGTCCGCAACTCCATATCAATGCACATCTTTTGTTTAATTTGCCCGTTGAAGTATATTGACCCGTGACGCACTCACTTCCTAGTTTTTAGCTATAGTCTTTCACAGTTATTCTACCTCTGACAGCAGCAAACTAACAGAGCAACCATATTATAATTACACTAATATTATAAAGGCGAAAGTTTGTTAGTGTGTGTGTGTGTTTATGTTTGTTACTTCTTCACGCATAGACGGCTGGATCAATTTTGATAAAATTTTGTGTGGAGGTAGCTGACACCCTGGATTAACATATAGGCTAATTCCGATATTCCCACAGGATCGACACTTACGCAGGTCGCGGGGCGCAACTAACAATAATAAAAAAACATCTGCCTAGCCTTTTCCCAACTATATTGGGGTCGGCTTCCAGTCTAACCGGATGCAGCTGAATACTAGTATTTTACATGGAGCGACTGCCTATCTGACCTCCAAAACCCAGTTACTGGGTAATACGATACCCCTTGGTAAGACTGGTTGTCAGACTTACGGGCTTCTGACTACCCGTAACGACTGTCAAAGATCCACGAATGACAGCCGGGATCACCAGTTTAACGTGCTTTCCGAGACACGGAGGTGTCTCGGTATGTAAAGACGGTCACCGATCCACAGACCAACCGCGGCAAGCGTAGCTTAACCTGATCGATCGACCTGTGCGGCTGTTATTATTTAGCCACGACAGAGATGCAAACACAAGAGGTAAAATAACTGTGAAAGATGCATATTGTGTTTATGTAATGACCAACATTGAAGTACCAGGATAACATAAGCCGGCAGCAGTGTACTGACCTTCTGAAGCGCAGCGTAGTTGTGCACATGGTACTGAATGGTACCAGACAGCGGCGAGTCGAGTGGCGCGAGCCATCGCTCGTAGCACTGCGACCACAGCTCCATGCCGGCTACCGACGTGCAAGGTTCTAGCCGACTCAGTTCGGATGCTGACTTGTTTGGCAGCGAAGATTGTGCTGTGAACAGAAAAAACAATAAGTATTGATTTAAAGTAAGCGTATTTGCGCATTTATTAGCGATATTTCGTTAATACAAAATGAACGTTATCTCAATAAACATAGGGTATATCCAAACTAAGACAGACAGAGTTAACTCCGTTTAAATAAACTAAACAGCTGTGTCAAAGTAGCTCAGGAGTCAGGGACTTCAAAGGTCTTGTGTATTTTTTTTAATGTGAATAAATTATTATTATAAAGTAACTCTATCTGTTACCTTTTCATGTATATGTCGCAGCCAACTGGTTTAATTAGCCGTTTAGTTAACCGCCTAGCCTGTTAACAAAACGGCGGCCGTTCAACTAACGGCCTGGATGACGAGCGATGACCAATCACGCGCGAGCCGAATTAGTCGCAGTAACTAAGCCAGGGCACCCTGACCCATTGAGATAGGAAAAACATGGAGAGGCCGCGTTATTCTATACATACATTTGCTTATACAAATATGAGTGAAATATGATTCAGAATACGAAATATCGTTTTGTCTCGTTCTTTCTAATAAGATAATCGTATTTGATAAAAGAGACAACAATATTTTAAGTTGGTGCTCATTTTGGCAACATTTTGACGTGACGTAGTACAATTGTAGGTAAGGTGCCGTATCAGCCATCTTTTGCGACAAGTTTCGTGGTAGTTTTGCTGTCAAATGGTTGTTTACTTTTTGTATTATTGAGATTTGCGAGAAATATACAAGGATTTTACCTTTTAAAACTGCATGCAAATGTTGGAAAACAACAATTCAACATGTCTGTGTGTTGTATTGTGAAGTGTGGTGCAAGAAAGAATGAAAATCAACCTCTAATGTCTTTGCAGAGGTTAATAGCCGGTTTTCATGCAAAAATACATTTAATAATACACATTCGATGATACAGTTGTGACGCGATCATGAATTTATGGCTAAAGTATTGATATTTGGGTTCATTTCCGTATAATAGACCTTTTTAGTATATTTTGTTAATTCATTTGTTTGTTTACAATAATATGTCAAATGGAATAGGGTTGTACCGTTGCCGTAATAGTTTTCTCCGCTGAAACGTCATCGACATATTCTGCGATGTGAACATAAATAATTCTGTGTCTTATTCGGTCCGAGTGACCTTGCAGGTCCGTCCTCTGGTTCACAGCACCGAAATTAAAATATTTTATTTCACATAAACCTACATGGCCACGTAGGAAACGTCAGTAGCTAGGTCATGATCATCATTTCAGCCGAAAGACGTCCACTGCTGGACATAGGTCTCTCCCAAAGGGGGGGGGGGGGGGGTTTGCCATAATCGCCACGCTTGGCAGGCGGTTTGGTGATTACAGTATAGTTTGGTGGTGAAATGCATAGAGAACGCTGCTGCCCATTCTCCGGTACGACCCTTATTCGCCTTTTACGACACCCACGGGAAGTATGGGGTAGTGCTATTCTTTAAGTCCGGCACCACACAGACTGTGGAGTTTCTTGCCAGTGCAGTAGCTAGGTGCACGGTTCCAATTGGTTGCTTCCTATGGGGAAGAACTGGCAAGAAACTCCACAATTTTTACAATGTTTTCTAATTTGTTAAGTACCTGGTACTGATTTATTTTACTAAATAAATAACTCGTTTTTTATTAAATTTATGGACTAACTGTTTCTCTCTTCTCGCCACTGCAGATTTATTACCGAAAAAACTCAGTGAAAGCTGAAGTGACGGTAACAGAGAGTTTTTACATTTGGCACTTACGCTATCAGATGCATTTATAAGTAGGTATCTTATTATATTGCCATTTGTCTTCACAACTGGTTTGTACATATTACATATTGTTTGTACATAATACAGGTTTGTACATAACTATATTTTCTCTGAAAATTCTAACTCTAATAAAAGATTTTCTTTTTTGACATGTATACCTACCGATAAATAGTTCAGTAATTAACCATGAGTCTTTCGTTTCACGCATCACAAAAGATTATAAATAAAGTATTTTTGCACACTTTATTTTTATGCAAAACTATAAAGTTACCGAAAATAAAGTAACAAACGTTATTATAAAGTATGGTTGGCAACCGTAATTACAACTGACTTTAATTTAGTAAGTTATTATGATCCAAACGTAATAACTAGTAAGACTCATAATAGTATCGATACTCGATAATAGTAACACCTATGTTCCTTGATTGACACAACCCTAGCAGTGGCAGCCATTTTATGCGACAAAACGAGTTGTAGGTATGCACCCTTTTTTTGTAGGTATTTCCAGTCCATACTTTTTATGTCAATGCCCTGACCAAATGGGTTAGGTTAGGTTAGAACTGTGATCAACCGCGTGCGAGCCGAGAGAGCGAAGCGAGGCGAGCACTACTTAAAAAGGCCAGGCGGTTAATTAAACGGCTAATTTAACCAGTTTTCTGCGACATATACACGACTAAACTTTGGATTTGGATAAAATTTGCCATACGGATAGAACATGACCTGGTTTCGTGACTTAGGATGCTTCTTATCCATTAGTAGTAAGTTCCCTTGGCATAATTTCCAACCTCCATGCGGGCAAAGCGGCGGAAAAGCGCTAGTTTTATATAACACAAGTTACGCTAATGTTTTGTCAAACACGTCCAGTGATTAGCACAATAGGTTCGGCTATAGAGCCGATATTTGGACAAGCTGCAAAAACACGTAGCTTGCTTGCCAATGGAGTTTTACATTTGAAAAGTAGAGTGCTACAAGGATCATTTGGCGCTCGAATGACGTTAACATGGGTACGTTGTTGGTACAGCCCTTTCACATTTATTTCATCTCTGACAGCAGCATTCTAACAGCAACCTTATTGTGAGGAGAATAAAGATCATTGTGATTTTGACAGACTTATCATTGGCAGGAACCCAAAAGCAACCTTATTAGAATGACAATAAAGACTGTGTGATTTAGACTGTGATTCAAAATCAGAGGTAAAATAATTGCGAAAGGACTGTAAACGTTAGTGAAGTTTATTGAAAAAACAAAATGGCGGCGTTAGTTCGGATTTTGGCCACGCGACAAAGATTCTTGTACAGTTTTACTCACATAGCCTCTGTGAGTGTATGGTATTAGGCTTGACGCCGTACAGCGGGTTGTAGAACAACGCCTTGTCTTGCTCCGAGAACTGCTCGCCCCAGTCCCACACCGGCCTCTGCACGAAGTTCTGTAAAGAATACTTATTTGTGAATATATTGTAGAAACACTAAGGGACTGAGTTTTACGTGACATATTGCCTGAGACTTGAGTAGTAATAGATTTAAGTGTTAATGATTTTTGCAACCGGTAATAATTTTGAGAATCTCCGATCATAATTTTACATCTAAAAACGCGTGTCTGTGATAAAGCCGGCCGCCAGCTTTGAACATTTGAAGACTTTGCAGGACGGGGTCGCAAAGAGCACAGTGTGTGTTCACACTTTACATACCTTACGATACGAACTTATGAAGCAATGGATCAGCAATTTGGTGCTGCTCGAATAGGTGTAACATTAACTTGCTGAAACGCAACTATACCCAGTTGTAAATAAAACCTACTTTACCTTTGCTACAGCCAGCTCTCGATCCCGCGCGCAGTTGAACAGGAACGTGTCGAAGATGTGGTTATGTGCGCAGTCCCACAGTGTCGTTAGATATGTTTCTGTGAACTGGAAGTCTGCCGGGAACTGCTGCAGTAGCTGCCACACGCAGTCCAAATATAGGAGCAGTACTGGCGCAGTTTGGGCGGTGGTCGTGTCCTTAGCGGTCGTGTCTTTAGGGTTGCCCGGACGGGGGAGACCGAATCTGAGGAGTTGAGACTGGAGTGAGTTTTGTTGTTTTAATGTGGATCAAGCAGGCACTTTTTTTTTTCAAAACGGTGAAGGAAAACATCGTGAGGAAACCGGCATGTCCTAGAACATCGACAACCCGCACTGGGCCCGCGTGGTGGATTACGGCCCACTCCTTCTCATCGAGAGGAGGAGGATTATGATGTTAGTACTTACCATTTTTTGTTACGTAATCTGTATAAATATTTTGGACAACTTGCCTGCAGATATTTAACATTCGAAATAAAGACATAAGGAAACAACAAATTAGAATCAGGATAATTACGTTAATACTTATTTAAGGCAACTTTTTCCTGTCACTATTATTTGATATGACTAACATTACAAAAGGATGAGCTTTAGATACACAAGCTACCAGGAACACATAGATGCATGGTAGTGCTCAAATATTGCGGATCATCGAAATAGGTCCTATAAATACCAACTACGGCAAATCCAAAGGCGGGTTAGGATTTTAACAGGCTATGCATGCATATATTTTCGTTCGCATGGAGATTCGCGGGCGTTTTGGGGGACTGTCTTTTGTAATTTTTACCTAGTTTGAATAATTGAATTTTGATTTTGTATGCATGTATGTTCATTTGTTCCCTCATGGAAATTTAAGAAAGAGATTTGTTACGAAACTCTCGGCGATAGCTGGTGTTCAACGAACAATTAAGCTCTGTGATGATAGACCGAGTCATTTCAAAATCAAATCTAGGTTTAACTTTCTTATGGGTCAGCTGAGCTTGAATGTGCCTAGAGACCGTCGGCTAGAGTTCAAAATTATATACCTTTCTCGATCAAATCCAGTCGAAACAATAAACATTCCAATATCCGTATAAGATGTAATGACTTATTTTACAGTAGCGACCTTCTTAATGTTTTTTGTGGTAAATGAGGTGCTTTAAAGAGAAATATCTTTCATATAATATAAAGTAACGTGTTTTAAAACCAAAACTATAATGTAGTAACGTTGTCGTAGTTGAGTTTTAGTTTTTAACTTTCTTTTTTATTTGGACTTAAGGAAACTACAAAATAGAATCGGGATAATTAAATTATTAATAAATAAGGTAACTTTTTCCTGTTTATTATTTTATATGACTAACATTATGAAAGGATGAGCTTAGATACATAAGCTACCAGGAAATCATAAATGTATGGTAGTGTTAAATAATTGCGGAACGGTAAAGCAGTGTGTTGTGTGCTATTGTGCTAGATCGAGATAAATTAAAGTTTTTTTTTTTATAAATGGCATCTCGCAGGCCAACCTAGTAAGTTTCCGGCTGTTTAACCGGGCTGGCCTGTGGATGCCTCAATAAATTAAGGCCTCCAGCTAGAGCTTAAAAACATAAAAACTAAGCAACTATATTTGAATTAAAATTTGAGATAATTTTCAGGTTATGGAATAACAAACTGCATGTCATACTTAACAAAATTCAAAAACCAGAAACTCATTAGGACCTTCATTCTTGACCATGATTTGCTATAATTTTGAGCATCATTTTTGTTACAAATGGTCACTCAAAAACCAACTTAGAATACTTTTTACTAAAGTAGGAGGAGTGGGGTACGGACCTCGGCTTAGGGCGTCCCTGGGGGTGGGGCAGCGAGGGTCAGGCTGGATCGGATTAATATTATTTTACATCTCTCATATTCGGTAAGTGGGTCCTTATTACCCCCAAATGGGGGAGGCCTATGTCCAGCAGTGGACGTCTATCGGCTGAAACGACGACCCCCAAATGGGGCTTGTAGGTGACCAATAAGCGCTCTAGGGTAATAATGTAGCTAGAAAAGCCCTAGGGCGGTAAGTAATTAAAAAAAAAACTTCACTCTTTCAAACAGTTCGCGTACATCTAACCATCATACTGGCAATAGACATCATGAATTCAGCCCAATGACAAAAGAGGTCGCTTCGCTGTTCAGCCTTGTCTTCGTATGAGTATAATAGTCATCAATTTTAAATATCGAACGGCGAAGCTCAATTTCATTCTTGAAAAAAATTTTAACTAATAAAATGTTTTATTCTTGTAAAGCCAGTTTTCTTCTACTAACCTCACAATCGAGATGTAAAGCAGAGTAGTTAGCTCGGGTGTAAGCATCAATTGCACCCTCGAACTATAGGCGCCCTCGCTGTGCTCGTGCGCCTAAATATCTCGGGCTGCAATTGATGCCTTACAACCCTTGGCTACTAACCTACTATAAACTTTAGCACGTGCTTGATAATCATTATAATTATAAATAAGCATTATTTACCAAGTTCGTGCTGTAAACTGTGCTTTAATTAAAGTAAAGTGTCAAACAAATTCATACAAGTTACCAGGACCATATAAATGTGTAAGAGTACTCACCTGTCACAGAACGGGTGTCCGAGCGCGATCCATTCTTTTTGTATAAGAGACTGGAAGCCTGATATCGTCCTGAAGTGAGGGTCGACTAGCAATTGAGTGAGGCATGATACCACGGAAGAATAGTCTACGCCGTCACCTGAAACATAAGGAATATTTCGTTAACGAATTAGTATAATAATATCGGTGTTTGTTTAGAATTATTTATAAACAAAAGTTTGAAACAACTAGTAGGAAAACAGGAAATCGTAGAGCGAGTATTATTTTTTGTTAAGAGCGTTTACGCCGTAGGGCATTTCATACAAACTTTCAAGTCCTTGTTTTTCGAAATTAATGAGCAGATTTTAATGAAACTTCATACGCATAAGCAGGATACAAAGGCCTAAATAGTTAGTAGAAAACATTTTTTAAATGTCTTATTTAAATAAAGATAACTGAAAATCTCTGTTTCTATGGAAAGTTTAAAATTTAAAATCGGTCTAATTTGGCTGTAACACTATTTTTCGAATATGTTCTCTATTAACTTTTTAGACCTTTGTATCCTGCTTATGCGTACGAAGTTCCATTAAAATCGGTTCATTAATTTCAAAAAACAAGGGCTTGAAATTTTGTATGAAATGCCGTACGGCGTAAACGCTCTTAAAAGCCTTTACGCCTCTGAAATAATCACACCATGTCCAACACAGATAGCCGCGCATTTAAACACCCGCGTGAAGCCCCTACTATTTTTCCATGTCTCCAAAGAAAACGAAATACTCCGTCATGGGGTCTCATTGCGAAGAAAGAAAAAATAGTTCAAAAAAAGCCTCAATAGATGGCGTTATATGTATCGATTTGTTTTTGAAGTTTGTGTATCTGTTTAAATTTGACCATAGAAAAAGTATATCCTTGTTTTTAAAAATCCCCTTATAACAAAAAAAAGGAATAATGGGCTCCTAGTTCCAAATTCCATGATTTTAACAAATCAATGTTTGCTCACTCATTTAATGTTTATTTCCTCCAATATAGATGGCGTTGTTTTCATTTTCTGAGTTTTACTACACAGCTCAATATTAGAAAGATGTTTATTGAAGAAAAGCCTAAGTACATTCTAAAGCAATATTATATAACTGAGTGGCTATGCTAAGCACAATACATTGAAACCCTGATCTCTAAACTAGGGGTGACCCTGTATCTTAGAGATCAGTGTCCCTCCGCAGCAAAGTCACAAGCCAATATTTGTAACTCATTGGCACTTGAAAAGGTATTTCTTTACATATTTAAAAAAATAAAAAGAGAAACAAAAATATAAAAATAAACCTTTAAGTAAATAAAATATTTATACTTATTATTCTCATTTACAAATTATGTGTGACTGTGGAGTAAGTGTGTTTGTGTGGGGGGGGGGGTAGGCGTGTGTGTGTGTGTGTGTACGCTACGCGTGCGTGCGTGTGCGTGCATGGTGAGTGGGTGTGCGTGTGTGAGGGGGATTATGTGTAAGCGTAAGTATACTTAATTTGAAATGAAAAGTATTACATATATTTCACACATTACCATTTACCATATCTATTTTGATAGAATTAAATATTTATTAATAAAAAGCAAAATATATTTAGATGTGTAGAAAATATATCTGTGTTAACTTTTGGCATATCTATAGGCCTTGAAGCCATGTCAGAAACATTACATAAAAAAAAGAAATTTTTGTTGTTTTCAAGTTCAACTCAAGGACCATATATTTACTCTAGTTTCAACTTTGAAATCAACGACACGATGACGACGAAGTCTTTTCACATCGCTTTGTTTGAGTTTTCGTACCCCACGTATATAGTGACCTGGACATAAATCGGATATTGACACGGCTTTCTTTCTCGATCGACTTTTGGCACGTAAACGGACTCTGACTCTGCTGTTATTACGATTGACATTGGCTTTCCCACCTCGGACACTGGAAATTAAGTAACATTTATGACGACCCGGCTTGTGTTAAAGGACAAGATTGGCAGGCAACTTTTAATTGTTTGATGTCTAATAGGACCAATATGCGTCAAACATTGTTTGACGTACTGTCTTTATATTTTTTTACTAACTTTTATGTAGTTAACTTTGACGTATGTATCTATCAAATAACAAATGAAAGAAACAACCAGTCTTCTACGAAACCAACAGGATCGCAACTCTGTCCGTGTCAGTCCGCTCTTCGAATAAGGCGTATAGAAGCTCGAGTGCAATCTCGTTAAACTCGCGAGATCTCGCCCTTTTTTCGTCCGAAATCAATCTCGCTAAAAAAAAAGCTGAAATCTCGGGATAACGAGATTGCATCCCCAAATATTGCTACTTAGTTAAGTAATAACAGCTTGTAATTAAAGTAAAATGTTTTCTACACACTCGAAACTGACTCTGTTAAAAAAATAACTCTCCCTTCTTAAAATCATCTAATTTGCAGCAAATACCTAATCATTTCAAGAGCTGGGTATTTCGATCTTATAAATTTAAGTGTAATAATTTGCGTTGACGTTTGACGCCGAACCTAACAAATAACTAAGTCTGCCGGAAAACATGTCCGTTTCAACCGCGCGGCCACCTCATAATATTTGATGAAACTTTGCCAGGAATTAGTGCTAATTTGTTACTTTAAACACCTCTTTTCGTGAATTTCTTACAAAAAAAAAATAAGTCACTATGACAAATAATAGTTGGCCGCTAGAACCGCCACTTGCCGTAGTCATCGCCCGTGATTACACAGAAACTATATAATACAGATAGACGAATGATGCATCAAAAGAAAGGTCTTAATTTGTTCAATTTGTTACAAACATAAAAAACGTCAAAACGTAAATAAACAAAAAGTAATGCAATATTTAGTTTTCAGGTTACGAGTAGGTAGGTATATCACCATAAATATCAAATTAATAGAGGCTAATGTGTATGGGCAATTAGTTACTAATTTGTTATAGAAAAAAATACTAGAAAGTAAGTTCAATAATTTGTTAGAGTCGATTTTAGTTGGCCGCTCGGACGGCAATATGCCTAAAATACAAAATGGCGTTTATCTCGTTATTAAAAGTAGGTTTAAGCTTAGTTAAAGGACTAATCGACGGGTAACGTGACCTAGTTTGGATAAATATGGCGAATATAACTGTAGCATTCATATTTTATAAGATATTTACAAAAAAAAACTGTAGTACCTATGAAACCGTATGAGAGTAGGGTGATCATGAATTTTCACAATGAAGTGAGACTGAATGGTGATTATTGCAATGTTCGATATTCATATCTTATTTTTTTAGGGCGAGTGCTTATATAAATACCTACATTTTATGTTAAGGCATCCTCTGGCATACTTTATAAAAGTAAAAGTCACAAATCGATTAAAAGTACTTTATTCAAAATCAAAACAAAGGCAAAAAAAATCAAGTAATAAAGTCAACAAGATAAATATAAAGTCTTTATTGACTAACATAATACTTATAAATTAACTGACACGAATATATGACACAGATATATTTTCTTAGAGGTACCTACTTATTATTTCAATTTTAAAAGAATTGTCGTCGTAACAAAAATATGTATTGTTATTTAAAAAATAACATTTATAGTGGCCTATTTTTGTGCCTGGTATAAATTCTATAGTATCTACCAACTAATAAATAATAATTATCCTTAATGTTAATAGTAATCGGCAGTTCAGTGAGTAAAACTGAGTCTGCAGCTCCGATTAAATCAAATGTTATGATCTCGCCTAACTTAAGTTCACCTTTCAACTGTGTGTCACATTTTTTTTTTTCACAATTTTTTTAAATAACAATACGTTAATTTATAAATATTATGTTAGTTTATAAAGATTTTATATTTATCTTGTTGACTTTTATTACTTGATTTTTTGCCTTTGTGTTGATTTTGAATAAGTAAAGAAATTTTAATCGATTTGTGACTTTTATAAAGTATGCCACAGGATGCCTTAACTTAAAATGAATTTACACAGGGTTACTTTTCAAAGACCAGCCAAATTTAAAAGTGTGGTACAGACCATCACACTGAACAATTTTCTCCATGGGACCAACATCGTAATTGCGAATAAAAATTCAGCCATCCCATACGTTTAGGTCGAGTAGGTATTGAAGTTTTCTATGGGACAGTTGATACATTTTTCGCGATTAAGATATGGATCCCATGGAGAAAGTTGTTCAGTTTGATGGTCTGTAGCATACCCTACCCTTAAATTTGGCTGGTCTTTGAAAACTAACCCTGTATAAGCACTCGCCCTAAAAAAATAAGATATGAATATCGAACATTCCAATAATCACTACCTATTCAGTCACACTTCATTGTAAAAAATCATGGTCACCCTACTCTCATACGGTTTCATACTACTGTTTTTTGTAAATATCTTCTAAAATATGAATGCTGCAGTTATATTCGCCATATTTATCCAAACGAGGTTACGTTACCCGTCGATTAGTACTCTCTAAGCTTAAACCTACTTTTAATAACGAGATAAACGCCATTGTATTTTAGGCATATTGCCGTCCGAGCGGCCAACTAAAATCAACTCTAACAAATTATTGAACCTACTTTCTAGTATTTTTTTCTGTTTATTCGCTGTAACAAATTAGTAACAAATTGTCCATACACATTAGCCTCTATTAATTTGATATTTATGGTGATATACCTACCTACTCGTAACCTGAAAACTAAATATTGCATAACTTTTTGTTTATTTACGTTTTGACGTTTTTTATTTTTGTAACGAATTGAACAAATTAAGACCTTTCTTTTGATGCATCATTCGTCTATCTGCATTATGTAGTTTCTGTGTAATCACGAGCGATGACTACGGCAAGTGGCGGTTCTAGCGGTCAACTATTCTTTGTCATAGCGTCTTAGTTTTTTTTGTAACAAATTCACGAAAAGAGGTGTGTAAAGTAACAAATTCGCACTAATTCCTGGCAAAGTTTCATAAAATATTATGAGGTGGCCACGCGGTTGAAACGGACATCGGAAAACATGTACCTACCTAGCTGTACCATTACTACGCTCAAGAAATCATGCGCTATCGCAAGGCATGCATGAAAGAACGTGAATTTATTATTGCCGAGTCGAGTGACTGACGACGTAAGCTTCAAGGTCACAGGGCGACTTTAGTTTTGTAGTACAAAAGTACAGTATGGTTTTAACGCCATCTATTGGTGTTTGTGTAAAATAACTGCTCGCGGCCCACAAGCTAGCGAGTCAACGCTGCTAGCACCATCTAGCGGCGACGTGAGTGAAACAAGCCGGACTCAGCCAATTTAGAAAATAAGCCGAATAGGCCGAAGAAATGACGTAGTTACGGCGGTCACGTTTCTTTGTATGGGATGGGGTATCTGTACGCTAGTATTATATTATCTGTGACTCCGTATAGCAGTGAACTTGGGCATATCATCATCATCATCTGCTCAGCCTTTTCCCAACTATGTTGGGGTCGGCTTCCAGTCTAACCGGATGCAGCTGAATACTAGTATTTTGCATGGAGCTGAGGAGCCCGTGGCTAAATAATAACAGCCGCTCAGATCGATCGATTAGGTTAAGCTACGCTTACCATCTTTACATACCGTGACCCCTCCGTGCCTCGGAAAGCACGTTAATCGTTCGTTGATCTTTAACAGTCGTTACGGGTAGTCACAAGCCCGAAAGTCAGACAACCAGTCTTACCAAGGGGTATCGTATTACCCAGTAACTGGGTTGTGGAGGTCAGATAGGCAGTCGCTCCATGTAAAATACTGGTATTCAGCTGCATCCGGTTAGACTGGAAGCCGACCCCAACATAGTTGGGAAATGGCTAGGCAGATGATGATGACATGCGAGCGACTGCCTAAACCCAATTACTAGGTAATACGATACCCCTTGGTAGGACTGGTTGTCAGACTTTCGGGTTTCTGACTACCCGTAACGACTGTCAAAGGTCTACGAATGACAGCCGGAACCAACGGCTTAACGTGCTTTCCGAGCCAGATAGAGTTCTTGATATGTAAAGATGGAATATGAATATATGAAACAATATATAATAATAGTATACAGGGTGTCCCAGAAATCGACGTCAAGCTGGAATCGGGTGATAGGACAAATCATAATAGTTACCAGAAAAATATAAAAAAAATCTTAGTTATGTATTTTTTAAATTACAGTAATTTCTTTTTTTTTTTTGCGAAAAATGTACACCCTGTGATGGTTTTTTAGCTCCTATAGCTACAAATCTTTAGTTATTTCCGATTTTGTTTTTGTGTAATCTTGAGTAGTACTTGAGTAACCTGTTGTTTTAAATTCTTAGCTAACTGCTCGAACTTAGAAGAAAATGTAACATTTATCCGAACCAAGAATAAAAAATTAATACTTTGCCCAACTTTAACTGACTGTACTGAAAAAAAAAGTTACTACGCCAGTTTGGCAAGTAACCTTAAAAGTAAATAAAAAATAAGGATTCTAAAATGGTATAGCACTTGCTACATTATTTCTTAGATTACAGGAAAAAAAAATTTCATTAAGAATCCCAGTTTTGAAAAAATACTTTGTCTACTAAAAATGATTTTAGTGTAACCAAAGCTTGCCTTGAGCGTAACTAAGATTCTAGTTTTAGCGAGAGGAAGAATCATTCCATGAAGTGTGAGTGAGACAGATAGTGAAGCTTGTGTAACCAAAGCTTGCCTTGAGCGTAACTAAGATTCTAGTTTTAGCGAGAGGAAAAATCATTCCATGAAGTGTGAGCGAGACAGATAGTGAAGCTTTCGAGTCATACTTTTAGAAATTTGAAATTTTTTGAATAAAAAAAAAAAATACTCAAAAAAAATTCTGAAAAAACTGAAGATTTGTAGCTATAGGAGCTAAAAAACCATCACAGGGTGTTCATTTTTCGCAAAAAAAAAAGAAATTACTGTAATTTAAAAAATACATGACTAAGATTTTTTTTATATTTTTCTGGTAACTATTATGATTTTTCCTATCACCCGATTCCGGCTTGACGTCGATTTCTGGGACAGCCTGTATATATAATATATATATGAACTTGGGCGTATTATAAACCTGTTAGCGCGATTTTGAATGCTTCTGTAGCGTATGTGCTTAAAATTTGCCAAGATTGTACTCGGTACCACTATAACTGATTGAATGTTGCACATACGTCCCATTGTCGGATATTAGCTCGATTTTGGTATATAAAATTACCTTCTTGTAAGACAACGGTGACGTTGTTAGATAGATGTTGCGCGGCGTCTTCAGCGAACGCGATGCAGTTGGCGACGTAGCGGAGCCACCGGCTTGCATCCAGGATCGAGTAGTATTGGGAGTCTTGCATCTATAATGAAGGAGGAAGTAGCTTTAGAGCACAGTTTTGTTGCCTTAAATCTTTTATCGTATCAGCCAAACAATCTGAGGTCTTACTTAAAACTTTAAAGTCATTTGATTGGTTGAAAGAATTGATGGATCTGGCTTTTGGTTTTAAACTTAATCACGCTAATATTATAAAGGCGAAAGTTTGTGAGTGTGTTTATATGTTTGTTACTTCTTCACGCTCAAACGGCTGGACCAATTTTGATAGAATTTGGTATGGAGGTAGCTGACACCCTGGATGTTAATCCAGGGTGTCAGCGGGATAAAAAGCCTATATGTTAATATAGGCTTTTTATCCCGACATTCCCCCGGGATCGAAACTTATGCGGGTAAAACCGCGGGGCGCTGCTAGTAATAATATAAATGTTTGCAAGCCGAATGGTGAAATATGGTTGAGCTTTAAGGTATTATAACACATTATGTCATCATCTGCCTAGCCTTTTCCCAACTATGTTTGGGTCGGCTTCTAGTCTAACTGGATGCAGCTGAATACCAGTATTTTACATGGAGCGACTGCCTATCGGACCTCCAGAACCCAGTTACTGGGTAATACGATACCCCTGGTAAGACTGGTTGTCTGACTTTCGGGCTTCTGACTACCCGTAACAACTGTCAAAGATCGACGAATGACAGCCGGGACCAACGGCTTACTGTGCTTTCCGAGGCACGGACACATATGTATTACCCATATTTACAAAATAAATGTATATTGTATTCTAGTTTTTGGGAATGCTTGAGTCAGGCTTGTTTGTAAAGGCTGGTATTTAATACTTTAACTGTAAATCCCCTTTTTTCAATCAAAATATTCGAAATTACCACCAAAAATACTGAATTGCACACTAAATTTGCTCATCAAATAAATCAATTATACTATACTGTTAGATCTTTAAAGCTTAACTGTTTTACTGAATGACGATCTGTTAACAAAAAGTAAATCATAGTGGCCGAGAAAAAAAATCCCAAAGTTTTTTTTTTTAATCTATAATAATATGTGGTTAGGCGTAGTCGACGGAGCACCGCTTCGCGGGGCCCCTATTTCTGTCTACAGGGTTTAAAGGAACCTAACACGAAGGGGATGACGGGGGACATCCCCTTCGAACCTAACCTGTCCGAGTCGGGGTGCCCCAAGTCCCGAGCTCGCTCCGCTCGCTCTTGTATCCTAAGTTGTCATTACAAATGTGTTACTTTTGTATATGATGTTGGTTTATTTGATATGCAGTAGGTTATTAGTGGAGAAATTTTGTTTGCTTAAATTTCTAAATAGAGGTGCAGTTAAAAATTCCCCGTTTGTAAATAATAGCTCATGCATAATCAGCCTAATTATTCCCACTGGTGGGATACAGGCCTCCTCTCTGCAAGAAGGAGTGGACCATAATCCACCACGCGGGCCCAGTACGGGTTGGTAGATGTCACATGTTTTCGAATTGATTGGTTCTAGGACATGCCGGTTTCCTCACGATGTTTTCCATCACCGTAATAATAATAGCTTATAGCGAAGTAAAAATGTCAGCGATTTTTTCTACCTAGGACGGACATAAGTTTCTTGAATGAAAACCACGAGAACTCACCATTATCATCTTCTTACACTTATCCCATGTTACTTGGGGTCGGCGCATAACGTTTTCTTCTTCCATTCTCCCCTATCAACCGTCATGCTATCATCCACTCCCTTCTCTTTCATACATTCCTCAGTCAATCCATCCATCTTTTCTTCGGCCTTCCTCTCCCTCTCCATCCATCAACATGCATATTCATCACTCTTTTATTCACTTGCCACATAAAGAACTCATAAACAATAATATATTTAAGTTGCCTACAATGTCAAAAACAAACAAATAAACCGCACGTATTCCTGGATAAGGATAAAAGGAAATAGTGAAGCAATTCATTCATAAAACCATAACAAGACAAAATACAAGGAAAATGCGTTAATTTAGATGCGGTAACCACAAAGTATATATTGTTTGAGAAGTGTTTGAAGGCGGTTTATTTATCTATTTCTTGGAACAGCCTACCGTAAGACTGTTGACTATGTATGTATACTATGTTCTTTGAGTGATTGATTAATCTTGGCTATTTCTTCAGCTGAATATAATTATCGTCACTGGAAAGGAGAACATGCTAAAGCTCTATTTGGGCCAAAATTAGTTATATAGGTAATAATTATATCGTTGGATTAGATTTTTTTTAAACAATTTTCAACAATTTTTTTAGACAATTGTAGCCAATTAAAATTGGCTCAGAATGTCTTGAAACCTAAACAGATCGACGCAGAAAAAAATATCTAATCCAACGATATACAGGTTGAAATTGAAAACATGCGACAAACCGAAATGGGAGATTGTACTCATCATTATGAACAACTTTTACTAAGGGACCAAAGTTGCAATCGCGAAAACAAAATCAGCTGTTCCCTACATTTTGACGAGTTATGCGAACATAAATGTAGGGAACAGCTGATTTTGTTTTCGCGATTTCAGGTTTGGTCCCTTAGTAAAAGTTGTTCATAATGATGAGTACAATCTCCCATTTCGGTTTTGCGCATGTTTTCAATTTCAACCTGTATTATATTTAACTCATTTTGGCCCAAATGGCGCATTAGCGTTTTCACCTTTCCAGTGACATACACGATGATATACACGGTGGCGGGGATATCGAGCAACCGGGGACATGGCGGGAATATCGCGTTACCATGGATCCATTACACGATTCTGAAAATTAGGTGTTCCATACATTTTGACCGCGAAGGTATTACATTTTTCTATGGAACAGCCGATTTTTTCGACATTTGTAAGGCTTACGAAGGGCCGATGCCAACTCGCAGAGACTCTTAGGCGCCGTCTTATTGTCAACGCTCGCACGATGATGCGATGCGATTTCATCGTGTGATGAAACCGCTCGCACGATAATAAATCGTGTGTCCTGTTTTGGAGCGATGCGATCACGTTCGAAAAGGCTATTAACAGAGATGCATAGCTTTTGCTGTCGGGCAATATTTCTTTAATCGTAAATAGCATTAAAAAAAGGAAAACGTGGACCACATAATATACTCTATAAAAACAGAAATCAGCACAATCAGTGTTTCAACGTACGGAAAGAAGAAGATTTTTACAAATATTTGTCTATGTCATCAGATACATTTGATTGACATCTGTAATGGAAGATTGGTGTTCCCTTGCCCCTTCTCTCCACTTGGCCGCGCGAGTGCCATTAGGACATTCAGTACTGATCAGTATGTTTGATCGGACGATCCGGTGCGTCGATGGTCGAAAACTAGACAATTTAGTCGCATCGCATGATCGTGCAACCTTCAATAGGACATTCAGTAGATATCAGTATGTTTGAACGCACGGTCGCACGATCATTTTCGTCGGACGCACGCATCGTCGCACGAGCGATGACAATAGGACGGCGCTTTAGACTATTTTAAATAAAACCCCCGGTATTATGGTTGTTTTTCGGTATTTTACTTTTAGGCATTATATGATCTCGATACGTTATCGTAATTTAGTTATGATGATAATTCTTGAATGTTAACCTACAATTACGATTTTATATCTAATCTATATCCAGTCTTAGGACCACTTGCACCAACTCATTAAATAATAATCGAGTTTAATACATCGTTCTGTTTCTGATAATAGTTTGAAGATGATAGAGATGAAATGATGTTTTAAATATGTTTAGCGCTAATGCATTTAGTGTTTTGTGGTGTAAGAGGGCCTTAATGTTAGGCAGGTGTCAGGTTTTTATAGAAAACTAGCTGCGCCCCGCGGTTTCACCCGCGTAAATGTCGGTCCCGTGGGAAAATTGGGATAAAAAGTAGCCTATATATTAATCCAGGGTGTCAGCTACCTCCGAACAAAATTTTGTCGAAATTGGTCCAGCCGTTTGAGCGTGAAGACGTAACAAACATATAAACACACACACACACACACACACACACACACACACACACACTCACACACACTCACAAACTTTCGCCTTTATAATATTAGTGTGATGTGATATTGGTGTTGTGTGACTGTTTTAAATGTTTCTGAATCTTATTGTTACTTACCCAAAACTGTCCAAGCGTGGTCGGTGTGCACAATTCAACAAGTTTCTTGTACGAGGTCTGTAGTGTTGCGAGCGGTGGGAGTATGCCGGGGCCGCCAGCATTCGTGAACGTATTGCCACAGAGGTATAGAACGTGGGGCGGCGTCAACTTCGGGTGGGAGCGACGCACCTGGAATATAGACTTTATGTTAGTGGGATAAGGTGGAATTTTGATTGTCGTTTTTTAGTGGTTTGGGTGTTTTCCAGGTTTGGATGTTAGTGTATGTGAGATTTATATTTGTAAAAACCGATGGATGACACAGGAGATATTCTCAGTATTTTTTTTATATAAACATCAGTCCTATATTTCATGAAGGGTTAAACAGAGATGTACCTATAGTTTACCAAATAATTTTCAAGACTTACCGCTGACAATGTATAAAAAAATACTTTTCAAACTACTACTATTTAAAATATATTATATCAATAAGGACTGTTTAGAAGGCAAGTCGTCAATAGAGGCTGTAATTTGTCAGCTAGATTAATTGACATCGCTAATTGTGAATATAAAGTATTTGCACGCCCTGCTATGGTAGGATATGCTGAAACAAATTTACTGTAACCCCTTATATATGTATACTCTAGCAAAAATTGTATTTTTTTTTTTTGCACCCTCGTTTCGCCAGGTCCCATTGTAATAGGGATTGTTTATTTTTTTTAACTTTTAGTTTAACTATCGTCAACACAACACATTCATTGGATTGGCGCTCAATAAATTTATTTATTTATAAAAGAACAGTATATTTCTGTATAAATGTTCTGCGAGTTCAATAACTTTTGTACAAGTTTATTGTTTATTTTCCGCGTGTGACGACAAAAGATTACGTGTTTTCCGTAACGTCCACGACGCTTCGACTTCAAGCGGATATGATGACTGGCCTATAAGTGTTTTAAAGCAACAAATTAAAGTTCTTGCGCTACCTCTGTCAGACTTTTTCAATAAGTGTTTCGATGAAGGAATTTTGTGGTCTCGAGGCGGTCCCATTGTCATCAAGTTGGAATCTGATGAGAGGATCCCATGGAAATCGAGGGAAACTCTCAAATTTTATAGGCAAAGCTATAGCGATTTGGGTATTTTTTAAACCAACTTGAGCATTTACTCTCGGAAATCATCATTTGGTAAAGTGGAACTGATGATGAAGACCACAGATGGCCATCGGATCTACTCAATGATAAATATTTCACGGGTTGCGATTTGATTACCTTAATATGGTTGCTAAGCATTTTATTCTCGTCACAATGCGAATGGTGAAATGGAGCTGATGGTGAAATACCAGGAGAACTCCTCAACAATTAACGTTCCTGCATCGAAAGCAATATTTTGTAAAAGGCGTTGAGCAAGTTGATACTATGCCATTGTAACTTAGATAAATTATAAGCAGACGCACTAAAAAGCGAGAAATAAAAACTTTTTAACAAAAAAAAAACGATTTCTAAAAAAAACTATAAAGTGAAAAATAACTTTAATTTCGGAAGTCGGTGGCAAAAAACTGAAATACAGATACAAAGACACCGAAGTCGTTTTTTTTGTTTAAAAGTATTTTAATGAAGTTGAATTGTTAATGATGTCGCCCGTCTTTTATTTGACGACCAAAAATCCCTAATGTATGTTCTGGAAGACTGATGAAAATGTAAACAAATGTATAAGAAATTATACTTGTGAATGCCAATTTGTAGCGCCACTACCAAATAGAGTGCTTTGATTTGAATACTTTAACCCGAAATTCTAATTTGAAATATCCTTAAAGACATTTTTCATTTGACAATTGAGGTTTATAACCTCAATTTTCGTCGATGATTTTTCAATAAAAATAATTGTTGGAAAAATTGGTGAGATTAAAGTTAAAACCTTCTAAATAAAGATTAATGTGTTACTAATTCCTTATAGTGTAATCTCGTAATAATTTAACCAAAACACTTGACACTTAAACACCTTGTTTACACTTTCATCAGATACTTTTGAAACAGACTATACATGAGTTTGATTTTAATCAATAAAGCTTTTATTCACATACCTGTTCCAACAACACACTCTCCGCCGTCGCCGACTGTTCAGTACTCAACAACTCCCCACTCCTCAACAACGCAGCTCCTTCAGGCCTCCCCCACACCCAAATAGGAACTCTCCCCGACCGGAAATGACGCGCTGACTCCATCAAGTTATAATCCAACACAGAACTAGGCACTATTAACGTCTCTCCAGCAGTTAACATGAACGCATCAGAAGTTCCATTTATACAAGTGATTCTCCAATGAGGACATTCACACCGATCGAGTTCCCTCTTCCAGTCGCCTGGGCGTTGGAACATGTTCATGTCTGAGGGGAGCGTGGGGTAGTATGGCTCTCTGTACTCGAAGGCAAAGAGGAGGTCGTGCCGCTTTGGAAAAGCGTGGTGCATTAGTGCGAGGCCTATCTTTCGGCCGTTGTCGATCGGTGAGTTGGCGAAGCTGAATGTTAGGACCTTCATGTTCTGGAATGGAAAGAGATTTTATTATTTTGGTGGTTTGTAGTTTTTTTGCAGATCTGTTGGTGTCGGGTTCCTGTAAAAGTAAACGTGTCTGTAGTTTGCACAGAGAGATCTTCTTCTAAACTCTGTATACCATTTATTACCTGTATACCTGTTATTCAATTTATAGATGGTTTTTGGGTGACAATATTTTTTATATTACTTTGTTCGTTTGACTCATAATCGCAGATAGGTTTTGAAGGTAATGCCATGTTTGAATTAAACAAAAATGCATCATCATGCACCTCTGATGTCATCATGCACGCCGAACATGGTAAACAAAATAATACCTATAAAAATTTCCTTAAAAATATTTATGGCTTAAAATCATTAAATTTAAATTATCTGCCCATAACCAAATTGTAATCAATATCTTCATTTATTTATTCATTCATAAAACAATTTACATTGTGTTTGAACATTATCTTGCCGAAAAAAGTAAATGAGATACATTTCCAACTAATTATAATCGATAAAATAAGATATTCGTATGCAATCAAAATCTAATTAGATATAATAAAAGTTCTTTAATCACTTTTTACTTTATAAACAACATTCCCTATGTAAAAATCTAAACTATTTAACAACGACTGGTCTAATTTGTTACTTGTCCACTCGCTAACCATGTGACATTGAGCCCCGCGCTAATCTGATTAGATAGTGACCCAAACAGATTGCCACAGTAACGCATCTGTACCAAATATATGTATTATCTGTGTATACAGCACATATCTGTGTTTTATGTAAATACTAGCTTCTGCCCGCGACTTCGTCCGCATGAAATTCGTACTTTCCTCTTATAATTTCGAAAATGTATGTTTATGATTTTTATCATTTATTTAGATATAAATAAGTATTCGGGCTAATTTTTTAGCTTATAGCTCAAAGGGATCAGATTTTTCAAATAAACTGTATCCCAGCTTTTTACTCCCCCAGGAGAATAATTTTGAAAAATCGTTTGGGATGTGATCATAACTTGACTCAAAGACCCATACCCATTTTCGAGTTAATGGAAGCAAGCAGTAGAATTTTCCACCTTTGTAGGAGTACATTTTTGAAAAACCCTAAATCACTTTTTTAAGTATTTTTTGTTTTAGTAGTACCGAGTTTCGAGTTAATCCGACAGCGGGTTAAATATTTTTCTAATCCATCAACTTTGTCACCCCCCCCCAAATCCTTTGTGAGGGATTTTACAAACTAAAAGTGACAATCTTTATTATTTACTGACCCAAATACCTATTGCCAAGTTTCTAATTTATTAACCAAATGAATTAGAGTTTTCATATAAACTGTATCCCCTCTTTCTATCCCCATAGGGGTGGAATTTTGAAACATAATCTAGATTATTTATACCAATTTTCAAGTTAATCAAGCCTCATAATAAAATTCTGCCCTGTGAAATTGATTACCCCTCTTCACCCCATTAGCGGTAGATTTTCAAAAACCCTGAACCACTTTATTATTTATTTTGGTCTTAGATAGGTACTGAGTTTCGAGTTAATGGGACCGCGCATTAAAATTTTTCCATACTAAATTTGACACCCCCAATCTCCCCTTTGGGTTAGTTTAGAATTCCAAAAAAAATCGAACTTTGTAATTATTTGTGCCAAGTTTCAAATCCAAATTTATTTGCACCATTTTTTTTGAGTTTATCAAGGCACCCATGAAAATCCCCTATAAATCGAATTACCACTTTTTGTCCCGTCAGGGGTCAATAATTTTCGAAAACCCCATACATTACTATGCCTGTCCAACTGCCTATCTGACCTCTGGCGACTGCCTATCTGACCTCCACAACCCAAATACGATACCCCTTGATAAGACTGGTTGTCAATTTTTCGGGCTTCTGACCACCCCTAGCGACTGTCAAAGATCCACGAATGACAGCCGGGACCAACGGCTTAGCGTGCTTTCCGAGGCACGGAGAGGTCACGGTATGTAAAGATGGACACCTATCCACAGACCAACCGTGGCAAGCGTAGCCTGCGTAACCTGATCGATCGATCTGTGTGGCTGTTATTATTGATTATTTTCTGTCAAAAGTATTAATACAGAGTATCAAGTAAATCGGACCGCGCGTTAAAATTCTTCCACACAAACTTTAACACCCCAACACAAGGGGTGTTGGGGTGTTTTGATAAACGAATAATGATAAACTTTATTACTTGCTTATGCAAGTATTCTTGCCAAGTTTATTAACCAAATGAATAAGATTTTTCTTATAAACTGTATCCCCGTTTTTCACCCCCACAGGGGTGGAATTTCGTAAAATTGTTTGAGATGTGTTCATTACTCGACTCAAAGATTGTTTATACCAATTTTCGAGTTAATCAAGCCACGCAGTAAAGTCTTCCCCTATAAAATTAACTTTTCACTCCGTTAGGGGTAAATTTTCGAAAAACGATGATACACGTTATTCTTTATTTTTGGTCTTAAGTATAAATACTGAGTTTCGAGTTAATCGGACCACGCGTTAAAATTCTTCCATACAAACTTTGACACCTCCCAATCCCCCTTCAGGGTAGTTTAGAAAAAAAAAAGCCAAACATCATAATTTATTTAGATAAGTATTCGTGCCAAGTTTCATTGTTATTAACTCAAGGAATAAGATTTTTCATACAAACAAAATCCCCTCTTTTCACCCCTTGAAGGTTAAATTTCCAAAAACCCCTTGTTAGTGGATATCTACTCTACACAAAGAACACACCCTCCAAAATTAATTTCTCTACCCAGCGGTACCGACCAGCGTTTTAGGCTGTGCGTCGATATATCAGTCAGTCAGGACAAAATTTCATCCCCCTGTTCACCCCCTTAATGGATGAAATTCTAACAACACCGTTGTGTTAGCTTCCAATCTTAAGCCTAGATAATAAATTTAGTGATTTTTAAGTCGAAAATTAATCACTTTCTATACACAACTTCATCCCCCTTTTTAACCCTTCAGGGATGGAATTATCAAAAACGCTGAGACACGTATAAATTAATTTTCAATTGTCAGCCTAAATACAAAATTAGAAGATCCTAACTTCAAAACTGTCGGACTTTCATATAAACTTCCATCCCCTATTTTAACCCTTTAGGGGTTGAATTCCCAAAAATCCTTTCTTAGTGGATACTTACTCTTCACAAAGAACACACCTTCTAAGTTTCAAGTCTCTAGGTCCAGCGGTTTGGGCTGTGCGTTGATATATCAGTCAGTCAGTCAATCAGTCAGTCAGGACTTTGAATTTTATATATATAGATAGGTAATGGTGTTTGTGCTGTACTGAAATTTTATTTGATAAATGAGCTGTTTGTTTTCTGTTAATAAAATTAAATTTTATTCGAGAACATCCATCGGTTTCTTACTAAACTTCAACTACATCCGACGATCCTGCATACTTATCTCTTTTGTTGACTGTACATTACTAGCTTCTGCCCGCGACTTCGCCCGCGTGAAATTTCACCCGGGCCCATTCACCCTCTCAGGGGTGGAGTTTCGAACACACCCTCCAAATTTCATGTCTCTAGGACCAGCGGTTTAGGCTGTGATATATTAGTCAGTGAGGACTTTGAATTTTATAAATAGATATAGATTTTACGTGTATTTGACCCCATGAAAAAATAACGAAACTATTAATAGAAAAGTGCTATTATTATTTCAGTTATTTTTCAATGTTTATAGCATAAATATAGCAGGGTTAATAGTATCAGATAATTTACATTTCATCACCACTTAATCAGTTATCTACTTTAGTGAAATGCATTCTAAGTTGATTTTTGAATGCCTATAACGGAGATGTATTTGGCAACGGTGCGGTGTAATGTAGTCTTCATGAAAGTTATTAACACCATACCTTACCTGCGTGGTGGAGTACTGCCTACTAGTGATGTAACGAATATTCGTATTCGCATTCGCGTGTAATCGCATATTTTTAAATATTCGTATTCGCAATCGCATTCGCTAAATTTATGCGAATATTTTGGGAATATGAACATTCGAAAAAAATAATAACTTTAGGTAAATTAAACAAAGAAATATGATTTTCTTATGATTTTTGTGTTGATTTTTTTCTTATTATAAAACCATTAAAGTTTTAACTTATTAGTCTTGCAATTATATTAATTGTAATCAGTGTTTGTCCTAAAATTCGGTATTGGTTTTGTATTTTAATTAATCAACTTTAAATTAGACATTCCAAAAAAATAAACAAAAAATCGAGACTCGATGTGGTCTTGGAGTTCCCGGGGAAAACGAGACTTGAGACTATTTCAAAACTAGGTTTCTTACTTATAGACTATGCAATTAGCCAGTCAAAACAAGATATTTTAATCAAGTACTTTATTAAACAAACGCAAATTAAAAATTAAAAAATTATTTGTTGAAGTATTTTATCATTTTTGTTGTGGGCACGTAAGAAACAAAGGGCGTTTAATGTGGTTTCAGACAGAGAGGACCTAATTTTATTACAAAAGTAACCCACGTGTCTCAAGTCTCAAAAGTCTCGTTATTCCCGTGACCGAAAATGTAAGTCTCGAATCTCGAAAATACCAAAATGTCGTCGAGACTCAAAATATTCGAGACCGAGATTCCCGGGATGAAAGCCTTAATGGCGACGTCGCCATGGCGTGCCGGTAATGCTTGGTTTTTAAGAGTAAACTAGTCGCGAGCTCGAACTCACTGGTGGTCATGGCCAAAAAGCACGCTGTCTCACCTGACTTCGTGTCTGACAGAGCTAGTATCAATGATGAACAGTTAGACGCTAGTCTACACGCACAACGTCTAGTTCTCACGCACAGAAACACCGTTCCGAATGGTTTGGCGCGTAAAAAAATTAGAAAATCGAGTATTATAAAAAAAAAACCACTGCATAAATCAATTATAAATAGTTTATTGAACTCTTCTATAACTGAGTTTTGTCGGTTCGGACTTGGTTTTGAAGATTTTACAGTTCATTTATTTCCTATTTACACCCAAAGTTAGTTCTGCGAAGATTATGTAGATTACATTTGAAGTAGGTAGTACCTATATTCGAACAATGAATCATCATCGTGCATCGCGGTGATGATTCAGATTAGGAAATCAATTAACATTACTGAATGTTAATTATATCTTATGAATCCATACTAATGTTATAAATACGAGTGTGTCTGTCTGTCTGTTACCCCTTCACGCTTAAATCGCTGAACCTATTTAGATGAAATTTGGTATTTCGGTAGTTTGAGTCCCGAGAAAGAACATAGGATAGTTTTATCCCGATATTCCCACGGGATCGAAACTTACGCGGGTGAAACCGCGGGGCGCTGCTAGTAACTAATAAGGGAGCAGTGCTGGCCCAGAGGTAACAGTCGTGGCTTACGAATTGCAGGTCGTAGGTTCGAACCCAGACAGGCGCTTTACTTTTTGTGAATTATTTCATCACCACTGCTCTCAAAACAGTGAAGTAAAACATTGTGAGGAAACCAGCATATCACAGAACCAAAAATTCGAAGACGTGACATCTACCAACCCACACTGTGTCCGCGTAGTGGATCCAGCCCACTCCCTCCCACCGAGAGGAGGTATGTCCCAACAGTGGGACAATTATAGGTTGGTTATGCTTAACTTGTGTAGTGTTGTATGGCTCCGAAGCTTAATACCAGAATCGCTAAATACCAGATTCGCAAATTACCAGACTCGCAAAACACCGGATTCGCCATATGCCAGATATGCAAAATACCAGAAACGCAAAATACCAAAACCCTAAACAATTGAGTTCTGTTTATAGACTATTGCATTATAGAGGTCAGTGATCCTGTATTAGAAATTCAACCACAAAAACAAGTAACACAAATATTCAAAGAATGAATAAATTAATATTTTCAGAATTCAGTACGAATATAGGATCCAATGTTTGTTTATTTTTATACTTAGATCTGGCTAAACGTGTTCTACGTAAGTCACCGTGTTACTTGGTATTCAGGGGAATTGAACACGTCACTTCTAACGAACTGTACGATCAATGCAAATTGTATTCACAAAGCTGCAGCGGTAGGTGGCTGATTTTATTAATAACCAACTTCAAAAAAAAAAGGTTATTTTTACATTTCGATACCTCTGGGCTCAAAGGGCGTATAATAGCACATTTTTAGGGTTCCGTACCCAAAGGGTAAAAACGGGACCCTATTACTAAGACTTCGCTGTCTGTCCGTCTGTCCGTCTGTCTGTCACCAGGCTGTATCTCAAGAACCGCGATAGCTAGACAGTTGAAATTTTCACAGATGATGTATTTCTGTTGCCGCTATAACAACAAATACTAAAAACAAAATAAAATAAATATTTAAGGGGGGCTCCCATACAACAAACGCGATTTTTTTGCCCTTTTTTGCTCGATATCAAAAATGGCAACAGGCAGGCACTTGAAATATTCACAAAATACTCAGTTGTATTTTAACTTTAATAAGAAATAATAAAATTAAAATAAAATAAATATTTAAGGGGGGCTCCCATACAACAAACATGTTTTTTTCGGCGTTTTTGCCTTGTGGTACGGAACCCTTCGTGTGCGAGTCCGACTCGCACTTGGCCAGTTTTTAACTATTCTCACTCAGTTTTTGATTCTCTAACGATCTTTGATTTTCACGTGGCGAAATTCGCAAAAAGAATACAACCTCATAATTACCCGACTGCGTCAGAAGGAGGGTTATGTTTTTCGAGTGTATGTATGTATGTATGTATGTATGTATATTTCTTTGGCACGCTCTGTAGCCTAAACGGCTTGATCGATTTCAGCTTGAGAGGTGCCGTTAGATTCGTCTTAATTGTGAGAGTGACACTGGGTATATCAAAATTGAAAAAAAATTAAAATGGCCGATTTATGGCGCAATATGTCTTCAAAAAAATTTTTTTTTATCTCTAAACCTATCGAGTGGGGTATCAAAATAAAGGGTTTTAAAACGTGATTACAAAAATATATATAACTTATATGGTTAAAAGTAATTCGAAGTGACAAAACGTAAAAAACAAATACCAAGAACTAAGTCGTTTGCGAAATCTTTCACATTAATAAAGTAAAAAGCTGGAAATAAAAAAAATAATTTAAAAAATAAAAAAACCCGACTGCGAAACTGAAAAGCTACAAACAAGCCCATTTTAAATTAAATAAAAGTTGGAAGCAGGCGGGACCCATACCATTTTTATCATATTTTCAAATTCAAATGGGTCCCGCCTGCTTCCAACTTTTATTTAATTTAAAATGGGCTTGTTTGTAGCTTTTCAGTTTCGCAGTCGGGTTTTTTTATTTTTTAAATTATTTTTTTTATTTTCGTTACGTAAACACAACTTATTTGATCGATAGAGAATCAAAAACAGAGTGAAAATAATAAAAAAAACAATTACGTGTATTTTTTAAAGGTCTTATAAACAAAACACGCGCGGTGTTGGTTACGATAACAGTGTCGCGAGTTAAATTTTCTGTCTCAAAAAATTCTCAACGCGCCTAAAGGTTTCACTTCAAAAATTTCAAAATGCCCAAAATGTGTTATACGCGTTTGAACCCAGAGGTATCGATTTGTTGACTCTTGTCTTTTATCTTTCAAGCACACAAATGTCCAGGCGGACTCATGCTTAATGCTTCTCTTCTTCCAATCCAACAGATATCTTTATGGGTTACTAGCTGCGCCGCGCGGTTTCACCCGCATAAGTTTCGATCCCGTGGGAATATCGGGATAAAAAGTAGCCTATATGTTAATCCAGGGTGTCAGCTACCACCATACCAAATTTTATCAAAATTGGTCCAGCCGTTTGAGCGTGAAGAAGTAACAAACATATAAACACACACACACACTCACAAACTTTTGCCTTTATAATATTAGTGTGATAGTGTGATATGCGTTTTTGTCTGTAGAACCACTGATTGGGCCCCATTACATGTTAAGCCGTGTATGCTCGAACGAACAAAAACTTGATGAACACGAACATCGAACACTTCGTTCGCACGTGCGTACCACTAACGAACATCAAACAGTGTTCGTCAAAAGTGTTCGTGGCGATCCAATTTGGTTGTTCTGCGCGCACGATGTTCGGAGAAATTTGATGCTACTTCACTGTCGACCACTTCCAACGGTGAATCCATGGTTACTGAGGGGTTGACCGCAAACGCAAGTAGAACTTTGTTCGCAAGGTGTTCGTGTTCGCTTTGCTAATTTACGTCCACACGCAAGAACTAAATGTTCCGTGATCGATGTTCGTGTTCACCATGTTTTGTTCGTTTGTGCGTACACGGTTTTAGGCGACATCGCGGCAGGGAAAGACGAAGATGGAGAGACGAACTTGACTCCTACCGAAAGGACTTGCCCGCAGTGGCAGTGGACGTGTGTGGAAAAGGAAAAGGGAGTCCTTTGCCCAGCCGTGGGATATTACGGGCTAAATATACAAGGCGTTTTTTTTACATCCCATAACTCTAGGGTATGAATGAGACCATATCAAAGATTCAACTGGTATAGGAATTATTTTTCAATATTTTTTTTTCTTTCATTTTTTACACAAAATAATTCGACAAAGTCACGATTATTAATGTAAAACACACTTACGTGAAATATGACGTCGCATTTTCTTAGATTTAAAAATGAATGTTGGTTTTAATGAAAATCGTATTTATCGATAAAACTTAGATAGGTACAGTCACGAGCAATAATATGTCAACACTTGGCAACTTTCAATTGCGATTTTTTCAAGAAATAACGAATGCAACGTTAAAATACGACACTTTACATAAACCTATGGGTTCGAAAATACTATGTTCGTAATAATATAAAATTCTATTCAAAAATAAAGGAGAAAATCGCCTTTGAATAAAGCCAAGTGTATACATACTTATGCTCGTGACTGTACGTGATATCTTCGAAACTATGCATTTTTGGATTACGTATTCTAGGACTTTTTGTATTAATTTTACTTATAGAATATAAACCTAGAGTTATGGGATAAAAAACACGTTGTACCTATACATTGATAGATTTATAAATGTACTTTGTTTTTTCTTCGTTATTTCAATGAACCCACCTTGCATATAACCTGTAGTCCCTTCACCTTCCCGGGCATATCGCCGTACGGCATGAGCCGTCGCCGTCGTTGCGGCCCGCCGTCCGTCAGCCATACGGCGCCGACCCCAGTCAAGGGCACGTCGAACGCACCAAGCAAGTAGTTCCGTTGGCAGTACTCCTGGATTCACATAAATAGAAAAAATAAAATTTTAGTATCATACGTGGTTCAGCCCGCGACTTCGTTCGCGTGAAATTTTTCGGACGGGTGAATGGGGGGAAATAGGGGAGGAATTTCGAAAAACTCTTTCTGAACTCCTTTCAGGACTTGCGTTTATTCTGTTACAAGGTGTAACAGAATAAACGCAAGTCCTGAAAGTAGTTTGTTCATAATTAAGTACTGATTGACTTTGTAAATTACGTATTTTGCCATAATGACCGCCGATTGAGCCAAAGAAAATTAAATCTTATTTCAAGGCAATAAGACTTGGGATCAACACTATTTTCTATAATAATAGCTTTAAAAAAAAAAGTTTTGGTTATTGTATTATACTTTTGACTCTAATTGGGGTGTACGAGGTCTTGCGTTAACTATGTTACTCATTGTATATAAATCTTAGTAATAGGGACCCGTTTTTACCCTTTGGGTACGGAACCCTAAAAAAAAGACATATTGCGCCGACCCCAAATAAATAGGGATACCTGCAAGAGAATGTTGAGAAAGATGAGGCGGCCTTGGGGTTTTCAAAGTATGTCTTGTTTAAATTATACTGTGTGCGCTTGTATAGACGCCAGCACATCAAGCTTCTACAATCTGTTAAATATCTTTAATAGATTTTCAACTTTATCGCTAAAGCATAAGGTTCAAAGTTGATTGGGAAAAATTGACAGCTTCGGGTAGCTTGATCTGCTGGCTGTACCATACAACTGCCGAGGAAAGTTGCTAAACTAATATTAAAGAGGTAAAATTGTTTGTTTGTAAGAGTTCTCAGGAAGTAAAGAACCGGTTTCAAAAATTCTTTCTTTAAAGAAAGCAACACTATTGCTAAGTTAAGAACGGGCCCATTCAGCAATTAAAAAAAAAAAGATAATAAAAATTGATTAATTTACCAAAGAGCTGAACTTATTGATACAAGCATGAGTTTATATGAAAGGAATAACTATAATCATTAAAAAAAAAAGATCACTTCTATCTATTCGTTTCTAAGTTAGGTACCTTACATTGTTTTCTAATTACTCCATTGCCTCCTAAAAACCGTTAACAACGAAATTAACCAGAAATAGGAAATCATTTGTGGGTTTTCAGATGAAATAAGGAAATTCAAGTACCAAGGCCGCATAAGTAGCGAGAGCAAAGAAACAGTTCCTATTGTTGACCTATGAACGCTAGTAATCACAAAAGAAGAATTCGTGGTAAGTAATTTAGTCAACCAGTTGATGGCCAAGACCATAAATTGTAAATTGTTGTTACACTCTATTTTTCGCAGCTCAATCTTTAAATTTAATCTATATCTACATAAATATATAAAAAAGTCCTGCCTGATCGACTGATATATCAACGCACAGCCTAAGCTGCTGGTCCTAGAGACATGAAATTTGGAGGGTGTATTCTTTGTAAAGAGTAGGTATCCATTAAGAAAGAGTTTTTCGAAATTCTACCCCTAAGGAGTGAATGGGGGGAGGGTGAAATTTCATGCGGTCAAAGTCGCGGGCAGAAGCTAGTTTTATAATAATACATAATATCCTTGCAGTCGCTCCATGTAAAATACTGGTATTCAGCTGTATCCGGTTAGACTGGAAGCCTACCTCAACTTAGTTGGGAAAAGGCTAGGCAGATGATGATAATGAATAATACATATCCTTTCCCACCGTTATGCCAAAAACTTTCCACGGCCATTAATTTCTAAAAAAAGTATTATTGTCAGCACGAAAAAACCGGCAAATATACATATAGTACACAAATCTGCAATGTACCACTTTATATATTTATATGTATATACTTTATTGCACACCAGAAAATACATAACAAAAAAAATACGATTTCTAATACGAAACATACAATGGGCGGCCTTATCGCACTTTGTTACTTATTATGTGAACACAGCAGATTTACGACGGAATTTACAATCGGGGAAGTTCCTTAGGGAAATACCCTTTAGCTAAAACGTCTTGGGAGAGGTTCATTCCTGAGACGTGAGTCAGGGTCTCTAGGTTGATCAATTTACTGTCGGTCGTTGCTTGATAAAGTTTTACTATTTAATTCGTCATAAAAACGACGACCTTTTTTACGCGACTTCGGCAAAGACAAAAGTGGGTTATGGTTTTAATATCCTATGTATATTACTTGAGCTCGATCACGCCTGATGGAAAGCGATGGATGAGCACAGGAGCAAGCGTACTCAGAAGATGCCTGTTCAATCTTGCTTTGAAGGCAGACGGGTTAAATGTGGAAGGGACACAGTCGCTGGCAGAGAGTGGAAATTCTAAATTATGGATACCCCCTGCCCGAGAAGGCCAAGGATAATGCCGGACTCTTCCCGTTAAACCATATGGTATTCCTCTGGCTTCCAATGACCTGGGTTGACACCAAATTTTGCGAGTGGTTTGATTATTTCATACTTCTTTACAGATATTGGAAAAACATTTGTTCCAATCGCTGTTAACGAACTAAACTAACTTGGCTCAGTTCTTCTACAGCCATTAGGTAATACTCACATCATTGGTTGAGTTCTCCAAGGGCACGAAGGAAAGTTTGTAGTTGGTGACGAAGAGCGAGCCAAAGCGACCGCGGTCCCACTCGCTGAGCGGCGTCAGCATCACCACGCTGTGCGCCGCGCCCGTTACCAGCTCGCCTGAGGACAAAAAGTTATTAGTTCATAAATATCAAGGGTCTATTTTGACCTCAGGATTTCAGGATTTCCGTGCCTCGGAAAGCACGTTAAGCCGTTGGTCCCGGACTCCTGGCTGTCATTCGTAGACCTTTGACAGTCGTTACGGGTAATCAGAATCCCGACAGTCTGACAACCAGTCTTACCAAGGGCTATCGTATTACCCAGTACTTAACTGTTGTGGAGGTCAGATAGGCAGTCGCTCCATGTAAAATACTGGCATTCAGCTGCATCCGGTTAGACTGGAAGCCGACCCCAACATAGTTGAGAAAAGGCTAAGCAGATGATGATCAAATCATCATCACCTCAGGAGTTAGGTTAAATCGTCGGTCGGTCTGGGGCTATTGGTCGGTCAAATTGGCAGTAAGCTCGTAAAATTAAAACCTGTTTCCAGCCTTTTTTACCGACTTCATTATTATTCTAGGAAAGTGCACTATGGATTATCCACCTTAAGATCTATGAAAGAAAATATTACATTCGTTGAAATAAAAATTCGTAAGAGAAAATCAGTTTGAAACTTCAAATTAAATACACGCTTTCCTTGGAGAACTTCGATTGAAACAAAGCTCTACAAAAAGTGCTATTGTTTGGTTAACTGAAGCAGTAGTTGCGGAGGTTAAGGTTATTTAAATGCCGCGGAAAGGCCGTGGGTGCTATGCTACGCTACGCTATCTATACAATACTAGCTGACCCGGCGAACTTCATACCGCGTCAGAGTCAATGAATTAACTTAAAAATTGAATTAAAAAAAAAACCAAATCAATCGATCCGTTCTCGAAATATCAAAAAGCCGTTCCATAGGTACTAAATGTATGAGAAAATAAATGCACCAAAAGGTATCTTTTCGTAAATTTTTCCCGCGTTTTAATAGTTATTCTGCTATTCGGGAAGAGACAAATTCAACATAAAAATGACCAATAACATGTCGTTATCATACCATCGTATCGAAATATCGATATCTTATAATTTTTTATTAGCCATGAATGTCCAACTGCAGGAGAATGGCCTATACTCTCTTTCCACCTCTCTCTGTCCAGAGCTCATCCCTATAAATATAGGGATGAGCTCTGGACAACGACTAATAGGTCTTTTGCAAAACGTCTCCTCTCCACCCCGCTCTTCTCCGCTTTGGTGGAAACCGGGCCTTACGCAGGCTTTCCACTAGAGATGTCCGAGGAAACAATCCACAGATAGAATTGCTTACTTATGAGTTTGAAAACAATCTATTGGCGTTTTTTTTTCCTGCCTCGTAGCTCCGCTTCTGCGCATACGGAATAGCTCTGGTAACCGCCAGCCAAATGATGAAGATAAACAAACTGTAATGTGTTTACAAAGATATATTCGAATATATAGCTTCTTCAAACATTCAAGCTGATGATGCATCGCATATCATATATTGTTGTCAGAAGCCCAAAAGTCTGACAACCAGTCTTACCAAAAGGTATTGCATTACCTAGTAATTGGGTTGTGGAGGTCAGATAGTCAGTCGTTCCATGTAAAATACTGGTATTCAGCTGCTTCCGGTTAGACTGGAAGCCGACCCCAACATAGTTGGGAAAAGGCAGCAAATGATGATGATGATGATGATGCATCGCATCAGTAGCGTAGGGTCAATAATATTTGTAAGAGGTAAGCCGGAGTAGATATCTTTAATGATTATATTATTTGTCTATAGAATGTGCCATTTTTCAAAGGGAAGTCGGTAGGAATCGAGTTTTGGAACCTTCGCCACTGCATCGCATACCTACCTTTGTTCTTTTTGCTTGCAGAAAAAAGACACAGTAGATTGTTAACCCAGAAACCCGAAGCCGACGACAAAACGGTCAACCTTTTCGATCCTGAGTAAAAAACCTCCTCCTTTTTTGAAGTCGGTTAAAAAACTAAGATTTATAGTATCAAATTACCAGACCTGTAGTTACAACACTCATGGGTATTCTATCATATTTTACTTTGTTATGTAAACAGATATTGAAAGCGTGAGTGAGTCAAAGGGGGTTTTTTCTAGCGATGAAAGATACGAATATTCTTTCATTACGGCTTTTTTGTTACGTACGTAGCCTCGCGTCATCGTGCGTGCGTGTTCTCAAGGTGACGAACGACAGACGCCGAACTTGCACAAGAATGACCTAATAGCGATGTTTTTCCTAGATTTCCGTTTTGTGGAGTAATGAGCGTACCTGTTCTGGCGCAGCTTAGGGAAGACCCTATTTCCAAAAGTGAACTGGGATAGTTTTCAAATTGAATAACCTATGCAAGAAATGCCTTTGCTGTTACTGGCTGACGTTTCGGCAGTCTGGAATTTGTTTATCGGGGAGATTTAGAGATTTAACTGACTACTGTATAATTATGGAATGATATTGCTGATATTTTATATATAAGTGTCAAATTTTAAAAATAATTAATTATTTAGTAATAATAATATAATAGATACTTAAGATATTTGCACGCCATGAGAAATGGCAGACATGTCGTGAGCCACTTTTATTTAAGATCTTGCACGCATGTATTATTTTAATTCTGTATGCAAAGGTACACATGTTTAAGCAAATAAAATTTCTTATTCTTCTTATTCTTACATTAGCAAGCTCCAGACAATAGCAAATGGCTAAAGATTGCACATTTACAGTTTTTTTAAATTACTATAAACAAATGTATATAAAAAGTGCCAACGACCTACACAATAAAATGAGTCACACGTTAATTTTAATGTAAGTATAAATATTGTGTTACGTAAATCGCGCTCTGATTAACAACTTATCTAATGGCATATGTATTTTTGTTATGAATAATGAAGCATTTAACTACCTTACAGCTTTATAACACAAGCTCATTTCACATCTAATTAAAAATAAAACAAATCAATGCAATAAATGGACTAGAAACCTGAAAATGGAATTTAGAAACCTGATTTCAAAATATGGTAAGTTAAAATTATTAGACCGAAGGAAACTCGTTATTCTGGCACCTGTTAAAATTTTAATAACAAACCTGACTACACAAATAATGATCTTTACTTACACATAATAAGCCGTTATCGTAGTGTGTACCTTGATAATCGGGAATAGCGGAAGAAAAGATCCTTGCAAGATAGATTTTATCAAAGACAGAAGAGGGCGTTATCACTAGAATATGGTAGTGCAAAGCGGTAACGGGGACCATGATTTTTGTGTTCCTGTCACACATATCAAAGATCCAGTTGCGGTAACTTTTACTTCGGCACAATCCAGCAATGGTCTGGGATCCAGTGGAGGGTCCTAAAGGACTGAGATTGCCAGATTGTAAGGATTATCAGACGAGAAGAAAAAGGACTCGTGTATAGAAGTAGGTATGGAAAAAAGAGGCATATGGTAAATCGGAAATGAAACAAGTACTAGGCTGTTAAAGTATCGAGAAGGTTGATTCGAATCGAACAACAACAAGAACCTTGTGAAGCGGCACATATTGGCCGTCAAAACAAGACTGGTACTAGGGTGTCATAACAACTGAGGATAGTGCGCGTGTGCAAGACAATACAGCGAAAAGTTTTCATTCTGCCATCTGATACGATTGAGTTTTCTAGCGGCCTTCACACTCAGCGATCTGGACCATACTTTTTTTTATCGCGATTTGTCGAAGGAAACAAGAACGTTTTGCGCAATATGCGGTGACCGTGAACGTTGTCTTTGACTCATGCGGTATCGTGCAGCGAAAATATTTGCGGTATTGTATGTATTTTGGCGGTTCACATTTTATTACTGGGCATTCTGGTATTTCAAGGAAATCCTGAACGTATCATCGCCATTTTTAGACTTTGGAGGAAACCTCTTATGTTATCGACTGCTGTTTGCGCGGTACACGTAGGTACAGTTATCTACAATCTATTACTTTGAACGATTAGCAATGGTACCATTATAGGTGTTGTTGTCTCCATATTGAGGTTTTTACGACTTCCGCAGGAGTTATGGGTTTACATTATAGTATATAAAGCATATTGCTTAACTTAACATAAGAACTAAGGAGTGTAAGTAACAAAATGATCTATACTAATAATAAAGCTGAAGAGGACATTTTTAGGGATCCGTACCCAAAGGGTAAAAACGGAACCCTATTATTATGGTTCCTTACCCAAAGGGTAAAAACAGGGCACGCCGCGATAGCGGCGATAAGACCCCTCTTTGAGGAGTGGCTAGAGAGGCGCCACGGCGCCCTCACCTACCGCCTGACGCAGGTCCTCACCGGACACGGAAGTTTCGGGAGGTTCCTGCACATTATCAGGCGGGAGGAAACGCCCGGGTGTCACCATTGCCAGGATCGCCCAGAGGACACGGTGTGCTCCACCGTGTCCTCTGGGCGATCCTGGCAATGGTGGACCGGAAACCTATTACTAAGACTTCGCTGTCTGTCCGCCTGTCTGTCACCAGGCTGTATCTCAAGAACCGCGATAGCTAGACTGTTGACATTTTCACAAAGTATGCATTTCTGTTGCCGCTATAACAGCAAATACTAAAAACAAAATAAAATAAATATTTAAGGGGGGCTTGTTTGTTTGAACGCGCAAATCTCTGTAACTACCAGTTGGATTTGAATAAACATCTTGAGGAAGGCTATAGGCTATTTAACATCACGCTAAGAGCCGAGCAGAAAGAAAAAACGTCGAAAAAAACACGTTTGTTGACTGTTTCTGTTTTTAGTATTTGTTGTTATAGCGGCGACAGAAATACATAATTTGTGAAAATTTCAACTGTCTAGCTATCGCGGTTCTTGAGATACCGCCAGGTGACAGACAGACAGCGAAGTCTTAGTAATAGGGTCCCGTTTTTACCCTTTGGGTACGGAACCCTAGAAAAGTAAGAAAGAACGCTTGGCAAAACCGAAGTACCTAAGGCGCGGGCAGACGATGCGATGTGATGCGAAGGAAGGTCGGGGATAAAGAAATTTCACGCGAACAGAAGTAATTAAAAGATACAGGGTGTTGGGCTGCTTCATCGCTTTGCCTACCAACCTACCACCTACGCCAACAAGAATGCATACCTACCCTACATAACACATTGTTTACAAATAAAATGGAAATTGCAAATAAATAACATATTTTTATTATGCTGTCAGAATGATAAATTGTGCTTTCGATAAGCATGCTGGACAAGGTCACAGATATCAACATGCATAAAATTAATTAGATACTAGGACAGCATAACAGCCCTGTAATTACTGAATCAATTAGAAATATTAATCGTACCTTTCCTCAGAACACCCATTGCGAATCACAATACACCATCAACTGGTATAGGACACCACTTCCTACCATTACTATGGCTCGCGTTACCAGGCATTCATATAAGGCGATACAGTTACGCGTACCTAACGCATACATAATGATTATTATTGTAATTTGCATCATGCCTCTGCTTGAGTGAAATAAAATGTTGAGGATAAACACAGGTTACATTGTTTTGTCCTTGAATGGGCGTAATTAAGACTAAATGTAATGCGTCATTGACCTCTCGTATGTTGTAGATCATCGCCGGAAAATTATTATTTAGGGTAAATTCTGTCTAAAATGAACCATTTCGATTGTTTCCTTAAGGTCATAGCTGACGTATCAAACCGGAAAGGGATCGGCACTGTATCAACTCGAGCCGTTCATTCTTTGTATGAAACTCCCTATAGCAACGCACGCTAATCGGAATCGTAACGTAATCGCCTCGCCTCGGGACAACCTCACGAACCGCAGTGCGATGCGTTACGATTACGACGCGTCGTCCTCGTGCTTACGTCTCTCCATACCCGAGCTTACGCCTCTTCGTCCACCCTTGCCCCTCTCACCCTCCCGCGGCCTGCCTGCACCATCAACCAGCGTTTGGCGATATAGCGATATAATGTAAAATATTGTATGAGATGACTCATATCAACATTTTTCAAAGAGTATTAATTTTTTATTGTTTAAACAAATATCATTAGGATTATAACTTATTATGGCTTAAGTATAATTTAGTATGGCTTGAATAATATAGTGGTATAATCTATAGAACTGCGCAGGTACCTACATAAGTGCGTCCAAAGGTACAAAGCAGTCAAATGCAGCAGCAATGTTAAATATTCAAATATTATTAATAATTTTAGACCATTTCAGACACCAGCCTACACGGTCTTCACATGATCTGACCAAGATTATGTCTGGACTTTAAAAGCCACTGTGAACCTCTGAGTTTGTTTCCGCCTTTCTTCTTAGAGTAGTCAGTTGGAAACACCAACCTCATCTAGTTTAAAAAAATATGATTGTCATGTAAAAGTGTTTGTACAAACCTACTTACAGAAATAAAATCATTTTTCATTTATTCACTGCAGTTTTTATGTTTTTTAAGGTTTGCCAACTGTTTTTAAGTAAGAAAGCCATATATTCATCATCATTATCTGCCTAACCTTTTCTCAACTATGTTGGAGTCAGCTTCCAGTCTAAGCATATACCATGACATAATGATACTTATTTTTTATAGGTTGCTTTGATAAGAGTTATCATTAGTGTAATAAATTGTTGGTTAAATAATTATATTTTGACTTTTTTTGCAGTATTGAATTGTTTATGGCTCAATGAGTTGAAGAGTCATTCTATCAATTAAAAAAGAAAACTTTTTGCTTCATATAGTAAATTTGTGAGTTGCTTTTTGTCAAACAGTTAAAATAGTTTATGGTCTTAACTCCAGCTAGAATGAAGGCTTGATAAATTAGTGCTCACCATTTAGAAGCTTAGGTTTCACTTCTTGTAGTGATCCATTTTTTTCTCCTTTACTCTGAAACAAAGTTTAACAACATTGATAATATTTTATTGATAATTTACTCATTGCAGTGTTGTTTACTTAAAATAATGTTGCAGGTTTATCTAAATTGCTGTGCTAGAGCTTTTAAGTTCACTGCAATTAAAATTTATAAGGTTTTTATGAGCTAACTAATGAAGTGATGTTCTTCTTAAACATTTCTGAAAGAGAGAACTTTCTAACCTCTAACAAAATAAATAACAACACAGCAAAAAAATATAATAGAAATTGTTGCAAGATAAATGATTATATATCTTGATTAAATGAAATACTATAACATCTTACCAGAGGAGATACATTGATGTAACTCTTGAAGTTTTGAACCAACTTTTTCTCATTCATTGTAATCAAATAATACCAACACTGCGTTGACCCACTTTGATCGATTTCAACTGTGTTTTTCACCTATATATTAATAGATCCTTATATTAGGTTGAACGGAAGGTGATAATTGATTAAATTAACAATTATCCACATGATTCTACTTATTTAACATATTTTTGATAACAATCATTCGCGCAAACACTGTACTATCTGGATACAAATTATTCTTCAACACATCGGTGTACGTTAGGTAAAACGGTCAACAGATTTAAACTAAACATAATTAACACTAAAATTAGCTCGAGACGATGTTAAAATCATGTTGAAAGTAATATTTTTATAATTTTTAACTATGTGAGCCACAGCAACACGCAAACCATCAACGACAGATAAATGTTGGTATTGCAAGAGAGAATATTAATAATCTATTTTTATTTATTAGGCATGCAACAATGCAATATGATGAAATGATACCAGTCTCAAAAAAGGTTGGAACTGTTGGGTACTTGGGAGGCTGTTATTAATAATGAGTTTTGATTTACAGTTCACCATGGCATTTGATAAGTTTAAAATCCTCTGCTCTCTCATTTTGCTAACTGCTAGACTAGCAAACCCAAAAAAAAAAACCAGCGATTTTCTTTACGGTAGACAATAAACGTCAAATGTTTTTTAACCTATGTTGTTGCATCATCTGTGATTTTTTATTGAAAAAAAAAAAACCGGACCATAGACTATATGCATGTCTTATAAAAAAATGGCGATTGTTAAATTTTTGTTGAGAGTTTGAAGGCACAATCCTCAAGCACATATTTAAAACTTTAAATATCTGTTGGTGAAACTGTGAATATATATTCTGAAAATGGCTGACGCTTTGGTAGAGCGGAGACCCGCCGCTCGGTTTTTCTGCCACAGGTGTAACATTGAATTCGAAGATGTTTTGCAGGTAAAAATCAATAGTTTTGGTTATATTTCCCCATTTACGGGTCTCCCTTTAGTGTAGTATGCATGGAAATGATACAAACATCAACTCTTTATGATGAGGAGTTGGTTTTGTACATCTGTACATAGAGGGGCGAGATTTCCGTGGCTAATTTCCAATGAGGCTATTGGTGCAGCCGGTCGGTTCACAATACTGTACTGCGTGACATTTCTTTGGAAAATTGTTCTGGGGTCAGGATTGACGGAAATTGTCAATTTCACGCAGTTACATCATTTGCATTATGTGGCGTTCTGAATAGTGAACCCTGCCCAGTACATATTTCTATGTACTCGGTAATCTACTACATGCATACATCCCACAATAGCCCCTGGAATGTCATTGATGTCGATAGAATCTTCGCTTTAATTAGTTAACCAAAACAGAACCACCAAGAATAAAGTTTATTGACAGGCATTGACATGCAGTGTTTATTAGTCATCACCCATAAAGTTTAAATAAACAGTGTTGATATTCGGGGATTTACCAACACCCATTTTTTCCTTTTACAATCAGAATAAATGAGCCCACTCATGGGTGGGTGTCTTCCAAACAGAGGACATCCATACACTACTTAAAACCCTAAATTATTTGAAGCTCATACATTGCTAAGAAAAAAAAAAAACTTATATTCTATTATCATACTTTTTCAGGATTACACATGCCCATACTGTGCGAGTGGTTTCATTGAACAGCTTGAAAATGAGACTGAGGGGCTGGCACTGTCAGGAGACGACTTCAGTGATGCCGACATGAGCAATATTGATGACATGAGCAATATCGATGACATGAGCAATCTGGATGACTCGGATGATATCCACCACTTGTCACAAGTATGATATCAACACTTATAGTATCTATTAATTAGGGTAACTGATAACTAACTAAAGAGTTTGTACTACATTGTACACACTACTAAAGAATTGTTACACAAACTAAGAGATATTGTTCGACCACAACCTATTTTTGTAAATCATAGGTATGTTTTTATCATTGAAGGATAGATTACAAAAACAAATGTTATATACAAAGCCTTGTATTGGAACTGAATACTTTACAAACTTATACAATCAGTTTATCCTACAAGGAGCTAAAGCTCACCAGCTGTGAATGGAAAAGGCAAGTGTTGTGGAGTAACTTAGGATTGGTCTATGTTCCTAGTGAACATTGGTTATGATTATTAACAAGTGCGAGTCGGACTCGCACACGAAGGGTTCCGTACCACAAGGCAAAAACGCCGAAAAAAACATGTTTGTTGTATGGGAGCCCCCCTTAAATATTTATTTTATTATTTATTATTAAAGTTAAAACACAACTGAGTATTTTGTGAATATTTCAAGTGCCTACCTGTTGCCATTTTTGATATCGAGCAAAAAAGGGCAAAAAAATCGCGTTTGTTGTATGGGAGCCCCCCTTAATTATTTATTTTATTTTATTTTTAGTATTTGTTGTTATAGCGGCAACAGAAATACATCATCTGTGAAAATTTCAAATGTCTAGCTATCGCGGTTCTTGAGATACAGCCTGGTGACAGACAGACAGACAGACGGACAGACAGCGAAGTCTTAGTAATAGGGTTCCGTTTTGTACCCTTTGGGTACGGAACCCTAAAAAGTAGATAAATATAAATGTTATTGTTCAAGGGAGCATTACAAATTTAAATAGCGCTAGCCACTCCACACTAAGATTTGGATTTTCTAGGTTTTTGATTGATTGAATTTATCTACAAGGCAGACCAACAACTAATATACAAATGAATACTTAGATTAAACATTTACAAGAAGGTCTTGTGTAAATCATTCACAGAGTAGAATGAATAGACTTGACATTTGAGTAGTACATAGTACAAAACAAAGTTGCTCCCGCTGTCTGTAAGCTTAAATCTTTTAAATTACGCAACGGATTTTGATGCAGTTTTCAGCAATAGATATAGTGATTCAAGAGGAAGGTTTATATGTAAAATACATGCATAATTATAGTAGAGAAAAGCCGAGAAAAACAAAGATTTGTAATGTGATGTCGTAACAAACATATGTAGTTTGTAAACCCTACAAGATATATCAAATTATTGTACTACGGAATTGTATATCTTAAAAAGATCGATAATAAAGTCCGCGATGGTATACGTTTATCTCCTAAGGATAACTGACAGTAACCATTTTTATCTTCTACATACAAAAAAAAAAGGGTTATTTACCAAGCTATTTTAAACAATACAGTATTATTCCTTATCCGATAAGATCGAAATTGCCCTTTACAGCATATCACTAAATTGAATATCTTAGAAGATATCAGAGATTTAAAAAGCGGGGGCAGAGTGGCTCGCGGGGCGGTACGAAGTTCTCCGGGTCAGCTAGTTTCTAATAAGAATAAGTTATCCTACTGGAATCCACAGGATGTGAGAACCACAGAACCTGTCGAAGTGACGGTGCTTGGGGTAGGCCTATGTCCAGCAGTGGACGTCTTTCAGCTGAAATGATGATGATGAGGACTGGATGTGAAGGATCAACCAACAATTGGCCCAAAACCTTCCTTGATTTATGTAGTGTGTTAAATTCCCATTATGGTCTGAAGTATGTATGAACATGAATTTTAATCTGTCATTGAAGTCATGATGTTGGCTGCCCAATGAACTGCGAACAAGTAATAAATAATCAGTTTATGTAGTGAATCATGTGGAAATGTTTACAGTCTGCCAACTTAGCTTGTAGTGCAATTTTGCATGATTAAGATACCTCAGTTTGTATTTTTATCAGATAGATAAAAATATCAGATAATTATGTTTGAAAAATTCTTTGTTAACTCATTGTTAGATTACCTTTTTGTCCTTGAACTACGCTCAATATGCTTGTAAGGCTCTCTCATTACTTAGATGACTAGCTATAACTTTAGTTGGTATTCGTTTCTGACTTACAAAGGCGTATTGTGTTACCCAAAACGGTTGCGGAGGTCAGATAGGCAGTTTCTCCATGTAAAATACTGGTGTTCAGCTGCATCCGGTTAGACTATAAGCCGACCCCAACATGTTGGGAAAGGGCTAGGCAGGCTGATTATAATTGGGTGGGGTTTTAAAAGCCTGTTGATTATTGTCATCTCACTCCCAAGTTTCTAATGAAAATATCTAGTGATAAATACTCATCATAATAATTATAAGAGTATGCCAAGATTATCAGTTATTTAAAGTGCTTCATGCACACTGTTTACATAATTATAAACAGTTGTGTGTTTTGTTTTCTTAAGCCGCGTTTCCATTAGGCAAGTCTTGCATGCAATTATGACGTCACACTTGCGTGCAAGTGATTTGAATTGAAAACAGAAATTTGTTCAACTTGCAACTTGTTCGCAAGCTGTGGTTTCCACTATACAAATTGCATGCAACTTGCAACTTGTATGCAAGGCATTTGCATAATGGAAACGCAGCTTTATCATCGTTTTTAGATTTTAATATTGTGGTCTGATGCAGTTTTATTTTGTTGTTGACATATCACTTTCTGTACAACAACTAACCAAGCCAGCAAAGCCTTTTCGATTTTAACAGTTCATTATGACTAAGATAGAATTAATTGTTTGACTTTGCAGAGGCGTCAAAGGCGCAAAAAAAAACATTGTCAAACTAAAACTTATTTCGCACGACACACATGTTTTCGACCACACAAATAAGTATGTCAGAACCTCAGAACTCCCCCGGGATGTGGCCGTTCTCATTTTGACGTCGGCGTTCGTTATCGCGTGCGGACGCGTCACGCGTGAGGCGAAGTTTCAGCGTCCACGTGACGCGGCCCTGACGTGTCATGATAACGAATGTTTTGAACTTTCCACCGACTGATCGCCACTGCTCTACCGCTTGGCGACCACGTGGGCGGGCCGTATTAATAGATTAGATCGATTATTATGCGCATATGATAAACTGGCAGTCTTTATCACTGTCTTATTGCCCTTGCTGAAACACTGATAACAATGTTGATAGGGTTTTCTTGAAAGTTCTGGACGTTTGTTTACGTTTTTGTTATTGATAACGAATTGTAATTTTTTTATTAAGTTTGAAAAAATGAATTTTTCACTTTTATCTTGCAACAAGTACCTAATCAAGTTATAATTTTGTGGTCTGTCGCTATAATCGCCTGCTTTATGTACTAGCCTACTATGAAATTATGAATTATTGCACAATAATTTCAATCAAGGGGAAGGTTCCGTTTACGTAATGTGATGTTCGTAAATGGCAGTCTTTCATGACGTCATTTTATTATTAAGCTGAATGTGCACTGTTTCGACCGATTATGACGACACAGCTGAAATATAATTTTATATTTGACATTTTATTTATTTTTTATTCGGTTCTGACATTTTTATAATCTTATATTTATTTTGACAAATTTAATTACCTACTTATTATTTTTAATTGATCACAATTTTATTTTGGGGTTTTTACCTGTTTTGAATTTTAATATTATGTTTTATAAGTAATTTTAATGTATGAGTATGAAACTATGGATTAGAATTATGTCTGAAATAAATAAATAATTATTATATTAGTCAGACACCTAAATAGGTAGTATAGGATTCGGGAGATAAAAGGAATTTTAAGAAAGGCAAAAACCTACCAACAATGCCTCAAAATCTATAGTAATCAAGCTAAACACATACATAAGCCATAAAGTTTCAGAAAACTTTCAAGATATTGTTATTATTATTTTTTTGTTTTGATTTCAGGGCACCCCTCCAATGTTGAACGATCTAGCATTCCTAATGTCGGGCGGTCGGTTACGGTAAGTTATAGTTACTTCAATCAATGACATAAAGATAAAACTAACATAAAGTACCTACTGGCTTTTCGCCTGCGTGGATTTCGTACTTACCCCTTGGAACTACAACCCCTCCACTCCCTTTAAGGTGAATGCGCAGTGGTAGACAGCGAATTTAAAATTTTCTTACGTTTTTTGCAATTTGAAGGTCATACGTACCTGTTATAGTCGGGAATCATATTTTGATCAAGGTACAACCTGACACTGACCTCAAAATTGCAAAAAACTACAACTGCGCATTCACTTTAAAGGGTAGTTTTGGAAAGTTAATGATTACGATAGTTATTTATTATTTACGTAACATCACGCCTGGTTTCCCGACTGGGTAGAGATGTAGGTACCTATACTATACCCACATTTTGCTAGTTATTTTTAAATCCGATGTAATAAGGGTGCCTATTGCCGTCAACCAGGCACAAATCCGGATTCAGGGCTGCTATTGAGAAATTCCAGACGGAAAAACCCAATAACACTGTCCGACCTGAGAATCGAACCCAGGACCTCACGGTCAGCAGTAGCACTTGCGACCACTAGACCTGCGGGGCTTTATTATTTACCTAGATAAGTATTTGTGCCAAGTTTCAAGTTTCTAAACTGAAGAAATGAGATGAACGAATCAATAAAGTAGCTCAAAAAACCGTCAAGTTGAAGTGGAACCTGTATCACCCACCTCAATGAGCAACCAACGGGCCAATTACCACTGTAAAGTACCCTGACACAGCCAAACAGACAGAGGTCTTCATCCCTTTCCCCAACAATGAGATGATACTGGTTCACAGTTACCAGTAATGAAACCAAATCCATTGTTTACTTTTATTTTCCTGTTCTTATCACTTTGAGTTTCAATTAAACTATTAATTTTCTTTGTGAATGCTGTACCAGTACAGCGTCCTAATGTTTGCTGCACCGGACGACGTCAATACGTCGGCGCCGGCTGTCGCTGAAAACCAGCGCTGGGGCTCTGTCTTGCATAGGGTCGCAGCATAATGCTGAGCGATAGCCGTTTTGCGTAGATGTGACGCATGTTTCCCCCAACCCTTTCTTATTTATTTTTTTGTTTATGTTCTTCATTGCGTCATGCTTACCGCAAATAAACGTATGTTCTTTCTTTCAATTATGAATATTATAATTGCGAAAGTATTCTGTCTGCGAAGCAGTGGTGGTGGCCCAGTGGGAAGGGGAGCGACGAGTTGTAGGTTCGAACCCAGACAGGCGCTTTACTTTGTGTAAACATCACCACTGCTCATAAAATGGTGAAGAAAACATCCTCATTGGGCCTGAAGTGGGCAATGGTGAGGGCTATGCTTGGAGTTTCCCTACGTGATCGAATCAGAAATGAGGAGATCCGCAGGAGAACCAAGGTAACCGACATAGCCCGAAGAATTGCCAAACTTAAGTGGCAGTGGGCAGGGCACATTGCACGCAGAACTGATGGGCGATGGGGCCGAAAGGTTCTGGAGTCTCACAGAGAGGAAGGCCTGTGTACCAGCAGTTGGAAAATTAGGCTGGTTATTCAACTCTGTTACCTTTTCACGGCTGAACATCTGAACAGATTTCGATGAATGATGATATTGAACAGATTTGGATGAATGATGATATGGAACAGATTTCGATGAATGATGATATTGAACAGATTTCGATGAATGATGATATTGAACAGATTTCGATGAATGATGATATTGAACAGATTTCGATGAATGATGATATTGAACAGATTTCGATGAATGATGATATTGAACAGATTTCGATGAATGATGATATTGAACAGATTTCGATGAATGATGATATTGAACAGATTTCGATGAATGATGATATGGAACAGATTTCGATGAATGATGGTATTTTCTTCCTCCGGTAGACCAGGATAGTTTTTACCGGGTAATACGATCCCGTTGGATAATTTTCGAACTCCACTCAGGCAAAAGCTAGTAATTTAAAAATTACTTTATCAGGTTAAAGGTTCAAAATTAGTATTTTAAAAACTGATTATTGTTTTCTATAAAGCCTCAACAACTATGAACTTATGACCTTGGGGCGCTCGCACGTTCGTGCAACTACGCCCTGGGGTGCATGAGGGCGTGATCGTGTGTCTAGTGCCTATTACGGATAAAGTACAGTCGCAAGCACATCAAGTTACTACAATCTGTCAAATTTCTTTATTAGATTTTCAACTTTACCGTTAAAGCATAAGGTTCAAAGTTGATTGGGAAAATTTGACATTTTCGGGTAGCTTGATGTGCTGGCGTCTGTACAAACAAACACGATGTTTTTGTTCGTATTCCAGCGGTTGCGTAACACACTAACAGTAACAATGGCTTTCATTTTGACAGTTCAACAACATTCATTGCGTTTTTTACGTTGTTGCGCAGGCACATTTTTCAAACATATGGAGCAATGGATTAAATTTTTTACTTTAAAATGATTCAGGTTGTGATTGATAGTTTGTTACGCAATTACGGTGGTGTACACGATTTATACTGTTAACTAAAGTAAAGAATTATCATTTTTTATAATCAACCGGAATCCTGAATCTGTAAACTAAGCCAGAACCCAATAGTGTTTCTTTACACTTTATTGTAACAATGTAAAGGAACTCTATTGGGTTCTGGCTAAAGGATACAGAGCACAGTATGTTTTTAGCAGATAACTGCAACTGGTGACTCGTCCTTTTTCTTTGCCCAACTGCACCACAGTAAAAATATTCTCATGGTCTATTCCAAAAGTATCTGATAAAAATGTAAACAAATCCAGCAGAAAACGTTCCTGTTGATGCCAATTTGTAGTGCACTTTTCACATTGCAGTTTTGATAGTTGGAATACTTCAAACCGAATTTGTCATTTTAAGCTGCCTTAAAGATGTAATTCAGTTGACGACTAAGGTTAAGTTTATAACCTCATTTTTTTAATTCAAAAATTATAATTGTTGCAGAAAGTGGTGAGATATAATGTTAAAACCTTTTAATCTAAATACAGATTAATATGCTACTAATTCCCTTTAATGAGTGATTGTGTTAGAATTTAACTTGTAAAGGGTTTCTTTACACTTCCGTTAGATAATTTTGAAATAGACATACTTATAGATAGGACCGCGTAATTACAAAATGCAGGTCGTGACGTGACTATTAAAAACTGCAGAACAATACGATTCGAGCAAGTAAGCTAGCTGTAACATTGTGCTACTGTTGCACTGATCAGAGACTCGATCAGGGTTTCAGAGAGCTCCTGTAAGTGTGTGTTCCCCCGACAGTAGCGGCGCGGGCCGGCGCGAGACGCTGATGGAGCAGCTGGTGTGGATGATCGGGGGCGCGCGCCCCGCCACCGGCGCCGTCACCGCGGGCGCGCCCTTCGTGCTGGTGGGCGCGCCCGGGGACTACGTGTTCGGCGGTGAAGGTAACTACATATATGTATTTCGCTTATACAAACAGGGTGTAAAAGTCCGATCATATAGCTGTTATAGATTACGCATTATGTACATTAACTAATACTAAGTACATTGGTCAAAAATTATTGTTGGAAAACGTGTCTTATTTTTGGTTTGATAATTCGCTATTTGGTATCACATCTCCACCGCGAAACCATAGCAGCGAAACCGCAGTAGTTCCGCTTATGACTTGTCCGTTGTACGACAAGCGAAACTGCCTGTGCTAACGCACAGATTTCATTATGATTCTATCTCTTTCCCGGGTGATGTCGCCAATCTGCTCGGCAGCCAGTTACACCTCCGCACGCAGCCTGCTATTTGGTTGCGGTGCCGTGTTGTTTGTTGTTTCGGACGTATCTGTGGCGGTCAACAAGTTTATTAAGCGAAACTTTTTTTTTTCGTAAAATGGATGTTGATTTTACGAAAAAAATAATCTAAGAAGTCCGACGTAGACCTGTACTGTATTTACTAAGTTGAAAGCAACGACATTTTGCTCCGATTGCTACAATTCAACTGACTCTGCTACTCAAATCGCGACATAATGTAGTAAGTTTCTTAGTGGAATTCGTTAAACGGTTTCCCATAATTATTTTCGCGTCGGAGGTGTGATAAAGCCCTTAATGAAGCGCGCAACGTAACACGGACATAATTGTGCTTGTGGGTGCGTGCAGTGGTAAACGTGATTTGCAAATAAGAAAATAGATTTAGCAGCCAGCAATAAGGCGGATAATCGCAATAACTATTGCATTTTTATACTTTTTTTTTTTCCAAGTTCCTTAATACTTGTGTATTGATTTCAGGGCTGGACGCAGTAGTAACACAACTGTTAGGGCAACTAGAAAACGCGGGTCCTCCCCCCTTACCGCGAGAACAGATAGCGGCCCTGCCGTCAGTACAGGTCACTGAAGAACAGGCTGCGACCAACACATCTTGTTCAGTTTGCTGGGAGAACTTCACGACTGGTGAGTTGCTCCTCTTGCTAATCATAGTTGCCTGGTGAATTTTTCAAGTGGATGTGGATGGCCAAATCCGAAACTATGAGGAATAGCGAAAAGTACTCAAAGGAGTCGCGGGCTCGATTTTGATGAAAACTAAAACTGCATCATTGGATTTAAAAAAAAAACGATATTTCAAGCCAGGAATGTATTCCAGTGGTCGGAGTAGATAGATTGAATTGGGGTCATTGATCCTAAACGTATATATTAATATGGACATTCCTTCGGAATTTCGGGATTGAAACGTTACGTGAAAACAGATAAATAATAAATTAATTTAGTTTTAATACCTTCCTTTAAATTTTGAATTGAGTAGTAATAATAATCACTACCAACATTATCAATACTTAATTGGATCCGGAAATACCGGAATTACTTTCCGGGAAAATGGCTTATCCATATTATTCTTTCTGTGGGCATTTATGATACAAGTACCAAAAATCAATCTACCTACTCCGACCATTGATTATAACACCACTTGATAGTGTCTCTAATAAGATTCAAATTGTGTGTAAAAGTGAATCAGCCTGGTCTTATTAATTACTCATTTCTGTGGGAATACGCTAGATAAACTGGGCGTCGCGTTGTGCGAAAGATGTAGTTTAGCAATATTTTCTAATTGTGTCCATGTCCGTTAAACATTCCAGGCGAGTCAGTATCTCGGTTAGAGTGCGAACACATCTTCCACGCGAATTGCATCACGCCGTGGCTTCAGCTGCACGCGACGTGTCCCATCTGCCGGCGCTCGCTACTGCCTGAGGAGGCCCCGGAGGCGCCCGCGGCCCCGCCGGGCCCCGTGGACCCCGCGGCCCCCAGCACGGGTACCAGCACGCCCGCCGCCAACACCGACACCTCCGCCAGCCAGTACCGTGAGTCCTTATGTAAGACTGCACTGCACCTTCATGCGATCCTAATAAGGATACGAATCACCTAACGCTTTCCATATTCTAACAGTCAAACTAACTTTTAAAATATAATCCTCTGTGACAGACCGCCATAAAAGTGATCTTAGGGAGGTTGAAAAGGTACATTTTTCCTTTTTAGTTCGGAAATTTAATTTGTTAATAGTAGATTGTTGCATCGAGCGCAAAGTGCATTAATTACTCACTTTAGCAAGGTGCGTAATCTACTTTTCTTTCAACTACCAATCCACATACCGTGATAAAATATACTTCTCAAAATAAAAACTCAAGTCAATGAGAACAAAGTTTTCATAAGTTTTTAAATATTTATCCCGCGACTTTTGCGGCAAAAGGTTATTAACAATTTCATTTGCAGCTGTTTTTATACTTTCTGAAGTTGAATTCATATCGCTGTCGCTGTCTATGTCCATTTTTTTAAGTCGGTTTTATTCAGCTGATTTTTATTTTCAGCCAGTATCTTTTTGATCTAATGCATACATTTTATATTAAACTTAATAGCAGACATTAAACCTCTGTGGTAAATTTATATCTAAATAAAAAACAGTGCATTGACGAAAAACTGTGCAACCATGTATCATATAACATTTCTGCACTGTTTTGGTTCTAAGCCAAAAATACGTCCTTTGTGATAGGTTCCGTAGTGATTAATGATAACATTACTACGTAGTTGAAAGAAAATTATTTTATTTCACATAAAAGCTACGTGGGCTAACTAGAACTGCACCTAACGTTTAACTTATGAAACGTTAAAAGTTAGGTGCAGTTCTACTTGTCAGCACTAATTGACGGGCTCCACTAGGGCCGATGTCGGCCAGGGTTTGTTCGAAAGAGTTACCGTGGCCCCTGGCACAGGCAACTGAAGGAACACGGGTGGGTTTTAGTCAGTAAAAGTCTGACACGCCCTCCCGCTTCGCCCAGAGCGGGGGAAGTTATTTGATAATTGTAACACCAAAAAAAAAGGTGCAGTTTTACGAGTGTCAAGATAAAAATATACTATTTGCTTCATTATTTGCATCTGGCTTTGGTCTAGGTTATTTTTATTCTTATTTTGATCGCATACTACTTACTACATGAAAATTAAATTAAATCTCCCCCTCAAGTGGTTGCAATCCATTTGATATACTTTTAGCAGCCAATATCATCGCACCGCACATAATATTACCGACCACATTCACTTTTAGTAAAAGCTTTTTGCATCTATTTCTAACTTTGGCAGCTTAAAGTATTGTATGTGCTGCGTCATTTGTATATATTACTGCCAAATGTAGGCTTTTTGAGTTGTCGTATCGATGAAAGGTGTATCTATTCGGGTGGTCGTATTTCGGTAGTCGTATGTTAAAATTAGCGTTATAGCAAAATACGATTTCGAGGAAGTATACTCGTGTATATTTGTATTTTGAGCGATATTATATGAATATGTTCGGTGGACCCTGCTGAATAGTAGTTTACTTGGTTAGGTCTTAGGTGGTCTTGTCTTGGTCCATTGATTGTATTTGTGGTGCGTAAAAAATACAGTACGCGACAGAAGTGTGTCCCGTTCCCTCGCGTATTGTTGACCCTGAGCGCTGTGTCGTGTTGCAGCGTCGCTGACGCAGCTGCTGGTGCGGCGCCTGCCCCGACGCGCGGGCGCCGGCTGGGCGGCGCTGGGCGACACGAGCAGCTCGTCGGGCAGCATGTCCACGTCGTCGTCGGTCACGGCGGGCGGCGTGTGGGCGCCCCAGTCGCGCTCCAACACCAACTCCACCAGCTCCAACTCCACCTCGTCGCTCAACTCCACGGAGCGCGAGCGCCAGTACAACATGGACATTGACTTCGACTAGGGCCTCCCCGGCCGCTCTGCCGCCCTGGTACTCTGCTAGACAGTGACGTTCGCCTCGGCAATGGTTGTGTTGGTGAAGTGTTATGTTGTGATGTGATCGTGATGCGACATTGTTGGATAGTAAGTTGAATTGTTTATTTTTTTATTTATGTCAAATTGATAATATTTTTTCATGATGTGTCACATGAATACGACCATTGTACGAGATCTATGTATAAAATATATAGTTGATACCGTTACTTAAAGTTCTTACTTTTAGATAATAGATCATCATATAAAGGATCAGTCGGAATTGTGTGCCTTTGATTTATATTTCCAGTGTAGTGTAACATTTCCATACGAGATGACACAGTCATAATGTTTTTCAAATGTGCTATATAAAAACACTGTCCTGTGATAGAGACAAGCTTGTACATTTAAAACATTATAACTCGAGAGAAAATTATTCTGCTACTGTAAAGATAATTTAATAAGTTATTGTTTGCAAAGTATTTAGTTTTTCAACTGTGTACAAAATTCCCTGAGTAACAATATAATATTTGTTAAACGCAATTTTCTAATTGCATTGATTTTTTCTTTTGTAAATTTTGTAAATATGCATGTAACTTTAAGAACTTTGCTATAAGCTGTAGTATATTTAATACTCAGATAAATAGCTGAATATATATTTCGCCAAATGAAGTGATTTTAAATTGGGTTTTATTGATATAAGGGGATCCTTTTACTACATGTTTCTATAATCGTCTAGTAATCCAAATACTTTAGACATACAGAAATATTCCATCTATATGTTGACAATGCAAGAATCTTTGAATTGAGTAAGCACATATTTTTGTATATAATGAATAAGCGTTTTAAAGAATAATACTTTTTATTTTCTGCTTTTGGAAGAGAGGTTTTTTTTGTAGTGGTGAACCTTTTTATATAAACCGCTTTTTATTTTGGGAAAAATACTCGCTACAGAGTATTTAGTGAGTGTATATGCAAATGTTAGAATAAATGTATAGTCAAATATATTGGTATGATTCGAACTTATGTAGCGTAGAAGTGATGAACCCACACGTGCGACTTGTGGGACAGTACAGTGTGCGCGACGCGAGCTCGCCGCACCAGTCGTGCGAGCCCTAGCCTACGATGTATGAGATATAGTGGAGCTTGTGAGCGAATGACTACATTAAATTATTTTACTATTACAATACCTTTTTTTTTCGACTGAGTGCTGTATAATTACTGTTCTATTTGTGGTTTGCTCAAGTGTACAATGTTAAACAATGGGATTGAAGATATCATTAAATTACTAACACATAAGTTTTACGTCCTGACTAAACGGTATCATATAATTATCTGAGTTTTCAATAGACATTCTTGTACACGATTTATGATGAATATTATGGAGTAAAAGTGTGTGATCCAATGAATATTTAGATGTCGTGTTTATCTTCATATTTTTGTAATTCACACATGGCAGGACATTCCTGGGAGAGTTTGAGTTATCGATAGTTATGAATTATTCAATGCTGATAAAAGAGTGAGACGTTTTTGTGAGAATATATTTTTAAATAGTGAACTGGCTACTATATCTGAAGTGTGACTTTTATCGAGTTTATTGAGTATACATATTTGTAAATAGCAGGCCACGGGCTCGAGTGCGGTGAGGCGGAGTCAGCACGCGTGACACGTGACCGCAGTACACAGTACGAACAGCCCAGCTGCCGCCGCACTCGAGGCCGTGCCCCATAGGAGATACGAATGTAAGTAAAACGAACAGCTCATGACGAGACACCAACATACTAAATAGCTGGTAACGATTCTCTATGTTCCTACCCGACTTAGGTTACTTACTAGTGTTGTTTGGACGGATGTGTCACCAGGCCGACCCAACATGTTCCAACTGGCGCTTCAATCGAACTAAACACGGTCGTGATCATTGTTCTCTAAGATAATGTACTGTATTAAATTATATCTCGCCTAATTACTTTAATAAATAAGGTAGGAATCATTTACATACTTCTAGGCTCTTGGTGATTCATGTGTCTCAAAATATGCATTTCAAATTTTAGATCCGGGCAATCTGGATCTTAAGACTGATCTCTTAAGTGATAATACTTAAGTTAATAAAATTTGAAATTGTATTTTTGTACAATCATCACTTAATCGTAGATTAGGCCTAAACATTCAGAGGGTTAGATGATGAACGTGGTTTAAAACGTTCATGTGATGCTAAATCTATGAGTCCCATAGAAACTTTTGTTTGGTTTTATAGTTGGAAGGGAAGGCACATTATTTATGAAGTATTTCCACCTGGATATTTATTAGTAGTTAGGTTGGAACACGCCAGTTTTCAAGTAAATTACGGTTGGAAACAATTAATTTGATATGGAACTTTGTGTAGGCGCGCGCTACCTAGGTCGATGTCAGAGGCAGGTGTTTAAAGTGAAAACACATTAGGATTGTTGATCGTTTGTAACGATAAGTGCATTACTTACGTGAAAGGACACGCATCGATTCGTGTAAATATTTAATGTAAAGGTTATTGGAACAGTCACAAGTCATATTTGGTTGATTTTTATTTTAAAATGAAACATTTTATTTTTTATTAATTCTGTTTAAATTAGCGAACTTATATTTATTTTAATCAACAACTCATGTCGACATGGCAATCCATTTTTTTGCGTAGTATCATAATATTCAGATAGTTATTTAAAAGAAATACCCTCACTCTATCTTAGGACACCACATAAAATAGTTCAAATACACATAATGTAAACATTGTCTTAGACAATTCAATAAAAAATACAGTATTTATTTACCTGTCTTTTATTAATATCAATAGCCCAGTAGTGTTAGGGTCCTATTACACCAGCCTGCTATAAGTGCCTGCAATTTCTTACATCGGACCTTACACTTTTTATTTGATCTTTTATTTGTTCATCGTGTATGTATCTGGTGTATTGTGTGTCTTTTAGGCTATGCTAAATAAATGTATTTTCTTTTCTTTCAAGAGTTCAGCTACTAGCCGACTTCATTGTCCACATATTTAAAGAGCTAGCACAATGTCCATATATGAATTAAGAGCATATTCCATTGTCCTTAGTGTTTTGGCTGTAGCTCTTGTAATAGATTATCAACTATCATTGCGAGATTTATTTCACTAAACTAAACTTTTGTAAAAAGACTTTCATGTGTTATCTCTTCTTTTCCATTTTTAGTAAATTAGTATCCATTAAAATTTAAGTTATACAAAGTTCTGTATCAAATTATAAACTTGTTACATAATGTATAAAGGCAGTCATAGAGGTTTGTAAAAACGTTAAAATTACTAAGGAATGTAAATGTTTTAAATAACATTAAATTTTAATGTAAAGTTTGAAAATAAATGCAAGTATATTGATTTCAGTGTTGTTATTATACTTTGGAATGGCCCTCTCGCTACATATTGTTGTGTATCCCTTCATCCATGATAATTAAGTTTTTGTTTATATCAGTCTGTTTAGTAATTTACTAGCTTTTGCCTGCGACTTCGCCCGCGTGTCCTTCGGAGATTATCCCACAGAAGTAATTATACATAGTAATGAAGTAGTATGTAGGTATAAGAAATATTCTATGTGAAACTCCAAACCCAGAAATATGTTCTACCTGTGTGCCAAATTTCATCGAAGTTAGTCTATCAACAGTCAAATAGTATTTCTCTAGTCATCATTAAAACGGCTTGTCCTTGAATCGAGTTCTTCTTTTCGTGTCGGATGTAAAGATCCAAATATTCAATAGACCAGATTCATAGGGATCCTTATTGGCCCACAAACACAAAAATATCAACTAAATCGGCCTCTGCTATTCAGATGTGTTTGTTAAAGTATTCACAATAAGGTTCTACGTGATATGAACATAAGGGTCCGATCACAGGTACCTCAACAACACCGCAACGACAGCACGTGGACGGGTGTTAATTTGTAAGAAATGAATAGTTTATTCACACGGACCACATTTGACCGTCAAAATCAACCGTGTGGGCGATACCGACCACGTCGCAGCCACAAGGCGTCCACCGCTGACTAGCGGCCGGCCACATCCCAAACAACTACCTATATTATGTCTCTCCGCAAACACTAGCCACAACGTACCTAACTCTAGCGACACTGCGACAACGCAACTGCAAGAAGATCCAGCGACACTATTCACACGTAACCACTGCTTGTCCACATTTTGTTGCTGCGATCTGTTGTGGTTGTGGTACTTGTGGTTTGTCTCTACTATTATCTAGGAAGACGATGTTCTTTTGTCACTTTTTGGTACTTCCCTTGCCCTTGACACACAAATCCTTGATTATAATAATAATCATAACCATAGCGCTATTTTGGCTTCTCTACTTTGTGTAGACTACAAACAAAACTAGTTTTAAATTACGTTACATTAAGGAACTTGGGGGACTTATAACAATACAATCAAAAACTGCGTAGGTACCAATTTGTCGTTCTATTCAAATTTTTTGTATAACAATGCAATGTTTTACCATGGGCCTTTAGAAAACAGGTAGACATACTAAAGAAATAAATAGGTCCGTTATTCAATAAAATGTCTTCTATTATGTCCAAAAACTCCAAATTGATGCGTATTATGTGTTGCGAGCGAGGGATTGAGCAGGTAACACAGGTAGATTAATTATGTAGTACCAGGAGAGCAGATGCGCAGACACGAGCGCGGGCGCCAAGCAGGCGGTCACTACTATACAGCCCGGATGATTTATTTGTAGTGGTGTAAGTTTGTACATCGTTCTATTGAGATGGGAGCGTTAGATTAAGGTAAGTAATTAGAAGGGGTATCTATTTGGTAAGTAGTAGTAGGTACTCTGTATTTCGGATACACTAAGGCACCTGTTCCACAGTTGTTCATTCCACCTGTTACAAAAGGTCAAACGTATATAGGTACAGAAGAAGAGTGTAAGTAAAAGAGATAGGTACATATCGAAAAATGTCGCTTAGGCCAATTAGCCTTTCATCCGTCGATATTATGTTTATAGTTGATCGGCGAGTATTCGTTTGTCGCAGCGACAAGAGCTATCAAAGAGAGTTCTCGCTCAGCGACACTCGCTTGACGGGCAGAACACACGCTTTGTACATTCGCATGCCAGAGAGTAATCGCTCGTCGCTATCGCGCACTAGCTGCTCGTTTTAGTTGCTAACTCTACATATATCGTCGCCGGCGATAGGCCTGCCGGTCGATTTTGTAAAAATCTCACCGTGAAAACTTAGGTGAAGTGAGTTTGTTTTTGCTAGGAATTGACACTATTGACAGCTCACTCCACGCTCACTTCACCTAAGTTTTCACGGTGAGATTTTTACAGAATAGCACCGCAGGTGCCTTAGGATTTCCTACGTGAGTTTTTCAGCGATTAGTGTTAAAATATGAAGCAATTTTCAACTACTAACGTCTCGAATTAGATAATATCTTCCCAGCACGTGAATCTTAACAGGTGCAGGTAATTAAAGAATGTACTAGTCAAGAGCTTCATTAATCATAAACCTTTATTAGAAAGCTAATAAAAGTTTGTAATGAAAGTAGGTATTAGGTAAATAAAATAAATAAACGAACAACTGCTTGCTTGAGTAACTTAGTATGCATTGTCATAAATTAAATAATAATAGTAACGCCTAAAACTATGCCTCGAAAGATTGTCTGTTTTGTAAATCAGAAGGGATTTCCAAAAAGTTCAGGAACAATCCAAAGGTTCAAATGCATCACTATAATAAACGCCTGAAGAAGACTGCTGAGCTATTGTTCATTTATATGCATCGCAAGGCGCAGCTACATCTTTCTAGTATGTTGAGAATGAGAAGGTACAGTCTGTACCCGTGCCTTCATTCTATTTTCTCCTTGACTAGAAATTATACAAAATGTAATTACTACTAAAAAGCACGCGAGAACACTACACATATAAAAAACCGGGTAAGAGCGAGTCGGACTCGCGCACCGAGGGTTCCGTACCATCATGTTTTTGAATTTTCATCGGCGAGACCTATATATTATTCGTCAGAGAATTTTAACACTGCACGCTGCGGTGTAGAATATTGCAGTTTTAGGTCAGCGCCATCTCTTGACCGATATCGATAGTGGAATTAATGTAACTTTTATTGATGATTTCCGAAAAAGTGTGCTATTTAGAGACATCGTTTTATTTTTCCTGTAATCTTTACATAAACTTCTATCACATAAAATACTTTTAGATTGTTCTTGCAAACTTCGGAGATAGGGGGGGGGGGGGGGTACGATATTTTTCATCAAAAGTCGAAAACGACCTAAAAAAAATGTTTCAGAAAGTGCACACTGCGCTCTTTCATATGATACCCCTACCCCACGTACATGCTTCTAATAGCCCCCCACTTCAGATTTTTCCGACACCCTTTCAGTCCGTGTTGCAAAAAAAAAAAATCTTTCATATTTGCAAAATAGTTGGGCAAGCGTCATCTAAAACTATTCTAAATTTCAAGTTGATAGCATTATTAGTCCTTGAGATATCCAGCTTTGACAGACGGACAGACAGACTGAGTCGCACCATAAGGGTTCCTTTTTACCATTTTGGTACGGAACCCTAAAAATGAAACAATAGGTATTCGTTGCTGCCTGCATCAGACTGTTGTGTTGTTAAACAACCTTGCCTTCAAGATGTTTATTAGGTTGGCATTCTTTACTCTACGGGGAGTGCAATAATGGGATTTATTAGTGTAAACATCTTTATAGTAGTCGACTGCCATATTTTGTTCGTGGAACGAGCATGTTGTTAAGTATGCGTATGTAAGTACCTATAGGTGTTGGCCGTTGCTTGGTAAGTCAAGGACCTCTCATCGCTCCCCGGTTGCAAGAGCAGCTGCGGACTCAATGGTCTAAGTTCGATTTGCAGGTGAGAAATATTATTGAAATGCATAATAATTGGATTTAACTATGTTTGAAGAATGCTGGAATGCTCAGGCATATTGTTGTTGCCTAGCCTTTGACTACCTACACAGTAGATTTCCTGCCAATCACGCGGGACCATGGCAAAGCAAGACATTTGTGCAGCAAAACCTTTGGGAATTTTTCTAGAAACAAATTATCAATAAATATGCTCAAAATACCTTGTCAAAAACCCACCATTACATGGGATATTAACATTGTATTCACTCATTTGTAAGTACCTACACCCCAGCTGAGCACAGGTTACGGCGTGACGGTAACATAATATAACAACTGCTATTATGGCTCATTTAACTCTCTCGATAAACAGCATACGGTGGAGCACCACGTTTGGGGAAACCAGCGATGCATCTGAATCGTAAGGGCGCGGCGGCGGTTCCATTCATGCGATGACATTTTCTAAGTAAAACTTCTTAGGCGCGGAGATTTGAGAGTGAAACAAGGATGCGTCACGTTTAAGCATATTTCGTTACATGAGAGAGAAGTAAGATATAACTCTCCCTGTCTCTTACACTAAATCTCTCTTTTCCTTTATTTTTTTTGTTCAATGACGAATTGATTAAGGTGTGAATCCACCTTTCAATAACTACGACTGTGAAGCCTTGAATACCTTAACATATTTCTAAACTGACTAGATCACCTACTTGAACGACTATTACACCGCATTAGTCTCAGTCATCGCATGGTGTAATAAAATTTAACAGCTGTCTCTTATCGTCTAATGTAAACGAACATGACCATAAGTTATCACAGTCAACTTACAACAGCATACACCTATATTTTATCGTTTCTTATTTTTAATTTAAATCCCCGATCACACGCGAACGCGGCCGACACAAAACGATACAAAACTGATGTGGTGCGGCGAGGTAAACAAAACGAACGCGGGCGCAATGCAATTATTACAAAGGTGCGTGCGCGCAGCTGACACCGCACCTGCCGCCATCTTTAACATTTCTTTAAGTTTTTTTTCGCCATCGGAGTTATTGGCCTATTTTTGATGGCGCAAGCTGTCCCGGCAGCTGACGGCCGCATATGTGTGGATATAAAGGCTTTGTTGCTGTTGACTGGCAGGACAAGGATTCCTTAAGGCGGTATCTAGGATAATAAGGGCCAGGCCAGCTGCTCAGATTGAAAGGTTTGGACCTTCGCCAGCTGTGGGTGCTTCGTCTCCGCGGCACACGTGGATAACTTTGACTTTTTTCGCCGCCTATTGTTGTCTTGTCGTTTTATTTGGGTTTCGGAAAAAGTTTATCGTGGGTTTTTGTGGATTCTAACTTACAATACGGCTATGGGTATATGTAATCAAAAAGAGATGAAATTCTTCTAAAAGTTTTTATTAAAATGCGAGAGCGACCATAGGGATGTAGGTATCTAATCCTAACAGCCTAGGGTATTTAGGTTTACAATTTAAACTGTAATTTACTTATTTTAAAAGAGCAGAATAATGTACCTCATAAGTAATTACTGTAATTAGGTTTTCTACGTACCACCGTAGGCGTCAGCAGGTTGATTTCGTAGGGAAGCTTGCTAAAAACTTCATCGCTAACGTTAGGTTCGCTTTAGTTCGCTAAGTAATTATTATAGTAATTTAAGTGACCTTATGTGTAAATGAGAACCTAATAACCTATCTAGTAAGTTAATTACTTTCCTTAACACCAAATACCTAAAGGAACTATTACTAATAGGTACCTGAAATTCCTCGTATTGTGTCCATGATGATTCTAGAAGCTTGTCGTTCGAATGTGACTCAGTAGGGTCTACGACCTATGCACCACGCAATAAGTCTGACAAGAGCGATATACGTGTTTGTGCTGAAGTTGTCCAGCCACATTATTATGTGGCTGTTGCACTAACTTTTGTTCGACCACCTGCTGCACTTTTCTGTAATTAGCTAAAGAATACGGCGAGGACAATGGAAAGGGGCAAGGTTGTTGTGGTCCAATTATTAGCAAGTTATCGTAACTAATGTTGGCGATGTGTGTTTAGTGTTTATATGCTGGGCTTTTTAATGACATCGTCACTGGAAAGGAGAAAATACTAAAGCGCCATTTGGGCCAAAATGAGTTATATAATTTATATCGTTGGTTAGATTTTTTTTTCTGCGTCGATCTGTTTAGGTTTCAACACGTTGAAACCGTGTTGTTGTTGTTGTGAATCCAACGACACCTATATAACTAATTTTGGCCCAAATGGCGCTTTAGTATTTTCTCCTTTCCACTGACGACAATTTTATTTTAAGTAACATAATCTTTTTAATTTGTTATTTTTATGAGTAATAACACTGAGTGATCAATGTGACACAATTTGTTTTGTTATGTAAACGTTTTTCTGCTCCTCATCGCAATATCATTCGCAACAATGAGTAGAATCTTTCCTATAGCTACACAGTATCAGCAGGTCCCCCATGGATCGATGGTGCACACCGTTTGTGGAGCACCCTTCACAAAACTAGGTCATGTTCCCCCATAGCCGGCACCCTTGTTACCAGGAGACTAGAACCACGCAAGAGAGCGAGCTTTAAATCTACTGTAATAGATATCGTTCTTTATTTTAAGAATATCGCAGTATCATTATGTTCTCATGTACTGTATATAATACGTTCAAGTCAATTAAATTGATAATTATGCTCTTCTTCGCGTCTTGAAAGTTGTACCTACTCTGTATTTAACAACGATTGTTAATACCTGTCAATTACCTACAGGTGCGTAATTTGTAGGCTTTTGTGTTTGACGCAGAAAGACATTAATGAACAAACTCCGGAGGTATGACAGTCGCCAAACTGAAAATAACAACATTCATTCAGCTGTAGGTATAGTTCGAATATTTGGGAAGAGACTGAAAGTGATGACAATGGCCCAATAGCGCAATATCTAAAAGGTAGGAGTAGGTAATGTCGTACGAGATACCATGAGTGATTTTCTAGCCTGTTTTAGTTGCAAGAACTCGATCAACGAACAGCAAAACTTACAATTCCTTTATCATTTTGGTGATATTTTGTCTGCCCCTTCCCCCCCTTTTATTGTTTATTATTTATTCGATTTAGGTTAATACCCCCGTTAATATGCGTCCTTTTATCCCTTTTATGACGTATTGCAACAGACAAAATCGTTTTCGACGTTCGGATTTTATCAATCAATAAGCTAATGGGTATTTTAATACACCGTTAATTGTATTTGATTTGATAAGGAGGGACGCTTGTACTTTATGAAATAAACGGCTGGAACGTGCAGACGCCACCACATCAAGCTACCCGAAACTGTCAAATTTTCCCAATCAACTTTGCACCTTATGCTTTAGCGATAAAGTTGAAAATTTATTAAAGAAATTTGACAGATTGTAGTAGCTTGCTGCGGGGTAATAGCTTTAATTTTGACAGTTCTGAACATTCATTGCGTTTTTTACGTTGTTGACTAGACAGAGTATTCAAACATATGAAGCAATGGATTAGAAATATCCTTCAAATTGATTCAGCTTGTGATTGATAGCATTACGCAATTAGAGTGCTGGAACTTAAAGGTTTGCATTACTGTGAGGAAAGAAGAAAATGATGAATGATTACTTAGCTCTGTAGGGAATTAGGAATCTTACTTATTACTGGTATATAACATGATATGCTACTATTATACCACGGAAACCTTTTCTCTTTATTCATCTGAACGTTTCAGTAGGTAGATGGATGACAGATAGAAAAGTGGCTTTTATTTCGATGAATTCAATGACACAATGTCATAATTGACATCGAACGCAGGAACCTACACTCTGTAGCTTACTACTAGTAGTTACTAGACCATTGGGGCTATAATTCAAGAGATGTTAAATTTTTAATTTAACGTATCAATTTCTCTCTTAAAATGGTGGGTTTTTCGTTCTGGTGCTAGGCAAAAGCCCTAATGTTGTGTGGAAGCCTTCCTGTCACAATCATGACGACCAGCTGTCGAGTAGTTCTGTTTTGTGCTCGTGATTATAGACCTATTTTGTTTTTATTATTTTTAGGATTCCGTACCCAAAGGGTAAAAACGGGACCCTATTACTAAGACTCCACGGTTCGTCTGTCTGTCTGTCACCAGGCTGTATCTCATGAACCGTGACAGCTAGACCGTGGAAATTTTCACAGATTATGTATTTCTGTTGCCGCATTAACAACAAATAATAAACATAAAATAAAGTTAAAATTTACAGGGGTATTAAAAGAAACGTTTTCTTCGGCGTTTTATGCCTTAAGGTACGGAACCCTTCGTGTGCGAGTCCGACTCGCACTTGGCCGGCTTTTTGTTAATAGAGTTCATTATCTTTTTGTATTCACGTGTTTCTATGACAGAATAAATGTTTTTTCTTTTTAGCTGTCTGCCTGAATGTCTTTGCATTTCTGTTGTTTGCTGGCGAATTTTAAACCAAGCCATAAACATGTTGCTTATTCGGGTGCAGTTACTAAAACGATCAAATATCTTTTGGCTTTAATCCAGAATCCAAAAAATACTATACCAGTGCAAACCATTCGGCAAGTTGTACGTAGGTATATTTAACGAGAGCAGTGCTGCAGTGGGGACCCAGAGTCACAGGCTCCGACTTACGAGTTGTAGTTCGTAGGTTCGAACCCAGACAGGCGCTTTTATTTTGTCTACCTAAATAATTACATCACCACTGCTCTCAAAACGGTGAAGGAAAACACCGTGAGGAAACCGGCCGCAATTGCTGGAATCAAAAATTCGAAGACATGTGGCATCTACCAACCCGCACTGGGCCCGCGTGGTGGATTTTAAAGCCCTCTCCCTCTCGAATAGAGGAGGCCTAAGTCCCAGCAGTGGGAACATTATAGGCTGAATATGTATATATTTTTTATAATAATAATAAGTATTTATTTTCTCACCATAATAAACATTACAGACATTGTTACACATGATAGATTATTTGGTTTAGTTTACTGTGGGAGACTGGTACCTATGGTAGGCTTAAGGACCTGTGTTGCAGGTCACCAGGGGCCCAAGTCTTCCATTTTTATAAATTCGTCATTCCAACACGATCCCATTGTCATTTTGCTAAAAGTTCGTAATCTGCTAAATTCATAATGGTCGATCATTGGTCGGTCAATGGCACAGAACATATATACGATACTCGTAACGAATTAAAAGCAATGACTGCACAATGAAGTTCTAACGGTATGTCACTGATCAAAGGAACTGTCAAAATTATAGCAGATTACCGCCTAAGTCAGTCATTCACTTTTCATTATATACGAGATTACCTACCATTCTTTGCCATTTCTTTCAATGGAGTGTCAGTGGTTGACCATTGGAAAGTCATAATGACGCCATTATATTAGTAGATTACCAAACTTGTCAAAATCAACAATTATGAAATCAATGCTAGACCATTCTGACACTATTGTAATAGCAGACTTGAGGCCCAGGACTCCGTCCTCTAGCGTTCGATACATTGCATGATAATTATATTTAACGGGAATGCGTTCTGTAGAACACTAGTGGGGCAATTAAATATCAATAACTACCTTTAAGATACCTTTAAGATATATTTTTATTTAGAGCATAATGTAGGTATTATGTTTCACAGCTTCATTCGAAGCGATTTATTGTTTGCGTATTGTAGCAGCGCCTCCATGTACCAGCCTTGCACGGATTTTTAGAGGTAAGTAAATTTTTTTTTTTTTTTAATTTTGCTGGCAACACTGTATCCGTTTACCCCTACTTTGTTCCCACGTTCCCACTACACTATTTCTCTACAACGGTCCACAGCCATTTTAATACCATTCCGCGTTTCCGTGCTCAAGCCTTCGCACGTCTCCGCTCCTACAAATACATCCAGCTCCTCAAAAATGGGCAAGAAAAGGAAGATAGAAAAAACTGAAGAAGAAATACTGCGAAAAATACAAAAATTGCAAAATAAATTGCAGGCAACGACTAATCGCCGTATTAATTCTTCATCCGAAGAAGACTTACACAGTAAGTTACAGAATTATTATGAAACTGTTATAAACGATGCGAGGTTACCAGATTTGGGTCTCCTCTGTCATTATACCTATTGTTGCGCGCCACAATTAATGCCTGGTACATGGTGACAGTAGTTACCACTAGCGCCATCTAGTATCGAGTAGCGGAACTAGTAGTGAAGACCCTTCTAGAAATTTCGATGCTCGAACTTTCTAGAACTTTCCCGAACTATCGACATTTGGTCAGTCGGGACTGACATGTACTCGAACATTCTAGATGTTTCTACAATGGAAGATTCTAGAACTCTCTTTGGCGCTATAAAAGGCCGAGACGCGCCACGACCGACACAGTTTGGATAAAGCGATCGAAGTGAAAGCATCGAAGCGATATTCAAGTGCGACTTAAGGCGATCAGTAGTGCAATTGTGTTTTGTAATTAGTGTGTTTGAGTTGTAATTAGTGTTGATTATTAAAGTGTCATTTTTTTGGTTATTAAATCGGCAGTTTTTATTGTCACGAACCCGAAGCTCGTAACAATTGGTGTCAGAAGAGAGGATCAAAAAGCATGCCGGTTTTACCCAAAGACGACACGGAGGGTATCCGTACCCGGAGTCAACGCCAGCAAGAGACGGACCAGAGGCGATTTGGTGGAGCTACGCCACAGAGGTCGGAGGGCCAGCTACCGACCATGGAGGCCGGCCCGTCCGCAGCAGCTCCAGCATCAGCAGCACCAGATTTGGCTGCTCTGATGATGATGCTGCAGGAGCAGGCCCGCCGACAGGAGGAACAGGCCCGTCGGTTGGAGGAACAGCTCCAGCGTGACAAAGAGGAACAGGCCCGCCGGCAGGAGGACAGGCTCGTCGGTTGGAAGAACAGCTCCAGCGCGATAAGGAAGAACAGTCCCGCCGTCAAGAGGAACAGGCCCATCGATTGGAAGAACAGCTCCAGCGGGACAAAGAGGAACAGACTCGTCGATTAGAAGAACAGCTCAAACGGGATAAGGAGGAGCAGGCGCGCCGCCAGGAAGAGCAGATTTTCCTCATAAAGGACCTTCACGCAACCTTCGGGAAAGACATGAAGGAGGTGAAGGAGAAGGTTGCCCAGCATGACAACCGCCTGTCGGAAGCTGAAACTCAGATCAGCAAGTTTAATAACGTCATTGCTGATGTGAAGCAGGAGTTGGGTAACCTTAAACTTGAGGATAGAATCGCAGCTCCCGTAGCTACAACACCTTCGCTACGTGGATTCAAAGTGCCACCGTTCGACGGGACTTCTTCCTGGTCGGCCTACAAAATCCAATTTGAGGCTGTCATGAAGGCTAACGGGTGGAATAAAAGCCAGGCCATGACTGCTCTCACCCTAGGCCTGCGCGACCAGGCCTTAACTGTCCTGGAAGCTCTCGGTAAGGAAGTGACTTACGAGCAGCTCCTCGAGGCATTGGAGGCTCGGTATGGCGACGCTCACCTGGAACACGTATTTCGTGCGCAGCTCAAGGATCGCGTGCAACGCAGTAACGAAAACCTGCAGCAGTGGGCCCTTGAAGTGGAGAAGCTGGTTCGTAAAGCTTACCAGTCCGTACCTGCGCTTATTGATGGAAACCTGGTGCAGGCATTCATCGACGGCATCCGCGACCTTGAAGTGAGAGCTGCTGTGAGGCTCGGGCACCACGGGACGCTTAAGGACGCCTTGGCCCATGCACTGGAGGTGGAAGCTGTGCGACAGGATCATCGTTCCCATCGCGTCAGGGAGGTTGCAGCGGCTACAGTTCGCGACCGCAATAAAGGATACAGCCCTAGGTGCTACGGCTGTGGGGAAAAGGGCCACCTTCGATCCAGTTGCCCTAAGCGAACTGCAGAAAGAGAAGTCGACCGATCTCCAGAGGGCAGTGCGGCTAACAACACCACGCAGCACCAGCAGCAGGGAAACGAGTAATAGCCAGGACTGCGGGGCGGGTGCTGGCTGATGTTCAAAGAGCCCCAAGGGTTTCGATCACACAAACCCATGACGGGAACAGCCTTATCATCAAGGGCGAGGTCAACGGAACGCCGTGTAAGCTGACCATAGACACCGGAGCTTCCCGCACGGTTGTCAGTTCCCAACTTGCTAGTCGGTCCCTTGGGGACTCCGCATACAACCGGGAACGCATTAATTTGGTAACAGCCACCGGTCAGCGCATACCCGTCCATGGAGAGAAGAAAATGGAATTGACGCTAGGCAACAGAATCTACCTGCATAATGTCATCGTGGCTGATATAATGGATGATTGCATCCTGGGCCTTGACTTTATGAGGAAGAATTATTGCGAGATTGACGTCAAGCAAGGTGTTTTGAAATGTGGAGAAGAGGAACTTTTCATGGAAGGGGCGTTACCTGGGAATGTGTACAGCCTTAAGAAGATTGTTCTTCCGCCGAGATCGGAAACGATTGTGCCGGTTAGTCTTCCTCGGAATCCTGGGCAAACTCATCGTTGTGTACTCGTGGAAAGGGTAGACAATGACCTTCCATGGAAAGTGGCACGGACTTTGGTCAGAGCCACTGACATCTCAGGGGTACGTGTGCTGAACCTTTGTGATCAGGAACAGATAATAGAAAAAGGCACACTTGTTGGTACTTGCGAGGAAGTGGATTGGTTGCGTCGATGCCAACATCTATCGACTGGGACCCTCAGCAAGGATGCACAAACAAAAGTGACCACACTTTTAGAAGACTGCCGCAGCGCTTTGTCCCAAAATGAAATGGTCAAGGCGAAGAAGATGTTATTTAAGTTCGCCGATGTTTTCTATTCAAACGAGGCTGACATCGGGAAGACTGGCATAGTTCAACACAAAATAAATACAGGAGAAGAATTGCCTATCCGTCAGCGGCCAAGGAGATTGCCGGTAGCACGTGAAAAGGAAGTGGAAACCATGATTGAGGGAATGGTGAAGGATGGTGTTATTGAACCTTCATCTAGTCCATGGTGTTCACCTGTAGTGCTGGTAAGAAAGAAGGACGGCAGCATGCGGTTTTGTGTTGACTATCGTCGTCTGAACGACGTTACAAAGAAGGACAGCTATCCTTTGCCAAGAATTGATGACACGCTGGACATGCTTACTGGAGTGAAGTGGTTTAGCACGCTGGACCTGAAAAGTGGCTACTGGCAAGTTGAAATTGATCCTAACGACAAGGAGAAAACTGCATTCTCGACAGGAAAGGGTCTGTGGCAATTTAAAGTTATGCCGTTTGGATTGTGCAATGCTCCGGCAACATTTGAGAGGTTGATGGAACTTGTACTTACCGGACTAATTGGCGATGCCTGCCTGGTCTACTTGGATGACATCATCATCGTAGGCCGCACGTTTGAAGAACACCTTCAAAACCTGGAACGCGTGCTCATGAAGATCCAGAGTGCCAACCTCAAGTTAAGTCCGAAGAAGTGTTCACTATTCAAACGACAAGTTAGCTTTTTGGGATATGTAGTGTCTGAAGAAGGTATCCGCACGGATCCAGAGAAAATCGCCGCTGTCAAGGATTGGCCAATTCCAAAAGACAAGACGCAGGTCAGAGCATTTCTGGGTTTGTGCTCCTATTATCGGCGATTTGTCAAGAACTTTGCAGATATAGCTAAACCCCTGCATAAGCTAACCGAAGAGAAGCGACATTTCTGCTGGGATGAAAGTTGCGACATCGCATTCCAGGAGCTAAAGGACCGTCTGTGCAAAACACCTATTTTGGGGTACCCTGATGCGGGCAAAGAATTTATAGTTGACACAGACGCAAGTGACATAGGACTTGGCGGTGTGTTGTCTCAACGTAATGGTGATCAAGAGGTTGTGGTAGCATACTTCAGCAAGTCATTGTCGAAACCTGAAAGGAACTATTGTGTTACGAGACGGGAACTGCTTGCTGTGGTTAAGTCATTGCAGCACTTTAGCAAATATCTTCTGGGGCGGAAATTCCACCTACGAACTGACCATGCTGCGCTGAAATGGCTATTGCAGTTCAAAAATCCAGAAGGACAAGTTGCGAGATGGATTGAACTACTGCAGGAATACGACTTCGAGGTCGAACATCGCAGCGGGAAATCTCATGGCAACGCAGATGCATTGTCAAGAAGACCTTGTCCTGAAAACTGCAAGCATTGTACTAGGCAAGAAAGTAAAGAAGTCGTACCTGTAAGGATGCTCAAGACAGACCTCAGCAACGAGTGGAAGGAAAGCCTACAACGTGCACAGCAGGAAGATTCGGACATCAAGCCGATTCTGGAGTGGATGAAGGCCAGAGCTCCTAAGCCCAGGTGGAGCGACGTCTCAGCAATGAGTTCGACCACAAAAAGCTATTGGGCCCAATGGGACAGCTTGGTGATTCAGGATGGAGTCCTGTGCCGTAAATGGGAAAACGCTCGGGGAGACAGCTGTCATTTGCAAATGGTTGTCCCTAAAGCTCAAGTACCGGATGTTCTACAGCTGTACCATAATGGTTGTTCAGGAGGTCATCTGGGAGTAAAACGGACTCTACTGAAGATACGAGAACGGTTTTACTGGGTCCACTGTCGGGACGATGTCGAGGACTGGTGTCGCAAATGTACAAGTTGTGCAGCTGTAAAGGGACCTCAGACTCGTAGTAGAGGTGCATTGAAATTGTACAATGTTGGTGCACCATGGGAGAGGATAGCCCTTGACGTTGCGGGGCCGTTTCCGGTAAGTGAAAGTGGTAACAAGTATTTCATGGTTGTGATGGATTACTTCACTAAGTGGCCGGAAGTCTTCGCCATTCCAAACCAAGAAGCTTCAACAGTTGCAGATAAACTGGTTCATGAAGTCTTCTGCCGTTTTGGAGTACCTTTGGAGATTCACAGCGACCAAGGAAGAAATTTTGAGTCCCAAATATTCCAGGAAACTTGTCGAGTTATGGGTACACATAAAACAAGAACAACTTCTTACCACCCACAATCGGATGGAATGGTGGAACGATTTAATCAGACACTAGAGAGGTACCTAGCCAAAGTTGTGGAAAATCGGCAACGAAATTGGGACAAGCACATACAACCGTTTTTGTTGTCATATCGAAGCGCTGTTCACGAAAGTACATCGGTGACACCAGCTTTTGCAAACTTTGGAAGAGAATTACGGCTTCCTGCAGACCTGATCACCGGAATACCACCTGATGCCCCACGCAGTATAACCGAGTATGCGAACGACTTGCGGAACAAAATGAATGACATTTATGAGCACGTCAGACAATCGGGCCAGCAAATGTCTGAAAAGATGAAAACCCGTTATGACCGTAAAATGAACAATAAAGGGTTCGACGAAGGTTCACTAGTGTGGTTGCACAATCCAGTCCGCAGCAAAGGGAAATCTCCTAAGCTTCAAGCTAAATGGGACGGACCGTACCGGATTGTGACAAAGATCAATGACGTAACCTACCGGATACAGAAAGGTGCAAGAGGTACTCCTAAGATCGTCCACGTGGATCGACTGGCGCGTTATTATGGGGCCGATAATGCTCGGGACGAGCATGTCTTAGGAGGGGGCAGTGTTGCGCGCCACAATTAATGCCTGGTACATGGTGACAGTAGTTACCACTAGCGCCATCTAGTATCGAGTAGCGGAACTAGTAGTGAAGACCCTTCTAGAAATTTCGATGCTCGAACTTTCTAGAACTTTCCCGAACTATCGACATTTGGTCAGTCGGGACTGACATGTACTCGAACATTCTAGATGTTTCTACAATGGAAGATTCTAGAACTCTCTTTGGCGCTATAAAAGGCCGAGACGCGCCACGACCGACACAGTTTGGATAAAGCGATCGAAGTGAAAGCATCGAAGCGATATTCAAGTGCGACTTAAGGCGATCAGTAGTGCAATTGTGTTTTGTAATTAGTGTGTTTGAGTTGTAATTAGTGTTGATTATTAAAGTGTCATTTTTTTGGTTATTAAATCGGCAGTTTTTATTGTCACGAACCCGAAGCTCGTAACACTATTATAAAGTGATGCGTACTGCCATACTGAGGCTGATACTGTCACATAATACTCATGTAGAAGCAAAATCAGCTTGGTATAGCATTGTCAGCCTTAGCGTCAGCTACTGACATGATTATTTCAAATGAAACGTCCAAACAAAAACTTTTAAAACCTATCAGTGACGCTTGTCGTATATTATGCGACAGTCATTTTTGGGAGACAAAAACAAGACGTAACTTTGTAATTTCATCTATTAATATAAATTTAAAGGACGCTTTGCTTGAAGCAAATAGGGGCAGTTTCTTATTTGGGGAAAATGTTACCGACAAGGTTAAAGCCGCCAAGACAATACAGCAATCAGGAGATGCCTTGAAACACGCGTTAAGACCAAAATATAACAAGCCTAAAGGTATCCCAAAAGGTCCAAATAAGGGTCATTTAAACTACAACCCTCAGCACCGCAAGACGGACAACAAGCCGAACAATACGAGGCGAGCTGCTCGCCCTGCGTTTCGGCCGCCGCCACCGCCGCAAACCAGCGGCAGTTCGCGCCGCTACACGTCCCCGACGAGGCCGCATCGAAAGTAACTGATCAGGTACTAACCGCTGGCAGGCTCCAGCATTTTTTCAAAAAGTGGTCAATTATCAGTACTGACAAAACAATTCTTTCCTGGATCAAAGGGTACAAAATACCTTTTAAATGTTCACCATATCGTACTGATTCTCCTAATGTTTTCCCTAAGAATATTCAAGAAGCCCGTGATTTCGATAAATCGATCAAAAACCTACTAGATATTAATGCAATATCTCATTGTCATTCTGTTAAAGGAGAATTTATATCGAGTGTGTTTTTAGTGCCAAAACCAAACGGCGACAAGAGATTCATCATCAATCAACTCAGCCTATCGCAGTCCACTGCTGGACATAGGCCTCTCCCAGACTGCGCCACAGCACCCTGTCCTCCGCCTTCCGCATCCAGTCTACCCCAGCCACCTTCTTTAGGTCATCCGTCCATCTAGCTGGGGGGCGTCCCACACTACGCTTGCCGATACGCGGTCTCCACTCCAAGACTCGTCTGCTCCACCGGCCATCGGTCCTTCGACAGACATGGCCAGCCCACTGCCACTTCAGTTTGCTTACTCTGCAAGCTATGTCGGTAACTCCGGTTCTTTTCCGGATAATTTCATTCCTGATTTTATCCTTTAAAGAGACTCCGAGCATAGCTCGCTCCATAGCGCGCTGAGCGACCTTGAATTTGTGTACCAGCCCGACCGTCAGTGTCCACGTTTCAGCACCGTATGTCATGACGGGCAGGACGCACTGGTTGAAGACCTTAGTCTTCAAACACTGCGGGATAGGCGACGAGAAGACTTGACGGAGTTTTCCAAATGCTGCCCAACCCAACTGGATCCTTCTGTCGGCCTCTTTCTCAAAGTTGTGTCTACCGAGCTGGATGACTTGCCCTAAGTAGACGTAATCCTTCACAACTTCGAGAAGCGACCTTTCGATGTGGATTGGACTCGGCAGAGAGAGAGAGATTCATATTGAACCTTAAATGTTTAAACAAATTCGTAGAAACCAAACATTTCAAGATGGAGGATTATCGTACAGCCTCAAAGCTTATAACAAATAACTGTCATATGGCATCAGTAGATCTAAAAAATGCTTACTTCTTAATTTCTGTACATAAGTCTCACCGAAAATACCTCCGTTTTAAATATAAAAATACCCTGTATGAATTTAACTGTCTACCGTTTGGTTTATGCACTGCTCCATATGTCTTCACAAAATTATTAAAGCCAGTTATGGAATATCTAAGAACCCATGGTATGATATCAGTTATATATATAGATGATATTTTTTGCATTGGAACAACTTTTCTAGAATGTCAAAATAACGTTGACTTAACAATAACATTAGGTACTTAAAAACTTGGGTTTCATAATAAGTACAGAAAAAAGCTGCTTAGAACCGAAAACATTATGCAAGTTTTTAGGTTTCGAATTCGACTCGAAAAACATGTTATTAAAATTACCTGATACAAAAAAGTCAAAAATAAAAGAATACATTTCTAGCTTCTTGAAAAAGCGTAAATGTAAACTTCGTGAATTCGCTCGGTTCATAGGTTTATTAATTTCAGCTTGTCCTGCAATTCAATATGCATGACTTTACACTAAAGTTTTTGAACAATTTAAATATTCCTGTTTACTTACCAACCCTAGCTACGAACAGTTAGTTCGGCTCCCCAACAGCTTACAAAGTGACATGTTGTGGTGGTTAGATCATATTGATAATGGTTCATTTTCTTTAACTTGTGATCAATATGATTTAGAAATCTTTTCCGACGCGTCATGTACGGGTTGGGGGGCTTATTGCAGCACAGACGAAGCCGTTGGCTATTGGAAGGATAGTGAAAGAACCGTACATATTAACGAATTAGAGTTAAAAGCAGCTTTTCTCGCACTTAAATGTTTTGCCCACGAGTTGTATAATTCAAAAATACTGTTACGGATTGATAATGTAACTGCCATATCTTGTATAAATCGCATGGGCAGCATACAGTTTGAACACTTGCATAATATCACCAAAGAAATATGGCAATGGTGCGAAAGGCGTAGAATAACTATTTTTGCATCTTACATAAACACAAAAGATAACTATGAAGCAGATCAATTATCGCGCATGAAATTTCAGGACACTGAATGGGAACTCAATGACGATGCATTCAGCCAAATAACACATTATTTTGGAGACCCTGAAATAGATCTTTTCGCGAGTAGGTGCAATGCTAAGTGTCCCAGGTACATAACATGGAAAAACGACCCTGACGCTTATGCAATCGATGCTTTCACCATTCCATGGAAAAATAAACTATTCTACGCATTTCCACCATTTTCTCTTATCACAAAAACAATACAAAAAATAATTAATGATAAAGCAAATTGTATAGTAGTTGTACCATATTGGCCAACACAACCCTGGTTCCCTGTTTTCCAAAAATTAATTTGTTGCAAACCAATCTATTTTGAACCAAACGTAAATTTGTTAACTTCTCCTTTCAGAACGCCTCACAATCTGCACCGCACCCTGAAATTGGTTGCCGCGAAGCTTTCAGGCAAACATTATTGAAAAGACATTTATCTAATAAGTCCATTGAAATTATGTTATCATCATTATCCGATTCCACGTACAAACAATATGATGTTTGTATAAAATCTTGGTTAAATTATTGTAATAAACATAGTTATGATTATTCCTCGGTTTCAGTTCCAATAGTGATTCATTTTCTTACCACAATTTTTGAAAAAGGGGCAAAATATGGTACTATCAATTCATATAAATCCGCATTAACCCTGTTGTTAAGTAATGTGGCAAACGATGATAGAATTAAGCGATTTATGAAAGGAGTTTACAGATTAAGGCCTAGTAATCCAAAATATAATTAGACGTGGAATCCAACCACTGTTCTAAATTATTTAACACAAAAATGGCCTAACATAGACCTTGATTTGGAAACTCTTTCCAAAAACACTATAACTCTATTGGCTTTGGTGACTGCGCATCGCGTTCAAACATTTTCATTAATAAAATTAGGCAACATTCAAGTAAATTCTGCTATCGACATAACTATAACAATATCTGAATTGATAAAAACTTCTAAACCTACTTCTTCACAACCAGTTTTAAGATTACCTTTTTTCAACGTTCGTCCTCAGATCTGTCCCGCTAAATGCTTAGAGGTTTATATAAATAAGACTCAACCGCTTCGCAAAACTGATTATTTATTTGTAAGCTATAAAAAACCACACTCAAAAGTTTCATCACAAACACTTAGTCACTGGATAAAAGATACACTTTACAGTAGCGGTATAGATACGTCCATATTTAGTGCACACAGCACTCGTCATGCAGCCACATCCTCTGCCAATAGACTTGGAGTCAATATTGACCTAATAAGAAAAACTGCCGGATGGAGTGAATCATCTTCTGTCTTCGCAAGACATTATAATAGGCAGGTTGTAACTGATCCTCATCTCTTTGCCACTACAGTACTGGCTGGTAGTCATGATCTGTAACAATTACAAGTAACATTAGATTAAGAATATAAATCAATGTAAAATAAAGTTAAGTCAATGATAACCAGTCATAATAAAAAGCACTTGTTTACACATTACTCACCTGTCTTCCTGTCTTGTGTTATTTCACATTTTTGTCTCTGTACAATCAACATCTACAATACGTAAACAATAAATCGCTTCGAATGAAGCTGTGAAACATAATTAAAAATCAAATGAACTTACTAAGTGAAGTTCGATGATAATTATGTGAACAGCTTCATTCGAAGCGATTTATACCCTCCCTAGAAAAGTTAGAAAAAAAACCCTAGAAAAAAAAAAATAGGGTTTAATCTACCGGATAGGTACGTGGCGCGGCGGCGCAAGCCGCTGCTGCTGGTGGTGCCGAGTGCGCGCACTAACCTGCTGGAGCGCGCACCGGTGACTCGTGCGCTGCGCACTCTCAACGCGGTGGCGGATGCCATAGACTTATTCACCTGCCGGTCGATTCTGTAAAAATCTCACCGTGAAAACATAGGTGAAGTGAGTTTGTTTTTGCTAGGAATTGACACTATTCACAGCTCACTCCACGCTCACTTTACCTAAGTTTTCACGGTGAGATTTTTACAGAATTGCACCGCTGATGCTAACCAATGATGCTATTGACCAAGCAAACATTTACAATCATAATCGAGATTTTAATAATATTTTTTGTTCATTCTTGTAGTCTTAAACGTCAATGTTAAAATAAATTATTGTTCGTGCGTGATGCGCTTGCGTCTCAGGCTATGGACTAGTCTAGGAAAAAAAGAATAAAAAAAACAACATTGAGATTCTGACTAAGTTTCTGTTTTGCTATTTTATTTAAAAACCCCAAAATGTAATGCTTTGACAACTAAAATAGTAGCTTCGAAATGATATAAAATGATCAATAGAATTAGCATAAAAATATTAAGTATTAAAATCTCGATTATGATTGTAAGTGTATGCTTGGTCAATCCCTAGTATCAGGTGGGATGACACTGACAACTCACTCCACGCACACTTCACCTAAGTTTTCACGGTGAGATAGTTACAGAATCGCACAGCTGTACACTGAGTGAGTTCACAAGGGCCACGTACTGTGTAGCATGTAAGGTATAGCTATGTATATTTTAAGTTACTTTGTCGCATTAGATTTATCTGTAATGGCAAAGTTAACATTTCATGTGATAAATAAATAAATAAATAAATAAAAAATAAATTGTTACCTACCCTACCCTAGATAAATAAAAATGTGAAATATTTATTAGCTTTCAACAAAATGACATTAAAATGGCTGTGGACCGTTGTAGAGAAATAGTGTAGTGGGAACAAAGTAGGGGTAAACGGATACAGTGTTGCCAGCAAAATTAAAAAAAAAAAAAAATTTACTTACCTCTAAAAATCCGTGCAAGGCTGGTACATGGAGGCGCTGCTACAATACGTAAACAATAAATCGCTTCGAATGAAGCTGTTCACATAATTATCATCGAACTTCACTTAGTAAGTTCGTTTGATTTTTAATTATTAGTTCTAAAAATTCCTCGAGGAATGATCTGAATGACAGTCAAAGCCGCATTGAAATCCATTAAAATCATTGGATCAGGAATTTCTGGAGGACACTAGCATACACAAACCCTTGCTTAGGTACTCCTGGCATTTTCTTTTGTATTTCACAATTCTCGTCATATTTCTCACATACTAAGTAGTAATAAAATTAGTCTCTATAATCTAAATACTCTACCATTATGGGTATAGTACCGGAAGATACAGGTAGTCCCTTAGTACTGTAGCTGTTTAATTGTATTACTCTCGTTTCATGGGGCCCTGGTCGTTGTATGGGGTCACGGAGGGTTGTAACGGGGTCGAGGACTCTGGCACACCCCTGCTTTCACCATGGCGTTACTATGGAAGAGTATATTAATGATTTTAGTCCCCGTGGCTTTGGCAGTCACGGTAAATTGGAACAATAAATAGGTTGGCCTAATTATATCAATATTGTGTCGGTTACAGTGCATTTTGGTGAAAGGGATCAATCAATCAAGTTAATTAATTGTATGTTTACGTTCGTATTCATTGTTAAAATAATTTTCCATAATCTATACTTGTAAAATAAAATAAATAATGATGATAATCCATACTAATATTATAAATTCGAAAGTAACTCTGTCTGTCTATATTATGTTACCTTTTCACGCCTAAGCCACTGAACGGATTTCGATAAAATTTGGCACAGAGATAGACTGCATCCCGGGGAAGGACATAGGATAGTTTTTATCCCGATATTCCTACGGGATCGACACTTATGCGGGTGAAACCGCGGGGCGCAGCTGGTATAATATAAATCTTTATTTTCAGACCACTAGATCCATAACATACGAATTAGCTAGTTAGCACTTACTAAGTAAAACACGTTAAATAAAAATAAAAAAACAAAACTAAAAACAAAAAATAAATTACCTCACATACCTGAATGACGGTCTGTGTGCCGCCATCCACTGACATACATATTATTTGAAGAAGCTCATTACCATTTATAGATAAACTAAACTTCCGAACAGCTTAGAGGAGAACTTCAAAGCGGAGACCAAAATGATTTATACATGTGAATCACAGGAGGAACTGATGAAATGGTCAAAAATAGTTTGAAGTTAAATTAGTTTGAAAATGCTCTAATTTGACATGAAGTTTATAATGCTAATAATGCTATATATATGCTAATAATAGCTAATAATGCTTTTTATTCATTTAAATCTCTACATATTTTTTGGTAAACATAAATTCGATTAAATCTCTACATATCATTTTGTAAACAATTTTATTAACCTATCTCAAGTGTATGTAAGTACTATCATACCACACCCATCAAATCTCAACCAATGGTTCCACAATCTCAATGGTTTGTACCATACCTAGCGAGTTAACAACGGCACATTCAAGATATGCACTTGCTCAGTCGGCCTTCAAGTGAGTAGTGACACAAAAACTAGACCCAAACATTCTCAAAGATTTCGACATGAATGGCGAGGACCTGAATTAACCCTCAGATAATTATAAAACAGGCCTAAATAACAGTAAACACACGGTGTATTAATAGTCTCGAGGCCCAAAGGAGAATAATAATAGCGCCACAATTAACGGACGGGGGTTCAGCGGCCTGATCGAAAGCCTTGGACGGGCCGACACCCGCGCGCCTTGCAGCGGGGTGTCAACGTGTCCTCCAGCTGCCTTCGATACGAATACTTTTACTTCGCCTATATGCTGTATTGTGTCTGTATGTAGGTTGTGGGCAGAGATGTACATACCTATAGATTTGTTAGGTATTTTGCAGGTCTGTTTGTTTTTGTTCGGAATTTTTACTGTTACCTCGGTTCGTACCTACTTGAATAGTCTAACCTGTTATCGATTCTCTAATATATGTATAACGATTTGTTCAAGAGCATTAAGATATCTACATAGAAATGATAGAATATTCTTTTGTTGTACGTACTGTAGTTATTTTAACTTGAAGGAATTTTATTGTTAAACGACTTTAAAAAAAACTGGCCAAGTGCGAGTCGGACTCGCACACGAAGGGTTCCGTACCACAAGGCAAAAACGCCGAAAAAAACATGATTTTTGTATGGGAGCCCCCCTTAAATATTTATTTTATTTTAATTTTATTATTTATTATTAAAGTTAAAATACAACTGAGTATTTTGTGAATATTTCAAGGGCCTACCTATTACCATTTTTGATATCGAGCAAAAAAGGGCAAAAAAATCGCGTTTGTTGTATGGGAGCCCCCCTTAAATATTTATATTATTTTGTTTTTAGTATTTGTTGTTATAGCGGCAACAGAAATACATCATCTGTGAAAATTTCAACTGTCTAGCTATCGCGGTTCTTGAGATACAGCCTGGTGACAGACAGACGGACAGACGGACAGACGGACAGACGGACAGACGGACAGACGGACAGACGGACAGACGGACAGACAGCGAAGTCTTAGTAATAGGGTCCCGTTTTTACCCTTTGGGTACGGAACCCTAAAAAGGAGGAGGTTCTCAATTCGGTTGAATATTTTTGTTTTATGTTTTGCAGTCGATTTGCAATTTTTTTTTAATGGATAAATTATGCCTCAGGGGTGGGTTCCAAATTTAATCTAATTTAACTTTGCTTTGGTAGTTTTTAGTTAGCTTCAATAATACGATGTTTTTCCACATAGTTTATATTGATGATGTTTTAATAACTTCTTGTAACTGATATTTACAAAGCAAGTAGTGTGAGTTTGTTGGGGGGTAGGTACAACTGAAAGTTGAAAAATAAAAACATATTCACAAAAAAAAATAACCGATTTCAAAAAAAACCACTAGAAAGTGAAAAATAACTTTAATTTTGGAAGTCGGTGTCAAAAAACGAAAATAAGGAACCAACGACACCAACTTTCGAAATTAAAGTTATTTTTCACTTTGTATTGTTTTTTTTTTGAAGTCAGTTGTTTTTTTTTTGTTTTGCATTGTTTTTAAATGAAGACCTAAGGAGTACTTTTTGTTGAAAGTCTTGGTATTCATGTTGCCACTATCTGCGATTTCTGGCAGACAACTCGATAACCTTTGGATTGACAGAGTTTGCATAAGTACGTAAGTAGGTATGAACGAGGGTAGTTCTTACTTATTTATTTGTAGCTTTACCAGTAGGTAAATGGACCTCTTATTTAACAATAATATAAACAATGGGATATCTATGTTAAAGGACATTTAGAATTGAATACGACTAGGAAATCATAAACAGCAAGTACGTCAGCCAGAAGCGTAGCGTGCCTTGGCCCCCGTATAAAAATTTATTTGGGGCCCTTAGGAAGGGTAAAGATTTCTAACAAAAGAAAAAAAAATGTTTGCGTAAAATTAAAAGAAATATTTATTCATCATAAATATCTATCTGTCACTTTTTCCAAAATTTTTTTTTGTCATTTCTGAAATAAAAAAAAATTGGGAAGTTTTTATTAATTTTTGCTTACGCACGTTGGGGGCCCCCGTATAATTGATACGGCAGATACGGCGGTAGTTACGCCCCTCACGTCAGCATATTATTATACTGATACTGTCAAAACCTGCGAGGTAGTTGCGTAATGCACTATCAAGTAGCATCGCGCATTGCGTTATTTAGGTACATTGTTGAGCAGACACATTCCATTTTCTCCAAGAAAAGAGTTATTTGCACTTAATGCTTCACGTAATGAACATAATAACTTGGTATTTGTCGCAGCCAGTGTGACTAGTTCACTAATAATGCGTTATTGTAGCCTTTAGGCTTCATTCGTAATTATTGTAAATGGTATTTAGTCAATACATGTTCAGTTACCTTCTTTTTGTTTGCGACTGATATAACAAGACTGGGTTGGATAACGACTTTTTAAAAATAACTCGCCAAAGGGTTATTTTGGGTTTAGTTGCTGATAAAAATAAATAATTATTTATAGTTTCCTTAAAGCTCATCATCAAAAAAAGTTCACCGTTAATGCTCTATATTTAGGTTATTTTATTTATAAATAGAGTCTTTTGTTGTGTTTGCAGACTTATTATAAGTTGTTCATGTACAAAAACCTAAACTTGGCAACTCTCTGGTATTATTTTTTTATTTCATTTTTGTTTTTGTTAGCCTGCGCTGTCCCTCGCCTGGGCAAAAGCCCACTCCATTCCTTCCATCTTTGGCGAGTCCGCACGTGTAAATGACCAATGTTATGTACCCGGGAACCGAACCCGGACTTCTATTCTTCTCTCTCTTCACAGCCATTGCGCCATTCGACAACTTTTGTTGTACCTTTCACCACAAAAAATTCACTGTAAGCTGTAACTGATATATTTCTACCAGGAGACCAAAACTTCAAGGAGTTATCTTTATATCAGAACCCCAATCAATGCTACCGCTCACCCCTCGAGCAAATAATGGGCGCGTAAGATAAGCGAGGAATCTCTTCGGGATGTTTGTCCACTTTATGATATACAATCCTCTTTAGGATGGCTCACCCTCTCTACTAATATGACATCACGATTATGATAAATATGGATTCTTTGTTCCGAAATAAACTCATTATTTATATATTTATATGACATCACGATTATAGTCTCTGGAGGAGAAGGAAAGGATATTTAAAGTTACCATCATTTGCTAAAGTTAAGTTAGTGGTGTACGAATGGTGCAGTAGCTGGGCGATTGACGGCACGGTTGGCGCAGTGGTTAAGCGATTGAATGCTGCGCTGCGTGTCACTGGTTCGATTCCCGCACGGAACAAATATTTGTATGACCTACAAGTAGTTGTTCCGGGTCTGTCTGTTTGTGTATGTGAGTTTAAAGGTTTGTAAACGCACCCACAATACAAGAGAAATTCCTTGTGTGGGGCAACGTTCTTTAAAAAAAAAAAAAGGCTACCGAGCTACGGGTTGTGTTTTTAATTCTGCAAGGGTTGTATTAGTTTACCCTTTTTAATAGTCCTCCATACCGAAGAGATATTATAGTGCACACGTGTGTGCGCAGACACTGGTGCACTCCCTCTTTCCTCACTCTCATAGTCCAATGGGACGGCAATCCAATACGACCGGAGACTGATCAGGCGCAGGACCAACGGTTTTAACGTGCTTTCCGAGGCACGGGGGTATCACACCACCAACTTCAAAACTCCGGGCTGTTACTAAGAAATTGGAAAAAAGCCCAATAACACCCGCCGCCGCCGCCGCCGCTCGGCCTTGGAATCGAATCCATGACCCCACGCTTAGCACTGGCCTAAAAGGTAGGAATCCGTTATGTTCCTGAGACAAAAGGCACAATTCAAGAAATTACAAGACAAAAGACCTGATTCACAGTGTCCGGATAGTCACTATCATCTGCCTAGCCTTTTCTCAACCATGTTGTGGGCGGCTTCCAGTCTAACCGGATGCAGCTGAATACCAGTATTTTACATGGAGCGACTGCCTATCTGACCTCCACAACCCAATTACTGGGTAATCCGATACCCCTTGATAAGACTGGTTCTCAGACTTTCGGGCTTCTGACTACCCGTAACGACTGTCAAACATCCACGAATGACAGCCGGGAACAACGGCTTAACGTGCTTTCCGAGGCACGGAGGGGTCACGATATGTAAAGATGTCACCCATCCACAGACCAAACGCGGCAAGCGTAGCTTAACCTGATCTATCGACCTGTGCAGCTGTTATTATTGACCCACGGGCCACCCGGATAGTCACTATGTCATTTAAAAATATATTTAGTACGGAAGTCATTTCGTATGAAATTATCTGCCAAATAAGCTAAGTTAACCAAAACCTGACTGGATGTGGTGAACAGGACTATTGCATATTGCATATAACCAAATCCAAGACCAGCTCACCCCCCACACCTGGCTGACAATATTTTTTTATAGTGATTAGATTAGACCAACGACACAAAGAGGTTTTTATACCCACCAGGTGCATCACCTAATCGCCATTTGCAGCATGTGTCCCTAGTCGCTAGGTGTACAGATTAAAATGATTGCGCATACACATGCCCCTAGGACAGGTGGTTAACGCTGCAAAGTAGCCATGCATGTTAATGATTAATTAAAAGATGACATTAAAATTACTTATATATAATATTTGAATAAATAAAGCTGTAATTACTCAACTGTAAGGCAAAGGTGTCTCTCATGCAGAGTACTCATTTTTTACTCTGCATGTTGTCACCACGATTTTGTATTGACAAAAACACTTTTTATGATGTTTTCTTTTACCCACCGTATGTTTTGTAGGTAATAGTTAAAGTGACACCTGCTGGGTAATTCGGTGATACACATAAAATGACAATTGACAAAATCACGAAATGCCTTTCATTTTGACATGCAGCTTATGGTGTGATACTTCCTGGATCACGATTTTGTATTGACAAAAACACTTTTTATGATGTTTTCTTTTACCCACCGTATGTTTTGTAGGTAATAATTAAAGTGACACCTGGGTAATTTGGTGATACACATAAAATGACAATTGACAAAATCACGAAATGCCTTTCATTTTGACATGTATCTTATGGTGTGATACTTCCTGGATTCTTTACAACAATACTCGTGATGAATAACACCGCTAGATCCATAAGTTCATGCAATATGGTGTAGGTAGGTAGATATTAAAACCCGACTACTGCAAAAGGATGAGTCAAGAAAGTACCTTCCCGTGGTCACATGCATATGTAGGTTTGAAAAATTCGTCTGCTCAGAAACGTAAATAAAGCAATGAACGTGGCTCAACTGTCAAAATGAAATGCATTGCGATCAATTGTCATACTGCTGGATTACCAATCACATTAGTTTTGGCCAGCTTTTGAACCTGTATCTACTGTCCTTTGGGGATCCTTAATAAGCCACCAGGACTTTAATCAAAGGACCTAGGAAGTACTGTGCGTTTAACATTCTTAAACTATGCTCATTACCGGGACTCTGTCTAATTCATAATCCAGCTAAAAACATAAGAAGTGCCTCAAATTAAAATTACCGTACTTATTTTTGGCGAACTTGTGCTGAAGATGATCATGTGATAACAGGTCGAAGGTCTTCGATATCTGGAAGAGTACTATGGAACTCAAACGGAGTTGGTCAGGACACCTAGCAAGCGCGGTGACGACAGATGAAGTAAGGCTGTGAGTGAGTGGCATCCAAGGACTGGAAAACGAGATGTCGGTCGCCGGCGGCGAGGTGGGCAGACGACTTGGTTGCCATCGTGGGCAAAATCTGGATGAGGCTGGCACATGACCGTGGGGATTGCTATGAGCGCAGTGGTTGAAGTCAGTCTGTGGATGATGTTGATGACAGAAGTCTTACCTTATTAAGGTATTATGGTTTGTTTATACGATCGCTTCAACATTATACAATTAATCCAGTAGCATTAAAATAGCGACAATATAATAAAATAAAATAAATAAAATAAAATACATTTATTTCGAGCAACCATAACTCATATGTTGAGAGTACACACACACACACACAATAAAACATAATTAAAAGGATAATAAAAATAAAGTACTTACATAATATTAACAAATTAAAATGAAAACAAAATAAAAGACTTATTATCTAACCGGCCCTGCTGCCGGCAACATGCCTATTGCAGCAGTGCCGTATGTATGGGCAGTCCATCCGGTCCGCGATCATCGCCAGGACGGCATTGGTGCTGCCCCACACCCTACGCACCAGGGACGCACCCCGCTTGCGCATAGTCGCGTGAAAGCAATCGGTGCGCGCCTCAGCGAACATACCTGAGGCGCTGCAGTAGCGAGGCAGCCCCAATAAAGCCCTGAGCGCGTTGTTGTACTGGACGCGGAGGGCCCCATACGATGCACGCGTGTATTTCGCCCACAGGCTGCACGTGTAGAGGGATGTGCAGTACGCCCTGAAGAGCGTTATCTTCACCTCCCTCGAACAACGCGAAAACCTGCGTGCGAGCATGTTCGCCCGCACCGACAAGGCCCTCCGCTCCCTCTCCATGTCAGCATTGTCCTTGAGGTCGGTCGTAACTAAATGCCCTAGATACTTAAATTGATCCACCCTTTCAAGTGGAATACCGTTCAGAAAAACGGGTGGACAATTTTGCGAACGTTTCGTACCGGCCTCAAAGACCATGCATATACTTTTGGTCACATTATATTTTAACCCATGACCAAGGGCATACTCCTCACAGGTCCGCACTAGCTTTCTGAGGCCACAGACCGACGCGCTCAGCAGCACCATGTCGTCAGCGTAACTGAGATTGTTGACACAGACTCCACCGACATGGCAGCCAACATGCTGGTTACTAAGCGCAACGATCAAGGCATTCATGTACAGGTTAAAGAGGGAGGGGGAAGTCAACCCCCCCTGCCTCACCCCACACTCCAGCCGATACGGCTCCGACATTGCACCCGCCCACTTAACGCTGTTGACCTGATGACTGTACCAGTATTTAAAGACGTTGGCAAGTTCACGTGGTAAGTTTATACCCTCGAGTTTAGCCCACAGGACGTCGTATGACACCAGGTCAAAAGCCTTGGATAGGTCGAGGAAGCAGGCGTGCACTGGAGTCTTTCGATCTGTGTAATATCTGACAGTATGCTTAAGAGACAGTATTGCACTCTCAGTTGACAGTCGAGGTCGAAACCCAAACTGATTATCGTGCAAATCCAGGTACTTATCTAACTGTGTCCTAAGCAAACCGTCAAAAACTTTTGCAATGATCGTTGCAAGAGAAATCGGCCTGTAGTTACTTTTGTCAGCAATATCTCCCGTTTTATTTTTCACTACAGGAACTACTACGGTTTTCATGAAATCGGTTGGTAGGTACGAATGGCTCACGCATAGTGTGTAAAACATTGCTAAGATCCTATTTATATGTGGGCCAGCGTGAACTAGGTGCTCGATGCTGAGGCCATCGTGACCAGGGGACTTGCCCTTAGATATAGCTTTTATAGCCTGCGCCACATCTTTAGCAACAAAGCTAGTCCCTACGTCCTCATCTGGCATCTCAACATCGAGCACCGTCCCCGCTGGTCCCCGTGGGGAGAGTACACGAAAATGGTCCCTAAAAATATCAGCAACCTCCTTAGGGTCACTCACACCGTCGACACTCACCGGAAGTCCCGGCCGCACGTTAACTTTCTTGGTGCTCTTCCAAAAACTACGGAAGCACCCCCTCTTATGTTTTTCAGCCAGGGCATCCATTTTGATTTGGTCCTGATGGTTTTGGCACCATTTAAGTCTGGACTTGAATATTTTTCTACTTTGACACATTTCGTCATATACACACCCAGACCTAGGCCTACCACACATCACCCACTCCATAAACTTCATCCTAGCCACCCGGTGAGCCCCACTAACATGCTTATTCCACCCAGCAATGCGTGGGCCACTCCCACCTTTCCCCGCTCGAGTGCCTCCCCGAGCCGTCGCAGTCGCAGACGCTGCCCCTCGTAAGGCAGTCACAATGTCGGAGTAAAGCCTATCAAGAATACGACAATGGTCCGAGTTATTACAGTATCTATCTGCACAGTTTGTAAACTCCACAGGAAAATCAACACATCTTAACCTACTGTGACATTCTTTCGCATACAACGCAATTTGTTCATCAGATCTGTTCCCCCATAATATATCGTTGCTTAATACGCTTTTATCAGGTAGCTTTGGTGTTAATAAGTTTAAATTACAATCAATAATGAGCGGAAAATGATCAGACCAAAAAGTGTTATAATCTACATATACATTAAGGATAGAATGTTGTGCCGATTGCGTAACAATACAGTGGTCCAACCAACTGCACGTTCCATGTGCCTCACTGATAAAAGTATAGGTATCAGAGTGTGGTCCCAACAACTCAACATCTACACAAGTCCATTCCTGTTCTCTACAGAAATGTGTAAGTTCGTTATAAAATAGTTCACATGGATCAGCATTAAAATCGCCCAACACAAAGACTGATTCTACACCGTACTCATCTATTATAGCACTTACCGTCCCTAGACAATCCGTAAATTCCGGCAGGTTTTCCCTCACATTTGTAGGCATATACACACTCATTACAATCACAGGCCGATCACTTGTAATGATTTTAATGGCACAAACACGAGCATTATCGCACCGTAGCACTGACACATTTACAAAAACACTGCTCCTCCACAGCAGAGCGACGCCACCGAACGGCCTCCCTCGTAATATTCCCGCCGAAGTGTCCACCGCCGAAGTACCTGTATACCCGAACTCACTATCGACCGTGCTCAAGTAAGGCACCTCATCCGGAAGAAGCCATGTTTCCTGTAGGGCAATCAAATCACAGGAGCGACACAGGTCCCTGATGCCTTCCACAGAGCGTTTAAGGTTCTTACAATTAAAACTAGCTAATCTATAAGGTCGTTTATCCATTGTTGTTGTTAATCGAGCCGGACACAGAAGAAGCTCTGTTCTTATTTTTGTGACTAAAATTCACAAATCTCCTGAAAATTATACCTTCAGGCCAAAGGTTTTCATCCAGATACATAGCTAATTTCGCCTCGGATACATAAAGCTTAAACGCACTGTGATCAGTATGCCTTTTAACATCGATTTTCTGTAACGACACAGACTCATTCGTTTTCGAGCGAATATATTTAATAATATCCTCTTTCGTGGTATCACTATGGACATTCGTAATAAACACAGGTACTTTCTTATCGGCGGCTCTAAAGTTAAACTCTAAATCTCTCGCCACACCCGATTTGCCCGAGTACCTATATTTCAATTGTTTCCGGCGCCTTTCTACTCTTTGCCAACCACTATTATCATCATTCAGAGAACTAGGTACTGCGTCCAATACAATGTCGCAATTCCGTCCATCGCCGCTAATGCCGTTATCGCTATGAGTCAGCTGGTGCGCACTCTGTACTATCGCGGCTTCCTTCGATGACGTATTCTCAGCCACCACCTGTTTCAAACCGGTCTCGGGCGAGATCGCCTCACCTACCGTAATATAAAACCTACTATAATATAACCTGTATTAGCTTATCAGTTTAATCCTGGCGCGTATAATTAAACAAACAGAAAAGTTTTAAAGTTTACGCGAGGTACTTGAACTCTGGTAATAATTAATATGCATTTTTAATTAAGAAGCGGTGCATTCTTCGATCGTAATAAGTGCTACAGTGACTATTGCACTTATATGGTTCGGTTGAACGTAATCGGATCGATCGACAGATATTAGCATTCTTGTATTTTGACATTTAAGTTATTAAAAGCCACAGATATAGATACACCTAGATAACGCAAGAGCAACTACTTCGCGTGCCAAAAATCGCACCAGCTTACGTACAAAAATCGTAACCACCACTTTCGCGCTCAGTCCTGTAGTCCTGCTAGCTGGGTGAGCGTGAGCGGTGTGGGGCGAGATGGGTGCCGCACGTGGCGGCATCTTTGAATCGATTTGATTTTCCCATCACTAAATAGTGCTTGTGACGTCACAGTAGGTATTCAAAAAATGGCACGCTTGTTTTTCATACAGAACGTGATACTTGCGTTATCTAGGTCTATCTATATCTGTGTTAAAAGCCATGTGCTGTGCGCGATGACGATGGCATTCATTGATGAACTTTCTAAAAAGCATAAGGCATAAGTTAAATGTCTTACAATATTAATAAGCATATAATTGGGAAAATGTCTGTGTGGTGTCGGACTTAAAGAATAGCACCACCCCATACTTCCCGTGGGTGTCGTAAAAGGCGACTAAGGGTCGTACCGGAGAATGGGCAGCAGCGTTCTCTATGCATTCCACCACCAAACTATAAGCTGCGATCGCCAACCCGCCTGCCAAGCGTGGCGATTATGGCAAACCCCCCCATTGGGGGAGGCCTATGTCCAGCAGTGGAAGTCTTTCGGCTGAAATGATGATGAATGATGAATTGGGAAAAAATCCATATAAAGGTTAGTTGCCCCCTATTATATGGGACTTACATACACATAACTGGCGATATATGGATGTACCAAAGATAAATCTCTGCGTATTTTAGCTATAAGGGCAAAACAAGCATGCTGTTATGTTAGTGCTGATACACACGAGCGGGACAACGGCAGTGGCGACTGCAGCCGGCGACGCGACGGCGCGCAGGCTCGTCGACGACTGCAGTTACCTCTGTCGTTGACGCGAGCCGCTCGCATGCTGCATTTATGCAGTTTTCATTACGATGGATAGGTCATTTATTTATTTCTTTCATACAGTGGATTTCATTTATTACGACCTTGGTTGTAGCGACCATTTACCTATAGCGACGTTAAATCTAAGTCCCTTGAATTTAAAGCATACTTTAGTACAAAATTCATGTGGCTATAGCGACTTTGGATGTAACGCCGAGTTCGGGTGTAGCGACTGTTTTTAATTAATCATTTGTAACAAATTCCTAGAAATCCCATGCAGATAATTGCGACCGGAGTCGGCAGCCAAAGTCACAAGATTTCTTTCTTTCACAAACATTTCTTATCTTTTGTTTACATCCACACAGATGGTCAGCAAGTGTGGAGACCTTTACCTTTTTTTTTTTTTGTTTATTTGGTGATGGAAAGGATATTATAGATATTGAAGAAGTAATGATAATAGAATACACACTACAGCATACACTATCACAAAAAAATAAATTGCAGCAAACTATTATTACACATTTTTTTAAATGTACCAGTAAATAACTATGTGTGCAAATATTTTCAATAATAAATGAATATAAACTATACATGTGTACGATCTCTTTACCTTTGCCTGTAACGACTTCTGGATATAACGACGAAAATAGAGTGGTCCCTTCATCGTCGTTATACCCGAAATCCACTGTACGTCATTGCGTTAATGACATGTTTTGGGAGACATTTTTGCAAAAAGTTTTATCTTAAATTTAACTTGTAAGAATAGAATAGAATATTTTTTATTATGTACACCACAAAAATCATAGAACTGAATTAGTGTAGAAATTTTATAAAGGATGACACAATGGGCGGTCTTATCGCTAAATGCGATCTTTTAAAGAGACAACCTTTGGATGGATTTAGAGAGAAACGATGGACATTACTGCAGGTAGTCTCTGGTGTCCCATTTACATATACACAATAAATATATACATACACAAAACACTTAAATTACAATTGTAAGTTCTATTCAAAAGTCATGAAAGTTGATAACATAACATAACCGAGTCATACTTGTTACAGAGTGATCGCGTGTGCATGGAACTCCGTCAATATTTCAGTAGTACAACTCTCCCGCAGTCTAGTAAATAGTTACACTGTGTTATTGCGTTTGCGGATACAAAATATGAATGGCAAATGACGTATGAACACTTGAAACAATGGTAGGGAGAGGGTGTTTAATAAGTAGGTACCTACCGTGAATTGTGGAAATTATCGCGTAGTTTCCAAAAAGAGAAAGCAAAAAGAGAATGATCGGGTTTCTTCTACCTTTAGTGAGTGAGAGAGAGAGAGAGCTGTGCTGAATAAAAAAGCGGGCAAGAGCGAGTCGAACTCGCGCTCCAAGGGTTCCGTACCATCATATGTCTTTAAACATCGGCGAAGCCTATACTTATTCGTCCAGCGGGATTGTCCGAAAGGGTTACCGCTGGCCCGGAACATAAAGGGCTAGGGAAGGAACACGGGTGGGTTTTAGTCAGTAAGAGTCTGACACTCCCTTCCGCTCCACCCAGAGCGGGAGGAGTCGTTTGATGATTTCCCATCCGAAAAGAAGCCTATATTCGTCAGAGTATTTTAACACTGTGCACTGCGGTGTAGAATCTTGCAGTTTTATGTCAGCGCCATCTCTTGACCGATAGTGGAACTAATGTAACTTTTGTTGATGATTTCTGGAAAAGTGTGTTATTTAGAGACTTCCGTTTTATTTTTCCTGTAATCTTTACATAAACTTCTATCACATAGGTTATTTTCAGGTTTTTCTCTTTGCAAACTTCGGAGATAAGGGGGGAGAACGTTATTTTTTTTACATTTTTCATCAAAAGTCGAAAACTAAGCGGCCTAAAAAAAAAAGAAAAAAAATTAAGAATGTGCAAACTGCTCTCTTTCATATGATACCCCACATGCCCTAGTAGCTCCACTTCGAATTTTTCAGTCCCCCTGTTGCAAAAAGTATACACATATTTTTATTTCTTACTTATTTGTAAAATAGTTGGGCAAACGTTATCTAAAACTATTCCAAATTTCAAGTTGATAGCATTAGTAGTTCCTGAGATATCCAGCTGTGACAGACCATAAGGGTTCCGTTTTACCATTTTGGTACGGAACCCTAATAAAAAAGTGAGATATGAGATAATAAATACTGAGACATAAAACCTACCTTTAAATGCTCCGCAGCATGGCAAGGTCTGCAAATTGCATATTTCAGCCCATTCTAACTAACCCAACTATAGAGGGTCAAATTAAATTAACTAGCGAAACTCCGCAGACACGCTTTGTACCGATATCTAAACATGATAAAACAAAAAGAAAATAATTTAATGTTTTATTGTAGGGTCATCGACCGCAATTATTGTATTAAAATAAAAAATAAAATAAAATAAAAACTTTTTATTTCAGACTTTTTTTAAATCCATAGTGTTAGTACAAAAGAACTTAAATGGTAGTGTAGAGTAATTAACTTGAAATATCAGTTTAAAAAAACAGTTATTTTTTTGTAAACTTCAATAATAATAATAACTTAAGAGCGTTTACGCCGTACGGCATTTCATACAAACTTTCAAGCCCTTGTTTTACGAAATTAATGAACCGATTTTAATGAAACTTCATACGCATAAGCAGGATACAAAGGTCTAAAAAGTTAGTAGAAAACATTTTCGAAATGTCTTATTTAAATAAAGATAACTGGAAATCTCTGTTTCTATGGAAAGTTTAAAATCGGTCTAATTTAGCTGTAACATTATTTTCAACACACTTGATCGTAATGTGGCTCTTATTGAACCGCTTTTAGGTCCATAATGCAGTGTATTAAAAACGCGTGCTTTTTCTTTACTTTAATCCACAAGTGCTTTATTTCCACAGATAACTATGTATTGACTAGTCGGAGATGCGCGCTTTTTTAATCTCATCAATTCACTTTTTTTTTTTTAATTAGTCTGTATTGTCCTTGGTCCCAAAATTAACTAATATTTATTTACCTTAAGGTGAATGCGCAGGGACCACAGACAATTTAAGGTGAATGCGCAGTGGTAGTTCACGTAATTCAAATTTTCTTAGGTTTTTTGCAGGTCAGTGTCAGGTTGTGTCTTGATCAAAATATGATTTGCGACTATAACAGGTACGTCTTTACAGAATGATAATCATTCGAATCATTAATACATCTTTCTTATGGAAAAGTTCTTAGGGAAAAAATCTAACCTGAAAGATTCTATTCTAATGACTATAATTATGTAATAGTACATTATGATACATGTGTGCTATGTTGATCATTATGCTCGAGGCGGTATTATTCGCGCGAGCCGCAGGCGAGTGCGATAAGAAAGCCGAGAGTCTAATGATCGATGCACACGCGTTTCATACGACGTTTTTCAACACACTTGCGAGGAAACAGACTTGTATTGTTAAATATTAACTTGTATGGAAAATGGCGCGCCGGTTTTGTCTTTCCGCATAGCCAGCACTAGCAATGCGCGCGCAAGTGTAAATAAAAGCACTGACCACAGAGCATGTAAAAACAATTGTAAAAAAAAAAAACAATTGTAGTAGTATGGAATTAGAAAGTACTATTGGCATAGAGAAATATACCTACATTACCTAGTTCAGTGAGAATCCGCAATGATAGAACGCCAGTCAGGGTCTTTTCCGTTTGGTTTCGGGTAGGGACCACGGACAATTTTAGGTGGATAATTAAAATTTTCTTACGTTTTTTGTAATTTGCAGGTCAGTATCAGGTTGCATCTTGATCAAATATGATTCGCGACTATAATATACAGAGCGTAAGGTTAAACGAGGGACATACTTTGAGGGGAATTAGTACTCATGAAAATGAACAACTTTTAATATGGGATTAACCCTGAAATCGCGAAAAAAAATCAGCCGTTTCCTACATTTATGTTCGCATAGCTCGTCAAAATGTACTGAACAGCTGATGTTTTTTTGCGATTTCAGGTTCGGCCCCATAGTAAAAGTTGCTCATTTTCATGAGTACTAACTCCCCTCAAAGTATGTCCCTCGTTTAACCCAACGCTCTGTATAGTATTTACAGAATTATAGTCATTAGAATATAATCTTTCTAGTTAGATTTTTCCCTAAGAACTTTTCCATAAGAAAGTTGTATTAATGATTCGAATGATTATAATTCTGTAAACATGTACAGTACGACACATCTTATATGTAGCATCGTAAAACCGATCACTTCCGATTTATACAACCAATAGAAAGGAGTTTCAGTTGTTTATGGAGTTTGCATAAAGATCATATTCTCCTAAAGCAATAATAAAGATTAGTGATTTTGAAGGCGCACTCAGTTCGGATATGATCGGTTTTACGAATTTTGCCGATGCTACATCTAAGTTTTGTCGTACTGTAGGTACCTGTTAGAGTCGCAAATCATATTTTGATCAAGATACAAACCTGACACTGACCTGAAAATTGCAAAAAACCTAAGAAAATTTGAATTTCGCGGTAGACCGCGAAATTCATATTTTCTTGGGTTTTTTCGGACAATTTAACGTGGTCTACCACTGCGCATTCAAGGTAAATAAATATTAGTTAAAAGTTAGAAAATTTTAATTATCCACCTTAAATTGTCCGTGGTCCCTTCCGCGGATTCTCACTGAACTAATGTATATTTCTCTATGCCAATAGTACTTTCTAATTCCATACTAAGTAAACTACAATTTGACATACGACAACACTACGATCAGTCTACAAATTATTTTGTGTTTATTATATTTTTTCTATAGGCTGTTTAGACTTTTTGTCAGTGCCACAGACTAGCATATTTAAAATGAGATTCAGTGCTTTTTACGTAGTATGTCTAAGAAGTCTGTGGTGCTTTTATTTACACCTGCGCGCGCATCGCTAGTGCTAGCTAGCACGGCGCGCCGAAAAACAAAACTAGCGCGCCATTTTCCAAACAAGTTAATATTTAACGATACAAGTCTGTTTTTTTCCTCGCAAGTGTGTTGAAAAACGTCGTATGAAACGCGTGTGCCTTGATCATTAGACTCTCGGCTTTCTTATCGCACTCGCCTGCGGCTCGCGCGTATAATACCGCCTCGAGCATAATGATCACCATAGCACACATGTATCTTATTGTACTATTTTCGAAAATGTTTTACTAACTTTTTAGACCTTTGTATCCTGCTTATGCGTATGAAGTTTCATTAAAATCGGTTCATTCACTTCGAAAAACAAGGACTTGAAAGTTTGTATGAAATGCCGTTCGGCGTAAACGCTCTTAACGATACCAATTACGCCTGCGTAATTGGAAAAAAAATTCGAAACACTATAATACATATTTCCTCAACTCATACATCAAGTACCAACACCACTAGCGGTCGTTGACCCCTAAAATGCCGAATTTCGGCAAACAGGTACACCATGACCTGGGTTAGGAAATACGATACTTTTCATCCAGACAGATGGGCCAAAGTCGTCACACAGTGGGTGCCTGAAGACGGGCGTCGTCACCGAGGCAGGCCTAAGGAACGCTGGCGTGACGATTTGGACTCGTTCCTAACCGACTGGACGGAGAAGGCACAGTACAAGGAAAGGTGGAAGAATATAGGGGAGGCGTTTGCCCAGCAGTGGGACAATATATGCTAAAGGAAAAAAAAAGTTCGTTCCCGTGGGATATTTTCCGAACTCCACGCAGGCGAATCCACGGGCATAAACTAGTAATATTATATGCCTCCATATTTTCTTACAAAGTTTTCCCTCACCGGCTGTCATATCCAATAATAAATAGATACTTAGTTGCTTGTGTGAGTGTGTTCGCACACAGCCCCTGTGCGTGTGTGTCGTCATTTTGGTATTGGCTATTGATCAATCAGACCCTTCGTACATAAATTAAAGTAGGAGCTGTACTGCCGACAAGAAAACTGTTTGTTGCTTTGATTTATTTGTTTTTCCTTCTTTGCCGTCTTTTAGTATGCGATTAGGGGATGGTTCCTGGGTACATGTAAAAACGATTACGTGACATATTTTGTCTACTTCGTTGGTCTTTTCGTGGGGTGCAAATTGTTGTTGAGTGCCTCGGTTAGAAAATTCTCAATAGCAACTAAAGTCTGGATTTTTCTCGATTATTGGATATTTGCGCACCCCTGTTACATGGAGGGCTGTAACTTAGAACATGTATCTGACAACAAGAGGGTTTACTATACCTGCTTATCCCTTCGGGAATTCTTCGTTCGAGATTGGACTTGACATTTTCGTTTTGCTGTCAATCTGTCACGAAAAATTGTCACTCCAAACAATAATTAGTGACGGTTCTAACAAGGGGTCCTAAAAAGGCCACTTTGGCAGAAACTAAGATAACATAATGGACAGTTAACTGTTAAGTTAATCGTATCAAATCCCATTGGTAAGCATTTATCAGTTATTTTTTTTGTCTGTGCTAAAATACCAATCAATCCAATCCAAATCCAATCCCAATCTCTTTGATTATACGTACGTAAAGCAGCGAAAAAAAGAAAAACACGGACTGTCTTCGCCATATTACGATTCATAATTATTGTTATCCTTTTCCGATTCTCCAAAGTGGCCTTTTGAGGCCCCTGGTTACTAAAACTAGACGGCATTTATGATACACCCGAACAGGGATTTTGGGTCTTATTATATTACTCCTAATAAAACTTGGCTAATCTAGATTCTTTCAGATTTTCTCTTGAAAACATAATTAACTTTTTACTAAAAACATGCCACATTTTCTTGTGAAACACTCCTCTTACAACACGAAAAGAAAATGCAGTTTTCTCTTTGCAACACGAAAAAGTACTCAAAAGAATGACGTCACTAATATGAAATTTTAAAGTTTCTGAGCTTGTCAGTACAATATAGTCGAATTAACTGGGGGCAAAGCCGCTATTTATCTTCTTCCTGTCTATTGGGCATCTGACGTATCTAGGCACCTTGAGTTGAGACCTAAGACATATCTAGAAGACGGATATTGAGTGATATTGATGAATGTTTGTTCGGAACCTAAGTTTACTGTAGATGGACTTATTTCAACGTTTTGAAGGACGTGCTATAATTTAATGGACTTCTCGAAGTAGCCTTTGTAAAAGATTCTTAAATTCTGATGGTTATCAATTTCACTTTAGAGATGAGAACTGAGTTTTGTTTTGGTATTTTGTTAACTGTTTGAAATATCTAATCTATATCTTACAGTGGCAAAGGTACCATACAACTCGATTCCCACCGGCTTCCCTTCGAAAATTCAGAATGATGATGAATTGACTATATAGTCAATTCATCATTCAAATATAATCATATCATACTGTAGGTATTTAATAAACCATATAATCAAAACATTGTAAAACGTCAACATGTATTTTTTTTGTTCCGGCTTACCTCTGTCATAAATTCACCCTTCGTCACTGATATCTTACTGATTAACTACACCGTTAATTGTATTTGATTTGATAAGGAGGGACGCTTGTACTTTATGAAATAAACGGCTGGAACGTGCAGACGCCACCACATCAAGCTACCCGAAACTGTCAAATTTTCCCAATCAACTTTGCACCTTATGCTTTAGCGATAAAGTTGAAAATTTATTAAAGAAATTTGACAGATTGTAGTAGCTTGCTGCGGGGTAATAGCTTTAATTTTGACAGTTCTGAACATTCATTGCGTTTTTTACGTTGTTGACTAGACAGAGTATTCAAACATATGAAGCAATGGATTAGAAATATCCTTCAAATTGATTCAGCTTGTGATTGATAGCATTACGCAATTAGAGTGCTGGAACTTAAAGGTTTGCATTACTGTGAGGAAAGAAGAAAATGATGAATGATTACTTAGCTCTGTAGGGAATTAGGAATCTTACTTATTACTGGTATATAACATGATATGCTACTATTATACCACGGAAACCTTTTCTCTTTATTCATCTGAACGTTTCAGTAGGTAGATGGATGACAGATAGAAAAGTGGCTTTTATTTCGATGAATTCAATGACACAATGTCATAATTGACATCGAACGCAGGAACCTACACTCTGTAGCTTACTACTAGTAGTTACTAGACCATTGGGGCTATAATTCAAGAGATGTTAAATTTTTAATTTAACGTATCAATTTCTCTCTTAAAATGGTGGGTTTTTCGTTCTGGTGCTAGGCAAAAGCCCTAATGTTGTGTGGAAGCCTTCCTGTCACAATCATGACGACCAGCTGTCGAGTAGTTCTGTTTTGTGCTCGTGATTATAGACCTATTTTGTTTTTATTATTTTTAGGATTCCGTACCCAAAGGGTAAAAACGGGACCCTATTACTAAGACTCCACGGTTCGTCTGTCTGTCTGTCACCAGGCTGTATCTCATGAACCGTGACAGCTAGACCGTGGAAATTTTCACAGATTATGTATTTCTGTTGCCGCATTAACAACAAATAATAAACATAAAATAAAGTTAAAATTTACAGGGGTATTAAAAGAAACGTTTTCTTCGGCGTTTTATGCCTTAAGGTACGGAACCCTTCGTGTGCGAGTCCGACTCGCACTTGGCCGGCTTTTTGTTAATAGAGTTCATTATCTTTTTGTATTCACGTGTTTCTATGACAGAATAAATGTTTTTTCTTTTTAGCTGTCTGCCTGAATGTCTTTGCATTTCTGTTGTTTGCTGGCGAATTTTAAACCAAGCCATAAACATGTTGCTTATTCGGGTGCAGTTACTAAAACGATCAAATATCTTTTGGCTTTAATCCAGAATCCAAAAAATACTATACCAGTGCAAACCATTCGGCAAGTTGTACGTAGGTATATTTAACGAGAGCAGTGCTGCAGTGGGGACCCAGAGTCACAGGCTCCGACTTACGAGTTGTAGTTCGTAGGTTCGAACCCAGACAGGCGCTTTTATTTTGTCTACCTAAATAATTACATCACCACTGCTCTCAAAACGGTGAAGGAAAACACCGTGAGGAAACCGGCCGCAATTGCTGGAATCAAAAATTCGAAGACATGTGGCATCTACCAACCCGCACTGGGCCCGCGTGGTGGATTTTAAAGCCCTCTCCCTCTCGAATAGAGGAGGCCTAAGTCCCAGCAGTGGGAACATTATAGGCTGAATATGTATATATTTTTTATAATAATAATAAGTATTTATTTTCTCACCATAATAAACATTACAGACATTGTTACACATGATAGATTATTTGGTTTAGTTTACTGTGGGAGACTGGTACCTATGGTAGGCTTAAGGACCTGTGTTGCAGGTCACCAGGGGCCCAAGTCTTCCATTTTTATAAATTCGTCATTCCAACACGATCCCATTGTCATTTTGCTAAAAGTTCGTAATCTGCTAAATTCATAATGGTCGATCATTGGTCGGTCAATGGCACAGAACATATATACGATACTCGTAACGAATTAAAAGCAATGACTGCACAATGAAGTTCTAACGGTATGTCACTGATCAAAGGAACTGTCAAAATTATAGCAGATTACCGCCTAAGTCAGTCATTCACTTTTCATTATATACGAGATTACCTACCATTCTTTGCCATTTCTTTCAATGGAGTGTCAGTGGTTGACCATTGGAAAGTCATAATGACGCCATTATATTAGTAGATTACCAAACTTGTCAAAATCAACAATTATGAAATCAATGCTAGACCATTCTGACACTATTGTAATAGCAGACTTGAGGCCCAGGACTCCGTCCTCTAGCGTTCGATACATTGCATGATAATTATATTTAACGGGAATGCGTTCTGTAGAACACTAGTGGGGCAATTAAATATCAATAACTACCTTTAAGATACCTTTAAGATATATTTTTATTTAGAGCATAATGTAGGTATTATGTTTCACAGCTTCATTCGAAGCGATTTATTGTTTGCGTATTGTAGCAGCGCCTCCATGTACCAGCCTTGCACGGATTTTTAGAGGTAAGTAAATTTTTTTTTTTTTTTAATTTTGCTGGCAACACTGTATCCGTTTACCCCTACTTTGTTCCCACGTTCCCACTACACTATTTCTCTACAACGGTCCACAGCCATTTTAATACCATTCCGCGTTTCCGTGCTCAAGCCTTCGCACGTCTCCGCTCCTACAAATACATCCAGCTCCTCAAAAATGGGCAAGAAAAGGAAGATAGAAAAAACTGAAGAAGAAATACTGCGAAAAATACAAAAATTGCAAAATAAATTGCAGGCAACGACTAATCGCCGTATTAATTCTTCATCCGAAGAAGACTTACACAGTAAGTTACAGAATTATTATGAAACTGTTATAAACGATGCGAGGTTACCAGATTTGGGTCTCCTCTGTCATTATACCTATTGTTGCGCGCCACAATTAATGCCTGGTACATGGTGACAGTAGTTACCACTAGCGCCATCTAGTATCGAGTAGCGGAACTAGTAGTGAAGACCCTTCTAGAAATTTCGATGCTCGAACTTTCTAGAACTTTCCCGAACTATCGACATTTGGTCAGTCGGGACTGACATGTACTCGAACATTCTAGATGTTTCTACAATGGAAGATTCTAGAACTCTCTTTGGCGCTATAAAAGGCCGAGACGCGCCACGACCGACACAGTTTGGATAAAGCGATCGAAGTGAAAGCATCGAAGCGATATTCAAGTGCGACTTAAGGCGATCAGTAGTGCAATTGTGTTTTGTAATTAGTGTGTTTGAGTTGTAATTAGTGTTGATTATTAAAGTGTCATTTTTTTGGTTATTAAATCGGCAGTTTTTATTGTCACGAACCCGAAGCTCGTAACAATTGGTGTCAGAAGAGAGGATCAAAAAGCATGCCGGTTTTACCCAAAGACGACACGGAGGGTATCCGTACCCGGAGTCAACGCCAGCAAGAGACGGACCAGAGGCGATTTGGTGGAGCTACGCCACAGAGGTCGGAGGGCCAGCTACCGACCATGGAGGCCGGCCCGTCCGCAGCAGCTCCAGCATCAGCAGCACCAGATTTGGCTGCTCTGATGATGATGCTGCAGGAGCAGGCCCGCCGACAGGAGGAACAGGCCCGTCGGTTGGAGGAACAGCTCCAGCGTGACAAAGAGGAACAGGCCCGCCGGCAGGAGGACAGGCTCGTCGGTTGGAAGAACAGCTCCAGCGCGATAAGGAAGAACAGTCCCGCCGTCAAGAGGAACAGGCCCATCGATTGGAAGAACAGCTCCAGCGGGACAAAGAGGAACAGACTCGTCGATTAGAAGAACAGCTCAAACGGGATAAGGAGGAGCAGGCGCGCCGCCAGGAAGAGCAGATTTTCCTCATAAAGGACCTTCACGCAACCTTCGGGAAAGACATGAAGGAGGTGAAGGAGAAGGTTGCCCAGCATGACAACCGCCTGTCGGAAGCTGAAACTCAGATCAGCAAGTTTAATAACGTCATTGCTGATGTGAAGCAGGAGTTGGGTAACCTTAAACTTGAGGATAGAATCGCAGCTCCCGTAGCTACAACACCTTCGCTACGTGGATTCAAAGTGCCACCGTTCGACGGGACTTCTTCCTGGTCGGCCTACAAAATCCAATTTGAGGCTGTCATGAAGGCTAACGGGTGGAATAAAAGCCAGGCCATGACTGCTCTCACCCTAGGCCTGCGCGACCAGGCCTTAACTGTCCTGGAAGCTCTCGGTAAGGAAGTGACTTACGAGCAGCTCCTCGAGGCATTGGAGGCTCGGTATGGCGACGCTCACCTGGAACACGTATTTCGTGCGCAGCTCAAGGATCGCGTGCAACGCAGTAACGAAAACCTGCAGCAGTGGGCCCTTGAAGTGGAGAAGCTGGTTCGTAAAGCTTACCAGTCCGTACCTGCGCTTATTGATGGAAACCTGGTGCAGGCATTCATCGACGGCATCCGCGACCTTGAAGTGAGAGCTGCTGTGAGGCTCGGGCACCACGGGACGCTTAAGGACGCCTTGGCCCATGCACTGGAGGTGGAAGCTGTGCGACAGGATCATCGTTCCCATCGCGTCAGGGAGGTTGCAGCGGCTACAGTTCGCGACCGCAATAAATGATACAGCCCTAGGTGCTACGGCTGTGGGGAAAAGGGCCACCTTCGATCCAGTTGCCCTAAGCGAACTGCAGAAAGAGAAGTCGACCGATCTCCAGAGGGCAGTGCGGCTAACAACACCACGCAGCACCAGCAGCAGGGAAACGAGTAATAGCCAGGACTGCGGGGCGGGTGCTGGCTGATGTTCAAAGAGCCCCAAGGGTTTCGATCACACAAACCCATGACGGGAACAGCCTTATCATCAAGGGCGAGGTCAACGGAACGCCGTGTAAGCTGACCATAGACACCGGAGCTTCCCGCACGGTTGTCAGTTCCCAACTTGCTAGTCGGTCCCTTGGGGACTCCGCATACAACCGGGAACGCATTAATTTGGTAACAGCCACCGGTCAGCGCATACCCGTCCATGGAGAGAAGAAAATGGAATTGACGCTAGGCAACAGAATCTACCTGCATAATGTCATCGTGGCTGATATAATGGATGATTGCATCCTGGGCCTTGACTTTATGAGGAAGAATTATTGCGAGATTGACGTCAAGCAAGGTGTTTTGAAATGTGGAGAAGAGGAACTTTTCATGGAAGGGGCGTTACCTGGGAATGTGTACAGCCTTAAGAAGATTGTTCTTCCGCCGAGATCGGAAACGATTGTGCCGGTTAGTCTTCCTCGGAATCCTGGGCAAACTCATCGTTGTGTACTCGTGGAAAGGGTAGACAATGACCTTCCATGGAAAGTGGCACGGACTTTGGTCAGAGCCACTGACATCTCAGGGGTACGTGTGCTGAACCTTTGTGATCAGGAACAGATAATAGAAAAAGGCACACTTGTTGGTACTTGCGAGGAAGTGGATTGGTTGCGTCGATGCCAACATCTATCGACTGGGACCCTCAGCAAGGATGCACAAACAAAAGTGACCACACTTTTAGAAGACTGCCGCAGCGCTTTGTCCCAAAATGAAATGGTCAAGGCGAAGAAGATGTTATTTAAGTTCGCCGATGTTTTCTCGTCAAACGAGGCTGACATCGGGAAGACTGGCATAGTTCAACACAAAATAAATACAGGAGAAGAATTGCCTATCCGTCAGCGGCCAAGGAGATTGCCGGTAGCACGTGAAAAGGAAGTGGAAACCATGATTGAGGGAATGGTGAAGGATGGTGTTATTGAACCTTCATCTAGTCCATGGTGTTCACCTGTAGTGCTGGTAAGAAAGAAGGACGGCAGCATGCGGTTTTGTGTTGACTATCGTCGTCTGAACGACGTTACAAAGAAGGACAGCTATCCTTTGCCAAGAATTGATGACACGCTGGACATGCTTACTGGAGTGAAGTGGTTTAGCACGCTGGACCTGAAAAGTGGCTACTGGCAAGTTGAAATTGATCCTAACGACAAGGAGAAAACTGCATTCTCGACAGGAAAGGGTCTGTGGCAATTTAAAGTTATGCCGTTTGGATTGTGCAATGCTCCGGCAACATTTGAGAGGTTGATGGAACTTGTACTTACCGGACTAATTGGCGATGCCTGCCTGGTCTACTTGGATGACATCATCATCGTAGGCCGCACGTTTGAAGAACACCTTCAAAACCTGGAACGCGTGCTCATGAAGATCCAGAGTGCCAACCTCAAGTTAAGTCCGAAGAAGTGTTCACTATTCAAACGACAAGTTAGCTTTTTGGGATATGTAGTGTCTGAAGAAGGTATCCGCACGGATCCAGAGAAAATCGCCGCTGTCAAGGATTGGCCAATTCCAAAAGACAAGACGCAGGTCAGAGCATTTCTGGGTTTGTGCTCCTATTATCGGCGATTTGTCAAGAACTTTGCAGATATAGCTAAACCCCTGCATAAGCTAACCGAAGAGAAGCGACATTTCTGCTGGGATGAAAGTTGCGACATCGCATTCCAGGAGCTAAAGGACCGTCTGTGCAAAACACCTATTTTGGGGTACCCTGATGCGGGCAAAGAATTTATAGTTGACACAGACGCAAGTGACATAGGACTTGGCGGTGTGTTGTCTCAACGTAATGGTGATCAAGAGGTTGTGGTAGCATACTTCAGCAAGTCATTGTCGAAACCTGAAAGGAACTATTGTGTTACGAGACGGGAACTGCTTGCTGTGGTTAAGTCATTGCAGCACTTTAGCAAATATCTTCTGGGGCGGAAATTCCACCTACGAACTGACCATGCTGCGCTGAAATGGCTATTGCAGTTCAAAAATCCAGAAGGACAAGTTGCGAGATGGATTGAACTACTGCAGGAATACGACTTCGAGGTCGAACATCGCAGCGGGAAATCTCATGGCAACGCAGATGCATTGTCAAGAAGACCTTGTCCTGAAAACTGCAAGCATTGTACTAGGCAAGAAAGTAAAGAAGTCGTACCTGTAAGGATGCTCAAGACAGACCTCAGCAACGAGTGGAAGGAAAGCCTACAACGTGCACAGCAGGAAGATTCGGACATCAAGCCGATTCTGGAGTGGATGAAGGCCAGAGCTCCTAAGCCCAGGTGGAGCGACGTCTCAGCAATGAGTTCGACCACAAAAAGCTATTGGGCCCAATGGGACAGCTTGGTGATTCAGGATGGAGTCCTGTGCCGTAAATGGGAAAACGCTCGGGGAGACAGCTGTCATTTGCAAATGGTTGTCCCTAAAGCTCAAGTACCGGATGTTCTACAGCTGTACCATAATGGTTGTTCAGGAGGTCATCTGGGAGTAAAACGGACTCTACTGAAGATACGAGAACGGTTTTACTGGGTCCACTGTCGGGACGATGTCGAGGACTGGTGTCGCAAATGTACAAGTTGTGCAGCTGTAAAGGGACCTCAGACTCGTAGTAGAGGTGCATTGAAATTGTACAATGTTGGTGCACCATGGGAGAGGATAGCCCTTGACGTTGCGGGGCCGTTTCCGGTAAGTGAAAGTGGTAACAAGTATTTCATGGTTGTGATGGATTACTTCACTAAGTGGCCGGAAGTCTTCGCCATTCCAAACCAAGAAGCTTCAACAGTTGCAGATAAACTGGTTCATGAAGTCTTCTGCCGTTTTGGAGTACCTTTGGAGATTCACAGCGACCAAGGAAGAAATTTTGAGTCCCAAATATTCCAGGAAACTTGTCGAGTTATGGGTACACATAAAACAAGAACAACTTCTTACCACCCACAATCGGATGGAATGGTGGAACGATTTAATCAGACACTAGAGAGGTACCTAGCCAAAGTTGTGGAAAATCGGCAACGAAATTGGGACAAGCACATACAACCGTTTTTGTTGTCATATCGAAGCGCTGTTCACGAAAGTACATCGGTGACACCAGCTTTTGCAAACTTTGGAAGAGAATTACGGCTTCCTGCAGACCTGATCACCGGAATACCACCTGATGCCCCACGCAGTATAACCGAGTATGCGAACGACTTGCGGAACAAAATGAATGACATTTATGAGCACGTCAGACAATCGGGCCAGCAAATGTCTGAAAAGATGAAAACCCGTTATGACCGTAAAATGAACAATAAAGGGTTCGACGAAGGTTCACTAGTGTGGTTGCACAATCCAGTCCGCAGCAAAGGGAAATCTCCTAAGCTTCAAGCTAAATGGGACGGACCGTACCGGATTGTGACAAAGATCAATGACGTAACCTACCGGATACAGAAAGGTGCAAGAGGTACTCCTAAGATCGTCCACGTGGATCGACTGGCGCGTTATTATGGGGCCGATAATGCTCGGGACGAGCATGTCTTAGGAGGGGGCAGTGTTGCGCGCCACAATTAATGCCTGGTACATGGTGACAGTAGTTACCACTAGCGCCATCTAGTATCGAGTAGCGGAACTAGTAGTGAAGACCCTTCTAGAAATTTCGATGCTCGAACTTTCTAGAACTTTCCCGAACTATCGACATTTGGTCAGTCGGGACTGACATGTACTCGAACATTCTAGATGTTTCTACAATGGAAGATTCTAGAACTCTCTTTGGCGCTATAAAAGGCCGAGACGCGCCACGACCGACACAGTTTGGATAAAGCGATCGAAGTGAAAGCATCGAAGCGATATTCAAGTGCGACTTAAGGCGATCAGTAGTGCAATTGTGTTTTGTAATTAGTGTGTTTGAGTTGTAATTAGTGTTGATTATTAAAGTGTCATTTTTTTGGTTATTAAATCGGCAGTTTTTATTGTCACGAACCCGAAGCTCGTAACACTATTATAAAGTGATGCGTACTGCCATACTGAGGCTGATACTGTCACATAATACTCATGTAGAAGCAAAATCAGCTTGGTATAGCATTGTCAGCCTTAGCGTCAGCTACTGACATGATTATTTCAAATGAAACGTCCAAACAAAAACTTTTAAAACCTATCAGTGACGCTTGTCGTATATTATGCGACAGTCATTTTTGGGAGACAAAAACAAGACGTAACTTTGTAATTTCATCTATTAATATAAATTTAAAGGACGCTTTGCTTGAAGCAAATAGGGGCAGTTTCTTATTTGGGGAAAATGTTACCGACAAGGTTAAAGCCGCCAAGACAATACAGCAATCAGGAGATGCCTTGAAACACGCGTTAAGACCAAAATATAACAAGCCTAAAGGTATCCCAAAAGGTCCAAATAAGGGTCATTTAAACTACAACCCTCAGCACCGCAAGACGGACAACAAGCCGAACAATACGAGGCGAGCTGCTCGCCCTGCGTTTCGGCCGCCGCCACCGCCGCAAACCAGCGGCAGTTCGCGCCGCTACACGTCCCCGACGAGGCCGCATCGAAAGTAACTGATCAGGTACTAACCGCTGGCAGGCTCCAGCATTTTTTCAAAAAGTGGTCAATTATCAGTACTGACAAAACAATTCTTTCCTGGATCAAAGGGTACAAAATACCTTTTAAATGTTCACCATATCGTACTGATTCTCCTAATGTTTTCCCTAAGAATATTCAAGAAGCCCGTGATTTCGATAAATCGATCAAAAACCTACTAGATATTAATGCAATATCTCATTGTCATTCTGTTAAAGGAGAATTTATATCGAGTGTGTTTTTAGTGCCAAAACCAAACGGCGACAAGAGATTCATCATCAATCAACTCAGCCTATCGCAGTCCACTGCTGGACATAGGCCTCTCCCAGACTGCGCCACAGCACCCTGTCCTCCGCCTTCCGCATCCAGTCTACCCCAGCCACCTTCTTTAGGTCATCCGTCCATCTAGCTGGGGGGCGTCCCACACTACGCTTGCCGATACGCGGTCTCCACTCCAAGACTCGTCTGCTCCACCGGCCATCGGTCCTTCGACAGACATGGCCAGCCCACTGCCACTTCAGTTTGCTTACTCTGCAAGCTATGTCGGTAACTCCGGTTCTTTTCCGGATAATTTCATTCCTGATTTTATCCTTTAAAGAGACTCCGAGCATAGCTCGCTCCATAGCGCGCTGAGCGACCTTGAATTTGTGTACCAGCCCGACCGTCAGTGTCCACGTTTCAGCACCGTATGTCATGACGGGCAGGACGCACTGGTTGAAGACCTTAGTCTTCAAACACTGCGGGATAGGCGACGAGAAGACTTGACGGAGTTTTCCAAATGCTGCCCAACCCAACTGGATCCTTCTGTCGGCCTCTTTCTCAAAGTTGTGTCTACCGAGCTGGATGACTTGCCCTAAGTAGACGTAATCCTTCACAACTTCGAGAAGCGACCTTTCGATGTGGATTGGACTCGGCAGAGAGAGAGAGATTCATATTGAACCTTAAATGTTTAAACAAATTCGTAGAAACCAAACATTTCAAGATGGAGGATTATCGTACAGCCTCAAAGCTTATAACAAATAACTGTCATATGGCATCAGTAGATCTAAAAAATGCTTACTTCTTAATTTCTGTACATAAGTCTCACCGAAAATACCTCCGTTTTAAATATAAAAATACCCTGTATGAATTTAACTGTCTACCGTTTGGTTTATGCACTGCTCCATATGTCTTCACAAAATTATTAAAGCCAGTTATGGAATATCTAAGAACCCATGGTATGATATCAGTTATATATATAGATGATATTTTTTGCATTGGAACAACTTTTCTAGAATGTCAAAATAACGTTGACTTAACAATAACATTAGGTACTTAAAAACTTGGGTTTCATAATAAGTACAGAAAAAAGCTGCTTAGAACCGAAAACATTATGCAAGTTTTTAGGTTTCGAATTCGACTCGAAAAACATGTTATTAAAATTACCTGATACAAAAAAGTCAAAAATAAAAGAATACATTTCTAGCTTCTTGAAAAAGCGTAAATGTAAACTTCGTGAATTCGCTCGGTTCATAGGTTTATTAATTTCAGCTTGTCCTGCAATTCAATATGCATGACTTTACACTAAAGTTTTTGAACAATTTAAATATTCCTGTTTACTTACCAACCCTAGCTACGAACAGTTAGTTCGGCTCCCCAACAGCTTACAAAGTGACATGTTGTGGTGGTTAGATCATATTGATAATGGTTCATTTTCTTTAACTTGTGATCAATATGATTTAGAAATCTTTTCCGACGCGTCATGTACGGGTTGGGGGGCTTATTGCAGCACAGACGAAGCCGTTGGCTATTGGAAGGATAGTGAAAGAACCGTACATATTAACGAATTAGAGTTAAAAGCAGCTTTTCTCGCACTTAAATGTTTTGCCCACGAGTTGTATAATTCAAAAATACTGTTACGGATTGATAATGTAACTGCCATATCTTGTATAAATCGCATGGGCAGCATACAGTTTGAACACTTGCATAATATCACCAAAGAAATATGGCAATGGTGCGAAAGGCGTAGAATAACTATTTTTGCATCTTACATAAACACAAAAGATAACTATGAAGCAGATCAATTATCGCGCATGAAATTTCAGGACACTGAATGGGAACTCAATGACGATGCATTCAGCCAAATAACACATTATTTTGGAGACCCTGAAATAGATCTTTTCGCGAGTAGGTGCAATGCTAAGTGTCCCAGGTACATAACATGGAAAAACGACCCTGACGCTTATGCAATCGATGCTTTCACCATTCCATGGAAAAATAAACTATTCTACGCATTTCCACCATTTTCTCTTATCACAAAAACAATACAAAAAATAATTAATGATAAAGCAAATTGTATAGTAGTTGTACCATATTGGCCAACACAACCCTGGTTCCCTGTTTTCCAAAAATTAATTTGTTGCAAACCAATCTATTTTGAACCAAACGTAAATTTGTTAACTTCTCCTTTCAGAACGCCTCACAATCTGCACCGCACCCTGAAATTGGTTGCCGCGAAGCTTTCAGGCAAACATTATTGAAAAGACATTTATCTAATAAGTCCATTGAAATTATGTTATCATCATTATCCGATTCCACGTACAAACAATATGATGTTTGTATAAAATCTTGGTTAAATTATTGTAATAAACATAGTTATGATTATTCCTCGGTTTCAGTTCCAATAGTGATTCATTTTCTTACCACAATTTTTGAAAAAGGGGCAAAATATGGTACTATCAATTCATATAAATCCGCATTAACCCTGTTGTTAAGTAATGTGGCAAACGATGATAGAATTAAGCGATTTATGAAAGGAGTTTACAGATTAAGGCCTAGTAATCCAAAATATAATTAGACGTGGAATCCAACCACTGTTCTAAATTATTTAACACAAAAATGGCCTAACATAGACCTTGATTTGGAAACTCTTTCCAAAAACACTATAACTCTATTGGCTTTGGTGACTGCGCATCGCGTTCAAACATTTTCATTAATAAAATTAGGCAACATTCAAGTAAATTCTGCTATCGACATAACTATAACAATATCTGAATTGATAAAAACTTCTAAACCTACTTCTTCACAACCAGTTTTAAGATTACCTTTTTTCAACGTTCGTCCTCAGATCTGTCCCGCTAAATGCTTAGAGGTTTATATAAATAAGACTCAACCGCTTCGCAAAACTGATTATTTATTTGTAAGCTATAAAAAACCACACTCAAAAGTTTCATCACAAACACTTAGTCACTGGATAAAAGATACACTTTACAGTAGCGGTATAGATACGTCCATATTTAGTGCACACAGCACTCGTCATGCAGCCACATCCTCTGCCAATAGACTTGGAGTCAATATTGACCTAATAAGAAAAACTGCCGGATGGAGTGAATCATCTTCTGTCTTCGCAAGACATTATAATAGGCAGGTTGTAACTGATCCTCATCTCTTTGCCACTACAGTACTGGCTGGTAGTCATGATCTGTAACAATTACAAGTAACATTAGATTAAGAATATAAATCAATGTAAAATAAAGTTAAGTCAATGATAACCAGTCATAATAAAAAGCACTTGTTTACACATTACTCACCTGTCTTCCTGTCTTGTGTTATTTCACATTTTTGTCTCTGTACAATCAACATCTACAATACGTAAACAATAAATCGCTTCGAATGAAGCTGTGAAACATAATTAAAAATCAAATGAACTTACTAAGTGAAGTTCGATGATAATTATGTGAACAGCTTCATTCGAAGCGATTTATACCCTCCCTAGAAAAGTTAGAAAAAAAACCCTAGAAAAAAAAAAATAGGGTTTAATCTACCGGATAGGTACGTGGCGCGGCGGCGCAAGCCGCTGCTGCTGGTGGTGCCGAGTGCGCGCACTAACCTGCTGGAGCGCGCACCGGTGACTCGTGCGCTGCGCACTCTCAACGCGGTGGCGGATGCCATAGACTTATTCACCTGCCGGTCGATTCTGTAAAAATCTCACCGTGAAAACATAGGTGAAGTGAGTTTGTTTTTGCTAGGAATTGACACTATTCACAGCTCACTCCACGCTCACTTCACCTAAGTTTTCACGGTGAGATTTTTACAGAATTGCACCGCTGATGCTAACCAATGATGCTATTGACCAAGCAAACATTTACAATCATAATCGAGATTTTAATAATATTTTTTGTTCATTCTTGTAGTCTTAAACGTCAATGTTAAAATAAATTATTGTTCGTGCGTGATGCGCTTGCGTCTCAGGCTATGGACTAGTCTAGGAAAAAAAGAATAAAAAAAACAACATTGAGATTCTGACTAAGTTTCTGTTTTGCTATTTTATTTAAAAACCCCAAAATGTAATGCTTTGACAACTAAAATAGTAGCTTCGAAATGATATAAAATGATCAATAGAATTAGCATAAAAATATTAAGTATTAAAATCTCGATTATGATTGTAAGTGTATGCTTGGTCAATCCCTAGTATCAGGTGGGATGACACTGACAACTCACTCCACGCACACTTCACCTAAGTTTTCACGGTGAGATAGTTACAGAATCGCACAGCTGTACACTGAGTGAGTTCACAAGGGCCACGTACTGTGTAGCATGTAAGGTATAGCTATGTATATTTTAAGTTACTTTGTCGCATTAGATTTATCTGTAATGGCAAAGTTAACATTTCATGTGATAAATAAATAAATAAATAAATAAAAAATAAATTGTTACCTACCCTACCCTAGATAAATAAAAATGTGAAATATTTATTAGCTTTCAACAAAATGACATTAAAATGGCTGTGGACCGTTGTAGAGAAATAGTGTAGTGGGAACAAAGTAGGGGTAAACGGATACAGTGTTGCCAGCAAAATTAAAAAAAAAAAAAAAATTTACTTACCTCTAAAAATCCGTGCAAGGCTGGTACATGGAGGCGCTGCTACAATACGTAAACAATAAATCGCTTCGAATGAAGCTGTTCACATAATTATCATCGAACTTCACTTAGTAAGTTCGTTTGATTTTTAATTATTAGTTCTAAAAATTCCTCGAGGAATGATCTGAATGACAGTCAAAGCCGCATTGAAATCCATTAAAATCATTGGATCAGGAATTTCTGGAGGACACTAGCATACACAAACCCTTGCTTAGGTACTCCTGGCATTTTCTTTTGTATTTCACAATTCTCGTCATATTTCTCACATACTAAGTAGTAATAAAATTAGTCTCTATAATCTAAATACTCTACCATTATGGGTATAGTACCGGAAGATACAGGTAGTCCCTTAGTACTGTAGCTGTTTAATTGTATTACTCTCGTTTCATGGGGCCCTGGTCGTTGTATGGGGTCACGGAGGGTTGTAACGGGGTCGAGGACTCTGGCACACCCCTGCTTTCACCATGGCGTTACTATGGAAGAGTATATTAATGATTTTAGTCCCCGTGGCTTTGGCAGTCACGGTAAATTGGAACAATAAATAGGTTGGCCTAATTATATCAATATTGTGTCGGTTACAGTGCATTTTGGTGAAAGGGATCAATCAATCAAGTTAATTAATTGTATGTTTACGTTCGTATTCATTGTTAAAATAATTTTCCATAATCTATACTTGTAAAATAAAATAAATAATGATGATAATCCATACTAATATTATAAATTCGAAAGTAACTCTGTCTGTCTATATTATGTTACCTTTTCACGCCTAAGCCACTGAACGGATTTCGATAAAATTTGGCACAGAGATAGACTGCATCCCGGGGAAGGACATAGGATAGTTTTTATCCCGATATTCCTACGGGATCGACACTTATGCGGGTGAAACCGCGGGGCGCAGCTGGTATAATATAAATCTTTATTTTCAGACCACTAGATCCATAACATACGAATTAGCTAGTTAGCACTTACTAAGTAAAACACGTTAAATAAAAATAAAAAAACAAAACTAAAAACAAAAAATAAATTACCTCACATACCTGAATGACGGTCTGTGTGCCGCCATCCACTGACATACATATTATTTGAAGAAGCTCATTACCATTTATAGATAAACTAAACTTCCGAACAGCTTAGAGGAGAACTTCAAAGCGGAGACCAAAATGATTTATACATGTGAATCACAGGAGGAACTGATGAAATGGTCAAAAATAGTTTGAAGTTAAATTAGTTTGAAAATGCTCTAATTTGACATGAAGTTTATAATGCTAATAATGCTATATATATGCTAATAATAGCTAATAATGCTTTTTATTCATTTAAATCTCTACATATTTTTTGGTAAACATAAATTCGATTAAATCTCTACATATCATTTTGTAAACAATTTTATTAACCTATCTCAAGTGTATGTAAGTACTATCATACCACACCCATCAAATCTCAACCAATGGTTCCACAATCTCAATGGTTTGTACCATACCTAGCGAGTTAACAACGGCACATTCAAGATATGCACTTGCTCAGTCGGCCTTCAAGTGAGTAGTGACACAAAAACTAGACCCAAACATTCTCAAAGATTTCGACATGAATGGCGAGGACCTGAATTAACCCTCAGATAATTATAAAACAGGCCTAAATAACAGTAAACACACGGTGTATTAATAGTCTCGAGGCCCAAAGGAGAATAATAATAGCGCCACAATTAACGGACGGGGGTTCAGCGGCCTGATCGAAAGCCTTGGACGGGCCGACACCCGCGCGCCTTGCAGCGGGGTGTCAACGTGTCCTCCAGCTGCCTTCGATACGAATACTTTTACTTCGCCTATATGCTGTATTGTGTCTGTATGTAGGTTGTGGGCAGAGATGTACATACCTATAGATTTGTTAGGTATTTTGCAGGTCTGTTTGTTTTTGTTCGGAATTTTTACTGTTACCTCGGTTCGTACCTACTTGAATAGTCTAACCTGTTATCGATTCTCTAATATATGTATAACGATTTGTTCAAGAGCATTAAGATATCTACATAGAAATGATAGAATATTCTTTTGTTGTACGTACTGTAGTTATTTTAACTTGAAGGAATTTTATTGTTAAACGACTTTAAAAAAAGGAGGAGGTTCTCAATTCGGTTGAATATTTTTGTTTTATGTTTTGCAGTCGATTTGCAATTTTTTTTTAATGGATAAATTATGCCTCAGGGGTGGGTTCCAAATTTAATCTAATTTAACTTTGCTTTGGTAGTTTTTAGTTAGCTTCAATAATACGATGTTTTTCCACATAGTTTATATTGATGATGTTTTAATAACTTCTTGTAACTGATATTTACAAAGCAAGTAGTGTGAGTTTGTTGGGGGGTAGGTACAACTGAAAGTTGAAAAATAAAAACATATTCACAAAAAAAAATAACCGATTTCAAAAAAAACCACTAGAAAGTGAAAAATAACTTTAATTTTGGAAGTCGGTGTCAAAAAACGAAAATAAGGAACCAACGACACCAACTTTCGAAATTAAAGTTATTTTTCACTTTGTATTGTTTTTTTTTTGAAGTCAGTTGTTTTTTTTTTGTTTTGCATTGTTTTTAAATGAAGACCTAAGGAGTACTTTTTGTTGAAAGTCTTGGTATTCATGTTGCCACTATCTGCGATTTCTGGCAGACAACTCGATAACCTTTGGATTGACAGAGTTTGCATAAGTACGTAAGTAGGTATGAACGAGGGTAGTTCTTACTTATTTATTTGTAGCTTTACCAGTAGGTAAATGGACCTCTTATTTAACAATAATATAAACAATGGGATATCTATGTTAAAGGACATTTAGAATTGAATACGACTAGGAAATCATAAACAGCAAGTACGTCAGCCAGAAGCGTAGCGTGCCTTGGCCCCCGTATAAAAATTTATTTGGGGCCCTTAGGAAGGGTAAAGATTTCTAACAAAAGAAAAAAAAATGTTTGCGTAAAATTAAAAGAAATATTTATTCATCATAAATATCTATCTGTCACTTTTTCCAAAATTTTTTTTTGTCATTTCTGAAATAAAAAAAAATTGGGAAGTTTTTATTAATTTTTGCTTACGCACGTTGGGGGCCCCCGTATAATTGATACGGCAGATACGGCGGTAGTTACGCCCCTCACGTCAGCATATTATTATACTGATACTGTCAAAACCTGCGAGGTAGTTGCGTAATGCACTATCAAGTAGCATCGCGCATTGCGTTATTTAGGTACATTGTTGAGCAGACACATTCCATTTTCTCCAAGAAAAGAGTTATTTGCACTTAATGCTTCACGTAATGAACATAATAACTTGGTATTTGTCGCAGCCAGTGTGACTAGTTCACTAATAATGCGTTATTGTAGCCTTTAGGCTTCATTCGTAATTATTGTAAATGGTATTTAGTCAATACATGTTCAGTTACCTTCTTTTTGTTTGCGACTGATATAACAAGACTGGGTTGGATAACGACTTTTTAAAAATAACTCGCCAAAGGGTTATTTTGGGTTTAGTTGCTGATAAAAATAAATAATTATTTATAGTTTCCTTAAAGCTCATCATCAAAAAAAGTTCACCGTTAATGCTCTATATTTAGGTTATTTTATTTATAAATAGAGTCTTTTGTTGTGTTTGCAGACTTATTATAAGTTGTTCATGTACAAAAACCTAAACTTGGCAACTCTCTGGTATTATTTTTTTATTTCATTTTTGTTTTTGTTAGCCTGCGCTGTCCCTCGCCTGGGCAAAAGCCCACTCCATTCCTTCCATCTTTGGCGAGTCCGCACGTGTAAATGACCAATGTTATGTACCCGGGAACCGAACCCGGACTTCTATTCTTCTCTCTCTTCACAGCCATTGCGCCATTCGACAACTTTTGTTGTACCTTTCACCACAAAAAATTCACTGTAAGCTGTAACTGATATATTTCTACCAGGAGACCAAAACTTCAAGGAGTTATCTTTATATCAGAACCCCAATCAATGCTACCGCTCACCCCTCGAGCAAATAATGGGCGCGTAAGATAAGCGAGGAATCTCTTCGGGATGTTTGTCCACTTTATGATATACAATCCTCTTTAGGATGGCTCACCCTCTCTACTAATATGACATCACGATTATGATAAATATGGATTCTTTGTTCCGAAATAAACTCATTATTTATATATTTATATGACATCACGATTATAGTCTCTGGAGGAGAAGGAAAGGATATTTAAAGTTACCATCATTTGCTAAAGTTAAGTTAGTGGTGTACGAATGGTGCAGTAGCTGGGCGATTGACGGCACGGTTGGCGCAGTGGTTAAGCGATTGAATGCTGCGCTGCGTGTCACTGGTTCGATTCCCGCACGGAACAAATATTTGTATGACCTACAAGTAGTTGTTCCGGGTCTGTCTGTTTGTGTATGTGAGTTTAAAGGTTTGTAAACGCACCCACAATACAAGAGAAATTCCTTGTGTGGGGCAACGTTCTTTAAAAAAAAAAAAAGGCTACCGAGCTACGGGTTGTGTTTTTAATTCTGCAAGGGTTGTATTAGTTTACCCTTTTTAATAGTCCTCCATACCGAAGAGATATTATAGTGCACACGTGTGTGCGCAGACACTGGTGCACTCCCTCTTTCCTCACTCTCATAGTCCAATGGGACGGCAATCCAATACGACCGGAGACTGATCAGGCGCAGGACCAACGGTTTTAACGTGCTTTCCGAGGCACGGGGGTATCACACCACCAACTTCAAAACTCCGGGCTGTTACTAAGAAATTGGAAAAAAGCCCAATAACACCCGCCGCCGCCGCCGCCGCTCGGCCTTGGAATCGAATCCATGACCCCACGCTTAGCACTGGCCTAAAAGGTAGGAATCCGTTATGTTCCTGAGACAAAAGGCACAATTCAAGAAATTACAAGACAAAAGACCTGATTCACAGTGTCCGGATAGTCACTATCATCTGCCTAGCCTTTTCTCAACCATGTTGTGGGCGGCTTCCAGTCTAACCGGATGCAGCTGAATACCAGTATTTTACATGGAGCGACTGCCTATCTGACCTCCACAACCCAATTACTGGGTAATCCGATACCCCTTGATAAGACTGGTTCTCAGACTTTCGGGCTTCTGACTACCCGTAACGACTGTCAAACATCCACGAATGACAGCCGGGAACAACGGCTTAACGTGCTTTCCGAGGCACGGAGGGGTCACGATATGTAAAGATGTCACCCATCCACAGACCAAACGCGGCAAGCGTAGCTTAACCTGATCTATCGACCTGTGCAGCTGTTATTATTGACCCACGGGCCACCCGGATAGTCACTATGTCATTTAAAAATATATTTAGTACGGAAGTCATTTCGTATGAAATTATCTGCCAAATAAGCTAAGTTAACCAAAACCTGACTGGATGTGGTGAACAGGACTATTGCATATTGCATATAACCAAATCCAAGACCAGCTCACCCCCCACACCTGGCTGACAATATTTTTTTATAGTGATTAGATTAGACCAACGACACAAAGAGGTTTTTATACCCACCAGGTGCATCACCTAATCGCCATTTGCAGCATGTGTCCCTAGTCGCTAGGTGTACAGATTAAAATGATTGCGCATACACATGCCCCTAGGACAGGTGGTTAACGCTGCAAAGTAGCCATGCATGTTAATGATTAATTAAAAGATGACATTAAAATTACTTATATATAATATTTGAATAAATAAAGCTGTAATTACTCAACTGTAAGGCAAAGGTGTCTCTCATGCAGAGTACTCATTTTTTACTCTGCATGTTGTCACCACGATTTTGTATTGACAAAAACACTTTTTATGATGTTTTCTTTTACCCACCGTATGTTTTGTAGGTAATAGTTAAAGTGACACCTGCTGGGTAATTCGGTGATACACATAAAATGACAATTGACAAAATCACGAAATGCCTTTCATTTTGACATGCAGCTTATGGTGTGATACTTCCTGGATCACGATTTTGTATTGACAAAAACACTTTTTATGATGTTTTCTTTTACCCACCGTATGTTTTGTAGGTAATAATTAAAGTGACACCTGGGTAATTTGGTGATACACATAAAATGACAATTGACAAAATCACGAAATGCCTTTCATTTTGACATGTATCTTATGGTGTGATACTTCCTGGATTCTTTACAACAATACTCGTGATGAATAACACCGCTAGATCCATAAGTTCATGCAATATGGTGTAGGTAGGTAGATATTAAAACCCGACTACTGCAAAAGGATGAGTCAAGAAAGTACCTTCCCGTGGTCACATGCATATGTAGGTTTGAAAAATTCGTCTGCTCAGAAACGTAAATAAAGCAATGAACGTGGCTCAACTGTCAAAATGAAATGCATTGCGATCAATTGTCATACTGCTGGATTACCAATCACATTAGTTTTGGCCAGCTTTTGAACCTGTATCTACTGTCCTTTGGGGATCCTTAATAAGCCACCAGGACTTTAATCAAAGGACCTAGGAAGTACTGTGCGTTTAACATTCTTAAACTATGCTCATTACCGGGACTCTGTCTAATTCATAATCCAGCTAAAAACATAAGAAGTGCCTCAAATTAAAATTACCGTACTTATTTTTGGCGAACTTGTGCTGAAGATGATCATGTGATAACAGGTCGAAGGTCTTCGATATCTGGAAGAGTACTATGGAACTCAAACGGAGTTGGTCAGGACACCTAGCAAGCGCGGTGACGACAGATGAAGTAAGGCTGTGAGTGAGTGGCATCCAAGGACTGGAAAACGAGATGTCGGTCGCCGGCGGCGAGGTGGGCAGACGACTTGGTTGCCATCGTGGGCAAAATCTGGATGAGGCTGGCACATGACCGTGGGGATTGCTATGAGCGCAGTGGTTGAAGTCAGTCTGTGGATGATGTTGATGACAGAAGTCTTACCTTATTAAGGTATTATGGTTTGTTTATACGATCGCTTCAACATTATACAATTAATCCAGTAGCATTAAAATAGCGACAATATAATATAACCTGTATTAGCTTATCAGTTTAATCCTGGCGCGTATAATTAAACAAACAGAAAAGTTTTAAAGTTTACGCGAGGTACTTGAACTCTGGTAATAATTAATATGCATTTTTAATTAAGAAGCGGTGCATTCTTCGATCGTAATAAGTGCTACAGTGACTATTGCACTTATATGGTTCGGTTGAACGTAATCGGATCGATCGACAGATATTAGCATTCTTGTATTTTGACATTTAAGTTATTAAAAGCCACAGATATAGATACACCTAGATAACGCAAGAGCAACTACTTCGCGTGCCAAAAATCGCACCAGCTTACGTACAAAAATCGTAACCACCACTTTCGCGCTCAGTCCTGTAGTCCTGCTAGCTGGGTGAGCGTGAGCGGTGTGGGGCGAGATGGGTGCCGCACGTGGCGGCATCTTTGAATCGATTTGATTTTCCCATCACTAAATAGTGCTTGTGACGTCACAGTAGGTATTCAAAAAATGGCACGCTTGTTTTTCATACAGAACGTGATACTTGCGTTATCTAGGTCTATCTATATCTGTGTTAAAAGCCATGTGCTGTGCGCGATGACGATGGCATTCATTGATGAACTTTCTAAAAAGCATAAGGCATAAGTTAAATGTCTTACAATATTAATAAGCATATAATTGGGAAAATGTCTGTGTGGTGCCGGACTTAAAGAATAGCACCACCCCATACTTCCCGTGGGTGTCGTAAAAGGCGACTAAGGGTCGTACCGGAGAATGGGCAGCAGCGTTCTCTATGCATTCCACCACCAAACTATAAGCTGCGATCGCCAACCCGCCTGCCAAGCGTGGCGATTATGGCAAACCCCCCCTTTGGGGGAGGCCTATGTCCAGCAGTGGAAGTCCTTCGGCTGAAATGATGATGAATGATGAATTGGGAAAAAATCCATATAAAGGTTAGTTGCCCCCTATTATAAGGGACTTACATACACATAACTGGCGATATATGGATGTACCAAATATAAATCTCTGCGTATTTTAGCTATAAGGGCAAAACAAGCATGCTGTTATGTTAGTGCTGATACACACGAGCGGGACAACGGCAGTGTCGACTGCAGCCGGCGACGCGACGGCGCGCAGGCTCGTCGACGACTGCAGTTACCTCTGTCGTTGACGCGAGCCGCTCGCATGCTGCATTTATGCGTTTTCATTACGATGGATAGGTCATTTATTTATTTCTTTCATACAGTGGATTTCATTTATTACGACCTTGGTTGTAGCGACCATTTACCTATAGCGACGTTAAATCTAAGTCCCTTGAATTTAAAGCATACTTTAGTACAAAATTCATGTGGCTATAGCGACTTTGGATGTAACGCCGAGTTCGGGTGTAGCGACTGTTTTTAATTAATCATTTGTAACAAATTCCTAGAAATCCCATGCAGATAATTGCGACCGGAGTCGGCAGCCAAAGTCAAAAGATTTCTTTCTTTCACAAACATTTCTTATCTTTTGTTTACATCCACACAGATGGTCAGCAAGTGTGGAGACCTTTACCTTTTTTTTTTTTGTTTATTTGGTGATGGAAAGGATATTATAGATATTGAAGAAGTAATGATAATAGAATACACACTACAGCATAGGTACACTATCACAAAAAAATAAATTGCAGCAAACTATTATTACACATTTTTTTAAATGTACCAGTAAATAACTATGTGTGCAAATATTTTCAATAATAAATGAATATAAACTATACATGTGTACGATCTCTTTACCTTTGCCTGTAACGACTTCCGGATATAACGACGAAAATAGAGTGGTCCCTTCATCGTCGTTATACCCGAAATCCACTGTACGTCATTGCGTTAATGACATGTTTTGGGAGACATTTTTGCAAAAAGTTTTATCTTAAATTTAACTTGTAAGAATAGAATAGAATATTTTTTATTATGTACACCACAAAAATCATAGAACTGAATTAGTGTAGAAATTTTATAAAGGGTGACACAATGGGCGGTCTTATCGCTAAATGCGATCTTTTAAAGAGACAACCTTTGGATGGATTTAGAGAGAAACGATGGACATTACTGCGGGTAGTCTCTGGTGTCCCATTTACATTACACAATAAATATATACATACACAAAACCTTCAGGTACTTAAATTACAACTGTAAGTTCTATTCAAAAGTCATGAAAGTTGATAACGTAACATAACCGAGTCATACTTGTTACAGAGTGATCGCGTGTGCATGGAACTCCGTCAATATTTCAGTAGTACAACTCTCCCGCAGTCTAGTAAATACATAGTTACACTGTGTTATTGCGTTTGCGGCTACAAAATATGAATGGCAAATGACGTATGTACACTTGAAACAATGGTAGGGAGAGAGTGTTTAATAAGTAGGTACCTACCGTGAATTGTAGAAATTATCGCGTAGTTTCCGAAGAGAGTAAGCAAAGAGAGAATGATCGGGTTTCTTCTACCTTTAGTGAGAGAGAGAGAGCTGTGCTGAACAAAATAAAACGAGCTGGTTATGAGACTACGGCTATGACTATAAAAACACCGGGACATAAAACCTATCGCGGCCTACCCAAATGTCCTTTCTTTAGTATTGCTCCTCAAGTTCTGAGTTGAGCTGCACGATTTTTGGCAAATGCGTGCACTGATTGGACAGGTCCGCTCAATCTGTGTTCTTCTTTCCTCAAAAGACCATTTCAGATACCAGTCTACATGGTCTTCACACGATCTGACCAAGATTATATCTGCTGTGACCTCTGAGTTTGTTTCGGCCTCTCTTCTCAGAATACATAGGAAACGCCGACCTCATCTAGCTTAAAAAAATATGATTGACGTGTAAAAGTGTTTGTATAAACCTAATTACAGAAATAAATCATTTATCTTTAAATGCTCCGCATCATGGCAAGGGTCTGCATTGATACTCGTTGAGCATTAGCGTTATAACCACGCTAATGCTCAACGAGTATTGGCGATTTCAGCCCATTCTAAGTATCTTAACTATAAAATTAGCTAGGAGTTAAATTAAATTAGCTAGCGAAACTCCGCAGACGCGCTGTGTATCGATATCTAAATACCATAAAACAAAAAGAAATTAATTGAATGTTTTATTGTAGGGTCATCGACCGCAGTTAGTGAATTAACTTGAAATATCAGTTTAAAAAATCAGTTATTTTTTTGTAAACTTCACAGGCATACTTGGTATCGTTAACGAAAATTCGAAACACGATAAAACATATTTCCTCAACTCATACATCAAGTACCAACACCACTAGCGGTCGTTGACCTCTAAAATGCCGAATTTCGGCATACAGGTACACAATGACCTGGGTTAGGAAATACGATACTTTTCATCCACACAGATGGGCGAAAGTCGTCACACAGTGGGTGCCTGAAGACGGGCATCGTCACTGAGGCAGGCCTAAGAAATGCTGGCGTGACAATTTGGACTCGTTCCTAACCGACTGGACGGAGAAGGCACAGTACAAGGAAAGGTGGAAGAATATGGGGGCGGCGTTTGCCCAGCAGTGGGACAATATATGCTAAAGGAAAAAAAAAGTTCGTACCCGTGGGATACTTTCCTAACTCCACGCGGGTGAATCCGCGGGCATAAGCTAGTAATATTATATGCCTCCATATTTTCTTACAAAGTTTTCCCTCACCGGCTGTCATATCCAATAATAAATAGATACTTAGTTCCTTGTGTGAGTGTGTTCGCACACAGCCCCTGTGCGTATGTGTCGTCATTTTGGTATTGGCTATTGATCAATCAGACCCTTCGTACATAAATTAAAGTAGGAGCGGTACTGCCGACAAGAAAACTGTTTGTTGCTTTGATTTATTTGTTTTTCCTTCTTTGCCGTCTTTTAGTACACGATTAGGGGATGGTTCCTGGGTACATGTAAAAACGTTTACGTGACATATTTTGTCTACTTCGTTGGTCTTTTCGTGGGGTGCAAAATGTTGTTGAGTTGCCTCGGTTAGAAAATTCTCAATAGCAACTAGTCTGGATTTTTCTCGATTATTATATATTTGCGCACCCCTGTTATATGGAGGGCTGTAACTTAGAACATGTATCTGACAACAAGAGGGTTTACTATACCTGCTTATCCCATCGGGAATTCTTCGTTCGAGATTGGACTTGACATTTTCGTTTTGCTGTCAATCTGTCAGGAAAAATTGTCACTCCAAAAGATAATTAGTGACGGTTCTAACAAGGGACCTAAAAAGGCCACTTTGGAAAATCATAAAAGGATAACATAATGGACAGTTAACTGTTAAGTTAATCGTATCTAACCCCATTGGTGAAGCATTTTTCAGTATTTTTTTTTTTGTCTGTGCTAAAATACCAATCAATCCAATCCAAATCCAATCCCAATCTCTTTGATTATACGTACGTAAAGCAGCGAAAAAAAGAAAAACTCGGACTGTCTTCGCCATATTACGATTCATATTATTATTATCCTTTTATGATTCTCTAAAGTGGCCTTTTTAGGCCCCCTGGTCATTTAAACTAGACGGCATTTATGATACACCCGAACAGGGATTTTGGGCCTTATTATATTGCACCTAATAAAACTTGGTTAATCTAGATTCTTTCAGATTTTCTCTTGAAAACATAATAAAATTAGCTTGTTACTAAAAACATGCCACATTTTCTTGTGAAACACTCCTCTTACAACACGAAAAGAAAATGCAGTGTTCTCTTTGCTACGCGAAAAAGTACTCAAAAGAATGACGTCACTAATATGAAATTTTAAAGTTTCTGAACTTGTCAGTACAATATAGTCGAATTAACTGGGGGCAAAGCCGCTATTTATCTTCTTCCTGTCTATTGGGCATCTGACGTATCTAGGCACCTTGAGATGAGATCTAAGACATATCTAGAAGACGGATATTGAGTGATATTGATGAATGTTTGTTTGGAACCTAAGTTTACTGTAGATGGACTTATTTCAACGTTTTGAAGGACGTGCTATAATTTAATGGACTTCTCGAAGTAGCCTTTGTAAAAGATTCTTAAATTCTGATGGTTATCAATTTCACTTTAGAGATGAGAACTGAGTTTTGTTTTGGTATTTTGTTAACTGTTTGAAATATCTAATCTATATCTTACAGTGGTGAAGGTACCATACAACTCAATTCCCACCGGCTTCCCTTCGAAAATTCAGAATGATTATGAATTGACTATATAGTCAATAAATAATAAACCATACAATTTAAACATTGTAAAACGTCAACATGCATTTTTTTTTTTGAATAAATAAATTCACCCTTCGCCACTGATATCTTACTGATTAACTGTATTATGAACAACTGGATTATCGCTTTATGAAATATGACGAGGTTTAGAAAAACTTTAATGAGCGGTTTGCTAATAAAAGTCATATTTAATTCAGAAATTATTTGGTAAATTCCTACGGGGCTTTCCCATACAGTTATGGTTTATCTTCAAACTATTTTCCTTAAGTTACCTTGTAATAAATGAAATCCATTATTTACCGCCATGAATTAATTTCTTGGTCCTAATGTAAGTTAATTCCGTGCACTTTTAAGACAAAAGACCTGTTACTTCTTAGAACAAGTACCAGGGCACCAGCCGGGGCAAGAGGTATCGCCGTTCACAAGGGAACGGCCCAGAGGCGCATCTGGCAAAGTTTGCACAGCAAACGATCACTTGGCGGCCCTTTGGTAACCGATAGATTGCAACTTGGCTGCAGAACTCTAAAACCTGTGTTCCTGTGGAAGCTATCACACTAATATTATAAAGGCGAAAGTTTGTGAGTGTGTGTGTGAGTGTGTGTGTGAGTGTGTGTGTGAGTGTGTGTATGTGTTTATATGTTTGTTACTTCTTCACGCTCAAACGGCTGGACCAATTTTGATAAAATTTTGTATGGAGGTAGCTGACACCCTGGATTAACATATAGGCTACTTTTTATCCCGATATTCCCACGGGATCGACAAATACGCGGGTGAAACCGCGGGGCGCGGCTAGTATAATATACATTTTTTAGGGCTTTATAAGTTCAGTAGTTTTCTCAAGATGGTTTATCAGCAAAAATCTTGACGGAAAACTCTCCCCTCAGTTGTTGTGGCGTCTGCTTATTGTTGATAGTACTTTCTTTTACAAATTAAAAGCGACGCATACTTTTTATTTCTTGATAAATTATGTGATTCATGTGTAATGAGAAGCAACTCGTTGCGATAAAAATCACCAGACCCCATTTTATTTTCGACGATAATTTATCTGACGTCATATTTCACGAAATCGTATCTCCTTGTGTAGTGCCGGCAGGTATCGGTGTGCAGTACAAATATTGTCTGAGTGTCTGCCGTGCCGCCGCCGCCCGCTCTGACTCACGACCGTTTAATGGGAAACTGAGAAACAATACACTCATCGATCTTTTTATAATGAAAACGTGTTATCTTACTGGAGATCGAATTCAGACGAGTTTGGTAAGTTAAGTATTAAAAAAACTGGCCAAGTGCGAGTCGGACTCGCACACGAAGGGTTCCGTACCACAAGGCAAAAACGCCGAAAAAAACATGTTTGTTGTATGGGAGCCCCCCTTAAATATTTATTTTATTTTAATTTTATTATTAAAGTTAAAATACAACTGAGTATTTTGTGAATATTTCAAGTGCCTACCTGTTGCCATTTTTGATATCGAGCAAAAAAGGGCAAAAAATCGCGTTTGTTGTATGGGAGCCCCCTTAAATATTTATTTTATTTTTAGTATTTGTTGTTACAGCGGCAACAGAAATACATACTTTATGAAAATTTCAACAGTATCGCGGTTCTTGAGATACAGCCTGGTGACAGACAGACGGACAGACAGCGAAGTCTTAGTAATAGGGTTCCGATTATACCCTTTGGGTACGGAACCCTAAAAAGTATCTAAAAACTGTTATTATGAGGTGTGCTATGTAAAATCCTAACCTAAAAGTTTATTTAACCAACGTTAATTTGCCGTTTCCGTCATTTCATAAAACTCCCAAAAAATTATGGTTGCGATTTCGCTTACAATTAATTTCCCTGACTTTACATACATGATATATTTTGCTCCATAGACATATGAAAAAACAAAACAAAGAACCTTTGTAGTCCTCCACAGTGTCGAAACAATGAAAATCAAACACCCATATTTGTACGATCATTTCAGACCGCACTCTCTCGATCGCTATACGGATCGTTAGCTAGATCTGTGGACAGACAGACTGATCCATTTGCGGGGCCTCGCGATGGTGGCAGACTAGTGAAAAAGCAAATTAAATATTGAAAACTCGCAGTGAGGGAGTGTCGGGAGGCGAGACGAGTCTTTTTTTTTTACGTTTGTTTTTATGGACTGTTTTCAAAAGGCAGACCTAACGTGGTGAATTTGTAATTGCGATTGATCAGGCTGATGAATTTTTGAAGCCGTGATTTTTAATTTGCCTTTGCTGGCTATGTCGTCCTGGTACTTTTCAGTATATGTTAAACTTATCATTGGTTTATATCCTTTGGGAAATTAAAAAGAGAGTAAACATGTAATTTTTGTCATTATTTGGGGTTCGCCTTTGTCCAGCAGTGGACGGCTTTCAGCTGAATGATAGTCATGAACCTTGTTAGTATTTTGCGAATGTGCGATACACCTAAAAAAATAAATGGCTCGTCATTTTAACGTAGCCTTTTTTATGTCCGTAATTATCGCAGACTGTGTGGTATGTATGATTAAAATATTGAGTGCAGCACTCTCTGCGTTTTTCATCTGACGCATGTTGTAAAACAGAGGAATTTAGGTCGTGAGGCTTATAAGCGATGAGTTGGCGCCCTGGCGCTAATTGCACTCACATGGGCTCCATGGAAAAAAAATAAGTCACCCATGACATGGTGGACTTATTTTTTAAAGTTTTTCATATCATACCTGTCATAGTCTGTATTAATGATAGAAGTTAAGTAGAATGTATTTTGTTATTGTTACTAAAACCGCATTATATTCACAAGAGTCAAGGGTAAATTGCCATCTTGGTAGGCTCAGTAAACAAGCACAATAACAACAAAATTCTGGCGTCGAAACACCTCTTCAGCAGGCCTACATTCTTGGTAACGCAACCGTTACGACCAATAAGAATAAAAGTAAGTACTAGGGAAATACAATTCCAGGATGATATTTTCCAGAGTTGTTTAAAAAAGAGTTGGCTAGGGGAACAAAGAGTAAACATAACAAAAGTTTGAAATACGCGACTCAGGTGCGGTGCGGAATGATATTGCGAGGCGAGGGAGGTCCCACTTTGTCGCAAATACAATCTACGTACTTGCTACCGGCTCTGCGAGCTTGGTACTTTTTGTATGCAGTTGTGGAGTCTGTCTATGATATTTGAATTCCCTCGTGCTATTGTAATAACGAAAGGACTATTGTTAGACTGTGAGAAGTCCAACTAAACTTTTCTGCTTGTTAACGAGAAGTATTTTGTATCATCTTATCATTTGTTACTTCTCACTGCTGCATTGCGGATTGTTTAGCATACCGTGAAGCAAAATACATCTGGTAAACTAACTCCTCTTCTCGTGGCTAAGCTAAGCGGTGGCGATGCGGCGTTTAGCGTAACAAATCTGCTACATAAATAGCAGTGCGATTCTGTTACCACCTCATCGTGAAAACTTAGGTGAAGTGAGCGTGGAGTGAGCTATCAGCGTCATTCCACCTGATACTAGGGATTGACCAAGCATAAATTTACAATCATAATCGAAAATTTAATAATATTTTTTATGCTAATTCTATTGATCATTTTATATACATTTCAAAGCTAGTATATATTTTAGTCGTCGTGCTCGCGCCTCAGGCTATATTATAAGGACAAGTCTAGAAAAAAAAAGGAAAAAAAAAACAACATTGAGATTCTGACTAAGTTTCTGTTTTGCTATTTTATTTTAAAACCCCACAAAATAGAAATGTTTTGACAACTGAAACATATAAAATGATCAATGGAATTAGCTCAAAAAATATTATTAAAAAAAAACCCGACTGCGGTAAAAAAATTAAGTTAAAAAAAAACTGAAAAGCTAAAAACAAGGCCATTTTAAATTAAATAAAAGTTGGAAGCAGGCGGGACCCATACCATTTTTTTTAATACATTTTCGAACTCAAATGGGTCCCGCCTGCTTCCAACTTTTATTTAATTTAAAATGGCCTTGTTTTTAGCTTTTCAGTTTTTTTTAACTTAATTTTTTTACCGCAGTCGGGTTTTTTAGTTTTTTTAATTACTTGTTTTTTATTTCCAGCTTTTTAGTTTACAAATTTGAAAGATTTCGCAGACAATTTAGCTCTTGGTACGTGTTTTTTACGATTTGTCACTTCGAATTACTTTTAACTATATAAGTTGTTTATATTTTTGTAATCACCTTTAAAAACCCTTTATTTTGATAGGTTTCGAGAAAAATAATTTTTTTGAAGACATAATATTGCGCCAAAAATCGGCCATTTTATATTTTTTCATATTTGATATACCCAGTGACACTCGCGCTACCAAGACAAATCTAAAGACGTATAATTTATCAAAATCCGTTCATTCGTTTAGAAGTTACAAGGGAACAAAGAAACGGACATACATACATACATACATACATACAGGTCAAACACATAACCCTCCTTTTGGGCTTCGCCGCAATCGGGTAAATATATTATTAGCATCAGTGGGATGACACTGACAGCTCACTCCACGCAAATTTTAACGGTGAGGTTTTTACAGAATCGACATGCTGACGGGAAACCCCACATCATTCAGTTTATAAAAACTATTTAAATTATTAAAAACTAGTATAGAAACTTTAAATCAGCAGGCTACAAGAAGCTTGTTTGCAAGAAACAGTAGCAAAATCACTCCAATAAATCGACAATAGTAGGTTTTCTAAATACTAGTTGTTTGATGAATATATTTGTTGTATATTGGAAGACTAGGTCTTCTAGGAAAACTTTTCCGCGGCAAACTTGCGGGTAGCCAGCGGAACAATAAAATAAAAATACTGTTGAGAACGAAACGTCCGTTCGTTTGGTTGCACACACAATAAATAAACCAAGGCTTGGACAAACAAATGACTGATACGTTTTGTTTAAGTGACATTTTGTTTGTATAAATATTTGTTTTAGCCCATTTGTTATTAAACATTCCCCGAAGGCCGGAAGGGCAGCGCTAGTACCATGTACTTTTCGATGTATCAGTACCTTTTAATAGTGGGTGAGCATTGACATTTATCGATTACAAATCCAGATACCGGGCCGCTGCTGAAAAAAATCATCCATATCTCTCCTAATTACATTTATAATCCTTATTTAGGTATATCTCAAGGCTTATAATTGAAATGATACCAACATTCATAATAATTCTTATTACCTATACAAATATATAGATTCTACTGATAACACTTTTATTAATTTACACTAAGTTCATGACTTCAACCGAAATTAATTACCTTTTCAAAATCCGCAGCCTCCGCCCATGACGTGTCGTTGTCAAAAAAAACCGTCTCTGACCAAAAACCGGTATCTCGTGCACGTTTGAAAAAAAAACGCTAGACTTCGATGGTGTCACTGTAAATCCAAGACCCTACGCTCAGCGCTCACGCTTTCAACCAATCGAACAATGAAACAGTTACTGAAGCTACGTTATTAAAGTGACTGGTAGGATTTTGTATTGGGATAAAACGCATGAAAGCTCTTAAGAACACTAGAGATTGTAAGTTTTCTTAACAATGAACGGCAAACAAGAAATCATAGAGGTAGGCATTAACTATAGACTGCTTCGAATGGCTACGATCCCTACCCTACTCCTCTTGTCCCGTATATTTGTAATTTTATGCAATACAAAAATAGTTCACTTTTCTTGTATCGCTTATAACGAAGTTTGAAGACAAAGATGAGTAGCGCTCTTCAAAGAGATCAAGTAAGTAGTTATTATTTAAATACATAGATAACAATAACCTTAGTTTAAAATCAGTGCTAGATCTGCCCACATGTATTTATCAAGAGAGCCGCTACCCCAGTTGTCACGACACTGAATTTCAAATGAAATCTAAAATTTACGGTTGCGGAATCAAAGGGACCCACTTACCTCCTAATTTTTTTTTTGTTTTTATATTGATCAATCAATGTAATATTAAGGTAAAATATTCGTAAGCAAATGAGTTGGAAACGTCACAATAACACGCAAACCTTCAAACGAACGAACATAAATCAGGGGCTGGGGCCGTTGTACCCTAGCAGGAAGCAGAGTCGATGCACCCTACGCACACAGACACGCCCCGCCGGCAATACGGTTAGCTCACCGTAATTACAACTGTGTGCGTGACACGAATACACGAAAACGCGGAAGTACCACATTAACATATATTTTCCACGCACACAAACACACCCTACACAGCGTCGGTACACGTCTCTGACTCACACCGTTGCTGATTTTGCTTTGAGTCTGTGGGTGTGTGTGTGCCGCCCTGTAGCTACGTCGCCGGGGGTGTGGCGTTCACAGACACGCTTTGAGAGAACTGGGCGAGTGGCTGTGTGTGCGCCTGTGGGTGTGTCTGTGTGCGTGACTGAGCTGAGTAATGTCGATACAGCGTGTATTTATTTGGCTAATAATTTATTACTGTGGTTTACGTGCGTTATTTCAATTTATTTTATTCATGCGAGAGACGTCGTAATTTGAAACGTATATTTTAGTCGTCATTAAATCTGCTTATTTGCAGCAATTTAACGATAAGTAAGTATTTTTGTATTATAAATAGTTATACCTGCTGACATCAACAAAATAGCAAAAGAGATTATTATAGCTTTACAATATACACACGTGTACGCGTATCCCCCACTATACATAGCACCATAACTTGCCACAAAACCGAGCCAAAATCTAAACTGCAGCACTGCACAAAACTTAACTACGTCATTTATACAGCAGCCTGTGTATACAGGGTGCGGCGGACACGTGTCTACGGCGGCTGGCTGTAGCAGTGTGCGGGGGTCGCCGGGGTGGGGGCGGGCGGCTCAGCGGCGCGGGGCGTGGAGGGGGGGGAGGTAGTGCGGCGCGAGCCCGGCGCGCCCCCGTTCACGGCCAGGGGTCGCCGACCGCACCCCGGCTACGGCGTAACCCCGCTACGGAGCTACGGAGCTACGGCGTAGCTTCCTCTTGTGTTTTAATTCCAAACCGTCTATGTAATTTGATTGTTTTTTATTTGGGTCACATCATTATTTTGTAATTCGTGATTATATTTGGATTATTGGTATTGATACCACTGGGTTATGGGCTCTAAACATTTTGTTTTGTTTTGAATTTTTTTTATAGGATTGTTTATTTTTTGAACGATTTAAAATTAGTAATAAAAATAAAGCTTATTTTATTTTCAATTTGTTTTCTGCATGGATGGTGAATGTATCGATACGTGGAACACCTATGGTATTCATGGGATTTCCTGTTATAGAAACCCATCCCGGGGGTGGGTCTGGAATTTGGATTTCCCTTAAATAACTTGGCTTACTTTTAAAATATGAATTTTACTTCAGCAAATAACGAAAGTTAAAGTAGTGTGAACTATTTAAAGAAAAATAAAAGTAGTTATTCATTTGTTGATTTTGAAATTGACCAAGGATGACCGAATTTTGTTAACAACGATTTCAACGAAAGAAAACAAGAAAAACAACAAACATTTGTTTATCTCGTAGTAGCAGTAGATAGCGTTAGCGTTGACTGCCACAGGCAAACAAATAGACCTACCCAACTAAAAACTACCCTCTTTTTGCCTCGTTACAAAAAGGAACTAATATCTACGACCTCTTCCTGGCTATAAAGAACGGGGCTGTAAAATTGGCCGCGATTCGGTGCCGACTAGCCTTAATTAATGACCTGAAATATATCACGATATGCTTTCAGCAGGCAGGACAGACCCATATGAATTGTAGTTCAGATATTACTGCCGGTTAAAAGTTAAAAGGAACTGTAAGGGATATTTTTGTATATTAGAATGGATCGGTTCATGAATTATTCCTTTGTGTCAAAGTTTGTTTCCCGCCATGCTGATTGGGCGGGAAAATCCAGGTCGAGACTACGTATCGTGTCAGCCTAGCTTCGACTGTATCACCACATACAGATAAATAATTATGCTCTTAACTTATCTTTACCTAAAAGTATCTAATTAAAATACAAACTTCCGCAAACTGCACTTCAGTTCAGTTTTCCCGCCACCTCGCTGAATACCCACGCCTCAGTATTCAGCCCAACCCTTATTTATATGAGGACTGCATAATTACTGCAATCGGGATGCAGCAGAAAAATCAGGAAACGATCACGCAAACCGCGTCACTGTTACATAAGCGCGGGAGGGGGGCGGTTACGCAAGCGGCGCGGCGGAGGGCGGCAGGGGGAGGGTCGTCGATCGATGCGAGGCCGTTCACCCGCCTGCAATGCGCCTCGCCGCCGCACGCCGCCTGCACACATCCGCCTCCGTTTCGTGCTACCCTGGTACCTCAGCCAGCGCCCGGTCGTTCGCTTTTGGGGAAAAACGGGGAAATGACGTTTGATATACGAGTTCCGGTTTCAGGTTACCTTTGTAATTTCGTTCTTTAATTAAAGTTTGAGCTTAATTCGATATTTTTCACAAATCGCTGTTTTCTTTTTCGTTAAAGCTAACTAAGTTTGCACTGTGCCCTTTATGAATAGGCAAAAATTACTAATCATAGCGAATCAGAACAAAAAACTTTCGTGTCATCATGAGAATCGAGACCAAGAATGACAAAACAGAAAACAACATGCTTTGTCAGTAAAAACAGGATCATTAATCAGCCAATTTAAAGTAGGTACGACGTATCTATTATAAGCGAAACTAAAGAATTTTCTTTGCGGTGTAAAAGTTAGAAACATCAACACTGTATCGGACGTAGACATGGCTACGTGAGAGCGCGCTACGAGGCGTCGTAGCGGGTCTACGCGCGTGCTACGAGTACTTATAGAGCTGTAGGGAATTGATTTTTCCTGATTCCGTATTCGCGTCGTGTTTTAAGATATTTCGGATAATGGCATACTCTATGGGGCACGGAAGTTTTCGTAGCGAAATTGAATCATAGGCCTTGTTTACTTTGTTCTTAATACGCTAAAATGGAAACATTCATAAAGTGGGGAAAAAGTACTTTTATTAACATGCATGTTTGAAGCAAAATTCACGGATAGTCCGACAATACTCGAACTTCCAATAGGACTGAGCTGCCTAGCTGGAATGAAATAGGGATTCCATTTGTAACAAAGGCATTTGGAGCTTATGAACGTGTACGGGAATGCGTCACGTGTTCCCAGTGTGCTCGGAAAATAGTTATTTGAGTGCAACTGAGATTTGTGGCCCGGGCAACTAATAACTGGAGGGCTTTAGAGGAAACAGGAATTATGTTTTATAAAAGAAACAAGCTGGATTTGTTACTATTTATTTATATAATTGGGTACAGAAGAGTCTTCCATGAGATTTAAAAGCATTAGTTACCTGCTTTGAAAAATAAAGTGATGCTGGTTTAATTATTTTTGTCAGTAATTAAGAATCTGATGATGATGATTATCAACGTCGTTGATATTAGCAGTGGTCATCGTGTTACTAGTTCAGTGAGTATGACGGTGACACCACTGATGATATCTACACTTAATCCAATAAAGCTGCAGAGTTTGTTTGTTTGCGAGTGCTAATCTCTGGAACTACCAGTCGGATTTAAAAAAATCATTTTTTTTACATTTGATAGCCTAATTCTTGAAGAAGGTTATAGGCTATTTAACATTTGATAGCCTAATTCTTGAAGAAGGTTATAGGCTATTTAACATTTGATAGCCTAATTCTTGAAGAAGGATATAGGCTATTTAACATTTGATAGCCTAATTCTTGAAGAAGGTTATAGGCTATTTAACATTTGATAGCCTAATTCTTGAAGAGGTTATAGGCTATTTAACAGCACGCTACGATCCTTAGAAGCCGAGCAAAAATACTAAAAGTCAGATAGAACGCTAAGCGAAAACGAGGTAACAGCGTGGGCGGACGATGCGACACAACGCGGTGGGTCGGGGGTACGCGAACAAAGTCGCGAGCAGAAGCTAGTCGTTTATAAAGGACGAACTCGGTAAACAAATGGAGTTAAATACTATCTATTTATATTTTCCAGTTAATATTGTTCGTTAACATAATATTAATCGTACTACCCAGTAACTGGAGGAGGTGGAGGTGGTAGAGGTCAGATAGGCAGCCGCTTCGTGTAAAATACTGGTATTCAGCTGCATCCGGTTAGACTGGAAGCCGACCCAAACATAGTTGGGAAAAGGCAGTGATGTTGATGATTATTCGTTAACAATTCATCGATGGTTAAGTGTATGCATTAGGTAATAAAAATCCAACAATCTCTTAATAAAATATCCGCATAACCAAATACTGCCCGCGCTCTTTGAGCTCGCGCTTTTGACTCACATCGTACATAATATTTTGTTGTGCAGTGATCCTTATTCATTACATCACTTAAATTCTTTTTTTTTTTATCTTGCCACACACTAGGAATTTCTCCTGTATTGTGGGTGCGTAACTCACAAAACAAAATATGTTTAATTGATTAAAGGATAGCCATCTCTCAAAACGGTGAAGGAAAACATAGTGAGGAAACCAGCACGTCCCAGAACCAAAAATTCGAAGACATGTTACATCTACCAACCCGCACCGGGCCCGCGTGGTGGATTACGGCCCACTCCATCTCACTGAGAGGAGGCCTGTGACCCAGCAGTGGGGACGTTATAGGATGATTATAAGCATTACATGTTTAGCTGATGTGAATAAACAAAGACAGGAGCCAGTTCATGTTACTGGGGTTCGTGGCTAAATAATAACAGCCGCACAGCTCGATCGATCAGGTTAAGCTACGCTTGCCGCGGTTGGTCTGTGGATGGGAGACCATCTTTAATTACCGAGACTCCTCCGTGCTCAAAGCACGCTAAGCCGTTGGTCCCGGCGGTTCGGATCTTTGACAGTCGTTACGGGTAGTAAGAAGCCCGAAAATCTGATAATGGTCTTACCAAGGGGTATCGTATTACCCAGTAACTGGTTTGTGGAGGACATATAGGCAGTCGCTCCATGTAAAATACTGGTATTCAGCTGCATCCGGTTAGACTGGAAGCCGACCCCAACATAGTTGGCAAAAGGCTAGGCAGATGATGCGTTGCAGGCTCGTCTCTTTGTTTTTCAACGAGTTAGTAAATAGTAATAGAATATGATTTCCTATATTCCAACACAAGCAAGTAACCACTGGCAAATCGAAAACAGAAATAGGTTTCGAGCATACTTAGGTAACCTGTCTACTTTATGGTGACGCGTCATCAAATGTAATTTTCCTCTACTAATCCTCGATAAGTTAAAAAGTCGTGTAAAGCAATATAAACTCCTCAGAGCGTCTGTCAGCCTCCGCAGGAAGTGGACTAGACTAAATCGATTTACTGCAACGTAGGAAGTGCAGGCGCATGTTAAGGAATCATATTTGCTGTCTTTGCAAGATGCAAAGACGGCAAATATGATGTCTACTTTAATTACTGTGAAAATTATGAAATTTGATTGCTTGAATATCTTTCAGAGCAGTGTATTGCAGTACTTATTTTTTATTTATTTATTTTACACTTCAAGACACAAACATCAGTATAGCCCTGGCTATTGTACTAGGAGTTCCTGTATCACAAGAGTCAAGTGCAGTGTGATCATAATATTAATATTATCACTATTAATTTAACTCGATGCGATGAGACACGTGTCTTAGAAGAACCGATAAGTTCTAGGAAAATCAAACAATTTTCCGGGATCTAGTAGCATTAAAGGTCTCACTGCAATGATCACGATGCGAGATGGCAATATAGTGCCATCTCGCGTAGTGATCATTGCAACCCTCCTTCCTCCTTTATTTCCCTCTTTCTCTATACAACATTATTTTTAGTATAAGTATGCGAAACCCGAAACACGTGTCTAGTATTTTTATGCAAAGAATTCATGTACAACATTTCAAAACTGTATCATGAAAAATCACAAAGTTATAAGCTTGTTAAGTTACCTGTTTGTCCGTACAAAAACATGCACACACGTGCCGCCGCTCGCGCCGCGCCGTTTACGCCGTCTTCCTTAGTGTCGCTTGGTGTCCAACTTTTAACCTTTTTTAAATATTTTAGGGACAAAATATAACATGGGGTAAAAATTATTGAAATCGATTCAGTTACTTATTCTGAAAAAACTATATTCAGGTTTCGCATATACTAAAAATAACGTTGTATAATGCGAAACTCTGTGTGGTGCCGGACTTAAAGAATAGCACCACCCCATACTTCCCGTGGGTGTCGTAAAAGGCGACTAAGGGGCGTACCGGAGAATGGGCAGCAGCGTTCTCTATGCATTCCACCACCATACATACTGCGATCGCCAACCCGCCTGCCAAGCGTGGCGATTATGGCAAACCCCCCCTTTTGGGGGAGGCCTATGTCCAGCAGTGGACGTCTTTCGGCTGAAATGATGATAACGGCTGAAATGCGAAACAGATGCTTGCATGTTTTTTTTAACTAGCATAATGTTTTGAATGAGAAAAACAGTTCGTACTGATATTCATCTTTTCTCTTAACCTGCAGCAATATATTTATTATTATTTATGTATGTATATATACTTTTTTACTATCACTACTTTACCTTTACTTTTTCATTACTTTCTCTTTCTCTTTTTTATTACTCTCGTCATTAACAAAATGTTATAGGACCTATGCTGGAGCCGAGTATTACCATTTACCGGGTAGACATCGGGAGTGGACGCAGACATCGGGAGTGGAGCGAAAAGCTCAATGACGCAGGGATCGAACCCAGACTCCACACGGCTTACGACCACTACACCAACAAGGTACTTAGTTAAAGTCTGAAAATTAAAAAGTTTTTTTTAAATGTTAGAATCAATGAGGTAGCAGATTTGTGCACCGTTCGAGCTGCCATTTCAGTAATAACTATAGTAACTAAGCGCTTAATCGATATTAAATGGAACCAGCAAACCAGTCTCATAAAATCATGTCTGACTCTGAAGGTCACAGTTTAATCCATATTTTTGCATTATGACTGTCTTTTGATTTCATTAGAGTATATTTTTGCAAAATAAATTCTATACATTCTAAGAACGGTCTTGTTCATAAAAAGTTATCGAACATCTAAAGGCTTGCTAAAGTCTGGTTGTCAAATTGTTATTCATAAACGCATTTTAGCACAAAACGTTATTTAAACCTACATAAAGTAAACATATTCAATACAACAATAATACTACACAATTCAATATAATATAAGGAAAAAATGGCAAACTCTACGTCAGCTGATTAGTAAGAAAATGACATTTGACGTACAAATGTAACATGCGTGAAAAGTCAGTTTCGTAAACAATCGATTAATAACCTATTAATTTTAAATAAAACAAAACACTTTCGAACATAATGTAATACATAATTTTAACAGAAAAACCTCTATTAAGTACATTATTCTTTTTACAGTTTAGGTTATAATAGAATTTGTAGCATTAGTCTCCAATCGACCTGAGGTTTGTCGGTGTGTGAAACGAACCGGAAGATGCACCGCCTAAAATCGTAAACCACGTGGAAAATAACGATGTTGATTACCTATTATATCATGCTGTAACAATTTGAATAACGATAACCATACGACAAAGAAGACGGAAGTAAATATTTAAGTAGCATTGTTCTTATAAAAGAAAATCTCATACAATTTCATCGCCACACAACGTGGCAATGCTGCCAGCTTTTTGGGCTCTTCATGTTGACAGCGATGTGGACGAATATTTAGATGCCTTAAGATTCTTTTCCCTCCTTTTATCTAAACATGTACATATTATTATTTTAAGACTGTGAGCGGAAACCTATGTTATGTAAATGATAATTATCTTGTTTGAAAATTACAACCTTATAACTTTAAATTTGTTATAAAATTAATTCTAACTTAACTAAAACTATACACAAACTAAAATATAGCGTCGAAAAACTCATCTGTTATTCATTTCAAAAATAAATTTTGTTTGAAAATTTATAACGTAAAAATCTCTTTGATCTTCAAAACCGAGTCAATATCCTAAAAAAACAAATGACAGTATCGCCAAGAATCATCAAAACGTCCAATCACTTTTTTCTAATACCCCCAACTCAAATAAAAGTCATTAACACTACAAACAAACGCATACAATTGCACAGTGTACCTGACCTACCCCTACCGGCGGCGCAATGCGACGTGCACACCTACCCCAAGTATAGCGTATCGCCAGACTTACAGCAGCACTAAATTATACACCACTAGGTTTATTGTGGGGGCAGACTAACACTGATGCTGCAGACTTGGGGACTTTTGTTGATGATCGATTGGTTGTCTTTTTTGGTTAGATTGCATTTTTAGGGTTCCGTAGTCAACTAGGAACCCTTATAGTTTCGCCATGTCTGTCTGTCCGTCTGTCTGTCTGTCTATCCGTCCTCGCTTAATCTCTGTGACCGTTAGCACTAGAAAGCTGAAATTTTGTAGGAGTACGTATATCAGTTACGCCGACAAAGTAATAAAATAAAAATATGGAAAATATTTTTTTTTAGGGTAGCTCCCCTGCATGTGAAGTGGGGATAAATATTTTTTTCATCATCTACCCCATCGTGTGGGGTATCGTTGTATAGGTCTTATAAAATGGCTTAGGGGTTGATAAAATTATTTTTCGATTTAATGCTCCATTTACGAAATATTAAAGTTTAAAGTGCAAATTTTTGTTCCAGTAGGACGTCCCCCCCCTCTAAAAGCTAAACTACTGGCTTGAAAAATCTGGAAAAATTCTCGATGATAGTGCATTTCATGAACTTTAAAGGAAAAGTATAGCGGTTAAGATAACTTTATCAGTTTAGCAGTAATAGTTGTTGAACTTGGTTGTTGGATAATTTTGTACCAAATACAAAATCCTTAGCATTAATCCTTTAAAGTGACTATGATGAAGTAGTTGCTTGTTTATAATGGGTAAAGACTTGCATTGAAAACCATAATATGTTTTTTTTTTACCCATTCAGAATAAAGAACAACAGAATCGTACTACATTGTGACAACGGGCTACTACGGAACCCTACACTGTGCGTGGCCCGACACGCACTTGGCCGGTTTTGGATATTTTGTGGGTAATGATCTTGAGGATCGTTGGTTATTTATTTATTTATCCATTTATTTCAGGCATCAAGGCCCATATATATGATACAGTCATAGTGATTAAATATATTGCTATTACACATAATGACTGGTCATTATATTTAAAGTTCGCTCGCTCGCTCTTGTATCCTATGTCGACGTAGCCCCGCTTCGCGGGGCTCCTATTTCTGTATAAAGGGTTTAAAGTAACCTAACCAAACCGAACCTCGGGGTGTACTTCGCTCGCTCTAGCATCCTATGTCGACGTAGCCCCGCTTCGCTAATGGATTCATTCTGTGTCAATTATCACTTTATCTAAATTGATTAGACGTTATAAATAATGGCTAGATAATATATATAAAATCCGCATTTATTACTTTGGCTGTGACATATACACATACAATACAATATAAATATAACTTAAAAATACTTTAAATACATACAACATTATATTTACACTAAAAACTACCGCAAACGATGTGTCTGCGTCGTGTTTCGCTGACTGGTGTCATGTAGCCGGCCACGAAACCGCTGGTACACAACACCCTTCGGCCAGAACTCTTCCTTGAGCAACTTCTCGAGATGATGTGTCGGAACACGCACCACGGACGACTTGAAGTTCGTGATGTGACTCCAACTTCTCGACCCTCAAAGTCCAGTTGGTCTTCACACGCAATTACTTCACAATCTCCTCAACTTTCGTGGAGTGGTGCTGTCTGGACACGTACAGTCGGTGACCAACATTGTCTGACCCACCCAACATTGCCTGACCCACCGGCACATCTTGTTAAGCCATTTTAATCATTATCTTCTTGTCGTTAAAGTTGAAAAGCTCTTAAATAACACGGCCATACTTACTAACTAATCTTTAATTTCGCGTATTCTCAACCAGTCATTGTGGCTTCGCGGTTCGATGCTGGATTCGCGACGAACGACATGTGGGTTCGAAAACACAATCCACCTTTTATCAATTTCTTTATAATTTCTTTTTCTTTATTTATTTTCATTTATGATTTCTACAATATTTGATTTCTACAATTTTATTTTCTATAATCAAAGCGTCATGTCGCAACTTAATGACTATACAAAACATTGCTGGCTGGATGGTATTGTCCTGCTGCCGACTGTGCGAATTGCCTATCCAAATACAGATATTTACTTCGTGCAAGATAACTGCTCCATCCACCGTGCAGGCATTGTGAAGAATTGGTTAGCTGCTCAAGAAGGTGTAACTGTTATTTACTGGCCATCTAAAACTCCGATTTGAACCCTATATAAAACCTATGGGGTCAAATGGTTTTAAATTGGGACACATCCGAAGTGTGAAATAAAAACAATTTGGCTGAGCTCGTGTCATCGACATGGGAGCACAAATGAGAGGAAAAGATTTGTGTTGGAACATGGTGTGCGGTATGCGTAGCCGCTTACAGCAAGTTATAGCAGGAGACGGTGCGCCACTTCGCTACTAACTAATCTACTTACTTATAAGTATTTTGAAACACACTGTGTAAGTAAATGCTCAATTGAATGAATGCTAAACCATTAAAATGTAAGATTCTGTGGTGATGTTATTGTTATAAATGGAAATGCATTTTTCTATTTAAATAACATGTTGATTCACTACTGACTACATATACTTAGCTATAAATCTGTAAAACATTTCACAAATTCATTCATTTTCTCGCATTTATACATCAATGTTTTCTCGATAACACACTTCCAAGCAATTACCATTAGCATGACTTTTTTTAAATGTTTATAAATGGTTAGGTTTGAATATGATATTATAAAATGTATTAATTTTGAACTAAGAGCATTTACTTACTTTATTTTACTTATGTATATTTTAATGAATTAATAAACATTTTTATTACTTGCAATGATTTTGTTTCATTTCTATACAAACTGCCTATTTAAAAAGATATTTCTCGACTTCGTTCGTTAAAAAAAAAGTAAAAAAATAGATAATAATTAAAAACAAAACATTTAACAAAAAACTGTTAGGTTTTTCCTGGTTTCGAACGCAGTCACCGATTAATATCGAGCTGCCTTAGTGACCACGAGACCAACTCAACTCTTGTAATATGTTTTGAAATTCGATATTAGTTGTGATGACAGACGCAATATTCTAAAGAATTTGAACCATATCGTATATTTTCATAAAGTTCATTATCGCACAATCACAACCAGCTATTAAAATGAATCACGGAATTTAGCTATTAACCGTATACACCTTTAAAATGTTACTGATGCGCGATATTATTTTTTTATTCATCCACCCTCGCCTTGGTTTTTTTTAGTAGTCTTGAAACTCATTAGCCTTTCAACCTTAACAACAACAATATAATGATTAAAATCGCCTAACAACATGATTTATCGAAATGCTTGCACGGAGTATTCCAAATGTTCACAATAAGGTTCAAATTCGCTATCACTCAAGTGGGTCAGATAATGTTGGCCACCGACTGTACAGCTGCGTCGTCGGGATTGCTGGACGCAGCAACATGTTGGGTCCTGCCTGGGCGGTGCCGCACTATAAATTAGCCGGCGAAGCCGATCACAACTAGTCTTCTTCTTCTTCTCCACCTTAATGAAACCATCCCTGTCGCACGTGTCCTTCGTGTCTTTCGTGTGCTTATGTTTTGGGAATGTAGGTTTTGCGTCGAATATCTAAGATTTGACGAAACATTTTGAGAAATTGTTTGGAATCTGACCACTGATTTCACTATGTAGATCTCAGGGCCTCGTTGACAATTGTGTGTGTTTGAAAACGAAACTCTAATTAAATAAATTAACAGAACCTAACTTTCAGCAGCGGCTGATTTTACTAGTTTTATATCTATAAGGCGACGGATTATATATTTTGTCAAAAAAAAAACAGCTGGCACACGCGTCCGTTTACAGTTTATAAGGATCACCAGTCGACCTCAAGCATTGTACTGGGTTGCTATATCATTGAAATATCAATCTCGAATTGATTCCCACGGAAATCCCCTTTAGACCAAAACAAGTTTTCTTTTGACGACAATTGTATGGAAACTCCACATGGGGGGCCAAGTACCGGCGGTTTGTTCGTCCTTGAGCAAAGTGCCCAAGTCACCAGTCACCGCGGTCGGACGGCAGACAGCGTCTAGTCTAGACGTGGGGTTCCAAGTGCATTTTTCTGTCTGGACCCCTCTTTCAATGTAAAGCGAACCCCATCGTTTATGCGTGTGCGTTATTTAATTTTAAGTACAAAAGTTTTGACGAAACCATTCTTATTGGCATACGCTAACGGTCCATAATTGTCTGATCTGATTTTATTGGGAAGTTCGATGTAGGTAGTGATTGCCTTTGATGTATTTTGCACGTTTGTGCTTTCAATTTTTGAGTAGCAATTATTTGTGTGGTCGCCGGCAGACTGATTTGTTCAGAGGGTCTGTTTTGTAACTTTTGCTATTATGATTTGTTTTGATTAGTACACTTGGATGCATGAGTAATGTTATGATTTGTCTAAAGTAGGTTTGTGTACTTGTATGATATATTCATTACTGAATAATATTGTTGTCATGTAACAATCATCTGCCAAGCCTTTTCTCAACTATGTCGGCTTCCAGTCTAACCGGATGCAGCTGTACCAGTATTTTACATGGAGCAACTGCCTATCTGGGGGCCTAAAAAGGTCACTTTGGCAGAATCATAAAAGGATAACAGAATGGACAGTTAACTGTTAAGTTAATCGTATCAAATCCCATTGGTGATGCATTTTTCAGTTATTTTTTTTTGTCTGTGCTAAAATACTAATCAATCCAATCCAAATCCAATCCCAATCTCTTTGATTGTACCTACGTAGTGCAGCGAAAAAAAATAAAAACACGGACTGTCTTCGCCATTTTACAATTCCTTTTATGATTCTCCAAAGTGGCCTTTTTAGGCCCCCTGACCTCCACAACCCAGTAGCTGGGTAATACGAAACCCCTTGGTAATTCTGGTTGTCAGACTTTCGGGCTTCTGACTACCCACAACGACTGCGCCGACCCCCAAATAAATTGTGATAAGGGCAGGAGAATGGTGATGACTGTAGATGGTGCATTTTGCTCTTTGCGAAAACAATTCTTCATATATTTACCTAATATACATACAATCTTGTTCAGGGTAGCAACAAATCTATATTATATTCCTACAATTCTCATATAACTTCAACTCTCTATTAGTGGTTGTAATGGCAATCATGTCATTTATTTTTGATCAAGTACCTGGTACTTGTTGAAAGGCCTACGCTGTCCTCCCATACCTACTGTAATTTGAAAACATTGTAAAACCCAAATATTTTAACAAGAGTAACAGACAAAAACTAACACTAACAATGTAACAATTTGTCTGCTGCAACATTGCCGGATAAAATTCAAATAATAAATAATTTATGTGAAATTAAATATTCTGATTTGATAGATTTCTTACACTTTTTAAATTATTCCTTTGGGATATAACAGCGGTCGCAGTAGACTTTACTGTGTTTGCATTACTTCCCTGGACACAGAATACCGCTTTCAGACCCATTATACAATTCATAAAGTCCAGTCACACAGATATTATTATAAAGGCGATAGAATTTGCATAGAGGATGCTTAGCTATATGTTTCAGTCTGACTAAATACGTCTCACTGTCTAGTGTCTAGACTAAATCTTGTCTTAACAGACTAGGAATTTATAACCCCCTGGAAGTCTACGCCGGAGCCGCGGGCAAAGTTAGGGGCACACAAAGTAAGATGGTGACAATATTGGATGTTTTACATTGTTGTGGTCTGGGGCCCTAAAAAGGCCACTTTGGAGAATCATAAAAGGATAACATTATGAATCGTAATATGGCGAAGACAGTCCGTGTTTTCTTTTTTCCGCTGTACTACGTAGGTATAACCAAAGAGATTGGGATTGGATTTGGATCGGATTGATTGGTATTTTAGCACAAACAAAAAAAAAATAACTGAAAAAGCTTCACTAATAGGATTTGATACGATTAACTTAACGGTTAACTGTCCATTATGTTATCCTTTTATGATTCTGCAAAAGTGGCCTTTTTAGGCCCCCTGGAATCTGGTAGGAAATTTCAACAGTGGATACTAAACTTACTCTTTCTTTCTAAAAAATAATTTACGAAATAAGTTTGTAACTTTAAAGTGTCCAGACATTAGGTACTATTTATCTATCCTACTCGTATTAGGTGCCGATTCCCTTGTTCACAAACTAAACTAAATTTAAGCAGTCCGGGGCAGTGGTCCAACTGCTCTGTCCAACTAGTTGGACCATGGGTCTTTACTAGGGGCAGTTGTCCAAATTTAAAAATAGTTGGACCACAGCACCTTTTAAAAGTTCCGTGGTCCAATTCATTTAATAAATAACTTGCGAACTCTAAAAATATATTTAAAAAAAAACTATAATAATTTCCTTTAATCCAATAACGCTCTATATATTGAATCAATTTGTTAGCTTCAACACCACTTTCTCCTTTTGTGTTATCCCAGCCTTCTACAAATTTATCACTCTGCAGTAATCACAGACTAAGAAGAGAAGTTACCTTGCAGTAATGGAAAACAGCATAATGAAAATAGTTCTTTTGACTCTTTTTGATTTAGTTTTTGAGACCACCAAATTTTTTCGTTTTTTCCAAATACATTGTGACCAATGATGATAACAGCCTACAGTTTTAACTGTCGGACAAAATTATTCAATGCTGTTCAGAATGGACATTTCAAAGTCACAATGTAATATTTTTGGATCCCAATTTAACTGTGATCTTTGTGATCTTAGCATTTCAAATACCGCAAATTAAGTTGATTCCTTTACACATAAAGATGCAGTTGAGGTTTATAGAGTTGGCAAGTTATTTTTTAAATTAATTGGACCACGGAACTTTTAAAAGGTGCTGTGGTCCAACTATTTTTAAAGTTTGACAACTGCCCCTAGTAAAGACCCATGGTCCAACTAGTTGGACAGAGCAGTTGGACCACTGCCCCGGACTGAATATAAGTTCATTGCATCTTTTTCTTTCTATTTCATTAAGAAAACGACAGAAGATAAATATTAGTTTAGTCCTGTCAAATTAAGATACTCTATAGACAAGTTTAGACGTTATTAAAAAATTGGCTACCTACTAAAAATACGTCAATTTACGTCAGGCGCTGACTAATTTGACAGGACTAAACTAAGATTTACCTTCTGTCCTTTTCTTAATGAAATTTAAAGAAAAAGATGCACTGAATTTAAATTTAGTTTAGTTTGTGAACAAGGGAATCGGCACTATTAGAGGTTTAAAACTTTGGCAAAGACACAATCTACTAAAAATAGTCGGATCCTTGGCCAGCAATAGACATAGAATCTAGAATTATTTATTTATGTGGGTTTCCTAAAATTCATAACCATGTAGAACGAAAAGTAGAAAAGTGAAAAAAAAATAACGAAGGTGAAAACATCTTTGGTTAATCATTTGATTTTCATTACAAAATTTGATCTTAAGGTTCCGCTACCCTTTAAATCAGTGTTTATAATGAAAATCTAATGGATTAAAATGTTTACAACCTCCTTAGGTGGATCCTATCAAGAGATTAGTTTTAATGCGGATTAAGTACTCAGATTGAGACTGGCTTTGAAACAATATCGTAAAGAAGAGGTTTATTTTTCTAACGCCTATTTGAGTAAAAAACAAAACCTCCCGCGAGAAATAAAATTTACCTCATGCTTTGTGTGTCGTTCCCCGTGAGGGGTTCACTAAAGGGGAACGCCAGACTAACCTATAACACCGCGTTTAAAAATTTTTTCAAATAAAATTAACACTATGATAATTGATATTACTTTGTACAAGTTTTTGCCAGAATCTTCTTACTAACACTATGATTTTGTAACATTGTTGCCCAGTAACCTGTGAAACAGAAGGTATTTTGAGGCCTGCTACCAGGCAGTCATGACTCACGAAGAGTAGCTCGTTGGTCTAATAATCGTTTCGATAATGTACATAAAGCTTTATAGGAGGTAGCTATGTGCGATGCGTACATAGGCTACTCGGAAGTGGCTGCAGGTCGTTGCACATCCCGGCCGACGTAACAAGGGTTTGGGGGCGCAAGCCTCGCCCCCCCCTGCTCAGGCAATTGCCCCTTTGGTTCATTATCAAAGTTCACTAGTACGGTGCACACATATAGCTCGTTGTATCGACGACGTCGCGTTGCATACACGCCTGCGTGCTGGACCACACTATCGAGAGCTCCCTGACTCTAGCCGCGGAATGAAAGCAAAGCTGTTCGAACAAATATTCCAGCTCCATGTAAACTGGCCTCCGTGACAGGGGGTGTCGAACCGTGCCGACGTTTCACGGAAACAGTCGAACCCCGGGCGGGAGTTTTGACAGTTCGCCCGGAAAATCTGCAGCGAGGAAATGCGCTTGCCAACATGATTAGGTATTTAATTTGTTAATTTTAAACTTAATGGTTATTGAAATAAGGGTTATAGTATCAATGCACATAATTATGTAGTTTGCTTCTAGGAATTCTTGGCTTCTGTGGCAGAGTGTGCTTACACGTACATGCAAATAAAATGTATTATTAGTTATTTCACTTACATAGGCAGACACCTCATGAAATTTTAATTTCCAAATGTGTTTTTACCTAATTACGGCAAACTAACTAAGCGTTAAGGAACCGAAAAGCTATGCATATTCCGCCTTTCTTCAGGAGTTAGAATACACTATTAATTGCCAAAAATACCAACAATTTATCCAGTGGTCCATGGTATTGACAAATAAGTAATAATAAATAGGCAAAGAGAAACTGTCTGGGCACAAAAATAGTCCATCACAACCTGGTTGTCATGACGCCCGCCGACCGGCACGCAGACAGTCGCGCGCGCCGTATCAAAGCTTTATATACTACCAGGCTTACATAGGGCGTATGTAGGTGATTTAAACCAGTTCGATAGGAAGTTTAGAGAGAGAGTAAAACCTATTCAAGTCTTTTAAATAAGCTTTTACTCAAGAAGGAGATAGACAAAGACATGAGAATCAGCATAATTTGTGATAATAGATTAAAGGTTCATTACACAAGATAAGAGTATAGCAATTAAACCCTTATGGTAAATGCCGTGTCTGTAACGGGGACTACTTAACTAATGACAGATGGTGACTGAATTTATATCGTCTTAAATGGTCGCAAAGTGATTTTAATGTCCCCCGGGATGTCGGGGAAAGAATACTAATGTTTAAACTATTAAAGGCTCGGACTTGTGTCGTTAGATTACATTACAAGTAACGAGGGTTATATTTATAGACTGTTAATTTTGTGGCACTTATTACTTCGTATATGTTGTTAAAAAGAATGGTTAGTCTAGTGATCTTTGCATAATCAGTTTTTCGGTGCATTTTAACGTGCTTAACAGTTTTTTTAGCGAAATTATTGATTGAGTGTAAATTATACTTTTATCTATGATATTGTATGAACAATTTAAAATTGATTTTTAGTTATTTGCTCATTATACGATAGAGATCTACGTTTTGGAATGGGCAACTAGCTTCAACTTTCTGACTAACTGACAGACTATTTAATTTTGACAATTCAAAAGTGCCTGTACAAGGTTTAATTGAAATAAATGCTTTGAGTTTGAGTTTGAATACATATTTACATCAGGCAGATTAGAGTGTGCTGCCATGCAGTATGCATGTATACTAATAACTAGATTCTAACGAATACGAGCTCCAGTTCCACTGAAATTGCACAATTTTTACTTTGTTGCTATGAACTTGTTTACTTGCAACGTGAGTTTTCATCCCTTACATAGTGGGAGAGGATTATCCAAAATGACATTACTAACCGACTCCAAAGTTCTGCAAACATGATGAAAAATACCAATAGATCTTTTTAAAGTTTCACATCAATCCACCAATATTTTGTGTCAATAGGTACCAGGAGTACACACATCATAAACAACAGATGCGTTAGCCGCCCCGTCTCGGGGCTATTAATTAATTACCGTAATTGCAAGTGAGGATGCGATCCTGTTCGCAGACAAGGGGTGGAACCAGACGCCTATTATGAGTATGACCATGTTTTGATATAGTTATTAGCTATTCTACCTATACGTGCGCCAATTTGCGCCGATGCGCCCAGACGGAAGCCAGTCTGAAAGAGAAAATTAAATTATGCCTTTATTACTTTTTTAAAAGCTTTGATGCGATATTGAAAGGGCTCTTTTGTGATCAGTTGTGTTGTGACGGGGGCAGGCAGGAAGGTAAGCATTATTTTTGTAAACAAGTTAATTTTGTATACTGGCTCCGCCAATACTCTTTTTAACCGACTTCAAAAAAGGAGGAGGTTCTCAATTCGACGGTATGTTTTTTTTCTTTTTTTGTGTGTTTGTTACGCGATTACTCCGCCAATTGTGGACCGATTTTCAAAATTCTTTTTTTGTTTGAAAGGGTATACTCTCGAGGTGGTCAAATTATCATCAAGTTGGAATCTGATGAGAGGATCCCATGGAAATCGAGGGAAACCATCAAATTTTATAAGCAAATCTATAACGATTTGGGTATTTTTTTAAATAACTTGAGCAATTGCTCTCGGAAATCATCACTTGGTGAAGTGGAGCTGATGAAGAAGACCACAGATGGCCATTGGAACTACTCAGTGGTTGTTGAGGAGTTCTCCTGGTTCTTACCAGGAGAACTCCTCAACAATTAACGTCCCAACATCGGGAAAAGCAATATTTTGTAACAAGACAACTTTCTGTCAGGTAAGGTAAACAGAACACAGTTTGTAGAATAATGTTGACATTCCTACACTGCCATTAACACTTTAATTTGAAAACATTGTAATTGCCAATTATTTTTAAAACAGTAATCGTGGAGTTTCTTGCCGGCTCTTCTCCATATATGTAACGACCAATTGGAACCGTGCACCTAGCTTCTGACGTTTCATCAGTGCCCATAATGTAGGTGCTTTTTTTTTGCTCTTCGTCGGACTTTCCTAACTGTGAGGTGTGTGGTACAGAATGCACAGCATATGTCGGTGGTATGTCCAATATACCTATATAACTAAGCGCACATATACTAAAAAAGCGGCTAAAATTATATCTAGCTGGGAAAGCATACTACAGTATTTTAGAATTTTTAAATGACAAAGTGTAATATTACGAATTTAACAAATACTTACTTACTGACATTTTATAATTTTGACAATTTATAATTAGATTATAGGACAATTAAATTTATAATTTATTGTTTAAACTTAATTTTTAGTTTGCGTGAAAATTTAATATTGTTTTTAGCTTGGTTTAAATACTTGCCTAGGAATGACTTTTCTTAGCTATTTATTTGTATGCCACAAAGGCCGAACATGACGGATCTTTTTTGTTTATGAACAACCTGCATGCCTTGTATGTGTCTACAAATATGTCTTATCTTATCTTAAAAAACTGGCCAAGTGCGGGTCGGACTCGCATACGAAGGGTTCCGTACCATAAGGCAAAAACGCCGAAAAAAAACACGTTTGTTGTATGGGAGCCCCCCTTAAATATTTATTTTATTTTGTTTTTAGTATTTGTTGTTATAGCGGCAACAGAAATACATAATTTGTGAAAATTTCAACTGTCTAGCTATCGCGGTTCTTGAGATACAGCCTGGTGACAGACAGACGGACGGACAGACAGCGAAGGGTTCCGTTTTTACCCTTTAGGTACGGAACCCTAAAAAGAAACGCACTTCTCGACTCGTTGAAATTGGCGGTAATGGATGTTGGAATGTCCCATGGTATTTTAGCTAAGCTTACTTTCGAAGCAATTTTTTTTTTATTAGATAAATAAATTAGATTAAGTCAAGTTTTGTGTGACTAAGATTAGTTTATTTAGTTAAGGAGTCAGTTGTGATTGTAAAAGCACGATTTGATTGACATCGTCGCGTATGTGTTCAGAAATCCCTTATATAAATTAAGATTTTAAAAAATACTGCGTGGAGGGGTAATTAATATTAAATTGGAAATTGAACATGCAAAATAAATATAGTTCTTAATTGTTGGAGGTATCGACTAATGTTCCCGTTTTCGTGAATTACACTGCAGCAAATAGTGTGAGCACGGAGCAGTGGTGATTGATTGATCATGATTTCAGCCGAAAGACGTCCACTGCTGGACATAGGCCTCCCCCAAAAGGGGGGTTTGCCATAATCGCCACGCTTGGCAGGCGGCTTGGCGATCGCAGTATAGTATGGTGGTGGAATGCATAGAGAACGCTGCTGCCCATTCTCCTGACCTATGACCCTTAGTCGCCTTTTACGACACCCACGGGAAGTATGGGGTGGTGTTATTCTTTAAGTCCGGCACCACACAGACAAGCTAGCAGTGGTGGCCCAGTGGTAATCGCCGCGACTTACGAGTCGTAGGGTGTAGGTTCGAACCCAGGCAGGCGCTTTACTTTGTGTAAATTATTTCATCACCACTGCTCTCATAACGGTGAAGGAAAACATTTTGAGGAAACTATTCTAGAACCAAAAAGTCAAAGACATGTGACGTCTGCCTACTCGCACTGGGCCCGCGTGGTGGATTACGGCCCACTCCCTCTCACCGAGAGGAAGCCTGTGTGACAGCAGTGGGAACGTTATTGGCTGATTATGTAAACAGTGCAAATTAGCAGTTTTAGATGCACATTGCTAATAACGTGGAATACGACCTCTTCCAATTATACTAAACACACTTCCACTGAGCCGAGCTTATAGGTAATGCGGAGTATTGCAATAAGATCTGTGGACCAACTGTATCGTTGTGTAGTACTGAGGGAATTAGTATATAGGTACTATACAGGGTGGCGCATCGAGGCGCAACGCAACCTGTCTATGGTTTCAGCACACACATGATTCTGAATACAGCTGAAAATTTTCGTCTGCCATTTAAAAATGATTGCTGTTCCATACATTTCGACAGCTTAGGTATTGAGTTTTTTTTTTAAACAGTAGATTTTTTTTTTTGGTAACTGACGAAAAATTTCGACGCTGGAGGTCTAGAATCTAGAGTCTAGAAGTTGTGGTATTTTTTGGGATATTCCTTTAAGAAATTCGGAGTAGCAGCCCCTTGTTTCGATGTGTGCCTGGTTTGTGTCAATGGGCTTGCCTCCCATGACAAAAGATTTATTAGGAACTGGCGATATTTTAATTTTATTTATAACTAGCTGCGCCCCGCGGTTTCACCCGCATAAGTGTCGATCCCGTGGGAATATGGGGATAAAAAGTAGTCTATATATTAATCCAGGGTGTCAGCTACCTCCATACAAAATTTTATCAAAATTGCTCCAGCCGTTTGAGCGTGAAGAAAAAAACACACACACACTCACAAACTTTCGCCTTTATAATATTAGTGGGACTAGCTGTCACCTGCGACTTCATATATTTAGTATTTCTCGATTTTTTTATACAAATATCCAGGATGAAAAATAGCCTATGTTCTACTGCAGGTCCCAGGCTACCTATCTGCCAGACATTTCTTAACAATCCGTTCAGTGGTTTAGCCGTGAAAAGGTAACAGACAGAAGGGCACCTTTCGCATTTATAATACTAGTATTGATTTTGCAATTACAGCTAAGACTTGCTAAAGCAACTTAGGTTCAGAGAAACAATAGAATACAAACAATTGAACCTCAGCAGGCTGCAGTACATAAGCAGCTTATAATGTTCCCACTGTTGAGACACGTGAGGGAGTGGGCCGTAATCCACAACGCGAGCCCAGTGCGGGTTGGTAGATGTCACATGTCTTCGAATTTTAGCTTCTAGGACATGCCGGTTTCCTCACGATGTTTTCCTTCACCGTTTTGAGAGCAGTGGAGATGAAAATAATTTACACAAAGTAAAGCTCCTCTCTGGGTTTGAACCTACGACTTACAACTCGTAAGTCGCAGCCACCACTGCATCACTAATTTAATGGAAATAATATTAATTTATCGTTTTGTTACACTTCTGCCTACCCATCCACTCGTTCGGGGAACATAGGCGCGATGTTGTTTTCGCGGTAATAATGTAATTATAATGATGATGTGTCTACCTTAAATCCTGCCAATTAAGAATCTATTTCTATATTAATATTTCTAGTGAAATGAAGATGCTTATTATAAGACAGAGATTAAAACAGAAGAAGAACTATCAGGGGATCGAGGAGGGGGGAGGAGTGGAGGGGGGGTTCAGGGGATCAGACCGGAATAAATCATTATACTGAAGGATGGTTCTACCCACCAGCCTCTTGAAATAAATTCTATGTTCATCTTACACAACGAGCAGCCACTTGAGAAAAGGAGGTACCCACGCAGCATAACACCAAGAAAATATTCCTTGTGTAGAAATATATTAGAATACTAGCAGCGCCCCGCGGTTTCACCCGCATAAGTGTCGATCCCGTGGGAATATCGGGATAAAACTATCCTATGTCCTTCCCCGGGATGTAATCTATCTCTCTGCCAAATTTAATCGAAATCCGTTCAGTGCTTTAGGAGTGAAAAGGTAACATACAGACAGACAGAGTCACTTTCGAATTTATAATATATTTTATTTTATTTTTAAATTATTTATAAAAAATTTTAATATCATAATTTCGAATTTATACGTCAAGCCGTTGGTCCCGTCTGTCATTCTTGGATTTACAGTCGTTACGGGTAGTCAGAAGCGCGAAAGTCTGACAACCAGTCTTACCAAGGGTTATCGTATTACCCAGTAACTGGGTTGTGGAGGTCAGATAGGCAGTCGCTCCATGTAAAATACTGGTATTCAGCTGTATCGGTTAGACTGGAAGCCGACCCCAACATAGTTGGGAAAAGGCTAGGCAGATGATGAGTATGGATAATAATAGGTATAGACAAAGTGTATTGTTAAAGCCAACTAGAAGCTATAAAATCACTTTTTGTATTTCATTTCTATTATTTGTAACTTTAAATAATTTTACATCTTCTTTTGTTTTTTACTTAAGCAAGGTCAAATTAAATTAGCTAGCAAAACTCAACAGATGTGCTGGTATCGGTATCTAAACTTATTAAAATAAATAAATTTGATGATTTTTTGTGAGGTTATCGACCTCAGTTAGTGTAGTCACGTGGAATATCAGTTTAAAAATCAGTTTTTTTTTTGTGTTAACTTCACAGTCGGGATGGACGATAAAACAAAAAAAAAAACACATTTTCTCAACTTAACTTATACTAAATCATTTGGCTGGCACTAAAAAACCTGGAGGCAAAACCCAAAAATATTATCCGACCCAGGAGTAGAACCCCAATGGGGTTCCAGCAGTCCCGCTTTCGAGCACTCGATCAACGAGGCAGACCTAAAAAGAGAAAGGAAGGGAGTACTTACAAGTAGTTTCCTATTCTCTTTGTTCGAAAACAGTCTGTACTGTACCTGTTCAAATACTTCGCTATATTAATTGAGAGCCTTCCTAGAAAGCGTTCGATGTTCGCCGTCACATAACAGTAAATATGATTAGGAGCACATAGCATTGCATCAACACAGACGTGCAGAGTACAAAAAGTAAATAGGTAACGTTGCAGGATCCTATCTACTACACAATCATACTACGCAGCGATATGTATGCGCGGTGCGGTGACCAAGTTCGTAGGGAAATGGGAATACTTCCTGGTTTTTATGTGCTCCTTGTTGTGTTCGGGTTTTTATTCTTACTATTTTTTTTTATAACGAGGTTCGGGAGGTGCTTTTGATACTTAATCATTTAGGAAGTTATTTTCAGGAAGTTATTAAAACATCATCAATATAAACTAAGTGGAAAATCGTACTTATTATTGAAGCTAACTCAAAAACTACCCGAGCAATAAGGGACCACCCCTGAGGCATACCTTATCCATTGAAAACCATACGTTAAGGTGCATTGAAGAATTGAAGACACCGACTAGAAGAATCATCAAAATTCGCATAGAAATGCCGGAGATGCAGTACATTGATCCATATTAATTACTTCATATGTAAGAATAATTATCTAATAAAGCCTTTCTGAAAGTATTATAGATCACGTTAATGAAAGAAACATCAAAATTGATTAATTAAAGAAAAAAACATCATTAAAGAAAAACTATAGTTTTTGAGAAATTACAAACATACAAACATACATACGGGTCGAATACAGAACCTCCTTTTTTTTGCTGCTCGGCGCGGGCTTTTCGACGAAGGCTGCTCGGCGCGGGCTGCTCGGCGCGGGCTGTTCAACGCGGGCTGTACGGCGCGGGCTGTTCGGCGCGGGCTGCTCGGCGCGGACTGCTCGGCGCAGGCTGCTCGGCGCGGGCTGTTCGACGCGGGCTGTTCGGCGCAGGCTGCTCGGCGCGGGCTGCTCGGCGCGGGCTGTTCGACGCGGGCTGTTCGGCGCAGGCTGCTCGGCGCGGGCTGCTCGGCGCGGGCTGCTCGGCGCGGGCTGTTCGACGCGGGCTGCTCGGCGCGGGCTGTTCGACGCGGGCTGCTCGGCGCGGGCTGTTCGGCGCGGGCTGTTCGACGCGGGCTGCTCGGCGCGGGCTATTTGACGCGGGCTGCTCGGCGCGGGCTGCTCGGCGCGGGCTGTTCGACGCGGGCTGTTCGACGCAGGCTGCTCGGCGCGGGCTGTTTGACGCGGGCTGCTCGGCGCGGCCTGCGCGGCGCGGGCTGCTCGGCGCAGGCTGTTCGACGCGGGCTGCTCGGCGCAGGCTGCTCGGCGCGGGCTGTTCGATGCGGGCTGCTCGGCGCAGGCTGCTCGGCGCGGGCTGTTCGACGCGGGCTGCTCGGCGCAGGCTGCTCGGCGCGGGCTGTTCGACGCAGGCTGCTCGGCGCAAGCTGTTCGGGAACTCACGCCATAGCTCGTTCGTACAAGTGGCCGCAGTGGGTGCGCGGGCGGCCCGCGCGGGGACCGGGGTTCTCAAACTTTTTTCAAGTAAAAATAAGTCTTCTTCATCCATATTATATTTTGACTAACACTGGACATGACAACACGCAGAACGCAGCCGCGCTCCTCTGCGGACAGGCAGATCGCGCGCGTTCCACGTGCGCGCCCAGCGCCCGTGCTGCGAGTCTGTCCAAGCACTGAATGATTGCAAATTGTTCACATGTTTCAGCTTAACGTATTTACTACCTTTGGTGTCCTGACATTTTTTAGGAACGGAAAGGAAAAGGAGAATGGTACCGTACTATGGGTTTCTGCCCTAAAGCCATAAGATATTTACACCAATAGAAAGAGCTTTTCAAGTAGAACCTTTGCTTCTAACACGACTTTTGCCAATTGTTAGTCATTCCAGAATAAATGACATAAAAGTGCCCATCTCCTTTGAAATAGATTTTCCTTATATCAACAAAGTACTCAACCCCACTTCGTTTAAAAAAAAAACGGTCGTTTAAATCCACCGCCTCAATGCGTTTCTGATCATAATTTTATCTGACGTAATTAGTTCATATTTCCCCATCTATCGAACATCAATCGTGGCTACCCCAATGCCCAGGGTTGCAAGCTGGCAGGCGCATCCGGCGGTCGCCATGACTACCGCCGCCCGCCGCCTGCCGCGTCCTACACACCTATACCACCCTGGTGCCACGCTACGCAATACATCCTACAAACCTATACCACCCTGGTGCCACGCTACGTAATAGCAGCCTTTGACGACTCCTGGAGCGTATATTATCCCCCTATTAGTTTGTGTTTATTGAGATTTCCGAGAAATGGTCACGTAATAAAGGGCGGCTATAATGTGTACAAGCTATATGATGAGTTATTTTTTTTTTTTTTTTTTTTTGTGTATGGGAAATCATCAAATGACTCCTCCCGCTCTGGGTGGAGCGGAAGGGAGTGTCAGACTCTTACTGACTAAAACCCACCCGTGTTCCTTTCCTTAGCCCTTTATGTTCCGGGCCAGCGGTAACCCTTTCGGACAATCCCGCTGACCCGGCAGGCTTCGGCCCTAAGGGGCCCATATGATGAGTACCATCGAGTTATTCTTGTTCAGCAGCAATTCCGTTGGATCTATGTTTTCTGTAAAATTGTAATGAATACAATTATTTTCTGTTTCATATAAGTAGAGTCGTAATGAATAGTTTTAATATCCAAACCTGCAGGGTTTAATTAACGTCAGGATATGAATTCATTAGCTATGATATAGTCATCTCTACCGTGTTACCTGATTTTCCTCAGTGAACAAAAGGAAATGAATTTCCACGTTGTGCCTGTCACTGAAATAATAAGGTGAAGGCTATTCAATTCAATAGTTAGAATAGTCTGTATGTAAAGCCAACACGTGTGATAAATTTATTACTTTTCTTTTGACTTTTACCAAGGAAAACCTATTACCTACAAGACTTTGAGACCGAAGGAGATATCAAAATCGGAAAATGCGTGGTTGAGCAAGCAATATTTAAATTATCTCTTTCTAAACTTTAAACAAATGAAAGCCAAGACAACCGATTCACACTTCTCACTAAAGTTATCAACGTCATAAAATCTGTGATGGTTACAGATAAGCTCTCGATCCTCATCCATATTGAACAAGTTGGTTGAAAATCAACAGTCACCTTGGAAGTCGAACTTTGGCATATCCTTTGTTGTCACAATGCACCCGGTGCAGTGGTGGGGAAAGGGCAACGCGCTCTGCCTTGGGGTAGGTCTGGCACGCCAATATAAGGAGGCGTCGAGACAGATACCGTTACTAACGACACTCCAATTACGCCTAATATGTAGACTACATTTCACTATTCACCGTCCATTGCTGCTTAACGCGGAAGATGGTAAAATTATGCAGGAACAAAACCAGCAATGGAAAAGAGCGTAAAGATAGTCTCGTATATAGAAGTGAGGCTCGGTTTGAAAGTTGTAAGGGGAGTGCAGCCAAATTATTGGACTTCCCGAAGAAAACAAACCCAGGAGGCTAGTTACTCACGCGCTGCGACGCTCGATATATTTACTTGTTTGCAGGCACTGCATGTGTGTACACCTACTTGGATTTATTGCACCCTGGTATTTTAATAATGAATTGCATTTATTATAGAGAAGGCATGCTATTTATACTATTCATTTTAATGTCATAATAAGTTTTTAAATGTAGCTTTTGATTTTAATATGAACGGCGATGGAAAAATATTGAAATTATCCAAAAAAATTTCCATTGTAAGTTTACAATGGCTCGGTGTAAAGTTCACAATACATATATACCATGATATTAGTATGATAAAATTCCTGCAGTCAGTGCTGACTTTGCAAATAAAAGGTATTTGAAAATTATTCACGTTTTATTTGTACTGGATGAAAATGTTCTGTTTGTGAACGTCATATAAAATCTATGCACTATTTTGTAGCGTAGCTAGTTTTCAGGGGGAACTTATTTATACAGGGTTATTGGAAAAACACCAACAACCAATTTTTTTCGTGATTTCAGGTTTGGTCGCATAGTAAAAGTTGTTCATAATGATGAGTACAATGACCTCTTAAGAGGTTGTTAATGTTTTACCAATAACCCTGTATATAACTTTGAAGGACTTTATCAGCTCTGGTATCTTTGGCGTTTTTCTCATAAAAAAATTCCGAAGTATGTCTAAACATCGTCAAATTACCTCTACTACCATTTATTTTTCTTTTCCTAGATTGTTCGTATATTATTATGCTTATTTTTTTTTGTGTTTTACCTAGCCTACTTAAAAGTATGTTCTTGTGTACTTTTTAGTTTGTAAATTGCTCTGTACATCGTGTTGGGATTTAATTCTGTAATATTGTGCATAATCCGTTTAAAATCATTTCAAATCAAAATAATTTTTATCTGTACTAATATACTATTACTACTATACTAATTTAATATATACTAAATATTGTAGAGTTGGTTTGTTTGAACGCTCTAATCTCTAGAACTACTAGTCAGATTTGAAAAATTCTTGTTGCATTTGATAGCTCACGCTATGGTCCTTAGGAGCCGAACAAAATGAAAAAAATAATGGCGCGGGCGGGCGACATGATGCGACGCGCGCGGTGAGTCGGGGGTCAAAATTTCACGCGAATGAAGTCGCGGGCAGGAGCTAGTTTTCTACAAGACGTAGTGAGTGACGTCTATCAGCTGAACCTGATGACAGATGAACCTCTTCGTTAACCATGGACTCCTAGTACCAGTCAGTGTAAATGCCACTTTTGCCCATGCGTACTAATTAATAAACATGGAGCAATAATTTTCTTGGAAATTCAACTAAGAGAATGCCAAGACGAACAATAGGTACAAACATTTTGATTATGTTTATTAAAACATCGTTAAGTGGGGTGAAGTGTAATGAATTAGGCTAAGTAGTTTATATTTGCCTCATGAAAATTCAAGATTACGTCGGAGAGAAATATACAGAAGGTATATTGACTTAAGTTGTATCTCTGGGAGTGGATACAAGTTATTATACAAGTTAAAACACGGCTGTCGAGGTAAAGAGTTAATTTCCATAAGTCAATCGTGTCAAATTTTTTAAGCAATTAATAAATAACATAGTGTAATTTAAATAACTGAAAACCTGAAACATTGTACTCATTATTATAAACCAAAAATTCAGCAGCCTGTATATATTAAAATAAAATTGCTTTTGCTCGCGGCTTCGTCCGTGTGGATGTCGGAAAATATCCCCATTGTTTTCATATAACTCTATTGGTTTACGCGGCGCACGCCGGTAAGTCATTAGTCATTTATTTCATAACAAAATACATTGTGTTAAAAATATTACAATGATGATAATAGTACATTATGATACATGTGTGCTATGTTGATCATTATGCTCGAGGCGGTATTAATCGCGCGAGCCGCAGGCGAGTGCGATAAGAAAGCCGAGAGTCTAATGATCAATGCACACGCGTTTCATACGACGTTTTTCAACACACTTGCGAGGAAAAAAACAGACTTGTATAGTTAAATATTAACTTGTATGGAAAATGGCGCGCTGGTTTTGTCTTTCCGCATAGCCAGCACTATAATAGCAATGCGCGCGCAAGTGTAAATAAAAGCACTGACCACAGAGCATGTAAAAACAATTGTAAAAAAAAAAAAACAATTGTAGGTTAGTTTGTATGGAATTAGAAAGTACTATTGGCATAGAGAAATATTACATGTTCAGTGAGAATCCGCATTAGTTCAGTGAGAATCCGCAATGATAGAACGCCAGTCAGGGTCTTTTCCATTTGGTTTCGGGTAGGGACTACGGACAATTTAAGGTGGATAATTAAAATTTTCTTACGTTTTTTGTAATTTGCAGGTCAGTATCAGATTGCATCTTGATCAAATATGATTCGCGACTATAATATACAGAGCGTTAGGTTAAACGAGGGACATACTTTGAGGGGAGGTAGTACTTATGAAAATGAACAACTTTTAATATGGGATTAACCCTGAAATCGCGAAAAAAAATCAGCCGTTTTCTACATTTATGTTCGCATAGCTCGTCAAAATGTACTGAACAGCTGATTTTTTTTTTGCGATTTCAGGTTCGGCCCCATAGTAAAAGTTGCTCATTTTCATGAGTACCTACTAACTCCCCTCAAAGTATGTCCCTCGTTTAACCTAACGCTCTGTATATGTATTTACAGAATTATAGTCATTAGAATAGAATCTTTCTAGTTAGATTTTTTCCCTAAGAACTTTTCCATAAGAAAGCTGTATTAATGATTCGAATGATTATAATTCTGTAAAGATGTAGGTACCTGTTAGAGTCGCAAATCATATTTTGATCAAGATACAAACCTGACACTGACCTGAAAATTGCAAAAAACCTAAGAAAATTTGAATTTCACGGTAGACCGCGAAATTCAAATCAGTGGTAGACCACTGCGCATTCACCTTAAATTGTCCGAGGTCCCTGCGCATTCACCTTAAGGTAAATAAATATTAGTTAATTTTGGAACCAAGGACAATACAGAATATTAAAAAAAAAAAGTGAATTGATTAGATTAAAAAAGCGCGCATCTCCGACTAGTAAATAGTTATCTGTGGAAATAAAGCACATGTGGATTAATGTAAAAAAAAAGCACGCGTTTTTAATACACTGCATTATGGACCTAAAAGCGGTTCAATAAGAGCCACTTTACGAGCAAGTGTGTTGAAAATAATATAACAATTGAAATTAAAAAAGAAAATCATTGAGTAGATACATTCATATTTATTACGTATTAAAAACCTAACAATATCACTAATAAATAATTATATATTAAATTAAATAATCTCTAACATTACATTTCAATTTAAAATTCATTAACCCATATAAAAAATATAAATTATATGAACTCAAATAATAATTCACAAATCATTTGTTGTGGCTGTCGTTGTCATCTATGAACTCATCGATACTGGAACAGGCATAATATGTAAAAAAAGTAAATACTGTTTATACTCCTACTTTTGAATTCTATTGGCAACTTTTTTGGAGACAGATTAAACTCTAGGACTACGATGAACCACGTTCAATTTCGGTTGGATTGTGGAAGGTAAATCTTTCCTACAATTACTATATCTAGCTTGTCTTTCAGTAAAGCTTCCAGTCGGCATTATTTTTTCCGACATCTTCAACAATCAAGCCAAAAAAACCCAAAAAATATACAAAACTTATAGACATTGCCCACAACGCTGTTCACAGATATAAGGTCACATTAAAATAGATGGACAAACTTTTAGAAATTATTCAGACCACCAAAATAAGGACGATGGTAAAAAATATATAAGAAAAACGCATAGATACTTACAAGAAAAATAATCAGCTAACGAAAATACACTAATGTGCCGGCAATTTATTAGTTTTAGGTCAAAATAAAATTACTTTAATCAGTGTTTTTTTTTTTGCTTGGATATCTTTAGTTAGACGTACTGAGCGCTGTGTTAAAATGTATCCATCTATTTTAATGGGACCCCGTATATGTATAGGGATACAGTGAAAATAATTGCTTAAATACAAGTTTTTTTATATTGTTAAAGATATAGAAGAAACATAACAACATAATATATCATTGACATTAAACACATCACTTCGTAGACATAACGTTATGGATTGACTAAGATTGTGTCCAAGGGTACGCCCCTGCCCATTCTCCGGGGCAGCAGCATAGAGAACGCTGCTGCCCCGGAGAATGGGCAGCAGCGTTCTCTATGCATTCCACCACCATACCATACTACGATCGCTAACCTGCCTGCCAAGCGTGGCGATTAAGGCTTTCATCCCGGGAGTCTCGGTCTCGAAAATTTCGAGAGTCTCGATGATTATTTGTTATTTTCGAGACTCGAGAATAACATTTTTGGTCACGGGAATAACGAGACTTTTGAGACTTGAGATGCGGGTTACTTTTGTAATAAAATTAGGTTCTCTCCGTCTGAAACCACATTAAACGACTTTTGTTTCTTCCGTACCCACTACAAATATGAAAAAAAAACCTCAACAAATAATTTTTGATTTTTAATTTGCGTTTGTTTAATATTCAAAAAAGAAGCTATCTGATCCTACTTTACGGCTCATGAAGGAGAGGCGCGAGATGATCCTACAGTCTTCAGATGATGCGCTAAATTACCGGCAACTCAATAGACGGATCAGTCCTTGAAAAGCGATCTTCGCCGCTTTAATACAGACCGTATTAAGAACGCGATAGAGCGAAATAAAGGCCCCAAGGTATTTGCTAGAGATCTATCTATTGGGAAAGACCAGCTTACGAAACTGAAGACCGATGATGGCAGGATCGTATCCGCCAAATCTGAGCTGTTGAGAGAGATCGAGAGGTTCTATGGACAGTTATACACGTCAACAAGTAACCCCGTTATGAATCTGGCAAACGACCCAAGAGCTAGATTGACCCGACACTATACCGAAGACATCCCGGACGTCAGCCTATACGAGATTAGGATGGCTCTGAAGCAGCTCCAAAACAACAAGGCGCCGGGTGATGACGGAATTACGGCCGAGCTCCTGAAGGCCGGCGGAAAACCCGTTCATAAGGCCCTTCAGAAGCTGTTGCAAAACACCACTGGCACAGGCATGGAACTGAGGTGTTTTCTTTAAGAAGGGCGACAATGCCCTTCTTAAGAATTATAGCCCTATCTCACTTCTGAGCCATGTCGACAAGCTGTTTTCGAGAGTCATCACGAACCGTCTCGCGCGCAGGTTTGACGACTTCCAGCCTCCCGAACAAGCCGGATTCCGTAAAGCACCGTAGACCACATACATACGCTGCGACAGGCTATACAGAAAACCGAAGAGTATAACCTGCCTCTCTGCTTAGCGTTTGTGGACTACGAGAAAGCCTTTAATTCTTCAACGGTGCCAGATCGACTATCTGTACATCGAGGTGCTGAAGTGTCTGTATGAAAACGCCATTATGTCAGTCCGACTCCAGGAGCAGACCTCGACGCCTATCCTTCTGCAGCGAGGTGTGAGACAGGGAGACGGTATCTCTCCGGAACTATTCTTCAAGGTTCTGGACTGGAAAGGGGCTTGCATTAACATCAAAGGCGAGTACATAACTCACTTTCGGTTTGCCGACGATACCGTAGTCATGGCTGAGACTATGGAGGACCTCAGTACAATGCTCGATGACCTCAGTAGAGCCTCCGAAAGAGTGGGCTTAAAATGAACATGGACAAAACGAAGGTCATGTAAAATTCCCATGTAACACCCACTCTCTTAAAGGTCGGAGACGCTACACTCGAAGTCGTGGACGAGTATGTTTACCTAGGAGAAACTGTCCAGATAGGTAGGTCTAACTTCGAGAAAGAGGTCAATCGGCGAATCCGACTCGGCCGGGCAGCGTTCGGAAAGCTACGCAATATCTTCTCGTCCCACATACCGCAGTGTCTCAAGACGAAAGTCTTTGACCAGAGCGTGTTGCCAGTGATGACTTGTGGCACTGAAACGTGGTCGCTCACAATGGGCCTTATAAGAAGGCTAAAAGTCACCCAAAGGGCAATGGAGAAGGCTATGCTTGGAGTTTCCTGCGTGATCGATTCAGGAATGAGGAGATCCGCAGGAGGATCAAGATAACCGACATAGCCCGAAGGATTGCCAAACTTAAGTGGCAGTGGGCAGGGCACATTGCTCGCAGAACAGATGGCCGATGGGGCCGAAAGGTTCTGGAGTGGCGACCCCGTACCGGAAGACGTAGCGTTAGAAGGCCTCCTACAAGGTGGTCCAACGACCTTGGGAAGGCCGCAGGAACCCGTTGTATGCGAGAAGCACAGAACCGGTCGAAGTGGAGGTGCTTGGAGGAGGCCTATGTCCAGCAGTGGACGTCTTCCGGCTGAAATAATGATGATGATGTTTGTAATAAAGTACTTGATTAAAATATCTTGTTTTGACTGCCTAATTGCATAGCCTATATAAGTTAGAAATCTATTTTTGACATAGTCTCAAAAGTCTCGTTTTTCCCGGGAATTTCGAGACCACATCGTGTCTCGTTTTTTTTTTCCCGGGACTCAGTAATGCACCGAGACTGAAAGCCCTAGTGGCGATTATGGCAAACCCCCCCCCCCCTTTGGGGGAGGCCTATGTCCAGCAGAGGACGTCTTTCGGCTGAAATGATGATGATGTGTCCAAGGTAAAAACACTTACTCGCGTGGCGAAATAGCGTGAGCTAGCGTGTACTATACCTACATAGGTGCAATCTACTAAAATACTCCGTATATTCAAATCGATTTGACTCTTGTATAAAATGGCTTTAAGAAGTGGCTAGAAGAAGTGGGAATTGTTTTTTGTTAGCGTGATCCACTTCTGGGCAAAGGCCTCCATTCCTTCCACAAATCCACTTCTTTCGATATTGTGTTTTTGCTGGTCAATTATCGAGACAGCCATCCAAAGTTTCAAGCCATCTTCTCCTCAGTGTGTCATTTTATTAAAAATAACTATTCCAAAATTCAAGTTGATAGCATTAGTAGTTCTTGAGATATCCAGCTGTGACAGACAGACACACAGACCGTCTCACCATAAGGGTTCCGTTTTACCCACCCAAAAAAAAGAGTTCCGTTTTACCATTTTGGTACAGAATAATAAATAAATTCTCCTGACCGTACAAACCGCTCTATCCTTTGCAGAGGACCATAATTATGTCAGTCACCAACCCAGGGCCGCCCCGGTCGGGACGAACATTAGTAATCCTCTCGTCAAAAAAACACAACCCTCCTTCTGGCGCAGTCGGGTAAAAGGGTTGCTTGTATTACAGGATTCTCATTTGTCCTCAAATTAAAACGCGCTCAGCTTTGACACATTCGTTATTAAAAATACACGTGTATTTTTATAACGGTATAATGATTACATTCGCGTGTGAGTGTTTATTTGATTTTCTCGGAGATTCGTAAATATTGTAAAAGAAAATCAAGGCGGAAAAAGGAAAATGAGACTGAAATGGAATACTTACTACAAATGCTCTTCGACTGCATGTTTTGGGACACAGAGGGTGGGATATGAGGTGGAGCATAGTTTGTGACACAGCGCACGAGGTTCGATTTACACCTTCCCACTTGGGTGCGGAGAGGGTTCAAGGACTTCCAAGTGGACCTCAGAAGACACCCTGCAGGATGATTTTGTACTGCATTACCACCGATAACGTCATGGAGATGGCGAAATTTTGGACCAGCAAAATTTGAACAACTGTCGTGCCAGCAACACGAAGAACAAGAAGAAGACTAAATGCAAGAAGAAGTAATTCCTAATGTCGTTATAAACTTGCACTCAATAATTTAGAACTTGGAAACAAATCTTTTTGGAAAGTTCAAAATAATATAAACTAAGTACATATCTATCTATATGCAGGGTGGCCCTGGTGGCAGGGACATGGACGTGCACCCAGAAATTATTCGTAGGTTATCAAAAAAAACCGTGTGGGGTCCAGGGTTCCCCGGCAGGAACGAAATATTTGACCTCGCTATCGGCTTCAACAACGTCGACAACTAAAAAAACGACAACCATGATGAAAATTTTTTAAATTTTTGCTGCCGGCCTCTTGGATTTTTATTTTGACCTCACTATCGGCTTTAGCATCCTTGAAAACCATGAAAACTATCTCTCTCACTGTGACTCTCTCTATTTTCACACTAATATTATAAAGGCGAAAGTTTGTGAGAGTGTGTATGTTTGTTATTTCTTCACGCTCAAACGGCTGGACCAATTTTAATAAAATTTTGTTTGGAGGTAGCTGAAACTCTGGATTAACATATAAGCTGCTTTGCATCCCGATATTCCCACGGGCGCAGCTGGTATGTAATAAAAAGTCGCATGGAGGGACGCTTTTTAGGGTTCCGTAGTTCCTACAAGAAACCCTTATAGTTTCGTCATGTCCGTCTGTCTGTCTGTCTGTCCGAGGTTTTGCTAAGAGACCGTTAGTAGTAGAAAGCTATAATTTTGTAGGAGTGTGTATATCAATTACGCCGACAAAGTGGTAAAGTAAAATTTTGGAAAAATATTTTTTTTAGGGTAGCTCTATGTGAAGTGGGATTTTTTTCGTCGTCTACCCCATCGTGTGGGGTATCGTTGAATCGACTTCCAAAAAACACTACAAAGTGAAAAATAACTTTAATTTCGGAAGTCGGTGTCTATGGGTCTGTAATTTAGTTTTTTGCCACCGACACCGACCATACCCTTTCAAACAAAAAAAGAATTTTTGGAATCGGTCCAGCCATCTTCGAGTAATCGGGGAACATACAAAAAAAATAAATAAAAAGGTTCCGACGAATTGAGAACCTCTTCCTTTTTGAAGTCGGTTAAAAATGACTTGGGGTTGTTAAAATGATATTTCTATTTAATGCTCCATTTACGAAATATTAAACTTTAAAGTGCAAATTTTTGTTTCAGTAGTGTCCCCCCCCCCCCCCCCCCCTAAAAGCTAAACTACTAGCTTGAAAAATCTGAAAAAAATCACGATGACAGTGCATTTCGTGAACTTTAAAGGAAAACTATAGCGGTTAAGATAACTTTATTAGTTAGCAGCAATAGTCTTTGAACTTGGGTGTTGGATAATTTTGTACCAAATACAAAATCCTTAGCATTAGCATTAATCCTTTAAAGTGACTAAGATGAAGTAGTTGCTTGTTTATAACGGGTAAAGACATGCATTGAAAAACAAAATATAACATAACGGGCTACTACGGAACCCTACACTGTGCGTGGCCCGACACGCACTTGGCCGGTTTTTTTCATTACTTGACAACTTCTCCGAGTCTACTTCTACCGCAAGCTCCGTTAAAGAACTTCGTTCCAAAAATAATGAGCACTTTTATAGAAAAGTGCAATACCTACACGATCAAAATGTATGGAACAGCAATTTCTTTTTTTTAAGAATAACCGACGTAAAATTTCAACACAGGAGGTTTCAGAATTATGTACCATCTGAATCCATGGTAAAAGTTTGCTCGCCGATGTCCCGCCGTCCTGTATACAAAAAAAAAAAACTGGCCAAGTGCGAGTCGGACTCGCACACGAAGGGTTCCGTACCACAAGGCAAAAACGCCGAAAAAAACATGTTTGTTGTATGGGAGCCCCCCTTAAATATTTATTTTATTTTAATTTTATTATTTATTATTAAAGTTAAAATACAACTGAATATTTTGTGAATATTTCAAGTGCCTACCTGTTGCCATTTTTGATATCGAGCAAAAAAGGGCAAAAAAATCGCGTTTGTTGTATGGGAGCCCCCCTTAAATACTTAATTTATTTTGTTTTTAGTATTTGTTGTTATAGCGGCAACAGAAATACATAATTTGTGAAAATTTCAACTGTCTAGCTATCGCGGTTCTTGAGATACAGCCTGGTGACAGACAGACAGACAGACGGACAGACGGACAGACAGCGAAGTCTTAGTAATAGGGTTCCGTTTTTATACGGAACCCTAAAAACTATCTTGAAACTGATTTACAATTTGAAAAACTTTTGCATCACGAGGAAATAGAAGTTACAGCCACGTGGCGCAATTTCCAGTTAACCTTTTGTCATTATGCCACGTGGCTCTGCGAACACGTGAAAACGCAAATATACAGTAGCTAGGAAGGTAAGTTAAGGTCGGAATTTCGATGTGTTTAAAAATTACTAATTAATTGCATAATCAGCTTATAATGTTCCCAATGCTGGGACAGGCCTCTCTGTAGCGGGCCTGCGGACGGAGAGTAATGGGTAGCTCACCGTCCGATCAGGACCAGGCCCGTGCCCGACGGCGCGTACGTGTTCCACGCGCGCCTCAAAGAGATGTCAGCATCGAGGAGCCCCCCCTTAGGGCCGAAGCCTGCCGGGTCAGCGGGATTGTCCAAAAGGGTTACCGCTGGCCCGGAACATAAAGGGCAAAGAAAGGAAAACACGGGTGGGTTTTAGTCAGTAAGAGTCTGACACTCCCTTCCGCTCTGGCCTGTCTGTAAGAAGGAGTGGGCCGTAATCTACCACGGGGGCCCAATGCGAGTTGGTCACACATATAGATAGACCTAGATAACGCAAGTATCACGAACTGTATGAAAACCCAGCGTGCCATTTTTTTGACTACTTACTATGACGTCACAAGCTCGCGCTCTCGCTCACGCTTACCCAGCCAGCAGTACACAGGACTGAGCGCGAAAGTGGCGGCTTACGATTTTTGAACGTAAGCTGGTTCGATTTTTGGCACGCGAAGTAGTTGCTCTTGCGTTATCTAAGTGTATCTATATCTGTGGGGTTGGTAGTCACATGTCTTCGAATTTTTGGTTTTCTAGGACATGTTGGTTTCCTTACGATGTTTTCCTTCACCGTTTCGAGAGCAGTGGTGATGAAAATAATTTACATAAAGTAAAGCGCCTCTTTCTGCAGATCCAACGGGTTCCTGCGGCTTTCACAAGGTCGTCGGTCCACCTTGTGAGAGGCCTTCAAGCACACACATACTGACACAATCACTTTTTCATTTTGTTTCATTTTGTATATCACCAGAAAACTATTAAATATACAATACTACCTTCCGCCCGCGGCTTCGCCCGCGAGGTATGTCAATAAGAGCCCCTCGCCCTGTCCCGCTGCCAGTGTCTGCAGCCCTGGCAAAGCCCAAAGAAAAGGAATCTGCTAGCGTCACCGCGAGTGCCCCAGGAGCTCCAAGTAGGAAGCCCATGCCTAAAAAGGCACCGAATAGGGCTGATGATGAGGGTTTCGTGACGGTGCAAAGGAGGAAGCGCCGGTCGCGAACGAACAAGAACCGCTGCGGCAAAGCTCCTACGGAGCCCGAAGTCAGCTTGCGTGCCGCAAAGCCGAACTCACCGGTGTACATCTCCCGCCTACACTACACAACTACGGCGGAGAACATCGTGGAGTACGTGCGCCAAAAGACGAGGTACACACCGAGGGTGCAGTTACTGGAGTCGCACCGCAACATCAACTTCAAGGCGTTCGTGGTGCGCATACCAACATGCTACCTGCACCTGGTGATGGAAGAAAGCTTTTGACCGCAGGATGTGGTATTCCGCCGCTTTCGCGGACAAGTGCCACCAGAATGCACAAAGACTTAGTGCAACTAAATGATACTAACATAATTATTAAGTTTTATTTACTAACAAAATTGTTACTATATTATTATGTATACTTAGGTTAAGGTATGGGTCTATGGGTCTTTGTTACCTGATAATAAATGGTTTATTATTATTATTATTAATAAAAACTGTCCTATGTCCTTCCCCGGGATGCAATCTACCTCTCTGCCAAATTTTATCGAAATCCGTTCAGTGGTTTAGGTGTGAAAAGGTAACATACAGACAGACAGACAGAGTTACTTTCGAATTTATACTATGTTTGGTTTGAAAATAAATTATAACATTTTAAGTCTGCCTTCCTTATTTATTTATGAAATAGCTAATTATATACAAACCAATCCTAACCTATTTAAGAAACTATCAGACGTTTCTATCTATTTGTAATCGACGGGATAATAATAAATTATGCGTACCAAGATCAACTACGACATTGATGCTTAAAAGTATTTTTTGTTTAGCACCAATCATTTATAATAAAATCCCAAAACCTATTAGATAAATGCCTACTGCTCTGTTTAAAATACATATCTCATAGCCAAATGCTATTATACCATATCCGAATTTTTAAATGACCCCAATTCACTAAATATATTCCTATAATTTCGATAGTTTTTACTATTTGACCCCCAAATCTGTAAAAACAATATTTTATTTTTTAATTAGCGTTATGATTGTTATTCAAATTTCATAGTTTGCTGTGTAGACTCATATTTGTATTTTTTTATGGTTTATTCTAAGCCAAAAAATATGTTGTTTTGTACGCCATAAATGGCAAAAGATGCAGATCTATCTATTATTTAAAGACCTAGCACATATTATTTGATGTATACTCATGTTTTACAATAAATATATTCTATTCTATAATATTAGTATGGATATTCATCAATAATAGCGAAGATCTGGAACGATTTTTGAATTCATAAAAAACGTCAAACGGCTGACATCCGTTTTGTCTCGTCTGAGTTTATTTTTGTCATTAGTGCAGAAGTACTCGTATCTAAACACTTACCAATCACAAAATTACGCAGTAACATTTCATTAAGCCTATTGGCCCACCGATATAATTATTGAAACCCTACAACGCGTAATCCCCCTTTGCAAGAGGCGGCGAGGGTTGGTTATTAAAAATCTCCGTCGTGCTCTAAGCGGTAGGTAGGTAGATGGGTAGCCAGGTTATAGGTATGTCTGGCAGTCTGGCGTGCAGTTTCGATCTGTTTCGGTCTGCGGCGGTAATAGTGCAGCTTTTATGCCCAGACTGGTGATGTCACACTGCACCGCTCGCAGTCTAATAGATAAAACGTTTACACAGCACTTTTGTTAATAGTTTACTGTGGTGTGTCATTGTCTGGGTCAGTTCTGAGTTTTATTACGAATTTTATTGTTGTTAGGATTTTCTAGAGCAGGGGTGTCAAACTCAATTTTGCAGAGGGCCATATATTAGATTTAGAATGTGTAGGCGGGCCAGGTTCAAATTAAAATACTAAAACATACTAAATTATCTTAACATCTTTATTTATTTAGTTATACATATATAGTTGTTACAAATCATACCAAAAGTAAGAAAGAGGGTGAGGGAGGGGCGCAGTATGCGTTAGCTGCACGGACGAAATAGAAGACGACTTCGCGCGCGCATGAGAGAGAGAGAAAAGCATAACTAACACTCTCTCACTCGTCTTGTCAGGCGCTACTCTTGAAATTACTTTTAAGTAAAGTGCGCGTATTTTTAAATCTGCGTAGAGGCATTGAGTGCAGTCTAAAATCTCTAAAAAAAGATTCATTTTTATCTGTGATATATTGTGATCGCGGGCCGTATCGAAATGGCCCGAGGGCCGGATTCGGCCCGCGGGCCGTATCTTTGACATGACTGTTCTAGAGGGTGTGACAGTGCATTTTTACTTGATCTTCGTCAAGTAAACATGCTCTTATTGGCGTTTCTTCTTTAAAAAGTTTTTTTTTGTCATTTAAATAAGGTGCACATCGATGAAGAGTCTTCTAGCTTTGTTTTTTTTTTTTGGTCTATTTATGTTTTTAGACGCAAAACCTCATCTTTTATATTCATACAATCATACATGTTTATGCTTAAAAAATATTTTGCTGTCGTCTACGTCTGTGTCCAATGTTCTAGTAATTAAGCATTAGGTACCGACGATAACAATTTCTTCTAAATAAAACAGACAGAAAATCTGAAACTCCATTTCACCGTCCATTTTGGAATGCACCGTCCTCACTGATATGATTATTCTCGGTACCTCCAATATCAGTCGTAGGTAATTAATAGGGACTGGTACCAGGGACACATAGTGCGTTAAAAGCATTGCCTCGTGTTCGCCGTGTGTGCGCCTGTAAATCAATCAACGTTACCTGTGTGAGCCTTCGAATCGCTAATTGGTTTGAAAATGTATTCCAAAACTTCTACAAATTAGGCATTTTAAGGCTTATGCTATACACTTATACAGCATGTATCAAACTCCTAAGGGTGTGATACAGATTATGAATCGCGAAAAAAATATCAGTCATCCCATACATTTGGGTCAAGTAGGTAACTATTGAAGTTTTCTATGGGGCAGTTGATATTTTTTTCGCGTTTACTATGTTGTTCCCATGGAGAAAGTTGTCCAGTTTAATGATGATGATGATGACCCTTAAATATGATCACACCTTTCTGGTACATGTTGTAGAGAGCATGATCCTCACACATTTATTCCTAAGTGGCTGTTGGTCCCGACAATTACGTCAGCTACTTGTATTTTTGGATCATGTAGGCGTTTGTCGAAACCTTAATTACGTATCAAGTTTCTGAAAATTATGTTTTATTTTTGTTGAGCACTAAGACTTACCGTATTTTAATTCAAAACATGATGCTAATGAATTTAATATTCCAAGTTTGTCTTTAAAAATATACTTTCGGATAGAAAACCTATCCAAAGGGATTAACATATTAATTCGATGGAGAAAACTTTGGAAACCAATTACAGCGCCCCAGACAGTCACATTCGAGCTGACATGTTGGAGTTTATTCCTCTGTGATCTATAGAATTGCCCCATTAGTAATAAATCCACGCTTTACGTTAGACTACACAAAAACAGTACTGTCTACTACCCACATTTTACTAACATAAGACATTAATCGGTATGAAAACGGCATGATACCATGTACAATGTACGTAAGTAAGTATCTACATAAATATTATTTAACCGACTTCTAAAAAAGGAGGAGGTTCTCAATTCGAATGTTTGTATTTTTTTTTTATGTTTGTTCGCGCATAACTCCGTCGCTTGCCAACCGATTTGAAAAATTCTTTTTTGTTGGATAGGGTATACTTTCCAAATGGTCCCATGAAAATTTTATCGATATCGGACAAGCGGTTTTTGAAAAATCAACAAAAATCTAAAAATGTATCTACATTGTCTACATTAACGATCTTTTCGTTTACTCTGCATTGCGTTTTTTGTTCACGCATAACTGCGTCATTTACGAACCGATTTGAAAAATTCTTTTTTTTTAAAGTAACTTGAGCATTTGCTCTCGGAAATCATCATTTGGTAAAGTGGAGCTGATGATAAAGACCACAGATTGCCATCGGAACTACTCAATGACAAATATTTCACGGGTTGCGATTCGATTACTTTAATATGGTTGCTAAGCAATTTATGCTCGTTACAATGCGTATGGTGAAATGGAGCTGATGGTGACTTCTCAATCAGCTCCAGTTCTCCTGGTTCTTATTAGGGGAACTCCTCAACAATTAGCGTCCCTGGATCGGGTAAAGCAATATTTTGTAAAATGTGATGAGCAGTTGACATTAGGCTATTGTAACTTAGATAAATTACAAACTAACCCACTAAAAAGTGAAAAATAAAAACTTTTTTACAAAAAAAAAAAAACAACCGACTTCCAAAAAACACTATAAAGTGAAAAATAACTTTAACTTCGGAAGTCGGTGGCAAAAAACTAAAATACAAATCCAAAGACACCGACTTCCGAAATTAAAGTTATTTTTCACTTTATAGTGTTTTTTGGAAGTCGGTTGTTTTGTTTTTTGTAAAAAAGTTTTTTTTATTAGCATCTGCCCGCGACTCCGTCCGCGTGAAATATCTTGTTCCCGCGACCCATCCCGTCGCATCGCATTACTTACCCGCGCCATAATTTCGTTTTCGCTTAGCGTTCTTTATTTATTTATTTTATTATTTATGTACCTCCACAGTAAAATGGATACTTATAAGACATATTAGTATTGAGTACAAAATTGCTGCTTATTTGTTTCTGTTTTTTTCTTTTTGCTCGGCTGGTTAGGGTCCTAACGTAATGTTATAATATATACCCTAAGAATCCTCAAGCATTGGGCTATCGAAAACAAAAAGAATTGCTCAAATCCGACTGGTACTACTTGTGATTAGCGCGTTCAAACAAATAAACTCTTCAGCGTTACTATTAGTATAGACTTTAAACTAATAATAACGCTGAAGTGTTTATTTGTGTACCTATATAACGAAGGATGAGATGCTTTTTGCGTTGCCAAGAACATTTTATTTTATAGCAGATAATTTCATTGAGGGCCTTAAACGAGGTAAAGTATTTCTTATCAAGTTATCACTTATCTATTCCTTTGTTGTTGTTTTGTAATAATTTATGATTAATTAATAATCTGGAATTTGTTATCTGGTCAAATTTCATATGGGTGTATACCTGGAATGAAAATGATTTGATTTTATGTTGATTTGAATTTTTGTGTGTACTAAATTGATATGCACTATCTTTAACAAAGACAGAGTCGTTCAACCAGCACAAAGCGGCACATAACTAATCGGAATGCAGGCGGCAGTCGTTTTCACAGTTCTTTTGTGTCTGCCCGTCTGGCCAGTCTAATGGATACCGGATTCAGCCGCTTTTTACCTCGCACAGCCTTTTGATTACTAATCCCAGATGAAAGGATGCAGATTGTGTGGATGTTATGCTCTCCTGGTCTTTGAGGGGACAGAATTTAAGTAATTAAGGCTTTGCTGTCAGTATTTTGCAATAATAATATGATGGCAATAGGCTCACCCCTATTACATGGCGAAATGTGGGTAGACTATAGGTACGGTCACCTGCAAAAGTGCATGGATACCCTAATGGCTATTTTCCTGTGAACGTTTGAGTTCAAGTTTTCTAAAATAAACTAGATGGCGTTGCTTTCTTCACAACTGTGACTAATTTACGAAACGTAAGTAAGCGGTGAACTATCCATGCACTTTTGCAGCCCTACTGTACATCTCTGCTGAACCCTTTGCGGATTACAGGCGTGATTTTATGTTTTAATATACATAAAGCAACTATAGTAACAAAAACACATTTTTTAATATGTGTTTTTGTTACTATAGTTGCTTATATTGGAATTGTGAAAGATATCTCAAATAATTTGGCGTGGCGCAGGATGCTTCCTTTTATACACCCCCATTGGTCGTCATCTCAGAGTCATATATTTATTTGACCGACCGAAACACGATATTCAGCCGAAACCGTAACCGAACCTTTAGCTCCTCTTCTGATTTAGGCCTATACCGAAACCGAAACTTATAAAGTTAAGAAAGGTATATAGAAAATTTTATGATTTAGAAGAGTATCCATGGAGTTCCTTTCCCGTTCTTCTCTACCTACTACGCTTTGGGATGGGCAACCAACTTCATCTTTCTTTGACCGACCCCTTGACAATTCAAGTGCTACAGGCACTTTTGAATTGTCAAATCAATTGGGTTATTTGAAAGAAATGCTTTGAGTTTGACTTTGACATTCTTTTCTGAGACCCTTCGTTTTTCGTTTTCGCCCGAAGATACTGCTACTTTTTGACCGAAACCTTCCGTCGGTCACAACTTCCGTATTTATTAATAGGAACTTATGTGAAATATGCAAGAACAAATCCCTTATAAACAAATCTTACTGGTTGGAGGTGTCCTTTAAAAAGGACAAGTGGATTACGGGAACGGGCACACGTGTAAGACGAAATGTACCAAGAATTAAAAAAACCGGGCAAAAGCGAGTCGGACTCGCGCACTGAGGGTTCCGTAACATCCGGGTTTATGCATAAGGTTTATGTTTATGAAATTAAATGTTTATTTTTTATTTTTGAGTTGATTGAATGAATGGTAAATTGTGGTTTACGATTTATGACGTATTAAAAAAAAACTACTTACTAGATCTCGTTCAAACTAATTTTCGCTGGTAGTTTACATGGTAATGTACATCATATATTTTTTTTAGTTTTATCATTTTCTTATTTTAGAAGTTACAGGGAGGGGGACACACACATTTTATCACTTTGGAAGTGTCTCTCGCGCAAACTATTCAGTTTAGAAAAAAATGATATTAGAAACCTCAATATCATTTTTGAAGACCTACCCATAGATACCCCACACTTATGGGTTTGATGAAAAAAAAAATTTGAGTTTGGGTTCTAAGTATGGGGAACCCTAAAATTTATTGTTTTTTTTCTATTTTTGTGTGAAAATCTTAATGCGGTTCACAGAATACATCTACGTACCAAGTTTCAACAGTATAGTTCTTATAGTTTCGGAGAAAAGTGGCTGTGACATACGGACGGACAGACAGACAGACATGACGAATCTATAAGGGTTCCGTTTTTGCTATTTGGCTACGGAACCCCAAAAAGGGGACACGTGCTAAGATCTCTACCCTTTGGAACGGGCCGAAGCGCGTTTGGTTTAATGAGAACCCCCGAGGAGAAACAGCTTGCCAGCACGTAAATCCACCTGGCTTTGGCACAAACACTGATAAACAGGGAAATTATGTACATTTCTAAACTATAGAGGTATGAGGAACAAGGTGTATAGTTTACTCATCCTCCATAGAAAAGGGAGGACCCTCCGACCTGTCGGGTGTTGTGTCAGGCGAGCAACTGCCTGATGATTCATGTCGGGCCGTTGTATATAAGGTCCCATTAAAATAGATGGACAAACTTTTAGAAATAATTCAGACCACCAAAATAAAGACGATGGTAAAAAAAAATATAAGAAACCGCCAAATGCGTGTCGGGCCACGCACAGTGTAGGGTTCCGTAGTAGCCCGTTATCACAATGTAGTACGATTCTGTTGTTCTTTATTCTGAATACAAAAAAAAAACATTTTGTATTTCAATGCAAGTCTTTACACGTTATAAACAAGCAACTACTTCATCTTAGTCACTTTAAAAGATTAATGCTAAGGATTTTGTATTTGGTACAAAATTATCCGACACCCAAGTTCAACGACTATTACTGCTAAACTAATAAAGTTATCTTAACCGCTGTAGTTTTCCTTTAAAGTTCATGAAATGCACTATCATCGTGATTTTTTCCAGATTTTTCATGCCAGCAGCTTAGGTTTTAGAGGGGGGGGGGGGGGGACGGACAAAATTACAACTTTCTAGTACTAAGGGTCTCTTAGCAAAACCTCGGACAGACAGACAGACAGACATACAGACAAACGGACTTGACGAAACTATAAGGGTTCCTTGTATTAACTACGGAACCCTAAAAAACGCATAGATACTTACAAGAAAAATAATCAGCTAACGAAAATACACTAATGCAATTTATTATTTTAGGTCAAAATAAAATTACTTTTGATCAGTGTATTTTTTTTGCTTGGATATCTTTAGTTAGACGCACTGAGTGCTGTGTTAAAAATTGTCCATCTATTTTAATGGGACCCTGTATATGCTAGTTGCGCGGTAAACTCTGCTTGCGAGATGCAGGATTGTGCGTGACGTCAGTATGACGCGTAGACCGCATGTGGCGTTGTAGATATCGCTACAATACTAACCACGCTTTTCTATAAGTATTGCTGTAGCCATGTTTTTAGCTACCGATAACTTGCAGATGTCTAATAAAGGTCGGAGGTATAATGGCATTATTACCACGCTTGCAACAAATACAAATCATCATCAGCCTATAGCAGTCTACTGCTGGACATAGGCCTCTCCTATTGCACACCATTCAACTCGATTCTCGGCAACTCTCATCCAGCTGCTACCAGCCATCCTGCGAAGATCATTGCCCCACCTAGCCTGAGGGCGTCCCACCTTACGTTTACCGACTCGCGGTCTCCACACAAGAACACGTCTTCCCCAACGGTCATCGGTTCTACGGCTAATATGGCCGGCCCATTGCAACCACAAAACAAATATTATTATTATTTGCCAAATACAAATATAAACAAATATTAGTACTTGGTGGTGTGACGATCTGATCAAGTTAGCAGGGCGAACATGGCCACATGGCCAGAGACCGCACAAGAAATCCCGAGGTTTAGGAATGGGAGGCCTTTGCCCAGCAGTGGGACACAACTTATACTAACCAAAAAAACACTCTAATAGCGGCTGCGCATGCGTCTGCCTAACCTCATTTCAGCCGATAGACGTCCACTGCTGGACATAGGCCTCCCCCAATTTTGGGAGGGTTAAAGGGGATCGCCACGCTTGGCAGGCGGGTTGGCGATCGCAGTATGGTATGATGGTGGAATACATAGAGAACGCTGCTGCCCATTCTCAGGTACCGATTCCTTAGTCGCCTTTTACGACACCCACGGGAAGTAAGGGGTGGTGGTATTCTTTAAGTCCGGCACCACACAGACGAACCTACAGATACTTAATTTATTAGTTACTATACATATAGCTTACCGGCGAACGTCCGGTACTGCCCCGCCAGCCGCTGTGCTTTTTAAATTTCTGATATCTTCTAAGATATTAATTTTAATGATATGCTCTAAAGGGCAATTTTGATCTACATGAAATGCACAACGTATCGAATGTATTTAATTGGATAAGGAATAAAACTGTATTGTTTATAGCTTGGTAAATAATCCATATTTTTTTTTGTAATATGTAAAAGATAAAAATGGTTACTGTGGGTTATCCTTACGAGATAAACATATAGCATTGCGGACTTTTTTATCGATATTTTTAAGATATACAATTCCGTAGTACATTAATTTGATCTATCTCGTAAGGTTTAGCCAGCGTTTGCAATGTAAGTGCACAAAAATATGTTTGTTACGACATCACATTACAAATCTTCGAATTTCTCGGTTTTTCCCTACCTACTATAATATGCATGTATTATACATATAAACCTTTCCGTCGAATCACTCTATCTATTGCTGAAAACTGCATTAAAAACCGTTAACTGGGAGCGGGAGCAACTTTGTTTTGTACCATGTAAAGATGAATCACGTTGAAAAAAGGTTTATAATAAAGCCATAGCACAAAAGCGGAAAAAAATATTTATTTTAGGCTTGTACACAAAACTGCGAATCGGTGCGATGCGAATTCGCAACGCAGAAAACTGCAACACGAATTCATCGCAGCTTTGTGAACAAGCCCTTTTGTACTTGCCATGAAAGTGTGGGAGGGCACTGAAACAGCTTTCTGGGGAACGCCAATTAGTAAGGTATTAGGTATCTGCGATAACAATAATAAGAGCCTGCGCAGATGACAGACTTTTTGTGCAACCAAGTCTGCGACGATGAAATAACCTGTAAAATTTTGCGGGTCTTTTTTTCAAAGGCACAATTTGTGACGCACTTTTTTAAATGCCAAACTAACCATAATACAACAATCGATCTGACCTCGATTATGTCTGGAATTTAAAAGAGGCTGACCTTTGAATTTCGGCCTTTCTTCTCAGAGTATTATCAGATAGGAAACGCCAACTTCATCTAGTTTTATTCAAATAAAAATCAGCGAAGCTTTCCTTTTTTGCGATTAGCCCGGAAAACTACTTTATTATCATACTAAGCATGAGGTCCTGGTATCGAGTCGAGGTTGGGCAAAGTGTTACTGGGTTTTTCATCTGGAATTTCACAGTAGCAGCCCGGAGTCTGGATTTGTTCCCAGTTGATGGCAATAGACTGGCCCCAGATTACATAGAACTTGCGACATGTGGATACACTTCTTTCTAACCCATTGGAGACTGTCTTCCCCGCCTGATGAAAATAAATGTAGTCTAGAAAAAAAGCTTCTCTTGCATGAAGAATCTTCTTCTAATGAACATTAATTCAGCTCCCTCACTACAAGAGTGCAAATCTCTTTAATTATTTGAAGTAGCAGTTAACCCTGCCCCGCTGCGCTGCCCGCTGTGAGGAATCAAGGGTGGGACGAGAACGCTCCACGGATTTATGAAGCTCTGCTACATTGCAAGCGGGGAGAGAGCGGAGTAAATGATAATGAACGGGTGGGTGCAACAACTTTCATTGCGTTATTTAGATTATAGGGCAGACAAATTTTTCGAACATGTCAAGCTGTGGATTAGCAGTATCCTTTAAAATGATTCAGATGATGATTGTTTGTGTGTTACACAGTTAGGATGCTGAAACCTTAGGATGCTTTCGGTGAGACATTGCCTCGCCTATACAAATTACCGTCGCCAGTCGCCGCATTTTTCTTACCACTCAAGGGCTAGTCACTGTCCCCCTTCGGGGTGGCGACTGAATCATTGAGCGCTGTACGCGAGATTAAGTTTCGTCGTGCAATGTAACTCTATAGTACTAGGGCAGCAAAATATTGCAAGAGGTTACTTTAGTAGTCACGAAATGGGACTGGTTTTTGGATTGACAAGTTCAGATCGGATGTCAAAAAAGGAATTGGTGGCGTTTAAAATGTTCTGAAAATAGATTAGTAAGGAGACCACCTATAAAAATCTTTTAGCTGACGTACCACAAATCATTTAATTATAAATAAGCGGTAAACGAATTCAAAACATCGTTCCATTTCTGACAATCGTTTTTAAAAGATGATAGAGACAGCATATACAGACATCAAGCTACTACAATTTGTCAATTTTTTTTCATAGATTTTCACCTTTATCACTAAAGCATAAGGTTCAAAGTTAATTGGGAAAATTTTACAGTTTCGGGTAGCTTGATGTGCTCCAGTCTGTACACACACGGTGGCCAGGAAATGAGGTCTAAAGCAAAATTTTTGCTACCCCACTCCAAGGGCTTTTAGATTCAACACCGTATGTTCAGCGATTATTTATAGTTTAGGAGCTAGAGGATTTTTTATGTAAAAAAATAGTTTTGTCATTTTGGGTAGGTAATGTTTCTTCTTCTTCGTAGCCCTCTTGTCAGAGCGGTCGTGGTCCTCATGTAGTTTCTTGTTTAGGGGCTGATGTGATTCGCCTCACCATTTCTCGCCACCCACTCCGATTTCGGGTGTTATGACAGCATGTTTAGACAGATAGTATTTTTAGGGTTCCATACCAAAATGGTAAACAGACAGACTGGGTCTCACCATAAGGGTTCCGCCCTTACGGTGAGGCTGTCTGTCTGTCTGTCTGTCACAGCTGGATATCTCAAGAACTCCTAATGCTATCAACTTGAAATTTGGAATAGTTTTAGTTGACGCTTGCCCAACTATTTTGCAAATAAGAAAAAATAAAAATATATGTATATTTTTTGCAACAGGGAACTGAAAGGGGGTCTGAAATATTCGAAGTGGAGCTACTAGGGCATATGGGGTATGTTATGAAAGAGCGCAGTTTGCATATTCTCAAACATTTTTTCTTTTTTTAGCCGCATAGTTTTTGACCTTTAATGAAAAATGTATACCCCCCCCCCCCCCTTATCGCCGAAGTTTGCAAAGAGAAAAATCTGAAATTATTCTTGTGATAGAAGTTTATGTAAAGATTACAGGAAAAATAAAGCGAAGTCTCTAAATAACACACTTTTCAGAAATCATCAACAAAAGTTACATTAGTTCCCCTACAGGTGAAGAGATGGCGCTGACATAAAACTGCAATATTCTACACCGCAGTGCAGTGTTCAAATTCTCTGACGAATATAGGCCTCGCCGATGAAAATTTAAAAATATATGATGTTACGGAACCCTCGGTGCGCAAGTCCGACTCGCTCTTTCTAGGTTTTTTTTTTGTTTATCACTTCATATAACACTCTCTCTAAAACAAATATACAGCTATTCAAGTAAGTGCAGGACAATGCCGTAATACTCTTAGAACTCCATTTAGGATTAATTCAACCCTACCTTTGAATCCACCCTAGCTATTGTGTTGAACGCCTACCACCAAAGTGATTACCTACCTTAATTAGTGAGAACCCCTACAAGACGAATAGGCATTTAAGGAGTTCCATTAGATCTTGTATAACAGACCACGAATACAATTATTTATCACCAGTAGGGAGGGTCAATTTATTTATCTATTCAACATAAATCATTATTTGGTCTTGAGTTTAGTTAATTCCAGCGGTTGTTTGGATGAATACATGACCTTGCCCTTAAATAAAAAAAATGCAGTAATTAAAAATAGGATCTTGTAATGTTATGCAAACTCGGGTCATTTATCAATGCCCTAGGAAATGTTTAGGAAAAAGAAAAGGACCAACCAAAGCTCGGAAAGTCGGAACCAAGGAACTGAACTTTATTCTACCTGTCGATCTCCCACCGAATTTATAGTTTCCTGGTACATTCTAAGATTGCACTGAAACTTTTCAATCAGTGGAAAAGACGAAAAGTTTCTTCAAATTAACTACCATGAAGTTAACCTCCCTATGAAAAGACGCGGTTTTAGATTCCTCAAAAATAAATCTACTAAGCGAGCGAAAGTGATGCAACTACGTTTGAAACGCAAAAGAATAGAGATGGCTATAATGTGCGTGCGCTCGGAATAAAACGACGTATGTGCCAAAACGAATTTACTCCTTTTTTAACAAAATAAATTAATTAAATTTAAAACTACTTTTGAGTAAACTTTGATATGATAATTGTCTATGTTTTAAAGTAAACGCCGTGATGTCGAAAAAAGTAAAAAACCGGGCAAGAGCGAGTCGGACTCGCGCACCGAGGGTTCCGTAACATCCGGGTTTATGCACAAGGTTTATGTTTATGAAATTAAATGTTTTATTTTTTATTTTTAATGATTTGAGTTGATTGAATGAAAGGTAAATTGCGGTTTACGATTTATGACGTATTAAAAAAAAACTACTTACTAGATCTCGTTCAAACCAATTTTCGGTGGAAGTTTACATGGTAATGTACATCATATATTTTTTTAGTTTTATCATTCTCTTATTTTAGAAGTTACAGGGGAGGGACACACATTTTACCACTTTGGAAGTGTCTCTCGCGCAAACTATTCAGCTTAGAAAAAAATGATATTAGAAACCTCAATATCATTTTTGAAGACCTATCCATAGATACCCCACACGTGTCGGTTTGATGAAAATCAATTTTTGAGTTCCGGTTCTAATTATGGGGAACCCTAAAATTTATTGTTTTTTTTTTCTATTTTTGTGTGAAAATCTTAATACATCGGTTCACAGAATACATCTACTTACCAAGTTTCAACAGTATAGTTCTTATAGTTTCGAAGAAAAGTGGCTGTGACATACGGACAGACAGACAGACGGACAGACAGACAGACAGACAGACATGACGAATCTATAAGGGTTCCGTTTTTTGCCATTTGATAAATGATAAATGATAAATGATTTTCTGTAAGTAGGTTTTTTTACGTTGAATGGTATATTACTTTTACATGATGAGCAGCAGTGGTGGCCAAGTGGTAACAGCCGCGACTTACGAGTTGTAGGTCGTAGGTTCGAAACCAGACAGGCGCTTTACTTTGTGTAAATTATTTCATCACCACTGCTCTCAAAACGGTGAAGGAAAACATCGTGAGGAAACCAGCATGTCCTAGAACCAAAAAATTCGAAGACATGTGACATCTACCAACCCGCACTGGGCCCGCGTGGTGGATTACGGCCCACTCCCTCTCACTGAGAGGAGGCCTGTGTCCCAGCAGTGGGAACATTATAGGCTGCTTAGATTAGATTAGATTTTACATGATACTAGACCAAAGAGTCAAAAAAAATATACCAAAATGTTAAATCCCTATTCCACATACATTACAAGTTACACGAAATAGAAAAACTACATTTCTTTCAATACATATTATGGCAACTAAGCCGAATTCTTAGTGTAAATGAGGTAACCCCAGACCTGACGTCTGGGGTTAACTCATTTACACTAACAATTCGATATTCGTTCTCGCAGTACTTATAATGTTCATAGCTGAAAATAGACTTTCCAAAGGTTCAATGACCGAATCTTTTAGTGTTAGCATTTTGACAGTTCATCATTCATTGCGTTATTTACGCTGCCGAGCGATTGGCAAGCAATGGATTAGGAATTTATTTCATAATCCTTCAGATTGTGAGAGAAAGCCTGCTAACATTCTACGCCGAAATCACGCACGAGATTAAAACAAGGTGGATTCACTCTGGTACATCCATTTTCGAAGAGACGCACTGCAGCATTACGTAAGTGTGAGTGCAGGACGAATGCAGGAAGTATCTGTATACTGCTAACGTTAGACATAACGGCGGCAGTGTCAGAGCGGTGCAGTGTCGAGTCCTGGCCACGCCCTGTTGCCACGTGTCTTTCACGGCGCGTGATAAATCAATCTATGTGGTGCATCTATAATTTAATCGGAATGAACAAACTTCTCATACTAAATACACTAACAAACTATTAAAGCAAAAATATAATATCATAATCTAATTAAAACGTCGAATTATTCCTCCGCATCGCTGTCAACTGGTAATGTACCCAAGAGACTGGCGGCATTGCGACGTTGTATGGCAGTACTTATCCTCTGGCCCAGGTAAAAGCCAGCCCTGCTGAGTCACTGGAAGTAGCAACCATCCGTTTGGAGTTTTGTGGTGCATTAAATAGCCTTTACGGTACTCGAGTACATACAAGTAAATTGCTATATTATCCTAGCACCCTCGTTTGTCTTTTAAACAAAGAAAGGGATGAGCCACTAAACCAATTATTAAGTTTTTTTTTCGAAGCTCGAAGCTGCTGTACGGACAAAGGTGTGCCTAAAATGCAATCACACCACCATGTTCGCAGCCTTCCATTTCCTTAGCCTTAAAATCATCCATCACTCTGAGAGTCGACCCATTTGTAAACTCACCATAGCAGAAATTATAAGCTCGGAGAAATTAGACCGACCTTCTGTTTTCCTTCCATTTTCCGTGCAAATTCGTGGCGTTGTAAATCTTATGAAATTCTGTTACATGTGCCATGTCGCTTGAAATGGGAGCGACATACAACGTCTCAGTTTGACGCGCTTCGTTTGTCCCGAGCGACAGTGATGTCGCTTTGTGTCGCTTGACGCTTCCTCATCGCGAGCAGTCGGTAAGCCTTATGTTAGTTGCCTTACTTTGTGCTATGATATGATTGATCACCTATTATACATGCTTGCCTGGTATATTATGTGGTGTGAAGACTATTAATTGTTACATAGAAATCAATATTATTATTTTAACTTTTCTCCTGATGTGATAAGAATGATAATTTTCAGAGGAATAGATAACTATCAAGTAAGTTTCTTTGTTTAATTAATTAAGTACCCAATTGGGCATAAATATTGTAACAGATCTACCAACATTCTCATTACTTTCACGGATGGTCAAATTCATACGTGTAGTTGTCATGACATGGGGAGTGATTATTATTTGTGTTTTTCTTTTCATTATCCGATCGTGTCGTAACGCATCTGTCATTATACTTACTCATACAGAGAGAGTGTTGTGGAGGTGTCATGATTATGAAGGCACATTTATCTACCTACTTGCTATTTTCATGATTTAGTTACCCCGTAAAAGATTCATTCTTCAGCAAAATCTGGTACTTTTAAAAATAAATTGGTACCACTCGTAGATGCTGGAAATTATTTTTATTCAATACAATTACAGGTGTAAAAAGCGAGTTCCACATGAAGAAGGAAAATTTACGACGCCATTCTACTTTCAGTTACGTGGCTACATTTTTCAAATAGCCTCATAAAAAGTGGCGGGAAACGGCATCCCTTCAAATAGAACGCCTTTTACCGCCACGCAACGTGGTTTTGTTGAAAACTCTCATTACCTAAGACAAATAAAAATCTAATAAACCGGTGTAATAGAAAAGTTTCTAAATACGTAGCGCAGGCGGGGTGCAGAGGTGGGCGGTCGTCATGGCAACGGCCGGTTGCAGGAAACTGCACAATCGATGTTGCCAGACGCTCTGCTGCCGCCTGTGGATCAATGTGTCTCTAGTACTACGCCCGGCTCCCGGGAAACCTACCTTACTGCGGCGGTGTGAGTGCGCTCTCTGCGATATATCGCCGTCCTGTTCTAACATCATCCATTTTCCGAAGAGCTCCGTAGCTAGGTTGCGGCAACCCGGACGCTTACCGGAATCCTGGCGGGCGCGAGCTCAGCCCACTCTGGTCGTACATCTCAGTGTGCGGCGCTTTACCCCGGGCGTTTGGTAAGTGTGAGTGAGTTGTGTCAGTGTTACGTAGATCGCGTTCCATTTTCGAATGTTCACGTCGGGAAACTTGTGAATCGGTTATCTGTGTGGAGTTGTTTGTTGTTGTGGGTGCGTTCAGAAGCTCAGCGCCGCGCGCCGCCGGGACCATTGTTTATTTTGTTGTTATTATCGTACAGAAAGTCTTCACTTACTGCATACATACTGTAATATGAAAATGCATTGCCTAATAATTCCTAATGGTATAATTACATTTTTTCACTTGACGCAACCTCAGCTGCAGCGGGTGCTGAAATCCATTAACGTGGTACATAATATGCATACAGTATCGAAACTACGTGACTTTAAGTTTCTCTATACGGATTTCAGGGTTTGGTAAACATAGGGCGGGGATTTCTCCAAAAATCCGCGTAGCCCATAATAAAATGAGCTTTATTAGGACACAAAAAGGTCGGATTTAAATGGAAAAGCATGCGAAGGGGAATGCTATTGACGATATCTGATGACTGGCTAAACGATAAAATATTTAGATGGGACTAATAATTAATAATGTTGTCTTAAAGCGTAGGGGAACAGATTTTAAAAGTTAAAGCTCGGGATTCTGCGATGAAACGGCGTATTTGTGGAAGGGTTCGATAAATTCACGCCTCATTTTTCATTCTAACATATTTTTAAATGAATAGAAAAATATACAAAATGGTTAAAACCCAAACTTGATCCAAACAAGCAGTTAGGTACATATACAGGAATTTAGCGTGTGAAACCTCCTTACAAAATGTTATTCAGGACTAGTTTTCTGTGACATACCGCAGGGTATGACACAGAAGACTATCAGACAGTCTTATCTTCTCAAGAAAGTTCTTAAAACTCTTTGTCGGGCGCTATTATCAAGCTATGCAGCCCACTAACACAAACCTACCACTAAAGATCAGGCTTTGCTGCAACCATAAACTGTAGATTTCATGTTACCGCACTGCATTAGTGCACCTAATGTTCTCCCCTTATAACTAACTGAGTTCAAGATCTGGGACAATGCGCTCGAGTTAGTTCACTGCCTACCAGGAGATCATAGGCCGCTTAGAGTCATTTGTGGGGTGTAGGAAGTAAGAGCCCCTGTCACCTTCTTTGAAGAAAATGACTATCAAAGAAGCGTTCAGATAAAGAACTACCAGGAGATTATAGAAATGAATGGTGATCGTTTACTAGTAACATTCCTATTTTTTTCATTTAAATAAACTTAAATTTCGTCAATAATTCGCGAATGAAAAACGTTTAACGCCCACATTATGTCGGTGCAATTTTATATCAGGACCTCGATGACAGATGTAATGACACAACAGGCATGAAATATATTCCCCGACCGCCGCCGTCGGATGCCAAATAATATCACGGTGGATGAATAATGCCGATTGACAGAATACAGACGGTATTTTATTAACGGCATTCGAAATTATAGCCTGGATTTTATGAACTTAGGTGATTAATATACAGGGGGTTTTATGGATTTCGCGTTCTTTATCAATTTGAAACCGATTTGTCACGAGTCATGACTATTTTACTACCCATTTAGTTTCTGAGCAATGGAAGAAAGTTCAAGCTGCAATGGTTCGACATGGGTTATAATTTGTCTGGTTTCAATACTAGTGGCATTTGGCATTATTGTCAAATCTTCAGGAAGAAACGATAAAACATTCATCATCATCATTTCAGCCGAAAGACGTCCACTGCTGGACATAAGCCTCCCGGCAAGCATCACCACCTCGCTCGGTTATGCGGCGTTCACCAGAGGGGCAATTCTCCTAATTTTAAGAACGTTCACAGTCTGATCTCAATCTCAATCTGTCAAAAATATCTCAAACTAGCTGCGCCCCGCGGTTTTACCTGCAAAAGTTTCGATCCCGTGGAAATATCGGGATAAAAAATTACCCTATATGTTAGTCCAGGGTCTCAGCTACCTCGATGCAAAATTTGATCAAAATTGGTCCAGCAGTTTGAGCGTGAAGAAGTAACAAACATATAAACACACACACTCACAAACTTTCGCCTTTAAAATATTAGTGTGATTTCTGATGTGAAAATTTGAGATTGTGACTAGATTTTGCGCGTTTTTAATTACAGGAATTGGCCTTCAGGGCATCGTTCCCTCTTGTGGAGGATCTTCCAACGTTACGTCTTCTGGTACGCAGCAAAACATTTTCAAATTTATTTTATTTGACATGCCTGTAGACATGAACAAAACAATAGTGTCCTTGGAATTGGATAGATACACATGTCATAAAGTTCTCTGAAGTGAGCATTCGGAGGTGTCCCTTACAATTCTATAAACTACAAAAATCTCTTTTAAATTAAGTGTTCATTGTGATTGCAACAATAACACGAGAGGTGTCAAATCCCTTTGAGGTTGTTATATTGTTCAGTTCTGTTCGTGAATGGGCAGGTTACTACAATAGATAGTTACCTGCTGTATTGTAGTATTGCTGAACACACGTGGATAACTTGTGTGTGAAACTGTGATCCATTCATAACTGATTCATAGGTTGACAAATTGGTATTTGAGTTAGTATTATTGGTATTTTCCAGTCTGGCTACGCGCAGTGCTTGATGTCTACTACTGTCGTTGAGATGACACTCTTATCCAATTACTTAGTAATTAGGAAAACTAGCAATAGGAAACTGCTATACCTATTTCTTCCACTCAACCGCAGCCTTGATAAGCTATAACTCCTTCTAGCTACCATTTTGAATCAATATAAAAAAAGTTATAAAAAGAAAATTACTGCAGCTCCCAATAGTGATTTTTAGCACGAAACTAATCTGCGACGAAACTATTACATGAATAATCAAGCATGTGTACCAGGAGGGCATACGTTCAAGAAGACCCAACCTTCATGAACACAATAAGAAATTTAAAATTTCACGAAGGCCAAAGGTTCAGGGTGGCTAGGTGGCTAGTACTTACTACGTAGTGAATCCAACGTTAACGGCATTGTGGTTAGTGTTACGATGAGTTTGTGGTTAATTAGCACTAACGTGTAGGTTAACTCAAGCCTCCACGGAGTACAAGAGGTAGGATCAGACTGGAAGCTCTAATTAGCGAGGGTATTACAATCGAGCGGAGGCCACTTGAGGAAATAATTTCTCGATGTATTTTGAGTTGAAGTATGGCTTGTCTAGACTTTGTAATAATGTTTCTGAATTGCAAGCTGGGTGGGTATCAATAATGCACTTATAAATAAAAATTAATTTCTGATTTTATGATGGGAAAGGACCTAGTTATTTTTACAAGATATGATGCAAAAGTGCTTTTGAAAAGCTGCACTTTGGAGGATTTATAAGCACTTATATAAATGAAAGAAGCAAAAAGGTACTGTCTAGCAAATGGTTCCGAGTTCGAACCCAGTAAAACCCCGTGTGCCGTTTTTAATTTCGTAGAAATAAATTTCAGGAAATCAACGTGCAAAAACTTAACTTCATCAAGTGTGACGGTCAATGCTCATTCTCTCTACTAGATGAGAACCTTATCCTTGCTGGGACAACTATGGGATAGTATTAAGAGCCTATACTACCTCAGCTAAAATTCGCTCTTTATCTCACTCGCACGATACTGCTCGCGGACTGTGTGAGAGCGAGACAAAGTCGGAGCTGGGCGGAAGGCAGCACCAATAGTTTAGGTATTTGCTTTTTACGGTGAAAATAAAGGTAATTAAAAAAAAACTAAATAACATAAGACCTGCTTTATGGTTAGTTCAGTTAGTATGCAAAGTTTCATGATCTAATTTGAAGTATTTTTTGAATACCAGCGGTTTATTGATCGGTTTGGAGGTAACTTTGGAATTTTTTTCTATCGAGAAAATTTTATGGAATCGTGTTTTCGTCTAACATAGTACCTAACATTAATCGTCAACTTTAGCATATATTTATTTCAAAATTAATGCTGTGGTATTTTCGACATAACGAAGGATCATGCTAAGCCATTTGAGGTACGGCCGGGGAAATGGAACCTTAAGAGCCTATCTCTTAAGGTTATACATTTCCCCGGCCGTTCCATAGTTCACGATGCTCGTGTGATGCAGGGCGCGTCGCTCTGGGCGCGTCCATGCGTCACGTTACTGCGCCCACCGGCCACAGTCGACCGCGTGCTGTCCACGTGCTTACACCACGAAGGGTGGTAAGCAAAGATCTGGGATTAGGGTAGAGTAGATTTGTCCGAACATGTCCGGCTTTTTGCTATAAGACGATTATTTCAGAAAATAAAAAAAAGTTAAATGAGTACTGGAAAAATAAGATTTAAAAATCCGGACTTTTTGGAAATGTCCGGCTTTTTAGAAAGAAATCTACAGGTGATTTTTTTACCGGTTCCAAATTTTTAGAGGGTGTTCTACCCATGAATATGAACAATTTTAACTATGGCAAAAATCATCCTGTGTCAAACAAATTCGAGTTAGTTACAACTTTTATAAGTCAAGAACAGCTGGACCGATTTTTCTGATCTTTGATTTGTTGGATTTGTCTTCGCAGAATAATTATTAAAACACGAGAAAAAATAACAAAAAAAAAAACTGAGGCGGTACGAAGTTCGAAAAAATCATGAAGATACCTCTAAAACTTTCTTTTTACAATAAAAATCATACTAATATACGTACAATCATTCTGATTTTTTGTCCGATTATTCTACAAGAAACATACTAAAATACTAGTGTTTTAATTTTTTAGTCCAAACAATACATTTTTTGTAATTAAATAATTGCTTCATATTTTGCAATAAATTACCAGCGTTGTGTCATCGCGCGTCTCTTTCTTTTCTATGCAGACCGACAGTGACCGCGCTTTAGGTCATGTAAGCCCCTTAATCACCAAGCTGTCAAACATGACCTGCGCGCAACACAAGCTATAAAAAAGTGCTCTAGAACAATGAAAAACATGCAGGAAATTTTTTTTTTTAATCACAAGCAAGATATCACTCGATCGTTCAGATAAACAAGCACGTTTTAATAAAAGCCATTAAAAACACACTAATTAGTCTGTCTTGTGTAATTTTATACTTGGAAACTACAACTACGGTAAAACTGTAGAGAACCCTTTATAATTCAAAGAAATATTAAAGGATTAAAAAAAGGAAATAAAAGGAATTTAAAGGAATATTCTTACGTCGGACTTCGCACTTTTTAGGGTGCTTTCAATTTAGACGTTTCGTGTCGGACCGCTGCGGTGCCGAAGCGGTGCGTTTGTCGTGTTGCGCACGGGCGGTCGTTTGTTTTCATACAAAACGCGCGGTGCGGCAACAGTGCGGCGTCGGTACCGAACGCTCGACAACCCGCACCGCGTGCTTTGTATGAAAACAAACGACCGTCCGTGCGCAACACGACAAACGCACCGCTTCGGCACCGCAGCGGTCCGACACCAAACGTCTAAATTGAAAGCACCCTTAGGGTTCCGTAGCCAAATGGCAAAAACGGAACCCTTATAGATTCGTCATGTCTGTCTGTCCGTCTGTCTGTCTGTCTGTCCGTCCGTATGTCACAGCCACTTTTCTCCGAAACTATAAGAACTATACTGTTGAAACTTGGTAAGTAGATGTATTCTGTGAACCGCATTAAGATTTTCACACAAAAATAGAAAAAAAACAATAAATTTTAGGGTTCCCCATACTTAGAACCGAAACTCAAATTTTTTTTTCATCAAACCCATACGTATGGGGTATCTATGGATAGGTCTTCAAAAATGATATTGAGGTTTCTAATATCATTTTTTTTTAAACTGAATAGTTTGCGCGAAAGACACTTCCAAAGTGGTAAAATGTGTGCCCCCCCCCTGTAACTTCTAAAATAAGAGAATGATAAAACTAAAAAAAATATGTGATGTACATTACCATGTAAACTACAACCGAAAATTGGTTTGGACGAGATCTAGTAAGTAGTTTTTTTTTAATACGTCATAAATCGTAAACCGCTATTTAAAATTCATTCAATCAACTTAAAAATAAAAAAAAACATTTAATTTCATAAACATAAACCTTATGCATAAACCCGGATGTTACGGAACCCTCGGTGCGCGAGTCCGACTCGCTCTTGCCCGGTTTTTATATTTTTAACTTTATTTTTGTTTTTATCTGATGTACGACTATTATCTCTGGTGTACTGTGTGTCTTTTAGTCTGTGCTAAATAAATGTATTTTCTTTTTTTCTTTCGATGCATCATCCCGCGACTACGTCTGCGTGTTGTTTGGTTTTCATTATTTTAACATACAAGTATCCAAAATGGAAAGTAGCCTATATCCTTCTCTATCTCCTAAGAGAGCAATGGTGGCCCAGTTGTAAAGGCACCGACTTTCGAGTTGCAGGTCGTGGGATCGATCCCAGGCAGGCCCTTTACTTCATGTAAATAATTTCATCACCACTGCTCTCAAAATGGTAAAGGAACTCATCGTGAGGAAACTAGCATTTCCTAGAACCTACGCTTTGGAATGGACAACTAGCTTCATATTTTCTGACTGACCGACTTTTTGACAATTCAAAAGTGCCTGTAAATGCATAATGCTGGATGCTGTAATGTGTGTGCATGTAAAAGGTTTAACTGAAATAAATGCTTTGAGTTTGAGAACCAAAAATTTGAAGACATGTGACATCTACCAGCCGGCACTGGGGCCCGCCCACTCCCTCTCGAAGAGAGGAGGTCTGTGTCCCAGAAGTGGAAACATGATGAGGCTGATTATTGCTTATTCTTCTCCGGGTCCTAGGCTACCCATCTATCAAACATAGGTTAAATGACAAAGTAAAGAAGTCAAAAAGTAAAGTAACAGACAGACAGACTGAGTCACTTTCGCATTTATAATATTTTATAATAGGTAGGTAAGTCATCATCTGTCTAGCCTTTTCCCAACCTTGTTGGGGTCGGCTTCCAGTCTGACCGGATGCAGCTGAATACCAGTATTTTACATGGAGCGACTGCCTATCTGGCCTCCACAACCCTGTTACTAGGTAATACGATACCCCTTGGTAAGACTGGTTGTCAGACTTTACCCGTAACGACTGTCAAAGTTCCACGAATGACAGCCGGAGCCAATGGCCTAACGTGCTTTCCGAGGCATGGGATAGTAGGTAGGTAACAGGTAAATGTAGATCAAATACCCAGCAGAAAATATCGAATATCAAACAACAATCCTGCGAAATTAAATGAACGCGAAAAACTACGCTGAACTTATCAAAGCCCTAAGAAATCAACTATTTTCTGCATTTTCTACGCTAGGAAAGTACCAGGATATCATATTGCATGGGCACTGTGCAGCAATATCATGCGCGAACCTTGGGAAAAGTTTGGTGAGCTTCTTTTGTATCAATTACCTGCTTCCTGCATTTTATTTTAGGATACAGGAAGATGTAGATATTTATTAATTGGTCAACTTGACAAGATAATAAATAGAATAACTTGAAACTATAGTGGTGCACCCCTCTGTGGCGTAACACACTTTCATCACAATTCAAAGGGGTTTTGGAGGAAATTCACAATCCATCTTGAATTCATTCACTGACCACGCACAACGTCATCTGCTGGATCTACACGCATGCAATTTTACACAAGGCTTTCAGCGGGATTGTCCGAAAGGGTTACCGCTGGCCCGGAACATAAAGGGCTAAGGAAGGAACACGGGTGGGTTTTAGTCAGTAAGAGTCTGAGACTCCCTTCCGCTCCACCTAGCGCGGGAAGAGTCATTTGATGATATCCCATCCAAAAAAAAAAGGGTTTCTTTATACGGTGTGGCGATATGGTAAAAAAAACAGCCACACACAGGGGTAGATACAGCGGATATTACAAGATGTTAACAGTTTCTTAAAATGATAAAATAGGTAAACAATTTTACTAGAAATAGAAATTTTACAAGCGAAATAAATAGCTTAAAAATTGGCACAAAATAAATCATCCTTGATAATAAGGCATAGACACGCGCGGGGCGATGGTAACAACAATTCCAAACAAACTTTATGGTATAGTTACAAAATATGCACAAATTAAGTTTAATGTTGAGAAAAAAGATCCCACGGCTAGAATGTTAATTGTTATTAATTATTTTAATACAAATTTGTATGGAGGTAGCTGACACCCTGGATTAACATATAGGTTACTTTTTATCCCGATATTCCCACGCAATCGACTCTTACGCGGGTGAAACTAGTTGTGTATAAATAAATAAATAGGTACTTAATGTAGAATACGTGGTTTCAATTAATGTGATAACCTAGTCGCGAACTCGCCACACTGTACAACGAAGATGAGACGACAGGAAGGATTCTCGAAAAGGTTTGCTTGTGAGGAAATTTCTCATTTTTGCCGATAGGAAATCCCATTGGGCACCACACGGCTTGTTGCTTCATATTTTTGTTTGTCTGCTCAGCAACGTAAATAATGCAATTATTGTTGTTGAACTGTCAACATGAACGCAACGCAATTATTGTTGTTGAACTGTCAACATGAATGGCATTGCCTTTGTAAGTGCGTTACCCAATTAGCCCACCTTCACACAGACGTAAAAATATAGCGGCGAGATTTTATTGCGCACTGAATTTTCAGCTCTCTGTGTTAAGGGGCTTATAGGACCAAAACACAAAAAACGCAAGTTTCAGAAACAATAAAAGTATATGATCGACTACAGTAAACAACATTAGAAAAATATATGATATTCTTCAGGATATATGCTAGGTAGTTAGTGTGTTGAAAACATAATACAACTAATTTGACGCGATAGAAAAAAATCATGAAGATACCTCTAAAAACTTTCTTTTTACAATAAAAACCATACAAATACAATAAATAAATAAAATATCTATAAATACAATCATTCTGATTATTTGTCAGATTATTCTACAAGTAACATACTAAAATCCTAGTGTTTTTTAGTCCAAACAATAGATTTATTGTAATTGAATAATTGCTTCATATTAGCAATAAATTACCAGCGTTGTGTCATCGCGTTTCTCTTTCTTTTCTATGCAGTCCGACAGTGAGCGCGCTTTAGGTCATGTAAGCCCCTTAAGCCGAGCATTGCTAAACAATTCATTTCCTGACTTTACATTCCAATTTATGTGAAAACTAGCTGACCCGGAGAACTTCGTACCGCCTCAAAAAAGCCGATCCATACAAAACGTATGAGAAAATCTCTTTTTTTTTTCTTTGTGAATTTTCCCCATGTTTTAATAGTTATTCTGCTATTCGGGGCGGAGACAAAAACAACAAACCCAAGATCATAAAAATCGGTTCCGTGGTTCTTGAGTTATAAATGGTGTAACTTACCCGAATTTCTTTTAGATAAATAGAAATAGAATGAATGAATGAATGAATGAATTGTACCGATCCCAGCGTGGTTAAACCAGACTCGATTAATCGAATGAACCCCAAGATTCGCACTAGCTCCTGTAGCCTCATGTTCATGGTGCTACAGCGACCATTGCATATCAAGGAATAGACCGGGGGGCGCGGTAATGGTAGGGAAGACGTGCCCGTAGGATAGGTAAGGATTTAAGAGCCTCCCGGATATGCATCCTAGAGTAAGCATTGGACTAGTGGAGAGATGGGTAATTACATTTATTATCTATGTATGGGCATCTTTTATCGACCTTGCCGCCAGGTTGGTTCAGGTCGAGTTTCGTCGGTGCGTCTTTTGGCGGGCTTCTACTGCTTTTTTGGTTCTTTTGTATGTAATTGCTTGTTTTGTTGTGTCAGATGTTGCTGTTTTCTGTTTAAGATAAATAGAAATAGAAGATAAAAAAACACAAAATCCTCCTCCGAAATCCCGACGATTCACCCCAAATATTTATTTGTATCGTGTGTCATCGGAATTAACGCCTTATGATTCACCCGACGTCTCCTAGACATTCGACTAGGGAACCGCGCCCCCTGCAGACCACATTAGGCACTGATGCCATTATTTTAACGTTCAAATTAAATTTTGTCAATGGCTTTGAAGACGGATGACCACTATGCTGGGCCGGTTACTTTCTGTGAGTTGTAGTCACTTCGCACAAATTCTAATTTATTTTATTACTACTTCTATATAAAAAAAAGCTTATAAATTAAATTCTGGATTGTTATTTCCATTGCAATTTTTAAATTGTTGTATTTTTAATTTAATCTACATATATCTACAGGGTTATTGGTAAAACATTAACAACCTCTTAAAAGTTCATTGTACTCATCATTATGAACAACTTTTACTATGGGACCAAACCTGAAATCGCGAAAAAAAAAAATCTGCTGTTCCCTACATTTTGACGAGTTATACGAACATAATATAATGTAGGGAACAGATGACATGGATTTTTTTCGCGGTTTCAGGTTTGACAAAGGACAAAGGTCTCTTAGCAAAACCTCGGACAGACAGACAGACAGACAGACGGACAGACGGACTTGACGAAAGTATAAGGGTTCCTAGTAGGAACTACGGAACCCTAAAAACGAGAATATTGTTTTCCAAACGAAAGCATTTCTCAGAAGCTACTTAGTTAAGCAGAGCAATTAGCTTAATAGGCAAATAACAAGGTATTTCCATTTTTTTGTAATGAATTTTCAATTGTAATAAATTTTACATTTCGCCCACATCCAATTTTCAGTTCATTTTATACTATCTGCTGCCTTCGGCTTCGCTCGCGTGGATGTCGTAAATTATTCCACGGGAATATGCTACCGGGACCAGCATATGTCCTTCCCCAGGATGCCTATTTTATTGTCAAATTTTATAGAAATCCTTTCGGTGGTTTAGGAGTGAAAAGGTAACATACAGACAGAGCTACTTTTGAATTTATGGATAAGGTTAGTACAGACGGCACCAGCACATCAAGCTACTACAATCTATAGTTGATCAAAGTTGATTGGGAAAATTTGACTGTTTCGGGTAGCTTGATGTGCTGGCGTCTGTACATACATAAAATCATTGTTTTGAAATATTTTTATATAAATTGAAAAGAAAACAGTGAAATTGAAATATTATTGAAACACTGCCGAACGTATTTACGTATTATGATCAATGATAATGAAGCTATGTATGAAGTAGTAGACGATATTTGATACAATCACAATCCAAAAAAAATAATATTGTTCCACATATCACAAACAGCCAGAACGTTTAAAAGAGTTATATGTCCCCCTCACATATCCAGACTTACAAATGCATTATGCCCCATCCCTCTTCGATAAATTTGCTTTATGAGCGAGGCCCCTTCATCCCCTACTAATATTCAGTCTAGTTCGTTAAAGCGTTAGGAATGCCTAGCCATAGCCCCTAGCCCCTAGGGTTGGTGACCGCGGCGCGACGGAGACAAACAGACTCATTGTCACGTGGCTAGAGGAAATAGGGATGATGCCTAGATAAATATTATGGTTCTTTTTCATTAGTCGATAACTCTGTCTATATACAGCATGCGGGAATTTTGACTTTCATTAGTCATCACCCGCGGGGAATGATGGGGTGATGACTAATGGAAGTAATAAGTAACACGGTCAATATACCGTCTAAGAGGAACCCCTGTAGCGGGTGTAGCGACCAATGAGATTCATCGGTCGGTAAAAAGCGTGCAGAGACCACAATGAAAATGATCAATGAAAATAAGCCTTCAAAGCAAATGCCAAAGGTGCGGTGCAGGTTCTCCGTATACCGCAATCGTTCTCTATCGACTTATAAAAACGAGCAATGAAAATGCTCGCATACGAGCCCTATCGACCAATGAAAATGAGCCTAGGTAGGAACTTCCTACAATATAATTGATAGTTAAACCGAGTAGGAATATCAATAATAACAGGAAACTTCGTCATCATTCTTTAGTTTGATATCATCAAGATCCACTGCATAGTCCTCTCTTTTTGTGTCATGTCCAACAATTGAATCTCAAATTATATAAACTTACATTATTTTAATTTATGTTATTAAAACGATCCATAGGTAAAACAATTCATTATTTTTATTACGTAACTTCCAATATAACTTCGATATGGACAAAGCCTCTTCCGTCATCTATCGATACAAGATTATCCCTTTGCTCATATCGATGGTAACATCCCTAGCAGCGACGGGGAGGCTTTGTATCGCAAACATATCCGTACCTGTCTCGACGGATATAAACAGATTTGTTTTCGAATCAAACACTTTCAACCTTAGATGTATATGTGTCTGCGAGAGGGGTTTGTGGGTAAGTAATAACAGCCCCACGGGTTCAACGATCAGGTTAAGCTACGCTTGCCGCGGTTCGTCCGTGGATGGGTGACCATCTTTACATACCAAGACCCCTCTGTATCTCGGAAAGCACGTTAAGCGGTTGGCCCCGGCTGTCATTCGTGGATCTTTGACAGTCGTTACGGGTCGTCAGAAGCCCGAAAATCTGACAACCAGTCTTACCAAGAGGTATCGTATTACCCAGTAACTGGGTTGTGAATGTCAGATAGACAGTCGCTCCATGTAAAATACTGGTCTTCAGCTGCATCCGGTTAGACTGGAAGCCGACCCCAACATAGTTGGGAAAAGGTTAGGCAGATGATGATGTATATGTCTGCGAGATTTCCAGGGAATCTACTGAGAGTACTGGGGGTATCTGAGTGTGGGTATCTACTGAGTTGATATCAATTCAAAATCTAAACAGTTTTACTAAACTGTTTAGATTTTGAATTGATATCAACTCCGTTTATTTGCAGGAAGCAGCAGTGGTGACTTAGTGGTAAAGGTCATGACTTTCAAGTCAACCAATCAATCAGTGTCAATCAGGCACTCTACTTTGTCTAAATTAATTCATCACCATCAAACGGTGAAGGAAAAACATCGTAAGGAAACCGGCATGTCCTAGAACCTGAAATTCGAAGACATGTGACATCCACCAATCTGCACTGGGCCTGTTTGGTGGATTATGGCCAATTCCCTCTCACAGAGAGGAGGCCTATGTCCCAGTGTCCAGCAGTGGGAACATTAAAGTTTGATTAATAATGCTTATGCTACGTTTATTTGTGTTTACAGTCTTCATTCATAAACTTTTTTGTTCATAAGTTGTTTTTGTCGCGTCATTAATGTAACTTATAATCGAACCTACTAAGCGTTTTCCTCAAAGAAAAAGAAGGAAATAGGAAAACGAACTGTCTTGTCTGGCTTTATGAATGACTTCTGTTTATAAATAAAAAAATGGTTGGGTAACATAATTTCATTGAGTCGGCTGAAAATTAAGTAGGCGCCCGGCGTCGGACGGAATTATTTTAGAACTTACTAAGTAAGTATGCTATTTTAATCGTAGAACTCCAATCGTATTCGAACTAAACGTTACTTCAATAAAACAACCAACTATGCAATTCATGGTTAAATAACCAAGAAATACCAACAATGTCTAGTTAACTTGACCTCGAAAAATAAAACTTAGAGTAACCCCTCAAGCAAGGAATTTAAATTCAAGGTCAGAAGTACCAGGGAGCTATAACTCCTAAGATAATACTAAATCTTTTATTACAGAAGACATTGCAGGCGTGATTTAGGTGCGCGCCATATTTCGCCTGTTTTGTCAATAAGGAAGGAAAGTAAAAGCAATTGTTTGCGCGTGGTAACACTCGATTATATTATTTGCTTAGTACAAGGACGCCAGAATCTATGAGGAGGTTTCACTGAGGATAATTGGTTGAGTAAACACAATAATACAAAAACTTATTACTTAGACTGTACTCTTAATCTAACTTTTAGGATTATTAAATCTTTGTTCTTTGAACTTGGAGGCCTTTTTGCTTGCCTAGGGAAACTTCACTGCAGAACAGCAAACTGCGACATCCTGCGGAGAAAGACTTTTAACATCTTAACAATGTAGAATGTTGTATACCTAGATATGTTTGTTTTGTATTTTTCTGTATGTGTTTATTATGTTTGTCTCATCTGCCTAGGCTTTTCCCAACTATGTTGGGGTCGGCTTCCAGTCTAACCGGATGCAGCTGAATACCAGTAACGGATTTCGATAAAATTTGGCAGAAAGATAGATTGCATCCCGGGGAAGGGCATAGGATAGTTTTTATCCCGATATTTCCCGCGGTTTCACCCGCATAAGTGTCGATCCCGTGGGAATATCGGGATAAAAACTATCCTATGCCCTTCCCCGGGATGCAATCTATCTTTCTGCCAAATTTTATCGAAATCCGTTCAGCGGTTGAGGCGTGAAAAGATAACATAAAGACAGACAGACAGAGTTACTTTCGAATTTATAATATTAGTATGGATATTGACTGTGGTTATAGTAGTCGACTTTAATTAATTGATATAAACCAAAATAACGTGTTTTGCATTATCTAGCGGTGTAACCACTTGTAAACTCCATCATCCTATAGTTTTTCCAAAACCGAACAAAATTAACTTTCCATTGAACTATATTCAAATAGATATCGAAAGTTTAATACGAAGACGTTCCGATAATGCGGAGGAAACGAACTCACGTCTCAGCTCTTTGTCACCCTGGTATTAATAATGTGCCAAGAAAGGGATGGAGATATTTTAATAATGGCTTTTATTTGATTTTAATGGAAATGTTTTAACCCATGACTTGTTAGTCCTTGTGGGGGACATTTGCAAGGACTATTTAAGTAGTAGGTATTAAAAGACCTTGGATTTAGCCTTGATTTGACTATGGTTGATCTTTAGCTAAGTATGTCTTGAACCGTAAATTAAATAAGCATGGTAAACCGGACGCATATTCAGGTGGGTGGGTAATATGGGCTGGTGTCCGAAACTACACGTCAAAGCGGGTATTTAGCGTAAAGAAAAAAAAAAGGTATATGATAGGTTTACGTCAAAGATACCAAGATTATTAAAGGTAACACCAACTTATCACGAGGACTAATTAGTATGGTTGTGATATTGTTGTCTGTGGTTGTGGACGTGGTATGACGGCGCGCGGTGTCTCCCCTGACATCATCTCTGTCATCAGAAGAGAGCCGCCACGCAACCATCGATGCAACGCTCTGCTAGAGTGACTGTAACCAGCCAGTGTCACGCTTAACCAATCTCTTTGGTGATTCCAGTGACTTCGTAAAAAAAACTAGACGGCGCCACTTGCTGCGCCCTTAAACATACTGGTTGCACATACTGAGTTAAATATGATTTTACTAAGAGTGGGTTTACTGCCAAATTGTAACACGTTGAAATCAAGCCCGAGTTTTCTCTGTAAGTCGTTCGGATCAACTTTGCTATCGTGTTTTTTGCCAATCCTTTGCGACAGGTTTATCTAATACCTATCACCTCCATTAAATCAATTTAATTATACCATCGCATCGGTCTATTTTTGCAGAACAAAGCACAATGTGGTTTTCTGACTTCTACGCAGTCGGACACACGGGCACGGAAATAAATACATACTCACAACCATTTAGACTGTACGTCATACTTCTAAAACCAGGTAGATATAGCTGACAATATCATTGTATATCTTATAACTAAGCTGTTAGGGTTTGATTTTGCGTTGCCGATAATGAGCCAGAGATTTAATAAAATACCTAGATAAAAAGCGTACTAGATGTGTCAATAAAAGTAAGCACCAGCTTATTACAAAAGCTAGTAAAGATCCTCTGCAGAGTTTGAAGATAACTCACACATTGTATGAACGAAAATACTCGCTACAAAGTTTGTTCCCAACTTAGATGATACTGATCTCATTACCTGAAAGTGCAAGCGGCAAATATCATTATATATTTTATCACTTTGTATTTAAGAATCGTAATTACGATTTTAAGGGGTAGGGGCCCGTGGCTAAATACTAACAGCAGCACAGGTCGATCGATCAGGTTAAGCTACGCTTGCCGCGGTTGGTCTGTGGATGGGTGAGCATTTTTACATACAGTGACCCCTCCGTGCCTCGTAAAGCACGTTAAGACTTTGGTCCCGGCTGTCATTCGTGGATCTTAGACAGTCGTTACGGGTAGTCGGAAGCGCGAAAGTCTGACAGCCAGTCTTACCAAGGGGTATCGTATTACCCAGTAACTGGTGGAGGACAGATAGGCAGTCGCTCCTTGTAAAATACTGGTATTCAGCTGCATCCAGTTAAACTGGAAGCCGACCTCAACATAGTTGGGAAAAGGCTAGGCAGATGATGAATTACGATTTTAACGATCTTACATGACCTAAAGCGCAGTCACTGTCGGACTACATAGAAAGAAAGAGAAGCGCGATGACACAACGCTGGTAATTTATTGAAAAATAATGCAATTAACTATTTCCAGAAAAATCTATTGTTTGGACTAAAAATTTTAAAACACTAGTGCTTTAGTATGTTGCTTGTAGATTAATCTGACAAGAAATCAGAATGATTGTATGTATATTAGTATGGTTTTTATTGTAAAACGAAAGTTTTTAGAGGTATCTTCATGATTTTTAGGGTTCCGTATAAAAACGGAACCCTATTACTAAGACTTCGCTGTCTGTCCGTCTGTCCGTCTGTCCGTCTGTCTGTCACCAGGCTGTATCTCAAGAACCGCGATAGCTAGACAGTTGAAATTTTCACAAATTATGTATTTCTGTTGCCGCTATAACAACAAATACTAAAAACAAATTAAAAATTAATATTTAAGGGGGGCTCCCATACAACAAACGCGATTTTTTTGCCCTTTTTTGCTCGATATCAAAAATGGCAACAGGTAGGCACTTGAAATATTCACGAAATACTCAGTTGTATTTTAACTTTAATAATAAATAATAATAATAAAATAAAATTAATATTTAAGGGGGGCTCCCATACAACAAACGCGACTTTTTTGCCCTTTTTTGCTCGATATCAAAAATGGCAACAGGTAGGCACTTGAAATATTCATGAAATACTCAGTTGTATTTTAACTTTAATAATAAATAATAATAATAAAATAAAATAAATATTTAAGGGGGGCTCCCATACAACAAACATGTTTTTTCGGTGTATTTGCCTTGTGGTACGGAACCCTTCGTGTGCGAGTCCGACTCGCACTTGGCCAGTTTTTTCTATCATATCAAATTAGTTGTATTATGTTTTCAACACACTATCTAAGCGATAAGGCCGCCCATTGTATATTTTGTAGTGTTTGATCTTTTTCATGTTATGTATTTTTGTGGTGTACAATAAAGTATATATAAATAAATAAATAAATAAATATCTACCTAGTCTAGATCCTGCAGAATATCATATATTTTTCTGATTTTGTTCATTGTAGTCGATCGTACTCTTTTATTGCTTCTAAAACAAGCGTTTTTTGCATTTAGGTCCTGTAATTCCCTTAATAAGACTTAGTGTGTATACACACGAGCGAGGCAACAATAGAGGGAAGGGCTGCAGTTGCCTCTGCCGTTAACGCGTGTCGCTCATGTGTGTGAGCACTTAAAGTCTATTCAAACTTATGTTTCAAATTAATATTATTTCAAGTTAAACAGATATCAACTTTATTTTAATGTTAATTAAGTTGATTTCAGAGTGACTATGACTATTGAATAAGTTATAAAAATGTTTGAAGTTGTAGCGTAAACTGAACTTTATTGTGTAGGATTTAAAGTTATTTTTCCATAAACTCATATTTGTTTACATTTTTGGCAAACAAATCGCGAATCCAGATTATAGAACGATTGGGATCCCAATAAGCCAGTCAGGATGGGAACTGCCTCCCTTGGGGAAGCTAAGCGAGGCAGTTCCCATTCTGACATACTTTCCTAATTAAGATTCCAAAATACAGAGTACCTAACCTAGTCTAAAAAGCTTGAAACAGTCATTTTAAAAACTGCAAGCTTTCTTAAAATTGTAAAAATAAAATAACATACACTGTGCGAAATACATCAACTTTTCACACAAAATCCAGTTCAGTTCGCAAAATCCCAGCAGCATTTTAGTATAGTCTGAAATTAATCGGATCATCCGATAAAATATAATTTTCCATACATCCAACGATCGATGTTTTAAAAATATTCTGTGTCTATGTGCAACCTACCCAGAAGCCACATCCAGAGCCCCGACATCCGTACCCAAAGCCCAAGGTGGTAGTATCAGGGGATCTCGGCACGCGATTTGTAAATTACCCTGAACAGTGGCGCGGCGGTGCGGCGACCCAGTTCTGAAGCTCACCTACTTCTGGCGGGCATGCACCTCACCACGTGGTAGGGTAACAAACAGACTGGAAAAACGGTTTATGTTTATGTAGCGAGCAGAAGCTCAGTACGAGATAATGTCATTTGACCTTACACGTGGTGGAAAAAGGTACGAAATACACTTTTTTCGTCGTTTTTTCGCCACGGGCATACCTACGTCCTTACATATTGCTTTTACTTTTTCAACGTAGGTACGTTTTTTTGGGTAAAAAACCTTTACATGCCTGATTTTAAATTGCTAGGGGCCATGACAGTCGCCTAAAAAGGCCACTTTGGCGGAATCATAAAAGGATGACATTATGAATCATAATTATGGCGAAGACAGTCCGTGTTTTTCGTTTTTTCACTGCACTACGTAGGTATAATCAAAGAGATTGGGATTGGATTTGGATTAATTGGTATTTTAGCACAGATATAAAAAAATAACTGAAAAATCCTTCTCCAATGGGATTTGATACCATTAACTTAACAGTTGACTGTCCATTATGATTCATATTATGTTCCTTTTATGATTCTGCCAAAGTGGCTTTTTTAGGCCCTCTGGTATCACGTTTGCCAAAACAAGTCTACCAGCTACCAGTCCTACTCGCGTACTGGATTCAATTTTGTGTGTAAAGAAATTGTAATATTTTCTAGTAAATACAAAAGCAAAGTAAATAATTAGTAAGTAGTATATTGTTATCCATACTAATTCATATTATAAATTCGAAAGTAACTCTGTCTGTCTGTATGTTACCTTTTCACGCCTAAACCACTGAACGGATTTCGATAAAATTTTGCAGAGAGATAGATTGCATCCCGGGGAAGGACATAGGATAGTTTTTATCCCGATATTCCCACGGGATCGACACTCATGCGGGTGAAACCGCGGGACGCTGCTCCATCAAACCATCTCGTAAAATGAAGATACCTCCCTAAACGTAATCACCTTGCTAGACAAACGGGTCAGCGACCGCAATCAGTCTTCTCGTTGGAACCGTGTAAACTGCTTAGATGTAGGTAGGTACTCAGCCGCATCTGGCTAGACGGAAAACCGACACCAACACACTTGGGAAAAATTTACGGTTGATGAATTAGGTAGATAAAGACTTGAGAGGAAGAAGAATACGAAATTTACATTTTAAGGATTTTTTTTTTGGTAGATAGTTTATTACACTGTATTTTAGGGGCCGTGGATAATTAATAACAGCCGCACAGGTCGATCGATCATGCTTGCCGCAATATTTGCATGGATATTGACTGTGGTTACCAGTCTTACCAAGGGGTATCGTATTACCCAGTAACTGGGTTGTGGAGGTCAGACAGGCAGTCGCTCCATGTAAAATACTGGTATTCAGCTGCTTCCGGTTAGATTGGAAGCCGACCCCAACATATGTAGTTGGGAAAAGGCTAGGCAGATGATGATTTTAGGGGCCAGAGTTCTGGATAAAGTAGTTAGGTACCAGAATATCATAAGTGGGATGGCAGCCATGTAATTTAAGCGCAGGTTTTCATTCTAATTAGCTCGAAACCGATGTGGTCAAGAAAGCTGAAGAGCTCCGAGGATCCTTTGCAGTTCTGAATCAACTAGTTCCTACTTCTGCTACTTCCCTAGTAGCACCGTACGTGAAATACGCTGACGCTATAACATTATTAATGAATTAATAAGTTTAATTTATTAACTAGCTTCTTCCCGCAACTTCGTCTGCGTGAAATTTGTTGTTCCCCACCCCGTCGCATCGCATCGCCTGCCCACGCTAGAACTTTGTTTTTGCTTAGGCCTCGTTTACGGAGACGCGTGGCTTCGCGCGTCGCGTGCAGTGTGGCGTCTAGCGTTGCTTTGGACGTTTTTTGCGTTCACAAAGAGACGGCGCGTGCAGCGGTCCGCGTCTTCACACGCACAAAAACAAACATATGATTAAGTACGAATTCGTTCATAGAGCCGAGGGTCATGGCGCGTCGCGTGAAGTGTAGCTGCGGACGCGGCGGGCTACGCGGCGGCGGACGCGGCTAACCCTGCGGGGGGTAGAAAGGGACTGCCCAGGACACAAGAAAGCTGGCTCTGACGATCGACGCCGCGTACGACGCTGCGACCGACGCCCCGTGCGACGCGGCGTCGTCATCCGCAAATAATGCTACATTTCAAACAAATGCGTGTAAAAACGCCTCTCCGTAAACGCTCTCATACAACGCCGTAAGTTTGAATTTAGTGCGGGTCGCGCCTCCGCACGCGACGCTCGAAGCCACGCGTCTCCAGAAACGAGGCCTAGTGTTCTTTCTGACGTTTTTTTTTTGCTCGGCTGCTTATGGTCCTAGCGAAAAACGAAGTTCTAGCGCGGTGGTTCCGAAGATTACCCCTTACATACAAACTTATAAACAAACATGTTTTACCCCTTTATAATATTAGCATCTATGTATAGATAATATACAAAATACTGGGAAAACTTTGTAGTGCGGGTTAGCAGCATACATTCAATTAACGTGGTGAGGACAAGGGTAAGAGGGTCAATTAAGGTTTGCTTATTTATAATAAATACTGGTTTAAAAACAACTTTGTACAAGTTTAGGGCAGAAAGCAAAGTTACTGACATAATCATTTATTTTTCACATGACTGGTCTAATGTTTATTTGTATAGGGCATACAAATAAACATTAGACCTACTAACCTTTGTTTAGTAATAATAGTAGATTAGTAGCCAAGGGCTGTAAGGCATCAATTGCAGCCCGAGATATCTATAGTTCGAGGGTGCAATTGATGCTTACACCCGAGCTAACTATTCTGCTTTACATCTCTCATATTCGGTAAGTAGGTCCTTATTACCCCCAAATGGGGCTTGCAGGTGACCAATTAGCGCTCTAGGGTAATAATGTAGCTAGAAAAGCCCTAGGGCGGTACGTAATTTAAAAAAAAAACTTCACTCTTTCAAACAGTTCGCGTACATCCAATAATTACTTACCGCCCTAGGGCTTTTCTAGCTACATTATTACCCTAGAGCGCTAATTGGTCACCTACAAGCCCCATTTGGGGGTAATAAGGACCTACTTACCGAATATGAGAGATGTAAAGGTACAATAATAGCTTAAAATCTAGATATATAAAACAAAGTCGGGTTAGTAACACCATTTATAACTCAGGAACGGCTGGACCGATTTTTATGATCTTTTATTTGTTAGATTTTTCTTCGCCCCGAATAGCAGAATCATTAATAAAACATTGGAAAAAAGAACAACAAAAGAAAAACAGTGGCACTCCGGGAGTGCCGTCAGAAGTGAAAACAAAACACAAACAGAATACTTTGCCATCACTCACTGACATATCGGATATACATTGAAAACCGAGTACATCCCGAGGACAGCCGAACACATCCGAAGCGGGTATTTTTTTAATCGTCTCATAAACAAAACACGCGCGGTGTCGCTTACGGTAACAGTGGCGCGAGTTCAATGGTTTTTTCCCATCTCAAAAAGTGCCCATCGCGCCTGAAGAAGTCTTTACTTCAAAACTCTGCGACGGGACGAAGTTCGGTGGGTCAGCTAGTTGTAAATATATAAAACTCAAAGGTGACTGACTGACTGACTGACATAGTGATCTATCAACGCACAGCCTAAACCACTGGAGGGATCGGGCTAAAATTTGGCATGCAGGTAGATGTTATGACGTAGGCATCCGCTAAGAAAAGATTTTGATAAATTCTACCCCCAAGGGGATAAAATAGGGGATGAAAGTTTGTCAATTTTAAACCGATTGGGCTGAGACTTCGCATGCATATAGCTACTATGACGCAGTCATCTCCTTTGAAGGTATTTTGATAAATTCAACCCCCATGGGGATAAAATAAGGGATGATGGAGGATGTAAATGTATTAGTTTTTTTTAAATAATACTTAACTCGAGCGAATCCGCGGGCAAAAGCTAGTTGTAAATAAAAGCGAAGTCCTAACGAGGGGGGCAAACCCATGAGTCAGGCAGGGCTTCCCTGGTGGTTGCCAACATGTTAAATGTCACTTTTGGTGATTGCCTGTCAGCTAATTAATTAAAGCACGTTTTGACGTTTTAGTTGACTGTGCATGCAATATTTAGTCAAATTTACACCCAGTAAACTAAAATGTAGTTTTGTTATTATGAATTTGTGATCACTGAAATAGACTAAATACTTCCTGGTTTTTATGTGGTCCTCGTAGTGTTCGGGTTTTTATTCTTACTCAATTTTTGAGTAACGGTTGTCGGGATGTGCTTTTGATAATCATAATTATGAATCCAGATAACGGACGTTCAGACATATTATTGTCTTAAATAAAAGGAAAAGAGAGGCTTTGACCAGCAGTGGGACAGACAAAAAAAAAGTATATCGAGCAAGACCCCTTCTCAAAACAATCATAGGTTTCAGTCATTGGGTTTTTCCAAAAGGGATTTCTCAGTAGCAGCAAGGAGTCTACAAGATCAAATTAAATTAACTAGCGAAACTTCGCAGACCTGATTGTATCTATTTAAGCATGATAATACAAAAAATAAATTAATTTTATGTTTTTATTATTTATTTATTTATTAAAACCTTATGCACAAGTAAAAGAAATACTGTACAAAGACGGACTTAATGCCTGAGGCATTTTCTACCAGTCAACCTTAGGGTGATGCAGAGACAAAACATGGCAGGTGCAACATACGGGATAAATAGCTGGAAATTACTACTTTTTTCTTGTGGGGTCATCGACCACAGTTAGTATTCACTTAAAATATCTTTTTTTTTGTGTAAACTTCACTGGCGTGATTGTTATCGATGTCTCAATACGATAAAACATATTTTCTCTACTCATACCTCAAGTATCAACACTACCAAAATCAAAACAATTTTTTTTTTTTCTCTTATGAATCATCAGAAGCTAGGTGCACGAAGAGAAACTCCACGGTTACTCTTTTTAAAAATAATTGGCAATTTCAGTGTTTTCAAATTACAGTAGGTATGGGAGGACAGCAGCGTAGGCCTCTTAACAAATGCCCTTGATAAAATAAAAAATGGTCTACAGATCAAAAGTCTACAAGGCCTACAAAGTCCTCACATTTACAAAATAAGAATCTATCAAAAGGATAAATAAAAAATAAAATTTAAAAATCTACTAAAACCAAGTGATATGACTGCCAGCGATCATTGACCCCTAAAAACATCAAAGATATTGTTTTTTTTTTGTGTTTAGATACTCATCACGTCTACAGAGTTTTGCTAGTTAATTTAATTTGACCCTGTATATTATACAGGGTTATTGGTAAAACATTAACAACCTCTTAGAAGGTCATTGTACTCATCATTATGAACAACTTTTACTATGGGACCAAACCTAAAATCACGAAAAAAAAATCAGCTGTTCCCCACATTTTGACGAGTTATACGAACATAAATGTAGCTGTTTTTTTTTTCTCGCGATTTCAGGTTTGGCCCCATAGTAAAAGTTGTTCATAATGATGAGTACAATGACCTCTTAAGAGGTTGTTAATGTTTTACCAATAACCCTTTATTTGTTATGTCCGGTTCATGACAACAGGCTCGTACCATTTTACATTACATGCATGGGACTCAAAAAAAACTAGATGTAATAAACGCCTGTATCGACTGTGCCTACCCCTTCGGGAAACTGAGGCGTGATCTCATGTAAGTGTGTTATATTTTATTTGAATTAATTATAGGCTCCTTCAAATAGGCGCGACACGCGATAAAATCGCGCGCAACACAAAGGCACCGCAAGTCGCGCAACGAGCGGTGCCTTTGTGTCGCACGCGATTATATCGCGTGTCGCGCTTGTTTGTAGGAGCCATAAGGCGAAAGCGCCAGGGTAGCCCGCGAAATTCAAATTTTCTTACGTTTTTGCAATTTGCTGGTCAGTATTACGTTGCACGCTTGCACGTTGATTAAAATACGATTCGCGGCCGTAACAAATATTTATTTACAGAATTATAATCATTAAAGTCATCAACACAACTCTCTAAGACCAAGTAATCCTATCGAATGACTATTTCATGAAATCTTGACTTTTAGAATTATACTAACTTAACAAGTTGTATTACTGATTCTAATGATTATAATTACTTACAGTCGCGAATCATAATTTTAATCAACGTACACCTAGACACCGAGCTGCAAATTACAAAAATCGTAAGAAAATTTGAATTCGAGGATCATTTTAGCCTTCCCCCTAAATGGTGGCTTTTATAACATTACAATTGTTTTAAAACGTTATTTTGATCAATTAAAATGCAGTTTAATTTTCATATTTGAACAATTTGGAGTTAAAATATAAATAGTGCTCCCAAATGATGAGTAGTTAAACAATGTCTAGAGATGATTTACTTTTATATAATACAAAAAGATGACGGCAATTTATTTAAACTTCAAGAGTTAGTTGAAATCCTTTAATTTATTAACAGTCTAATTTACTTTAAGCTAGAACACTGAACAAATTAAGTATAACATTATATGAATACTAGCTGCGTCCCGCGGTTTCACCCGCATAAGTTGCGATCCCTTGGGAATATCGGGATAAAAAGTAGCCTATATGTTATTCAGCTACCTCCATACCAAATTTTATAAAAAGTTATTTAAAAAAATCAAAAAACCCGACTGCGGTAAAAAACTTAAGTTAAAAGAAACTGAAAAGCTAAAAACAAGATCATTTTAAATTAAATAAAAGTTGGAAGCAGGCGGGACCCACACCATTTTTATTGTATTTTCATATTCAAATGGGTCCCGCCTGCTTCCAACTTTTATTTAATTTTAGCTTTTCAGTTTCTTATAACTTAAGTTTTTTACCGCAGTCGGGTTTTTTGATTTTTTTAAATAACTTTTTTTATTTCCAGCTTTTTAGTTGACAAATTTTAAAGATTTCGCAGACGATTTAGTTCTTGGTAGGTGTTTTTTTGCGGTTTGTAACTTCGAATTGCTTTTAAGTATATATGTTGTATATATTTTTGTAATCACCTTTTAAAACCCTTTATTTTGATACCCCACTCGATAGGTTTTGAAAAAAAAAAAATATTTAATATGGCGTCCAGTAGTCGCCATATTTAATTTTCACTAACGTCATGTCTTTAGTGACACTCGCCGGACTAAGAGGAATAAAAATCGGCCCAGGGCCTGCAGTCTCGACAAAGATAGCGATCGCTTTACGACAAAATTCGGTCGCAAAGCTATGCGGATTTAAGTTGGTAGCTAATACCGGCGGGTCGCGTCCGGCTCACGTCCACCTTAAATCCGCACCGTTATAGCTTTACGACCGAATTTTGTCGTAAAGCGATCGCTATCTTTGTCGAGACTGCAGGCCCTGGGCCGATTTTTATTCCTCTTAGTCCGGCGAGTGTCACTAAAGACATGACGTTAGTGAAAATTAAATATGGCGACTACTGGACGCCATATTAAATATTTTTTTTTTTCAAAATCTATCGAGTGGGGTATCAAAATAAAGGGTTTTAAAAGGTGATTACAAAAATATATACAACATATATACTTAAAAGCAATTCGAAGTTACAAACCGCAAAAAAACACCTACCAAGAACTAAATCGTCTGCGAAATCTTTAAAATTTGTCAACTAAAAAGCTGGAAATAAAAAAAGTTATTTAAAAAAATCAAAAAACCCGACTGCGGTAAAAAACTTAAGTTAAAAGAAACTGAAAAGCTAAAATTAAATAAAAGTTGGAAGCAGGCGGGACCCATTTGAATATGAAAATACAATAAAAATGGTGTGGGTCCCGCCTGCTTCCAACTTTTATTTAATTTAAAATGATCTTGTTTTTAGCTTTTCAGTTTCTTTTAACTTAAGTTTCGATCGCTATCTTTGTCGAGACTGCAGGCCCAGGCGTTTGGTCTGTATAGTGCTTCAAAGGAACATATAAACATACATACACATACATACATACATACATAGGCTGATGAACACATTACCACTCCTTTGCGTCGCGCAGTCGGGTAAAAATTGATCCAACCGTTTGAGCGTGAAGAAGTAACAAACATATAAACACACACACACACTCACAAACTTTCGCCTTTATAATATTAGGTCTTTACCTATGAAATTGCCGTTTTGTATGAAAAAATTTAAACAAATTTTTTTCAAGTATTTTTCATTTGTATTAATCAAAGTAATCACCCATGCAATCAATGCATCTTTGCCAACGCAGTGGCAGTTTATTGATGCCCTTCTTAAAGAAATCAGCTGGACGGGAGGCAACAAATTCTTCAAAGGCATTTTGTACTGCCTCTCGGGTCATCATTTCAGCCGGAAGACGTCCACTGCTGGACATAGGCCTCCCCCAAGCACCTCCACTTCGGCCGGTCCTGTGCTTCCCGCATCCAACGGGTTCCTGCGGCCTTCACAAGGTCATCGGTCCACCTTGTGGGAGGCCTTCCAACGCTACGTCTTCCGGTACGCGGTCGCCACTCCAGAACCTTTCGGCCCCATCGGCCATCTGTTCTGTGAGCAATGTGCCCTGCCCACTGCCACTTAAGTTTGGCAATTCTTCGGGCTATGTCGGTTACCTTGGTTCTCCTGCGGATCTCCTCATTCCTGATTCGATCACGCAGGGAAACTCCAAGCATAGCCCTCTCCATTGCCCTTTGGGTGACTTTTAGCCTTCTTATAAGGCCCATTGTGAGCGACCACGTTTCCGTTCCATAAGTCATCACTGGCAAGTGGCAACACACACTGGACAAAGACTTTCGTCTTGAGACACTGCGGTATGTGGGACGAGAAGATATTGCGTAGCTTCCCGAACGCTGCCCAGCCGAGTCGGATTCGTCGATTTACCTCTTTCTCGAAGTTAGACCTACCTAACTGGACGGTTTGTCCTAGGTAAACATACTCGTCCACGACTTCGAGTGTAGCGTCTCCGATTTTTATGAGAGTGGGTGTTACATGGGCATTTGACATGACCTTCGTTTTGTCCATGTTCATTTTAAGACCCACTCTTTCGGAGGCTCTACTGAGGTCATCGAGCATTGTACTTAGGTCCTCCATAGTCTCAGCCATGACTACGATGTCGTCGGCAAACCGAAGGTGAGTTATGTACTCGCCATTGATGTTGATGCCAGCCCCTTTCCAGTCCAGAACCTTGAAGACATCCTCCAGTGCAGCGGTGAACAGTTTCGGTGAGATAACGTCTCCCTGTCTCACACTTCGCTGCAGAATGATAGGTTTCGAGGCCTGATCCTGGAGTCTGACTGACATAGTGGCGTTTTCGTACAGACACTTCAGCACTTCGATGTACCGATAGTCGATCTGGCACCGTTGAAGAGACTGCAGCACAGCCCATGTCTCGATCGAATCAAAGGCTTTCTCGTAGTCCACAAACGCTAAGCAGAGAGGCAGGTTATACTCTTCGGTCTTCTGTATAACCTGTCGCAGCGTATGTATGTGGTCTACGGCCTCTCGGGTATTGAATTTTTTTCCCGCCAAGAAGTTATCCAAATTCTGGAAAAAGTAGTAGTCTGTAGGCGCAAGGTCTGGTGAGTAGGGCGGATGAAGGAGAGCTTCCGGGTTGGAAGCTCTCCGTCATCAGTTCTTGCAACTTGGAGACCGTCTGCTGTGCAGTATAAGCTCGCGCGTTGTCGTGCAGGAGCAGCGGAGACGAGCGATTGACCAATGCTGGTTGGAGATGTGCCAGCTTCTCCATCATTGTGTTCAGTTCTTCACAGTACACATCTGCAGTAATGCTCACCCCGTTTGGTAAGAAGCTGTGATGAATCACACCGGCGCTACGGGCTACGGGCTAGTGACGATCACTTTTCTAGGGGTAAGTTTTCGTTTAGGGCATTGTTTAGGGATCCCTTCTTTTCGCATAATGTTCTTTGTCCTAATATACTTCGGCATAACGATTTTGGCACAATTTGTTTTGGCATAATAATACTTCGGCATAATTTTTTTAGGCATACATTTTATGTTGGCATAATCGTCTTAAAGACTAATTTGTTTTGGCATAAATTTGATTCGCATAACGTTAGTATGCCTAATGACTATTAGCATAATAATATTTAGGCATACAATTAATTAAATTTAATATGCTGTGCAACAAAAGTTAGTGACAGAACCGAATTGCTGCAAAACCGACTCCACGCAGTCTTGTTTGTCCTACCCCTAGAGTGTAATTTAAAATCGCGTAGGCGCGTAGGGGCGAGGCGGGCCGCGGGCTGAGGAGCAGGCGGCTGCGAGCGATCCGCCGCGGCTGAGGCTGGCCGGCGAAGCCGGCCAACAAGCCGAAGCTGCGGTGGTGAGCGAAAGCCGTCTGCGACGATTAGCACGCGTGGGGCCGCCGGAGGCCCGCAGCGCCGGAGCCGTGACAGAAACCCTGCCTGCTGCATGTTGCATGCTCGCTTGAATGCTGCATGCTGCATGCTTGGTTGCATGCTGCATGCTTGCTTGCATGCTGCATGCTTGCTTGTTTGCTGCATGCTTGCTTGCATGCTGTATGCTTGCTTGCATGCTGTATGCTTGCTTGCTTCATGCTTCCTACAGCGAAAAAAAAACCCACAAAATTGTTCAATACGTTAAATTATATTAATATGTTATATATTACCTGATTCAGGAGATATGGCTTTTTTCCAATCGTCGAAATAAATTGGTATATCCTCTTCGGGCAAATTTATGCTTTAGGATATTATGTTTAAAAAAGTTATGCTTTAGAACTTTATGCTTAATGCTTTAGAATATTATGCTTAATCATTATTATGGTTAGAGAAATTATGCTTAAAAAAAGTATGCGTAAGCTGTTATGCGTAATTATATTATGCGAAAATATAATTGTGCCAAACAAAATTATGCTAAGTTATATTAGGTCTTAAAATTTTATGCAAATGGATAGGGAACCCATTGTTTAGGTGCTGAACCTGGATCCAACCAACTTGCTGAGCGCTTGCGGTTATCAAACAGAATCCATTTTTCATCGCAGGTAACAATGCGGTTCAAAATTCCTTCATTTGTGTGTCTGTTGAGCAGTGCAAGGCACGTCTCAACGCGTACTTCGCGCTGGCGATCATTGAGTTCGTGGGGCACCCATTTGTCAAGCTTTTTTACCTTGCCAATTTGACGCAAATGGACCAGTATTGTTTTGACGCTAACATCGAAAGCTGCTGCTAATTCAGCCGTAGATTGTGTATTATCAGCTTCCACAATCGCCTTTACGGTACTCATATTCCATAATTACTCGAATTTTTAACGTATCCATGATGACGAAAAATATTGAAATGCGATGAAAATGTAACACTAATCAATAAACAAATGGAAAAAAAATCCATGTTTTTAAAATAAAATTAATTTGAAATTAGAATTCTTAGCCAAACAAAAATTATTTTGATTTGAAATGGCCAGTACTGCAGAACGGCAATTTGATAAAGACCTATTATTAGTGTGATTTTCTATGAGATGAAAAAGAAGTATGAATTATGGCCAAGTGCGAGTCGGACGTGCATACGAAGGGTTCCGTACCACAAGGCAAAAACGCTGAAAAAAAACACGTTTATTATTTATAAAATTTAAATTATTAAAATTTTAATTTTAAATATTTAAGGGGGGCTTAAATATTTATTTTATTCTGTTTTTAGTATTTGTTGTTAAAGCGGAAACAGAAATACATAATTTGTGAAAATTTCAACTGTCTAGCTATCGCGGTTCTTGAGATACAGCCTGGTGACAGACAGACGGACGGACGGACAGACAGCGAAGACTTAGTAATAGGGTCCCGTTTTTACCCTTTGGGTACGGAACCCTAAAAACTAGGCTCAAATGGTATTGGACGGGTCACACAGCCGCATGCAGGATAACCGCCGTGGAAAAGTCTCTACACAATGGTTGCCTGAAGATGAACTGGCCGCCGAGGCCGACCCAGAAGGAGGCGGCGAGATGACCTGGATGCGTAGGTATTGCAAGAGCTGGTACGAAGTGGCGCGGGAAAAGAGTCCCTGGGAGGACTTGGGGGAGACTTTTGCCCAGCAGTGGGACAGTAGGTACCTAAAGGCTATAAAAAAAATGTAGTAAATAGACTGATTTTTGAAGTGAAAACTTTAGGCGCGTCCGGCATTTTTTGAGATGGCAAAAAAACATTAAACTCGCGCCACTGTTACCATAAGCGACACCGCGCGTGTTTTGTTTACAAGACAATTAAAAAAATACCCGCTTCGGATGTGTTCGGCTGTCCTCGGGATCTACTCGGTTTCAATGTGTATCCGATATGTCAGTGAGTGATGGCAAAGTATTCTGTTTGTGTTTTGTTTTCACTTCTGTCGGGGCCGTGTGTGTTTTTTTTTTTTTTTTTTTATTGCTAAATGGGCCTGCTCTCGACCTCAATTACGCCTGATGGAAAGCGATGGCTGGAGGTCTATGATGGAACGAGCGTGCCCAGAGAAAGCCTGTTCACTCTCGCTTTGAAAGAGACGGATTAAATGTGGTACTGATGTTCATAAAACTGTTAAAGTAACACAAACTATTATAACAAGAATGACATCGAATTATTTGTTTTTATGTCAATTAAGACGTCATGTAAAAGTTACAGTATTAATAACCAACAACATAATCCAGAGTGCCTATTAGCGTTATGTTCGTACAGAAACAAAGAACAACAGTACAATCAGCTGATTACAATTCCGCGCGAGTAGCGACCGTTAATTGGGGGAAGTGGATCACTGCCACTACGGAGTTGTATATATACACTACGGAGTTGCATATATACACTACGGAGTTGTATATATACACTACGAAGTTGTATAATAGTTTGTACGACCATATGTATAGAGGTTTCTGTTTCACTACATAGTCGTAGAAAGTATTTCATCGTGCAGTATATAAACCTTTTGTGGTAGACTAATTTGATTCTAGGTGCATCGTCTTCACTTAAAATTATATTATGTATACTCGACAAACCTTGCAAAACCTTGTAAAACATTTTAAAAGAGTAACCGTGGAGTTTCTTTCCCATTCTTCTCCATTCGAAAACTACCTTTTGGAATGGGCGACTAGAATCAATTCTATTTTGTTGTAATTTTTGACGTTCAAAAGTGCCTACTTGAAATAAATGATTTGACTCTATGATCTACGTCGTTTCAGCCGATAGACGTCCACTGCTGGACATAGGCCTCCCCCAATTTTGGGGGGGGTTTGCCATAATCGCCACGCTTGGCAGGCGGGTTGACGATCGCAGTATGGTATGATGGTGGAATAAATAGAGAACGCTGCTGCCCATTCTCCGGTAAGACCCTTAGTCGCCTTTTACGACACCCACGGGAAGTAAGGGGTGGTGCAATTCTTTAAGTCCGGCACCACACAGACAATGATCTACGTAGTACTACGTATCTCATCATACATTTGTCATTTGTTTTTAACATTACATACCATCACGTCAATATTCCGTGATCACATTTTGCGAGTTTTGTTTAATTCCTATGTAATAAATATTGCTAACAACCGGGCACAGATCCTGACACCGAGCTGCTGCTGCTGCTACTGCTGCTACTGATTAATTCCATATCGTCACCCTAATACGCAAAACTTGTATCTCCATTTTGACCAACTTTAGAGGCGCAATAAAACTGATTTAAAAAATAATCTTAGTAATTTAATACATTTCCATAGTAAAAGACGTTACCACCACAACAGCCGACCCCAACATAATTGGGAAAAGGCTAGGCAGATGATGATGAGTAAAAAACTTTACCAAAGGAGCTAAAAGGTTTGCTTTTAAAAAAAAAATTGATGGTGCATTTACGAGGTGTGCTTGACATCCATTTTGAGTGTTACCAAAGCACAATAAAAAACTTTTTTACAAAAAAAAAAACAACCGACTTCCAAAAAACACTATAAAATGAAAAATAACTTTTAATTTCGGAAGTTGTTGTCTTTGGATTTGTATTTTAGTTTTTTGCCACCGACTTCCGAAATTAAAAGTTATTTTTCATTTTATAGTGTTTTTTTGGAAGTCGGTTGTTTTTTTTTTGTAAAAAAGTTATTTATTTTTCACTTTTTAGTGGGTCAGTTTGTAATTTATCTAAGTTACAATAGCCTAATGTCAACTGTTCATCACCTTTTACGAAATATTGCTTTTCCCGATGCAGGGACGATAATTGTTGAGGAGTTCTCCTAGTAAGAACCAGGACAACTGGAGCTGATGAGAAGTCACCATCAGCTCCACATCACCATACGCATTGTAACGAGCATAAATTGCTTAGTAACCATATTAAAGTAAACGAATCGCAACCCGCGGAATATTTGTCATTGAGTAGTTCCGATGGTCATCTGTGGTTTTCATCCTCACCTCCACTTTACCAAATGATGATTTCCGAGAGCAAATGCTCAAGCTACTGTAAAAATGTTTCCTTTGCCATTACAGTTCTCATCAATATAAATGAATTAATTCCAAACACAAGGTAGCTAATGTAAACTGTTGAGGAGTTCCCTTAACTGTCTTTCATATTCATCATCAGACCCCTAATGACAGTCACAACCCATCTAGGTGAAAAGTTCACATCAATACAAATTAATCAAGCCCAAACACAAGGTAACTGCTGTAAATCGTTGAGGAGTCCCCTCGACTATCTTTCGGCTCCATCATCAGATCAACTCCAGGCCTTCATTAAATTGTAGTGCTTTAAAATACTTAATGAAAAAATTAACAAACGCACTAGTCGCTCCTACGATTTTCGAATGTTCTCCTCGATTTCACTGGGATGACATCATCAGATCCTGGTTTCCTTATATATATCTCCTTTCCAACAAAAAAAGAATAATCAAAATCGGTTCATAAACGACGAAGTTATCCGCGAACAAACATAAAAAAAATATATATATATACGGTCGAATTGAGAAACCTCCTCCTTTTTTAAATTCGGTTAAAAAGTAACGATGTTTACAATGAAAATATCCAAATTTTTACGCAGCTATTTGCCATCAAAATGCCAACAGTTTCGACCTTTGTTGGAGTTACGAGGTTTAAACCCAATACACTTTAAACTCAAACTCAAACTATTTATTTCAATTAAACCATTTACAGGCACTTTTGAATTGTTAAGAAGTCGGTCAGTCAGAAAATATGAATCTAGTTGCCCATTCCAAAGCGTAGGTACCTATGGAGGAGAACGGGCAAGAAACTCCATGGACACTCACACACTTTAACTAAACTTTGCCCGACCCGGGAATCGAACCAAGAACCTCATGCTCAGCAGTAGCGTGTTTCATTTATTTAATTCATTTTATCCGAGGAATAGCTTTGAATTTTTGACAGTTCTTTCATACAAAATCTGTCAGACGTCAATTTAATTCTACGAATAAAAATGTGTGTCTACTAATACTCGTCAACAAACTATTTACTAAGGAAATAATAATGGATGTAGAATTTTAGTTTTAATTTTTATTATTTTGTCTCCTCGACGTTTTCTCATACCTAACACATTTGACATTGGCAGAATTGTCGACATCGGCACCATTGCCTTAGAGAAAAATAGAATAGAATATCTGTCGATTAGAAAATCGGTCCTAAATAGATTAAAAGTTATCCTTATTATACGAGTACATAGAGAGCTAAGTTCACGCAGCGTCTCATTCGTAATCATGTTTTGACATTGAGCGTCGCTGAGATGAGGTTGCGACTAGATATTTAACGTTTTAAATTAAGGGATTTGGCTTTCAGATACTGACCTGTATTATTATTATTATTATCCATTTATTTCAGGCATCAAAGCAAAAAAAAAAAAAAATCATACATTACAATATTAATAACTTAATAAATAATAGAAATACCTGAAATACCTCTCCACTCCTCATAAGCACCTCAGGACATGTTGCCCCCATGTTGCTACGTCACTATGTGCTAGCGACCGTTTCCGGGGGCCCATTATTGAGTGTGCAAGTCACCCCCTGCCATTTTATCCATTTTTTCCTCTGGCACCCAAGGCATAGACAAGTAATGAGGTTACGTCTGGCGCAGATTAAAAAAATTATTTATTTTATTATTTGCTAATATTTTACATAATTATTTATTTCTGTTTCTGTAACTGCCCGTGACATCACAGCGGGCCCTATCAGAATACCAGCGCTGTGACATTTATTTTTAAATGTCGCAGCATCATGCTGAGATAGGAGCCTTTTGGCCTCGTATAGGACTTTCTGTTTTATTTTCCTTTTGTTACTTTTTCTTTTTTTTTTATATAACTTGGATTTTTATTTGACTGTGTTTAGTTTAGTTTGTGATCTTCCTGTACGAGTCGCAATAAATACTTTTTCTTTCTTTCTTCTTTCTTTATCCGTGTATATATAAAACATTGATCAGGCAGGGGTCATAGTTATTCCATAGTTCTTGGTAACCAGTCCACTTTAGCCACCCAAACCCATAGTCCAACTTTTTATTTTTCCATATCCTGCAATAGTCATACACCAACCGGGGGTTGTCCTTGGGTGCACTTGCATATCGCATACAGGGATAATCGTCGGTTGGTGCCGCATTTCATTAAAATTTCCTAAGGGGCCTCTGCGAGTTGGCTTCGGCCTCTCGTACGCCTTCCAAAGGACCGGGACCCCATGGTTCCGAGATATATAAATAATAATACTATAAATAGATACACACATTATAATTACACTAACAAACTAAAGCACACCAAGTGTCTGCGTCGTGTTTCGCTGACTGGTGTCATGTAGTCGGCCACGACACCGGCAAGTAGGTACGCTGTACGAGAGGTCAGTTCCTTCAGATCTTTTAATTATGACAGTTTCTATGAGTAGTGATACAATAGTTTAATGCAGGTAGAGTTTACTTCAATTGCTTAACACGTTGTGACAACAATTCCTAGTAAATTGAAACTGCACTAAACTTTTATTGTTTTAATTAACACGAACTTGTAGCACTTTAGTAGACTAATTCTTCCGCAAATAAAGCTTTCGAAGTCATGTGACGTCTACCAACCCGCACTGGGCCCGCGTTGTGGATTACCTCTCACAGAGTGGAGGCCTGTGTCCCAGCAGTGGGAACATAATGCTAGACAAATAGACCTTGCTTTATGTCGTGCAAGTGACATTCACCCTTAGGGCGGTAAATCGAATCAAAGGCTTTCTCGTAGTCCACAAACGCTAAGCAGAGAGGCAGGTTATATTCCTCGGTCTTCTGTATAACCTGTCGCAGCGTACGTATGTGGTCTACGGTGCTAAAGCCTTTACGGAATCCGGCTTGTTCGGGAGGCTGGAAGTCGTCAAACCTGCGCGCGAGACGGTTCGTGATGACTCTCGAAAACAGCTTGTAGACATGGCTCAGGAGTGAGATGGGCCTATAATCCTTAAGAAGGGTATTATCGCCCTTCTTAAAAAAAAGTATCAACACACCTCTGTTCCATGCCTGTGGTGTTTTGCCCTCGAGTATGACGGAACCAAACAGCTTCTGAAGGGGCTTCAGAACGGGTTTTCCGCCGGCCTTCAGCAACTCGGCCGTAATTCCGTGATCACCTCATTGCCTTGTTGATTTGAGCTGCTTCAGAGCCATCCTAATCTCGTACAGGCTGATGCCCGGGATATCTTCGGTATAGTGCCGGGTCAATCTAGCTCTTGGATCGTTTGCAAAATTCATAAATTCTGTGGAATTGTGGCTAAATTGATTAAATTACACTGTGAGGGAGAAAAGTAGTCTGTCTCCCTTGAGACGTGTTAAAGGCACGCGGTATAACTGTGGAATCGTGGCTAAATGGCGTGTATAACTGTGGAATTGTGGCTAAATTGACTAAATTACACTGTGAGGGAGAAAAGTAAAGTTTGTCTCCCTTGAGACGTGCTAAAGGCACGCGGTAGCTGCGGTTTGTCTCGACGGGGGTCGAACCAGACTGGCGAGTAGTTCAATGTATTAAAAACAAGTTACAGAGCAACGAGCAGCGATTAACTATTAATTTATTTATCTCTTTTACACGGATCTACAATCTTTTATACGTTGCTTGAGCGAGAAAATCGTTGATAGATAGTCGCTTCCTCATCGACGCTGCGGTGGGACAGGCGCCTTATGCTGATTCCGGCTACCAGGGTGGCATTCATAGGTAGCAGTACTTTCCATAAACAAAAGGTATCATGGTCTGGCAGTATGAGTAGTTTATGCGGCCTACCCAAATGTCTTTGGTATTGTTCATCGAATCGTTGAGCTCCTTAAGTTCTGAGTTGAGCTGCACGGTTACTGACGAATGCGTGCACTGACTGGACAGGTCCACCCAATCTGTGTGGTTCTTCCCTCAAAAGACCATTTAAGACACCAACTTACATGGTCTTCACATGATCTGACCAAGATTTTGTCTGGACTTTAAAAGAGACTGTCACCTCTGAGTTTGTTTCGGCCTTTCTTCTCAGAGTAGTCAGATAGGAAACGCCGACCTCATCTAGTTTAAAAAATATGATTGACGTATAAAAGTGTTTGTACAAACCTACTTACAGAAAATAAATCATTTAAGAAAATTACACACGAAAAAATACTAATTTAATCTGTACGTTATCTTAAAGTTAAATAACACCGTGCCCTTCCAAAATTCTAAACAGATTTTTAAAATTTAAATTCTCACTAGACAAGTGTACTCTCCCAGTGTTGTCCCCAAAGAAAAAAAAGTCAGTACTTCCGAAAAATATGGTAGTTTATACACCTCTACAAAACTCGCGAAATCGGCGTGATGTTATGTTAAATTCTCACTACACCTTTCAATGTACAGTTTATCTTTTAAAGAAGGAGCATGGTGTAGTGTATCTTCATCATAATGTGTCTTTAAAAACACATATTTATATCGAAAACGAAACCCAATCCCCTGTTAACAACGACCTCGGAACATATCTTGCGCAGATTACAAAGTTTTATCAATTTCGCGTAAAGTTAAGTAAATCCAGTTAGCCGCTACTTTAGAATTAATATGAGTTGTTCATGAAAGGCGTTAGTTTATTATCCATATACTAGGAGCACAGGAACCATTGTGTATTATCTTTTTACCCGACTGCGCGAAGCAAAGGAGTGGTAATGTGTTCATGAGCCTATGTATGTATGTATGTTTATATGTTCCTTTGAAGCACTATACAGACCAAACGCCTGGGCCGATTTTTATGATTCACACGTTAATCGATTCCTCTTAGTCCGGCGAGTGTCACTAAAGACATGACGTTAGTGAAAATTCAATATGGCGACTACTGGACGCCATATTAAATTTTTTTTTTTCAAAACCTATCGAGTGGGATATCAAAATAAAGGGTTTTAAAAGGCGATTACAAAAATATATACAACATATATACTTAAAAGCAATTCGAAGTGACAAATCGCAAAAAAACACCTACCAAGAACTAAATTGTCTGCGAAATCTTTCAAGTAAACTAAAAAGCTGGAAATAAAAAAGTTATTTAAAAAAAACAAAAAACCCGACTGCGGTAAAAAACTTAAGTTAAAAGAAACTGAAAAGCTAAAAACAAGCCCATTTTAAATTAAATAAAAATTGGAAGCAGGCGGGACCCACACCATTTTTATTGTATTTTCAAATTCAAATGGGTCCCGCCTGCTTCCAACCTTTATTTAATTTAAAATGGGCTTGTTTTTAGCTTTTCAGTTTCATTTAACTTAAGTTTTTTACCGCAGTTGGGATTTTTGTTTTTTTTTAATAATATTTACTTATTGATACATGTTTAACAATATCGTACATAACTTTTTGGTAGCATAGGCATAATTAGTTAATGTATCCACTGCTGGGATACAGGCTACCTCTGTGTGAGGGGGAGTGGGCCACCATCACGAGGACCCTCTACCACCTCTGTGTGAGGTAGGTAGAGAGCCCAGTGCGGATGGATGGATGTCACACGTCTTCAAAGTTCTGGTTCGAAGACTTTCTGGTTTCCTTACGATCTCGCACGGTGAAGGAAAACATCGCGATGTTTGAGAACAGTGATGATGAAATTATTTACACAAAATAAAACGCCTGTCAGGGTTCGAACCCACGACCTAATTAATAGTCGTAAATCGCGGCCGTTACCACTGCGCCACCACTGCTCTCTTTGCTTTACTTCTTTTTAAGGTTCCGTAACCAAAGGGTAAAAACGGGACCCTATTACTAAGACGTTGGAAGGCCTCCCACAAGGTGGACCGATGACCTTGTGAAGGCCGCAGGAACCCGTTGGATGCGGGAAGCACAGGACCGGTCGAAGTGGAGGTGCTTGGGGGAGGCCTATGTCCAGCAGTGGACGTCTTTCGGCTGAAATTATTACTAAGACTCCACTGTCTGTCTGTCTGTCTGTCACCAGGCTGTATCTCATGAACCGTAACAGATAGACAGTTGAAATTTTCACAGATGATGTATATCTGTTGCCGCTATAACAAAAAATAATAAAAATAAAATTAAGTTAAAATTTAAAGGGGTATAAAAGAAACGCTTTTTTCGGCGTTTTTTGCCTTGTGGTACGGAACCCTTCGTGTCCGACTCTTACTTGGCCGGTTTTTTTTTTCTACAACACACTGGAATATCTAAAAAATAGACTAGACTTGAGAGGATAATTAGTGATGTTCTTTAGAAACACTGTGGTAGTAGTTTCTGCCCACCCCATGGGAAGCCATAAGCCATGGGTTTGTCTGTGTGATGCCGGACTTAAAGAATACCACCACCCCTTACTTCCCGTGGGTGTCGTAAAAGGCGACTAAGGATCGTACCGGAGAATGGGCAGCAGCATTCTCTATGTAGGTATTCCACCATCATACCATACTGCGATCGCCAACCCGACTGCCAAGCGTGGCGATTATGGCAAACCCTCCCAAAATTGGGGGAGGCCTATGTCCAGCAGTGGATGTCTATCGGCTGAAACGACGACGATGACGACGACGACCATGGGAAGCAGGCGTGAGTTTCTGTGTGTATGATTTTTTTAGATTGAGGTACTAAAAGTAGAAGCGACTGCCTATCTGACCTCCACAACCCAGTTACTGGGTAATATGATACCCCTTGGTAAGACTGGTTCACTGGTTGTCAAACTTTCGGGCTTCTGACGACCCGTAACGACTGTCAAAGATCCACGAATGACCGCCGGGACCAACTGCAACTGCTCGGTATTTAAAGATGGTCAACCATCCACAGACCAACCGCGGCAAGCGTAGATTAACCTGATCGCTGAAACATATAATTGTTTATTTCTTACCAAAAACATAAATTTGATTTTTCATATCCCTAGAAGCCCAGCATGGTTTCCCATACAAACATCCCCTATCACCACCCCCTTTAGTACTATTTTTGACACAAAAAGTAGCATATACCCTTCCTCAGGATAACATATTTATATCTCCTTGTCAAATTTTATCGAAATCCGTTCAGTGGTTTAGGCGTGAAAATGTAACAGACACAAATAGAGCGAGTATACACAGTACAGTATGCTGTATGAATAATGGTGTTAATTTTCACCCTGAATTAATATTGGTTATGAATTCTCTCACACGACACTATCACATTATAATATTAATAATCTTCCACACTCAACAAGATCATGTTTTTTCACATACTCCCACACAACTCCATAAAAAAACAAAAAAACAACACCTCAATCTCAATGTCTATACTAAAAATATTGTAACAAAAAGCGATCCGTTTAAAACCGCATCCATTGGGTCATGGGAACAGGAAGCGAGGGTATGTCTGTAACGTGAGCGGGCGGAAGCGCGCCGGATGCAGCACCGCAGCCTCCCGTCACCGGCTGACGAACTGACCATGTGGTACACAGGTACCTACTGGTATGGCGTAACTTGTGCTACTTTACATTTACAGGTAGTCGGAGGAAGGAAGGTATACTGGGTTTTTGTTAATAGATACGCTAAGAGGTTTATTTATAACCGTTGCTTAAAGTTTAACAAACATTTTTGACGTTTAAAACGTTTATGAATAAAGAGGTAAGTGTGTAAGTTGTTAATACACTAAGGGGTTTATTTATAAACGATGATAGTTCGATATCTGAACAAGATAAAACGAAAAAACAAAGATTTGATGTTTTTTTTTGGGTCCGCACCGCAGGTATTGCAGTTTGAGTATTGAAAATCAGTTTTTTTGTGTAAACTAAACTGTACCTAATGGGGTAATGTCTAAACTTGATTAAACAAAAAATAACTGATTTTCTATAATTATACTTGGATTAAACACACTAGCACTGACACTGGCTGCGGTCGTAACCAAAAAAAAAAATTGAGGATTGTTAGTTTTGGGCCAACAAAAAATCCTAATTTTTTTTTTACAGGTTCAAATTAAATTTGCTAGCGAAACTCTGCAGACATGATGGGTCGAAAGGTCTAAAAAGGTAGTTAAGAACATTTTCGAAAAATAGTGTTACAGCCAAATTAGACCGATTTTAAATTTTCTATAGAAACAGAGATTTCCAGTTATCTTTTTTCAAATAAGACATTTCGAAACCTTTGTATCCTGCTTATGCGTATAAAGTTTTATTAAAATCGGTTCATTCATTTCTAAAAACAAGGGCTTGAAATTTTGTATGAAATGCCGTACGTCGTAAACGCTCTTAATTTGTGTGTAACTTCAAGCGCTATCCTCAATCATAAACCGGATCATACCCCAATTAGCACACGGCCCATGTTAAACACTACACACTACCCACCTGAAAGTAACGGTTTTGAAAGATTGTGAGCAGGGGGGCCCTAAAAAGGCCACTTCGGCAGAATCATAAAAGGATAACATAATGGAGAGTTATCTGTTAAGTTAATCTTATCAAATCCCATTGGTGAAGCATTTTTCAGTTATTTTTTTTTGTCTGTGCTATTAATATAATTTTTTTTTTGCTTTGCTATTAATATAATATTACCTTACCAATCAATCCAATCCAAATCCAATCCCAATCTCTTTGATTATACCTACGTAGTACAGCGAAAAAAAGAAAAACACGGACTGTCATCGCCATATTATGATTCATAACGTTATCCTTTTATGATTCTCCAAAGGCCTTTTTAGGCCCCCTGATCAACAAAACGTTCAGTCTCTACCGATGAGGCAGACAAAGCCCGAATACTCACATATGGAACACAGGCTTCTATGTAGGAGGGAGTGGGCCGTAATCCACCAAGCGTGCCCACTGCCCAGTGCCGGTTGGCAGATGTCGCATGTCTTGGAATGTTTGGTTCTAGCACAAGCCGGTTCCCTCACGATGTTTTCCTTCACCGTTTTGAGGGCAGTGGTGATGAAATAATTTACACAAAGTAAAGCGCCTCTCTGGGTTCGAACCTACGACCTATAACTCGGCAAGTCGCGGCCGTTACCACTGGGCCACCATAGCAGTCGTCAACATGTCATCGCCATATTTTTCATCATTCATTAGGTATACTCGTACAAACGGCGCCCGTTTGCAAACACTCGCTATACTTAATATTATAAAACTGAAGAGTTTGTTTATATAAACGCGCTAATCTCAGGAACTACTGGTCCGAATTGAAAAATTTTGTGTGTGATAGTCCATTTATTGAGGAAGGCTATGGGCTATATAACATCATGTTACAACTAATAGGAGCGGAACATCAATGAAAAATGTGTTAAAGTTACGCAACGTATGACGGAATTGTTCCCCTTTAAATAATGCATTATTTGCGAAGGGGTTTTTATAAACATGATATTAATCCTTATCCAAATAAATAAATACGTTATTCATCACAAGTATTTAATTTAAATCAAAGAAGGACGCCGGTCATAAGGGTATAAGTAATAATCTTAAAGTAATGGAATTTATATTATTTTAGATTTTGTCCTTAAATTAACGCGGATGAAACCGAAGGACACAGCTAGTCAAAGATACTACCAGCCAGTTTTGTGAAAATCTCATTGTTAAAGTATCCTATTCCAATTAATTTTAATTGATCTAATTTTATCCATATTGCCTCATTTATTTGAAATCTTGGTACTAATATTTGTATGTCAGTAATAGGCGTATATAAAGGAGGGGGCGCGCCCAAAAAGGTTAGCCCACCCCAGTATGTTTGGGGACCTTTTCGAAATTCTAAGATGGGTACTTACAAAAGCAATCAAATAAATAATCTACCACCACTCAAACTTATTATTACTTCCCTAAATAATACATTCCAATTAGTTACTTTGAAATACCTAACAAAAATAATTCAATCTACTAATACGCAACGTAATAAGCTAGAGTAGGTACAGTTAAATTTCGCGCCACAATGCAAACTGACAAGCGGGAGCACTCCGGAAACCGCGCCGCGCGCCGTTCCGCGCGCCGCCGCTTCGATCTATGCATTTTTAATTTAGATTTCGAAAGTGGAAAGCATTTTGTGGGTAATTATAAGGGTATTCTCCAAAGTGACGAAACTCTTTTAGGAGCAGAATGTTTAATAATGAAAAACGTGCTAAAAGAAAAGGATCGGTCGTGGGATCGCCCGCACTTGGGGATGGGGCTCGCAAGCATGGCGGGCTGATACATGTCGTCGGTGCGGTGAATGTACAGAGGCCAGCACATCAAGCAACCCGAAACTGTCAAATTTACCCAATCAACATAGAACCTTATGGTTTAGCGATAAAGTTGAAAATCTATTAAAGAAATTTGACAGCTTGTAGTAGCTTGACGTGCTGGCGTCTGTACAAGTATCTCCCGGGCCCCCGACTTATGGTAGTAGAAGGAACAGTGGGGTTTTAGTCGGTTAGAGTCCGACATAACCCTCCGTTCTTCCCACACGGAGGGTATCCATGAGGATTTCCCAACAAAAAAAAAAAAGGTTAGGGGCCAGGCCCCCTCTGGAAAAAAGCCCTAGATACGCCAATGATCCAGTCCTTTTCGTAATGTATGAACATCCTATGTACCGTGTTTCTGACAAATAAATTACTTTGACTATTGGATTTAGTCTGTGTGGTGCCGGACTTAAAGAATTGCACCACCCCTTACTTCCCGTGGGTGTCGTAAAAGACGACTAAGGGTCTTACCGGAGAATGGGCAGCAGCGTTTTCTATTTATTCCACCATCATACCATACTGCGATCGCCAACCCGCCTGCCAAGCGTGGCGATTATGGCAAACCCTCCCCAAAATTGGGGGAGGCCTATGTCCAGCAGTGGACGTCTATCGGCTGAAACGACGACGATTGGATTTTATTATTTGTACTGGCTATGAAAAAGTAGTTCGATATCTAGATAATAGGCATGACGAATGATTTTCAAATCCTCTTCCGTAATGTACGTACACATTTACTATTTACGAAAACACCTATATTTCGGTAATAAACTAAAGTTCAACGAAGTTTGAAGCCATTTTTCTAATATTTTTTCAATAGAGCGCGAAAACAGCTCACAGTGTCATGGCGTCGGATCTGATGTCACGCCTAGGTAAAAATCAAATGTTGTCAGCATACTATCTATAGTGTACTCTGTGAACCACAGTGATGTTTACATACCCGTGACGTCATGCGCTGTGATTGGTGTTTCAGTCAAAATGGCCGACTGCAGTATTTTAATCTTTTATTTTTGGGAAAATCCGATTAATCTCAAGTTTTTAAATTAAACTAAATCACTGTTTTAAATCCTTTTAATATGTATTTTCCCCTAACATCATTAAGTTTTTGATTATTTGATACTGTCGTCACGCCTATTCTAATAATAGCTGAAGGGTTTGTTAGTTTGAACGCGCAAAACTCTGTAAAGTTACCGGCACGTAACTTGGCAAGAGATTTTCGTAGTGGGGGAAGTTCGCGCATATAAAAATGTATGAAATTGTGCGTGCGCAAACTTCCCCCACTACAAAAACTCTTGCCAAGTTACGTGCCGGCAATTGTAACTACCATTCAACATAATCAGCCTGCTCTCTGATTGAGTGCCCACCACGCGGGTCCAGTGCGGGTGGATATCACATAGGTTGGTAGATGTCACATGTCTTCGAGTTTTTGGTTCTAGGACCTGCCGGTTTCCTCACGATGTTTTCCTTCACCGTTTTGAGAGCAGTGGGTGATGAAATAAGTTACACAAAGTGAAGCGTCTGTCAGGGTTCGAACCTACGACCTACAACTCGTAAGTCGGGGGCGATACCACTGGGCCACTGCTCCTAATTACCAGTCGGACTTGAATAATTCTTTTTGTACTTAGATTATGCTATTATAACATTACGCTAGGAGCCGAACAAAAAGGGTTCGATTCCTGCACGGAACAAATATTTGTATGACCTACAAGTAGTTGTTCCGGGTCTGGCTGTTTGTGTATGTGAGTTTAAATGTTTGTAAACGCACCCACAATACAGGAGAAATTCCTAGTGTGGGGCAACGTTTTTAAAAAAAAAAAAAAAAAAAGTCACGAATAACGCTAAGCGAAATCGAAGTATTAGCGCGGACGATGCGATGCGACGGGGTGGGTCGGGGGAATAAGAAATTTCACGCGGACGAAGTCGCGGGCAGAAGCTAGTTCAATATAATTATGACGTTTGTGACTGACGCGGCTTTGCTGTAATAATAAGTCCATGTCCATTCAACAGAATAAATAAACTAATTCTTCCAACCAAAGTACACACATCAAAAGTGTCTAGGGATCAAGCATTTTTATGCGGATTTCTTGAGATTGAGATGTGGCTTTGTAATAAATTTATGATTTTATAAATTTATATGGATCCTTTTTGGTGCATTTCATAATTTGAATCAGGAACTGTGAATCAAATTCGAGTAAAAGATGAAAATCAGCTGTCAATATTTTCCCTATAAAAACATACAACGCATTGAAGACATTATTAGTGCTACTGTTTCCCTACTACTGATTAAAACCAACGTTATTATGGAGCGGCGACGTCATTTAAGCAGGGAAGAAATGCTCAGAGCCGTGGGAATGATAGAAGCTGGTTCCCGGCAACGTACTGTGGCTTTAGCTCTGAATACAAGTCAGAGTGTTATCAGTCGACTTTGGACACGTTACCGAAGCACTGGTACCGTGGCTGAGCGCCATGGAGGACGGTATCGCTGCACCACACGGAGACAAGACCGATACATTCAAATCTTAACTCGAAGAGCTCCACCAATAACCGCCATGATGTTAGCCGTGAGGCTTCATCACTCTTCAGGGAACTTAATTAGCGACCAAACAGTCAGAAACCGCTTGCATGAAGTGAACCTTCATTCCCGAAGACCGCTACGGGTACCACCTATAGCAATGCACAATCGTAGGATTCGATATCAATGGGCTCTTGAACACAGAAATTGGGCAGAAGAACAATGGCGTTTCGTGTGCTTTTCTGATGAGTCTCGTTTTGGTATGAGACCGGATACAAGACGTATACGACACTGGAGAACCCCTGGACGCCAACAGCGATTAAAATCCTGCCAGGAAGTCCATCCTTATAGTGGTGGAACCATCATGGTATGGGCGGGTATTTGGATCGGCGGAAGAACTGAGTTGATTTGGATCAGAGGCAACCTCAACGCTCAAATTTATGCTGAGACGATTGTATCAGACGTCATCGTTCCTCTACAAGTGCAAATCGGTCCCTTATTTCAGTTAATGCATGATAATGCACGACCGCACACCGCAAGAGTTGTAAGACAGACTCTCGCCGCAGCTAACATCAATGTCCTGCCCTGGCCTGCTCAGTCGCCAGACTTGAACCCGATTGAGCATGCATGGGATATGCTACAGAGAAGAGCTCTGCCGAATATGGAGGGTATCCAGTCGCAAGAAGACCTTTTTTTGTTGTTGCAACGAACATGGGCGGCCATTCCACAGCGTGATTTGGATGAACTCATTTTGAGTATGCCAAACCGATGTTCTTGTGTTGTTAGTGTTCGCGGTAGAAACACGGATTATTAATTGTTTAAGTTACCCAATAAAATTTTAAAGAAAACTGTTATTTCAGTCTTTTTTTCGAACTTTTGTGTTAGTGGTTCAAATGTCAAAAATCCCTTTATTAGGAAAATGGCAAATTTCTTTATTAATGCAAAGGTGACTTGGTTTATCGTTACTGTGACAAACGAAAACACTTTATTTGATGAATCCTTAAAGAAAATTTTAATTAATATCAATCAGGAGAAAAGTTATTGCAAAAATATATGTTGATCCCTAGACACTTTTGATGTGTGTATTACAGCAATCTATTAATATACAACACCCGTAGGTTGAATTTTTGGAAGTAAAGAGTTTTGTTTTCCTTGTTTAATATTGATAGTTTTAATCGAGGAATGTGCAATTGAAGAAGATCTTAAAGGATACATTCATATCGTAGGTTAAGAAATGTAGCATTCTTTTAAAGAATTTTTGGAAGGTTTGTTCTATTGATTAGTCATTAATTATTTAAAAGTGTTAAATATAAAGCTTAGTTTTAAGGGGACTGACTACAGGACCTAAACGCAGAAAACGCAAGTTTTATAATGACTAAAAGTATAATATGATCGACTACAGTAAACAAAATCAGAAAAAATATATGATATTCTTCAGGATCTAGACAAATAGTGCGTTGAAAACATAATACAACAAATTTTATACGATAGAAAAAAATCATGAAAAAAAACTTTCATTTTACAATAAAAACCATACTACTCCATACAATCATTCTGATTTTTTGATAGATTATTCTACAAGCAACATACTATTTAAAGTACTAGTGTTTTAATTTTTTAGTCCAAACAATAGATTTTTTGTAAATAGATAATTGCTTTATATTTAGCAATAAATTGAGGGGCCCGTGGCTAAATAATAACAGCCGCACAGGTCGATCGATCAGGTTAAGCTACGCTTGCTGATGGAAAGATGGTCACCCATCCACAGACCAACCGCGTCTGTGGATGGGTGACCATCTTTACATACCGAGACCCCTCCGTGCCTCGGAAAGCACGTTCACGCACAGCCGTTGGTCCCGGCTGTCATTCGTGGATCTTTGACAGTCGTTACGTCAGAAGCCCGAAAATCTGACAACCAGTCTTACCAAGGGGTATCGTGTTACCCAGTAACTGGGTTGTGGAGGTCAGATAGGCAGTCGCTCCATGTAAAATACTGGTATTCAGCTGCATCCGGTTAGACTGGAAGCCGACCCCAACATAGTTGGGAAAAGGCTAGGCAGATGATGATTTTGCAATAAATTACCAGAGTTTTGTAATCGCGCTTCTCTTTCTTTTTTATGCAGTCCAACAGTGACCGCGCTTTAGGTCATGTAGTCCCTATAGATGTAAACAAGCCACAGATAACGTCTACTGCGTTGCTAGGCAACCGTGAGCGCGACACGTGTACTCCAAGGCCACGACCTCCGATCCTCCGAATCGTACTACTATCGCAAACATATCATGTCGTCCGTCTGTGCTATAGTTTCACAATTGGATTACATACAACGACTTGCAGGAGGTCAAAGGACAGTCGCTGGGTATAAGTTAGAGGACATTTCAAACTAAAAGATTTCAGACTTTTGAATTGAGAAATGTAGTTATGTACTTCTACGCCAGTGTCATCCAGAATTGACACATGAACAGAGACGCCTGTGCACAGCATTTTGTGAAGTCGGGATGATGATGAGTTCTTTGCTGCGTTCCAGAGTAACATTCCTATGAAGAAGAATTCACCTTCATCTGGTGAAGGCCGCAGAAATCCGCTGCATGCAAGAATCATAGGTCGAAGTGGCGGTGCTTGACCGGCTTATGTCCAGCAGTTGGCTTTTGCAAATGATGACGATTGAACCGTGACATTAACAATTAAAACTTATGTGCTCGTAACCATGAATGTGTCTACATAACATAATTTAGGGATTGTTTTCTTCAATATGCTATCTTATTAAGAATAGGTAAATATTAAGTATCACTATTGGACAAAAGCATAAAATTACCTTATTATTAGAATAATAAGGGTATTTAAGCTAGGTCTTCATCAGATCATCATCTGCCTAGCTTTTTCCCAACTATGTTGGGCTCGACTTCCAGTGTAACCGGGTGCAGCTGAATACCAGTATTTTACATGGAGCGACTACCTATCTGACCTCCACAACCCAGTTACTGGGTAATGCGATACCCCTTGGTAAGGCTGGTTGTCAGACTTTCGGGCTTCTGACTACCCGTACCGACTGTCAAAGATCCACGAATGACAGCCGGGACCAACGGCTTAGCGTGTTTTCCGAGGCACGGAGGGGTCACGGGATGTAAAGATGGTCACCCATCCACAGAACAACAGCGGCAAGCGTAGCTTAACCTGATCGATCGACCTGTGCGGCTGTTATTATTTAACCATGGGCCCCTCATCATCATTGCTGGTCTTCATAAGCTATAGGCACCAATTAAAATTTGTTAGCTTTGTGCACAACTGTATTGTGCATGTTGTGGTCTCCTATATCAAGTTGTCCATTATGTATGTGTCATTTACTGTGTAGATCTTTTGTTGGTGATCCTAAATAAATAAATGCGTCAGAACGAAGATATTCTTCTTCTACCGGTCATTTCCTAATATCGGTGTTGCCAGGGTCACGGTACGATGTTTGTTAACCGCACTATGCCGGACATGATATCCAAACTACCTTGAGCTTAATTGTAATTCCTAGAATCGAAAGACTTAAATAGGCTCACGGGCATTTGTGCGTACGCATAAAATTTAAGCACTTTTTTACGATTGCGGTGGAAGATGGTTCTATAAATAGAATTCTGCGCACGAACACTATACTTATACATTTTTTTGATCCTCAACCTGCTTCCGCTCAACTGTTGAAAAATCAAAATTTGATTTATACAAATTCAATTGTGTCTCATTAGCCACACTTGAGCTAGTGTCTAGGTGCGGTTGACGACAGCGAGGTCCTAGATTATATAACAGCCGCACAGGTCGATCGACCAGGTTAAGCTACGCTTGCCGCGGTTGGTCTATGGATGGGGACCATCTTTGCATACCGAGACCCCTCCGTGCCTCAGAAAGCACGTTAAGCTATGACTTACGGAGCCGAAACATGGACAGTCACGGTACGGCTGGTCCATAAATTCAAGGTCGCTCAGCGAGCTATGGAACGGGCTTTGGAGTCTCTCTGAGGGATCGAATCCGCAACGAGGTGATCCGGCAGAGAACCAAAGCTGTCGACATAGCTCACAGAATAAGCAAGCTGAAGGGGCAATGGGCCGGCCATATTAGCCGAAGAACCGATGACCGTTAGGATAGACGTGTTCTTGAGTGGAGACCGCGAGTCGGTAAACGTAAGGTGGGACGCCCTCATGCTAGGTGGAGCGACGATCTTCGCAGGATGGCTGGTAGCAGCTGGATGAGTGTTGCCGAAAATCGAGTTGAATGGCGTGCAATAGGAAAGGCCTATGTCCAGCAGTAGACTGCTAAAGGCTGATGATGATGATGATGATGAAATTAGCAGTATCTTTGTACTTAATACTCATATGTCGTATCTGTATTTATTTTACTGTGTGTACATAAATGTCATCAGATCATGATCATCTGGCACAAATTGCACTAAATCTGCCAGAACAGAAGCGAGGCAAAGGCCGCTCGTCACTTATCTGGTGGTCCAATATTAAGAGAGACCTCAAGGAAGCCAAATTGTCAGAACCGAAATTCCAAGACAGAATAACTTGGCGCAGAAAAGTGAGTAGGAGTCCCGACCCCAGATAACGGGACCAGGGACGGAGGAAGAGGAAGAAGTAAATAAAAATCTCAACAGATAATACAAAAGTATCGATTACGATATAGCAACACAGTCTTACAATTACTCGAAGTTTTATAATGTTTAGTTATTTTTGAAGTCAATGTGCACAAATGTGTTTCTTGTAAAAAATGGCTTCGCTAAGAGCTTTCTTCCTGTGCTTGGAGCAGAATAGGTTCTCTGGGTTCGCAAAAAGTTTCGTTAAAACTGCGAGCAGTTCTCAGAACAAGCTAAAATCTCATGATTTAAAAACGAGAACAAAACTTTAAAGCGATCACTTTTTTATATGAAACTGTCCTAACAACATAACAGCACAAAACAACAGTTATAAAATAATTTATTAGCCTATATGTGACTCGTGTGAATGAGTTAACCCTCTAATCCGGACGGTAGACGATAATCTCCCGCCGTTTAGCGCACCGATGCAAGGGTTGAACGTTTGAACCTAATTGGCTTGAGATTAAATAGTGACAACATGACTATTATCGGCGCGCTAGTTTATGACATGTGGGAGGTAATAGTCATGATTATGATGACCACTTTTGAGGATGAAAGGTGCATCAAAAGCTTCTTTTTTTTTTTTTTTTATTTGAAATGGGTTTGCTCTTGACTCTAGTCTAGGTCAGAGGTGACAGAGACAAAGTCGACGATGGAGTGAGCTTACCCAGAAGAAGCCTGTTCACTCTTACTTTGAAGAGATTCGGGTTATATGCGCTCGGAAACACAGACGCAGGTAAAGAGACTCCATCTAGCTTATTTTTTTTTATTTGACGTGTAAAAGGAAATCCGATATCCTATTTACATACTACACAATTCCATTTAAATACCTACAGTCATAATAAAACTGACCAAGTGCGAGTGGGACTCGCACACGAAGGGTCCCATACCACAAGGCAAAAACGCCGAAAAAAAAACACGTTTTTTGTATGGGAGCCCCCCCTAAATATTTATTTTATTCTGTTTTTAATATTTATTATTATAGCGGCAACAGAAATACATCATCTGTGAACATATCAACTGTCTAGCTATCACGGTTCATGAGATACAGCCTGGTGACAGACTGACAGACGGACAGTGTAGTCTTAGTAATAAGGTCCCGTTTTTACCCTTTGGGTACGGAACCCTAAAAAGTAGGCAGTCTGCTACAGTAGGGTGTCTGACTGTCCAGGGTGCGCCAGCGATCACTCACTGCTTATCAATCAACCTTCCATTTAGCTACAGCTTACTGCCTTTTATTTACTTTTAAAATTACAAAAATACATCAAAAATTGCAACAAGTTACTTGCCAATGCTAAAACATCTCAATCAATCAAAACAGCAACATTACCATATTAAATGCAACAACAAATCAATCAAATCAATTGCTAGCTACTATTGAATAAACGCAGCATCTATTAACAGGATGTCCCCTGCAACTTGACACCCTGCTGCTACCAACTTTACGTTACCGTCCGATAACCCAACACACCGACATTCACAACCCTTAAGTGGCTCATCATAAGGGTGAGTATCGAAGTGGAGGGATGTTTTTGAAGTGTTGGTGGAAGGTGGTAATGTTTAATAGCTACTTTATAAGCACAGGCAGATGTCGTAGCTAAGCGTAGTTGGAACCGGGTCGGTTTTTGAGCACGATCACACGTTTTTCTCATAATTTCGTACCGGATGTGTTCTATTTTAAGTGCGCAGGTGCCGGACCAATCAGGGATGTTTGTCGTTCAACACAAGAGAAGAATTGATTTTTGAAGTGATTGTCTCTTTTGAGTTTGGAAGGAAGTTGTGACAAGCTCATGTTACGTTGTCATTACAAAATCGGTCATGTAAAGGCCTCTGTAGACCACGTTTTTTAAACGCGCCGTGGACGCGCGTTTGTAGCGATACAGACGCGATACACACGCGAGCGAGTCAGGCACAACCTGTAGACCTTCAGTCTGTAGAATAAGAGCGCCGTCAACGGCGCGTTTAAAAAACGTGGTCTGCACAGGCCCTGCGGCACGGTAATGTTACGTGACTTAGGGAGGGCCGAGTTGATACATCCATACTAATATAATAATATAAATGCGAATTGTGTCTGTCTGTCTGTTACCACACCACGCTTAAATCCCTGAACCGATTTAGATGAAATTTGGTATAAAGATAGTTTGAGTCCCGGGAAAGGACATAGGATAGTTTTACTCCCAATATTCCCACGGGAAACTTATGCGGATGAAACCCTATTACTGCTATTACTTACATAAATAAACTCGCGCCTTCTTACTATGGGGGTAGGCTGAAAATACAGAACGCCATCTGCTACGATCCATGCATAAGGAAGGAAGAGAACAATTGATATGAAATCGGTTAATAAGGCGATGTTCTTATGTACCTATCTGTTTCATTTGCTCAGGCACTGATCCCAGTTTAGAAGACAAATAAAATCTGAATATCATTAAATTCGAGTTGTATACTTAACTTTACCTACAGCTCGATAAATAAATACTAATTTCCCTAATGGCTGCCCATAGACGGACCAGGAGTCCATAAATATGCCCGACATAATGCTACTGCATAAGTACAGCGGCAGTATACGACCTGCCTCTTTGACCGTGCGGGCGTAAGGATGCATCTAAAGACTAGGAGATCAGAGATGCTGCGGCACTCAGCTAGATTACGGCCGATAGAACACGTATTGAGATTACAAACGCCCTTAGCAGAGGGTGATTTGTGATGTGATGCAGTCACTGTGGTTTGCATCGGCTAAGGCTCATCGTCCACGACGCTACTCAAAAAAAACTTGTTACATACTAAAATCACCAATGAGTAGGCAGAATGTTACAGCACAAGAATGCACTTTGTTTTATTTGTTTTTTGCAGAATATGTTGTGTCATTTAGTCTGAGCTAAATAAATTTATTTATTAAAACTTTATGCACAAGTAAAAGAAATACTGTACAAAGGCGGATTTAATGCCTGAGGCATTTTCTACCAGTCAACCTTAAGGTGATGCAGAGACAAAACATGGCAGGTGTACGGGATAAATAGCTAGGAAATGACTATAAAATACAAGAACAAATACTAATACATAGATACATACATATAAACAAAATGAACTGTGAGGAGAAAAATAAATATCGGTAGAGGAGAAAACGAATCCAGCAAATCAGCGATGGGATGATATATATACATATATAAAGGTATTTTCTTTCTCGCTAGTATTTCAGTAGAGATCCTTACACCAGGCAACACTTCACAAACTAGCGTTAGTAATAAGTTGCATCGTATACGGGTCGCAAGTTTGAGTAACGTCGTGGACGATGAGCCTTATATAATGAAGTGCTGTACGATTATGTCGTTGTTCTGGCTAGAGAGGTTGAAAATGGACTACAGCGCGTGGATTCTTGGGTTCGATTTAAGTAAGTATATAAGTTATATAAGTTACTGGGTCTTTCCAGTACTAAACTCAAAGTAGAAGGAATGTGTATTTATGCCTGACTACTGGCAATAAGCTCGTATCCAATTATTTTTTAATTATGGATAATGTTAGAATGTTCGGTTCTGTGAGAAGACAAAGTGATAGGACCAATTATGTATTAATAAATATACAATAATAAATAAATGTTGACAATAACCGTCCCGCATGCTGAGAACCTCGTGAAAGCCGAGAAAAAAAAAACAAATCAAGTATCTTGACTTGGCTCGCGAGGATATCGACATGATAGTTGTCGGATGTGGACTCAGCGATCATTGTGCCGATAGTCGTGACAGCCAATGGGTTAATATCCAAAAGCCTCGACCAACACTTGATGAGACTCTTGTTGGGCAGCTGGATCAAGGGCTTGATTCAGAAAGCGGTAGTTCTGGACACGGCCCGCATTGTCAAGAGGTTCCTCTCTCTGGAGCCCTGACCGCTAGTAGCTTGGACCCTGTTCCCGATACCGCTGGGGTACTATTTTATATATCTTTAAATGTTTCTAAATTTTAATGTTGTAATATTTAAAAATATAACTTATGTGTAAATAATGCAATAAAGGAGATAATAAAGAAATAAATAGACTGGCAAAATTACAGCAAGTAATAAACCTCTGCCGAAGCCTTCCGATTTGAACTCATGACTTATTAGTCATCTTTCCACAGTGCGTAGGAAAGACCTCAATAAAAAGTACGAGTAAGTCAATAATTTGTACATATCGTGCAGGCAACTACCCCCACAAGTCAGGTGGCCATATTCCCAGGAGCTGTGACACTCACCTCTTTACGGGTCATTGTACTTAACTACTACTGTTCTAGTATCTTCGACGGGTCGGACATTGATTTAGTGTTCTATTTATGTCAGTCATTGATAAAACATGTCTCGCTCTATGCCCGGACCAAAAGGAAGGTCATGTTTTTTTGACTTTTAGAATGTCTTGTGTTCTTGTGTACATCGTATCTTACATGCATCATCTCTCTCATTCAGCGATTTAGGCCATAGAAATACTTGTTCCGACCGGGATCAAACCCGCGATCCCTAGCGCACAAGCCAATGATGCCGTCAAACAGCATATCTTTTTATTTTAACTATATATTATTATATGCTCATAATAGTTAGGTGTCATTGAACTAGAACTAGACCACTCTAGTGTCTTACTTAAGTTGTAATTGAATGAGCCCGGACACTTCCGGGCTTGAAAACTTTACAGCAAAAAGTCAACCATTTGGTTTGACACGGTAACATCCCAACCAAAATTTCAGCTTTTTTTGTTATCATTGTATTTACTATCCAAAAAAAATAAGCATGAAAAGTATGAAAAAATATTTAAGTACATATTAAACCATGTCTATTGGTAATGCCGTATTGAAATCGTGTGGAGTGGGCAATAAACAAAAGCAATATATAACCACCGCTACGTGTGTTGCGTAGTTCACGGCGCTACGTGCTACGAATCTCGTAGCACGCCTACAATATGATAACGTAGCGTACAATTTTGAAGTGGGTAATGACTAATGATTATTCTAGTGCCTGTGTCTTCATGATTTCCTGGTAGTTTGGCAGATGAATGTATTGTGAGATGGGTTGAGCAGTGTTGAGGCCATTCTATATACTTGTTCGGGTCGGCATTAATCGGCACAGCTGGTCGGCAAAATCGAATATTTTGTGTTATTAACTTTGGGTCGGCTTTGTTATTTTATTCAGCAAGTACTGCCGAATCGAATGTGACCCGAACAAGTCTCACACTCCTGGGTCGAGCTCATTTGATCATCATATATTTCTAGTTCCAGTCGTAATGAGATCTTAATATTAATAATTAATTATTGGCTCAGACATTCATAACTCAAGTATACTCAAGCAGATCTTCAACGGACTCTCACAAATACTTTTGTTGAGATCTCTCGAAAGATTTCAATGAGACGTCTTATGATTTGTGTTCGATATAATTGATGAATTTATGATACAGTTTTAGTTGCCACAGAAAGTTGGAAGGATTTAATGAAAACAATAATAGAAATACATTGTTATTGTAGTCTATAATATACTTGCAATACCTATCTATGTATTGTATTTTCAGTTCTAACATCAACTCGTTGGTCTAGTGGTCGCAAACGCAACTTCTGAGCAAGGAGTCCTGGGTTCGATTCCCGGATCACACAGTGTTGTTGGCTTTTTCAATCAGGAGTTTATCAGTAGCAGCCCGGTGTCTGGATTCCAATATAATCTGCCGAATTATGGGTCTACTAGGTACATCTCTCATCTCTGCCCAACCCTTCCTTCCTTCCTTCTAGAACGTTCCGAAGATCTCACTATTCTTGTCAGTATTGTAATGCTGCAATCGTCAGCCTATAAGTCGTCACTCCACTTTGATCTATTACTGGAGAATAATTGGTTTTCCTTTGAGTAATTAATAACGTATTGCAACAGAGGATCTGCCTCATTAGCCAGGGTTCATTTACTGATTGCTTTCCCTCAGAGACTTGTTAACGATACAAGGAACTGCGTTGATAATTACTTTCCGTTTTCTTAACAACGTGTATTTCATTATTATAAGGTGCAATTTCAGTCCTTTCATAGTTAACTTACCTCTACGGGGTGATTGCATGACACAGTAACAGTAGCGATGGCTTTAATTTTAAAAAAATCAACAAGATTCATTGTGTTATTTAGATTGGTAATGGAAATGATTCAGATTTTGGTTGATAGTGTGTTACACAATTAGGGTGAGTCTTGCTTCATTTGTCAAAATCACAGTGATCTTTATTTTCGTTACAATAAGGTTCTTGTTGGGCTGCTGCTGTCAGAGTGAAAGGGCTGCAGATGGTGTTCGATTGTTGACCTCGACCGTTCAACCAGTTTGGTACATGTCAGCCGTTCATCGATGGACTATCGATTATGTACAGGATTTTTCTACTTTGAAGAGCAGGGATTTCACTCATCTATAATAGCCATACCCATCCTTATTGGAACAACACTATTGTTACCTAGGCTGTCTTTTTGTTAATAAATTATTACTTACTTACTATCTTTTGAGTAGGGGGGCCCGTGGCTAAATAATAACAGCCGTAAAGGTGGATCGATCAGGTTAAGCTACGCTTGCCGCGGTTGGTCTGTGGATGGGTGACCATCTTTACATACCGTGACCCCTCCGTGCCTCGGAAAGCACGTTAAGCCGTTGGTCCCGGCTGTCATTCGTGGACCTTTGACAGTCGTTACGGGTAGTCAGAAGCCCGAAAGTCAGACAACCAGTCTTACCAAGGGGTATCGTATTACCCAGTAACTGGGTTGTGGAGGTCAGATAGGCAGTCGCTCCATGTAAAATACTGGTATTCAGCTGCATCCGGTTAGACTGGAAGCCGACCCCAACATAGTTGGGAAAAGGCTAGGCAGATGATGATGATATCTTTTGAGTTGCAATCTAGTGACATCTTCAAACGTCAGCTGCTATAAATTAGTCCCTAAATATTGTGTTGTGTTTATCATTTGAACAATTGAACTCTTGAATGAAGACCACGAATTGCCGACGAGAAAACCAATAGCCCGTTGGACCCGAAGAACTGTTTTAGTAAACTGGATGCGGAATTGGAGAACATGGTGGTTCTGTGAAACCACTAAGGTTTCACAGAACCACCATGTTCTCCAATCATGATATGCACCATGTGCATACACATGAGCGACAATCATATCACTTGGTTTTAGTAGGTTTTATATTTTATTTTTCCTTACGATAGATTCTTATTTTGTAAATGTGAGGACTTTGTAGGCCTTGTAGACTTTAGATCTGTAGACCATTTTTAATTTTATCAAGCACCTGGTACTTGTTGACAGGCCTACGCTGTCCTCCCATACCTACTGTAATTTGAAAACATTGTAAAAGCCAATTATTTTTAAAAATACTAACCGTGGAGTTTCTTGCCGGCTCTTCTCCATAGGAAACGACCAATTGGAACGTTCATCTAGCTTCTGACGTTTCATAAGTGCACATGTAGGCTTATGTGAAATAAAATATTTTGATTTTGATACGCGTCAACGACAGGTAACTGCAACCGTCGACGGCTGCCGCTGACATGCGCTTACGGCAGCCGACGACGGTTGTCGGGTGCCGTCGACGCGCGTCGCTCGTCTATATAAACACTTGAGTACAGCGTTGCTATTCTGTAAAACTCTCACCGTGAAATCTCAGGTGAAGTGAGCGTGGAGTGAGCTGTCAATAGTGTCAATTCCTAGCAAAAACAAACTCACTTCACCTAAGTTTTCACGGTGAGATTTTTGCAGAATCGACCGGCAGTACCTAGGGTAGGGGTGTGCAAGATTGCGTAGTGTACAAGAATGCGCAGAGCGATTCTCGAATCAGGAAACAGTCTTCTGCGGCCAACTTCAATTGACAGCGCGTCGTCAACGTTTTAAACATGCTGGCGCGAGAATTTTCGTTTTTAATATAATTTCCGAAGATTTATCCGAAAAAAACTAAATTTGAGACCTGTGTTACAATATTTAGGTGTTTAGAAAACGTGATTGTAATAAATGTAAACCAGGTAAGTTGTTTTTATTTGTTTATTTCTATCAAATTACTATCGAAATGTGTTTCACTCGAGTTAGTACGACGTCCTGGCCAAAAGATGGTAGCACTGGCCTTTCAAAAGTCTTTAGTGCTCTATGTGCAAGAATGCGCATAGCCATTGTGTACAAGATTGCGCGCGCAGTCTTGTACACTGTATCAGATGTTTATTTAAGATATTATGTGTTTTATCATGACATGCGTTTACTGCTATTCTAATAAACTAATTATTCATGTTTTTAGGATATCAAGAAGACAAAGAAAACTGGCCAAGTGCGAGTCGGACTCGCACACGAAGGGTTCCGTACCACAAGGCAAAAACGCCGAAAAAAACATGTTTGTTGTATGGGAGCCCCCCTTAAATATTTATTTTATTTTAATTTTATTATTTATTATTAATGTTAAAATACAACTGAGTATTTTGTGAATATTTCAAGTGCCTACCTGTTGCCATTTTTGATATCGAGCAAAAAAGGGCAAAAAAATCGCGTTTGTTGTATGGGAGCCCCCCTTAAATATTTATTTTATTTTGTTTTTAGTATTTGTTGTTATAGCGGCAACAGAAATACATAATTTGTGAATATTTCAACTGTCTAGCTGTCGCGGTTATTGAGACACAGCCTGGTGACAGACAGACATACAGACGGACAGACGGACAGACAGCGAAGTCTTAGTAATAGGGTCCCGTTTTTACCCTTTGGGTACGGAACCCTAAAAAACGGAGAGAAAAATCTGGATTCGAGTGAAATCGAAGAAGCTCGTAAAGTCATCGGTCGCGCAACCCTATAATAAGAGAAGCAAATGGTCTGAAATTTTAAGTCGCTGTCCATACAAAAGAATATCTACTGGAAGAAGAACATATTAAAAAGAAGAAGGATAAAACTTAAGGATAAAACTTACATAAAAAGAGCAAGACTGTTAAACCAAAAAAGCCAGCAATTGCACCCAAAAAGAAAAATTAGGTCCAGGTTGCACTGAAGTGTACAGAGAGAAATCCAATTATTGAAGACTGGATCGCATGTATTTTATGCATAAACTAGTGACACGAAAAATGCACAGCATACGTAGGCCATGGTGGCTTCAAATGTGACATTTGTGAGTGATGCGCACTCTTGACATACGTGCGCAAACTTGCACACCTGGCTGCGCACTCTTGTCCTCATACGTTGTGCAAAAGTGCGCATGAAGGATGCTGCAAATTTTTTTTAATAGTTCCTAAACCGTTACCTTTAATTTGTTTTTTTTTGTTTTCTTACTAGGCAGATAACCTAGGTAAATGAATAAAGACTGATGTTGATTTTAAACGGCTTTGTTTTTTTTTTAGAGAACATGGTAGTTAAAGTGCGCAGTGCTGCACACCCCTACCCTATAGTTGGTTTGAGTTAATCATTGGAGTTGATTCATTACCATTTTGACCAGCTTTATGTGCTTATAATAGCTAGGTATTATAGTTATCACGCCATTGTTATTTATGTCGATCGGCAGATTATATCTTTGATTTACGACAGGGTATGGTGCTTGCAGATCAGGCTGGTATTTAAGGAAAGCCAAGTATTGTTTGCATTCTCTTTTAGTTATATTAAGTTACAATAAGTTTAATAGGTTCTGTTTGGGGTTAACTTAGGTTTCAAAATGAAAGTCGTTTTGTAGAACAAGAAGCAGTTTGTAAAAGTCACTACTTTCCAAAAAAATACAATTTATTTATTTACTAGCTGATGCCCGCGACTTCGTCTGCGATCCAGAATGACAAATATTCTATGACCATACCTAGGTCATCGTCTATCTGTGAGCCAAATTTCATACAAATCTGTCCAGCCATTTTTACGTGATTCAGTAGCAAACAAACTTGCTTTCGCATTTATAAAATTAGAATTTGTGCACAATAAATTTATTACCGTTAACATTACAATATATAAGGGCGTCAGTAACATTCAAAGTACCCCCCGATACAGCAGCATCACAGTGGGTGGTTATATAACTTTTTATATTCGTGAAATAACACGAATCTCATATCCAGTAGTTCAACTTCGACAAAACCTATTCAGTCATGAGAATCGTTGAAGTGAGTGAAATATTCCAAATGTGTCTGTAACAGATTGTTCCGTTTTAAGGTTCAAGTTTCTATACTCTTCGATACACTTAATAAGTATATTATCTTATATTGTTATCTTCAAAGTTATGTATCGGCTATAGTAGCAGTCATTCCTGTATTTCGGGTGTACTTATGCAAATATCCAGAACTTTACATTTTACAGACGTGGAGTCCGTGCGGGAATCGAACCCGTGGATTAGAGGGTGAAGTGTAACTGTAGATCACTGCGCTCATAGCGTCAGGTCACATTTGTTTGGGACCTAAATATTTCTTGTAAAATATAAACGAAAATCAAATAACCATTCCTTTTTCTAAGTTAGGGTTCGAATCGAGGACATCGTGATCGGAAGTAGCTCTCCTACTAACAACGAGACCAATGAGGCAGCCATCTTTAACTTTGTGTCGGTCAATTAAGTTCCAATTTAATTGTGTTGGCGTCTAGTCGACAGACTATTTATGTGCTACGGCGTAGCAGCGTAGGCAGTGCTACGAGTACAAGCATCAAACGGTGCTACCTAATAGAGTTATTTCTCATGCCTTCACCAATCTCCTTCGTTTCGTGTGTAGAGGTAAAATAAAAGATATAAAAGTCGAAAGTTATAGTTTATATTAGATTTATAATAAGATATGTAGTCTACAAAATTTCACAAATTTTCACAACGTTATTTGAACCTAAAGCGTCTACCCATTTTATTATGAAAATAAAATTATCGAAATCACTGGATCTACGTACGGCGGGGGTCCATTTTACGTAACCATTATTTTTCAAAATATAATCTAATAGGCTGATATTTTATTCTCGCGTATTTTTACATGAGTAAGTCAAAAATTAATAACGGTAAAAAAATAAAAAAATATCAATCCATAAAATGAGCCCCCGGTGAACTCAACAATACAACGTCGCTCTCATACATATACAATAATATTTGTTATTGTTATATTTAACTAGAGTTATACAGAATAATGATCCTATGAAATATAATTATGCATTTTTTAAATTTATCAATAATATAATAATACTTAATAAGTATCCATAGGTAATGGTTAGTCAATGTCGTGCTACAGACTACTATAGTTTATATAATAATGAATGAGTCGTATTATTCTTTATCATTTATTACTTTAAATTTATTATTCGATATCATAACCACTAAACGAACATACAGCAGCCTCGGCCCGCAGCGCGGGCGCACGTAATCACAAAAAAACATCGTCAACACATAAAATAATAATCAATAATAATAATCATACAGATAAAAATCATTCATAAAAACATTACAATAAAAATCTAAACATTAAAACACACTTAAAACAAACATTATATTAATATTATCATAATCATAGTGTGTACGTATGTATAATATCATTTAAGCGAATATTCGTATAGTCAAAAATAATGTGAGCATGGCGCGCGGGGGAGCGGGGCGGGGCCATCCGATACGCACTGGACGCGCCCGGGCCGCCAGCGTCAGTCCGGCCCGGGCCGGTCCCCAACCGACTCATTACCTAACAACACATTAGCTAAGGCGCCCTCGGGCCCCACATACTACAATACATTACACTAGACTCTGAACAGACAACAGGCCGCGGCCCGCTCCCCGCGCCGCCCGTCCCTCGCCTATTATATTATTATTATAATATCTTAATACTTTACGCTATTACGTTAGTAAGCTTTATAAATTTTTCGATTTCTCATTACGCTATCAATAATAATTATACAACTTTTTTTAAATTTTATGTTTTTTTTTCGAAATTTCTATCATAACGTACTTTCGACTCTCTCTGCGGCGAAGAGCGCGGCGCGCGCTCGACGACCTAATAAAAAACGTTCATAATAAGAAAATATATCGTGAACAACTCTGCCGACTTAAGATAGGTACGGCGCGGCGGACGGGCCGTGCCGGCAAGGCGCCGACTTTTGGCACCAGGATTTCGATTACGCGATTTTTACTTCTTTTAATATTTTTTATAACGATTCGAGTAAAAAAGATCCCTACTACGAGAACGTGCGACTCGTGGTTGCGGCGGCCGCTGGCGGCATGCGCCGGCGCCTTACGAGATGATGCGGATGGCCTGGTGCGCCGGCGCCGAGCACGCGGGGCACGGCGCGCCGCCCGCCGCCAGCCGCTGCGCGCACTCGAAGCAGAACAGGTTGTGTCCGCACGGCACCAGCGCCGCCGCCACGCCGCGCTCGGCGCACACGGCGCAGGCGCGTGCCGGCGACGCCGCGGGCGACGGCCGCGTGGGCCCCCACGCCCACACGCCGGCTGTGCCGCCGCTGGGCGACTCGAACGATGGCGACTCGCCCAACCCCTCGTCGCGCTCCGTCGACGACCAGATGCCCAGCAGATCGCCGAGCCGCGCTGAAGAACCTCCCGATGAGCACGAGCCGGCCGATGAGAACGCAGCCTCCTGCTCAGGCCGCAGCAGCGAGGCCAGCCCGGCGCGGTAAAGCGTGGCCAGCGGCTCGCTGTCGGTCTGTGCGGGCACGCCGTTGCCGGCCGAGCCCGCAGCGCCCGTGCGTAGTGCGATGTGCGCCTCGATCTCCTTGCGCGCTGCCTCCACGCTCTCTGGCAGCCCCGTCACCTCGAACACTGGCTCGCGCTCACGCGATGGTGTCACGATGTACGTGTGTGTAGTGTGCTGGATGCGCTTGATGGTGGCGCCCTTGGGCCCCACGACGAGCCCGACCACGCGGTACGGCACGCGCACTTGCGCGGTGACGTGCCCGGGCGCGCCGGCGGGCGGTGGCGGCGCGGCGCCGCATTTGCGCGACGCGCGGATCTGAGAGAAGTGCTCGGCCGCCGAGAGGATCTCGCGCTTGGCGCGCGCGACGTCCTCCTTGCGGCCGGTGACCACAAACACCGGCTCCTCGCCGCGGACCGGAGTCTTGATGTATGTGTTGGTCTTTGCGCGAAGCGCCTTGATCTTGCAACCTGTAACAAAGAAAAATAATTTTACAAAGGGCTACGTTAAACATTCTAAGAGGCTTGTGCCAGTGAATCAAGTTAGCGGCCCAGCATGGGCCTGTTGACATCCAAGGTTGTTTAAATTATCGACATTCATAGCGGTCGTGGCATTGTACAGTACTGAAGGCCGTTTACACTGTACATTTTGGGTATGACGAAGTAGCTGAGGCATGTTCTCGGCATCGATACGGCCCTCGAGACAGGCCTCTATCCCGAGACACCAGACGGGTAGTTAACCGAATACGTAACGTAAAGTAATTCGTCAGTTGGCGTCAAGCCGGCGCGCGGAGCGGACGCTCTCCGTACCCTCAGACTACGTGATGAGTGATGGTCAGATGCGAAGATAAATGTATGAATTGATGACTTAAACACGAGTCATATACACTTTTAAGACACATATGCAACACCCTAAAGTTGATAAGTTTATTTTCTGGCAGTCTACATTTGTACAATAAGGTCGCAGCACGTGCACGTTGTAACGTATTGAGTAATGATTTCGTCCTGCATCAACACGTGTCGTGGGCACAGCTCCGTCCCGCTCGCACATCTTACTCCATTGCGGCAAAAACATGGCAATGTTGCTCGCAGCATCCTTCGTCAAGACATGACCTGACTACTTAAAACAACATTGCAAAGAATTCCGAAGAGAGGGACATCTCCAATTTGGAAAATCGAATATTTATTCTTCTTAAAACATGCGTGAACAAGATCAATGAAGAACTTCCTTGATTAAGTATGAGTTGATTGAGTAAGAATATCTGAAGTTCCCAAAGTTATCATAGTTCAATGTTGAGACCACTACAAGTTCCTAGTGCTCAATATTAATCATCATATTCATCATACAAATAGTTAAGTAACATATTAATGAAACAATACATAATGACTGGCTTGAAATTCAGTTCGCGTGAAAAGCAGGTATAATCCCCGGCGGTTACAAATGGGAAAGGCCTATATGTAGGGTAGTTTTATGAATCACAGGTTGACGACCCGAGCGGTAACCTCGCCGGGCCGTGTCGAACCAAATTGAACCCTACGGCCTATGTAATAAAGATAATTGGTTTATTTATAGAACATGAATTCCGTTCCGATTTTAGCTATGGTACTTTGAGCTTTACGGCTATGAATGTACGGTTTTAAATGTATTGTTTGCTGTTTCAGTTCGATATTTGTGGAAATATCGGCAAGTTGGAAGGCTCGCTTTTCGATTATGATTCAGATTAGTCCGTTTGTGTCGATTGATTACAGCGGATCGGCGGCGTGTCATTAATTTGCCGACAATTATTTCTACTCTTCATTTATTACAATAATTGATTTGACACGTCGGTTTTTTGTGCAATTAATTTTCCAACTAACAAACTTAATCGGTGGCAATAAAAAGTACAAATAACTCGTATAATGTTTACATAAAAGCGGCCAATTATGTTTCTTTTTTCTTATTTCCCACACATCGTTTGCCTGTTTTATGGACTAGCTAGACAAAAACTTGTAGTTATGTTAGTCAAGTTGTGTGCGGTGACGTAGCCTCGTAGCTCGTAGGCCGTGCTACGAACTTCGTAGCACCGTAGCAGAGTTGGCGGCTAAATAAACTAGAATTAAATTAAAATAGACTAACTTTCGGTCTACTGCAGAGTGTGTTTTATTTATATTTTGTTGCAGTTTGTTTATATAAAGATCGTACCACTGTAAAGCTGATAAAATATTCAACTGACTATCAAGTTCAAAAAACATCTAATAAAATAAAGTAATTATTTAAATAATGAACAAAGGTGATTAAGAGAACAGGATTAAACGCTTTGAAAATAAAACACAATATAAAGAAACCAATTTTTTAAGCAACCATTTCTGTAAACATAAGTTTAGTAGCTTAGCGAATTCCCTTCGCTATATAATAAGAAGCCTTTACCCCTCCGAGGAGCAATTACAGGCTTATTATTATATTCTGTGAAAAAGTTCGAATTCCAGCAAAGGTTCTCGTATTTTCAAACGACAATGAAGTAGTAAGTCTTAAGAAAAACGTCCTTCCAACGTTAAGTGGGGGCCCCCCCCCCCACTTAGTAAATGTGCACAAGTAGCTGGCTCTCTGCCAAGCTCCTATCTGGACAAATTAACATGCGCATTGTTAGCTAGCGGCACTGCCCGCTCCCATAATATATGGAGGGATTAACATAACTTTGTTTTAGATTTTTCGCGCGCATTTATAGCGCAGTTCTTTAAATTTATGGCCATCAAGAGATTTGGAAGAAAATCTGGTTCAAAGAAAAGTGTGAAAATTCGTAGAAACTAACTACACATGTAGTGCCTAATTGGTGCTTCTGATCAGACCATGTCCTATTTGCTGGAGTGCCCTAAGTGCCCATTCACTTGCACCTTTGATGACCTAACGAATGTCACTGCCGCAACCGACGCGTCCACCTACTGGGCTCTAATAATATGAAGAAGTCAAATCAAATTATCTTCTATCCGAAAAAACGAATAAGTACCTAATTTCCAAGTTCTAAACTGAGACTCAAATATTAGTGTCATGTCAAATTATTGCTACTAGGACATCATATTGCTGGAGAACTATAAATCGATCTTCACAAAAGCTGGTGTCCACTTGTGACCACGATAATAGACAAGCGTTAGTGACAACTATCTGCGGTCCCAGACTAATGCGATGTGGTAATTATGTCCGTTATCAACACCACAGCGTGTTGCTGACCGCAGAGCCCAGACTGGCGGGGATTAAGCATCTGCGTAGACTAGTCAGTTAGGCAATTTATAAATACGAAGCCTACTAGATCGTGGTTTGATTAAGATTCGTTTTTCAAAAGTCAGATACTTTTTTTTTTAATACTTTCTGCGGTTTTGCATATTTTCTGTAGAAAAACAATCCCTCAGAGAAAAGGTATTTGACGGTTGAAAAATTAGTATTTTGTTATTTATGTATTTATTTTCTTTATGGCACTATTTCCTTTATTTCATTGTATACATATAAAATAAATTTATAAATATTAAAATATAATTAAAAACTATTTAAAAAGTACAATATACGAATTGTAATACCAAGGTTCAAGACATTGTTGCAGTAAGGTTGGAAATAGCGGCACAAGTATGAAACCCTCATGTTTTGCTCACAAAGAGATGAAAGATATACTTGTAATAAATGTGGGTCACTCTTAGCTAGAGTTACAGCTTATACTGAAAGCATACTTACTGTAAAGTGAACTGGGTTTGGTTTTTATCGGGAAACTAAAATTACCTCCAAGTTATGGGTCCCTAGTAATAGTGAACAGAATAACATCGTATACAGAACAGCAATACCAATTAAATAATTTAAGCTACTAAACGTAACCAGAAAATATCTAAGAAATAAAGGTAAAATCAGTAAAATAACTAAGTGTAACTAAGTGCATTAACGGAATGACAGCCATTTTGTTTCATAAATGTTATGAATGATAAACACGGTAAATGTTAAAAGATCATTTCACGATACAACAGAAAACTGAATGAATTGAAAATCGCGTGAATACACGACTTGGTTGAAACTACCGTGACCCATATACAGCAATAAAATACTCCCTCGTATCTATGCTACCCTATTACTAACGTAACTATTCGGTGTATAGTTTGGGAAACCGATTGCTGAAGGTTTCTATGAAAATATTTTCGTTGGTTAATTATTTAGTACCTTGAGAGGAAGGAGTTATTTTAATGTTATTGTTGAATTATTTATTTCCAATTATTGTAGTTCTAACAAAACTTTTCTGTTGATGGTTGAAGGCTGTATGAATTATGTAGCGTTCAATTGTTTCGTAGCTTTAAGAAATTCTGGGGCTATTTTGACGCCTTTTCAAGACACTGAGATAATTTATTACACTATTCTTCTACGATGTCTTCTTACATTAATTTTAACTGTTCGCTTTAATTAAATAAAAGAATAAACATATCTAATTAAAAAGCCTAAAGTACCAACCCAGCTTGGAATAAATACCATCAGTTGCAAACGCACGACAAAGTTGAAAGCCTCCTTCCGTACGCGCCATACATACCATTCATAAGGGTGCTACGTGTCTACGGAGTGCTACGCGGGCACTGCACTCGACGCGGCTACGCGGCTACGGCGTAGCGAACCGGGTCACCGCCCCCGTCCCGCTCCCCCCTGTAGCCTTTTCATGAGTAATATAAATGCGTATTTCTCGTGAATTCTTACGTTATTTTATGTTTGGGCCGTAAATATTGAGCATTAACAAGCAAATTATTATTACTGTCTTTTTATGCGGTTTTTTATATTTTAGGGTGATACTTAAATTGACTGTATTTATTTGCATATAAATTCATTTTATTTGGTAGTTGATCTCAGACTTAACCTTCTAAATTATATTATGATATTAACAAACTTTTACAAAAAAAAACTAATATATTAAATGTTGGAATAGTAACAAAATCATGAAAAGAATTTCCTGAAAGCGCTGTAGCCAGAAATAACCACAAAAGCCTGAAGGCTCTGCGAGGGTAACGACCTCAGATTTGTCACAATAAAAAGGTTCCAAAGTAAACGAGATAAATATTTGTATTATTTTGAGATAACAAGTTTTCATTTCGCCACGTTCTTTTATTAACTTTGGATATTGAGAGGACAACAAACTATTTTGAATTCAGTTTTTTCAGCTAGAGATTTTATGTATTATGTTTTTTTTTTGTGGTGAGTGCACTGACTCCTATTCTTCTATCAAGTACGGTAATTATTAAAATATGTTTTATCATAATTATTATTTGCAGTAGTAATTGGGACAGCAATAGACTGTTAACACGTTAACATATATTTTTTTAAATGTCTTTATTTTAAATGTTAAAATCGTTTTACTCCTTAATCAGAAATAATGAATGGATGTTAATAAAAACACCACATTTAACAGTTACCGTTTAAAAAGATAGAAAGCCAAAAGAAATGAATACTTCCCCCTGTATAAAATTATCGCTACGGTCGCTGCTACGCGGCTACGAGATCGCTACGGCGGCCGCTACGATTATGTTCCAAGTTGCGCATGACTGGCTCGGTGTTTTATTTCCAGGCTTTTTTACTTTACTTTACTACGGATTTGTTCTGTTTCAGTGACAGAGAAGGGTTTGTTTTTAAGGATAATATTATTTTAAATCATGACACAAAAATGTTTCAAGTAACCTTCAAGTTACGAAATAAGCTAAAAGTTGATAATTTGGCGAATACCTTAACTTCCGAAGCTTTCCGCCATGCCGTGATTTATTAACGTGTCAACAAAGGACATACCCTACAAGCTGATATAGACTTTGTTTTCATACCGCTAAGGATCATTATGCAATGAGAAGATTTGACTCTGTTAAGACACTGACAGATTTGCAGACACCGACTATAATAATGGGTTCCGTATTGATTAAATATGTTTGTGTATTAAGGAAGCACATCTGTTAATTACTGGCACATATATCACACAAATACAGATTGCTATGAAATCATATCACTCTGTGGATTCGTGGTTCCCTAGTAGATTTTATCTTGTTAGAAATGATCAAAACTGATGAAAAATGATTTTTATTATTAGTTTAACTTCCACTGAAAGATTCAACGTGTGCACTGTGTCTTTAATTATGGTTATTTTTATTACTTTTTAATAAACAAAACATATAAATAAAACGTATAAGGAAATTCGTATAATTTTCCTGCACACATTTTCCTTATCATGCATCCAAATGATAATTTCCTGCTACGTAATCAGGAAACAGCATTTTTACTCCCCCTTTTAGGGGATAAAAATGGTATATAAAAGGTCCAAATGTTATATTTATGAACTGAACCTCTCTCCTTTAACGTCTGCATTTTTTTAAGTAAGAAACGTAATTAATTGTTACATACAATTTTTAATTAAGACGCCAAATTAGTTTATTTTTAACTCGTTAGTAATTTTTATGAAACATTCTAAAGCTACAATTTCCTTACATTATTTAGTAAAACCAGAATAAAACATCTCCCGACGTGACAGTTACAAGTGCAGTAATTTGGAATTCTAAACGTAAACATGTAGGTCATGTAGGTATAGCAGTACATAAATACATAAGCAAGGTAAGCACCGAAAAGCGTAGTCACACTGAATAATGAAGAAGACAAAGCCTATGTTTTGTCTCATTCCCACATAGCTTCTCACTCTTCTGCACTTCTAGATATTGTATGAGGATTTACTGATATTGATACTTTATAGCATAGTTTTGGTATGTAACAGAATTTCTGTTTCAGTTTGCAATTGTTTTGTCGATAACCAAGGGAGATAGTAACTTCCTACGACAAAACGAGTAGATGTATAACAAAGGTTATTTAACAAAGTAAATCCTCTTTTATCCTCCCGGAATTGTTATTTTTTCTTTCCGTAGGGAGTCGAGTTCATTGTGTATCGGCGCTTATTGCGTAGAAATATTATTTATCCCGAATCCAAGCACCAGGACCCTATGAAGGGGAGGAGATGATCGATACCTGACGGCTTCGGTATCACCCAGTCCTCGCGACGTTAAAACGAGACTCTTCACAAACGACTTTGTTTTGTATACAAACAATGTTTAATTCAAATATGCAAATAGAGCCCAATTTACTAAAACAATTTTGTACCTGTCATCTTTTATTTGTCAAATGTCGGTTACCGTTATTTATATACTTTTTCACTTTACGAGCGCCGCGTTGTTCAGATAACCGAGTTCACTACGTTAGTTATGATCTAACTACGGCATAACATTTTATAGCAGTGTAGTTACGTGCCGCGTATACAGTAACCCATAATGGATAAAGAAATCTTTCTAATAACAAGACGGTAGAGCATTGAATAGTCACCAGGCAAACATAAATCATAGGACGTCTCCATAACAACGGCGGTAGGCCGAGCAGGGGTGGGCAACGTCGGGGTACCCCCCGCTCTAAGGCAAGCTGTTTTCCCGCGCCTGCCTTACTACAGCTGTTTCCCTATACAATGCTATAGACACTCTTCCTGTCTATAATGGATGCCCGGGAAGTCGGGAATGAGTTTCCATTTATACTGCCTTTTCTCTGTTCTGGTTCGGAATATTTTTCTTGTCCATAATATAATACCTTTACCAGGATAATGGTGGTTTCGTTTTGATCGAATGATTTGCTACCATTATATTCAGCAAGATATTTGTGCACGAAAATAAACAGATCGATTGTTTGCATTATTAATGCCAAGTCGTTTATGTTTACTATAATGTTACCTTTCAAGCCGGTTACAATAAAAATCGGACAGAACAGAAATAGTACGGTACAATGTTAATTTCTGAATTAAAAACCGTCAAATAAATCGTCCACTTTGTAAATAAAAGCGGGCGCAATAGGGAAACGTTGGCCAATGCTGTTTAACCAGAGACACGGTTTCGTCATAACGTTTGGCGGCGCGCCAGGGCCACGGGGGCTCATCAGATCAACATCCAGTACTGAACTGCAGTGAACTCGACACTACGACGTCAAAAAACGGTCAACACTTAACGAGTTCGACAAACAATTGTACGCGATGTGTACGATACAAACATTATTTATGAGCACAAGAAGTTTGGTTTAAATATTTATGGGAAAAATTATCCTTTACGAAATATTTAAATTCCTTACTACAGCGAGAGTTACTGAATTGTAGAAATGGAGATAATTAAATATAAGGACATCGCGAATAAACAAAAATAATGTGATAAAACCCGAATCAAGGGGTATAGCACCCAAATGCATCAACTGCTATCAAATTGTTATCCAGCCTCAACTCTTCACACCTGAGCTCGTGATAAGACGCGAACTTTCTTGGAAAGGGTCGTCAAGTTGACCAGGGTGACGCATGCGGTACTAGAGCGGGACGAGCCGGAGAGCATGTGTGGGGGTGTGCTCGCGGGGCGCGGGGTGCGGCGCCGCAGGGGCGCGTGCCGCGTCGCACCCTCGCCACCCCGCGATCGATACCGGTCAACGACCCCGGCAGCGGTCTGCGACCGGTGCACTGCCGGCCCCGCGAATCTAACCCACATTTACGTCGAGTCGACGCAGCCCGCCCGCTAATTACTACACGCAGATTACGCTGAAATATGCATTGTTTGTATTTGGGTCACGTCAAGGGGACGTATGGTTTGATTCTACGAGTGAGTGCCTTTTTTAAGCCTGAATAAATTTATCCTCAAGTCCTTGCGTTGTTTTTTTTTTTTTTTTGCTGGGTGCTGTAGCAAAGCATGGAATTTTAATTACAATTTCTGTCGCACATCCCTAATTAGTTATATTTTTTAATACTTCAAACATTTAAGGACAAATCTAATCATACAGAGTGTATAAGGTGTTTTTTCCGCGATTAATAACATTTTCAATATTCCGGCAAGAAACTTGAACTGCTATCTAAAAAATACGTTGTAATATAAAAACACAAAGTTTGTTGCTAGAAACGACAAACAATTCGACGAATTCCTCAGTAAAACAAAACATCTCTGGCCTACATATAGCACTGTTAAAAAATTATGCTAGCCACATTATAAACGCGAATCATCACCATTTTTCACTAAAATTTAAGTATTTTAAAGAAATTTTCCTAAGGGGAGAAAATAGCAGCTTTCCTCGAGTTTTGGAGCGGCCATTGCACTCGGCTTATATAACACCAGGGGTACAGAGGTAACAGGAGGTAAGCAGACACTCCAGAAGTTCAGGCACAAACAGATGTATTTGGCGGCTTTGCGTCAAATAAGAACCGTCTTTAAGTTCTAGAGCGTAAAATCTAAATTTAACTGGCTCACGGTCAGGAGATGTGTGTACAGGAATGATTAATGATGCGTCTTAGCGCGTGCGGGTGACACCGGGGGGTGTGGTGCGGTGGGGGGAGGTTGGGGTTGATCGAACTGAAATTGGCAGCGTTCAACGTCCGGCCGACATTTGTTTTATTCAGTAATTTGTCATGGTACAATGGGTCACAAATAATTTATCACTTTTCTGTGGTTCCTGATAGATCATCAATTTAACAATGATTTTAAAATATTTAACCGATATTAATTTATGTTTAATCTGATTGAATAAATAAAAAGTATCAAAATTGTATACACTAATATAATTTCGTATTCGTTGCTTCAAATTTAGGAGCATTCGAAAATGGAGCAGTGGATGTTTTGAAGACGAGGCCTTAGGCAAAGCAATGTGGATCTTAACTAGTTACGATTAGGTTTGATGTTGAATGGGAGTAGTAGTAGACATGCGCCTTTCTGCGCCCAGCGCTGAGAAGCATCTTTGAGTGTCTACTTAAGCAATTAGGGACCTTGTTCCTTGAGCAATAAATGTTAATCTCGTTCAATGTTTTGGCATCGAGTTGATACATTGCAGGAGTGGGTTGACACGTGGCGTCTAGGGAATGTCGCGTGGGCGCGAGGGAGAGAGGTGTTCACCATTTCGCTCTGATTGCCCGAGATAGACATCTTCCGACGAAAGGGAAACGGCGGGACGAGACCATGTTATTTTCGTGATGGTTAGTTTTTTCAATCTAAATATTGTACAAGATTGCGGTAAGAATAGATGGTTTGTTTTTGAGGTTTATTATTTTGGTATTTTGAGGTTTGTTGTGAACTTAATGTAATTATTATAGTTAGCGAAAGTGGTTTTGATACTTGGACTTAGGAAGTAACGAAAGTTATTTTTTCCCGGTTCCCTGGTTTTTTTGTGCTCTGTAAAGGTAAATGGGACTTAAAACATAACTGGATGAATGCGAGTGTTACTATAGGTACACCTCTGGGACCACCTTCGGGGACTACAATTTATATGCGACACGACACGACACGGTTGGCGCAGTGGTTAAGCGATTGACTACTGCGCTGCGTGTCGCGGGTTCGATTCCCGCTCGGAACAAATATTTGTATGACCTACAAGTAGTTGTTCCGGGTCTGGGTGTTTGTGTATGTGACTTTATTAAATGTTTGTAAACGCACCCACAATACAGGAGAAACTCCTAGTGTGGGGCAGCGTTAAAAAAAAATATTTCATGATGCTATGTAATACTAGCTACGGCTCGCGGTTTCACTCGCATTAGTGGTCCTGTGGGAATATCGGGATAAAAAGTATCCTACCTGTTAATCCTGGTTCTAAACTATCTGTGTGCCAAATTTCATCCAAATCCGTTCAGCCGTTTGTGCGTGAAGAAGTAACAAACATACAAACACACTCACAAACTTTCGCCTTTATAATATTAAGTGTGATTTCACTTTCAATTATTTTTTCAGCAAAACACTGAATTTCAGGAGAGTTTTCCGTACATATTCCTTCAGTTACCGACTGTACCCAAACTGTCACACATTGTCGTAACTCCTATGTTAATGAGTTGCCACTTATGACCGCCATGAAATGGTTACCTAACGCATAGTTGTCTTGATCTTAATTCTAGGATACTTAGGACTGTCGTCAGTTCTGCAGGAGTTGATGGCTTACCTGGAAAAAAGAACACAGGTTAGTATTGTCATAGACTTAAAAAAAGTGTGGGGGAAATGGTTTTTTTTTTTTTGCTTTTACAGTGCACCTGTTTCTACATCGGCATCGTTATCACATGTATAATTTCAACATGAATGATGTAACCAATATTTTGTAACAATTTTATGAATAAAAATAGTGTCCATGGAGTTTCATGCCCGTTCTTCTCTATAGGTACCACTACGATTTGGAAAGGGCAACTAGCTTCACTTTTCTGACTGACCGACCCCTTGACAATTCAAAACTGCCTGTAATTGGTTGATCCATACTAATATTATAAATTCGAAAGTAACTGTCTGTCTGTATGTATGTTACCTTTTCACGCCTAAACCACTAAACGAATTTCGATAAAATTTGGCAGAGAGACAGATTGCATTCTGACATAGGATAGTTTTTATCGACATACCTCGCGGGCGAGCCGCGGGCGGAAGCTAGTTTGAAATAAATGCTTTGAGTTTGTAATGGATTGCCTCGTTGGTCTAGTGGTTGCAAGCGCTACAGGTGAGCATGAGGTTCTGGGTTCGATTCCCGGGTCGGGTAAAGTGTTATCTGGAATTTCACAGCAGCAGCCAGGAGTCTGGGTTTGTGCCCAGTTTATGGCTTGCCACCTATTATATTACATGGGACTTAAACATAACTGGCGAAATGTGGGTACATACTATAAAGTAAAAGTACACACCCCAACCCTATTTCAAGTTAAACAAATATCAACTTTATTTCAACGAACAATAATTAAGTTGATTTCAGAGTGACTAGCAGTCTAGCACTATTGAAAAAGTTATAAAAATGTTTGAAGTTGTAGCGTAAACTGAACTTTATTGTGTACGAATTAAAGTTATTTTTCCATTAATTCATATTTGTTTACATTTTTGGAAAATACATTAGGAAGGTACACCACTGCCTTACCCTTTACGGAATACAGGGGTGAAGTTATTATTTATTTATTATCCTACAAGCAAACAGTACCTGAAGTAAAATACTAACACAGTGAATTATAAAAATCAGTTGGTAATAATAATTGTAATTAGAATATGGAAATGTGGGTATAATCAAGTCTATACAGGGTTATTAGTAAAACATTAACAACCTCTTAAGAGGTAATTGTACTCATCATTATGAACAACTTTTACTATAGGACCAAACGTGAAAACGCGAAAAAAAATCAGCTGTTTCCTACATTTATGTTCGTATAACTCGTCAAAATGTAGGGAAAAGCTGATTTTTTTTTTTCGCGAGTACAATGATATCTTAAAAGGTTGTTAATGTTTTACCAATAACCCTGTATCCATCAAATAAACACATACGGATGTAAGTGGCCATTCATTAGTTATTAACAGGTAGTTCAACACTTTACGATCTACTTATGTCGATAGCAAATTGCTCGGGTAACTAAGCTGTCTATTCAATTATAATCAAAAGGTTACAGAATATTTATTTTTATACTAATCTATACTAATATTATAAAGCTGAAGAGTTTGTTTCAAACGACTTATCTCTGGAATCTACCAGTCGGATTTGAAAATTCTTAGGATATTATAGCCTTAGGTTATAGGCATAAAATTGAGCAGTGGTGGCCAAGTGGTAACGGCCGCGGGAGTTGTAGGTCGTAGGTTCGAACCCAGACAGGCGCTTTACTTTGTGTAAATTATTTCATCACCACTGCTCTCAAAACGGTGAAGGAAAACATCGTGAGGAAACCGGCATGTCCTAGAACCAAAAATTCGAAGACATGTGACATCTGCCAATCCGCACTGGGCCCGCGTGATGGATTACGGCCCACTCCCTCTCACCGAGAGGAGGCCTGTGTCCCAGCAGTGGGAACGTTATAGGCTGATTATGGTATGGCATGGTATAAAATCGCGCGCGACACAAAGGCACCGCTCGACGCTCGTTGCGCGACTTGCGGTGCCTTTGTGTCGCGTGCGATTTTATCGCGTGTCGCGTTTGTTTGAAGGAGCCTTAATAAACATCACGCTACTACCGTAAGGAGACGAGTAAAAAGAAAAAAAAGTCAGAAAAACGCTAAGCGAAAATGAAATAATACCGCGAGCGGACGATGCGATGCGACACTGTGGATTGAGGGAGTTTTATAAAAATGTGGCTGTTGTTTTACTTTATTGCAAGATATCTTACCAGTTCTAGACGAACAAAGTCGTGAGCAAAGACTAGTACATTATTATTAAGGGGCTTACAGGACCTAAACACAAGAAACGCAAGTTTTAGAAACAATAAAAGTATATGATCGACTACAGTAAACGAAATCAGAAAAATATATGATATTCTTCAGGATATATGCTAGGTAGATAGTGTGGTGGAAGCATAGTACAACTAATTTGATACGATAGAAAAATATCATGAAGATACCTTTAAAAATTTTCTTTTTACAATAAAAACCATACTAATATACATACAATCATTCTGATTTTTTGTCAGATTATTCTTTCTACAAGCAACATACTAAAATACTAGTATTTTGTTTAATTTTTTAGTCCATACAATAGATTTTTTGTAATTAAATAATTTCTTCATATTTTGCAATAAATGACTAGTGTTGTGTCATCGCGCTTCTCTTTCTTTTCTATGCAGTCCGACAGTGACCGCGGGTCATGTAAGCCCCTTAAGACTACTTTTTTTTTTTTAAAGATTGAAATATTTATTTATACAGGTAAAAACAACAAAATTAAATTCTAACTTAACTAAAACTATACAGAAACTAGAAAATAGCGTCGAAAAAGACTAAGACTACTTCATTAACCAAATAACGTGTTTAGTCAGACGATTAGTTAATCAAATCGAACTTGATAGATACTTCTTGTTATGACTAAATTAATTGTGATTAATAGTCCACTCAAGCAAATAATACGGGTATTTTTATATTATCAGAACTTCGATGTAGGTAGGTAAAAGTCGTGGCAAGGTCAGACTGGGCAGAAACGCAAAAACTCGCCACCCAAACCCTCGGCCACAGTCAAAGTGTAAACAGTAAAACAATTATTTCTGACATTTGATAGAAGCTTTTTACGTGTTGATATACCTAAACTTTTTCCTGTGATGTATAGTGAAATAATTGTAGAAGTCATGTGATAGTCTGTTTGTAAAGTATCTCTGAGCGGATGTAGATTCGCGCCGTTTGCACAGAGTTGTGTTACTGTGTGTTCGGTGCTGTGTAACAGGTCGGATTATGTCTGACACAGTTGGCAGGCCTGTCATATAGCATTACTGTTCGCCGATTACAACTTATTTATAAATGTTAAGAATATTTAGTTCCATAATAAAAGCAAAACCTTTGACTTTTTTTCTCACTGACGACTATCAAAATCGGTGAACTTTTCAAGAAAATAAGTCCAGTGGAAATATCAAGGTTTATCGGTAAATCATTACTTAACTAAAATTATTGCTTCTTTTTTTATAAAATTACGCCCCGCGGTTTCACCCGCATAAGTGTGGATCCTGTAAGAATTTCGGGATATAAACTATCCTATGTCTCTGCCAAATTTTATCGAAATCCGTTCAGTGGTTTAGGCGTGAAAAGGTAATATACAGACAGACAGATAGAGTTACTTTCGAATTTATAATATTTTTTGCTTTGCATTGCTTCTTTTTTTCTAAAAATAAAAATACTTAATTCTTTAAAAAAAACATACTGTATATTACGTAGTAGGTATGTTTCACAATGTGTTTTTGAGGTTTTAATAGGTGTATTTTCTTCCATAATAACTTTGTCTAAATAGTAAAATAGAAAACCTACATCCTAAAAAACTGAATTTGGATAAATAACCTATAAATTAAATCAATTTAATTATTTTTTTCTTTCGAAACCAATTTAAAAAAGTAAATTTATGTTTTTATGATAAGATATCACAGTCAAAGGCTGCGCGTGCGCAGCTTTCAAAATAAATATAGAACGCGAATTAAATAATGTATTGTGTAGTTGTGCTGAACAATAGAGGAGCGATAGCTACCATTAGAATTAGCATAGATCAAGGTACCGATGAGCACCATAATATGCTACTTAAACCTCACAATTTAATAAATGCTATATTTACTGACATTTGATCGACTTGAATTTTATTCAAGTCAAGGTAATATGAATATCTACTACAATTAAAAACATGAAAGTGAGCGTCTTTTTGTTTGTTACTTGTGACCAGGGACTTTAAACGTTACTCAAAATAACGCTACTCGTAGTTCCGGTTACGATAATTTGTACCGTTCCACCAGGATCGTAACAAAATTAATTCCTTAGCTATAACGATACTGACAAATGGAACGAAATCTTAAACTGTTCACTAACAATATTATCGATATATCGTTATTAGTATAACGATATAATAACGTAATTCATTTCGATACTCAACTCTGCCAACTTCATGACTTATAAGATGACGAAAAAGTATGAAGAATAACGTTACAAATGAATCTCTAACGTTTCTCCTGTAACGTTATTACAAGCGGATAAGCTTAATGTTACTGCTACCTATAATATTGTTCTACGAAAATGATATTCTATAACGTTTTCTTTTGTAACGTTATTTTTAGGTTTTTGTATCGTGACAAATTTTGGAACGTTATACGATAACATTAGTGGTAACGGAACGAAATTCATTGCGTTTTCAGGTCCCTGCTTGTGACTGTGTTCATGGCTAACCTTATAAAATACATGTTTTCACAGGAATTTATGAAAAAATATTTTATTCCCAGGAGAAATGCAGGTATTTTTATCGCAATACCGTTATCCGGTAAAGGGCATATTTATTATAAGCAATTAATTAATGCAAAAAGGCCATCGTTACCTGATAAAGTACCAGGGAACCATCACAACACGAGAGGTGAGATACTTCAACACATAAACATAACACTTTATCGATCCCCAGACCAGAAAACTAATTAATACTCTAAACAAGAGGCGACGATCATTTGTTTAATTAAGACATAATAAACAAGAAAAATATATTAAGTTTTTAAACATGTAATTAATACAAAGATAATTTATGGCACTGCCTATCGAAGATTAAAAAATTAAACGCCCATATTTGCATTCATATTTTTTGTCGAATAACAAATCAGAAATATTTTCGTGACATTAAGCCGAAGTCCCACAAGCGGAGGCATTAAAACTCCCATTTTATTGAATATAAGAGTGAATGAATTATTAATGCGCAGGCTGTCTGTGTAAACACTGCGTTATGACTGAATAACATCGAATTTGAATTTATCTTTTTAATAAAGTTTATACATCATCGTGGTGTTTATTAGAAAAAGCAAAAGTCTATTCAGTTTAATTTTTTTTTATATTGTTTATCTAGTAGGTACAAGTACATAGGATAAGAAATTGAAGAATAGCATTTTCCTCTAGAATCTACCTAATAGTTCATCTATCCGAAAGTAGAATTTACAAGATAATCTTAGACATCTAAAAGTTGATGATTGAGTATCTACATTACGAACAAATCTTCCGATAACAAATTACCAGCTGGACATTTGTTATGTTAATCTGTTAAAAATATTAATATATCTACAATATTTCGGTGGCACACTGACTACCTCGCAATTAATTATGAAGTTATAACGCAGTGATGCTGATGACAGTTCGAATCGAAACACGTGTATGAATTTCAATGTGTGTAACTATGACATATCATGGGAAATTTGTGAGCCCAAAGTTTCATTCTTGGAAACAAAAAGTTTGACAAGTAGGTACCAATTTGTTTCTAGACTCTTCAATTATCCCTTTTTTTGCGGATGGGAAATCACCAAATGACTCCTCCCGCTCTGGGTGGACCGGGAGGGAGTGTCAGACTCTTACTGACTAAAACCCACCCGTGTTCCTTCCTTAGCCCTTTACGTTCTGGGACAATCCCGCTGACCCCTTCAAATATCCCTTCAAACCTATATGTATAATGAGTCAACCCTAAAACTGCGCATTTACGAACTAGATATGACTAACAAAGTGCATCGAACCTAATTTTGACAAGTCGACGCACTAGGTAGTAGGTACCACCGCAGATCTTCAAGATAAACTTTTGCATTTGTCATAAAATAAACGAGAACAGGTTTAAGTTGTACCTACGTCAACGCATGGACTGAGGCGTTATTTATGTTAAAGATTGTTTAATACGACGCCATATAAAAGTGGCAAGAGAAAATAAATGGACTCCCGAACGTGTGTTCCCAGCTGAATCATGCAACGTTGCAGGCGCGCAGTGACGTCACCAACGTGAAAAATAACGCATTGTGGAGCGTTGTGTAACCTATATCTTAGAATAGACATCTATCTCCCGATTGGTAATAACTAGTGCATGTTGTTAGCATATTTCGTGGGTATTCAAACACGTAACAGCTCAAATTCCTCTGAGTATTTTTGTCTGAAGTAAACAGCTGATCACAATCTTTCGTGGGCTATAAAAGCAGATTTTATTTGCCTCGCCACGTGATAACGACACATCGGTCAGTTACAAAACGTCGGGCGTGTGACGAACCACCGAGCCACACGCGTCTCGAACCACGTACCTACGTCAAACGATCGTCCAACAATTAGTGTTCTCGCGAAAATCGATCATAGCATTGAAGGAATCGTTTGCAACAGGAATTCAAAATATTTGGGATGGACGTAGTAGAAATAAAAACAATGGTAAGTAATTATCTTTACGGCGTGTGTGCCTGTGGGTGAACGCACCGGCGTGGCCTGGTTGGCCCGTCGCCAGCTCTCACGGTAAACGCTTCTAATCACTGAACTCTTAGCGAGTTAGTATGCTCCTGATAGCTTATAAACGCCTGGTACTTGCTAAGCCGATGCACCTAGCATTCATGGGTCGAGCTATGTCACTGGTCAGTTTTCCTGGACGACAATTATAAAGTTCATTAAACTGTATTACGTGTGTGACGTAATTAGTCATGTGTCGCCTACTAATTACCAATTGCGAAACAAATAAACTCTGCTATGTTTATTTAGATTCATAACAGTTCTGTGAGAGATATAACATACTTTTTAAACAGTACAAGTTACTCGTATAGTCAAGTTATGTCAGAGGATCGTTAAATTGTGCAACTCCACCAACATTGGGTATTGCAGGAAGATTTACGTTCGAGCGATAAGCGTTATCGGTTAATCAACCCGGGTATCTCGCGGTGCAGTGACATAGACCTTACCGCACCTCAAGTCTCGTTCCAAAAATTCGGTCAAGTGTGAAAACTAATGCAACGCTAAGGATTTCTTACGACATTTAATTTTAATTTATTTAACATCATTATAATCATCCGCTAATTAACGAGGTGAACATCAAAATGCAGTCACAATATTGCTTTTTCGAAAAGTCTTGAACTTTTAGACAAAACATTCTAATAACACATTTGCCCAATTTAATTATCATCATCATCATTTCAGCCGAAAGAGGTCCACTGCTGGACATAGGCCTCTCCCAAAAGGGGGAGGGTTTGCCATAATCGCCACGCTTGGCAGGTGGGTTGGCGATCGCAGTATGGTATGGTGGTGGAATGCATAGAGAACGCTGCTGCCCATTCTCCGGTTAGACCCTTAGTCGCCTTTTACGACACCCACGGGAAGTATGGGGTGGTGCTATTCTTTTAAGTCCGGCACCACACAGAAATTTAATTGTTATATGTATACAATATACATATGTCAATTTTGTAAGCATTTAGGTCACGGGTAACGCTCGTATAGTAATTTTCGCTTTGCAATCTGCGGATTTGTCCCCAAAAAAAGATTGGCCAAAAGCACGTTTGTTTTATTGGTCTGCCGGCGAAATATCAAAGTTGTTTTAGGTATAGAGCTGTATATACCAGCTCACCATGACACGCGACTCATGTTTAGATGTTGATAACTTCGTGGCTATGACCTCTTTCATTGCCGAACGTTAGAGCTCGTTTCCGGCTAGCAGCCACATATTCGCAACTGAGGTCACTCAGAGGCTGCCAGTGCCGAGAGCTCGAAGAACGTAGCATTTGGTACAACTTTTGTTTATATGTCATCGCATACATTAGCGAATGATCAAATAGCTCATGAATGTTGTTCGCAGGAGGTGAGAGATGTGCCGCGCTGTGATGTGCCTGACATGTTTCATGCGGCTGAATGAAACGTTACAGATTCGGGTAAGCTTGCGCTAACATTCGTCGTCCATGACAAATCTAACACTTCAATAAAGAAACTGTTATGAAAAGAATGTTGTACCATAGAGGATCTTCTAGCTACGACCAACAAGCAAAAGGACTCGACAAGAAAAGGGGATCACACGCTGACCCAAAATAAAGTGTAGGTATTTGTATGTAAAGAATCTATAGCGGAATCATGTTTTGATACAACTGGCTCAGGTACTAAAGCCCCAGGTGGTGAGTGGAGTGTGTTCAAATATTGCAAAACATAAAAGCCGATAGTATCTCGGCCTTGAGTTTAGCTATTCGGTAATGACCCTGCGCAAGCGACGTTAACCGTCGTCGTAGTTGCGATTACGTGTTAGGCCCGAGCCACAGCTGGAAGGCGAGGAGAGGCGATTAAAAAAGATTAAGTTGAATATTTTATTACAGTGTAAGCTTGTGACACTTGTAACTTTAACATGTGGTACATATTAAATTCGTCCAAAGAAATTCGATTCAAAGCTAAGCCCCTTTTCTTTTCAGGTTGGGAAGTCATCTAATGACTTCTCCCGCTCTGGGTGGAGCGGAAGGGAGTGTCACTCTTACTGACTAAAACCCACCCGTGTTCCTTCCTTAGCCCTTTATGTTCCGGGCCAGCGGTAACCCCGCTGACCAAGCTAAGTCCCTTACTGCGCTTAAAAGTACCTACTTTGTAGTTTAGTATCGTTGTGCAGCTTAGCCATCGCGTTCTCTAGCAATATGCCACCAGCTTTACACTATGTTTATTTTATAAAGACGGCGAATAGAAACTGATACAAATTGTATAATATTATTATATTAATCTTGTTTGTATGAGAACCGAGGCCAGCGGAGCTCATCTCCTATACTTTACGTAGCTGAAGCGTTTTGTTGTGATTTGTGGTGTTGAGAAGGCAATAATTCAGAATGTTATGAGTAGACGACTTAAATATGAATTTATGCATCCTCACTGTCCCATCTCTGCACGGCGGATGTTCTGTAATTATTTACGAATGACACTTCAGTGTTATAAAGGCTTGTTCATAACTTCATACTATCCGTTGGATTTTAGTGGATCATTTTCTGTGGAGCGTTTTTGATTTTCCTTATGTATGGTATATGTCCACTCTAAGGAAGAATATGTTGAAAATTAAATTAAAACATGGACGTCAAATTAACTCCACACATTCATCATTCAATCTGCCTATTATAAGCCTTTTTTCAAGTATGTCGGGATCGACCACAACCACGACCCAGTTACTGGGTAATACAATATCCCTAGATAAGGCTGGTTATCAGACTTTCGGGCTTTTGACTACCTGTAACGACCGTCAAAGATCTATGAATGACAGCGGGAACCGCTTTCCGAGGTAGCCAGAGAGAGTATGTCTAGAAGATCATCTAATTAAATGGAAGACATATTGTTAGAAAAACAGTATTGGTATAACTTAAATGCGACAATTTTTGTCAGGAAATCCTCCAAGGATTGCCGAAGTAAATGTAAGCACAATGAAGTGTCATACTGTCAATATGAACATAGCTTTGTTGTGCGGAAAGCCGCAAGCGCTTGTGGTTAATTTGCAAATATTATTAAACGCGAACAAAAGACGCGCAGACACAGACACCCACATGTGATACGTTTGTGGATATTGTGACCATTTGGAAGAAAGTTCACGAGGAATGAGGTGAAGATTACTGGCTAATGCATGACTGATACATTGATCCTATTGATTGAACATCATCACCTGCATAGCCTTTTCCCAACTATGTTCGGGTCGGCTTCCAGTCTAATCGGATGCAGCTGACTGTCAAAGGTCCACGAATGACAGCCACAGACAAAGGCTTAACATCCTTTCCGAGGCACGGAGGGGTCTCGGTATGTAGAAGATGGTCACCCATTCACAGACCAACCGCGGCAAGCGTAGCATAATCGATCGACCTGTGCGACTGTTATTATTTAGCCACGGGCACCTCTCCATCCTATTGATTGATATTTCATGAAATAGTCATTCAATAAGATTATATGAACTTGTAGGTTGTATTGATGATTTAGTCATTATAATTCTGTAGTCATTTGTTACGCCCGCGAATCATATTTTTATCAACATTCAACATGACACGGAGCTGCAAATTGCAAAAAAATTAAGAAAATTTGAATTCCGCGGGCTACCTAGTGCATCCCTTTTAGAGGTCTAGTGACCGCTACGTTATGTCAAATTGTTGAAAACAAAATATGGTCAAGTGCTAAAACCGTTTGTAAACGGTTTACAAACGGTAAAGTCGGTAAAGTTAAACCTGTGGGTTTGTAACCCACAGGTTTAACTTTTCACCGAAGAAGTAGTTCCTAGTTTCGACTTCTTGATTACGTACTTGGTTACTGAAGGTTGTGTCCCTGAAAGGCGTTCGTTGTTTTATGTTGATCCAATTCGATCAGTTCTTGGTTGTTCTCAGACCGGTTGTAACAGAGTCAAGGTAGAGCAGTTACTTGGTCTTTCCAGCGCAGCAGCGGTCTAAGTTCCTAATACTTCATCATCATCTGCTTAGCCTTTTCCCAACTATGTTGGGGTCGGCTTCCAGTCTAACCGGATGCAGCTGAATACCAGTATTTTACATGGAGCGACTGCCTATCTGACCTCCACAACCCAGTTACTGGGTAATACGATACCCCTTGGTAAGACTGGTCGTCAGACTGTCGGGCTTCTGACTACCCGTAACGACTGTCAAAGATCCACGAATGTCAGCCGGGACCAACGGCTTAACGTGCTTTCCGAGGCACGAAATATTAAGTTCCTAATACATACTTATAACTTAATATTTCTTGCATCATTGCATGTCAGACTGAACCGAAGTACCAAAAAATCTTCGAGCTTATTTTATTTTTATTGAAGAACAAGGCGTTTTTATAGCAATTAATAAAGCATTGTTAATTTAAATTCGCCTGCAACGTCGATGACGTTATTATAAGGTAGTCAAGTGCAAGAACTCTTGACAACTATATCGTCGACGCCTCGCCTTTGATTTATCGAATAAAGTAATTCATTCATTCCATTGTGTTTTTTGCGAACATCGTAAAACATAACGCCAAAGGTCAACACTAGCAGGATAATGTTACAACGAAAAAGACTAATAAAGCTCCCATTGTATGAAAAATAAGCTGGCAGTGCGAGCTGACCGTGTGTCGTGCTCGGCGCGGCGGTGCGGACGCGGTAGGGCGGTGCGCGCCACACGCTGCGCGTTTACGACGTGCCGACGAAACCCGAGCTTAAAAATCTTCATTATCGCAACCATCAACCATACGTTATGTCCTACAACCACATAAACAATCTCAAATTTAATAAAAACCTCATTAACTCTCCTGTCACAACTCGCATGCGAACATTTACAATGATTCAACGATGAATCGAGTACTCGCAGTTATTTAGACGATTCCAAAGTTGTAGTCTCATCACTATTCCGTGCCCGAGGATATGAATGGAGGATAACATTATTAAGCTCCACAAATAACGGTCCTGAATGCAGATGAGCCCTGTAGCCAATCTAAAGTTGGCGCCTGCCGACGCTAGAAATAACAGAGCTCTGTAGAAATGTCGATGTCCAAATACTATGAGTGACGCACTGGCGGGTAATCCCACCACGTGGACCAATTAGTACATCACGCTAATGTCAGAATTATAAAACTTTAATTGAGATCAAGAGCAATGCGACGGATGCAGCCCTGAATAATGAAACGAGGCTCGAGGATCCATTATCAGTAAATGAAAGCGATGTTCAACGTTTAAAGAAATGACTGAGAGGTTAATCCGCGTGTTTTATGCGCAATAACTTGCAATATATCTGTAGCACAGGTTGGTTCAATTTAAACCGCGTCATGCCCCGTGACGGCCGCGAATCGATGCTTCCTAAATTCTAAATAGATGGCGCGGCGGTAATAAAGCTCTTGATTGTGTAATAAAACTCAGCTGGTTGGAGTGGCGCCACGGAAAAAAGTGTAAATGTACCACGTTGTTTACTAACATTCAGTTGTAAGTTTCACGAACGTGACGATTCGAGTTCAGCGTCTTTACCACAATGATGGGACAAGACTTTGCTCTTGGACGGTTATGCGATCCTTGTACCAGGATAATATAGCCGTTGTGGATCTTTCATCTCGAGCTTGTGAATTTATTTACCGAGACCGATGCGGTTTGATTGAAACGATATTAAATAATCGATTGTTATTTTTTTGCGTCCGGAGGTGTCAAGTTTTTGCTGCACCGTCATTATGACGGGTCGAAAATTGCAGTGCTATCGTTGCGGTCGGGTACCATACTAATACTAACGCTTAATTAATTTAGAATGCGATTTGACAGCATCAAATTACAAACAAATAATCGGGTTTAATTTATTTAACAATAAGAATATGTGCAACCTCGATGCGTCAAATGTCGAAAACCGAAAAAAGTTTTAGCGTGTGGTTGTGCAAGTCGCTTTGTGTGGTGTACATTGCGAAGTTTGTTCGGTTAGTGAATGTGTTTGTCTAGTGCGGCCGTCGATGTAAAAGATCAGCGGTGGTCGGCGAGTGCTGATGACGAATGTAAGGGGTTGATGAACGCGAACGCGATCTATTTCGGAGCGACTAAAAGCGGCGGCGGCTCACCGAGTGACATTTAGTCGGGCTAGGTGCATCCGACTCGGTACTATCAGATACTATAGATAACTGTACTGGTACTATGAATAGTTTTACTATAACTGGAGCTTTTGGACGTTTTAAAGATTCAAGATTGAATCGGCGACGTCTGGACTGAGAATCTGAGAGAGATATTTTTCAGATATGATGTAAACAGATTACGGTCTTCATGAAACGGATAATTGAGTTTGCACGTGGAAAACGAATAGTTTACAACATTCTGCAGAACGATAAAGTAACGCTGATTAATTGATTACAAACGGATTTTCGCTGTTCGCATAAACTCAGGGTTAGTTGGCCACAATAAAGATATTAATCAGTCAGAGATCAAGTTTTTATTTTTATGAATGGCAGTTCCACGCTGTGTATATTTCCTATTTTGCTTGTTTATGACTTGTTTTAAAGGCCTTTTAGTATTAGAATACGTTGAAGGATGTTTAAGCAACGAACGGGCGGACATTCCTCTTGTAACGAAGCTCCGCTGCGAGCCGATGCGTGCCCAATCTAATTAAACTGTGAAAATATTAGTATGATCATGTGCCCTATAGCGCGTACATAACATGCACGCACGGATTTACGATTATTGTACATATGTAAACGTTACAAACGAGTTTTGTCAGCAGTAACATTAGAATAGAATAGAATTTATTTATTTGTAAGAATGTACTTTTACATAGTCGTTTCAGCCGATAGACGTCCACTGCTGGACATAGGCCTCCCCCAATTTTGGGAGGGTTTGCCATAATCGCCACGCTTGGCAGGCGGGTTGGCGATCGCAGTATGGTATGGTGGTGGAATACATAGAGAACGCTGCTGCCCATTCTCCGGTACGATCCTTAGTCGCCTTTTAGGACACCCACGGGAAGTAAGGGGTGGTGGTATTCTTTAAGTCCGGCACCACACAGACAACATACATACTTTTACATAGTATGGTGTTAATATTTTTTTTTAAGTTCTATACACTCTACCATAACATATGGTGTACAAATATTCAAATGTCATTTTATATAACTAAGTAGGTACAATTAAAAGATTTAATGATTAAAAATATGTCTAATATGAATTATGGCGAGCTGACTTGTATTCTTTTATAATATAAGTTGGGTTACAGAATGCATAGTTGGAGTTTTCCTTTATCTGCTGAAACAATTGATAACAGAGGTCTACATATTTATCGCTTTTATTATAGTGTGTTTCCCAAAAACATTGTATGACCTAATAATAACTAACCTTCTTTGTAGTCGGTTAAAAATGTTATATACTTTATGTTTTATTTAGAACACGGAAGAACAAACGTTTTTGCCCTAATATGGTTGGCTGATTTAAGAGACCATTTAGACATAATTTAGTATCAAATACATTACATTAGAGAACAAAACAGAGATGACATAAACAAAGTAGAAGATGGGGTCGCTTTTCCTTATCATTAGTCCTTGAGAGCATAGATACGTTATAGGCAAATACAGAACAGCACTGCTGAGCTTGAAGTCTTCGGTTCGATTCACAGGTGGGGCAAAGTGTTATTGGGTTTTTCCATACGGAATTTCCCAGTAGCAGCCCTGAGTGTGGATTTGTGCCCGAATAATGGCAATAGGCTCGACCCCCACCACACACAGACAACATACATAGGACTTAGGGGCTGTTCATTACTCACGTGAGGCTCGAAAGGGGGGGAGGGGTCCATAAAAAATCACGAAATATCACAAGGGGGGTCGGGGCTTGGGGTGTAGTAATATATCACGTGTATTTATTTTTTCCAGGCAACGAACAAAGTGAAGTTCCTGCGATAATTTTCTATAATTAAATTAGATGATACTTATACCTGTATTTTATAAATATTAAAAAAAATAAGATTCTTTGTAGGTACTAAAAATACACGTGATATAGAGGGGGAGGGGGTGTTAGTCTTAAATCTAACTGTCTCACCAAGGGGGAGGGGGGGTTAAAAAATGTCAAAAGAACATCATGTGATTAATGGACGGCCTCCCATCAGGGAAATGTGTGTGTAGGTAGATAGGAGTTGTACGTCTGCCTAACCCTTTCGGCGAATACTGGTCTGATATTGTGTAAATTATGCAGCAATAGAAATAAACAGTAAAGGTAACACTTTTACCAGGGCCCTTTTTGGCCGAATTATTCCGTTCTGATCCCCTGAACCCCCCTCCACCCCCCCCCCCCCGCCTCGATCCCCTCCTAGATCGTCTTCTGTTTTAATCTCTGTGTTATCCACTAAAAACTTTCTCATACCGGTTTGAACCGCTTTTTCTTTTGTTTTTGATCCTGAAGGATCGTCAGCAACAAAAATAAGTACAGGGTTTCATGTGGGAGTAAAAAAGGTGTAGGTGGTGATAAGTTCGGACCCAGACAGGCGCTTGCCTTTGTGTAAATTATATCATCACCAGTTCACCACTGCTCTCAAAACGGTGAAGGAAAACATCGTGAGGAAATCGGCATGTTCTAGAACCAAACATTCGAAGACGTGACATGTACCAACCCGCACTGGGCCCGCGTGGTGGATTAGGGCCCACTCCCTCACACAGAGAGGAGGCCTGTGTCCAGCAGTGGGAACGTTATAGGCTGATTATGTATGTATGTAACATTTTTACAGGCTTTTTTATCAATCATCGCAGAATGAACAATTTGAACCGTTAATTTGGCAAGACTGCAATAAAAGAAGGTTCGTAGCACAGAAGTGATTCACAGTCTGAGCTGCAACACACATGATTGATGATGTGATTCGAGGAAGACGCGCACCATTTGATGAAGTTAATTTATTGTGAGAAACAGACACTTTTAAATGAACTTCTGTCAGGAAAAGCACGCTAATATCACTCTCAGATGAAACTGTTTGTTTTGATTCTTCAGATTAACATCACAGATTAGCTATACGATATGAGCCAGTTATTTTTTTTTTCAATTTATAGTTAGGCTTTTGTCGTGTAACCAGATTGTAGATAACATTATTAGCGTTAGCTTCGCGAAATAACTCATTAAACAAAAATGATAGGAATCGTAAACACACATGTGTGTGCGACAGATCCAATTCCGAACATTTTAATTAAGGTGCGCCGCCCGCCGTCGATACAGTTCGAGACAAAGCGAGAGTAGCAACAAGTATAAAATGAATCGCTCCGCGACCAGCGTCCGGTGACCAACGACCAGACGATCAACGACCAGCGACCGACTACAACGCGAGCTTCGCAGAAACACCCAAGTTTTTACACAAACATCTTAAGTTTTTAACACTCCGCCGTCGCGTCGCTCAATTAACCCGACTTTTCTGAACTATTTAAGACTCCTTCGAGTATCAGATTCGCAACCAAATAGGTTAATGAGTAATTCGATTGCAATTAGAGTTCGGTGACCGCTGCCGGTCATCGCCGATATCTGCTCGATCGAGATCTTTTCGCACGCACACACGCGAAATAACAAGCGAGCAAGTCATTACAATGACGAACGATCAACTAATCGACATTTCTTTGCCAAAATAGGCATTTGTTTTTTTTTTAAATTGATCTAATTGAAAGTGGCATAGATGCGCAAGATAAACAGTGCTTTCGCAAGTGCTTTCATTTTTATTCGTCCTCGCATTCTATTCAGGTTTGGGCTGTCACTTTTTGTTTCGTTGCGCCGGTAGTGCGGTGCGGTGCGAGTAGGATCTCGATCGGTCGCGGACAGCCTTGACCTTCGGCTGCGATCGGTCGCGCGGCCGAGCGTCGACCCGCGCCGCCCGCGCCGCCCCGCCGCGCCTCCAGCCGCCTCTAGAGATGCACTACTACTTATTGTGTTACACCGGAAAAAGTATCGATGTATCGAACAGTTTCGAAAGATAAGCAGCACAGTCTGTTCAAGTACCCTAAATAAAGTCGAGCCGCCGAGTTAAACCCAGCGTGTGTCTGATTGATTATGTAATCTCTTAATAATCTCGATATTACGCTACCAACGAATAAATTAATGTCGTTGTTGTAAAACAAGAACAGTGGGCTTTATTTAGCGGCAACTGGTGCCCAGACACCGTGTCTTGTTTGCTTTGAACATTTGAAAAGTTTATTGTTCACGGAGATAAATCAATTTGTCAGTTCGCATCTCTGGGATATTTTTCTGATTGCCCAAGATTTAAAAATATTTGTGCTCATTTCTAATAAATCGATAGAAACGTTGGTGTTCTCGTCTCTAAGCATGGATCGTAAGGAGCGGTGCCTCTGGACGCGTACGATGCACCTCTGCACTATGCGTTGTCTTCCGCAAATTATGTATGTATGGGCTCACCCAATCACGTGATGCCAACCTCACAACACTTTTATAAATCGAACGAAACCTTAAGCTCTTCTGCCTTTTTTATTTGTTTGCAGCTTTAGTAGTTTTCCATTCAGCCTGTTTGCAAATCGAGGTTCTGTAACTTGCAAATAGGAGGAAATGGTTTCAAATGAGATGGAACAGTGTGTGTATTAGTGTCAGTAACACGTAGGTAAGGCTTGACGTGTGCTCGTCTTGAGGGGCGCCTCGCCAGCCATGACAGCACAGTGCCTCGCTTCCGCTGGACACGGGACTCACGGACACGCCGAATGAACAACATACACGTTGCCAAGAACACTATTGTACCTAATTGTAATAAGGTAAACGCGCTTCGTATTAAAAAAAAACTATATCTCAAGGACGCAAATGGTTCGTTGGTCAATATTTTTTACCCAAATCAAGTACCTACTAGAATCGATTTTAATAGCTTGACGATCACGATAGGTAAATTGATTTCCGCAGTAATATTTATACAAATCTTTATCTACTTTTATCACGAACTACCGGAACTTTTCGCGAAACTGGGCACTAGTGGATGTTGGTTGTGTACTAGGGCGGCAGACGCAGCGGGACGTAATCTTGTTAGTCAAACATACGAGCACTTGAATTATCGTGCGTTAACGGCGCGCACACATGAATGGCACGGCACATACGGCATGTACGTGAGCGTACGCGATTCATTCAATTTGTTTACTCGGAGTCATTGCATGCCGCCGCGACGCCTCGGTCAAGGGCGGCGTCCATCGCCCGCCACGCACTCGCCCCAATTATTACAACACCTACTGGAGCCGCGATGTTCGCAGTGGCGTTCTTTAACCACGGCGTATGCGATACTCTATCTAGTTGTGTTATTGTTTACACATGCCGAAGTTTCGTGCGAGTACATGTAGTGTTTAATGATGAAACTTGAATATCTTGATTTATTGACGTTTCTGAGGGGAGTCGGGTGTTTTGTAAGCAGGTGCCTATGTTTTTTCAGAAGGCAGCTATGAGTACGGTCGTGGCGGTGGTGTGAGCTAGGCAGCAGCTGGCACTGCTGGCGACATGTCCACAACGTGACCGGCACAGGCGCACCACGTGGCGCGAGACCTTCGTCCGGACCACCAACTCTTAGGTCATTTACTCCAATTACGTAACACCCGTGTAACAACTACGACTACGTATATAATCGGCGGAATTTTTATTGACTAATTATTCGTCATTTTTTATAAGCGGTGAAGTCAGCGGATATAGCTAAATATTCAAACAGTGTATCATTCGAGGCTAACAATAAAGTATAAAAAAAGCCTTCGGATCGAATTATCTGACGTCGATATCTATTGGTGTGTACACAGGCGGTGTGCTCGCTCCCACCGCGTGCTGCGGGAGGCTGTCCAGCGCGGGGCAGTGCGAGATGCAGCCACATTCCTCGCCGATGACTCGCCCCCGCCGGACCACCGTCGCGAGCTTTTCACACGTAAACAACATGTGGAAGACGTTCATTACTTAGATTTTACTACTTTCGACGCCGTCTTGTTTCAAAGATAAAGTGAACCATTCATTGTGCGAGCCCGCGAGCCCGCCAGCCCGCGCGGAGTCAACGCCCAGACGGATTAAAGGGCCGATTAACGAGCACAGTTTAATTTATAACCGGAATAATAAAAGCTCACGGAAGGACCGCCGCGCACCACGCAGCTCGCCAGCCCTGACTAACCCATATCGCTCCCCACTCATAACTCAAGTGTCAACAAAACATACTGCTCTCAGCATTCTTCTACAAAAAAATTTTTCACAAAGAAGTCCGGCTTGGTATAGAGATGCTAATTCGCCGCATTCGATCTTATTAGCTAAACGCGCCGACATAACTTTCGGTTTCGCACAAACGTTAACATTGATTTAGAGCAGAACGAAAAAAAGTAAAAGAATCGGGACATTAGAACCGGTTGAAGCATCGTCCGGGGCAGCCGAAAACTCTGTAATTGTGTTAACGAGACGCGCCAGAGACCCACGTGCTCGCCGCTTAGTTTATTAGTGCGATCGTAAACTCAACGATAGTGAAAGATGCTTTCATAACTTTGAGCTACTTTTATAGATTGGTAACGCACGTGTCTTCGCGATAGGCCCGCATCTGCTCGATAACTCTGATAGTGTATCGGGACCGGAAAACGCGGTGAGATTTGCCGGTGAGTCGAGCCCTGGAAGTACCAGGGAAGCGTGACTGATAAGGAGGTTACACAACGGGCTGAAGGAGCCAAGGTCGCGGCAGATGTGGGAAGCACAGGCTCGTCGTTCACGGCTTATCTCGTCGAATGTTTGCCAAGCATAAATAAGCAGCGCCTCAACACAGTACGATCGAAATACTCGTCGATACGGCGCACCATGTTTATGGGTGTGAACGCACTCGGCTATGGCGTCGTGAGAACTACACTAGTACATATTAGGAGCGATGATACGCGATAACGCGACACGTGGTAATCGAAGCTTAGCGACCACAATGTGTCAGTGTAACGTTGCGTAACTATTCCAAAATATGTTTATCGGAACCAAATGCGTATACTTTGTGGGTGCGAGCTTCTCGTTAGTCAGATTAAATATTTTTTAATTTATTCCAGCGCGAGTTCATCGAGGTATCCGACCGATAAAGAGTTCACGCCATCTCCGCGGGAGGGCGAGATGACGCGCCACTAACATTCCAAAACCAATATTATTTATTTTTAATAATGCCAATGAACGCTTAGCACGTTTACCTTCGATTTGCATCTACTCCTTTATCGAAGCGCTTCCTGCTCGAGCCTTAGTTGTGTTGAGATTATTTGTGAACGATATTCATTCAAGTGGAGAGCGTCGCCGGCGCGGAACGGGCTAGGACGCTGACGAAGCGAAAACCATTCGCCGGTCGGAACCCGGCCAGTGCCAGTGGGTCAGTGGACCCCGGGAGCCCGTGCCCCCACAGGAATCCCGGCTGAAGGCCGCCATTCATAATAAAAATGACATCAACCGCGTGGGAACATATAAATGCCAAGCAAACGACCGGTCGGACCGGCAGATTTAATTACGACACCGCTGATTAATATTGGCATAAACGACATTCGGCGAAACTGTTCCTCTTCGTCGTTAACACAACGAAACCGAAAGCTGCGGGGGTAGCGTTCATAAAAAGACAAGAAAGCGTGCAGACGATCGTGATGCGTCAGCGCAATGCACTTCTGCCGTCCCTGTCGGGGCGAGTGCACTTGTCACAGTATGTTCGTCCCTGTCGCGCAGCCGTCAGCGCCGCCGCGTCATGTGTTGCGTCTCGCTTACGCCTCATCACTTTGTTTGAGGAAGTGCGCCTCATGCTTACGGGATCGCTCCGGCCGGCAGCTGCTTTGCATCGCATACCGAGCGGATTAGGAGCCGAAGGTTTAGTCATTGAAGAAAATCAATCGTATAGCAGCGCGTGTGGCCGCGACATTTGCCCCATAACAATGAGTGATAGTGCATCCGTCTCTCTCGCGGCGGACCTCGCCGTGCTGTTGCTCCGGCAGGTTCAATATCCCAGACCTTGGGCCGATCGAGAGTACCCAGGGCCAGTTGAAACTAGTTACTCATACCTACCAACTACCACCTGCTATCGATGTAATTTAGCCAGTATTTTTAACATCTTTGCTCCGAAATTATCCTTTTATTTATTTTATAGTAGCCATTGTCGACGGTGTCGTGAGGCTTCGTAAGGAAATGGATTTTTCCATCGCTTTGTCGGCAATGTTTGGACGATTCGGTCGGGGTCACGTTTTGACATAAACGACTGGACATAAAAAATTGAGTAGTTTATGATTTCTCTACCAGGAAAACTAATGAAGCGTCGGTGGTCGGCGCCGAGCACAGTACCTACATCAAAATATACGAGCGCCCAATTAGATGTCGGGGGCATTGCGAAAATAATATAAATATTAGTAGAACCGACAAAGGTTTTTAATCACCGATCTCGATGCGTTTTGTTCCTTTTGCGGTCCGAAATTACAGGTTGCGAGTTCGCTCACCCCGGCGCGCCGCGCTTAGGGCAACTATGCTCTCGTGGATCGTGTGAAAAATTACCCGAGATTTTGCTCTTATTTCGCATTATAAGTGGCATTCGATATGTATAATTTCTGCATCCGGCCGAATATAAAGCAGCTCGCACCGACGGCGTTGCGGCTCTCGATCGGATTTGAAGATCGATGAACTGTCTATCGGAAGGGCCGCTGTCGTTTGTAGTTAGCATTATAAATAATTTCAAAAAGAACAATGAAAACGAAAGCGTTGTCGACGGCGCGGCGGGCACGGCAGGCGCTCGGCACGGCTCGCGGCTCGCGGGCTAAGCGGCGCATCTCACCGCTCGCTCCTCCAAGGTTACGTCGTAGGGGCGGCGACCGGCGACCGGCGACCGGCGAGACGGCCGTGACGTCACGGGCGCCGGAAACGATTGTCCGCTCATAGTTACGGTTACATTTTGAGTTTAGAAGAAAGTGCTCTGACGCCGCGTGGGCTAGGTCAGTACGATGCACTTCGATCACTCGTTACATCACCGCGTTTGTAACTCGCTTGGCGAACCTCGGCCGAAGATAGGCAGGCTTGTTTTTAAATAAAATAAACAATAATTCGTTGTTGTAAGTAGGTAGGTCGTAAAGCAAAAACGACAACAAAAGCCGTAGGTTTTGTTCCGAAAACGGCAGATGTACAAGAAAGCGGTCGACCTCAGCTGATAGGCTACTGATAAACAAATTAATTGTCCGGGGGACGACAATGGACGCCGTTTTATTTAGCATGCAGAAACAGAAATACTAAAAATAAAATCGCTTGTAGGTAGGTACACTTACGAAATTATTATGGACCAAAAGATTTTTTAAGAACTTACAGTAATTACGTACTTTTGTGCCATATTGGATTGGGTCTTACTGTTACACTTACGTCATGATGAGGTTTTTCACATGTTACGGATGATTTTATATTGTGCAATATAAAATTTCAAGTAGGTAAGTAAGTACTTTTTGGGTGTAAATACTGCCGATGCTTACCTGGGAAAAGAAAATGACACTTGTTAATTTATTTATTCAATTAAATACACAGAGAAAAAAAATAAAAAATGTGGGAAAATTGCAATCTTATTTTTGGGGTTCAAGAAAATGTTTAAAATAATTCAGTCTGAAATTCTGTAGGTATTAATTTTCCAGAAACTAGGTTTATAAGCTTCCAATAAAAAAGTAACATTGTCGAGTGCAACTACTTTCATAAAACTTCTACAAATGAAGCCACTTTGTTTGTTACAAGTTGGGTAAACTAATTTTTCTTGCCGTCAGTTCCAACAAATTAAAAAAAAAACTGTTCTTAATAATATTGTCATATTTTGAATTCATCTGAACTTCATCTCTGGCATAAGAAGAAATGTTAAATATTTCATAAACAACGCAAACACAATACATTTTTGCGTAAATCGGTAGGTAGAGTGACGCGCGGTACACAAGGGTGTTTACAAACATACCAATATTGTCAATATTTCATAAACCAACACAGTTACTTCGTTCTGTATAAACTCGTGCTACAACTCCTTACTATGTATCAATTCATTATTTTCACTTCATGACCTACAAATACCGTTTTTTTAACCCTCAAATGCCCGTGAAGCTGACTTGCCTAAAAATAAATTTACATAGTATGTATGCAAGCGCCTACCTTTCCTTATAACAATATTTTGCTTAACATAGCGTATCGCGAGTGAGACGCGAGTCACAAGGCATTATTGTGCCACCAGTTCACCAAGACCCCCCGTCTCACCTTCCAGTGGTACCAGTTGGTTTTAATCGAAAGAATCAATGTGGACTAAGAGGTCAGTTAAGCCTGGTCAGGGTGTATTTAAATACGCGTCCCGGCCGTTAGCGTTTCCGATAGGCGCGTGACGCAGAAGTACGAACAGAGAATTTAAAGTGACTCATAGAGTAGGCACAAGAGCTATGAGCCCCGCACATACGCTACTATGTAGTGGAGGACCCCAACGCTCAATCATCTAATAATATTCCTCTAATTGTTCCGCTGACGTACCACATTCTTACTCCCAGACGCCAATTAATAAACTGAAGTGTCAGAAATACTTTATTCGCATCACTACCTTAAACTTACAATAACCATAACGGTTTACACTTTCCCTATTGTTTGACTTCTGTCCTAATTTCTACCGACACGATGTCGCACAGGTGACTTCGACAAAAGAAACGACCAACGTGGATTATAAAGACTTCGAATAAAATGCCATTAAGTCATTTATCAACGTTTAATAAGTCGATAAAATCGAGAGGCAACAAGCCAACAATGTCGACGAACTCCTCGGTGGAATAGGAAGAGTGGGCACTGGACACTGGGCAGCCTCCAAAACAAGTCGTACAACAAATAGAGTTGAGGGCATGCGATGATTATTTACGCAGTCGCAGCTCAGAACACCAACACATAAAGATAGTGGTTACTTCAGATTACAGTGCACTCGGAGATGGAAATAATTGTCGAAGCGAGTGAAGCGTGCGTCGCAAGCGCAGCCGCGGGCGAGACGCGCGACAAACAGTATCAACAACACTGACGCTAATTTTCACCAGAACCATTTAAACCTTTAATGTGTTATAAAAAGCAATGAAGGTATACGCCGGTCGGTCGTCATTATCCTTCGCAGGGACATAATTCAGCGTTCTCCGGGCAGTAAAATTAAAAACGCGTAAATGGCGCGGTGGGCTCGCGGTACCCTACAAACTTCAATTAGATTTCGCGAAAGGCGAACAATAAGAAATAAAATCTGATCTTTTACGAGCGCTCTGTCAGGCATCGGTCAGGCGTCGGTCAGGGGAGGTGATCGTAAAAACGGGAATGCAACGGGGCCGTGTTGCTAAAAAACCAAAAGTTAACCGAATCTCGACAACTTTTAACCCGAAACTGCCGGGACGAAATTTGATGGGGCGGTTTACGGCCCGAAAGTGGGTCACTCGCGTACAAAGGCACGGCCACGAATTTCCACTTCAATTGACGCGCGCAATAATAATGACGCCGAAGGTGAGATGAAACATCGCCTCGGTACAATAAGTACCTCCGCCAGGGCCAGGCAGCAGCGAGCAACCACCAAGTTTACAACTGTCAAATCAGCGTGGGAATCGTGAAACGGATAATTAACTCGATCAACTGATGCGACTTTCTTAGTGATCGATTCAGTGCAAATTCGCATTTGAAAACATATAAAATTCGCAGTCGTCCGTCGCACACGAATACTTACGGAATGCAAAACGGAATCTCGCTCGGTCTTTGTTGCGGATTCCCAGACGGCGGCGGTGGACGACGGCCGAGGTAAAAAGCGGTCACATGTACCGCCTTATAAATTATGAACCCCACCGGGGGTTATTAGTTGTCGAAATGACAGCGGCTGAGGCGACCAGTGCCGATTGTGACGCCCTCTATACCGTTACAAAACCTAGACTACTAAAAAACTAAGGGCAACAGGGTCGCCCAGCCTGTTTGCTGCACTTTTATTTTTATCGATTTAAATTCGACTGCGCTCAGAAACAATGCCTCACGGCAACAAAAACATTTTGAATATAGGACGCAAAGATAAACGTATAACCATTGTATAATTATTAATTAATCGCGTCGAACGGGAATCTTGCGACATTAAATTACAATAACATTGTTATCTAGTCACATATTGACCTATCAGAGAAAGCAATAAGTCAACGACTTCAGTGAAATGAAAGAATCCTCTGTTGATCGATGTCACCACGTCATTTATAACGTCGTTATTTTTAACGTTATTTATTAAACGTTACGTAAGTGATTTAATGCGGAACAGTTTTTATTTATTATTCTATGTATCATAGTAGAAATTGTAAGGTATTTCTATTAATAGTTAATTGCTGTTATACGCATACGCGTTTGATAAAAGCTATTTATAAGTGCATAAATCAGATAGAAGGCCGAAGCATCCCACGCAAACAACATCGAGGTAGGTCGGGATAAAAACAAATATTGAAAAATACACGGAATCCGTTACATTATTTACCCCATTCGCTTATTAAAAGTTCAGTGGGTGATTGATGCAGAGTAATCACATCAACTTCAGCATAACGCGATGTTGCTAATTCGATCAGTGTTTTCGCTCATTCGACCGCCTACTAGGTCATAGCTGCCTAGTACCTCCATTGTGAGCCAATTAATTTGCTAAACGTGATGTTTTTAAATAGGAACTAACCTCAACATTATCGAAACAAATTAAAATTGTTTTATTATCGGTCTAAACACGCTTTATGCTTGTAATACCTACCTGACTGTAATTACAGGTTCACAGCTAATCATATTAATAGTTCCATAGTTTTTCAAGTTTAAATCACCGGGTATGTAATAGGTAGGTGTGTTTTGAATCGTCCTTTTAGATCAAACTTGAAGACCTCAGAAGTCATATTTTTTGTATTTTCAACAGCTCAATGATGATAGCCTATTTTATTTATATTGAAAAGACGGTATTTATCCCTAGTTAGCTCACGCCAATAACTGCCACTTACCAGGGCATCACGAGTGCAGAGGGAGTGCAGAGGTTGTGAAATTGCGTGTGACCGCAAGACATCCGGCGGACAATGGCGCATGCGCCCGGCGCGGCAGACGAAAGCCCAGCGCGCCGGATGTATGTAATGTTCAGATATTGGTGTGCATGTACACATTTATTGAATAATGCTTTACTTGTAAGGATACGAGTAGTTTAAGAACACGAAACGCGAGACTGGCGTTGATAGCTGAGTAAAATAAAACTGTCCATGGCATAAATAGCTTGCATTTTCCAGGAGCTTTAGTTGCAAGATAGATTTTAAAGATAAAGATTAATTTATTTGCAAAAACATGTGTAGATAATATACATGGTGTAATGTTTATTATTGGTGTTAGAGGATATTCTTTGGCACAACATGTTTGACCATGGCTGGTGTACAAATTAGGTCGGAAGACCATAAGATTTCAAAAATATACAAAGTTAAATAATCTAAAAAAAAAATAACAATTAATATTAAATTATAAATAAAAAACAATTAGTAAATATTCATGCGATTCAAAAAAATATAATGCAAAATAAATAAAAAAGCTGCTTATTTTCTTGGCTTTAACCAGAAAGTTAAAAAAAAAACTTAAAAGATAAAAAAGTTATTTAAAAAAATAAAAAAACCCGACTGCGGTAAAAAACTTAAGTTAAAAGAAACTGAAAAGCTAAAAACAAGCCCATTTTAAATTAAATAAAAGTTGGAAGCAGGCGGGACCCACATCATTTTTATTGTATTTTTTAATTCAAATGGGTCCCGCCTGCTTCCAACTTTTATTTAATTTATAATGGGCTTGTTTTTAGCTTTTCAGTTTCTTTTAACTTAAGTTTTTTACCGCAGTCGGGTTTTTTTATTTTTTTAAATAACTTTTTTTATTTCCAGCTTTTTAGTTTACAAATTTGAAAGATTTCGCAGACGATTTAGTTCTTGGTAGGTGTTTTTTTGCGAATTATCACTTCGAATTGCTTTTAAGTATATGTGTTGTATATATTTTTGTAATCACCTTTTAAAACCCTTTATTTTGATACCCCACTCGATAGGTTTTGCAAAAAAAAAAAAAAAAAATATTTAATATGGCGTCCAGCAGTCGCCATATTGAATTTTCACTAACGTCATGTCTTTAGTGACACTCGCCGGACTAAGAGGAATCGATTAACGTGTGAATCATAAAAATCGGCCCAGGCGTTTGGTCTGTATAGTGCTTCAAAGGAACATATAAACATACATACATACATACATACATAGGCTGATGAACACATTACCACTCCTTTGCGTCGCGCAGTCGGGTAAAAAGCACAACTTGACAATGAACTGAATGAAGTTAAACCGATATTTATACCATTGTGGACTTTCATAACGTTCAGATGGAAAGGAAACCGCAAGGAAGTGGGTTCAACGCCAAGGTCTCGTAATTTTATTATTTAATATCCCCCCGTAAAGTTTATTTTTATGTATCACCATAAAAACACAATGGGGAAAATAATCACTTCACTTACGTGTACATTGGCCAGTATTATGTGGTAACTGACAAGGGCTACATAATATAATAACGAAAGTGGTCATCAGAAGTATCAAATGAAGCGATCTATCAGACGGGTTGTTACCGCAGGGCTCGTTTATAGGGAAGCCTTGCATGTGTGGGAGCTGCATAGTGCAGAACTGGTTTGTCTATGTGTACCGAGACGTCCGATAACTCTTCTTGTTTTTGTTTTCCTAGTCCATGAAAACAAGCGGTGGTGAAATATAAAAGGAAAATAAACAATTCAATAAGCAATGAACTTATTCGAAAGTTAAGTTGTGTTTTTTTACTTTCAGCGGACAACAATAGAAGCTTCGAAAACAAATCTTTTAAAAAGTTCGTATTACCTTAAATTACATCACGAATTTCGAACGACTCCTGAGTTCTTTTGTAACTGAAACGTTTATACATAATAATGTATGGCCAAATTATAAATAACCGTTTAACGGTATATTTTTCAAAAGATTTCCATAACATGAGCTAACTCTTTTGTTCGCAAACGCACGCATTCCTGCTCTGAAACGGCAGCATACATATTCAATCTCATTCTTATTGTTCAATAATTATAATTACAGATATTTAAAATTCGATTGACAGCGGGTATAGGAACTGTAGCACCCATTTATTGCCGGCGACCTTCAACACTAAATAAGCCTGATAGGTTAATTGCTGTGAACGGATTAGTTTTTAGCAGTTTTTTTGGACCACCAAAACCCGATGCTCTTTGTTTATGATTCATAATTACAATACGGTGGAGAGGCAATCACCGAACCTGTCATTATACTGTACAAATAACTACTTACTTATACATTCTGAGTGTGGCGAGTTAATTCGATACCATGAGGCCATGTTATCCTAGTCGCAGCCTCATTTAGGTATTTATTTATCGATTGGCCAATTATTGATGTCTAAATAAAAAAGGGTTTCTTTGGTACATCGCTATATTTCATCGGCCCGTTTCTCATAGTTTACTGTTAACAAAAAACTTTAATGTTATTTATGGTAACGTAGAATTAAGATTAATATGCTTATTTTTTTGGGTGTTATTCCGCTAAGCTCGATGATTATGATTTGTGGCCATTAGACCTACATCAAACGGTTCGCGTGTGACCCATGCTGCCCATGCACAGTGCAACGCTGACGCAACGCATCGCAAAAAAAAACAACTGTTAGATTAGACGCTATCAACAAAAAATGTGTTATTTACCTTGGCTTTATTTGTAACACGAATTTTTTGGTGCGATATTAATATTGGGGTACTTAATGATTTTATGCCATAAAACTTATACGATGCAGAAATAATTAAGTGTTCATAAATTTGAGCAGGTGGGATAAGTTTACAAGAGTTGTAATGCGTGACAGATTCGTCCTCCATTAAGACGTTACAAACGTCCCTGAAGAGGGACGTCCTCTCCCGCGGCGGTGTCAGCTCCTTTATCTCGAGCTTCGATATTAGGTAGATAGCATAACAAGCGAGCAACACCGCGGTTCGAGATAATAGGATATTATAATAATAAGATAATAACACGTCCGCTTTAAGTGGTACGGCGAAACGGCGCGCTTTTTTCCCGCCGCCCCAGTGTTGCCATGTCTGTCTCGCAGATTCATTCCCGCCCGGTTTAACTAGTTCAAGGTTGTCTAAGATGTCGTGCTCGTGAATGGGTGGCTTTATTTTTTGTTAGCAATAGGTCGTCTTTAGGTCACCGGAGTCACCCGCTGCCGGAACGGACGATGTCGTAAAGCAACACAAAGAATCTCGTGTTGTCCTCCCATACATAACACACTGATCATAGCACCTATCTACCTAGCTATTTGTTATTCGCTCACAATTTGTTTCGCAAACACAATAAATTAACCGACGACTGTTACACATTTGGAACATTACAACAAAAACAAAACGTTGTCGCTAAAAGGATCCGATTTAAAAATTAATTAACTACTTATGATAATAAGTTTGGGGTTCGGCTAAAAATGCATATTTAATTGTGGAAAAACATCACAAAAAGTTGTCTCGAATGTCGAAGACATTAAGTTATTTTGTAACAGAGTGCAACGCACTGGGAACTGACCGCGTTAGGTTGGCAACCCAGCGGAGGGCGCAACTAATATGCATCCAATCCAACCGTAAACGATTATTCGAATTTCGAATGTGCCACATGCATGACCGTCATATTGCGGCGTTTGAATTTAAATTTGGAACGTGTCTTGGACGATTAGTTCGTTAATTAAATTAGGGTCTTGCATTTATTAGGTCTTCAACTGACCGTCACATTACGATAAGAAGTTACTTGAAATAAACAAGAACGAACCAGGCCCCCCGTCCCCCTGTGCGAAAGTATTGGTGCAGAGAATATAAAATTGATATTTTACTTTCCGGGTTCATTCGCCAGGTGCTCGGAGACCACCGTGCTATCGAACGCGACCGATACAAAGTCACTTACAAGTAACATTGTTGACAAAAAAAAAAAAACAGGCCACCAGCGCACGGTAAGTCATCCATGCATATATTAAAATAATCTGCGAAATATCAAAACATCTGTCAACCGGCGGCCAACACTTTGATCTACGAGCTGGGGTCTGATACGCGCCGAGTCGATGACGAAAATCGGTAAAAAATGCGAGTCACGATTTTTCGCCACTTGAATCGAGTTAGATTACTTATGTGCAAAATTGGTGATGGGTGGCTCTAATGAGATTCTAATTTGATGTGTATTGTTCGTATTTCAATTAGATTTTTACATAAAATACCGTATCATTGTAAAAAGGTCAATTGTCTATTACATCTTCACACTGAAGACTTATTTGATGAGTTAATTACGTCTGTATTAACTCATCAAATAAGTCATCAGTATCGAGCTTTTTGTGCTGTTTTCCTGGTATCTAAAGACGAATTTTCAAAGATGGCCAATAAATTGGACTGTAGCGTTTACAGAGGCACTTGAGAGACGGAATGAGATGGAAATGTGGCCACAAGGAGGCGAGTGGCGTCCTTATTGACCTGGATATACGTGAAGTGGAAACCGGGACTCTGGGACTCTCAGTAACACTTTAAACTGATTACATTGAGAGAAGGAATCGATTGTTTTCTTTGAGCTAAGAAGCTGTAGAATTAGTTCTACAGCTTTTTAGTGTAATTTTATTATAATGTTGTATGTAAGTACTACAAAGATTTTTAAATTATATTAATATTGTATTGCATGTTTATATGGGCCTTGACGCCTGAAATAAATGGATAAATATAAATAAATAGGTTTTCAACGTGGCGTTTGTGGAGGGGGTATTATAATTTTCTCATCCTACCTTACGACTATGTATACAATATCGCACGTTTAAATATAATCGTGGCAATAGCTCTTTCTTATTCGCGATGCGACAGTAATGGTAAGTAGAAAAAAATTGGGGGCTCTAGAAAAAAAAATACAATGTGGCGGAGGGCAAAATAAGGTTGAGAACCTATGTATGGGTTAAAGTGTACGTGAGCTAAGAAGCTGTAGAATTAATCTGATTTTAAATTTTTAACGTGTGTTCGGAGTTCTTGTCGAAAGCTCTAGGTTACAATCACACTATCACAGAGGCGCCACACATGATGATTAAAAAAGCTAACTCAGTCCATTATTTAGATTACACAATGGCATAGTTTGTCGTTTTACAAGCTTCCAACTGTCTCGCAAAGCTTCGCCCATTATTACACATAAGAGCCGTGACGTTATTAGTTTTTCGTCTTAAAGTGATAAACATCTGAATGAATTGTGATTCATTATGTCCGAGGTCGATCTTTATGTGAAATAAATCGTCCGACGAAACGCCGGCCACATCAAACGCTCCCCCGATAGGACCACCATTTATTATTGACCTTCCGAAGTACCCCACAGACCGACTTCTAGACTGAATGATTAACATACAAGGGACACGAGGAAGGTCGCATAATGGTAGACGATAAACACTCAGATTTGACCAAAACCGTGAGATGCTCACAGAATATAGAATTAGCCGAAACCAAACAGATGCTGATGCTTTTCGTTAAAAATGTCGTCGGCATTTTAATGACTGTTCGGACATACCTGAAATATCGAATTGGTAATTTATTGCCTTTGTATTGTATTTAGGACAAAATATTCACGATTGCAAACGTTATTCTCAAGAATAATTAAAAACTTGATTTATTGAAGACCGGGTCCATTTAATTGATTCTTTAGGTAAAATAAGTAGGTAGTTGACTTTTAATATTGTGATACTGTTTTATTTGAAAAATAATTTAATAGTGTAGGTTGGCGATTACCGCGCATGTATTTTCCGTGTGAATGGTCTCGGTTCACGGTTGGTCTGGCGTCAGCTGGTCGTTCCCTCGGGCTCCCACACTACCTCACCACCTCGCCCTGTTACCCCTAATTACGGGGACTGTGTTTCTGTGTCAACACACGAATTAAAAAAAAAAGTACACACATGACGTTCTACTAGGAAGTTCCACGTTTGAAATATTCAGAGGGGTAATCATTCTAGTAGTTTTAAGAACGTTCACAGACTGATCTAAGTTTCAATCTGTCAAAAAAATACGTCAAATTTTTGACATTAATTGTCGGTGAGATGAGATTGAGACTAGATTTTGAACATTTCTAATTACGAGAATTGGTCTTTTGAATTCTAGTTGGATTTTTTTTTTTAATTTCTGGTTGGAATCCGATCGGTCTACTGTCTATTTAGATCGGACATTAGCGCGAAAATCGATCCCTAACATTTCGTTAGCTAATCGTCACACCATAGATAACACCGCAGACTTTCACTCACTTTCGTCGTTTCCTTGCCTGTTCGACATTAAAAACAATATGGCGGAGAACAAAGGTCCATTCGAGCGATTCCGGCGCAAAAACAAGATCGGTTAAAAATGTTGGAAGTAAAGGAACGAAAAAAGCCAATTTCCAAGAATCGTTGACCGCGTTGCCAATTATAACAAAATTGTTGTTCAATACCATCAGCGGAAAGGTTAGCAAGTTAGCAGACGTTTGTTATGGCTGGCGGGGGCTGCAGGAGTGGCGGTCCGCGGTCCTACCACATGCGACACTATTCGCTGATAAAGCTCCTACGATGCAATATCTCGTCTTCTGCGCTCGCGCTCATTAAAATGTACAGTAGGCACTTTAATTAAAGGATGTCAACCAGACGAACAACAATCATCACAAATGAGTAAACCCATCTGCCCAGAAATTCCATATTAATGGTTGGTTCAACAATGCTACTTTTCGCAGATTGTTTTAAAATGCCAGCAATTTTGTTGTCAGGATGCAGCAGTCGCGTGAGCAGCTATCGTGTGCCATCTTGTAAAAAGTGAACGAATAGGGTCCGGCTCCGAAATCGATTGTCGCGAAAGGATGTCTGTCGGTGCATCGTCTCGATTCTAAGGAGACTATTACTGAGGAATGCCACCCCGCGGCTCTCGCTTTCCGAGCGCAGCGAGCGCGTGATATAATCGTTTTATAGTTTATTTAATACGGTCATTATCGATACTTGTGCTTATCGATACTCGAAAACGCACGATACTCGATGTTCGGAAATCGAATGGTCTGGCGAAAACACTGGCAGGTAATCGAATCGCGGCTGTCTTTTTAAAGTCAGTTGCTATTGTTGTGAGACATGGCGAATGGCTCGCATTATGCGCAATCTGTTTTACGGTGGACATTTTTCAATTACCCGCAGCCGTCGAAATTACAGGCCGGTGCGTGCGCAGACGATGCGTGCGATTTTTTTTCTGTAAAGGCGAGCTGCGTGGACGGTGCCTCAGGTGTCAATTGCTATGTAAATGTCTGTAAAGCAGCCCCTGATTGACGCAATTGGCCGGTTTTAAATTATGTTATTGAAACCAGACTTTATTGTGTTATTTCGTTTGCCTCGAGTCAAGCTGCCGTAAAGAGTCGTGAGCAGTCTTTAGTTCTTTATGTTCGTAAAAGAAAATTAAGTTAAATATTTTGCGTGTCGCGGTACTTGGGGGATGCAGGTCCAGCTCTGGGCTATGAACACAAATGCATGTAGGAGTATTTTCAAAATTCCTTCTTTTATTAAAGAGAAAGAAACGGGAAAGTCTTAGTTCTGAGAAAGGATCAAAAGTTTTAGGAGCTAGCGAGCTTATCTGAAGGCCTCATCTCGAACATTTGGTGAGTTGTGTGGCGACAGCAAAAACTTGAGCAGGTGCAACCGGCAGATGTTGCCACCACTGATCGACGGCTTTTCGTACGGAAATACCAAATTTTAAAATAACTATACGTTTTTGTTGTTAATGTATTTCGGCACCATTATATGTAATTTCGTTTTATCATTATCCGTTCCACCACCCTCGGTGGAAAGGTAAGTAAAGGTTACGAATTAAATTTTTTATAACAGTACCACGTGTCTGTATCATTGATTCGTTATTTCCTACAGTCATCAGTAATTCATTTTCGACGCTTGAGTTATTTTCCTGTGCGGCGAACAACTGGCGGTATTTTGACCCCTTAATTTTATTAGCATGAATAAATTAATACCTAGTTCCTTTTTATGTGAGTTGTAAGGTTTATAATTCGAAATATTTTATTAATGTCAGAATTACGAGCGAAACGGGCACGCGACTGTGACCGCTGATGTCACGAATAATGACGCTGACTCCTGCACTACAATGTAAGTACCGTCGGGTACCGTGTGGTACCAAGAATCGAACCGATTTCGAATTCGAAAACAAAACAAAATTGCGTTTCCGGGGCACCGCTCGGCAGATGGCGCCTTTCCGCCAGCTGCACCGCCTCCCGGGAACAAACCGACTCCAAGTTAATGCCGCCTCTAGAACGCGAACGCGACCGAGACACGACCACCGTCCGCGGACCGAACGCCCGAACAAAACCTAACATTTCTCTCAGACATCATTAGCTTGATTAACCATCGCCGTCTATAAAATACTGTCATTTTATTTAAATGTACACGACTGTTGAAGGTGAACGTGTGCGGACCGGAGCGACCGGAGGAACTTCTTTTATCGAGCGAACCTGCGCGCAATCTTTAATTACAACAACCTCCGATACCGACAGGTGGCTTATATGAGCCTTTGGAGTACAAAAAAATGCTGTACACAATAATTAACGACGCGAAATAATGTACCGGCATGCGAAACGAAAATCTAAAGGCTCGACACGCATCGGACGCGGAGCAATACGACACCGGCCATTGAACACATTTTCACGAGGGAAATATCGGCTTACACGCTGCACGCTGAGAGTTCGCCACCCACTACGCACACTATAGTCTTTCACGGCTAGACCTCCACTCAACGTCTGCGCCCCTGGTAAACAGGTTCGCGGTGTCAACCGGGTGTATTGTAAACGATGGTCCTGTTATCACAGTCCCGTTACTGAATAGCTCCATCGATCAAATTATTATCCTCAGTTTTGATAGAAGCAATTTAAATAATGTAAAAAAAAACTATATTATTCAGTCCCTATGGGTGACCGGCTCACCCTCGCGGTCACAGCTCATTTACATGGAACGTGTGCCACCCCACACATGACAGATAAGGAACATACGCAAATGCGACAATAATGAACTCGCCATAAATCCCTCTCCAAACGTTTAAACGTGCATTTAATTTATGGTATAAGCCTGATTAGTGCGCGCAGGTAGACCCAAAGGAGCAGGTAGACTCTTTCACGGGAATTTAAAGAACCCGTGATTTAATAGCGGCCCCGAGCTCTCACAAGGACCTTTTTTTCGGTGGTCGTTTTAAGATACAGTTAGGTTTCTGACAAAACATCGGGCGCTTTTGTTGCAAGTGTTAACAATTTCACAATTTCGAAAAAATTCGACAAAGCTTAGAGATAAGAATTCCTTTTGCCCTTGCATGTTATTGTCTCGAGACAAAAGTTTTAATGACACCAGTTTGTTGAGCGTTAAAATTGTCAGCTCATTCACAATGCACGGTCAGCGATCGGTCCTTGAGTTCGGCGTGTTTGTTTGTGTCGCTCCTGACTCCTTTCATCCGTCTCGTCCGTGTGTGTTCACATTAAGTTATAAATTTCCGCTTATTGTGATAGACGACCGATAACCCCTGCGTCCGCAGCCGGTAACAAATACGCAATAAGTCACTAATAAAATGAATCATAGGAAGTCCTACAACTCAGAGTATAAAACACACGTAGGACCAGACGCGGCCATTATTGTTTAACATTTGTTTGTCCCAGTTCACGTGGGGCGCTTCACTAAAGGGCTCGGGAGCTCGAAGGACGCTACAGTTAAAATCGGTTAAACCTGTCTACGTTTATGATGCCCTAGTCTAGTAAATCATGTTTGCTACCGCCCCTGATCAACCAGGTTGATTTATTTTAAACACCACGTTCTGGCTATTATTGGCTAATAACGTACTTGCGAATTGCTGCGGAAAAACACGTGCAAAACTTTACATTTCAGAATAACTTCAGTCATGAAAGTTTCGAGACTTAATCTCTATGAGATGTAGAAAATAGTGCGAGTATGAAAAAGAACTGCGAATAAAACTAAATGATAATAATAACTAGAAAATAGCGAAATTTAAATATGGTTGCAGGATAATTTAGAATCTACACCCTTCTACACACTTCGTATGCCACTTTTCCCACTAACTTGGTAATTACAAGATTAACAAGGTAAACAGTTATAATACGGACTAGTTAAGCTAAAGAGTAGTTATTAGTTGTTCCTAGTGTGGTAACTGTTAGGTGTCAACGGTGGCGCGACCGTTGAGCCGGCCGCTGCGCACACGCACACCGTTTCGAAACGGAAAGCGCAGCTGCCAATGTTTGTCGGTTGAAGGCAGAATGGAGCTTTGTCGTTGCCCTTTTTAATAAAATTTAATTGAATACTGGCGCGGGAGACGGTTAAGGTGCAACTGGTGTTGCCTTCTTAAAAATAGAACTTTTTTTTTAAAAGTTCTACGATACAAATGGGAATCAAAATACTATTTTTGTTTCGTAATTAATTTGTTCTGTGTCGTTAACTCGTGAGAGCAATATTGGTAAATAATTTAGAACAGATTTCACAACAGTTTAAAATAGTAACATGTGTTCTAGCAGCCATAAACAAGAGGCGTAACAACTGTCAAATGTTCAAATCGAAAATAACAATCGAAGTTTTGAAGTTATGAAAAGTTAATTACGTTCATAAGTAGTCGAAGCTAGTATTTTAAAGTAGAATAATGGCATTCATATGGGAACCCCGTCCTTAGTATAAATAGGCGACATTCTGCAAGTCAGTCGAGTACATAACTACATAGGTATTTGCCACATGCAGCACCTGCCTCGGTTTTTATTTTTGTTATTTTAAAGCGGTCATACAACAGTCACCCGTTAAAACGATCGTTATTGAGAGGGAATCGAATAAATAGTTTCGGTAAACCTGTACTGCGAATGCGAATGCTATTCAGTGTTTATTCGATAAAATGAAAAGTTTTACAATAAATCGAGATGTGTACCTGTCATTGTCATATCGTAAGTAGTTTTTCAGTTCAAATCGAAAGAAGTGCAGTTAAATGATATTTTTGAACTTTTAATTTTTGTCGAATTCACTTCACACACCACCTAATAGTATTTCCTTGTTATATAGCAGTTGATAAGTTAACAATTGTTAAGCTATCAATAATCATGTGAATGTGAAGACGGTTGAGGGTCGAGGGCAGGTGGCGCGCGCGCCGGTCGCAAGACGGTTGGCAGATGGCAGCGCCAGCGATAACTTGGAAGAATTTGTAAAGGGCCAATTTATTATAACGTCCCTAACCGATACTACTGATGGAGGTTTTAATGTTTTTTGACAGCATTAGCGAGAGTACCTCCAGCTTAATGGCAATTTATATTGAAGGCAGGGCTTTTAATTCGCCTTGAATTTTATTCTTTAGGACTCATGTTATGAAATGACGTCAGAGGGCATCTATCCTCGGAAAAGGACCTTGAAAAGCCATGATAAGGTTGTAAATGTTTACTTATACTATATTAGATTGAGTTTTTGGCAAAAACATTAACTTTCTTTGATTACTGTCCAGGTAATTAAAGAAATTACGAAGTATTAATGCCATCATGATTCCAGTGCGAAAAAGGGATGGTGCTATCGGTCTCGTATAGCTCAGTCTCTCTTTTACACTGGAATCATGATGGCATTAAACCGTCATAATACGGCACCTGGTTTTGAATAAAAAAATCTATGCACATATTTGGAATCACCCATTAGCCAATTTGTCCTTATGGCACAGAATAATATAGGTGCTGGTACCAAGGCTACACTCGAAACTCTAATCACATTAAATTAAGAATTCGTCAGTTGATGTACGAGAGCTTTAAATATTAATAAGCTAGTACAGTAATCGTGTAGTAAGTACATGTTCGTAATAGCACACATGTGGTGTTGCTAGGTAGAACGGAACAATCCTTCATGGCGACAACATTTTGCACATCTGCGCTCTTCGGACTTTGTCTCTCGAAGACATTAACATCATATCCTGTCATTAAACCTTCACGAGAAAAACATACGCTCCATTTTTTTCCCAGCAATAATGTAGTCCGCGACAAATAAATTAATCTCGGACAGAAATTGCCATCGCATAGTTCTCTTGGAAAATAACCGCGAACGTGTAAGTAAGGCGGAATAATGGAAGTCGCCCGCGGGATGGCCGCTTATTACTAGCCCTGGATGAAGAGTAAATCGAAATGGGAGTGAGTCTAATTCGCGGCGCCGGCTGACAGCCCGAGATGGATTGTTGTCAACATTAGTGCGGGAGCATATCGACTTGTCGCTCTATAACATTGCCCCCGCCGACCACTAACCCGTGATGACATAATTTAGAGCGCGATCAATCTAAATTAGAACCAATAGCTCATAAAATAAGAGTCCATTTCACTCCGCAACGTCACGTCATTGCGGCTTTACGACCCGATCACAGCCACTCTCGTCCAGGAGTACATGTCGCGAGACGTCTGACATTCGATTTCAAGCTCAGAAACAAAACGGCTCAAGGTCTACAATTAAACGCAGGAGCGGTTTTCGCGCCGGATTACGGGCTTATTCGTGCTGCCGCGGCAATTAGGAAGTCATTCATTAGGGTCCCTAAGTTTCGCAGACGTGGGGGTGCCGTCGCACCGTGACGTCACGCTGTTCTTTCGCAACGCGCTATGATTCCAAATGATTTCTAGTTCGCTGCGCCTCGCCGCTAGTTAGTGCTCCGCTTCGAAAACAAAAAGTAACCATGTTTAAGAATGCTGTTGGTGCGACGTGCGCAATACAAACAGGAGCGAGTTAGTTCGGGCTCGGCTCTTTCTTCCCGCGGCTGGCCGTGGCGCCACTTCGAGCGACAAGGACGGAGAAATGCACCTTAAAATAACCCTCAAATTCGACGTAGTAGATACAGAACTCATACAACCGTAGATTTCATTTCCGAATGCACGAAAAGGATGCAAGATGCGGTTAGTGGCGGCCCAGAATGCATCTGTCAAGTCACACAAAAAATGGGGCCCTGGAATTTCGGGACGTCTTGGCAACGAAGGGACACATGCTTGTTTATTTTTTTACCGCCGGAGTAGTTTCATTCAAAAATTGTCAACGGATAGAGGATTTGTGTAATCTTGTTAGAGTTATATCAGTCAGCTAGTTAACAACCAATTTAGCGACCATTCAACAAAATTTATTTAAAGTCGAAGCTGACTTTTATTGCTTTCGAATACACATAAAATCATTCATTTTGTGTTTTTCTATTATTGCACGAGATTTTTTAACATTAATTTTCTTGAGGCCGAGTGCTGTTGCGGTGGACGACATAATTTCTAACATTATGAGCGTAATTCGTTCAATATAACGTCGTGGGAATCGCATAATTTAAGTGGTACCTATCAGTTTCGCTTTTAGCGTCCCATTTCCGCTTGGCGTAGCGATAGTACAAGACAGCGGTCCGGCTCGCGTCCACCAGGCGGGCAGCAGTGTGCAGGAGCCGAAGCCTTGACCCTGACTGCGGTGGCGTCGACCGGAACGCACGCCGAGCCACATTGCGAATCTTGCCGATTGGCGTTCACTGCCTAGCCGGTGTTGCGATCTTAGTACATTCCGCTCGCACGTGTGCTTTACGAGATTGTTTTCTCTTTCGTTTATGTTCGAAAATTACATCGATTAAGTTAAATACAACTTGAATCTATTTTCAAAAGCGTACTTGTTTTTACGAGTTCTAAACTACGTTAAACATTGCTTTAGGACATACTTTCGGTATCTTTAATAACGATTCCCATACTTTTCGAACAACATAGCTACACTACACTTGGACTTGATGTAATCAAAACGCGGTTACTAAGCAAGACGAAACGGCCTAGTAACGTCAAAATCGAGAGTTATTGTTGAGAAAAAAGTCATAAGTATCTCGAGGAGTAAACAGACCGGGAGAGGGGTAAGCAGTCATTGATGTAGAACCGGTTGCAGCGTCTCGTCATCTAGAACCGGCTTGTGACGAACAGGGATGAATTACTCACCGAAACGTTTGGGAACATTGGAACTAAATGTTACGAGCATAGCTCGCATGCCAAGCCAACGAATACCAAATACTACGAGGTCAATTCAGAGATGGGCTGAGTTTTACCATAACAAAGAAGATAGCGTCTTGTAAAAATACCAGACGGAAAATGATTAACATAAAACGCTTAAAAATACAATGCACTATCATAAAGTATCGCTCGTGTAAATACATGCTGTGACAGTTGGACCTTACAATACATCGGATTCACAGATGCAAAAACATTGTTCGGCGCGCCACTACAAATCAAAACAACAAACGCGCCGACAGGAGGTCCGATCGACATCGAGACAATCATCGGCAATCGTATCGATAGTCGACGCGGGTCCGACACGAGTCGACAACCGGACGTGACGTCACGCCGTCCGTGCGTAAACGCGAGAATTTTAAACAACCTCCTTTTGGTATATTGCGTTGTCTTGAACAGATGTCATTGGTACAAACAAAGATGTCTCATGCTTTGACATTTTATTACCATGTGTTTAAGGTTCAATTTGTTATAAAAAGTTTTCGATCAAAGGATAGACTTATTTAATATTCACACCGTATGAAAAGTGCGTTGTTAAAAGGTCGTATTAGGTTTTGACACGAATTTACAATAGACAATAGTATACTTATAGCCCCCGATCCGTGGAATTCTATTTTTACCTTCTTTTGTTCTACTACATGCCCTGTGATGCTTCATATGAAATCCTAAACAAGAATTAATAATATGTTGGACAGTCTTAATCTTGGCAAAGGAAGGACCGATAGCGGTTGCGAGAATTTGCCCATTTAAAATTTAACCTAGACAAAAAAACAAGAACGTCACAGCCATTTGAATTTAGAAATACAAGAGCAATATACTTTGAAAAGGAAGCAAATCCAAGAGCCTAATCCAGAAAGAAATAAGGGAAAAAAAACAACGAGACACACAAAGTACAGGTAAGTTGAAGAAAAAAAGTTTCTTTAAGGACGCTATCACATTTTGAACTCGCTCAAGTTTAGGTATTTGAAACGCAACACAACAACATTACGCGCACGCACACATTGAACCCATTGTCCGGTCGATTTTATACGTAACTTAACTAATCTTGGTACTTAAAGGTATTATTTTTTAATTTTACTGGTATTTATTGAGTAAAGTTAGTTGTTAGTTCGCAATCGAATTTGGTTACTGTTATTACTGTTGTTACTATGTGTGATAATCACGTTTATAGTATTGTTGAAGTTCATCAGTCATTACGTACATTACCTATGTAGGTGCCGAAAAACGACCTTAACATTTTAGTATTACAAGGAACATCTACGTTTATCCTTCAGTCTGCTGTTAGTTTGAAAAGATGAAAGTACTTTTAAATATTGTTTTTGATGACAATTGTTGGAGCATTACCTACATAATAAAATACTAGCCTGGGAGTTGTCGTAGAGTTTCGTAGTGATATTTAAAAATAATCATTCACTTATGAAAACAGTACTTAAGTATTTTATTTACTGGGGCGAGAGTTATTATTTTTTATAAAAATAAAAAACTTTGTAACAAAAAAAACAGACGTCCAAAAAGTGAAAAATAACTTTAATTTCGGAAGTCGGTGTCTTTGGCGGATCCAAAGGCACCGACTTCCGAAATTAAAGTTAAAAAAACTATTTTACAAAAAAAAAGAACCGACCGACTTCCAAAAAACACACTACAAAGTGAAAAATAACTTTAATTTCAGAACTCGGTGTCTATGGATCTGTAATTTAGTATTTTGCCGCCGACTTCCGAAATTACAAGTTATTTTTCACCTTGTAGTATTTTTTGGAAGTCGGTTTTTTTTTTGTTAAAAAGTTTTTATTTCTCGCTTTTTAGTCGGGTCTGTTTATAATGTATCTAACTAACAATAACCTAATGTCAACTTGTTCATCGCCTTTTACAAAATATTGCTTTTCTCAATGCAGGGACGTTAATTGTTAAGGAATTCTCCTGGTATTCACCTATTAGTTCCATTTTACTATTCTCATTGTGACGAGCATAAGTTGCTTAGCAACCATATTAAAGTAATCGAATCGCAACCCGTGAAATACTTATTATTGAGTAGTTCCGATGGCCATCTGTGGTCTTCATCATCAGTTCCACTTCACTAAACGGTGCTTTCCGAGAGCAAATCCACGAATTACTATAAAAAATACCCAAATTGCTATAGGTGTGTGTGCCTATAATATTTGAAGAGTTCCTTCGATTTCTCCAGGATCCCATCATTAGATCCTGACTTAATAACAATGGACCTGACCACATGGAAAGTATATCCATTCAAACAAAAAACGAACAAGAAACAAAAATTTATTTTTCACTTTGTGGTTTTTTTTGGAAATCGTTTTTTTTTGGTAAAAAAGTTTTTATTTTTCACTTTTTAGTTGTACCCACCTACTGCACACAAATGCATATAACACTACTTGCTATGTGAATATCAGTGACAGGAAGCTACTGAACACATCCGCGTATCCCTTTAGAGGGTACAGGCGTAATGTTATGATGTGTGATTGCGTAAACAATGCATAGATATGCGATAGCAGCAATCGCGGTTGATTTGCTGGCATTTATTGAAGAGTTCCGTTGTCTGTCTCCGAAAATCATCATCAGATCTTTACGAAATTTAAATGGGACCATTTTGACATAAACCTCTTTCGAACAAAGAAAGAATTTTGCTAATCCGTCCGTATATGACGGAGTTATTCTCGAATATACAACCTCCTCCTTTTTTGAGGTCGGTTAAAAATAAACTCGCCATCTTGAATAAAAAAATGGATGTCATATTCGTAATCATCACCCCAAAATAGACTATAGTATCGAATATCTAAAAATAGTTTTCGTCATTTTTATTTGATTATAATTTTTTAATACAAATATTTGTACAGTCTTTATCCGTCATCTACAATCTACATCCATTAAACAAAAAATTACAACTAAGTAAGTATTTATTTCAAAAACAAATTCCAAAAATCGTACTTAATTTTATTTCGGTTCGATAAAGTATCAACATCGTACTATGGAGTACACAAAACGGAACTCACTTTTTAACGTAATTATTTTTTGCGAAAAAGCTACATAGGCGTGCTTCCACGGGCGCGTCTGAGCGCGGAATGACCGACCGGCAAGTGTCCGCGGGTAGAAAATGTATGGAGAAATTTGAGAGCGTTTCTTATTTTTCTCATAAATGAAATGTTGTTTATTTATCTACAAAATATTTAGCTTATCTTTATAGAATTATATATAGGCAACAATATCTTCTTATATTTAAGTTAAAATATGCATTGGATTTAGCTATATTGGGTCCTATTCAGACCCCTTTATATTTAATTTTTTGCGATTATTGTGATGGGAAAAACGTATTTGTGTGAAAATTTTGTATGGGGCTATTTAATTGCTTTGGGCCCAGTCTGGAGATGAATACATTATCTTTAATTTGAAACCAAGATATCCTCGCAGTTGTGACTCCAGTTTGTTAAAATGGTACCTGAAAAACACTGTTATTCGTGGAAAAATGTTATAGCGTCCTTAAGTTGTGCGCTTTATAAAGATCCTCTTCATAAAATTCTTCCACTCGGAATGATTTTGCGAGTCGAATGCGTCGGTATTGAATTACTGACTATTGTGCCATCAGGTATTCAAAAATATAAGCACCTTCTAAGATTTTTTTACGATTTTGTTCGTATATTTGCTCAAGATTTTTTTCAGCCTATATGAAATCACATTAATTCTTAAAAATTGCTACTTTGATGTTTAAAGCAAAACGCAGTAACAAAACGAAAATATACACCTTGGTCAGATCATGTGAAGACCATGTAGATCGATGTCAGAAATGGTATTTTGAGGAAAGAACCACACAGATTGAGTTGACCTGTCCAGTCAGTGCACGCATTAATCCTAACATCCTTTTGTGTCATACACTTGAGTCAACAGAGATGTTAAGGCCATTCAATACTGTTTATGAGAGTAGCAAAATGTTTTCCGCGAAGGCTTTCATTTTCAGGAATTAGAGCCTAGTTAGTCTAAAAAAAGCTGCGTTTGACGTTAAGATTACCAGAAGTAATTTTTTTTTATTAATACGTAAAATTGTACTAAAAACATCAGCCGATACTGTCTTACATTATTATTTGCAGGTGAAAAACAACCTCATTAAGATCAGAGAAAAATAAAATCCTTTTTATAATCAACATTAAGACTTTGACATATTATTATAAACTTCAAATTTAATCCTAAACGTGTTTCAAAAGCTACTGCAAAGACTAAGGACGCTTTTATTTACTTTTTATCGCCAACCGATCAGAATATACCAGAGGAAACAGAACGTAACGCCCTAAATATAACAACTGTTTTGAAACCCACGACCCACCTTATCGCATTTAAGTTTATGGTCTTCCTAATTATGTCTTTCGATTTAAATATGGGACAATCATTGTGTTCCGAGTGTTAAAGGTACTTTAATAAAAGTTAATATGTTAATTCTCTTCCATTTTGTCATTTACAAAAAGACATGTTAGTATGAACTTGTTATCATTCGGCTATCAAAAGCTTATCCTTATAAAAAAAACTCAGTATCGCACCTAATAATGTCAACCCGAATACCAAGGTTACATACAACAAAAGGGAGGCAGGCACCATCAGCAAGGTGAATATGAACCGTGCGAAATTCTCCAACTTATACCTTGTACTATATAAAGGACGCGCGTAGTTAGACAGAGTTGTAAGTGAAGCAGCTGCGTTTTTTGCTCTCGTTTTACAAGTTCCTTAGTCTGGAAATGCAAGGGACCTCTATACATACTGTTTACCTATAGTACGAGTATTATTGTTTCGTTCTACAGCTATGGGAAAGGTTTCCAAGCGAAACGGCCACTATTAAACGGGTCGGATCGAAATAGGTACCAGTTTTTGTATAATGTAATATTATTATTGTTTAGTTTTTTTTTAAGCTTTCGTGTTTATCTTTTGGTATACGCTGCAGGGCATGATTTAAGATTCGTGTTTTCAAGATTTAGTGAATGTTAAAATTAACTTTTGAAGATCAAGAGCTTGAACAGACATTAGTAACAGACTTACTTCAACAGATTGAAACAAATTTTTAAGGTCTTATATTTTCTTTTTCTGGGTTCGCATCCAGGCAGGTGCTTTACTTTGTGTTTCATCACCACTGTTTTCAAAACGGTGAAGGAAAAGTTTGTGAGGAAGCCGGCATGTCCTAAAACCAAAAATTCAGAGACATGTGACATCTACTAACCGGCACTGGCCCCGCGTGGTGTGTTACAGCCCACTCCCCCTCACATTATAGGCTGATTATGCTTATGCTATCGAGCTGTAAATTGATCTAGTATTTGCAGAAGACTTGAACAACATAAACTGAACGGAGCTTTTAATATTCATTCCGACTTTACAATGACTAATGAAGTAGCTCTTAATAATATTAAATTGTATGCCACAAACAAGGGGCGGATCAATTTCCCTTAGGATTGTCAATATTCTTAGTGAAATTGAACTTGTAGGCAATTATGACAGGGATACAATTATAATGAAGATAAAGGTAACTAAAAAAAAAACGCGGGAAAAGCCGCCGCTGACCCTCGTCTCCTTAATACCTCGATCAGTTCGAAAATGCGAAAGTTAAATAAACGATCAAGCGGAACGCTTTTCAAGAATGCGAAATTAAGTGTCGCTGTGTACCCAGCCGTCAGAGCGTGAAAATAAATAACAATTAAAACCCCACAGGTACCAGGACCACATAACCGTGAACAGGATCATATGTTTGTCTTAAAAAGAGCAAGTATAATAATTATGTGTAGCGATCGAGCTACAATTAGCGACCTGTCCGTTGCAAAAGGCGAATTCGTTTAATAAATATGTTAATGAGTGTCTCAAAGAAAATGTTTATATTTTTAATTATGACAACTCAATTTCGGAAAGTGTTATAAATATTGTTTTAGTTATTTTAAAGAGTTTCGTGGCTAATTGAGTCGTTTGTATATCTACATATTCATGTAACAGATTCTATAGGACTTTGGAGCATTGTTTTATTTTCTTGGCCTTTTGATGTTGGAGAATACGTAGTCATTAATGATATAGGATCAAATATTAATTAATTTGAGTGTGGACTAAAGTTAACTGCCTCGTCGTTCCAGTGATGACAAACGCCACTTCTGAGCATGATTTCCTGGGTTGCATTCCCAGGTGGGGGGCTAAGTGGGTTTTTCCAATAGGAATTTCTCAGTAGCAGCCCAGAGTGAGGATTTGTGCCCGGATGATGACAATAGGCTCGTCCTATTACATGAGACTTAAACATAGCTGGTGAAATGTGGGTGTAGGTATATATATATGTATATATACTATACATATAATCTTATATTTTGAATTGTTTCTTCATTTGTCTTTTTTTTTTACATTGTTCTCACATATAGAAGCAACAAAAATAATGTACCCAGGATTTTGTAATAACTTGATTTAAAAGAGTGTCCATGGAGTTTCTTGCCCGTTCTTCTCCATAGAGATCTACGTTTTTGAATGGGCAACTAGCTTCAACTTTCTGACTAACTGACAGACTATTTAATTTTGACAATTCAAAAGTGCCTGTACAAGGTTTAATTGAAATAAATGCTTTGAGTTTGAGTTGAGTTGAGTTTGAGGTACACATCTGCCCAACCCGTTGGTGAAACAAGACGTGATATTATTTAAAGTTAATCTCGTGAGAGACAGATGCTATATCGAGTGTTATTGATTGTTTTAAGTCCTTTAGGGCTAATTTTTCTAACGCCAGATAATTTTATTGCAGGAAATACTAACATACACGTATCCGTTATAATAAGAAATTACGAACTTAGGTATTTCAATAAACCCTGTACTTATTTTTGTTGCTGACGATCCTTCAGGATCAAAAACAAAAGAAAAAGCGGTTCAAACCGGTATGAGAAAGTTTTTAGTGGATAAGACAGAGATTAAAACAGAAGACGATCTAGGAGGGGATCGAGGCGGGGGGGGGGGGGGCGGAGGGGGGTTCAGGGGATCAGAACGGAATAATTCGAACTTCACAGTTCTTCCAAACAAAATCTATCAGACGTCAATTTTATTCCACGAATTAAAATTAACTCATCATCTGCCTAGCCTTTTCCCAACTATGTTGGGATCGGCTTCCAGTCTAACCGGATGCAGCTGAATACCAGTATTTTACATGGAGCGACTGTCTATCTGACCTCCACAACCCAGTTACTGGGCAGTACGATACTCCTTGGTAAGACTGGTTGTCCGACTTTCGGGCTTCTGACTACCCGTAACGAGTTAACGTAACGACGCTTAACGTGCTTTCCGAGGCACGGAGGGGTCACGGTATGTAAAGATGGTCACCCATCCACAGACCAACCGCGGCAAGCGTAGCTTAACCTGATCGGTCGACCTGTGCGGCTGTTATTATTTAGCCACGGGTCCCTCAAATTAACTGTTGATTGAAAAATTTGCCCTATTTAAGTAACATTATCTTTAATTTAATAAACATACTCGTAGGTAGGTACGAAGGAAAGTTTCGCTAGACGACGCGAATGACGTTGCTATCGGCTCTGGGCTATTATTACCAACTTGTCGTAGGTTATGTACCTACCGTGATTAACGGAAGTCCACCCGGGCTTCTTATTTCGTCATAAATATTAATTAACGACTATTCCGATAATATTTTAGCGGGCAGTGTGAATATTAATTTATTATGTATAATAAATGTAGGTACGAACGAGTTCTGCATTGTTTGCGTAAATATGAGAGGAAAAAGTTTTTAAGGTTATAAATGCGAGGCTATTTAAAACGTATAATGGACATATCAAATGCCAACCAAAATGTTCATAATAAAATACTCGAAGGTAGCCCGCGAAATTCAAATTCTCTTACGTTTTTTGCAATTTGCTGGTCAGTATTAAGTTGTACGTTGATTAAAATATGATTCGCGGCCGTAACAAATATTTATTTACAGAATTATAATCATTAGGTTCAGTAATACAACATGTTAAGATAGTATAATTGTAAAATGTCAAAATTTCGTCATTCAGTGGGATTACTTGGTCTTATAAAGTCGTGTTGATGGCTTTAATGATTATAATTCTGTAAATACATATTTGTTTCGTTCGCGAATCATATTTTAATCAACTTACAACTTAATACTGACCAGCAAATTGCAAAAAACGTAAAAAAAAATTGAATTTCGCGGGCTACCTTAGCGCTTTCGCCTTATGCTCTAAATACAATAAGGTCATGCTAACATAGATACCTTAACAAAAATACTAACAACAATACTTTTTATTTTACCTGTGAACAAACTACGGACTACGATAAAGTACACATTGAGTCTACCCACGAAACGGGTAGTCCGGTGCAAACAACAAAAAAAAAACTGACGGTGGAGCGAATTCCAACAGTTTTCTACAATTTTTTGACCACTAACCTACCTGTATCATTACAACGCGATCTGCTATGGATAGATAATGGATTTCTTACGCAGAGAGCGCGTAGATTTGAAAAATTGGTGCCAGATATGGACTGCCGTCCTCCTTTGTCGGAACTTTTTGCTCATCCCTTACAAAAAATAAAACCAACCCTCCGGGTAACGTTTTTGCCGAATGGTACCTTTTAATTAGAACCAACGAAATGTTTTTTCGACTTCGAAACCCCATTTGGTTCGACTGATACCGAGAAATTAGAACGAATTTAGATGGATGCACGATAATGACGACTTGTGGGTAGCTTCACTATTAAGCTGATGCAATTAATTTTTTTTTTGACGGGTAACTGCATTTAAAAAATAGCTTAAAGTTGAAAGTTTCGTCATATTTTTAACTTTTTGAGTACCTACGTCAGTACTTACCCAGGCATAAAAATTACTGAGTATCTAACAACAGAACTACTTTGAAACAGAAATGAAAGCTTTTAGGTAATCTACAAAAATATCTACGCATGTTATGTATGATTTGCAGTGAGCACGCAATCTACACAGCACTGCATCATCACGAAACAGATGACACGACGCGGACGTCGAGCGAAGGGCCCAGCTTACTGTCGGAGCTTTCAGCGTCTGCCGAGATTCTGTCTGCAGCGAGCTCGTACCTATGTGCTACGGTTACAGAACGACGTATTTACGCATCTATCTACACAACACTACGGCTGACGGGCGGCTATCGGATAAGCGTAACAACAAATATTACGAGAGTAAACAAACAAAAACAATGCAAATGTTTCGCCGGTCGTCCAGTTCGCACGGAGTCCTGTCACTGGGTGTTGGTTGTGATCGAACATAACCTAAAAGCGGCCGGCGGCACGTGCGCCCTTACATAAGGGTGGCGCGGACCAACCCCCACGTCTGACACCGAATAACCTCTACAGCTGTTCGGCGTGGTCGCGGCGCGGCGTGACAACTAGCAGGCGACGTGACAAGAAGCAGGTGGTGAACGTGCAGCAGTACCTTGGCGACCGACGATCTCCGCGACGTGCTCCGAAGACGGCACCGGAACGCACTCCGTCATGTTCTGCGATTTCTTGGCGCGGTCTTCGGGCGGCGGCGCGAAGCCAAGCGGGCTGGCCAGCGACCCCGGTGTCGGCAGCGACTCGCCCAGGCTCAGCATGCTCAGCTCCAGCGCCAGCTGGAACGCGCGCTGGTCCTCCACCAGCCCCCCGCCGCCTCCAAGATCCCCGAACAAGCTTGATGGCATTTCCACTTGAGAAGCTATTTTTTAAGATTTACGGAGAGGTTGCCCTCTCTGTCACTGGTATGATAAAAATTGGGGTGCGTTCGATCGTTTTAAACGCCGCGTTTTGTCATGAGAGATACACGTCTACTTAACACGCCGCGCGGTCCTGAACTGATGTGCCGGCCGGCGAGCGCACGCGCCCAGCGCGCCGGCGCGGGGTGGAGGCGCGGGGCGCGGGGCCGGGGGAGCCGGGCCCGGGGCGCAGAGTGGGGGCCGCCCGGTGGGCCCACTGCAGCCAGGGCGGGATGCGTCGCAGCTTCCGCCCGCCCTGGCGGACTGGCGGTACCTACACTACGCCTGTCCGTGCTTTAACACCTTGCCGCGCGCTCTCAGCTAATTATTTCGAGATCACGTTTTATGTTGTAGGTGGACGCCGCTGATATCGGACATAAAAAATTACCTTGATTTATGGGAAGTTTTTATAAAAGTTAGTAACTACACCATAGCGTACGTATGTAAAATATGACACATTGGTGCCGATTCTGTTGTTCACAAACTAAACTAAATTTAAGTTCAGGCATCTTTTTCTTTCTATTTCATTAAGAAAGGGACAGAAGATAAATATTAGTTTAGTCCTGTCAAATTAGTCAGCGCCTGACGTAAATTGACGTAATTTTAATAGCCAATTTTTTAATCTCGTCTAAAGTTGTCTATGGAGTACTTATCTTAATTTGACAGGACTAAACTAATATTTAATTTATCTTTTGTCCTTTTCTTAATGAAATAGAAGGAAAAAGATGCATGAATCTAAATTTAGTTTAGTTTGTAAACAACAGAATCGGCGCCAATATTTTATAAGAATACCTAATCCATAATCTAATATTATAAATGCGAAAGTGTGTCTGTCTGTCTGTTACCTCTTCTCGTTTAAACCGCTGTACCGATTTAGATGAAATTTGGTATAGAGATAGTTTGAGTCCCGGGAAAGGGCATAGGATACTTACTATCCCGATATTCCCACGGGATCGACACTTATGCGTGTGAAACCGCGGGGCGTAAGGTAGTAAAATATAATCACTTCTTTATCAAAACTTGTCTGATAGTGATATCAAATAAGTTGAATACGATATCGAAACCGGAATCACGAGTTACTGCTTAGACCCCGAGTTGCCTCGATCTTCACCGCGCGAAAATGTCGGCAGCTCGTTCGGCAGGGGACACTCACTAGCTATTGTTTTTATTACATCTCCACTATGGGCCAATAAATAGACGAGACAATAACACCTTGGTAATCTGAAATAAGACGAGGTGATGTGGACTGTGGTGTATTTTGTGGTAGACTAATTTTATTCTAGGTGCATCGTCTTCACATATAATTATAATATGATACAAAACCTTGTAAAACATTTTAAAAGAGTAACAGTGGAGTTTCTCGCCCATTCTTCTCCATACGAACACTAACTTTTGGAAGGGGCGACTAGAATCAATTCTTTTTACTGCAATTTTTGACGTTCAAAAGTGCCTTTAGTAATGTGCCTATTTGCAATAAATAATTTTACTTTGGCTTTGATGTTTCTTTTTTATTTGTATTTTCTGCATCAATGCCCTTTTTACTGACTTAAAAAAAGGAGGATATCAATTCGACACGTATGTATGTAATATTATTGGTACTGCATTATATTCACCTATGATAATCTATTAGGTCTTCCAAACATACAAATTTTTATAGGTGTATGTATGTATGTTAGTCCACGCATTTCTCCGCAACTATTAATCGGATCGTAACCATTTTTTTTACCTAAAACTGAGCACTTCGATTTTGTAATAGCACTCTTAAGTGGTTAAGATGATATCCGTGAAGTAACAATACACGTTATTGCATTTTCCATGACTTTCCGCAAGATTTCCGGTGATAACTGTTCGCATTTCTGTCGAATATTCGCCTTAGGGGCTGTGGTCATCTGAGGCTTGTTGGCATAAATCCGCGACTGCAAGTAGCCCCACAGAAAGAAGTCTGGGATGGTTAAATCGGGCGATCTTGCTGGCCATGCCATATCGCCAAAATGGATGATTACGCGACCAAGAAGCGCTTCCTTCACAGTATCCAATACCTTGCGGAGTGCGCTCCATTGCTTGCCTGTTTGTATACTGCAGCTGTCTAGTTCACAAATGTCAAATATGATTGACGTACGACGCCATTTGCAAAAATTAAAACATCTTCCGATAGAGTGATTAATTTTGCTCCAACCTAGGTTAAGAATTTATATTATTTTCTAGATATTTATTAAATGTTACTACAATTACTAAATTAATAATACTTTTTGTAAAATGGTAATAATGTGGGCAACACCGGGGATTCCTGGACGAATGCGGGAAGAAGCAAGGCGTATTGATTTCTGTAAAGGATTATTGGAAAATATTATAAGTGTTTTGCGGGAACACCGTTTAATTCAATATAGTGCGTTTTATTTTAAAACTTGTAGAACTAAAAATTCTATCACATGTGACATCTAAGTACCAACCCGCACTGGGGCCGCATGGTAGATTGCAGCCAACTCAAGAGAGCATTCTCGAAGAGAGGAGGCCTGTGTACCAGCAGTGGGGACATTATGTTCACAAAGTGATGTACAGACGCCAGCACATCAACCTACTCCAATCTGTCAAACTTTCCCAATCAACCTTGAACTTTAATACTATATAGATAAAGTTGAAAATCTATTAAAGAAATTTGACAGATTGTAGTAGGTTGATGTGCTGGCGTCTGTACAAGGATACGATATGACTTTTCTCCAGCACTGGGACAATATTAGGATAAAAAAAATATTTCTCCCGAGTATTACGTAATCTATCTGAATTCTTATAAGTCTGAACACGTAACTCATTCGCCGCGTATACTTTTTAATAAGAAAACAAAGCTTTTGAAATAATTAATAAGTAACATCCTTCGTGTGCTGATTATACCGAGTACCTACAATCAGTAATCGGCATTCAACGACATCAAAGTAATGTTCCCTTATCAGAGTCAGTGAGAAATGTTTATCAGTGAAATTCGAAGAACATTGGTCATTCGCCATCTGACCTACCGGCTCACCTCATGTCCGCGTCCGGTAGCTGTACGTCATCATGAACTATTGGAACTTCGCATAAGTATTATTTGGGTCGTCTGTTTTATGATTGCCTATTCCTAAAGGACGTAATGTGACATCTGGTCCAATCACGCAAAAATGAAAGTCATTGCATCATCATCATTCATCATTTCAGCCGAAAGACGTCCACTGCTGGACATAGGCCTCCCCCAAAAGGGGGGGTTTGCCATAATCGCCACGCTTGGCAGGCGGGTTGGCGATCGCAGTATGGTATGGTGGTGGAATGCATAGAAAACGCTGCTGCCCATTCTCCGGTACGCCCCTTAGTCGCACACAGACCCAGTCATTGCAACTCTTAAGTAATTGTGTTAAGGTATAAATTAGAATGAATGCAGAGATAATATGGATAGTGCGTTGATTCCGCGTGTGCTCGTGCTTTCCACGGTTCGTCTTCGCAATTCATGCAATACATAGTGACAATTGAGTGACGCAATCCGAATTCCAAGTTCCAACTCCATTATTCATCATGCCAGGATTACTTATATCATTTTATTTTAGGTCATTCCTTTGACTATCATCCCTTGATACTTTCCGATAAGAATAATTTAATCACGAGCATTCTTTCTGCTACCACGTTGATCTAGTGGTCGCATGCGCTGCTGCCGACCATGAGGTTCGAATCCCAGCTCGGGTAAAGTGTTATTGGGTTTTCCCATCACGAATTTCTCAGTAGTAGCCCGGTACCTAGGCTGGATTTGTTCCCGGTTGATAGCAATAGCACGCCCCCTATGACATTACATACAGGTTGAAATTGAAAACATGCGACAAACCGAAATGGAAGATTGTACTCATCACACCTTTTGGAATGGGCGACTAGAATCAGTTCTATTTTAGTAATTTTTGACGTTCAAAAGTGCCTGTTAAGTGCCTATATGAAATAAATGCTTTGACTTTGACTTTGCATTATGAACAACTTTTACTAAAGGACCAAAGCTGCAATCGCGAAAAAAAATCAGCTGTACCCTACATTCTGACGAGTTAAGCGAGGCAGCAGGTTTGGTCCCATAGTAAAAGTTGTTCATAATGATGAGTACAATCTCCCATTTCGATTTGACGCATGTTTTCAATTTAACCCTGTATAAGTGCGGAAATGGTGGTGGTGTCCTATAGGTACACCTCTGCCTGAACCTACGGGGGTTACAGGCGTGATGTTATGTCTTTCTGCCTATAATGCATACAATCAACGTTCCATATATTTATCATAAATACAACAGAATGGGCAAAAGTTTGACTTTGCACGTCTTTGAACTCAGCACACGTGTTTAAACCTATGTATCCTTATGAAAACTTTCACCCTTCGCCTCTGTTTTCAATTCTCGATACCAAGGAAACAGGCCTAGTGAGGAGTTAGTATGTACTTGTTACATAACAAAGTCTCACTACTTGCGGCAGTTGCGAAAAAAGTTTGGCGTTTTTTAGTTATTTCCGGTTCTATGACCTAGAGCGAGTGTGGAGCGGAGGGAGAGGGTCAAGGAGGGGCAACCATGCGGTTTTTGTGAACTTTGTCAATTAGTTTGGTATTGTTGTCATATGGTCTTATTATTTGAGGACATAGTATGTTATGACTATGAGTAAGTAGTGTGCGTTTTTTTTTTCAAACCTTGACCAGTGGGGCAGTTCCTTCCAATTCACCTGCATTTTGTGACAAGTTTTTGATATGATTCCGCACAGACCGATCGATCAGGTTAACCTACGCTTGCCGCGGTTGGTCTGTGGATGGGTGACCATCTTTACATACCGAGACCCCTCTGTGCATCGGAAAGCACGTTAAGCCGTTGGTTCCGGCTGTCATTCGTAGATCTTTGACAGTCGTTACGGGTAGTCAGAAGCCCGAAAGTCTGACAACCAGTCTTACCAAGGGGTGTCGTATTACCCAGTAACTGGGTTGTGGAGGTCAGATAGGCAGTCACTCCATATAAAATATTCAGCTGCATCCGGTTAGATTGGAAGCCGACCCCAACATAGTTGGGAAAAGGCTAGGCAGATGAGATGTGATTAGGACTAGATTTAGATTACGGGAATAGGCGTCCAGGATATGGTTATTGGAGACAGTTTATCTGCTTAGCATTAAATCACAATGTATTTACACAAAAATAAAATATTATGGAATACTTAACTACCTACTGAAATAAGAGTAAGTTTGAACATAATAATAATAAAAATAAATAAATTAAGTAAATAAATAAACAAAAAAAATTAAAATAACAAAAAAAAATATTTATACAAAACCGTTTGACATTGCTTAAGACTAGGATACATAAGTTGGTTAGCTAAAGGTCATACGGATAAGGTAAACCCTTTTTTTTTTTTTTTTTTTTGGGTCGGAAATCATCAAATGACCCCTCCCGCTCTGGGCGGAGCGGAAGGGAGTGTCAGACTCTTACTGACTAAAACCCAGCCGTGTTCCTTCAGTTGCCTGTGCCAGGGGCCACGGTATCTCTTTCGAACAACCCGCGACCCTGGCGGGCATCGGCCCTAGCGGACCCCGTCTGTTGGTGCTGACATCTCCTTGAGGCGCGCGTGGAACACAACGCGCCGTCGACCCGGGCCTGGTCCTTACCGGACGGCGAGCTGCCCATTGCTCGCCGTCCGCAAGCCCGCGCCTACGGTGGCCGGGAATCGGCTATCGATTCCCGACGCCCAGGGCGTCTCCTGCGGCGGCTAGGGGCGTGAGGGCGCAAGGATTGCCTCTCCCTCACGCGCTCCGCCTCCTCCTTCGCGAGCATCACTGCTTCGCAGAAGGAGGCAACAGCCTCCCATGCACTCTCGCTCCGTACCATGGCCCGGACTAGGGCCGGACGCGAGAGATCGCCGCCGCCGATCGCCTCCGTAAGGACACGGCGGTGCTCTGCCCAAGCTGGGCAGATCTCCACCGTATGCTCCACCGTGTCCTCCGGGCGATCCACACAATGGTGACACCCGGGCGTTTCCTCCCGCCCTATTCTGAACAGGAACCTCCCGAAGCAGCCGTGCCCGGTGAGGACCTGCGTTAGGCGGAAGGTGAGGACGCCGTGGCGCCTCCCTAGCCACTCCTCAAAGAGGGGACTTATCGCCGCAATTGTGGCGTGCCCAAGGATAAGGTAAACCCTGACTCCTAAAGTAGGAGATCCTGGGATTTAGGAGTCAGTGTTCTGATGTCACTGTGATACCAGAAACCTTTTATGTTGTGTTCTAACATTACAAAAATAGTCATTGACAAAGTATCACACTAACTTCACACTATAATAATATTATAAAGGCGAAAGTTTGTGAGTGTGTGTGTGTGTTTATATGTTTGTTACTTCTTCACGCTCAAACGGCTGGACCAATTTTGATAAAATATGGTATGGAGCTAGCTGACACCCTGGATTAACATATAGGCTACTTTTTATCCCGATATTCCCACGGGATCGAAACTTATGCGGGTAAACCGCGCGGCGCAGCTAGTGTATAATAAAATCAACGACGAAGAAATAAGCGCAACAAATCATCGCGCGTTTATAAAAAAAATCTAGACAAGACTAAACAAGGGATGGTTTCTAACAACTCAAATTGTATCAAATGTCAATGAGAACACAGATCAACTGACCGATCACTAATTGACATAGCCGCAGGCATCTATATTCCGACTTTTAATTAACTGCAGTAAAATGACACATACCCTCTTATTACAAAACGAGATCTAATTTTAGATTTAGCCTAAACCATCCAGCCAGTTATTCTATTTTGAACTTTATTCCGGGAAACGTAAAGTTCTTAATGCAAAATTGACAACTTAGACTCGGGTTTAACGTCAGTTTTTGTAATAAGAACTTTAGCTTCGTCGGATTATAGTTCGAAATTTAAAAATGGCTGGATGGTTTAAACCTGGGTCTAAAGATAAATCTTGTTTTGTAATAAGGCCGTTTGAGTTTAAAGATATGCATGTCGAATAAGTTTCGTTTGTTACACTATTCTGTCCTAGAAAAACAAGATTTGGTTGATGGCCGCGAAAAAACAACAAGACGCTAATTTCAGTCATTTAAGTAACACATAAGCTGTAATTTTACTGCAGCTAATTAAAATTCCGACTTTAAGTCTAGTTTCCAATAAGTAGATGATATTTCAAGTTACACAAATATCAATTTTATTGTATTCATACATTCAGAGAGACTAGTACCTACTATTAAAGCAGTTATAAAAACCGGGCAAGAGCGAGTCGGACTCGCGCACCGAGGGTTCCGTAACATCCGGGCTTATGCATAAGGTTTATGTTTATGAAATTAATGTTTTTTTTATTTTATTTTATATTTGAGTTGATTGAATAAATGGTAAATTGCGGTTTACGATGTATGACGTATTAAAAAAAACTACTTACTAGATCTCGTTCAAACCAATTTCTGGTGGAAGTTTACATGGTAATGTACATCATATATTTTTTTTAGTTTTATAATTCTCTTATTTTAGATGTTACAGGGGGGGGGGGGGGCACATTTTACGATTTTGGAAGTGTCTCTCGCGCAAACTATTCAGTTTAGAAAAAAATGATATTAGAAACCTCAACATCATTTTTGAAGACCTATCCATAGATACCCCACACGTATGGGTTTGACGAAAAAATTTTTTTTTAGTTTCAGTTCTAAGTATGGGGAACCCCAAAATGTAGTGTTTTTTTTTCAATTTTTGTGTGAAAATCTTAATGCGGTTTACAGAATACATCTACTTACCAAGTTTCAACAGTATAGTTCTTATAGTTTCGGAGAAAAGTGGCTGTAACATACGGACGGACAGACAGACAGACGGACAGACAGACATGACGAATCTATAAGGGTTCCGTTTTTTGCCATTTGGCAACGGAACCCTAAAAATGGTTGAAGTTGTAGCGTAAACTGGACTTTATTTTGAAGTTTTTAAAGTTACTTTTCCAATACTAACTCATTTTTGTTTACATGTTTGGAAACTAATCGCAAACGCAGCTTAGACGTATCTATTCTCATGCGAACTTAACTAATCGCAAACGCAGCTTAGACGTATCTATTCTCATGCGAACTTAACTAATCGCAAACGCAGCTTAGACGTATCTATTCTCATGCGAACTTAACTAATCGCAAACGCAGCTTAGACGTATCTATTCTCATGCGAACTTAGATTACCACAATAAGTTAAATTTTAGAGAAGAAACCCATGTCCTATTTGCAAATCCATACAGTAATACACACGGCTACTTAACAAGCTATATGTACATTTCCAGTATAAGCTGACCTCGCATTGCTTCGGCTTGCAGTACAATAAGAGGTCAGCTTGTACTGGAAAATTATAGCTTGATATTTTTATATGTAGCCATGTGGACATGAAATGAATTCTTGTCGATGTATACATCTTTTTGAGACTGACTGTTCAGTCATGAACCTACATTTATGTAATATTCAAAAGCGATTTTCTCGTGAAAATACAATTACGATTTTGAGAAAAGACCCATTTCATAGGGTCCGCGCCCGCTCGACCCGCTTAGACTCGACCTGAAGAATAATATCAGATGTTTTAGTACGAATTCAGTGCTATTTGTACAGTCAGGCAAAGTGATAATATGTTAAATCTAAACAACTTATCATACCTACATAAAATATATTTTAATATTCTAGTCAGTAATTTCGTTTAAAAAATATACGGTTTCGGAAAGACTGCGTAACATTATAAAATTCTTATCAACATTTCAGGAGAAAATCGTTTTTGAATCTTGGGCAAGTAATTGTAAGCTGTTTAAGCTCGTCACTGTAAATAAGTACATACAATTGCAGACTCCCATGTCCACAGTCCATAAAAAATATAGTTTATTTGTACCTTCAAGTAAAAAATGGTATACTAGCTGCGCCCCGCGGTTTCATCCGTATAAGTGTCGATCCCGTGGGAATATCGGGATAAAAGTAGCCTATATGTTGATCCAGGGTGTCGGCTACCTCCATACAAAATTTTATCAAAATTGGTCGCGCCGTTTGAGCGTGAAGAAGTAACAAACATAAACACACACACAAACTTTCGCCTTTATAATATTAGTGTGACAACAACAGTGACGGCACGGTGGTTAAGCGATTGACTGCTGCGCTGCGGGTCGCGGGTTCGATTCCCGCACGGAACAAATATTTGTACGACCTACAAGTAGTTGTTCCGGGTCTGGCTGTTTGTGAATGTGAGTTTAAATGTCTGTAAACGCACCCACAATACAGGAGAAATTCCTAGTGTGGGGCAACGTTAAAAAAAAAAATAGGCCCTCCATTTGTGTCCACAAAATCCATCCGTGCAGACAGTGGCGTCCATTACTCAGGAAAGAATTTGCCAAGGTGTTGGTTAAATGATAAATTAAATGACTAGCTGCGCCCCGCGGTTTCACCCGCGTAAAGGTTGATTCCGTGGGAATATTGGGATAAAAAGTAGCCTATATGTTAATCCAGGGTATCAGCTACCTCCTTACAAAATTTTATTAAAATTGGTAAAGCTGTTTGAGCGTGAAGAAGTAACAAACATATAAACACACACTCACAAACTTTCGCCTTTATAATATTAGTGTGATTTTATTTTTGTAAGTAGGTTTGTACAAACACTTTTACACGTCAATCATGTTTTTTTAAAACTAGATGAGGTCGGCGTTTCCTATCTGATTACTCTGAGAAGAAAGGCCGAAACAAACTCAGAGGTCACAGTCTCTTTTAAAGTCCAGACATAATCTTAGTTAGGTTATATGAAGACCATGTAGATCGATGTTTGAGACAGTCTTTTGAGGAAAGAACCACACAGATTGAGAGGACCTGTCCAGTCAGTGTACGCATTTGTCAGAAATCGTGCAGCTCAACTCAAGACGTTATTGGATGACGTCAGGTTCCACTACGGGTACGATGTGCTACGAGTCTATGACTGCTACGGCGCGGCACGCGGTTTGCGTAGAGCCTTGCATGAACGTAGCGGTGTACTGGAATGAATTTGTAGTTTTGGTAGGCGAGTCCCTTGTTAGAGATATTTGTATTCATTTTAGTGAACTGTAAATGAAAGGAAAAGTGTTTTTTTGTGGGTTAGTCTATCTGGAATTTCTCAGTAGCAACCCGGAGTATTGGTGGTATTAAGCTCGCACGCTATTACATAGGACTTAAAACATAACTGGTGAAATGCGGGTGTATCTACTATAGGTACACTTTGCCTAACCCCTCGGGAATTATACTCGTGATGTTAATGTTATGATGTTATTTTTTTAACAAATATCCAAGTTATTAAATTCGACTTTTTGATTCAAATTGGGTGGTCTTCTAGCCGAAATACATAATATATAAATAAATATCATCATCATCTGCCTAGCCGATGCAGCTGAATACCAGTATTCACAACCCAGTTACTGGGTAATACGATACCCCTTGATAAAACTGGTTGTCCGACTTTCGGGCTTCTGACTACCCGTAACGACTGTCAAAGATCCACGAATGACAGCCGCGTGCTTTTCGAAACACGGAGGGGTCTCGGTATGTAAAGATGGTCACCCATGTACAGACCAACCGTGGCAAGTGTAGCTTAACCTGATCGATTGACCTGTGCGGCTGTTATTATTTAGCCACGGACCCCGGCGAAATACATAATGATATTGAATAGTAAACAAACAGCTCCTAATTGAATAAGTCGCTGTTACTTTTACGCAGTTTTTACTAAAATTCTTCGTTCTGATTTATTTTGTCCTATTTTACACCCTAACTAAAGGAATTTGACGTTATTCTTATAATGAGAGATGAAAAAGTGACTAAAGTATTTTCCAGTCAGAAATACAACAGCAGAACATGTACTCAGACAAGTATATGATACATTCGCAACATATTCTCCGCCTGACCAATCGATAACAGTCCAGCCAGCAACTGATCAAGTTAGCAACGAAGTAGATACACCGACACAACGACACTAAGCACTACAACCGTCTGCCCGACAACTATTTTTGGCGCGCTCCGTCTAGTGTAATGGTCCACTGATTTCATACTTGCTCTTACTTGAGAGTAAGTAGCACATAATACCTTTAGGAATGTATGTTCAGTTTTATACCGACTGTACTTTGGCTGACGAATTGAATAAAACTGACGAATCGACGAAAACTGGCAAACACTGGAAACTTTTGAGTTAACGCAACTGTCTAATCGGTAAAACTGACGAATCAACGAAACTGGCAAATTAAATAAACTAACGACTGAGGGAAACTGACCAGTGGTACGCGGACTCAGTAATTTAATTATATTGAAATATGGTAACTTCTTGGCAAAAAAATAATAGCCTCACGGGTCGATCGATCAGGTTAAGCTACGCTTGCCGCTGTTGGGGGTCCGCGGATGGGTGACCATCTTTAAGTACGTAAAGCACGTTAAGCCGTTGGTCCCTGCTGTCCTTCGTAGATCTTTGACAGACGTACGGGTCGTCTGAAGCTCGAAAGTCTGACAACCAGTTTTACCAAGGGGTATCGTATTGCCCAGTAACTGGGTTGTGGAGATAAGATAGGCAGTCGCTCCACGTAAAATACTGGTATTCAGCTGCATCTGGTTAGATTGGAAGCCGACCTACATAGTTGGGAAAAGTATAGGCAGATAGATGATGATGGTAGATAACTGTTGTGATGATGGCTCAAATCCGTCCAAGCACCAATGTGATGTTTTCAATTCATATGTACTATCTGAGTTTATCTTGGACATAATTTATCTGACATCAGTGAAGGAAAAACATCTGAAAACGCCAACTGGTCTTGAGCAGACAGATTTATTCCGGTCTGATCCCCTGAACGCCCCTCCACCCCCCCTCCTCGATCCCCTGCTATGGTGATTAATGCTCGTGCCGTCTCTGTATGAGAAGACCCCTTTGCCCTGCAGACCCTGCAGTAAGACAATAATAGGCTTTGAGCACAACGTTTTACGTAGGTCAGTAGGCACACCTACGTAGGTACTATGTACATCTCCAACTTTTTCTATCGATGTTAATTTAGAAGTCCATCAACTCAGCCTATCGCAGTCCCTGCTGGACATAGACCTGTCCCAGGTTGTGCCAAGATACACTGTTCCCCGCCTTCATCATCTATATCTATGTCTTCTCTGTAACTAATGTTATTCTTTCTTCCTTTCTATCCTGTTTGTTCCAGCCGCCTTTGAGGGATTTTTAAGCGACTTTGAAAATATATTCTTGTTAGTGCATACTTAATTACTTGCGTACTTCTACATTAGTTAGTGGCCGTTTTGCCTTATGAATTTGTGTATTCGTGAGAGGGGTACCATCCGCTTTAATCTAACCAAGCTTAGCAGCATTGTATAGATGTGTCATAACATACCAGAAGACTAACATTTTATGGGATTTGAACTTACAATACTGACTCATCATTTATTTATTACAACCAAAGTATATTTACATCGAATAAGTTTAACCTTAAATATAATCACATGTTTCACAGGAATCGGATTCTGTAATAGAAGCACCACATGAATTCCGGTTTTAAATGTATTCGTTCATTTTGAACCAGAAAATAGCTGACTACCTACCCTCTAAATGCTATGACCTCCTAATACCTCCCTCGCGTGATGTGCCAAATTGATCCCAATGGCGTTGGTAATAGGTGCGATTCATAGCTTCGAAGACATCGTACTGAAACTGGGTCGACCGGGGTTATTGCCCGGGCCTCGAAATAAAGGGTGGTTGTCGATATCCAAAAGTTCATTCTATAATAAGCCTTCCGTGTTATTTTTCTGTACTTCCCTTGATTGTTGAGGTACCGGTTTTTTTTCTTTGTTATTTTCGTAACGGTTAAAAGAAGTTTAAAAGGAAATTAAGACAAGTTTCGCTGTCACGAAAGGAATATGACCCATTTTGTTGAATAAGCGCGCCAATACGGTAAAAAGGACCAGATATCCCTGGCAAAACATTTCCCCCAATTTTTTCCTTCTAATTAAAACAGGGTATGTACCTATCATGATACGTATTATACGTATACCAGGTGGTAAGGGTATATAAGGGTGGGTGCTAGGCTAAAACAAATAGATATGTAGGTTAGCTTGCTGTTTCTCTCTAAAACAATCCAATTTATTCAAATACCGCTGTCATTGTTGTCACGTCAACGCCCGCTGGCTGTCGCTGAAAACTAGTACTTGGGTCTGTCTCGCAATGGGTCCTTAGCATTATGCTGAGCGATCGCCGTTTTGCGTGAATGTGACGCATGTTTTCCCTCAAATTGTTTTTTTTATGTGTGTATTCTTTTTCTGCCTCATGTTTACCGAAAATTAAATAAATGTAGGTATTTACTTTTCTTTTTTTTTCTTCGATAAAATTAATTCTGTAGACTACTCCCTGCAGACGTATTGGCTATCGCAATTATTGTGTCTAGCCGACGAAAACATTGTGGACAACTTTGCCAAATGTTCTAAGAGTGTAATTATTTGCATCAAAATATTCACACGTTATAATATTTTCTCATGGAGGTTTCGGCTATAAAGCCGATGTGTTTTTGTACATATTAATCTATTCTTTTTGTGTATATTTATATTATAATGCGAGCTCAAGCTGTATGAAGCCGTGGATTTCTCTTCAATACATGCATTCACTTAAACGGTGGCGGGGTTCGGGTGACCAAGCTATAGCGTTAAGGATAATAATTTAGAATATTTTAGAAAGAAAGAATACCTAACTTTTATTTGGACACAGTTCATGAAACACAAAATACAAATAAAAAAGTGAAATAATCATAGACTTAGGTATATATCAGTCTGTGGAAATAATGTTTTAACAACAATAGTGTTCTTAAAGTTAAAGAACTACATAAAGCACACGGTCACTGTCGGACTGCATAGAAAAGAAAGAGAAGCGCGATGACAGAACACTGGTAATTTATTGCAAAATATGAAGCAATTATTTAATTTAAAAAAATGTATTGTTTGGAATAAAAAAATAAAACACTAGTATTTTAGTATGTTGCTTGTAGAATAATCTGACAAAAAATCAGAATGATTGTATGTATATTAGTATGGTTTTTATTGTAAAAATAAAGTTTTTAGAGGTATCTTCATGTTTTTTTCTATCGTAACAAATTAGTTGTATTATGTTATCAACACACTATCTAACTAGCAAATATACTGAAGAATATCATATAGTTTTCTGATTTTGTTTACTGTAGTCGATCATATACTTTTTGGCATTATAAAACTTGCGTTTAGGTCCTGTATTCCCCTTATTGTTTTAGCCTCACGGCGACGCCAAAAAGGTCCATTATTTACAGTATTAATGCCAGGCAGATGCTGTCTGACGCTGGCGTTTGATTCTTTTTAGGATTTATCTGGTGTATTGTAAGGTTATAGTGAATCATACCAAATTTGTTCATCACAGATAAAATGAGAGTTATTTGTGAAACTACATTCTGAAGTATTATGTTTCTAAAATTAACTTTTAAGGAATGGAAAATCGTTTCTGCTGTTTTTGTTGCAGAGATGCAGACAGCTGAGTATCGGGTGGCCTACCTTGCAATTTTATTCATAAATCGTAGTTGTGAAGAAATGTTGAAAGTGTTGATGTGCAATGGTTTAAATTTGTGAAAAACAGTTAAATCTCTTTAATTCTTTCCGTTAAAAGTTAGGCACGACATTTTAAACAACATCTAAAGTATCTCTTCTTAAAAATTATCCTAAGTTCGGTGACAGACAACGCATTGCGTAAACCGCTGCGTCTTCTCGAGTATGGATTTAGCATAAGAGTTCCATAAACTATGAAGGTGAGCACTAAGGCGATTGGCACAGTGCACTGCATTACGCAGCAGGGTGCGTGAAACGGAGCCAAATTCCCCGCACAGAAGCGCGTTTTTATTGAATTTGTGTTTAAAAAATCACGCGCCGGGCAATCTGCGTTCCGCTGCGTGATGCGGTGCAGTGTGCCAATCGCCTTAGGAACGATTTTTGAAAATTCATCCCCGAAAGGGGTGAAAAAGGCGATGAAAGATTATTCGGGCACACGGCTTCTAGTACTTCCAATTTACGTTAACGATTTAAGGCCTACGCAGACCGGGACGGCATGGCAAGGGATTTAAACTTTTACTAATGGACATTCAAACGTATCGATATAGAAATACGACATAAATTGCTATGCTTTAAAATGACGCCGTGGCATCGGAAGAGATATTCATTGCACGGCATTGAAAGACGCGCCACCGGCTCCCGAGGCGGGATGCCGCGGCGTCCTGCATGCCAAGGACTCCGGCGCTCGTTGTGACATATCGCGGGGTGAGGCGGCGGGGGTAGAGAAGCGGGGAAGCCGCTGGAATGCCGCGCTATCTAAGCGGCTAGTGTGCGCTGACTGATGGCAAGCAAAATCCCTTGCCATGCCGTCCCGGTCTGCGTAGGCCTTGAGTAACTTCTATGTTACCTATCATGCTTAGTAGTTAATTTTATTGTGCATACTGTGGTCTCCTTTAAGTGGAGGAGTGCACCTACTTATTACCTGATATCGCTTTATTTGGAGATCCTAAATAAATAAATTACTTTGTACTATGTAAAACTCCCTCCCACTTGAACCGTGAGAACTATCCTTGTTACTCTCGTTAAGTTAGTCACCCTAAGTGTACGTCTCAAGTTCAAGAATAAGTACACTGCGAGACAACAATGAATATAAGCAGGTAGTGATTTTTTTAGCGTAAGGCCCTTTCAGGCCATCTGCTCATAATACGCCGGATAGCAGATGTGAGACGGGTCTTTTGTCCGTGAGTGTACTGTTTTTTTTTCGCCTTCTACACACTTCTTTGGATGTCGCTCGATGTTTAAGATAAAAACGGATGCTCCGAGAGACGTATGAAGAATCGATTTTTGAATATTGCAATTAGTATCCGGTCCTGGTTTCCTGTTCGTTTTTGAAATCTTGCGTGACTATTGTTTGGCGTCGATTTAACAGCGGATCTTGTTATTTAATAGTATAAGTGTATCTATCAGGTAAACTTCTCGGTAAATTGTAGCTGTGAAGGGCGGAAGTATATTAGCTTTCACATCTTGAATTTCGGATAAAAAACAACATGCAAAATACGAGACAAATGCAACGAGCATAATTATTAATAAAATTACAGCTACTTAAAACGAGGAAATCCCCGTCATAAAACTAGTATAATATGTAGATCAAAACCTTCGGAAAGCAGACACATATAGATCTTATTATAATCTTGAATTTATTAGTTCATTGATAGACAACGCTTTTGAGCTGTGTGCTGTATGACAGCGGGTCCGCTGGTTCAGTACAAGGTGAAACAGTGCACAAAGGATGATTTTTTTAAAAATTAGCCTCCTAATGGTGGTGTTAAATTATAGGGGATGAAAATCTGTATTGAAGTTCGTCACTTTTGCCGATCGGAAATGCCATCGGAACACGGCTTGGAATGACGAAAAATAAAATATAAGCGCGTGCTTTTAACATTCAAATTCAAGTCATCATCATCATTTCAGCCGATAGACGTCCACTGCTGGACATAGGCCTCCCCCAATTTGGGGGGGGGGGGGGGGGGTTGCCATAATCGTCACGCTAGGCAGGCGGGTTGGCGATCACAGTATGGTATGATGGTGTAATGCATAGAGAACACTACTGCACATTCTCCGGTCTCCCTCGCCTTTACGCGACACCCACGGGAAGTATGGGGTAAATTCAAGTACTGCCATGAAATAAACAAACAAGTGACTCATTACAACATTCTCTTTACTACATCCAACAATGAAAAGAGCAATGTTTTCTTTTTTGCTGGAAAAAGGTATTCTTGCAATCTTTAGAATATCAGCCGGGTGTACACTTTTAATCCTTTAGTTGTTCACACAATACGTAGACAATGGTTTAAGATGCAAGATGCAATCTTACAAACTTACGTGCCTGAACTGAGCGGCTACTTTCATATTATTGTAAGATTATCTATTTCATATATTTACTTCATGTTTTCGTAAGGTATGTACAGAATAATATAGTCTTTGTTGTGATATTTCTTTGGTGGGCTTAATTTTAAACGTGATTTAAATGTTTTACAAGTCTTTCAAGCTTACAGATTACGGTTGATAACTTTGGTAGTGCCCAAAAGTCTGGCAGCATTGCCCCGTTGGAAGACCAATTAATGTTATGTTTTTGGCACTGGGACTGGTAAACCCCTTTGATATTGGGGGATGTCGTTATTGATTAGACGTCTTTACTACTCGAAGGGGCACTATGATAAAATGTCCCTTGCTTGTTCTGAAATATTTATATACTTAGGTAGATGTTAGTATTCCGTTAGTAGTCCGTGGCTAAATAATAACAACCGCACAGGTCGATCGATCAGGTTAAGCTACGCTTGCCGCGGTTGGTCTGTGGATGGGTGACCATCTTTACATATTGAGACCTGTCCGTGCCTCGGAAAGCACGTTAAGCCGTTGGTCCTGGATGTCATTCGTTACGGTTAGTCAGAAGCCTGAAAATGTGACAACCAGTCTTACCAAGGGGTATCGTATTACCCAGTAACTGGGTTGTGGAGGTCAGATAGGCAGTCGCTCCATGTAAAATACTGGTATTCAGCTGCATCGGTTAGACTGGAATCCGACCCCAACATAGTTAGGAAAAGGCTAGGCAGATGATGATGTTAGTATTCTTATCCATGTTCATGTAGATGTTTATGACATGCAGGGGAAAACTTGTACGAAGAAGTGTAGGATCAATAGTGTCAGTGCCAATAGTTGGTAAGTAATTGTATTATTATTACTTATGATCTGGCAGTTTGAGTAATTTATGCGGCCTACTCAATTGTCCTTTCTTCGGTATTATTTGCCGAATCGTTGAGCTCCTTAAGTTCTGAGTTAAGCTGCACGATTACCTACTGACAAATGCGTGCACTGACTGGACAAGTCCACACAATCTGTGTGGTTCTTTCATCAAAACACCATTTCAGACACCAAACTGCATTGCCTTCACATACTCTGACCAAGATTATGACTTGAAACTGTGACCTCTGATTTTGTTTCAGCCTTTCTACTCAGAGTAGTCAGATAGGACACGTCGACCTCATCTTAGTTTTACAAATATGATTCACGTGTAAAAGTTTTTGTGCAAACCTACTTACAGAAATAAAATCATATAATATTACCATATTCACTACCTAATCGGTGTCTAGGTCAGTTCTAGTATGTAACGTTCTTATAAAAGCATTATTTTGCTAGCTAGACAGCTCAATGCGAAATGAGGCTTGGTAAAAGCAATTCATATATCAAAATTCAAATCACCACTTCGAATTGAAACATATAAAATCCAAATCATCTCGTTTATGTTGAAAAATCACATCTTGGGTGTAGTACAGTTAAAGGCTGGTTTCTTGGCGAAGGGTCGCGACCCTCGATCAAGCCTGCAGCAGCTGGTCGCGGTCAAAGACCTTTCCTAATGCCGGCCGGACGGAAAAATGGGCAAATTACTTGTTCGCCAACTTTGATCGACCAGGGGAACAGAAGTTTAAGGCATCTGTTATAGTCTGTAACTACGTAAAAATGTAGATAATTGAAGAACATGAATTAACTTCAATAACAACAAAAAATAATCAGCGAATTTGTCATGCATACGTTATCATTTCTAAGAAATATTACGTCTTGTGTTAAATAAAATAAAAACCCATATCAATACTAAGTAGTTATTTTTATTTACGGACTCCATTTTAGGATTAGTCATGACTAAAGAAAAACTGGCTATCATTTGTAAGGGTGCTCTAATTCCCAAGCGAGTAGAGATTGAAGGGTTAAAGTTTCTAACGGATCTTTTCTAACCAGTTCTAGCGCCGAAAACGGTAACCCTTCTAAATATGGCATGGTTTTACACAATGGCAAATGCTGGGCCAACTTTTAGTAGCCCTAAAAAATAGTGAAGGTTAGATCATCAATCAATAATTTGTTTGGGAAGGAAAAACATAAGCTAGACAATTATGCTGTGCAACGAGGTGTGCAGAGTCAACAGCTTCCTCTGCTTAAGTAGCATAATCTATAGCCTATAATGTTCCCACTGCTGGGACTGGGGCTCCTCTCTTCGAGAGGGAGTGGGCAGAATTCTACCACGCGTGCGGGTTGGTAGATGTCACATGTCTTCGAATTTTTGGTCCTAGGACATACCGATGCTTTCCTCACGATGTTTCCCTTCACCGTTTTGAGATCAGTGGTGATGAAAACACAAAGTAAAGCCGGCCTGGGTTCGAACCTGCGACCTACAACTCGTAAGTCGGGCGTCACCGGGCCTGTGGGCCACCACTGCTCACGTTAGCGTAAGTAGGTCGTCGTTTCAGCCGATAGACGTCCACTGCTGGACATAGGCCTCCCCCAATTATGGGAGGGTTTGCCATAATCGCCACGCTTGGCAGGCGGGTTGGCGATCGCATTATGGTATGGTGGTGGAATACATAGAGAACGCTGCTGCCCATTCTCCGGTACGATCCTTAGTCGCCTTTTACGACACCCACGGAAAGTAAGGGGTGGTAGTATTCTTTAAGTCCGGCACCACACAGACCTAAGCGGCGTAAGTAGGTACTTTTGCTAAATACCTGTACTACAGTAATTAATTACACATGAGCCGCAAAGAGTAACCGTGGAGTTTCTTGGCGGTTCTTCTCCATAGGAAACAACCAATTGGAACCGTGCACCTAGCTTCTGACTTTTCATAAGTGCCCATGTAGGTTTATGTGAAATAAAATATTTTGATTTGACGTGGACAGTATTTTCTTAAAATTATCATTCCTTTTAAGTAGGTACCTAGTAAAATTAACCTAAATTTTCTTTTATGTTTACCCCCTCGTGTGGACTAAACATCGCGAATTACAGTGCGTCTATTGCGTAAAAATATTAAGAATTTATTTTCTTATAAGCTACTAAATGGCAGCGCATTTTGCTGCAAAATTATATTGAAAAGATCGCCCCACGAGTGCTGAATGCAAAGCTTTTCCCACCGACTCATAACGTCGCCCTAATTTCTCGAGCTCTATAAGATTTTGCCTTGCGAAATTTCTTTCACATTGCTTTCTGCCGACCCCAGCCCCAAGGTGAGTATTGTAAGGGCCCTTTTCTCAGGCCCTTGGCTCACATCTGTCGTTGCACCGGCCGCCGGCCCTACTTGCAGTTGCATACAATGCAAGACGCTTTATTTCGGATATTTCAACGGTCGATTTTGAAACGAGAACGGGACGGTTGATGCATTGATATGCATTGATTTATGGTAACCTGGTAGCAGGGTTTTGTCTGGGTAATATTAAGTACCATTAAAAATTAAGTAGTACCAACCAAGGCGCCTAATTAGAAATTAAATAATTAATTAATTCTATTGATATCAAACTTCAAAAAATTATACATAAGCGGATTTGGTTAGACTGGGTAGCACTCGCGAGAAACTTGAATGCAGACGGATACACAACATAGGTAGTTAGGTACTTGTGAATCCATACTGCACACGAAAGTGAGCGCGGGAGTGTTTGTTTGGTACATGGTAATTTAACGGAACTATGAAACTGAGTTTTAGCTACGAAAGTACATAGGTAATAAGTGTAATTACATGCTTGGATGGAGAAAAGCCCTAGGGAACAGCTAATAGCCGATTCCCATAATTTACGGATCGTTATTGGTTATTGGTTTTAATTTAATACCTATTTGAATTGTTTTTATTTTTTATTTCGTCTTTTCATTACGGACGCTTTTAACGTTCTGCATCGTTCTCACATGTATAATTTTTAACATGAATGATGTAAACATGACTTTGTAACCATGTGGAAAGGGTATAAAACAACCTAACCAAACCTAACCTCGGGGTGCCCTTCGCTCGCTCTTGCATCCTATGTCGCCTAAGTACTGCGTTCGTTGAGTCCGGGTGAGGTAACGGTAGTAACGTAAGCATATAGCGAAAGAAGAAAATATAATTCGGAAATATTTCGGAGTATTGAAAATCTGAATGTCGTTTTTCGGATCGAGAACCCATCGAGCATTTGATTCTTCGAACATATGAAAATCGGAAAACAAACAAATCGCATTTATGACTTTCGGTAAAATAAATGTCGTGATTTTTAATAATAGACATTATAATTCTTAGGTATTATGCAATTCGGACTTTTGAAAATCGGAACTTCGAAATTCGGAATAATATATTTCGAAATATTTGGGTGTTCCCAACTTTTTAGACCGTTGTATCCTGCATAAGCGTATGAAGTTTCATTTAAATCGGTTCATTAATTTCGAAAAAGAGGGGCTTGAAAGTTTATATGAAATGCCGTACGGCGTAAAAGCTCTTAGCAAGTTACACGAAATAGAAAAACCTGACTGCCGTTATACTATGACGGCCACCGCTCTTCTAGGAAACTGTAGCCAACAACTGTAGCTGTAACAAGTAAAATGTAATCGACAACATTGAATGCTAGGCAGACAAATTACTAGTCATCGCAGGATTTTGTTTTTCGTGTTTGAAGTTTTAAAACTTCGCCACTTCTTATCTTCTTAAACAATAACGCATTTACAACTAAAAGTATCTAAGCCTTTAAAGCTTTTAGTGTCCAATTTGGAGCAATTAAAAAAGATTTTCTAATATCTTTTACAAAAGAAAGGTGCGAAAATAATGTGTTATTGTCAAAAGTAGTTTATTACAGGCATTGTCGTCTTCTCTTATCTATTCAAGTTCCCCGAGTCCTAATCCCATTGATGTTTTTTCTGAGTAAGAATACTCTATGTTATCTATAGTAAAATGATAACAAGAACTTTTGCATTTTGAGATATTTTTTCCCTTTAGGTTCATTATAATGCATTTTTTTTATAATGCCTTACAAGTTTCAACGCTCCATTCTACTCAATTTAATTACATTTATTCAATATACGAGTTGTTTTCCTTTAATTTCAAAACTAAATTCACCTTTCATTATTCTGAAATAAGTCCGGCGTGTTTTTAGAAATTATGATATTTCTAAAAATACTAATAGTTTTCTCTTTAAAAATGCCCAATCCAAATAAAAAATGGGTCATTAAAAATAATTTATTATAACAACTACGATCAGTTTCGCGATCAATGGTCTCACGTGTCCAATGAAGCCAGGTGGTACTACTGTCTACCTGAGACTTTGGAAGTATCAGAAAAAGTGCGGTAAATAACAGACGGAGATTATTTCTTTCAACATTTGTTGAAAGCACTTGCACACAAAAAATTCATTGTTATCCATTTGGATAACAATGTATTTACTATTTATTGTGTGCAAGTACTTACAGGAAGGACCATGTACAACAATGTACTTACGTACATTATTTATGGTCGTATAGAAGATCTGCATACACTCATAGAATTATTACTCTAAGCACACTATGTACGACAAGCGCATGATCGGCGAAATTATTAAAAACAATTGCTAGGCGTTTGAAATAATATTAATATTAACACCTATGGTATCCATTTTCTGTAATCTCTGCCATGTTTGAGACATTGTTTGACTACTGGGGGCCTAAGAAGGCCACTTTGAAGAATCATAAATGGATAACATTATGAATCGTATTATGGCGAAGACAGTCCATGTTTTTACCCGACTGCGTCAGAAGGAGGGTTATGTTTTTCGAGTGTATGTATGTATGTATGTATGTAGGTATGTATGTATGTATGTATGTATGTATGTATGTATATTTCTTTGGCACGCTCTGTAGCCTAAACGGCTTGATCGATTTCAACTTGAGAGGTGCCGTTAGATTCGTCTTAATTGTGAGAGTGACACTGGGTATATCAAAATTGAAAAAAAAATAAAATGGCTGATTTTTGGCGCAATATGTCTTTAACAATTTTTTTTTTGTCGATACCTATCGAGTGGGGTATCAAAATAAAGGGTTTTAAAAGGTGATTACAAAAATATATATAACTTGTATGGTTAAAAGTAATTCGAAGTGACAAATCGTAAAAAACACGTACCTAGCAAGAACTCAATCGTTTGCGAAATCTTTCACATTTGTAAACTAAAAAGCTGGAAATAAAAAAAGTAATTTAAAAAATAAAAAAACCCGACTGCGAAACTGAAAAGCTACAAACAAGCCCATTTTAAATTAAATAAAAGTTGGAAGCAGGCGGGACCCATTTGAATTTGAAAATATAATAAAAATGGTATGGGTCCCGCCTGCTTCCAACTTTTATTTAATTTAAAATGGGCTTGTTTGTAGCTTTTCAGTTTCGCAGTCGGGTTTTTTGATTTTTTAAATTACTTACCTTTTTTTTCTTTTTTTCGCTAGACTACGTAGGTATAGGTATAATCAAAGAGATTGGGATTGGATTTAGATCGGATTGATTGGTATAATATTTTAGCACAGACAAAAAAAAAAACTGAAAAATGCTTCACCAATGAGATTTGATACGATTAACTGTCCGTTATGTTATCCTTTTATGATTCTGCCAAAGTGGCCTTTTTAGGCCCCCTGATCTGATCTATGTTTTTGCTTTTTGGTTACGAGAATGTCGCGGTTAAATGACATCTATTTTATTTTACGCCTGTTCGGGCAGTATGTATGTATATTTTTTACACATATTCTAAGGTTCATCAACGCACACACATTTTTAAAAACGTTAGCATCATCTGACGACTGTGAGGGTCAGTCTAAGATAAAGCATTTATCTACCGCAGCCGTATTCGGAAATTCACCGAAAACGAGATGAGCGCGCCGAAGAAGCGATGCATACATTTACTGTGGCTACGTATCTCCGCCACTCACAGTTCCTCCGCTCGAGTGATGCCGTGCCGCCGAACGCCGAAGGTTCGTTCGAGTAGTTCGGCGCGACCCGCTAGAACTCGCCCCGAAATTGTGACGGGCCATGATTTTTTAAATTGTTTTATTAGGGTTCCGTACCAAAATGGTAAAACGGAACCCTTATGGTGAGACTCAGTCTGTCTGTCTGTCTGTTACAGCTGGATATATCAAGAACGACTAATGCTATCAACTTGAAATTTGGAATAGTTTTAGATGACGTTTGCCCAACTATTTTGCAAATAAGAAAGAAAAAAAAAATGTATGTATACATATTTTTTGCAACAGAGACTGAAAGGGGGTCTGAAAAATTCGAAGTGGGGCTAGGGCATGTGGGGGGGGTATCATATGAAAGAGCGCGTTGTTTGCACATTCTCAAACATTTTTTCTTTTTTAGCCCGCACAGTTTTTGACTTTGACGAAAAAAGTAAAAAAAATCCCCCCCTCCCCTTATCTCCAAAGTTTGCAAAGAGAAAAATCTGAAGAAGTTTATGTAAAGAATACTGGTAAAATAAAACGAAGTCTAAATAGCACACTTTTTCAGAAATCATCAACAAAAGTTACATTAGTTCCACTATCGGTCAAGAGACGGCGCTGACATAAAACTGCAATATTCTACACCGCGGTGCACAGTGTTAAAATTCTCTGACGAATATAGGCCTCGCCGATTATAAATTGAAAACATGATGGTACGGAACCCTCGGTGCGCGAGTCCGACTCGCTCTTGACTGTTTTTTTTTCGGTAAGGAACAGTTTCGTGATGAAACTTTTGCTATATTTATTTGATATCGGCTTACACTAACCGTTTCTTGATAGTACGAGTGTTTATGGTATAGGTATCAGGATTCTTTTTTATTAGTAGTTCCTGAATAGATAAACGTGCTTTCTGTTTTTAAGGTTCCGTACCCAAAGGGTAAAAATGGGTAGGTACCCTATTACTGAAACTCCACTGCCCGTCTGTCTGTCTGTCTGTCACCAGGCTGTATCTCATGAACCGCGATGGCTAGACAGTTGAAATTTTCACAGATGGTGTATTGCTGTTGCCGCTATAACAACAAATACTAAAAACAGAATAAATTAATATTTAAGGGGGGCTCACATACAACAAACGTGTTTTTTTCGGCGTTTTTGCCTTATGGTGCGGAACCCTTCGTATGCGAGTCCGACCCGCACTTGGCCAGTTTTTATTAGGGTTCCGTACCCAATGGGTACAAAACGGAACCCTATTACTAAGACTTCGCTGTCTGTCCGTCTGTCTGTCTGTCTGTCACCAGGCTGTATCTCAAGAACCGCGATAGCTAGACATTTGAAATTTTCACAGATGATGTATTTCTGTTGCCGCTATAACAACAAATAAAAAAAACAAAATAAAATAAATATTTAAGGGGGGCTCCCATACAACAAACGCGATTTTTTTGCCCTTTTTTGCTCGATATCAAAAGTGGCAACAGGTAGGCACTTGAAATATTCACAAAATACTCAGTTGTATTTTAACTTTAATAATAAATAATAAAATTAAAATAAAATAAATGTTTAAGGGGGGCTCCCATACAACAAACATGTATTTTTTCGGCGTTTTTGCCTTGTGGTACGGAACCCTTCGTGTGCGAGTCCGACTCGCACTTGGCCAGTTTTTTTATTTACGTTGCTTTTGTCTTCGTTGGGAGTGGAGCATATCCTTAAGTACATAATTTACCGCAGTTTGGTCTCTTAGCGATATTTCTATACCATATCGTTTTATCTACCGTGGCTTAATAATAACAGCCGCACAGGTCGATCGATCAGGTTAAGCTACGCTTGCCGCGGTTGGTCTGTGGATGGGTGACCATCTTTACATACCGTGACCCCTCCGTGCCTTGGAAAGCACGTTAAGCCGTTGGTCCCGGCTGTCATTCGTGGATCTTTGACAGTCGTTACGGGTAGTCAGAAGCCCGAAAGTCTGACAACCAGTCTTACCAAGGGGTATCGTATTACCCAGTAACGGGTTGTGGAGGTCAGATAGGCAGTCGCTCCATGTAAAATACTGGTATTCAGCTGCATCCGGTTAGACTGGAAGCCGACCCCTACATAGTTGGGAAAAGGCTAGGCAGAGATCGTTTTATCTACTTCGTCATGAATGTCTTATACTTCTTCAAATAATTTTAGGTCCTTTTTGGTGCAAGTACAGGTACACCTGCTCGTGGTACTGCGGCGCGGCACTTGGCGGCATTTATGGCGGGAGAAGTGCTTTTTCTGAAAACCTACTGCACCAGCTGCCTTTGTTGTGACGGAGCATTCTAGGCAGAGTCCCTCTACTTGCTACTACAATTTGTTTGTTTTTTGTTTTCGATATACGCACAAATGAGACATAGTTACTTAATAAATAAAATTTAATTGAATTGAATTGCCAAACACAAGATGACGTGTTGTTTCCCCGAAGGTTTGGGCAAAGGTTACCACATTTCGTCAGTTAGATATGTTTAAGTCTTAAACTCAACTCTAACTCTCAAAAAAAGAACGACGGATTGCACTCCGGGACTGCCGGCAGAAGTGAAAACTTGAATATTAACGTTGTTGTTGTTGTAACCGTAACCGTAACCGTAACCTAAACCGAAACCGTATCCATATCCGTAACCGTAACCGAAACCGAAACCGTAACCGAAACCGAATCCGAAACCGTAACCGAAACCGTTAACGTAACCGTAACCGTAACCGAAACGGTAACCGTAACAGTAACCGTAACCGAAACCGTAACCGTAACAGTAACTGTAACCGAATCCGTAACCGGAACCGTAACCGAAACCGAAATCGAAACGGAAACCGAAATCGAAACCGAAACCGAAACTGTAACTGAAACCTTAACCTTAACCGTAACCGTAACAGTAACCGTAACCGTAACAGTAACCGTAACTGTAACCGTAACTGTAACCGTAACTGTAACCGTAACTGTAACCGTAACTGTAACTGTCTGTCTGTCTGTCTGTCACGTGTCATCTTACGATCAGACTTGATCTTGACTGGTTTTTTTTCGGTATGGACCAGTTTCTTGATGAAACTTTTGCTATATTTATTTGATATCTTCTTGCACTAACCGTTTCTTGATAGTACGAGTGTTTATGGTATAGGTATCAGGATTCTTTTTCATCAGTAGTTCCTGAATAGATAAACGTGCTTTCTGTTTTTAAGGTTCCGTACCCAAAGGGTAAAAAGGGGAACCCTATTACTAAAACTCCACTGCCCGTCTGTCTGTCTGTCTGTCACCTGGCTGTATCTCATGAACCGCGATGGCTAGACAGTTGAAATTTTCACAGATGGTGTATTTCTGTTGCCGCTATAACAACAAATACTAAAAACAGAATAAATTAATATTTAAGGGGGGCTCACATACAACAAACGTGTTTTTTTCGGCGTTTTTGCCTTATGGTGCGGAACCCTTCGTGTGCGAGTCCGCCAGTTTTTATTTTTATTTATGTTGCTTTTGTCTTCGTTGGGAGTGGAGCATGTCCTTAGGTACGTAATTTACCGCAGTTTGGTCTCTTAGCGATATTTCTATACCATATCGTTTTATCTACTTCGTCATGAATGTCTTTTACTTCTTCAAATAATTTTAGGTCCTTTTTGGTGCAAGTACAGGTACACCTGCTCGTGGTACTGCGGCGCGGCACTTGGCGGCATTTAAGGCGGGAGAAGTGCTTTTTCTGAAAACCTACTGCACCAGCAGCCTTTGTTGTGACGGAGCATTCTAGGCAGAGTCCCTCTACTTGCTACTACAATTTGTTTTCGATATACGCACAAATGAGCCATATAAAAAATTGAATTGAATTGACAAACACAAGATGACGTGTTGTTTCCCCGAAGGTTTGGGCAAAGGTATACCACATTTCGTCAGTTAGATATGTTTAAGTCCCATGTGGGGTCTAACACTCAAAAAAAAATCGATGGGTTGCACTCCGGGAGTGCCGGCAGACGTGAAAACTTGAATATTAACGTTAACCGTAACCGTAACCGAAACCGAAACCGAAACCGAAAACCGAAACCGCCACCGAAACCGAAACCGAAACCGTAACCGTAACTGTAACCGAAACCGAAACCGTAACCGTAACCGTAATAGCGCTTGCGACACCTAGACCAACGACGCAATCAAGGTTTACAAAATAGTCAAATCACGCTCTTGTCGTTCACAGGGCGGTTCGTAGGGCTGCCATTTATCAGGGTTTCCCCCACAGATCTGTGGTTTCCCCGGATTTGTCCTAGTTTGGAGGGCGTCCGGGGAGCGACCGTTCGTCCATTCGTAAATATTTATTATTTTCTACATTTTTCTATGAAAAAGTTAAATAGAACTTAGGTGTTTTTGAGAAAAGCTTGCTTTTTTACGTGTAGGTATTGGCGTATTAAGAAAATGACAGAAGATAAATATTAGTTTAGTCCTGTCAAACTAGGATACTCCAAAGATAAGTTTAGACGTGATTAAAAAATTGGCTTTGAGTAGCCAATTTTTTAATGTTTAAAACGTCAATTTACGTCAAGTGTTGACTAATTTGACAAGACTAAACTAATATTTATCTTCAGTCCTTGTCTTATTGAAATAGAAAGAAAAAGATGCCTGAACTTAAATTTAGTTTAGTTTGTGAACAATAGAATCGGCGCCATTGTGTGATAAACGTAGCTTTAAATCGATAAGGATATTAATCAAGGTAGAAACTTCTTAGTAGGTACTTATCTTGTTAGCATTAATACCTACCTACTTATTACGAGGGTTGTAAAAAAATACTCGATTCAATGTGTAATATTTATCTCATTGGCACCTTCGGTAGGTATAATAGGGCTAATAAATTGTAAATATGGATTTGGGTAGTAATAAATAAACAAACCAAAGTGAGATTACAATAATCATACTTATAAGTACCTATCTACTTATGCATTGCTAACGTTGTAAACCGAGTTATTTTGAAGTGGCTGTTAGTCCTTACGAGAGACTTGCTTGATGTTCTCGGTTTATTTCGATAATAGTATTGCCCTCTGGCGGCGATTAACTAAGTTATTTGCATCATTGAGGCATGTTTAGCATTTATAAGCAGAACTCGTATTTTTTTAGCAGTTGGCTTTTTGCTTAACCCCTTCATGGATAACGAGATGGCGTGATGTTATGGTTCTGTTCGATTGTAGTTTGGTAATGCCCTCTAACGACTTTTAACCAAACTTGTACGGTCACATGAAAACTAATTACATCACTGGAATATAGCAGCACTGTGCGTTTAAAAAGGACTAATAACCTAGCAACACTAATTAAACGTCAGTCAGTTGTCAAAATGGCACGTCAGCAGCAAGATGTTGATGAGCTTTTCGATGTTAAAAATGCATTTTATGTTGGAAATTATCAACAAGCAATCAACGAGGCACAGAGCGTATCCGTGAGTAACATTTGTGCTAACAAAACTGACTTCAATTCGCCGTTTCGGGTCGTATTTCAAATTGTTTTGGGCGGTGACGTTGTGCCGCTCCTGTATTCCTCAAAATTCCTGTTTAAACCTATGTTTCGAGTGTAATTTATATTTTTTATTCTCGTATCGACTATATTTAAACTGTATTAATCACTTTTTCAGCCATCAACACCTCTTATAGCTCTTCAACGAGATGCATTCCTGTATCGATCGTACATCGCTCAAGGCAATCACAGGATTGTGTTGCAAGAGCTTAAAACCGCGGATCCTATGCTGCAGCCGCTGAAGACATTAGTGGAGTACTTGACACCAAACGCCAACAAGCCAGCGATCGTTGCTGATATTGATGCGCGCGTGAGTACCTTGTCTTTATGTTGTAAACCTATGACTAATAAAGCAGTGTTAATAGGACTCCACAAAATAAAGCTTGCGTAAGCAATATCTAGTGATAACTCATCATTAATATTGATTAATTATTTAAACACAGATGTTACACATGTTACCATAGTCTCTCCCCGGGTGAACAAACAACAGCTAGCTGCCGCTTTCTGAGTAACTGCCGAACTCCTTGTCAATAATACAATGCAGCTGTAAATAGTTCAATGAAATGAATGATAACTTTAAGTGTATGAGAATCATTACAAGTTTAAAACACAATTTTCACATAAACAATAGAAAGAAACGATGCAATATGTTCACAAAACTGATCATATTGTGTAATGTTCCAGGTGGCTAAAGGCACGGAGCTGTCCAATGAAATCTTCCTGATTGTAGCGGCCACTATCTACTACCATGAGGACAACTACGAAGCAGCACTAAAGTATGTTCAATTTATTTTATTCATATTACTAGCAATCTGCTATGAACAGTTTTGACAAAACTTTGAGATTTCTTTATTATGTTAAAATGCAAGTTTCGTATTCAAACTCAAAATAGTGATGGAAAACATTGTGATGAAACCGGCATATCCTAGAACCAAAAATTCGAAGACATGTCACATCTGCCAATCCGCACTGGGCCCGCGTGGTGGATTATGGCCTAGTACCTCTTACCGAGAGGAGGCCTGTGTCAGTGGGAACATTATAGGCTGAATATGAACTTTATTATTAATTTATCATACTCATAAACCTTCTAGAATGAAAATCTGTTGTGTAGTTTAGTAGAACAACATGGTCACACTGACACAAAAAGCGACTCATTTAATATCATAATAATGATAAATACTCGAGTCTTCTCACAACTACAATTAAATGCATACGTAGAGCTTGATTAATACTGTCATCTGCTCAGTTATTATCTACTCTACAAATATACAGTTTATTAATGACTAGCAGTGTCCCGCGGTTTCACCCGCATAAGTGTCGATTCCATGGGAATTTCGGGATAAAAAGTATCCTATGTCCTTTCCCAGGACTCAAACTATCTCTATACCAAATTTCATCTAAATCGGTTCAGCGGTTTAAGCGTGAAGAGGTAACAGACAGACACACTTTCGCATTCATAATATTAGTATGGATATCATCTGTTAGTCGTGGCTAAATAATAATAGCCGCACAGGTCGATCGATCAGGTTAAGCTACGCTTGCCGCGGTTGGTCTGTGGATGGGTGACCATCTTTACATACCGTGACCCCTCCGTGCCTCGGAAAGCACGTTAAGCCGTTGGTCCTGGCTGTCATTCGTGGATCTTTGACAGTCGTTATGGGTAGTCAGAAGCCCGAAAGTCTGACAACCAGTTTTACCAAGGGGTATCGTATTATCCAGTAACTGGGTTGTGGAGGTCAGATAGGCAGTCGCTCCATGTAAAATACTGGTATTGAGCTGAATCCGGTTAGACTGGAAGCCGACTCCAACTTAGTTAGGAAAAGGCTAGGCAGATGATGATGATATCATCTGGCAGTCAATTAAAATAATATCAATTCACTTATTACTAATTTCCAAAGTTAGCGAAAAATGCCGTTATTAGGAACTAGCTGCGCCCCGCGGTTTTACCCGCGTAAATGTCGATCCCGTGGGAATATCGGGATAAAAAGTAGCCTATATGTTAATCCAGGTTGTCAGCTACCTCCGTACCAAATTTTATCCAAATTGGTCCAGCCGTTTGAGCGTGAAGAAGTAACAAACATATAAACACACACACACACCCCTGTTTGTACAGACACCCTTACGAGGACCTTGTTAGTCCTAGAACAAACCGAGGACCCTCCAAAAAACTGGTTTAAACACCTCCTGGGCCTTTTAGAATAAGATAGAAAGAGACAGGTGAATAAATCAATAGTGACGAGCTTATTGGGATAATGCTATCTCAACATTTTTCTGTATGAATTTCGGCTATCATACTGAGGACCTGAAATACACAGCTAAATGTGACCAGCGATGCACATACGAGGACTTTGTGTGAGCAAACCGAGGACCTCTTACGTAAGCCCTGGGACGTCCTTCCGAGGACGTATTTTTACACAATATTTCTTATAGCTTGTACAAAGTGCGGACGTTGTGTTAGAATTTATATCACTAAACCGAGGACAGTTTTTCGCGTAGAACTTGTACAAACCGAGGACCTGGAAAATCTACCTACCTAAAACATGATACGTGTAAGAAATTAATTATATCAATGTTCCGATTTATTTCTTACACACTTTTTCTAAAATGAAGTACCAAGCGAGGACGAGTCGATGTCTTTACCTTTGTCGGTGCTTCTCAAAGGATTATTATTTTAGTATTATTGCTGCAGCCAGAGTCGTCTATTCATGACGGTACTCCTCAGCACTTGATAGCGTCGTCGTCGTTTCAGCCGATAGACGTCCACTGCTGGACATAGGCCTCCCCCAATTTGGGGGGGGGGGGGGGGGGGGGTTTGCCATAATCGCCACGCTTGGTAGGCGGGTTGGCGATCGCAGTATGGTATGATGGTGGAATAAATAGAGAACGCTGCTGCCCATTCTCCGGTAAGACCCTTCGTGGCCTTTTACGACACCCACGGGAAGTAAGGGGTGGTGCAATTCTTAAAGTCCGGCACCACACAGACTCTTGATAGCATCGTCTTCAAATTTGGTAGAGGCATTAGGTTTATGTAGTAAAACTAAAATAATTACCAGTTTGTACTGATGCTGCAGCCAGGGTCATTTCTTTATGAGGGAACTCCTCAACAGTTGATAGCATCGACTTAAAATTTGGCAAACGTGTTAGGTTTATCTAGCAAAATTAAATAATTACCAGTTTGTTCTGATGCTGCAGCTAGGGTCGTTTCTTCATGGGAGAACTCCTCAACAGATCGTATTCAAATTTAGCATATTCGTTAGGTTTATATAGCTAAATTAAATCATTACCCGTTTGTGCTGATGCTGCAGCCAGGGTCATTTCTTTATGAGGGAACTCCTCAACAGTTGATAGCACCATTAGCACCGTCTTCACATTTGGCACACGCCTTATGTTAATCCAGTAACACCAAAATAATTACCAGTTTGTGCTGATGCTGCAGCCAAGGTGGTTTCTTCATGAGGGAACTCCTCAACAGTTGATAGCACCATCTTCAAATTTAGCACACGTCTTATGTTTATCTAAAAACACCAAAATAATTACCAGTTTGTACTGATGCTGCAGCCAAGGTCGTTTCTTCATGAGGGAACTCCTCAACAGTTGATAGCATCGTCTTCACATTTGGCACACGCGTTATGTTTATCTAGTGACACCAAAATACTTACCAGTTTGTACTGATGCTGCAGCCAGGGTCATTTCTTTATGAGGGAACTCCTCAACAGTTAATAGCACCGTCATCAAATTTGGCACACGTCTTATGTTTATCTAGTAACACCAAAATAATTGCCAGTTTGTGCTGATGCTGCAGCCAAGGTCATTCCTTCATAAGGGAACTCCTCAATAGTTGATAGCACCGTCTTCAAATTTGGCACACGCGTTATGTTTATGTAGTAAAACTAAAATAATTACCAGTTTGTACTGATGCTGCAGCCAGGGTCATTTCTTTATGAGGGAACTCCTCAACAGTTGATAGCATCGTCTTCAAATTTGGCACTCGCGTTGTGTTTATCTAGTAACACCAAAATAATTACCAGTTTATACTGATGCTGCAGCCAAGGTCGTTTCTTCATGAGGGAACACACACGCGTTATGTTTATCTAGTAACACCAAAATAATTACCAGTTTGTGCTGATGCTGCAATCAAGGTCGTTTCTTCATGAGGGAACTCTTCAACAGTTAATAGCATCGTCTTCAAATTTAGCATACGCATTAAGTTTAAGTTGTAAAATTATTTTTATTATCAGTTTCCATGATCCCGCAATGTATTAATTACCAAAAAAAAAGCAATAAATCGTCCTAATCGTCTAAACTTGCTGTAGAGTATCTTAATTTGACAGGACTAAACTAATATTTATCTTCTGTCCTTTTCTTAATGAAATAGAAAGGAAAAGATGCACTGAACATAAATTTAGTTTAGTTTGTGAACAAGGGAATCGGCGCCATTAAGTTATTAAGTTTTCATGCTTCCCAAATTATTTTGAATATTTCTTTGTTTTCTAACTAAGAATTGTGTTATGTAATTTTATGTCAAGTGTTTAGCCCAAATTATGTCGATCTCTTTTAATTATGGTTTCTATAAATCTTTTTGTTTGAGTCGTTTTCTAATAACTGTAATGTAAGTTTTCTAATCCTGCTTCTCAAAGATGTTACTGCAACTTGATGATTATTTCTATAAGTAGATCATGTAAAGTATAATACTATCTGACCCGGAAAACGTTGTTTTGCCATATAAATTATTTCTAGCTGCCCAGCGCTACTTCGTTCACGTGGCGTCCTACCCTACCCCTACCCTACTCCTACCCTACTACTACACTACTCCTACCCTTCTCCTAGCCTACTCCTACCCTACTTCTAACTTACTCTTACCCTACTCCTACCCAACTTAACCTACTCCCACCCTACTCCTATGAGTAAATAAAAGTATTAAAAAAGAGTATCCTATATCCGTCTCCTGGTTCTACGCTACCTTCCCACCAATTTTCAGCCAAATCTGTTTAGCCGTTCTTGAGTTATAAATAGTGTAACTAACACGACTTTCTTTTATATATAGATAAGCGAGCCTAGGTACTTAGCACATACTGCAGAAGAAGCCTGATTATTCCTTGTGCACCTAGTAGCTACTAACAATTTTTTTAAGGATTCAGTCTACCTTCGATTTCCTCCTTCATAATTTTATTTAAATGATAGAATATTTGTCTTCTACACACGAGGAAAACTGTCGAAACGAGGACTAGAATACACACTGCTCGGAAAATCTACCAACCGAGGTCTTAAATACACATTGTCTGGAAAAGCTACCTAACCGAGGACTTTTGTGTTAAAGTTAACACACAGGTCCTCGGATAATACAACAAACGTGAAATGAGTGTAAAGAGTCTGTGTATGAGGCGACAGTGGCACCATCTGGTGGATACACACTGTTTGTGTAAGATTATGAAAAATCTTGATCAAACCGAGGTTCAGACAACTTTTTCGTATTAAGTATATAGGAAGACGCAAAATCGCTTGCAGAATGCGAATCTTTGGTCAAGTCAAACCGAGGACCCTCGAAAAGGTCCTCGCTTTGAAAAGGTCCTCGGTCGTGCCTTGTGTATTCATACGCACGTCCTCGGATGGTACTTAAAACAAACACACTCACACACACACTCACACACACACACTCACACACACACTCACAAACTTTCGCCTTTATAATATTAGTGTGATTAGTGTGATTTCATTTTATTATCAATATAGTAGGTTTTTTATTTATCCTACCTATTTACATTTGTATGAGCTCGGCTGTGATAATAATGCCATGTTTTAGATAAATAAATGATATTATCTTATTTCTATTTCCGCCTTCCATTTTTAGAATCCTCCACAATGCCGAATCACTTGAGCTCCGTGCATTCACCCTGCAGTGTCTCCTGGCTATGAACCGACCCGACCTGGCTCGCAAGCAGCTGAAGGCTCTGCAAGACATTGAGGATGACAGCACACTGACACAGCTGGCGCAAGCCTGGCTGAACTTGTCACAGGTTAGCAAAACTACTACTAACTACTAGATGGATTTAGGGTGTTGTTTCGTCGTTCGTCGTCGTTTCAGCCGATAGACGTCCACTGCTGGACATAGGCCTCCCCCAATTTTGGGAGGGTTTGCCATAATCGCCACGCTTGGCAGGCGGGTTGGCGATCGCAGTATGGTATGATGGTGGAATACATAGAGAACGCTGCTGCCCATTCTCCGGTACGATCCTTAGTCGCCTTTTACGACACCCACGGGAAGTAAGGGGTGGTGGTATTCTTTAAGTCCGGCACCACACAGACAGGGTGTTGTTTACTTCATTTTAACTGTATGATTTAACTGTGCTGTGGGATATCATTAGCTGGGGTTGGATTGTTATTCCCTGTAAAAATATCAAAAAGCGTTAAAATCGCAGGATCTGGTGTAAAGATTGGTGATGATTGGAAGCTCAATCTCATGTAAATTTGTTGAAGCACAACAACTTCGACTAGAAACTGACACTGGCAGGCACACACGTTACGATTATCGACACATTTTTCACTTATTTCGATTTATCTATTCAAATTTTAATATTGCTCCGTTCAACGTAGTTGTATAAAATCGTACAAACTGTACAGTTTTTATCATACACACGTTTTTTCTGGTAGCATCTGTTACGCGATTTCCCCGCTGGTTTATTTATTTATTTTATAATTTATGTACACACAGTAAAATACATAGAGATATGACATACTTAATTATAATTTGCAGATCATACAAGTTCTGTTGGTTTTTTAATTAATTGGTAACTTACTTATTTTCAGGGTGGACCAGGAGTGCAGGACGCACACTACAGTATAATGGAGCTGTCAGAAAGGCTCGGCGCTCTGGGAGCCGGACCGGCCGCCGTCGGAGCTGCCGCCGCTGCCTCCCGAGGTAATTGACGGTTGATTTTGCTATAACTTAATACAACGCCATCTGTTGGCTTGTGGAAATGTGGAGACATCAAAATACGTTGCTTAGTTTAGCAGAACAACGCGGTTACACGACTATTATCGTACCTCTGCGGGCCATAGATGGCAGGATTCCACTCGGAGCTATAGTACAATATATACTAAGTACACACATGAAGTGCAACACACATGTGCATCATTCAATTCAATTCACATCAAGTGCATCGTTCCACAGTGCAAGGCCATAGCCTTGCACTGTGGAAACCACAGATACAGATACACATGAATAACGCAAGAGCGACTACTTCGCGTGCTAAAAATCGCACCAGCTTACTTAGAAAAATCGTAAGCCGCCACTTTCGCGCTCAGTCCTGTGTACTGCTGGCTGGGTGAGCGTGAGCGCTGGCGCTAGGCCCCGGGGGTGGGGCGAGGGGGGTGTCGCACGCGGCGGCGCCTTTGAGTCGATTTGATTCTCCCATCACTAAATGGTGCTGGTGACGTCATAGTAGGTAGTCAAAATATGGCACGCTTTTTTTAAAATTCAGATCGTGATACTTGCGTTATCTAGCTCTATCTCTATATGTGGTGGAAACATTTACAGTAAATAAACATGGTTAAAATACCTTCCTGAAACCTGTCGAATTGTCGATCAACATGCGCGATAAGACTTGCCAGTTGCTTAGTACTGATTTAAAAAAAAAACAGTGCCACTCCGGGAGTGCCGATAGAAGCGAAAACAAAACACAAACAGAATACTTTGTCATCACTCACTGATATATCGGATATACATTAAAACCGAGTACATCCCGAGGACAGCCGAACATATCCGAAGCTTTTCACTTCAAATATAATAAATCATCATTCTCTTGTCCTTATCCCAATTTATTTGGGATCGTCAGGACATGTATTTTTTTCTTCCATACTTCTTTATTAGTCGTCATCTCGGTAGTCACCCCCTTTCTTACCATATCATCTTTCAGTCAGTCCATCGTTCCTTTGGTCTTCCCCTACTCTTATAGCCATCCGCATTCATAATCAAAAGTTTTCTCACGACACTCGTGGCTAAATAATAACAGCCGCACAGGTCGATCAATCAGGTTAAGCTACGCTTGCCGCGGTTGATCCGTGGATGGGTGACCATCTTTACATACCAAGACCCTCCGTGCCTCGGAAAGCATTTTAAGCCGTTGGCCCCGGCTGTCATTCGTGGATCTTTGACAGTCGTTACGGGTAGTCAGAAGCCTGAAAGTCTGACAACCAGTCTTAGCAAGGGGTATCGTATTACCCAGTAACTGGGTTGTAGTGGTCAGATAGGCAGTGCCTCCATGTAAAATAGTGGTATTCAGCTGCATCCGGTTAGACTGGAAGCCGACCCCAAAATAGTTGGGAAAAGGCTAGGCCCTTACCCTGACCCTTACCTGAATGTTTATTTTTGTTGTTTTTTCCAGGCATGTGGGAGGAGTCCGAGCAGATGCTGACCGAGGCACAGGCGCGCGCTCCGCAACAACCTGACCTGTTGCTGGGACTAGCTGTCACTGCAGCACATAGTGGGAAGGCGCCTGAGGTCTGTACACATTTGTCTACTTGACAACGCACAGCCGAAACTGCTGGGTCTAGGAGTTTGAAATTTTGCACAAGATGTCCTTATATAACAAAAGTGAGCACTAAGAAAGGGATGAGAGCATGTATGGAAGTACTCAATTTATGCTGATGGGAAATCCCATCAGGCGCATTGCTTATATCCAAAGAAAAACCTCCCCGGCTGAACTAGGAGTAAACAATGCCGATAGTCTCCTTGATAAATTTTTAGGTCTAATGTACTGGCTCATTAAAAATACTGTTGTTGTAGTGATCTTAATATTCGCGTGCTCTTCGCGAATAAGGGTTTATTTATAAAGGTTATTGATAAGAAACGTTAAGCACCAGAAAATGTAGGTTAAGGTAGTGATCATTATTTATCTATAAGCTATTTCGTGTAACTTGTTAAATATGTGGAATATGGATTTAACATTTTGGTATACGTTTTTTGACACTTTAGTCTAGTATCATGTAAAAAGATTACCTACACGATTCAATGATTTTTTCTCGATACAAAAAAAATGCAAAGTTATATCTATTTTTTTGCTTTTTTGCTCAAAATAGTTTTGAATTTAAATCATTTATTTTGTTAAAAAAGGAGTAAATTCGTTTTGGCACATACGTCGTTTTATTCCGAGCGCACGCACATTACAGCCATCTCTCTTTTGCGTTTCAAAAGTAATTGCATCACTTTTGCTCGCTTAGTAAATTAGTCGCTACGATTTATTTTCGAGGTAGCGCCTTACACGTTTTCTTTCGTTTAGTTCTCGCAGCGATCTTGATTTGTGTAGGTAATCATGAAATGCAACGCATCAGCACGTTTATGTACAAATTTTACAATAACTCAAATTACGCCAAAACTTATTGAACATTTACTTAATTTCATAAGTTTGAAAATGAAGAGCCGAATATTTTTTGGATACGGTTTCTGTTGGAAATCGTGTCTCGGTCGCACACTAAAAACCTTTTTTCTATTTCCAGATATTCAACCGGTACATAGCCCAACTCCTGGACAGCCACCCAGACCACCCCTACACGAAGGAGCATCACGCTAAGACCAACGAGTTCAAGCGCCTCGCCGCGCAGTACCAGCCCTCCGTCTCAAGTTAAACCTTACGGCGGTAGCGATAGAGTTCAATATCACTTATGATTCTATGTATGTTTGTGTAAACTAAAGAGCCTATATTATTATACAATTTCGGAGTTTTATTTGTCTTCTTGTGTGTATGTAGTTTATATTTTGTTTGGTTGTAGTTTTTGTAGTGTATTTTAGACTCATTTTTGCTTTATTTTTTATTCTTTAGAGAGTAGTTCATGAAGTAACATTGGTTAAAGTAGCCTCAGCCAGCCAACGTTGTTTAGGTTAGTTTGCGAATGCAGCATACTCTTTGCTGAATGGCGTCATTGATGCAAAAAACAGTTCTAAGTTGGGTTGCCAGAAATGAGCGAGGATGCGTAAGGGATGTGTGTGACACTAAGGAGTCGCATCACTTCATTTTTGTAACTTCAGCTAAGTTCTATAGTGTGTTCTTATTTGCTAGTTTTACGCACGTTCTTTGCTACGCATCCTCGCACATCTTTGGTGGAAACGAACCCTTATACTTGCTTAACTTTGGTCTAGTGCCTTGCACAGAGGCAGTCAAGCAATCAGGAATCAATCAAGTCAGTTTATTCTATGATCTAGCCTCACAACACCTATAGTCCATTTGAAATAAGATTAAGACATTTAAATAAACCTTTTTTTACAGTCCATTCAACCGATTTTGAATTCTATTGCGTTGGTGGCATGACATATTATATGTAACCACTTAGTATTGTAACCACTTTTAATACTATTCTTATGCCTACGGTATAGAAGTCAAAATCGGTTGAACGGACTGTAAAAAAGGTTTATTTAAATGTCTTTGTCTTTAAATCTTATTTCAAATGGAGTACCTATAGTAGTAGGTAGTAAAAATTAAAAAAATTAGAAATTGGTAGGTATCAAAACAAACGCCACATTATACAAAACTCCTTTATCGTCATGTAATCCTAGTAAAAGCTGTAATCATAATCGTTGTCTGGTTCCTCGTCCTCGTCGGAATTGGTCAGGTTTGCCAGTATGTGGTACTGGCGGAGTTTTTCCAAGGCTGCCATGTCATCCATCAGACCTAGAGGCAGGTCTGTTGGGTCAGGCTCGCCCTTGACCAGGGACCAGTCCGTTGTAGATTCATGGAGGATCTCGCCGGTCAAACCTGTAATGTAAAGGATAAGCGTCATACTTATAATAAAACATTAAAAAATATACGCGTCGACTTGAGAACCTCTTCCTGTTTTCGTTGGTTACAAAGGACTTATCATCCAGCCTCCGCTTTACTCGTTTGATATTTTCTAAACCTTCCTCAGAAGTTGTCAAAGTTATGGTAAAAACTACATCAAAATTTTTCGAGTAGTTTAGAAGTACTAAGCGAATACACATAAACCACAATGCTATGTTACCAGGAATCTAACTTACTCATTTTTTTTCCTCAACAGTCTATGCACTTCCCGTGCATTCGCGATTTATTTGCCAATAATGTTAACAAATATGAATTAATGGAATATTAACTTTAATTCGTACACAATAAAGTTCAGTTTACGCTACAACTTCAAACATTTTTATAACTTTTTCAATAGTGCTAGTCACTCTGAAATCAACTTAGTTTTCATTGTAATAAAGTTGATATTTGTTTAACTTGAAATAGGGTAGGCGTGTGCACTTTTACTTTAGGTACCCCTATATCGGTAACAAATTATATCTTCATAAATCCTGTATTATAATTATTTAGTTTCTGCCTAACCCTCATGAGAAGAAGCGTGAGATTATGTATGTAGGTATATTATTTATTCAATACCGGACACCACGACACATTACCATTCATTGCTGACATTGGCCCATTACTAAATATTACTTATTTATAACCACACAACACTGGATAAACAAACAGATCAATACGGCAGGTACCGCAGGTAGAAGGGCTGCGCCGTGACCTCATCGCGGCATGAAAAGGGAGCGATGACTCCCTCTTGCAGCTGAATACCAGTATTTTACATGGAGCAACTGTCTATCTGACATCCACAACCCAATTAATGGGTAACGAGACCCTTGGTAAGACTGGCTTCTGACGACTGAGAAAGATCACGAATGATAGCCGGGATTAACGCGACGGCATAACGTGTTTTCCCGAGGCACGGAGGAGTTGTTATGTAAGTTAAGATGGTGGCCCATCCCCGGACCAACTGCGGCAAAGTTGATCGAGCGATCCGTGCAGCTGTTATTAATTAGCCACAAAGTAGTATCCACTTTTACGCAGTCTTCGTTTTAATAATTAGTTAGGTCGGTAGGTACCGGCGCGGCGAGCAGAATTTTTTTGATAAATTATAAGCTCTGCCGAAGCAGAGCATTCAAAAAATATTATAGACTCATTTGAGTGTCCCCCTCCACGGAAATCTTTAGTAAAAGGCGAAAGATTTATGCGTTTTGAAGGGAAACCAGAGTTAATAAATTTTGGGTCGCCCGAGCTTATATACTCTGCGCGGTAACGAAACCATAGCGCGATCTAATTCGATCCCAACGCCATCTAGGGAAGCGAAGGTCAAACTTTTACGACTTGGTGAATTAACACAAGTTTGTAAATTATTATGTTTTATGGCTGATTTTACAATCATCTGATAACTTTATTCGAGGAATAAAGTTATCAGATGATTGTTTGATGAAGTTATTTTGAAATTTTGACAGTTAATTCATACAAAAACTGTCAAACGTCAATTTTGTTCCTTGAATATAAGTTATCTGGCGATGGAAAAATCAGCCCTTAGTATGTCAAAAAATCAAAATAAAAGAAAGCTATGATTTTTATTGCATCATTTTGACACAATAAACACTGCCTTTATTCATTAAATTATATTATACATTTGAATTACATTTTGAATACTTAGGTGTTAAAAATAAAAAATAAACTGATTGTGTATAAGTGTATAGTTTTGATTTTGTTGATAGGAAGTCAGACCTATCATCAAATCCGTGCCGGGATGGGAATTATTATGTTGATGATGTTTATCCAAAAAGGACTAGCAACACTTACCATTAGGCAATATATCGACAGGTCCTTCTATAGGCGGCGCGGTGTACGCCTCCAGCTCCTGCTCCGTCTTGCTCTCCCGGTCCAGCTTCTCTTGTTTGCGCTGGCGACGCCATGCCTTCTGTAGGTTGAAACGTTCGGGCCTGTAACGTCAAGCCATGTGTTTAATCACAAGGAAAGAAAGAAAGATGTGTTTATGAATTGGTTACATAAACAAGTAAATAAAGGAGAAGTTAGGCTCAAAATATTCAACAATCTACCTAGTCTTTTCCAAACTATATTGGGGTCGGCTTCCATTCAAACCGGATGCAGCTGAATACCAGTATTTATCAGGAGTATGTAGGCTCACAATAATTCGGATAACCAAATTCTTCTAAAGAACACAACAACTAATAAATCATGCTTACGTACAATATGGAATACTAGCAGCGCCCCGCGGTTTCACCCGCATAAGTTTGGATCAACCAAAAGGCTATTAATATCATTGAGAAAGGCATTTATTTTTGTTCTAGCTAGGTGTTACATTGTTTCTGAACAATTTGTGACTGTGAAGACAAAGTCCAGTAACAAAATCTTTGCAAGAAACGTGATTCTACTGTGTGATGGCATTTTCTATGACCTTTAAGGGGCTTTAGCGGTCACTGTCGGACTGCATAGAAAATAAAGAGAAGCGCGATGACACATAACACTGGTAATTTATTGCAAAATATGAAGCAATTATTAAATTACAAAAAATCTATTGTTTGGACTAAACAATTAAAACACTAGACAAAAAATCAGAATGATTACATGACTGTATATTAGTATGGTTTTTATTGTAAAAAGAAAGTTTTTAGATGTATCTTCATTTTTTTTTTCTATCGTATCATACATATATACATCCTGATATCATAGCATACATCCTGAAGAATATCATTATATTTCTGACTAGCTGTGCCCGCGACTTCGTCCGCGTGGAATAGTGACTTTTCGGGCAGCATATTTTGAATTACATACCTATACCGTCTACAGACCGGGCATTTGCTGTCCGAACCCTCTGAGAACTCAGGCGAATTTCAGTGAAAGTCTCAGACTCTAGTGCTTGAGCTTCACGATCGGCAGTGAGACGTATTTCTCGTTCTTCCTGTGTTTCCTGAGACCGAACATTTGCTGTCCGAACCCTCTGAGAACTCAGACGAATTTCCCTATCAGTGAAAGTCTCAGACTCACGCGATAGTGTATGAGCTTCACGATCGGCAGTGAGACGTATTTCCCGTTCGTCCTGTGTCTCCTGGAATCGAGCATTTGTTGTCCGTACTCTCTGGGAGCTCAGGCGGATTTCCCTGACAGCAAAAGTCTCAGACTCACGCGATAGCGCGTGAGCTTCGCGATCGACAGATAAACGTGCCTTTCGTTGTTCCCCGTTTTCCCTATTTCGAGTTGTCATCATTCGAGAACGATTTGAACTCAGTCGAGATTCTCGCTGAGTCGAAGTTTCTGCAGCACGGAACCTAGCCTGGTGCAGAGAGCCTTTTGCCTCACGACCTTCCTCAGATTCCTGTGATCGAAATAATCACATCCTTTTAGCATTTCTGCTACATTGGGAGAGGTTGGATCTTCTTCGAGGCATTCCTACAATAAAATAGTAGGTACTTACTACTTAACACACAGTTATTTAGTAAACACGTACTATCGTAAACAATTAAATTATAAATACTTACAGATTATTATACAGTCTAAAATTATCACAGTTTAAGTAATAAGTGTTAAGACGTGTAAACCAAACGTCATTATCATCATCATTTCAGCCGATAGACGTCCACTGCTGGACATAGGCCTCCCCCAATTTTGGGGGGGTTTGCCATAATCGCCACGCTTGGCAGGCGGGTTGGCGATCGCAGTATGGTATGGTGGTGGAAAGCATAGAGAACGCTGCTGTCCATTCTCCGGTGAGACCCTTAGTCGCCTTTTACGACACCCACGGGAAGTAAGGGGTGGTGCTATTCTTCTACACAGACAAACGTAGGTACTAACTTTATAAAACAAAAGAATTGCTAGAAAAAATAATTACTAACCTAAGCTAATGAACTTATACTTAATAAATAAAATCAAGAAAAGAAATGCCTAACCTATACCAAATACTTATAATATTTATATACAAACCCTAAATACAAATTAAGATAAGTATACCGAAAATCAGGGAAAGAAATGCCTAACCAATAATAAATGCTTACAATATTTATTTACAAAACCCTAAATAAAAATTAAGATAAGTAAATACCCAATAATCAAGGAAAGAACCGCCTAACCTATACCAAATACTTACAAAATTTTAAAGAAAATTAAGAAAAAGAACCTAACCTACAAACCCTAAAATATAAATAAATGAAATATGCAAACAGTCAGTATTCAAGTGAATCGCAATAATCGAATCCAACTATTCGCCTATACTCTCCAGGATACGTGCTTTCGCTACGAATAACTGAATCCTTATGGCAGCGGCGCGTTTTCTTTTGAAATGGTCATCTCGCAGTTCAACCTGAGGGGTTGTCGACTGCTTAACCTGGCTTTCCTGTGGATGCCTCAATAAATTAAGGCCTCCAGCCAGGGCATAAAACACAACTTAACTACACAATATAAACTTAAAAACTAAGCGACTACACGCTAAGGGCACCCCCTGTGGGGTACGGACCTCGGCTTAGGGCGTCGCTGGGAGAGGGCAGCAAGGGACAGGCTGGATCGGAATTATGGCAGCGGCGCGGCTCTCAGCGCGCTTTATACAAGGTGTAACGGAAAGGGGGTATCAACCCTGAAGGAGGTGAATGTGCTCATGAAACTGAACAAATTTCCCCAAAGAACATAGGTCGAAATATGAAAAAAAATTTGGACCTCCCATAGTAATAGTAAATCATTGATGTGCTATTACTATGGGAGGTCCAAATTTTTTTTTTCATCTTCATTCACCTCCTTCAGGGTTGATACCCCCTTTCCGTTACACCTTGTATATATAGCCACGGACGCGCAGGCGCGAGGCGTTTACGTACTCTGATAGAATACCTTAACAAATGTTCGCCGTGATTCTTTAAATTGACATAACTTTTTTATTTATGAACCGATTGACATGAAATAAACACTAAATGTTAAGTGAAGCTTACTACAATATATTAGTGAAAACCGCATCTAAATCGAATAAGCCATTTCTGATATTAGCGTGCACAAACACAGCAGACAAACAGACAAACAGATAAACAGACAAAAAAAAATGTAATTACATTTTCGGGTTCGGCATCGATATAATAACAACCCCTGCTACTTTTTTCAAATATATTTCCATTGTACAGACACCACTTTTCTACAATTTTATTATATGTATAGATTTTTTTTATACAGTAAACAAAATCAGAAAAATATATGATAAGATAAGATAAGATAACTCTTTATTTGCCTTAAACATGGTATAATGGTGTTAGTCTTATTTAAATACAATGTCCACATGTTTAGCTACACAGAATATGTCAATTGCATGCAAAAATTTTAGGTCCAAGGAAAAAAAAACAGTAATTAGTAAATAAGTCATTCAAATAAATAGATGGATATAATATTATAATTTTATGTCAAAGAAATCATTAATGTCATAGAAATTATGTCCATTCAGCCATTTATACAGCTTGTTTTTTATACATTTTAATTCTTTCGGGATTTTGTTGTAAATGCGTACACACATCACAAGGCAGCTTTTAGCATACCTTTTTTTTTTTTTTTTTTTTTTTGTCTCGGTGGGAAAATCCTCATGGACATCCTCCGCCCTGGGGAAGGCGGAGGGGCATGCCGGACTCTTACCGGCTAAAAACCACCCCGGTGTTCCCTTCCTGTACCTATTGCCGGGGGTACGGGTATCGCTTGCGCATTCATCCGCGCCCCTGGCAGGTATTGGCCCGCCAGATGATTGTAGGCGGGCCCCGTCACCCTCTACGGCCATCACCCGGTGGCCGCAGGAACTCCAACTAAGAGGCGCGCGCGGAACACTGCGCCGCCGCCTCGAGGCCTGTTTCTGATCGGGCGACAGACGCCCCTAGTCTGCCGCCCGCAGGCCGCGCCCTATGGTGGCCGGAGATCGTCCGCCACCCTGCGACGCCCGGTGCGTCTGCTGCGGGCCGGGAGAGAGGTAACAGCTTCTCTCTCCCTTTCCGCCGCCTCCTTTGCCAACATTACGTCCTCACAGAAGGAGGCGACGGCCGTCCAGCCACTGTCGCTCCCGACCATGCATGAAATGACGGCCGGAAGTGAGAGGTCACCCGCAGCATCGACTGCCGCGACTAAGTCACGGCGCTGTACTGCCCAAGCTGGGCACTCCTCCAACGTGTGCAGCGCCGTGTCCTCGCGGCAGCTGTCACAGTGGTGACATTCGGGCGTCGGCTCCCGGCCTATCCGACACAAGTACTTCCCGAAACACCCATGTCCGGTAAGCACCTGCGTCAGCCGGAAGCTGAGGGCGCCGTGGCGTCTCTCCAGCCACTCCTTCATCACGGGTCTTACCGCCGCTATCGCGGCGTGCCCTAGCTTTTAGCATACCTGGCTGATTTAGGAGTATCCTCTATTATGTCGATCACATACTTTTATTGTTTCTAAAACTTGCATTTTTTGCGTTTAGGTCCTGTAAGCCCCTTAAGCATATAGGCCGTCGCCATATGCCTACGGCTACGTGTTTACAAAACGTGATTTTGTCCCAAATATTTATTTTTATTTTTGGATGAACCTTATCTCACCTAAAAAGCCAAGCCTGTAGAGGTGATTCGTTAATCTCTAGCACAGTCCGGAACAAACAAACAAACAGTGATATCATCATATCTTATCTATTCGTGAAAGTGAAATAAACATGATGACATGTTTACTATCCATCAGTTGGTAAACTTACAACGAATGGTTCAGAATGTGTCAGAAGCCTAGCAAAGAATTTTTTAATCCATTCTTTTCCTAACCATACTAAGATAATTAGAAGAGTAGCTACTGAAGTAAAATAGTAGAAATCCTGGCTGGTGTCATGGAAAGTTCCCTACTCCTTACTCCTGACAATTCAGTGACAAATGTCTCGTTACTGGTAGGCATTCGGACAGACATTCTTGCTCAATATCCATTGTAAATGGATTTTATATACTGTGAACTTACTTCTCCTCATCTTTATACACGCGTGCTTCAATGTTCTGGATGTCATGTCTGAGGTCTGCTATCATGAGTAGCATGAGGTCTAAGGAGCCTTTTGGACCCCTAGGGCCGCGAGGACCCCTTGGTCCGCTGTCACCTTTCGGTCCTTCCATACCTGGTGAGCCGGCCGGACCCTGTAACATTGAATTAGGACATTTGATATTGGGCCCGTTGCGCTTGCTTTTAAAACATAATAGCCATGGAAAGGTTTACATAGGAAAATGTATGATTTTATTTTATTTACTTACCCTTGGACCTCTTTCACACCGGCAATATCCGCCTTCTAAGGGTGCCGTTGAATCTAATACTCTGTAAGCGTAGGTGCCTTCTGCGAATCTATCACCACCTTGAAAGAGAGGATAACAATTTTATTTATTTCTACTATTATCTGACCCGGCGAACTTCATAGAATAGAAAAGAATAGAATAGAATACTCTTTATTATGTACACCATATTAATTACAGACATAAGGTATAGAAACTGTACAAAGGGTGACACAATGGGCGTCTTATCGCTAAAAGCGATCTTTTAAAGACAACCACACTACAACTTCATACCGCCCCGCCATCGCCAGCCGGTCTGTCCCCGCTTTTTTAGGGTTCCGTAGCCAAATGGCAAAAACGGAACCCTTATAGATTCGTCATGTCTGTCTGTCTGTCCGTCTGTCTGTCTGTCTGTCCGTCCGTATGTCACAGCCACTTTTCTCCGAAACTATAAGAACTATACTGTTGAAACTTGGTAAGTAGATGTATTCTGTGAACCGCATTAAGATTTTCACACAAAAATAGAAAAAAAAACAATAAATTTTAGGGTTCCCCATACTTCGAACCGAAACTCAAATTTTTTTTCCCGTCAAACCCATACGTGTGGGGTATCTATGGGTAGGTCTTCAAAAATGATATTGAGGTTTCTAATAACATTTTTTTCTAAACTGAATAATTTGCGCGAGAGACACTTCCAAAGTGGTAAAATGTGTGTGTCCCCCCCCTGTAACTTCTAAAATAAGAGAATGATAAAACTAAAAAAAATATATGATGTACCCATGTAAACTACCACCGAAAATTGGTTTGAACGAGATCTAGTAAGTAGTTTTTTTTTAATACGTCATAAATCGTAAACCGCAATTTACCATTCATTCAATCAACTCAAAAATAAAAAAAAACATTTGATTTCATAAACATAAACCTTATGCATAAACCCGGATGTTACGGAACCCTCGGTGCGCGAGTCCGGTGTTTTTTAAATCTCTGATATCTTCTAAGATATTCATTTTAATGATATGCGGTAAAGGGCAATTTTAATCTACATGAAATGCACAAAGTATTTAATGTATTTAATTGGTTGGAATAATACTGTATTGTTTAAAATAGCTTGGTAAATAATCCATAATTTTTTGTAATATATAAAAGATAGAAATGGTTACTGTGGGTTATACTTAGGAGATAAACATATACTATCGCGGACTTTTTTGTTGATATTTTTTAGATATACAATTCCGTAGTAAATTAATTTGATCTAAGTATCTCGTAAGGTTTAGCCAGCGTTTGCAATGCAAGCGCACAAAAATGTTTGTTACGACATCACATTACAAATCTTTGAATTTCTCGGCTTTTCTCTACAACAATATGCATGTGTTATACATATAAACCTTCCTCTTGAATCACTCTATCTATTAAAAACCGCATCAAAATCCGTTGCATAGTTTTAAAGATCTAAGCGTACATAGGGACAGACAGACAGCTGGAAGCGACTTTGTTTTATACTATGTAGTGATGTTGTTCATTCCCTTTGAGACCCGCGGGGTCATTGCGCTGTCATTTTGACAGTTTAATTTTTTTTTGTTATTTACGTTGTTGAGCAGACAAATTTTTCGAACGTATGAAGCTATGGGTTAGCAATATGCTTCAAAATGATTCAGATTGTGATTGTTAGTTACGCAATTAGGGTGCCGGTCATCATAGGTGAACGTACAGACGCCAGCACAACAAGCTACTACAGTCTGTCAAATTTCTTTAATAGATTTTCAACTTTATCGCTAAAGCATAAGGTTCAAAGTTGATTGGGAAAATTTGACAGTTTCGGGTAGCTTGATGTGCTGGCGTCTGTACCTACCGAGATAGTTATACAAATACTGACTTATACACTTTGGATGATAATGGCGCTTACGCTCAGTATCTATTGCACAACAGGCCTTCCAGTAAAATAATGCTTAGGTACATTTTATTCTTTCTTTACTTTGGTCATGGTAAAAGGACCAAAGGTCAAGGAGGGGCCCGTGGCTAAATAATAACAGCCGCACAGGTCGATCGATCAGGTTAAGCTACGCTTTCCGCGGTTGGTCTGTGGATGGGTGACCATCTTTACATACCGAGACCCCTCCGTGCCTCGGCGTTGGTCCCGGCTGTCATTCCTGGATCTTAGACAGTCGTTACGGATCGTCAGAAGCCCGAAAGTCTGACAACTAGTCTTACGAAAGGGGTGTCGTATTATCCAGTAACTGGGCTGTGGAGTTCAGATAGGCAGTCGCTCCATGTAAAATACTGGTATTCCGCTGCATCTGGTTAGACTGGAAGCCAACCCCAACATAGTTGGGAAAAGGCTAGGCAGATGATGATGATGGTCATGGTAAAAGGCAGCATAGTTTAGTCTCTTAGCCAATTTATAACTATCACTTACCATCTCTTAACGCAGGACTGTCCATCAGCTTCTTAAGCGCCGCCTGTGTCGTACGCAGCTGATCACTCAACTGCTTGATCTTCCGAGACAGCCAGGTGACAGTGTCACAGGGTGCGTAACACCTGGACGACGCTCGCACCAGCGGCAGCGGCTCCTGAAGCAATGCATTTACCTGGGTTGATTTATGTGGCATCTTTTGTTTAAGATTCAGTACAGTAACAATACAGGGAACAATAATTAACTGCTGCTTATCCTTGTGAGTAGACCTGGGACATCAAAATGAAAGATGGTGTAGGAAAAAAATATGAGGTTCATTGAAAGTAAACTTCTGTCGGTGCCGCAGACAACTAGGCTTTGATGATTGCAGCCAACCAGATAGTTAACAATGAAGAAGCTATGAAGTCCAGACAATTACCTGGTAATGTAACAGGATTTCAGTCCCAAGGCTAGATTGAGGCGAGGCTAAGTAAGTACATTTCATCATCATCATCATCATTTCAGCCGAAAGACGTCCACTGCTGGACATAGGCCTCCCCCAAGCACCTCCACTTCGACCGGTCCTGTGCTTCCCGCATCCAACGGGTTCCTGCGGCCTTCACAAGGTCATCGGTCCACCTTGTGGGAGGCCTTCCAACGCTACGTCTTCCGGTACGCGGTCGCCACTCCAGAACCTTTCGGCCCCATCGGCCATCTGTTCTGCGAGCAATGTGCCCTGCCCACTGCCACTTAAGTTTGGCAATTCTTCGGGCTATGTCGGTTACCTTGGTTCTCCTGCGGATCTCCTCATTCCTGATTCGATCACGCAGGGAAACTCCAAGCATAGCCCTCTCCATTGCCCTTTGGGTGACTTTTAGCCTTCTTATAAGGCCCATTGTAAGCGACGACGTTTCCGTTCCATAAGTCATCACTGGCAACACACACTGGTCAAAGACTTTCGTCTTGAGACACTGCGGTATGTGGGACGAGAAGATATTGCGTAGCTTCCCGAACGCTGCCCAGCCGAGTCGGATTCGTCGATTTACCTCTTTCTCGAAGTTAGACCTACCTAACTGGACGGTTTGTCCTAGGTAAACGTACTCGTCCACGACTTCGAGTGTAGCGTCTCCGATTTTTATGAGAGTGGGTGTTACATGGGCATTTGACATGACCTTCGTTTTGTCCATGTTCATTTTAAGACCCACTCTTTCGGAGGCTCTACTGAGGTCATCGAGCATTGTACTGAGGTCCTCCATAGTCTCAGCCATGACTACGATGTCGTCGGCAAACCGAAGGTGAGTTATGTACTCGCCATTGATGTTGATGCCAGCCCCTTTCCAGTCCAGAACCTTGAAGACATCCTCCAGTGCAGCGGTGAACAGTTTCGGAGAGATAACGTCTCCCTCGTCACACCTCGCTGCAGAAGGATAGGTTTCGAGGCCTGATCCTGGAGTCTGACTGACATAGTGGCGTTTTCGTACAGACACTTCAGCACTTCGATGTACCGATAGTCGATCTGGCACCGTTGAAGAGACTGCAGCACAGCCCATGTCTCGATCGAATCAAAGGCTTTCTCGTAGTCCACAAACGCTAAGCAGAGAGGCAGGTTATACTCTTCGGTCTTCTGTATAACCTGTCGCAGCGTATGTATGTGGTCTACGGTGCTAAAGCCTTTACGGAATCCGGCTTGTTCGGGAGGCTGGAAGTCGTCAAACCTGCGCGCGAGACGGTTCGTGATGACTCTCGAAAACAGCTTGTAGACATGGCTCAGGAGTGAGATGGGCCTATAATTCTTAAGGAGGGCATTATCGCCCTTCTTAAAGAAAAGTATCACCACACCCCTGTTCCATGCCTGTGGTGTTTTGCCCTCGAGTATGACGGAACCAAACAGCTTCTGAAGGGCCTTCAGGACGGGTTTTCCGCCAGCCTTCAGCCACTCGGCCGTAACTGTCCATAGAACCTCTCGATCTCTCTCAACAGCTCAGGTTTGTCGGATACGATCCTGCCATCATCGGTCTTCAGTCTCGTAAGCTGGCTCTGCCCAATAGACAGATCTCCAGCAAAGACCTTGGAGCCTTTATTTCGCTCTATCGCGTCCTTAATACGATCTGTATTAAAACGGCGAAGATCGCTTTTCAAGGCCTTAGAGATCCGTCTATTGAGTTGCCGGTACTTTAGCGCATCATCCGTAGACTGCAGGATCATATCGCGCCTCTCCTTCATGAGCCGCAAAGTAGGATCAGAGAGCTTCTTTTTTGAATTCGTACGGCGGGTCTTGAAGATCTTAGACCCGACCGTATGGACAGTTTCCACGAACCCATCGTTATAATCGTCCACGGAGCTCCCTAGGCATTCGAAACGATTCTGGAGTTCGAGCTGAAAGCTCTCGGGGTTTTGGATCTGGATCGGTGCTGGACGGAGCGTAGACTTCATCAGTCGAGATCTTTCCAGCTTGATATTTAAGTTCAATGTGCCTCTTACCATACGGTGATCACTTCCGGTTTTCACCGCGTTGATCACAGAGACATCATTGAATACTTGCTTCTTCGTCGACATAATGAAGTCAATCTCATTTTTAGTTGCACCATCCGGGCTCTGCCAGGTCCACTTTCTATGCTCACGTTTTCTGAAGAAGGAATTCATCATAAAGAGGCCTTCCTTCTCCATAAAACTGGCCAGTAGGTGGCCCCGGTGGTTCCGGCATCCAGCTCCAAATTGCCCCACTCGCAGCTCATCATCGTTACGTTTACCCAGTTTCGCGTTAAGTCCCCCATGACAACGGTAAAGTGAGTTTTAGAGCCATGCATGGCTCTGGAAATATCCTCATACATGGTCTCCACCTCATCGTCGGGGTGTGACGAGGTCGGGGCGTAAACCTGTACGACCTTCAGCGAATACCTTTCGGATATTCTGAGTATAAGGTACGCCACCCTGGTCGACACACTCTCGATCTTCACCACGTTGCTCACAAGGGACTTATGGACGATAAACCCGACACCACCTTGGGACTGCTGGTTGCCCTCCCGGAAATAGAGCAAGTTTCCGGATTTAAGGATTATCGAGTCCTCCCCCTCTCTTCGGACTTCAGATAACCCCACTATACTCCATCGTATCTTGCTCAATTCTTCCTCGAGTTCGGTGATCTTCTCGTCGGTCCGGAGTGTACGCGTGTTGTATGTTGCCAGGTCCAGTTTTCGGTGATTGTGGTAGCCGGATCTCTTCCGGGGATTCTTAGCACCCCTTGCCTCACCGTGGCCTTGGCCGCTACCGTAACCAAGGGTAGGCGGGCCGCCGGGTACTAGGGGCCTAATGATTGTGCTTGTCATTCTTGGGGGGGCTTTGCCATAATCGCCACGCTTGGCAGGCGGGTTGGCGATCGCAGTATAGTATGGTGGTGGAATGCATAGAGAACGCTGCTGCCCATTCTCCGGTACGACCCTTAGTCGCCTTTTACGACACCCACGGGAAGTATGGGGTGGTGCAATTCTTTAAGTCCGACACCACACGGACGTAAGTACATTTATACATACATAAAATAGGGGAAGGTAAACGGTGCTTAACTACAGTACAACTAAGTAGTCAATGGAATTAGGAAATCACGGGAGGATGTTCAGACTTCAGTTTTTCTGTGATGAACTTAAAAGGCTTCAACTTACTCGGACAGCAACTCTTCGTTCACACTTCTTGCCATCGCTGGCGAGGACAAGCGGAGGCGGACACTCGCAGTGGTACCCGCCGGGATCGTTGATACACCGATGCTCGCAGCCGCCATTGTTAGAAGAGCATTCGTCCACGTCTGTGTACCAGGACATCAGAATTTAGTAGGTGTTTTGATATTAGTAAAAGAAAGACCTAAATTGCTTCGGTTCTCTTCACGTCTATAGAGAACTACGGAGAGAGCCTAACAGTACGTTGAATTCCGTTCAAAGTGACCGCTGATTTATTACAGATGGGTGTAGTTTTTTTTGCAATTTTGTCTTTAGCGACGGACGCTTTGAAACCCCATTGCTGTTAAAGGAGTTTCTACAGGTGGTTTGAGGCTACTATCCCGTTTGTTAGGGTTCCGTACCAAAATGGTAAAACGGAACCCTTGTGAGGCTCAGTCTGTCTGCCTGTCTGTCTGTCTGTCTGTCACAGCTGGATACCTCAAGCACTACTGATACTATCAACTTATAATTTGGAATAGTTTGAGATGACGTTTGCCCAACTATTTTGAAAATGAGAAAGCAATAAAAATACATATATGTATATTTTTTGCAACAGGGACTGAAAGGGGGTCTGAAGAATTTGATGATTTGAACTTTTTATGTAAAATGTAAATAAAAAAAAACCGTTACCCCCCCTTATCTCCGAAGTTTGCAAAGAGAAAAATTTGAAATTATTCTATGTGATAGAAGTTTATGTAAAGAATACAGGAAAAATAAAATGAATGCTCTAAATAGCACATTTTTTCAGAAATCAGCAACAAAAGTTACATTAGTTCCACTATGGGTCAAGAGATGGCGCTGACATAAGACTGCAATATTCTACATCGCAGTGCACAGTGTTATAATTCTCTGCCGAATATAGGCCTCGCCGATGAAAAATTAAAAACACGATGGTACGGAATCCTCAGTGCGCGAGTTCAACTCGCTCTTGACCGGTTTTCTTATTAGTTGAGATTAAGTAATTGTGTTTACCAACGCAGTAAGGCTGTGTCTTCCTCCTGTAGTGATCTTCATGGAACTGGAAGCCGCTGTGGCACGTGCACCACACGTGGTCACCACGCACCTCGCACGCTTGTTCACATAGCTGCAGACTGCAGGGGTCCGTCGACCTTGGTATACACCTGGAAAATGAGAATATTTAGGCAATCGTGCATTATGATCTTTATCATTCTCTTGCCCATAACCCAATTTATTTGGTATATTTGGGATCGTCGCAACATGTCTTTTACCGTGGCCCCTGGCACAGGCAACTGAAGGAACACGGGTGGTTTTTAGTCAGTAAAAGTCTGACACGCTCTCCCGCTCCGAAGCAGAAGTTATTTGTTAGCTTCCCACTTGTACATTTAGTATTTTTATCTATGCTTCCCACCCAAAAAAAAAACATGTCTTTTTCATGGCATGTCATATCATGTCTAAAGCTTATAGCATTATAAGCTTCAAAATCTCCGTGGTTCGTCCAGACTCAATGATGAGACAACATCATATTACTGATTCCTAAAATTGGTCTCTCATCCCTACAGATCGCGATAACTTGCTCGAGACTTCTTGCTTCAAACAGCAGGTTCACAGTTACCTACTAGTCTATGCCAGTTCGTATTCTTTGGCAAAGCGAACATGGCAATGTAGCGGTATTAGCAATCCAGCGTTTGATGCCAAATGTTTCGAAAGCCAATCATCGTAAATGTTAGGATCGCAGGACCACCTTTGATTATCAGCACATCTATCTCATCATCATTAGGTATAATCCTTTTTTTTCCATTCATCATTTCAGACGAAAGATGTCCACTGCTGGACATAGGCCTCGGCTGAAATGATGAATGGAAATAAAGGATGAAATGATGATGATTGATGATTTTTTTCCATTATCCCAATTTATTTGGCGCGACGCAACATGCATTTTCCTTCCATACTTCTCTATCAATCGTCATCTCGGTAGCCGTCACGATGTAAATACTGTGTTATACGATGGAAATACTGTGTGACTCATGATATGGCTAGAAAGGGGGTCCTTTCTAGGCATATCATGAGTCACACAGTATTTCCATCGTTTTAGGGTTCCGTAACCAAAGGTTAAAAACGGGACCCTATTACTAAGACTCCACTCTCCGTCTGCCTGTCTGTTACCAAGCTGTATCTCATGAACTGTGATAGCTAGACAGTCGAAATTTTCACAGATGATGTATTTCTGTTGCCGCTGTAACAACAAATACTAAAAACAGAATAAAATAAATGTTTAAGGAGGGCTCCCATACAACAAACGTGTTTTTTTTTCGGCGTTTTGCCTTGTGGTACGGAACTCTTCCTGTACGAGCCCGACTCGCACTTGGCCAGTTTTTGGTCTTCCCTTACCTTTATAGCCATCCACATTTACATTTGTCGGAGACATCATTAGTACGGGAGCCGACTTGACAATGAGGCGGAAGTGCTGTGACCATTCGGAACGTCAGCGCCATCTGGTGGCGCTTGACAGAGTCTAGCCTGAGTTTGTGGGGGGTCGACGCTCTACGACAGCGCGACAAGAACGACGTGGAGCTCTCTTGGACATTGGACATCGTACGAGTGAACACTTGCTTAGAAACTGTCCCGCGTTCCGTACCTATCTGGTTGTGTCGTGTACCTAGTGTGTAATTTGCTAGCGTGATTAAATTGCTTGTGAAATTATAATCTCATTTGAACTGAAAACCGTTTTTCTATTGCGCATTATCCAACACTTACCCACAGTAGCCCACTAGTACTTAGTTAAAATATGGCTGATAATAACGAGACACACTATACCTTCCCCGTCATATTCAAAACTTTCCTCTCGATATTTTCCTCATCACATGCCTATACCAAGACAACTAGCACGCTAATTTATTGCTTAACACACTATTAATCTCCATCTGATTAATATTGAAGGAAATTTATAACCCATGACCTTTAACGGGAGCTATATTGGATTGGAGAAAAAAAAACAAACAATGATGGATTGAACAAATATTGAATCCATATTAATCCATACTATCCACACTAATCCATACTACTTCATATTATAAATTCGAAAAAACTCTATCTATCTGTATGTTACCTTTTCACGCTTAAACCACTGAACGGATTTCGATAAAATTTGGCAGAGAGATAGATTGCATCCCGGGGAAGGACATAGGAAAGTTTTTATCCCGATATTTCCACGGGAGCGACACTTATGCGGTTAAAACCGCGGGGCGCTGCTATTTGCTTCATGTGTTTGAAAAATGTGTCTGCACAACAACGTAAATAATTGTGGAACGGTCAAAATGAATCCCATTGCTACTGATAGTGGGTTACGCATTTACCCCGCAGCACATCAGCACAATCTACCTATCAGCTAATAATATTTCTCGGTATTTTTAACCTGCCATTAGAATAAAACAACAAGTCACAACAATTAATATTCTGCTTAGCAAGCAGAGCTAATCAATTACCATAGTGAATAGTGATTTATTATGCTACAGTTCCTCATTCCTATGCTTCACATGACAACAAGACACGTCGCCCTTCGTAAAAACGCGTCTGGAATATAAATCTAATCTCGTCAGCGCCAGAGATAGACGAAGATGGAAAAGGTCACAGCTTTCTTTGTTACTAGATCCTTTAGTCCTTTGTGCCGCATACAAGTCATGAAACTCATGTTTCTAATTGGAATCTGGCGTTTGCCTTTGATTTAACTTTGAATGTGATTTGCAAATGGTATCTTATTGGGTGTCGTAAACGGTAAGGATGTTGACACCGATTCCTTATTTGTACAGTCACGAGCATAAGTATGTATACACTTGGCTTAATTCAAAGGCAATTTCCTCCTTTATTTTTGAATGAAATTTTATGTTATTACGAACATAGTATTTTCGAACCCATAGGTATATGTAAAGTGTCATATTTCACGAAAAAATCGCAATTGAAAGTTGCCAAGTGTTGACTCGTGACTGTACACTATTAAAAGGATGCGGTGAAATATGGGACAAGTCCATTTCTAGCAGTGGTCAGTGCTGTCATATGCTATATTGATTGATAGAAGGAGAATTTAATAAAGACAAACACAAACTCAAATATTTATTGCACTCACCCCCTGATGTGGTAAATAGATGTTACATTCAAGGGGGCACAGCAATTTAAGAAGTATGAAAATTAAAATGACTTTACCGCTTCTACCTTAGGGGCTGTCCGTTAATTACGTGAGGCGTTTAGGGGGGGGAGGGGGTCAAGCCGATTCTCACCTAATCTCACGCGGAGGGAGATGGGGTCCTGGCAAGTATCACGTAATTTTTTTTTCTGCAAGAAACAGTGTAAAATTGCGAGAAAACTGGGTTGAATTGAGCAAACCGTGTTTCTCTATTAAAATATGACTTAATTCTACACAATTATATTTTTTACCAATTTCAGTAGTTCTCATTTAAGTATTTTATTGTTCTATTTTTTTCCCTGTGATTCTAGACTAACCTTAAATACTAGTCTTAAATAATTAAACAATTTGTTTTTTTTTTCAAAATCCAACGCAATGAAGCTAGATTACACTGAAAATACGCATTTTGAACAATCTCACGTGAGATTAGCGGGAGGGGGGAGGAGGTCGAGCCAAATCTCACGATATCTCTCTAAGAGGGGCGGGGGGGGTCCAAAAATCGTCAAAATCACCTCACGTAATTGATTGACGTCCCCTACCTACGTCGACTTGCTGGGTTTTATTCGTATCCAACATTCAGTAAGTATCAGACTAGCACTAATCTCTTACCTCCCAGCTATGAGGACATGAGTGTCACAACACCTCAACTTCATGCACTGTATGTCGGCGTCGTGCACGCGGCACATCTCGCGGGTGCGCAGGAGACGGTCGGTGGGGCATGGCGAACTGCCGTCTAATCTGAAAGTAAAAGATAGATTAGTAAGACTTCCCAACACCTCAATAAAATTGTGTCTCCACTTTCAATCACAATTCTAAGGATTTTGAATGAAATTGCTAATGCTAATCACTTCATTGATTTGAGAAAATCGGCTGTTCGTAAAAGTAAATGACTTAATGAATTTTGTTTAATTGTTAAAATCAAAGGCGTTGCGATTGTTAGTGTGTTACCCGTCAGGTAAGTATCTCACAGCCTCACAGTTTCCTGCCGAGTAATGAGTATGCGGGGTCAAAGCATGATGATGTGGCATCGTCTGATGGATGACATCATTGAAGGATTGATAAAAAGTTTGCAATGAATATTCTAAGAATACGCTTGCTGATAAGAGCTATAAGCATCGTAGGAATTTTGTATCTAAGTTCTTTAAGGCGACTACATGGCATAAAAAGCGCGGTCTTTGTCGGACTGCATAGAAAAGAAAGAGAAGCGCGATGACACAACGCTGGTAATTTACTGCAAAATACGAAGATATTATCTATTTACAAAAAATCTATTCTATGGACTAAAAAATTAAAACACTAGTGCTTTAGTAGGTATATATTGCTTGTAGAATAATCTGACAAAAAATCATAATGATTGTATGTAGGTATATTATTATTATATTAGATTAGATAACGCAAGTATCACGATCTGTATGAAAACCAAGCGTGACATTTTTAGGGTTCCGTACCCAAAGGGTAAAAACGGGACCCTATTGCTAAGGCTCCACTGTCCGCCTGTCCGTCTGTCACCAGGCTGTATCTCATGAATCGTGATAGCTAGACAGTTGAAATTTTCACAGATGATGTATTTTTGTTGCCGCTATAACAACAACTGCTAAAAACAGAATAAAATAAATATTTAAGGGGGGCGCCCAAGCCATACAACAAACGCGTTTTTGCCTAGTGGTACGGAACTTCGTGTGCGAGTCCGACTCGCACTTGGCCAGTTTTTTTTTGACACGTCACAAGCACTATTTAGTGATGGGAAAATCAAATTGATTCGAAGACACCGCCGCGTGCGGCACCTGTCTCGCCCCACCCCCGGGGCCTAGCGCAGCGCTCACGCTCACCCAGCCAGCAGGACTACAGGATCGAGCGCGAAAGTGGCGGCTTACGACTTTTGTACGTAAGCTGGTGCGATTTTTGGCACGCAAAGTAGTTGCTCTTGCGTTATCTAAGTGTAACTTTATCTGTGGTAAATAAATACTAAAAAAGCCTTGGTTAAATATGATGTTATATTTATTAAAATAACAAGGCTATTTATTAATAGGCACTCCACATCTGTGGTTTATGTTAAAAACGAATAAGATTAAACGAAAGACCATTTTTTAACCTAACTTCATCAACCTTGTCAATTACGATTTGGAGCCCTAATCTCCGTCATACACATGTAAACAATAATTAGGTCATTATTATTCATTAATGAGCTAATCAGCATCCCAAACGACTTTGTAGAACATACAACGATAAGATAAAGTTTCTTCGTCGTTCCCCGAAGTTTAATGTCTGTGTCAAACAAAGACGATTTATATGAAAAAACTAGCTGTTGCCCGCGACTTCGTCTGCGATCCAAGATGAAAAGTAGCCTATGTCAGGTCATGGTATACCTACCCATGTGCCAAATTTGATCCAAATCCGTTCAGCCGTTTTATCGTAAAAGTGTAACAAACAAACGAACACACTTTCGCCATATTAGTATGATGTATGTAACTACAAGGTTGTCTGCAAGGCCTATCACCTTTTTATACTTTGTTTCTGAATTATTATTTTTTGTTTCTTTTTTGAGCGTTTATCCATAGAAGACTAATATAAAAATTGGAGCTATTTGACCTCGTAACGTAACGACATTTTTATTCCTTTCCAACTTATTTTAATTCGATTAGGAGTATCTATTACATGAGAAAAAATACGAATAGTTAATTTCAATTTATTAATAACTATAGTAGAGCCACGCGGTAAAACCCGCGTAAGTTTTGATCCCGTGGGAATATGAGGATAAAAACTATCCTATGTCCTTTCCCGGGACTTAAACTATCTCTATACCAAATTCCATCTAAATCGGTTCAGCGGTTTAAGCGTGAAGAGGTAACAGACAGACAGACTTTCGCATTTATAATATTACTAGCAGCGCCCCGCGGTTTCACCCGCATTAGTATCGACCCCGTAGGAATATCGGAATAAAAAATATCCTATGTCCTTCCCCGGGACTCAAACTATCTTTATATCAAATTTCATCTAAATCAGTTCAGCGGTTTAAGCGTGAAGAGGTAACATACAGTTACTTTCGAATTTGTAATATTAGTATGGATTAATATGGATACAATGTTTGTTTACTATAACTCCATAACCAATATAGCTCTCGTTAAAGGTCATGGGTTATAAATTTGTAATCCATTAAGTGACATGGGTTAATATAGTCATAGTTTAAGATTGTAATGTGCCTTTGGAACTTCTTGCTTGCTTAGTTTGATCATATTCAGCATTATAATTTAGTAAAGACAAAAAGGTGACAAAAAATGCTAGACTGCGGTTTCGTATACCGCGTGTTCGGTCTGTCTGCTCATTCTCTATAAGTAGGTATCACGAAAATTTTAAACTACAACACTTGACATGATGACATGATCCAGTTTCAGGCTATGCAAGAATCTGCAAGATGCAAGCAAAGTCCAATAATATTATAGTCCATTGTTGAATTAATTTTGTCATGTTATCGTAATAGAGTATACATATTGTATTGTTCTACGCTGTTTTTGGGTACATGAGATTCTGCTTGCTACAGGGGTTCTTATGGATAAATTTTACCCCGAACTTTCTGCAAGCCGATTCATTCGGCTCCACCCTAACCAGACTCCTGCAAATTAATATTCAAGCAATTTGCCGGATGAGCAGCCGATCCGAGCCGATCAGAGCCGAGTCGAGCTGATCCGGATTTGCCGGCCGTAAACATTCAACGCCACGGATGAAGATGAAGACCCTGTCGCGAGCAGATATTCTTTTTTCCTATACCTCTTAATAGTTTGTTGTAGATTTTTTTTTTAAACCACTGTAATATAAGTTCGAATACGGCGGGTGTGATACTTTTTTTTTATGCGGTCCGTTTTATCCACGAATTTCCTGATTGCAATCACGACTAAAAATCGCGTCGCGTGACTAAATTCTGCTTTATTTTTTTTAGTACAAACCTAGTGTCCTCTGATTCTTAAAATTCTTTTAAATAACTTTTATGGTCACAGTTTTTTTCTTCAAGTGTTTATCTTTTTTTCTTATTTTTTATATTTTTTTTATTAACTCTACTAAGTATACGGAATTTACAATAAATATTATTATTTTTTTTTTCGGATAATACTGGTACTCAGCTGCACCCGGTTAGACTGGAAGCCGACCCCAACATAGTTGGGAAAAGGCTAGGCAGATGATGATGATTCGGAATTTAAAAAAAAAAGGAAAAATTATAGGGTATTATATTAGCGAAGTGTTATCGTTTCATTTATTTCGCTACAATACACATAATTGATCGTCTTAAATGACCACGAATATTGCTTCGGTCTCCTTTTTAGGGTTCCGTAGCCAAATGGCAAAAACGGAACCCTTATAGATTCGTCATGTCTGTCTGTCTGTCTGTCCGTCTGTCTGTCTGTCTGTCTGTCTGTCTGTCTGTCCGTCCGTATGTCACAGCCACTTTTCTCCGAAACTATAAGAACTATACTGTTGAAACTTGGTAAGTAGATGTATTATGTGAACCGCATTAAGATTTTCACACAAAAATAGAAAAAAAACAATAAATTTTAGGGTTCCCCATACTTAGAACCGAAACTCAAAAATTTTTTTTCCATCAAACCCATACGTGTGGGGTATCTATGGGTAGGTCTTCAAAAATGATATTGAGGTTTCTAATATAATTTTTTTCTAAACTGAATAGTTTGCGCGAGAGACACTTCCAAAGTGGTAAAATGTGTGTCCCCCCCCCTGTAACTTCTAAAATAAGAGAATGATAAAACTAAAAAAAATATATGATGTACATTACCATGTAAACTACCACCGAAAATTGGTTTGAACGAGATCTAGTAAGTAGTTTTTTTTTAATACGTCATAAATCGTAAACCACAATTTACCATTCATTCAATCAACTCAAAAATAAAAAAAACATTTAAATTCATAAACATAAACCTTATGCATAAACCCGGATGTTACGGAACCCTCGGTGCGCGAGTCCGACTCGCTCTTGCCCGGTTTTTTTTTTTATTAAAGCCTAATTGATATCCAAGAGATATTCATCAAAGAAATATGATTGTACCTACTACCATCATCAAGCTCTTGTATATTTAGGCTTTACAAAAGAACCGAAACTCAAAATTTTTTTTTTCTTTACCTACCCATAGTAGGTAAAGAAAAAAAAAATTTTGAGTTTCGGTTCTAAGTATGGGGAACCCTAAAATTTATTGTTTTTTTTTCTATTTTTGTGTGAAAATATTAATGCGGTTCACAGAATACATCTATTTACCAAGTTTCAACAGTATAGTTCTTATAGTTTCGGAGAAAAGTGGCTGTTACATACGGACGGACAGACAGACAGACGGACAGACAGACAGACAGAAAGACATGACGAGTCTATAAGGGTTCCGTTTTTGCCATTTGGCTACGGAACCCTAAAAAACCCTGTTATCAGTGCTACTATGAATGTTCTGGCGTTATATTACTAGATTAGCAGAGCAACTAGTCTAGTTTTGACCTTAATTAGAATAATTAGAGTGTGAATGTGTGACCAGGCTGACATAATATACCAGAGGTATCTGCATTGCCCCCATAAATTGGCGTGAAACACCACTAAGACAAACCTTGATCAATTAATAAACTATTAGGCATGTTTATGATGCACATAGCACACAGCATCACATAAAGCTTTTAACCTAATGAAACTGTAGAGTGGTTAGAATATTTAACCATACGTGGTCATACATTTATAGCCTGAGTACTGTGTTCCATAAAGTCCACTATTTGATGAAATGTTCAATAACTAAGTTTTACACAGCTTCGTGACTAAATAGCCTCTTTACCTGGTCAGCTGGTCGAATCTGTAATAATCTCACTGTAAAAACTTAGGTGCAGTGAGTTTGTGTTTGCTAGGAGTTGACACTATTGACAGCTCACTCCACGCTCACTTCACCTAAATTTTCACGGTGATATTTTTACAGAATAGCACCGTTGGACCCTTTTTGGTCTTTTGGTCCTTAAACAGCTTGTAAGCTTTCTGTCAATTGTTGTTCCTACAGTGGAAAAATATATGTGGTTTAAATGGAGTTTTTATTTAGATCTATGAAGACGATATGCAACCTTTCCAATAACAATTACCATATAAACATGCTCAATACTCAGAACCTTCGTCAACTCGAGTGCTTTAGCCTCGGTCACATCACCAGTATAAGTATCTAATGTTTCGCCCTAAGCTTTCCAAGAACACTCCAATGGGTTCTTACACTGGACTATTAATACCATGTGCAATAAAGCTGGTGTAATACTTCATATATTATGATGGTGCAAGTGCAATGTACTCCATTCAGTAGCAGTCGTTGAACCCACGCAGTTTGGTTTTTAAACGGGGCAATGCAACTGATTCATAAATTAATTGAAGTAATCAAAGGAAATGTGGACTCTGGGTCACAATTCCTTTATTGATTCATTCAGTTGTTTTGTAAGTGAAGCTGTCACTCTAGAAAGCTTTGGAATGAATGAAACATTTTGGGTTAATGGGATTGTGCTATTTCGAACCCAATTTTTTCCCTTGTAGCCGTATCGTAATTAATAATAAACTTGCGCTTTGACTTCTAATTAATTATTCCTTGTTTCAGATGTTTTCAGAATTAACTTTGCGTCGAAACATGATATCGTTATTAATCATCCACATAAATAAATTTATTTGGAGCAACCATTTTACGAGCTTCACTTCCGCCAACCAACCGATACGTATGACAGAAATAATTAAAATAAAAAAAATCACTGAAAATCACTGGAGATGAGCAGCTTCACAGAATTACTAGCAGCACATGAATCACTCACACGTCTAACACATCGTCGTAATATGCGTCCTCTGCTTGGTATCCTCTCTCGTCCTGATAGCAGAGTACCAGGGAGGCAGGCCAGAGCAGAAGTAAGGCGGCACAGGCCGCGGGTGCGAGCGGCGCGCGCATCACGACTGTGGCTGCGCGCACGCCGCGGATATGCGTTTGAGCAGTGATAGCCAAAGTTATAGTTGTACGTATGTTCGCATACACGACTTCCTATAAGTTCGGCTATCACGAAATAATATGATATAACTTTCCTCGTTGCATAAATAATGCGCCATACTTGTGCACTTTACATAACCATAATTTAGTAAAGAGTAGCATTCAGTGGAATTCTGAAAATAGTGGTGAATCAGAGCCCTACGCCTTCTGTCATCATCATGTCATCGTCGTCTGTCGTCGTGTCACGTGTCCCGTGAAGAAATTGTACAATGAGACAATCATGTAGATATGCAAAGCTTAATAGAAGCCATTATCTATCTAACTATCTATACTAATAATAAAGCTGTAGAGTTTGTTTGTTTGAACGCGATAATCTCTAACTATCTTGATATTTAATAGTCTATTTAACATCACGCAAAGACCCTTAAGAAATTAAAATAAAGTCAGAATGAACGCTAAACGAAAACGAAGCAATGGCGCGGGCAGGCGATGGGGTCGGGAGCCAAAATTTCACGCGGGCGAAGTCGCGGTCACAAGCTAGTAGATTATATTGTATTCTATGGTAACTGGTAAAGGTAATTTTAGACCAAAGATATGATAAGTAAAGTAGAGCAAGAACATAAATACACAATGAAACCCACGCATGAAACCTGAAAAAGTTTGTTGAAATAGAAGAACACCAAGATTTGATAAACAAAAAAAGTTTGACAGTAAGTTTATGAAGAAGCCAATAAAGTTTTAGTAACTTTCGTAAAAATATTATATTTCATAACACGGTGGAAGAAGAATTGTGCCAAAAATAGATAATAAGAGGAAATGCGATCGGAGAGATTTTTTGAAAAAGCCTAAGTAAAAAGTCGTAATTCGAGGTTTGGCTCTCGCCTATTTTCACCTCCAATATTTGACCAATTTAAAACATATTTCATAAACAGAATAAGTTTTTCTTTTATCATTAATAGTGGTCAAATTTGTACACTAGGCCTCTGTTGACAGCGGCAATTTTGAGCATTTTTTGAGGGTTCTAGTGCTTATAAAAACAATGTATCATCTAAAAGGTAAACATAGGGACACAGTATATATCCTTCTTATTCTGTTTATGAAATATATTTTAAATTAGTCCAATATTAGAGGAGAAAATAGGCGAGAGACAAACCTCGAATTATGACTTTTTACTTAGGCTTTTACAAAAAGTCTCTGCGACCGCATTTCCTTTTAAGTATGGCCGAAGTGTTAAGTTCGGTATGAGGTAGTTGACAAGTAATGTTAAAGTCGATATCCCGACTAGTCGTACTCTTCACTTCTCCTCCACATTTATTATGCGCACGGGCAAAGTGTTGAACTCTCTGCCAGCGTCTGTGTTTCCTTCCACGTATAACCCGTCAGCCTTCAAAGCAAGAGTGAATAAGCATCTCATCATAGAACTCATCCATCGCTTTCCACCAGGCGGGATCGAGGTCAAGAGTTGGCCCATTACGCAATAAAAAAAGGAATATGAACGTAGACTAGCAGTTGTAAAAGAGTATCAACTCACCGGGGATTTAATATTCTGTGAAGTTTATTGCAGATACCTACATGTTTCTTGTTATTTTTTTTTGTTTGTTACTTAGATAATGTAGATAGCGACACTCGACATTTACTTTGTAGTATCACAGACAGCTCCCTTCACCTAAGTTTTCTCTAGGAGATTTTTATAGAACTATCGGTTGGCCATTTTGTCCACATTAGGCCAATACGAAAAAATAAATCTTGTTATTACTTGATTTCCAGCTATAATGAATTGTAAACATCATCATCCTAGCCTTTCCCAACAATGGTGGGCTCGGGTTCCAGTCTAACCGGTTGCAACTGAATACCAGTACTTTACGTGGGTGACTCCACAAATGGGTAAGACCGATTGGTAAGACTCATTGTCAGACTTTCGGGTTTCAGGAATTGTAAACATATCAAACTATAACACGTTATTTTTGGCACAGCTAAAGGAATAAAAAAAAAATTATAATTACTAAAGTTACAGGAAATACAAAAGTTTGAGCACCGATGTATCTAGTAGTTAGTAATAGTCCCGAAATAGCGCCTCCAGTGCGTGTAGGGTAGATATAAGATGGATATATAAGACGTTCGAGTATTTTGGCCGTCACGGACGACTCCGTGAGTTATCGTTAGTATAGCCATCAAACGCGAAGTTATTAGGAAAAACGGATTTTCATAAAAGACAAGTATCTTTGTTACTCAAAGAAGAGCCTTTTCATAAGTCCATGTAGATGTAACGTAACCAGTATAAGCTGCCTCTTATTCTATTGAAACTCCGCATTACGTTAGGCCAGCAAAAAACAAAGTCAAAATATGTGTGGGCTACCTGTACCATGTGAAAATTATTGCCGTGCGATTCTCCATACAAATGTATTCCCCTATTTTCTTCCTGAATAAGGTCTCTAGAGCAATTTTTTTTAAAGCGATTAAAAAATCTTAATATTTAATCAAGGGTTCAATCTCATGGAAAAATTAAGTAGATTTTATTAAAAAAAAACAAAAAAATTTCTACAACATTCGTGGCCACATCAGTTTATCTGTAAATGTCTGTAAAGTGTTTGTTTACGCCCGGTACCATGCGCGGGCGACGACGGCTCACGGCCACGATCAATCGATCTACTGACACACTGCCGCTTGTGCAATAAACACATAACATGTATTTATAATATCCTGGTACATAAGCTGGATTCCGTCTGATGTAAATTTTTTATTTACTTTGATTGATAGGGAGTTGAACGCTTTTAATTGATAGCGCTCCAGAATATTACACGTGTTTAACTGTTTATCCGGGTACGCTTTAGTCTTTCTAAGTATATTTAATATTTGACCTCCTTACTATTATGCGTATTATATCAGATGGATAGTTACACACCGATTTCTCTAAAGCGTTGTGTAACTATAATACAGACCCTATACAACGTTTATTAATAAGGGGGATACCCTTCACGGGATATGCCTCATCTCTTCTCCTGCCCATTGTGAACAACCACCCGTACCTTGCAGGATCTAAACAAGGCCAACGATAGATCTGTCCAAGTGGCTACCTTCCTGGTCGGACAAAATTTGAGTCAAAGAAGAATGGTAACCAAATCTTTGTTATTTGACCAGTAATTTACCTTAATTATTAAATAGAGATAATTATGTGGTGATTTTGACGACTCATAGTACGCTTTAGAGCCAGGGCGATATGTCATCATTTCAACCGAAAGACGTCCACAGCTGGACCTACGTCTGTCTGTGGATGTCTTGGGAGTATGCCTCTCCCAAGCGCTGCCACTTCGACCGGCTGTGTTTTTCGCATTCAGCGTATTCCTGCGGCTTTCACAAGCAATTTTTTTGTTCTTAAAAAAAATTAAATTGAAATGAAGAAATTGAAAAAATGAAAAAAATGCTACTAAATACGTTCGAGAATCAACGCAATACATAAAGACTAGGGCTTTCGAATACCGGATTTTTCAATACCGCTATTACTACCGAATATTTTTTTGTAAATACCGGGATACCTAGATACCGGTATTGAAAAAAAAGAAACCTTATTTTTTTCAGACTTTTAATTTTATTCTTTTTTGAAAGTACTACGTATTTAGAAGGTAAAATTAATAAACAAAGTTTTGATGTCAAATCATATATTATTTACATGTAGGTACAATTATCTTTTTATATATCAATAATATTAAGTGTCAGTTAGGTCAGTCTTTTTTTTACGATAATTCGCGTTATAAAAATTATGACTAATCACATTTATTATTATAGAATTACACAAAACTTGTCTAACAACATTTCTGTAAGTAATAAGAATCTCAGCGATATTTGGGTTTTAATTTAGCGTCTAAGATAGACAATAACACTGAAAATAAAAACTTTTACATACTCCGTAATCAACACATAATATCTAGCCAACAAAATATATCTTAATAATATAGAGCGAGCATATTTAGAGCGAGCCAGAAGCCCGAAAATCTGACAACCAGTCTTACCAAGGGGTATCGTATTACCCAGTAACTGGGTTGTGGAGGTCAGATAGGCAGTCGCTCCATGTAAAATACTGGTATTCAGCTGCATCCGGTTAGACTGGAAGCCGACCCCAACCTAGTTGGGAAAAGGCTAGGCAGATGATGATGATATTTAGAGCGAGCACGACGCGTGCGGATCACCCTTCCGCTACACCACCCTCACCCCCTCTGAGACCTATTACCGCGTCCCTGTACCCCTAGGGAACGGTAAGCACGACGTAGACAGACTATAACAGCTTCGCGTTGCATGCACCTGATGCACCTGAAGGGAGGCGGACGGGCGGGGCGTATATTTCCCCCTCACCCCTGGCGGGCGCCGCCGCCTTCCGTACTGTACTTAAAACTTAGAGCAACGCGGGACTTCCGGGAAGTCCCTGTTGCTCTAAGACTGAGAACGACTTAAATTTATTGCGTTGCGTGCGTGTAACTGCCATGTCGTTAAATCATTGATATTATACCGACTTAAAATATTCCAAAATAAAATAAATGGATAAAAATGTCTATACATGTGCGGTAGTGATAGTTTATTATTTTGTGTTTTGTACTAAAATTAAAATAAAATCACTAATACCGGGATCCCGGTTATGAACATTTCAATACCGGTATGAAAAAACTCGAAAAATAAACGGGATCCCGGTATTGGCCGATACCGGGATCCCGGTATTGGAAGCCCTAATAAAGACATCTTAATAATTATAAACTAGAGCGTGGGGCAAATGGATCGTGTGCCCCCAAGAGTGAGGGCTTCTGGCTAAGTAATAACAGCTGCATGGGTCGATCTATCAGGTTAAGCTACACTTGCCACGGTTGGTCCGTGTATGGGTAACCGTCCGTGTCTCGGAAAGCACGTTAAACCGATGGTCCCGGCTGTCATTTGTGGATTTTTGACAGTCGTTACGGGTCGTCAGAAGCCCAAAAGTCTGACAACCAGTCTTACAAAGTGGTACCGTGATAGGGGTATCGTATCACCCAGTAACTGGGTTGTGGAGGTCAGATAGGCAGTCGCTCCATGTAAAATACTGGTATTCAGCTGCATCCGGTTAGACTGGTCAGATAGGCAGTCGCTCCATGTAAAATACTGGTATTCAGATGCATCCGGTAAGACTGGTCAGATAGGCAGTCGCTCCATGTAAAATACTGGTATTCAGCTGCATCCGGTTAGACTGGTCAGATAGGCAGTCGCTCCATGTAAAATACTGGTATTCAGATGCATCCGGTAAGACTGGAAGTCGACCCCAACTTAGGAAAGGGCTAGGCAAATGAGATGATGACCGTATATTAGCACTGGAAGAAAAATTTGCTGCTTCATTTGTTCTAGAATCAACACAATACATAAATACATTTTAATATAAACCAGAGCGTGGGGCAAATGGATCTCGTGCCCCAAGATTAATGACCAGGAATTAGTGTTTAACTACCCCCTCTGCTCATAAAATAGTTCATTTGCAAGCGTCGTTATATTCATAATAGATGTCGTGGTGGTTAATGCGTCTATTTCTGTTGTAATGTCCTGTAAACTGAACCTACCTACTTACATTACCCATTTTCAAAAAAAAAAAAAAAATGATATAAGTATTCTATTCTTTTTGAAGTGAATACTACTTTAGCCGCGTTGAGCATTTTTTGAGATGAGGAAAAAACCATTGAACTCGCGACACTGTTACCGTAACAGATACCGTGCGTGTTTTGTTTATAAGACGATTCAAAAACTACACACGTAGGTAATTGTTCTAGTGTTCACTTCTGTCGACACTCCCGGATTGCCAATATTTTTTTATAGCTTTCATTGTCCATTGCTGAGCAAATCCTTCCAGGCACCTAGGCCCTAGGTTAGGTATTGTTTATTTATTTTATTTCTTATTTTGTTTTTTCACGTCAACGCCGCGGGCTGTCGTTGAAAACCAGCGCTGGGGCTCTGTCTCTAAAGCCTCCTCTACACATCGTCAGATTCATCAGCAGATGGGCATCTGCGAATGCCTCCGCCGACGTGTAGACGGGGTAATATCTGTGGTAGGTATTTGACGTCGGCAGATGCTAGATGGGTACGAAACCCTAAAAATAAAAAACTTAATCATGATGTCTGACTAGAAACTAGACTGATTAATTACTAAGTATTAGTAATTACTATATCATTTACTAAATAATAATTTTCAATGATTTTGTATGTAAAATAAGTATTTATTCACTATCCGCCATTTTTTTAGTTAGTACTTAAACTTTTATGATAATTATTTACATGAGAAATTAATAAAATTATGGAGTTGTCGCAGCCAACTGGTTTAATAAGCCGTTTAGTTAACCGCCTAGCCTTTTAACTAAACGGCGGCCGTTCAACTAACCGCCTGAATGATATTCAATAATTTATGTTGAAAGTCTGTAACCAATCGCAGTAATTAAGCCAGGGCACCCGGACCAAATGGCTTATGTTAGAACAGCAGGGCTAGCATGGCCGGAGACATTTTATCTACGGGGAGAGGAGAAAATACTATTTCCCTCTGTCAATTTTGTCGACCCTCCGAGCATGGCGACATTGGTGGATAAACTATTCACGGTGGCAGTAAGCACGAGACATTTTTATAGTACAATTAATTAATAATATTTTCTCCAAGAGATATACTTAAACCCACCATCTAAAGACGAGGACAAATTTCTCCCTTTGTTAAGTCAAAATATCTGTAATTTTTCTCTTCCACTAGTCGCCATGCTATAGACGGGGGGTGAGTATCCACGTCTAATGTCAAAAAGTGATATAATTCTCTTTCCGGGGTGTTGCCGTGCTTTGGCAGGTGGATAAAATAATTTTATCCCTTGTCAGTGGAAATAACTGGTGCAGAAAAGTTTTATCCCCAGCCCATGCTAGCCCTGCTGAGATCAACCGCATGCGAGCCGAGAGAGCGAAGCGAGGCGAGCACTACTTTCAAATAACCAGTTGGCTGCGACAGAGTTATTGGTATTTTTGTACGAATAAGACCAGGTAAGGTATGAGCCTATGATGTCTGTGTGGTGCCGGACTTAAAGAATAGCACCACCCCATACTTGCCGTGGGTATCGTAAAAGGCGACTAAGGTAGACCGGAGAATGGGCAGCAGCGTTCTCTATGCATTACACCATCATACCATACTGCGATCGCCAACCCGCCTGCCAAGCAAGGCGATTATGGCAAAACCCCCCCTTTCGGGGGAGGCCTATGGGGCCATTCAAGTATTACGTAAGCTAATTTTTTGCAATTATTAACCCCCCCACCCCCTTGTCAGCAAAAGTAAGCAAAGCGCTTACCCCCCCCCCCCCCCTCTCCCATGCTTACGTAAACATTGGTACATGCATTTTTCAAGGTGTTCTGGTTTCTTTATTGATTCATGAGCAGCAGTTTTATGCGTTTCGTTTTCAAGCATAGACAAGTATAGGGTTGCCATTTGTGTTGAAACTAAAATCGACTAATAGAAAATACGAAAAAGTAAAAAAAAAAATACTGCTGACGTAATCACCATCCAGACCCCCCCGTCCCCATGTCATCAAAAATAAGCAAAGCAAAGACCCCCCGTAGTGCTTTGAATGGCCCCTATATCCAGCAGTGGACGTCTTTCGGCTGAAATGATGAAGGTATGAGCTGCACCTTAATTGTGTAACATACTATTAATCACAATCTGAATCATTTTCATTTTGAAGGATATCGTTAATCTAATTGCTTCTTAAGTATGTTCGAAAACTTTGTCTGCTCAACAATGAATGTTGTTGAGCTGTCAAAATTAAAGCCAGTAGGTATTCCGCAGTAGGTTACCGCTGAACCGATTTCGATGAAATTTGGTATAGAGATAGTTTGAGTCCCGGGAAAGGACATAGGATAGTTTTTATCCCAATATTCCCACAGGATCGATACTTATGCGGGTGAAACCGCGGGGCGCTGCTATTATTTCATAACTGGGGGCTCAAGGGGGGCTAGAACCCGGGTGTCACCACTGCGAGGATCGCCCAGAGGACTCGGTGGAGCATCCGGTGGAGGGCCCCGCTTTGGCGGAGCACCGCCGTGTCTTCGTAGAGGCGATCGGCAGCGGCGGCTACCTCTCGCGTCCGGCCCTGGTGCAAGCCATGGTCCAGAGCGAGAGGGTGTGGAAGGCAGTCACCTCCTTCTGCGAAGCAGTCATGCTAGCGAAGGAGGTGGCGGGACGGATGAGGGAGAGAGCCTCCCGTCCCAGCCGCCGCGGGAGACGCTTCGGGCGTCGTCGGGAGCCGCGTGACGACGCCCGGCCACCGTAGGCGCGGGCATGGGGACGGAGAGTAATCTGAGTAATGGGTAGCTCACCGTCCGATCAGGACCAGGCCTGTGCCAGACGGCGCGTACGTGTACCACGCGCTTCAAAGAGATGTCAGCATCAAACGAAGGGTCCCGTTAGGGCCGAAGCCTGCCGGGTCAGCGGGATTGTCCGAAAGGGTTACCGCTGGCCCGGAACATAAAGGGCTAAGGAAGGAACATGTGTGGGTTTTAGTCAGTAAGAGTCTGACACTCCCTTCCGCTCCACCCAGAGCGGGAATTTTTTCATGATGGGAAATCATCAAATGGAAACCCCCATTTGATGATTTCCCATCATGAAAAAAGTAGGTATTACTGTTAGGTTGTTACGCAATTACCCCACCGGTCTAGATCTAGTAGGATCGTTGTTACATTTAATTATAATAAAAAAATATTATGAGATAGATTACACCAAAAAACACGCACTAAAAATGAAATAATTAGTTTTGAGCTTATAGCTAAGCTGCAATCTATGTTATCCCGACCATAGATTAGAAAAATGCTGTTATAAAATTTTATTGATTTGCAGCTCGATACTCAACTTAATTAAATAGATAGACGTCAGTTAGATATATTGTACAAATATATCGCGATTTCAGTTATCTGTCTGTGTGTTTAGCGGCCGCTATAGTAATGACTGAAACGGGTATACCCGACTGATGAAAATGTTCGGATTTTTTTTCGTATTGAAAAATGGTACTATTTGCAGATCAATATTTAGTACTAGCTTCCGCCCGCGGCTTTGCCCGCGAGGTATGTCGATAAAACTATCCTATGTCCTTCCCCGGGATGCAATCTATCTCTCTGCCAATTTTTTTCGAAATCCGTTCAGTGGTTTAGGCGTGATAAATGATAAATGATAATGATAAATGATTTATTTTCTGTAAGTAGGTTTTTACAAACACTTTTACACGTCATCATATTTTTTAAAACTAGATGTGGTCGGCGTTTCCTATCTGACTACTCTGAGAAGAAAGGCCGAAACAAACTCAGAGGTCACAGTCTCTTTTAAAGTCCAGACAAAATCTTGGTCAGATCGTGTGAAGACCATGTAGATTGATGTCTGAAATGGTCTTTTGAGGAAAGAACCACACAGATTGAGCGGACCTGTCCAATCAGTGCACGCATTTGTCAAAAATCGTGCAGCTCGACTCAGAAATGAGGAGCTCAACGATTCGACGAACAATACCAAAGAAAGGACATTTGGGTAGGCCGCGTAAATTACTCAAACTGCCAGATCATGATTAAAACTAAGAAGGAACACAGAAAAAAAAAATTACCCACATAGTCCTCACATTCACAATAATTAAATGAAAAGGAAAAAAAAAAATACTTTACAAAGTAAATATTCATGTCATTGTCTAAATAAAATTCATCAATGTCAATGTGTATATAAAAATCCGGACATAATCTTTGAGGACCATGTAGATTAGTGTCTGAAAAGATCTTTTGAGGAAAGAACCACACAGATTGAGTGGACCTGTCCAGTCAGTGCACGCATTTGTCAGTAACCGTGCAGCTCAACTCAGAACTTCAGGAGCTCAACGATTCGACGAACAATACCAAAGACAGGACATTTGGGTAGGCCGCATAAACTACTCAAACTGCCAGACCACGATTAAAATGTACACAATGACCCACATAGTCCTCACATTCACAATAATTAAAATAATATAATACTTTATACAGTAAATGTACATGTCATTGTGTAAGTAAATAGATACTTAAAAAAAAAAGAAAATATTAAAGTGTAAAAAATTGCAAAATAACATTCACTGTCTAAACCTATTGGAGCAGCTCAATCCCAAGCCTTTTTGTCCTCAATATAGTCTTTTACAGTATAATAGGCTTTCTGGCATAGTTTTCGCTTTATAAAAGCTTTGAATTTATTTAGGCTTAGTTCTTGAATGTGGCTAGGAAGTTTATTATAAAAATGTATACATTGGCATCTAAACGAGCCACCTATTTTCTTGAGCCTTGTTGTAGGAACAACAAATTTGTGTTTGTTCCTAGTATTTATGTTATGGATATCACTGTATTTTTTAAACAGATTAATATTTTTATGTGCATACAAAAGATTATCATAAATGTACTGAGAAGGCACAGTCATTATATTAATCTCTTTAAATTTGTCTCTGAGGGAGTGTCTAGGACTTAATTTATAAATAGAACGAATTGCCCTTTTTTGTAAAATAAAAATTGTCTGAATATCGGCGGCATTTCCCCACAACAGAATACCGTACGACATCACACTATGAAAATAACTAAAGTAAACTAAACGGGCTGTCTCTAAATCAGTCAAATCACGAATTTTCCTAACGGCGTATGCTGCAGAGCTAAGCTTTTTTGACAATTTATCTATATGGGGGCCCCATTGAAGCTTGGCATCCAACGTTATGCCTAAGAATACTGTGGTATCTTCGGGTTTTAACTCTTCATCCTTAATGAGAACACTAGTTTCTACTTGTCTAACGTGGGGTATCGTAAACTTAATACATTTCGTTTTTTTTCCGTTAAGAAGTAGGTTATTGACATTAAACCAGTTAACTACTTTTGCAAGGGCGTTATTTACATTGTCAGTAACCAGCTGCTGACGTTTGATTTTAAACAAAAGAGAAGTGTCATCTGCAAACAACACTATATCATGATTATCCTTTATGAGGTACGGCAAGTCATTGATATAAATAAGGAACAAGAAAGGACCAAGAATTGAGCCCTGGGGGACCCCCATTCTTACTACAGATCCGGGTGACCTTTTTCCGTTAACATCAACTCTCTGAATCCTATCACTCAAGTAAGAAGTAAGAAGATCCAGAGAGGCGTTCCGGATTCCGTAGTGGTGCAGTTTCCTGATTAATGTTTCATGAAGAACACAATCGAATGCCTCGGACAAATCGCAAAAGACGCCCAAGGCATCGCATTTGTCCTCCCATGCATTATAAATATGTCCTAAAAGTTCAACTCCTGCATCGGTAGTCGAACGACCCCTTGTAAAACCGAACTGTTTATTATGCAGTAATTTATTTTTATTAAAAAATCTTTGCAATTGATTCAAAATAAGTTTTTCAAAAATTTTACTAAAGGTAGGTAGTACTGAAATAGGTCGATAATTAGTAGGGTCTGATGTACTACCCGATTTAAACAACGGTATTATTTTACTGTTTTTCATAAGATCAGGAAACTCACCACGGTCAATACAATTATTAAATATAACAGCTAAAGTAGGTGCTACAATGTTTATAATCGACTTGGCAACATCCACAGAATTACCCCATAGATCTGCGGTCTTTTTAACATTTAACGTGTGAAAGGTTTTAATTATATCGTTACAGGTTACATATTCAAAGTGAAATTCAGAATCACAAACTGAAACGTTTTCTTTAAGTAAAGACTCTGCGGCAGCGGGTGATGAGTTAAGAGATTTAGTAGTTGATACTGGAATCTCTGCAAAGAAATTTTCAAAGGCCGCGGCGACTTGAGAATCTGATTTAATTATATTGTCATCAATAGCAAGGCTGTAGTCACTACTTCGGGTGCATGACCTTCCCGTTTCGCTATTAATGACATTCCAAGTCGTTTTAATAATGTTGCTACTATTTTTAATTTTTGAACTCAAATAACGTGACTTGGCAATACTACAAACTTTTTTAAATATTTTAGAATAATTCTTAACATATAAATTAAATTCAGAAACTGAAACGTGAAAAGGTAACATACATACAGACAGAGTTACTTTCGAATTTATAGTATTAGTATGGATTATAATTCGGCTGTATACTAATTATGTTTTCTGGATCAAAGTTGTTGTTACACTTTGAAGCTTTCCTCTATGAAAAATTCTTTCGGAATACCAAAAACTTCTTAAAAAAACGAAAACCGAATAAAACCAAGTGCTTTAAAAAATAAATAATCATCTGCCTAGCCTTTTCCCAACTATGTTGGGGTCGGCTTCCAGTCTAACCGGATGCAGCTGAATACCAGTATTAAAAAAAAAAATAATATCTAACGAAATAAAAAAAAAATGTGAAAAGCGCTATGTGACGTACGTAATATCTAGCTACAACAGTCGAGTATACCGCCGCGCCGCTTGGGAAAAATCACACTTTTCCTCTCGTGTTGTCTGCCGACCGTTAGTGTTTGTTTGGACACCGACCTCGCTCGAACTCCCCATCAGCCATTACAAATACATACCAATACAAATAAATACACCATAACAACGTTTAAATGACGCTGTTTTCTCTTCTAATTGCCAGTTTGTTTACTTCGGTTTTGTCATGGTATCCTAATGAGCCCAAATTGTGGGTACCAAGGCACTATGGGTACCAAGGAGTGCATAACGGGTTGGAGCATGCGAAAGAATTTGTGAACGAGTGGACCGTGGAGGTGGAAGGTGGTGAAGAAGTAGCTCAGTTGGTTGCTCTGGAACTGGGATACGTTTTTGGAGGGAAGGTAAGTTTATGATGTCTTGGTGTTTTCAGTGGCTAATTCAGAATTACAATAAAATATTTAACTTTGAATATATTTGCCGAAACCAAAATATAGCCAGCTATAGAAAAATCCTATCCATTAAAAAAAAATAATACTTCATTATTTTCAAATCGTAGGTATTCCAACTTTGGAAAAGTGTTTATATTTTTAATACATAAACTTATGTATGTAGTTTGTTGAGAAAATGCAAGTAATTTTTCCCAAGGGCTTCAATGTTATTCAAGAGAATAATACGAGTCAGGATCTGTTATTGTAAACTTTTGAAATGGCAAAAAACTTTACTTAATTACTTACAAAACAATCATGAAATTAGACATTGTGGATCAAAGGAACAAAAAAACTATTTTATGAAATACTTTGTCTTCAAAAAAAAAAGACTATGAAATTGTCTTTATACATATAACGAACTAGCACTGAGACTTCTGAGTAATGCCATTTTAAGTTAGAACTTAGATTCTGTTTTGCATATTTTCTGAGAACACTTCTAAATAACTTATTTAAGGCGCGGTAAGAAGCAAATTTTTAGGTAATTGACAATAGTGCATCGCGGCAATGAATAAGGTAATAATTCGATTGAACTAACATCATACTATCGCTGTTTAAAGGTATCGCGAAAATAAAAGTAATTTTGCAGTTAATATGAGTTGATTGAATTCCCTTTAGTATCATTACAAAATATAGTTATTAGAGAAGAATAGAATCCAATTATTTCTTACCTACCACTAGTTTAAGGACCTAATCTATACATATAATAAATCTGTAGAAGGGTCAATTCTGTACATTGAAAATATTGAAAAAATAAATAGCGGGGGGTGTTGCTGGATCGATACCAAACCCAAATATGTGATTAAAAAAAATTTTGTCTGTCTGTCTGTCTGTCTGTCTGTATATGCAGGCATCACGTTCTAAACTAACGGTTCGATTTCGATGAAACTTGGTATAATTATACCTTATTATCCTGGGCATAAAATAGGATACTTTTTATCCTGGAAAAATACGTAGAAAAAAAAAATCTTATTTTTCGGTTTTATTCATAGACGTTGTTCTGTAGAACCGCGAACACACGTTGCATTACCCGTAGTGGATAATTTTCCATTTCAATTTAAGAGAATACAGTTTCCTGTAGCTTTGTGTTACGCCATGACAATAAATAAGGCTCAAGGTCAGACCCTAGGAGTTGCTGGCGTAGATCTTACCGCGAGTTGTTTTTCACACGGGCACCTTTACGTAGCTCTTTCCCGTGTGAGCAGTCCAAGAAATCTTCATGTTCATATTCCGGACGAGCTCACTAACAATGTTGTGTATGCTGAAGCTCTCAATTAACTTTCTGTCGCATTGTCACGATCACTTTTTTATTATTGCAAACTTTTCGTCACTGTCAGTAATTTACTGCTACATGCTACTTATCAAGGTCGGAATTACTATGGAAAAAATACTTACTATAGAACGCGAGCTCAACAGCAGTAGCTCAATAGAGGGATCTCCTTAATTATTATAGGCTTAGCTGTATTTGGGTCCAATAGATATTTATAAGATGTCATTGTCAGAGTTACTCAAAATGGAGAAATAAACCATCCACGCGAAGACCGACATCCGCGCGGACGGAGTCGCGGGCGGAAGCTAGTTTGTAAATATTTATGTAAATCAATTATTTCAATAAACAGTTTCAATTTCAACTATGATAGTTAGGTGACGCTCAAAATTTTGAGAATTATGCGACGTAAAATATTTTTTTGAGCTCTGTTTTATCACTCATTCTTATGAAATGTTTTTGAATAAGTCTTTTCTTTGAACATTTGACAATACACAAATTTTTTTTCGGTCTTTAATATCTACCGACAAAAAACTGAGCTTTTACGGGGTCCTATGTTTATGTAGCGCCTTAAGATTGCTCACTTAGCTCATAGTTTTTAAGGCAACATTTAACACGCTACATTAGTCACTGACATTTACTTAAAACGAATCTCTTAGAGTACTTCTTTCGCGTCGTCAGTTTTTGAAGAGCGATTCCGATTCGAATGTTTTAGAAGATCAATCTTTACCATATACCAGGCCGATTTCCTTGACCGGTTTTTTACTGTGTGAAAATATACAAAAACTGGCCAAGTGCCAAGGCCCTTAAATATTTATTTTATTCTGTTTTTAGTATTTGTTGTTATAGCGGCAACAGAAATACATCATCTGTGAAAATTTCAACTGTCTAGCTATCACGGTTCTTGAGATACAGCCTGGTGACAGACAGACGGACATTGGAGTCTTAGTAATAGGGTCCGGTTTTTACCCTTTGGGTACGGAACCTTAAGTCAAAGTCAAAGGCACTCGTCTGTACTTAATATTACAAGCATAATCAGCCTCTAATGTTCCCACTGCTGGGACACGGGCCTCCTCTCTGTAAGAGGGAGTGGGCCGTAATCCACCACGCGGGCCCAGTGCTCGTTGATAGATGTCACATGTCTTAAATTTTTTGGTCGTAGGACATGCCGGTTTCCTTACGATGTTTTATTTCCCCAGCACAGGATGCTCTAACAACAATAAAATGATAAATGATTTTATTTCTGTAAGTAGGTTTGTACAAACACTTTTACATGTCAATCATATTTTTAATTAAAAACTAAATGAGGTCGGCGTTTCCTATCTGACTACTCTGAGAAGTAAGGCCGAAACAAACTCAGAGGTCACAGTCACTTTTAAAGTCCAGACATAATATTGGTCAGATCATGTGAAGACCATGTAGATTGGTGTCTGAAATGGTCTTTTGAGGAAAGAACCACACAGATTGAGTGGGCCTGTCCAGTCAGTGCACGCATTTGTCAGTAATCATGCAGCTTAACTCAAAACTTAAGGAGCTAAACGATTCGACGAACAATACCAAAGAAAGGACATTTGGGTAGGCCGCATATAAATAACTCAAACTGCCAGACCATGATTAAAACTATCTGAGAAAAAATAAAGACAAAAGAAAATTAACCCACATAGTCTTCACATTCACAATCATTAAAATAATATAATACTTTGCGAAGTAAATAATTATTCATGTCACTGTATATAAGTAAAATTAATCAATGTCAATGTGTATGTCCACCGGTATTTAGGTAGGTATTCTGTATAATACCTAGGCAATGTATAGAATACCTGAGGCGTCCAGGAAATGTATGAAATATTATGAATATTATTGTCCGTTACATACTTTGCCTAGGTAATGTACTCGTATACTTACATTTCCCAGGGATTGTATAGAATACCTGCTGGTTTACCGGCAATGTGTACAGTAAATAGATTTGGTCTATATTTATCAATGTTATGTAAGTAAAATGCAAGAAACGAACATGTATATATCGCAGACAATTTGTATAATTCCGCTTTTTACAAACGGCGTCATCCATTTACAAACGCTCGCTGTTTTAAAATATGCCGAACTCCGAGGTTAGGTTTGGTTAGGTTACTTTAAACCATTTACACAGGAATAGGAGCCCCACGAAGTGGGGCTACGTCGACATAGGATGCAGGAGCGAGTGAAGGGCACCCCAAGCTTTTGTCTTTTTCACACATTGCCGGCTGCGCATTCGGTACTGTATAGAATGCCGAGGCAAAGTATAAAATAAATAATATTTCATACAATACCTAAACGTTTTAGGTATTCTATACATTGCCTAGGTATAGAATACCGGATTATACAGATTGCCGGTAACATGTATATAAAAATAAATGTATTTATTAGGGCACCAAGTCTTACGAGTCGTCTGTCATATCAACATTGGCAGGCTTGTTCTACCCACTGCTCAGTAAGTACATATAGTCTCTTTTGTGCCATGCCATATTCAGGAGAGGGTGGTTTTATTGTCTTTGATGTTGACGTACTTATGTCTATGTAAGTGAGAAGAGAATGAGTGCTAACTTGTACCGGAACATAAAAAGATTGACGATAGTTAACAACCCACCCCTAATGGTCATCCTTGCTGATTTAAACATTTAGGCCTACTTGCACAAATCACTTATTACATTTAACGTTAACTAAGCGTAGTTAAAACATAATTTTGTCTCTGCCATCTTCAATCGGTTGGGAGACATAGAACGATGTTTTAAATTCGTTTAGTTTGGTGGTGCAAGAAGACCATGGGCTCCAGCCTTTTGACCACAGCAAGAGCCGGCTGAGCCAGACATGTAATTGGAAACAATTTTAAAACCTTCTTTCTGTATTATGATTTTAACAAAAAACGGTATTCTCTGTTAAACAAATATAAATGTAATTTAGAAGCAAGCTCTCGGTCGAGGCCTGTTTGTTAATTTTAATTAAAGAGCTTTGTGTATTTGATTTTAATAAAACAAAAGGCTACCTGATACAGTTCCATTGAGCCAGTTTATTTTGGGTACCTACCTACGTGAAATTTATATTTTTGGACTCTATTAGAACAACTGAAAAACTTCTAAATAAAAATTATGAGACGTCACTATTTATCATAATACAGGGTGGCAGGGCCATTCACTCCCAACCGGCTATCATGGGTTCAGTAGGTACATGATTCTAGACGCCCCAGCGTAGAAATGTTTTTTTTTCTGACCCCGATCACGCCTGATGGAAAGCGATTGATGAGGTCTATGAGGGAACGAGCGTGCCCAGAAGATGCCTATACAAATTACAAGGCTCTGGAATTCCCACGCATCATCGAAACACACCAGGCTGCCGTCTGGGGGGTGGTCGCAAACCAGGCGGGCATTAGCCCTACCACCGCAAGGGAAGAATTGGCTAGTCAAATAAGGTGTTGGGTCTGAATGTCTAGGATATGCCGAGCGCTCGGTTCAGTTGAGTATAACTGGCCGAACAAGCTGCGCTACATGAGGAGGCTTCTTCATGCATCCCAAAAAATGTTTCGTCGATTATCAAAAAATAAACAAGCTGATTCATAGAAAAAATGTATCAAACTGTCAAAATGTATGGAACAGCTGCTTATTTTTTACCGGCGAAAAATGTGCTGAATTCATGTTTACATTTTGCGCGACAATGTCCCATGCCACCTTGTATAGATTGGATTTCGGGACTAAGGACTGCGACTTCAATTTCCACATACTTATTTACTGAATGATCTTTGAGTGAAAAGAGTATTTCAATCAAAGATCTGGCTGTCGCTTTTTCCTAAAAGCCTTGCACGGACTAAGCGTTCCAGTACTTCCAGTGTACCCATGGTCGGTTACGCGACTCAAACGAGAACACAGGAACGGTAGTCCGTACCTGCAGGTGCGGACTATCGCTCTCGTTTTAGTCGCGTAACCGACTGCGCGTATATTGGAACGCTTAGTCCCGTACAAGGTTTAATAGTATACAAAACTTTAAACAAGTTGCTTAACACCCTAACAGTAGTAGGTTTTAGCTGACCTCGTATTGAAGTTTTTCGTACAACCAGAAGTCAGCTTATACTGGTTGAGTAGGTATAGCTTGATGTGTAACCGAGCCTGCATAAGTTAACATTTCTTACTGCAACATGAATATTGTACTATGCTGGCAAAATACCTATATGGCAAGGGTCTCAAATACTTAAGGGTAAACTAGTCGCGAGCTCGAACTCACTGTTGGTCATGGCCAAAAAGCACGCTGTCTCACCTGACTTCGTGTGCGACAGAGCTAGTATCAGTGATGAGCAGTTAGACGCTACGGACAACGTCTGGTTCTCACGCACAGAAACACCATCCCGAACTGATAGGTGCGTAAAAAAAATCGAAAACTGCTTCGGACAATCGAGTTTTATGAAAAAACCTCTACATAAATCAATAATAAATAAAGTTTATTTAACTCTTCGATAACTGATCTTTGTTGGTACGGACTTGGTTTTGAAGATTTTACCATTCTTTTATTACTTATTCACACCCAAAGTTACGTTAAAAATAGCAAGAATACTAATCTTTGTTGGCTCATAACTTTTTAATGGCTTTTTATTTTACTATTCTGTTCCGTACAGACAACAGTAATAATAAGACAAAACGATATCATATTTTAACTTTGGATGGAAAATGTCAAACAGTGGAGTAAAACTCTCCCGAAATTTGTATGGAAAAAATATCGACTAGTGGCACACACACACATAATTGGAATAGGAACTCACCTACGATGCCTTTAGCATTGCAAATGACCATAGGTGATGGTGACCACTAACCACGAGCGAGGTAACCTCTAACAGTAGCATTGGTTTTCATTTCGACAGTTCAATATCAACAACATTCATTGCGGTGTTCACGTTGTTGAGCAGACAAATTTCTCGGACATACGAAGTAATGGATTAGCAATATCCTATATTCTGTGTGGTGCCGGTCTTATAGAATAGCACCACCCCTTACTTCCCGTAGGTGTCGTAAAAGGCGACTAAGGGTCGTACCGGAGAATGGGCAGCAGCGTTCTCTATGTATACCACCACCATCATACCATACTGCGATCGCCAACCCGCCTGCCAAGCGTGGCGATTATGGCAAACCCTCCCAAAATTGGGGGAGACCTATGTCCAGCAGTGGAGGTCTATCGGCTGAAACGACGACGACGACGACGAATATCCTATATAATGTGTTACCCAATTAGGGTGCAGATTCATAGGAAAAGTTTTAATACGGTCATGTTGTTTAAGGTAGCTTAATATCACTAAGCTCTTCTAGGTTATAGTAGACGTTGACATTATGCTGATTGCTAAGTCATCGAGTGTGCTGTGTCGATTTGCCGAACGAAAGTATCTGCTTTAGCTTATCATAGCAATCAGCCTATATCGTTCCTCTGCTCGGTCACCAGCCGTGAGTGGGGGTCGGCCGTAATCCACCACATGGGTCCAGTGTGGGTTAGTAGATGTGACGTCTTCGGATTTTTGGTTCTAGGACATGCCGGTTTCCTCGCGATTTTTCCTTCACCGTTTTGAGAGCAGTGGTGATGAAATTAAATACAGAAAGTACAGTGCCTGCCTGGGTTCGAATTCACGACCTAACTCGTAAGTCGGGGTTGATACCACTGCCATCACTCCTCTTTATCTGCTTTACTAGTACAATTGAAACAAAACAAACGTCATTCAAGTATTTGCTTCCAAAAATCCATTATAATAAAGTTCGCAGTACATACGTGCTTGAGATAAGACTGAAATCAAAGCTATGACGCCGTCCATATCTGAAGTGGCACTCTTCGATAGCAGAGCCACTATATTGCATAGCTTACACTCCATATATCATGACTGACGTGAAAGGCAGTAATTAATCAGCGTTACTAGGGCTGCAAAAAATACAGAAGATACGTCACTAAAGACGGATGATTTTTTGGTCCTTCGAGAGTCTTTTCTTGCACTTGAACTAGGTGTCGTAAAGAGATTCGTCAAACAAAAGAAATGAAACAATTTGCAATGATAGTATAGAGATTGCCACATCGACGAACTAATGTTCTGTTGCTTAGTGACAAATGTTACTACACACTGGATGAATTTTTAAATGATGGCTCAATTTAATGCTGTTTCTATATTATAAAAAAAAAGAACTTAAATGATGAATTAATTTGGAGTTGAAATTTATTATTATTATTGACATTTAATAATTTTTGACATTTTCAATTATTCTGACTTAGGTATTTAGATTCTATTTTATTTTATTTTTTTGACATTTATAACTAAATAATTCCTCATTTAAATCTGACATCACTCAATTTATTTAAATATTATTATATAATGGTTATAATTTATTTTGAAATTTTAATTACCTATGCATGATTTTCAAACATCTTTTTTTATTTAGTTTAAATTCGTTAATATTGAGCTATATGCACACCATATTTGTACGCCTCCTGGCATAACATAGCGTTCTGTTCACCAAACTCAAGATCTGTATTTCTGTACCTGTGTTAACAAATAAAAGTGATTTGATTTGATTTGATTTGATTAAATGACCAATTATTGATCTAAGTTTGAGCCAAAGGAATTAGTAACGCCATCTATCTGTGCGTTTAAAGTACCATCTACGATTAGATTAGCAATCCGTTTTGCGAACGTAAAGTTGTAAAAGCTTACTTGTTTCTGGAGAACATACAGACAAAACGCGTCACTTAACCTTGTAAGAAGTTTCATAATTCTCGTAAAAGCGTAAAGTATTTGGGCCCTTCGTAGCGGCTCCGACGACGAACGATTCCCTGGAGAAATGAGGTCATCAACATGTTGACTGACAGTTTTGAGATTGCATTAGATATAGATACAATGTTATTATTAGAACACAAATGGATGCTGATGGGCACTGATGGCTCATGTTACGACTGTTAAACTTACAGGGTGACATGAAAATAATTGATAAAAAGGACTAAATAAAATAAAACAAACGTCACTTATTTAAACCAGCACCCTGATTGCGTAATACACACACATAATCATAATGAAAGCCATTCGTACTATTAGTACCTACCTATGTATGTTACGCAGCGGGCTCAGAATCAGCACATTTCGAATTTCGAATGTCAAAGTTAAGATATGACAGACTTATAAGCCCCGCACGTTGATATTGCGACTGGCGGCCATCTTAGTGACGCAGTTGAACTGTCAGTACCGTTCAGCGCTTACGTGTATACTGTGCGGTGTATGACGTCAAAATGACGCCAAAAAGCTGTTATTGTGACAAGGTTCCATCGCAATATCAACATGCGGGGCTTATACAAAACGCATCCCTTCACCACTTCCTAGTGCTTTAGCTTTGAAGAAAAAGTGGCGCAACAAACTCCCCAGTAGCACAGCTGTCTGTTCAGTTAGAACTTGATTATATACAATAGTATGCTGAGTAATTAACCTTTTAACCGCTTGTGTCGCATATGCGACACATATTTCCGTGCCCCTACCGCTCGTGTCGTATTTCTGCTACAGAGAACATGCATGATTCTTTCGTTTTATTCAACGATTGCTCCTCCTTATTTGTTGTAGGTATTATTTTATCAATTTAGGTATTCAGCTGCATCCTGCATGGTTTGACTGGAAGCCGACCCCGACATGGTTGGGAAAAGGCTAGGCAGATGATGATTATTTTATCGATTCGTAGCCACGCGCTAGAGGCACGGCAATTGATATTTAGCCAAGCGCTTAAAAGGTTAACTTTACGAAACACAAAACATTAAATTATTTGCCATATGCCAGCTAGCACACGCCAATAAACCAACACTAATTAACAAACACAACACTTGGTATACCTATCCATAAAAGAAAGTCCGGATTCACTAGATTTCGGATTAATCAAAGGACATTTTCATATATCTAACATTTATTTTAAAATCTGCATTGAGGTGGAAGACCTGGTGGTATACCTTAGGCATCTGTCCCATGGCCGACGTTTACCATTCAGAAGCGAGTAACTGTAGACTAAGCAACTAAAAACAAGTTGGCGAGTTACGAGGAGCGAGTCCGCGATGGTGATGAGCGATTCCTTGCTGGTTTGCGTATGTAAGTACCAAGTCTGTCTCTTAGCGAGTGTTGTGCCCGCTAAGCGAGGGTCGCTGAGCGAGTCATCAACATCATCATCATTTCAGCCGAAAGACGTCCACTGCTGGACATAGGCCTCTCCCAAGCACCTCCACTTCGACCGGTTCTGTGCTTCTCGCATCCAATGGGTTCCTGCGGCCTTCACAAGGTCGTCGGTCCACCTTGTGGGAGCTTTCCAACGCTACGCCTTCCGGTACGCGGTCACCACTCCAGAACCTTTCGGTCCCATCGGTCTCTGTTCTGCGAGCAATGTGCCTTGCCCTCTGCCACTTAAGAGCGTTTACGCCGTAAGGCATTTCATACAAACTTTCAAGCCCTTATTTATCGAAATGAATAAACCGATTTTAATGAAACTTCATACGCATACGCGGGATACAATGGTCTTTGACTGTGTTTAGTTTAGTTTGTGATCTTCCTGTACGAGTCGCAATAAATACTTTTTCTTTCTTTTAAAAGTTAGTTAAGAACACTTTCGAAATGATTCATTTAAAAAAAGATAACTGGAAATCACTGTTTCTATGGAAAATTAAAAATCAGTCTAATTTGGCTGTAACACTATTATTCGAAAATGTTCTCTACTAACTTTTTAGACCTTTGTATTCAGCAGCGTATGAAGTTTCATTAAAATCGGTTCATTCAATTCGAAAAATAAGGGCTTGAAAGTTTGTATGAAATGCCGTACGGCGTAAACGCTCTTAAGTTTGGCAGTTCTTCGGGCTATGTCGGATACCTTGGTTCTTCTGCAGATCTCTTCATTTCTGATTCGATCATGCAGGGAAACACCAAGCATAGCTCTCTCCATTGACTGATATCATAGCATAGCTCATGTCGCTCATATGTTGTACGTTTCTTGAGCAAAGAAATCGTTGAAATCTAGTCGCTTCCTCGATGGCGACAGGTGCCTTATCCACGTACGCTATTTTAGCTTTTACGGCACTCACTCAAAGCAAGGAGGTGTAGGTTCAGACGAAAGTATAATAATGAAGAAGTCGTTAACAACGTACTTGAATAAGTAGTTCTTGTTTATTTAGGAGCGTTCAATTTTACCCTCTGAACGTAATAAGTATTTGATTAATCGTCATCTTCTAGATACTTGATAACGAATGTTGATGATAATGTAGTGGTCGCTGTTGCAGAGAATCTTCTATCACTAATCCAACAAAATCGAATGGAACCTGTCTGAGGTACCTATCTACTACCTGCAACCAAATTGCGTAACCAAGTCAATCAATCAATTTGAAGGATATTGTTAATCCACTGCTTTATATGTTCGAAAAATTTGTCTTCTCGACGACGTAGAAAACGCAATGAATGTTGTTCAACCGGCACAATGAAAGCCATTTTTAGGGTTCCGTTGCCAAATGGCAAAAAACGGAACCCTTATAGATTCGTCATGTCTGTCTGTCTGTCTGTCTGTCCGTCCGTATGTCACAGCCACTTTTTTCCGAAAGTATAAGAACTATACTGTTTAAATAGATGTATTCTGTGAACCGCATTAAGATTTTCACACAAAAATAGAAAAAAACAATTAATTTTGGGGGTTTCCCATTAGAACTGACACGCAAAAAAATTTTTTCATCAAACCCATACGTGTGGGGTATCTATGGATAGGTCTTCAAAAATGATATTGAGGTTTCTAATGTCATTTTTTTCTAAACTGAATAGTTTGCGCGAGTGAGACTTCCAAAATGGTAAAATGTGTGTCCCCCCCCCCCCCCCTGTAACTTCTAAAATAAGAGAATGATAAAACTAAAAAAATATATGATATGTAAACTTCCACCGAAAATTGTTTTGAACGAGATCTAGTAAGTAGTTTTTAGAGTTCCGTACCCAAAGGATAAAAAACTGGCCAAGTGCGAGTAGGACTCGCACACGAAGGGTTCCGTACCACAAGGCAAAAACGCCGACAGACGGACAGACGGACAGACAGCGAAGTCTTAGTAATAGGGTCCCGTTTTTACCCTTTGGGTACGGAACCCTAAAAACGGAACCCTATTACTAAGACTTCGCTGTCTGTCTCTCTGTCACCAGGCTGTATCTCAAGAACCGGGATAGCTAGACAGTTGAAATTTTCACACATTATGTATTTCTGTTGCCGCTAAAACAACAAATATTAAAAACAAAATAAAATAAATATTTAAGGGGGGCCCCCATACAACAAACGCGATTTATTTGCTCTTTTTTTCTCGATATCAAAAATGGCAACAGGTAGGCACTTGAAATATTCACAAAATACTCAGTTGTATTTTAACTTTAATAATAAATAATAAAATTAAAATAAAATAAATATTTAAGGGGGGCTCCCATACAACAAACATGTTTTTTTCGGCGTTTTTGCCTTGTGGTACGGAACCTTTCGTGTGCGAGTCAGACTCGCACTTGGCCAGTTTTTTTTAATACGTCATAAATCGTAAACCGCAATTTACCTTTCATTCAATCAACTCAAATATAAAAATAAAATAAAAAAACATTTAATTTCATAAACATAAACCTTATGCATAAACCCGGATGTTACGGAACCCTCGGTGCGCAAGTCCGACTCGCTCTTGTTACTGAAAATGTGTTACGTAATTACCCCGCCGCTGGACATCATAACACAAGCCTCTCCTCTGGTCCTTCAATACTGGCCTTTGGTTTTCCACTTACTACTTATTTTTAGCCATTGGACCATGGGCTAACGAACGTAATTAATATCGATATCACTCAACCCTTGGGATGACAAGGTCATGTTTACTTTAGAACGCGCCGCAAACCATGGAACCGTATATAATTTTAGATTAATGCCGACTTAATATTTCTCTATAAATACATTATAGTTTGAAAGATTAGTTTTTATGTTACAAGCTTGGACGTTGGCATTAATCGATCATTCGAATCCTTCTCTCATTCAATATCATCATTGGCAGATTTCTTCAATCCACAGATGAGTATAGGCCTCCGCCCTTTTGTGTTATGGTTCCCTGGTTCCCCGCGATCTTCTCTCATTGATTCTCATTAATTTTACTTGATTGGTATTGATGATTAACTCTCTGCGAGTACTTACCTAATTTACTAATTAATTTTCATTAAAAAGAAAAAGGCGTATTTTAATTGCATCGCCACTTACTGACTCACTAAAAACACCACGCCCCCTCGCCACTTGCCTAAAAACGACCCACCCGGCACCCACGTTCAATCATTAATACTGTTTTCCATCCAAAGCTATCTGTGACGCTCATGTTAATCTTAGTATTGAATAAATATAACTGCGAACTTAGTTTTGCTGAAATACAGGGTGTAATTTTAATCACCGTTATCCCCATAAGGGGTCATTGTACTCATCATTATTCAATGAACAACTTTTATATAGGACCAAACCTCAAATTGCGAAAAAAAAGTCAGCTGTTCCTTAAATTTTGACGAGATAAGCGAACTTAAATGTAGGGAACAGCTGATTTTTAGGATTTCGTAGCCAAATGGCAAAAACGGAACCCTTATAGATTCGTCATGTCTGTCTGTCTGTCTGTCCGTCTGTATGTCTGTCTGTCTGTCCGTCCGTATGTCACAGCCACTTTTCTCCGAAACTATAAGAACTATACTGTTGAAACTTGGTAAGTAGATGTATTCTGTGAACCGCATTAAGATTTACACACAAAAATAGAAAAAAAAACAATAAATTTTAGGGTTCCCCATACTTAGAACCGAAACTCAAATTTTTTTTTTCATCAAACCCATACGTGTGGGCTATCTATGGGTAGGTCTTCAAAAATGATAAGTCATAAGTTATTTATTTCATAACAAAATCCATTGTGTTGAAATTATTACAGTAATGATAAATAAAATAGGTATAATAACAAAAAAAAAACATTAACTACGTTCATATTTAAAATTCAGCAGCGACTACGCATTCAAAATGTAACAATATAATAATAAATAGTACTTAGTATGTCAATAATTCAGTAACATAAAATTAAATAATCACCAAATGTACTTAAGAGTTTAAAATTAATTAACCATTATAAAAACTAGAAAATCAATAAATAGTTGTATGTCAATAGATTCAGTAACATAAAATTAAATAATCACCAAAATTACATATGAGTTTGAAATTCATTATCCATTATAAAAAAAAAAATCATATGAACACAAATAATAATTCACAAATCATTTAATTGTGGCTGTCGTTTGTCATCTATGAACTCGTCGATACTGTAATAGCCCTTCTTCAATAAATATGTTTTTAATTTGTTTTTAAACAAGTTAATGCTGTATATACTTTTAAATTCTATTGGCAACTTGTTGTATAAAAATACCGATTGAACTCTGGGACTGTGATGAACGACGTTAAATTTCGGTTGAATTGTGGAAGGCAAGTCTTTCCTACGAGTACTATCTCTAGCTTGTCTTTCCTCATTAGTCTCGTGCAAATTCTTAACCAAGTTGGTTAACAACACTAGAATATACAGACATGGCACTGTTAAAATGTTAAGTCTGATGAAGTGGTCTCTGCACGACTCTGTCTGTTTCATGCGGAGCATTGTCCTTAGGGCTCTTTTTTGAATTATAAAAGCCGAGTGGACGTTGTATTTGTAGCTGTTGCCCCAAAACTCAATACTATATCTGAGCCTAGACTCAACCAACGCAAAGTAGTTGGTCCACAGTGAGTGATTATTGAGGTTTCTAACATCATTTTTTTCTAAACTGAATAGTTTGCGCGAGATACACTTCCAAAGTGGTAAAATGTGTGTCCCCCCCCCCCCCTGTAACTTCTAAAATAAGAGAATAATAAGACTAAAAAAAATATATATGATGTACATTACCATGTAAACTACCACCGAAAATTGGTTTGAACGAGATCTAGTAAGTAGTTTTTTTTTAATACGTCATAAATCGTAAACCGCAATTTACCATTCATTCAATCAACTCAAAAATAAAAAAAACATTAATTTTATAAACATAAACCTTATGCATAAACCCGGATGTTACGGAACCCTCGGTGCGCGAGTCCGACTCGCTCTTGCCCGGTTTTTTTATTTATAATGTATGATTTGAGGATAATGGTGATTAAAATTACACCCAGTTTATTATAATCAAACAATTCGATAAAGAGTTATGCTTGAATAGAGATTTTAATTCACACATCACATTTTTACCTACTATTAAAAAAATATCCTGAAAGTAGCCACAACGGTTTGTCATGATATGACAAGTATGTATGGCCAGTATGGCATACTATACAAATAGGTATGTTTTTTTTGTTAGCCTATACTGTTCCGCTGCTGGGCGAAGGTCCCCAAAGTCCTTCCAGGAACTCTTTTCCAACGCCACCTCAAACCAGCCCTCGCAATACGCTACCAGGTCGTCTCGCCATCTCTTTCTGAGCCGGCCTCGGCGGCACCGTCCATCTTCAAGTACCCAATGTGTGGAAACTTTTGCCCAGCGCGCAGCGGTCATCGTGCATGCGACTGATGTGACTCACCCAATCCCTTTTGAGCCTGGCAGTCTTGCAAAATGGTTTTCCATCAACATATCCTGAAAGTAGCCACAAAGTTTTGTCATGCATGGCATTCAATTCCATCCATTGTCTTACAAAACAACTGGAATTTATTTTCTCGACAGAGATTTTTGAATCAATTACGTAATTACCTGTGTCTGTGTGTGTTGTCTGTGTGGTGCCGGACTTAAAGAATAACACCACCCCATACTTCCCGTGGGTGTCGTAAAAGGCGACTAAGGGGCGTACCGGAGAATGGGCAGCAGCGTTCTCTATGCATTCCACCACCATACCATACTGCGATCGCCAACCCGCCTGCCAAGCGTGGCGATTATGGCAAACCCCCCCTTTTGGGGGAGGCCTATGTCCAGCAGTGGACGCGGCAGAATATTGATTGGTGCTCAAACGGGAATACTCCAATTTTTCATCGACTATGAAAAATTGGAGTATTCCCGTTTGAGCACCAATTTTTAGAGCAACAACGGTATTCCCATTTGAGCACCAATCAATATATTAATATACGAAACATTTTGTTTGTCTATTTAGTTAAACGTTGGCTTGGAAGGTTAAGACAGCCTTCAAAAAACTTAATTGACTTTGTAGAAAACAAGTCCTGGAGTTAAGTGATGGGCAGGTCTTTAACAATGAAAAGATGAGTGAAAATCTGAGAAAGGTCATTTTCTGCGACGCTTATGTTAGTAATTGATATAAAAAAGATAATTTTATAATCGTTAAGAATATTAAACACAAACTTGCCTACTTATCTTGAACTTGAAAAACTTCGTTTAGTATTTTAGACACTTGATAAACTTTATAATCTGTTTTTTAATCCCAGTATTTTTAGGTTTTATGGTAGGCATAAGAAAACTCCAATCAGTAGCATTATAAATGGAGCTGCAGAAGATTATATTTTGTCTGATGTCTGATCTGGCCATTATCTATCTCACACTAGTTTTCTTCAAAACTAAGTAAGGTCAAACATTTCACGTATCTGGCAACTGCAGGCTGAAGTTTAGCCAATCAGCTGTCTCATATAGCATGTCAGTCGCCTTCCATCTAATCGTGACAAATGTTCAGGAATTAGTTCAGTCCATTTGTCTCAGTTTGTGTCGCTAATCATTTGTTTGTTCGACTCTCTTTATTTTATGTGCTCCGAGTAAGACAACGTACTGAAACTAATTACAATTATGTTTTCAAACAAAAATTACGCTTCTGACATACCTAATGAATCGGAATATTTATTACAATTATAGTTATGTCAAAAGATAATTAGCAGTAAGTAAGAATGAACAATATAGAAGTAAATGGGGTGTCTCTTGACAGTTCCTGAGTGGCGATTAGGTTATCACGTTACAAGTTGATAGCAGTCCGTTAAAATATTAAAATAATCAATGTTACCAAAGATAGAATACTGAATTTTTCAAACAAAATAAATAGGTAGCGTAAAAAATGGTACGGTATCGGTATTGTTACCTAGTAATCACAAATTAAGTTTAATGTTGAGGGCCCAGGGCTAGAATGTTGATTGTTACCATTTATTTTAATTATGTATGTTTAAAATACATAACGTAGAATACGTGTATTCAATTAATGTGATATTCTAATCGCCACACTGTATACTACTAATGTGTATTTAACCTCACACGAATAATAACATTATAGACCTACGTTTTTGTTTTTCTATTGGTGTCTGTGTACTTCCAATGTATCACTTCATTGCATGATGTTTGAAGCCCATTGATGTTTGCTTGATTAGCAGACCGTATATTCTGTTCAAGCCTATAGGTACCTATAATGTGAGCGATGGGTACCTAGATAATTAAAATCATTGCAGAGGAAAATAAGTATGCTAAGCTGTTTGTGTTCGATTACTTTTTGTACTTATTCTGACGATTCATGCTTGCTTGGTAATGTTATCAGTCTGAACCACACTGGCCATCATTATTATTTCAATTTTAAAACAATATTATGACAGTATTTTTATTTTGGTTAGACCGGTAGATGCTTTCTTTCTAAACACACAGCATTTTAATTGAATTAATTTGAAGCACATAAATTACATTCGTTCATTAGAACCGACCGCGTACTACGCAGGTGACGCCTACACAACGGATAAACTGTGGGTTATTTTTCTAGAACTTAACTAGATTTACGTCAGTTCAAGTGATTCTCAGTATGAAGTTAATTCACAAGGAACAACCTAGATGTCAAGACAACAGACATTAGAAAAGCGCTTCTAAGAACTAGTGGCTATTTTTAGCGCAAACAAAGTTTACTTGTTTCAGAGCTTTTGTTCAGTTATTAACATTTATTAGTTATATTCATTATAATTCATTAATTATTTATCAAAATAAGTATCCCTACTAAACTGTTTTATTAAATTAAAACGCTTGTATTTTGTTGTTTTTTAAATGAACATGTAGGTACCGTATAGTACCTACACCTTCTACTGTATGGTACATAAGATACTGTATATAGCTACTGAATATTATTTCGGCATTTAGAGTACGAAAATAAAATAGAGAATGTCATCATTATCATCATTTCATGATTTTAAAACCTTGTGATAAACATACCACAAAACGAGTCTGTATCGCTAGAGTCATCTTTGAACATTTGAGAAAAAGTATCGTGTACAACCCAAGCTCGTAGCAGACGTAGCATTGTTGGCTAGATAGCTACGTTTCGAATATTCGTACTTTCGTAGCGAAAAACTTCTACCTAAACATGATAGATGGCGCTGTAAACAAGAGATTCGTAGTAGCAATACATTAGAATAAAAAATAAATCTACCCTCTTGCGGCTAATAGCGCAAACATGCTGAAACGGTAGTGTTCAGTTTTTCAGGCGGCGCTAACTGTGGAATTAGCGTCGCAAGTACCAGGCTCGCAGAACCGTGAAGGAAATGTTTTTCAGCGAGTTTCAGCGGCAATCTATTTCCGTAGTTTCCAGGGGGCGGGACTTCTGTTTAGTAGGGCGCTTGCCAACATGAGTGTATTCTAAACACATGTTGTTATGTGCGTCAAGGTTGATGTCGTCATAATGCTGTTGCTGTGTGCATATCTATATCTGTGATATTTCAGCTTGAAAATATACCTACCTGAAGAATTATTTTACAGTTTACTACGAGTACCTATGTTGTTTCATACAATAACTCGAATGGTACGTGGCGTAATACTACAGTAAACTGTTTTTAATTCAAGTGTATGTTTTGAATAAACTTAATTTAAATTAATTTTATGTTTATCGTCGTAGGTATTAATAAAGTTGGAATTGCTAAAAAGACAAACGAAGTTTTCAGTTTTAAATAATTAAAACATACAGCAATCAACGTCTTGCGAGAATTTATGACAAGACAACAACTAATTTAAAAACCGCTCTATAACTGCGTCCTATGTTATGAAAACTTTCTCAACATCTCCACAGATAACAAAAAATATTCATTTTTACTTAAAACGTAACAAAAATGTCTGAGGTATCAGGGTATCATAAAACAGCTGTGGTAGCCCGTTGTCGAGTTTACGCAGTTTCTTACAAAACCGAATTGTGTCGTTCAACTTTACGAGACGAGTCAATGACCTTGTGTACCACGTGCGAGCATCATTCATCTTATCTACTAATGTTCCTTGCGATGATTTTGTAATTTATTTTATTGTTGATTTTTTTGTTTGGAAATAGTTTTTTTTTTCATGAATGATAAGTCAACATCGAACTAAAGCACTCATTAGGACACGCATATTTGCAACAAGCTCTGTCTTATAAGTTACTTGATTTTATGAATGTCAGTTTTAGCACATTTTTATTTTAGGTATCAATTTGCTATATTATATAATTTTCAGGAAAAATCATTCCGGGTCGGCTCAACTATTAAAAAAATAAGTGGTTATATATGAAAGACAGACGCGTAAATCATTCTGTACTTCTTTAATTGGAACTATTCTAGATCACAGTGGCTATTAGCGAAGTGCGCTGGTTATTTATTTCTACTTATCCTTTGTTTCATTTTGAAGGATAGAGAAACGCATAACATGATATCTCATATTGTTAAACAATGCCGCCAAAATCGATGGCATACCACTCTAAATGTATGAAAGCTATAGGGAACTATTGCCCTACGCGTCACACGACACACCCTTTACGTAGCCCGACCTACCCCAACACCAACACCCTCACACGTACCGTGCATATGTGTGTAGTGTCTCCTTAGCTCTTTGCTCTCCTAGTACACATGTGACTCTGAAAACTCACATGACTCCACGAAATGACACGTGCTATACACGTGTGACGTTTCCATACGACCCCTCCCATGTGTAAAATGTATGTATGTTTGTTTGTGTGGTATAGATGCAGGGAATTAGATCGTATGTGTACCGTAGACATGTTCTATGCGTGTGTTTATGTTATGTTGTGTGCGACTGTTAATATGTCTGTATGTTGTAGCCATAGAATCGAGGAGGACTTGTGAGATTGTTTGTCTTCCTGAATCGAAAACCAACATTCAACGATTTATCCAACTTGTGCCCCTTAAAATTTAAAAAAGTAGGTACTTTGTACAAAAATGTACTTAGTCTTGTAAACGGAAATCTTTCAGGAGGCTACACAAACTGTAGAAGAATATTTTTATCTATTGTATTTTTATCTATTGTATATTTTTATTATTGTCGAATTTTCAGGCACTTTGCAAAAACAATATCTCTGACACAGTCTTAGTCATATGCATAATGTTAATGACAAAATGTATTGCGTTATGTTATTTTGTGCAGTAGAAATTGCAAAGGGGCTGTTCATTTATTACGTAAGAAGATTTGAGGGGGGAGGGAGTTCATCCAAGTCTTATTTTTTCTTACGGTGAGGGGCGGGGGGGTCAAAAAGTGGTCAAAATTGTCTTACGTAATAAATGAACAGCTCCCAAAGGATTGTAATCCTTACATAGTATAAAACACATTCGCCGAAATGTCTGTACGCGCATAACTTCCGAATGACTGCACCAAATTGGATAATCCTTTTTTTGTTGTGTTCGGTATTGCCAGGACACGGTTTGTATGAACTAAGATTTCGGAAATTCGAAAAAAAAACATGGGGTTTGGCTGTGTCATGTCATGGACACGGCCGTGTGTTGTACGTGAATACGTTTACGTAACGGGGTTGATCCGCTCGGCCGCAATCATTCTTTTACGTTCCCGGCACTGCTTGACTCGGTTTTAGAGTGTTTTATTGGTACCATTCGGTTGCTCTTGAGAAGCCCTTTCCAACCGTATACGACCTCTGTATTTGGGTTTGGCTTTTTGACGCTTAGAGGCCGACATTTATATTTTTGATATTATTTTAAGGGTATCAATTTCGCAGACTAAAAACAGAAAAATCAGTTTTTTTCAGCGCAAATTTCTCAATATTCTTAAGTTATCTAGTTTTTTTTAAAAATACACGAGTATTTATCACCTATCTATCTAGTAAGTCTATGAATTTAAGTTTTGATAACTACTTAATATAAATTCCAAAAAAAAAACTAACACACGTTTTTACGTAATCACGAAACACAAAGTCTTTTGATTGCTTTCTTAGCTAACTGGTAGCAAATAACGATCTGAAAAGTAATCCTAAATACTAGGCATATAGTACGATTTTTTTTTTAAGTTTAATGAATTAGTACTTGTAAAAAAATGTTGACTACGCTGAAAAAACCCAATAAAGTTATGTGCAAAACCGTCGTCTACGAGTAAGAATTTATTGAAAATAACAAAAGGTGTTAAATATTTAAAAATTTGAGGTGTTTATCTACCATACTCAATTTTTATATTTTTATTTTGACTACTTATTTAATTGTAGTAAAATATCTAAATAATGCCTTATAAACAAATTTTTTATTAAGTACCTAGTTATCAAAACTTAAATTCGTAGACTTACTAGATAGATAGGTGATAAATACTTGTGTATTTAAAAAAAAACTAGATAACTTAAGGATATTGAGAAATTTGCGCTGAAAAAAACTGATTTATCTGTTTTTAGTCCGCGAAATTGATAGGGACCCTTAATACAGTAGATTCACTGTCACTATTTACCCGACTGCGCGACGCAAAGGAGTGGTAATGTGTTCATCAGCCTATGTATGTATGTATGTATGTATGTATGTTTATATGTTCCTTTGAAGCACTATACAGACCAAACGCCTGGGCCGATTTTTATGATTCACACGTTAATCGATTGCTCTTAGTCCGGCGAGTGTCACTAAAGACATGACGTTAGTGAAAATTCAATATGGCGACTACTGGACGTCAAATTAAATATATTTTTTTAATTTTTTTTTTCAAAACCTATCAAGTGGGGTATCAAAATAAAGGGTTTTAAAAGGTGATTACAAAAATATATACAACATATATACTTAAAAGCAATTCGAAGTGACAAATCGCAAAAAAACACCTACCAATAACTAAATCGTCTGCGAAATCTTTCAAATTTGTAAACTAAAAAGCTGGAAATAAAAAAAGTTATTTAAAAAAATCAAAAAACCCGACTGCGGTAAAAAACTTAAGTTAAAAGAAACTGAAAAGCTAAAAACAAGCCCATTTTAAATTAAATAAAAGTTGGAAGCAGGCGGGACCCATTTGAATTTGAAAATACAATAAAAATGATGTGGGTCCCGCCTGCTTCCAACTTTTATTTAATTTAAAATGGGCTTGTTTTCAGCTTTTCAGTTTCTTTTAACTTAAGTTTTTTACCGCAGTCGGGTTTTTTGATTTTTTTAAATAACTTTTTTTACTTACCTAATGTTTTGTATACAATCGATAGATTTTGACAAGAGCTGACGATTGAAACTTAAACGAACGTCGTTACATTTCCGAGTCAAAAGTTATACTAAGTGGAAATCTCGATAGTCGATACGCAGAAAAATGATTTCAAAATGGCGGCGCTTCCCTCTACAACGCGAGCGATGCGTCACTGTCTTCACTTGGCGTAGTGAATTCTTTATTTTTTTAGCTATGGTGTAATTAAATTTAGGATGAAGTGAACCAAACTGTATCCCCTGATTTTGTTATCATTGTTTTTATGATTTGCCTACCACTGTGGAAGCAATTTTAAAGACGTATTCACGTCAAAAAATTGCACCCGTGCGAAGCTGGGGCGGATCGCTAGTTAATTATAGTTGAAGCATTGATTTCTAAAATAATAAAAGACATGTAGCGCGGACGCCGACGCCAAATAAATTGGGATAAAGGCAAAATTCAAATAGTAAAGAACGAAATAAAAAGACGGCTTTTGCTATTGGAGGAATAATAATAATTAAAAATGACGCTTTGTTATGTTATTCGCTTTCGCTTGTCCATAATAAAATGATAACATTGAAAATCCTTTCAATTGAAACGTTATCATACGTATCATAAGTATTGCTATCGCTTGATACTGGTGCGCTATCGTATCGCGAAACATTGCGTTATCACAGACGTGTTTAGGCGGGGCGTTACGTGCTCTTTGCTCGTATGTTGATAAGCCACATGTGTGTGGAAATGCGTTATCGCCTCACGTTTATGGTGCCCTAGTACATACGTGTGTTTGTGGCATCACATGACGGCATCCATTTTCATGTGACACACATGTCACACCGGTGACATTGTCACGCAAACTCGTTTTGTTGTTCCTTCAGTAAGTTTTTGTTTCAAGTTAACTTTGAAGTTGGGTATAATGTTTATTTATTTTAATATATTTAATAAACCATGTAGAAAGCCAAATATTTTGGCCTATTTTATTAAAATAAATAACGAAACATCAATACAAAATTCCTACTCGTAATGCATGAAATAAATATAAATGCTAATTGCATAACTCGAACGCACAAGCGCTAGTGGAAAGCTAATGAGTTATGTAATTAAATTAACGTTAATTGGAGGTTAAATAAATTGTTTTCAATTACTGCTTACATTTTGCTGTAAATACAGCTGCATGTAGCACTTTGATGCATAAGGTAATACTATGTATAGCTGTCTCAAGTGATCTTTCTTATCAAATATGTATGTGTATCTATGATTGTGTCTTAGATAATATTTCTGTATGTCAAGGATTTTTATAAGGCTATATTTCAATAAACATACGTGCTTAAGAATAACTTTGTTTTAACCTATGGCTTAAAGACAGGCGTTTAGCGAATTAAAGAATGAAACCCAGCTCAAATATTTAGTTTGCTTTAGTTTTAGACTTTCTGTGACCTTTGCTTCACTCACAAATTACAGCCAGGTTTTTTTAAAATAAATTATGTTTTAACCTAATCAATCACCTATATTTATAGCCAACTATTATTTTCAGATTTATAAAACTTACAAGCAGTCTTTCCTTCACATGAACTACCCATGTTTTATTAAATTACTTTTTCTCAGTCTTAAAACGACCGTGCCCAGTTTGTTGAGAGGGCATTAGAACCCTCCTTTGAGGGTTGAAACCGCCCAGCTCGTTCTCAAATCCGTGCTAGGGCGCCGCCTACATCCTATTGTTTCGGACGGCAAATACCAGGAACAGAGGAGTGCACAGGAGTTATTCAGAACTCATTAATTATTATCGCACTGGGGTGGTGAGATTACAGTGAGGGTGGAATTAACAGAGCGAATGGCATGTGTGGGTGCTGTTGTATAGTTTTGTTCAAAGTATGAAACATAAACAACCTGTTGCAACAAGTGTTCTGATACTCGAAAGTGTTCTGATGTGCTTTTGCAACACATCCAAACTAATATCATCCTGGGACCTGGAGAAGGATACCCTTGTTTTGCATCTCGGATGTATATATTTAAAAATTACGAAATACAAAATACACGCAGATGAAATCGCAGGCAACCAAAATATTTCACACGATAACTTTTAGCGCTTGGGTAAATATCAATTGCCATGCCCCAAACGCGGGGCTACAAAACGATAAAATAATACCTACAATAAAGAAGGAGGAGCAATCGTTGAATAGAACGAAAAAATCATGCTGTCGCAGAAATACGACAGAAGCGATTTGGGGCACGGAAATATGTGTCGCATAATTGCGACACAAGCGGTCAAAAGGTTAATAGGAATTTAATCAAAATAACGTAACATCCGCCTGTATTCCCCGCAGGGTTACGCAAAGCCTACACCCAAATTTTAACGCATAAAAATAACTGATTCATTAGGTGGAATCACCATTCACACTCGCTATAAATAGATTAGATTAATAGAAACTTCATCAAGTCTTCTCGTCGCCTATTCCGCAGTGTTCGAAGACTAAGGTCTTCAACCAGTGCGTCCTGCCCGTCATGACATACGGTGCTGAAACGTGGACACTGACGGTCGGGCTGGTCCACAAATTCGAGGTCGCTCAGCGCGCTATGAAACGAGCTATGCTCGGAGTCTCTTTGAAGGATAAAATTAGGAATTAAATTATCCGGAAAACAACCGGGTTACCGACATAGCTTGCAGAGTATGCAAACTAAAAATTGGCAGTGGGTTGGCCATGGAGACCGCTTATCAACAAGCGTAGTGTCGGACGCCCCCAGCTAGATGGGTGGACGACCTAAAGAAGGTGGCTGGGGTAGACTGGATGCGGAAGGCGGAGGACAGGGTGTTGTGCCACGGTCTGGTAGAGGCCTATGTCCAGCAGTGGACTGCAATAGGCTGAGTTGATAAAAAGATAGGAGCAGCGTTACACTTACCTGGTTAGGTAGGTAAACAGTACCTACCTACCTACACCCATGTTTCGCCATTTATCTTTAACTCCTATGTAACAGGGCATAGTTTCGCCCTATATACCAATCCTTTTATATCGAACCCAGCGGCCATCTCACTCCATCAATGTTTCCTGTTTTAGCAAACCAATTAGCCAATGGCGCCGATTCTGTTGTTCACAAACTAAATTAAATTTAAGTTCTTGCATCTTTTTCTTTCTATTTCATTAAGAAAAGGACAGAAGATAAATATTAGTTTAGTCCTGTCAAATTAAGATACTCCATAGACAACTTTAGACGAGATTAAAAAATTGGATACTAAAAATACGTCAATTTACGTCAGGCGTTGACTAATTAATTAATTCAAAACAGAAGACGAACAAGCAGGGGATCGAGGTGGGGGGGGTGGAGGGGGGTTCAGGGGATCAGAACGAAATAACTCATACACGTAGTAAAAATGAAATTGTGTTACCTAAATTTAGATTAACTAAAACTAGCAAGTCATTTCTTGTAAACAGCATCCGTTTTTATAACAAGTTGCCAAAGCCGGTTACAGAACTTAGCGATGGAAAGTTCAAAACCATCATCAAATGTGTCCTTATCAAAAAAGCATATTATAAGATTAAAGACTACGTTGAAGACAAGGCTGTCTGGCAATAATTCCTTCTGCACATGTGGCTTCCCTGGCTTCTCATTAACGGCATAACTATGTAAATGTCTATTAACTGCTCTCAAATTACGATGTTTAATTTTTATTTTATTTTTTTACATACTTTTTGACATAATTTCTTTATTATTTGACATTGTCAGACAATTCAAATTTGTCACCTCTTTATTAGTGGTTTTAATGGGAATCATAACACTTTGTTTTAGTAGGTTTTTTTTTTATCCTTTTGATAGATTCTTATTTTGTAAATGTGAGGACTTTGTAGGCCTTATAGACTTTAGATCTGTAGACCATTTTCTATTTTATCAAGTACTTGGTACTTGTTGACAGGCCTGCGCTGTCTTCCCATACCTACTGTAATCTGGAAACATTGTAAAAGACAATTATTTTTAAAAAGAGTAACCGTGGAGTTTCTTGCCGGTTCTTCTCCATAGGAAACGACCAATTGGAACCGTGCACCTAGCTTTTGACGTTTCATAAGTGCCCATGTAGGCTTATGTGAAATAAAACATTTTGATTTTGATTTTTAATGGCTGATAATATTTATTTATTATTTATTTAATACTTCAAGCACATAAATTTACAGAGGCGGACTTAATGCCATAGGCATTTTCTACCAGTCAACCTTTGGGTGATGCAGAGACAAAGAGTGGTAGGTGTAATCAAGAACATTGAGGAATAAATATTTTAAATATAAAAATACGCATATACCTATTAAAACTATGAATATAATATAAACCTAATTACATATAAATATAAGAACAAATAAATATACATAAATACATGAATATACTTACTAAAAAGAAATAAGACAAACAATGGGAAAATGTTACCATTGTGATGATACTGCCAGCTTCTTGCGAATGCATGCATAATAATACATTAATAATAATTACCTTATGTTTCATAATACACGAGATGGACATGGACAATGCTGCAGACCTTTGCACCAAAGGCCCATCGAAATGAGAGAAAAAGGAAATAATTTTATTTGTTTCTTGAACTATTGAAGACGTATCCCACATTGGGCACCCGCTTAAATGGCACCTGAGTGAATGCACTGACACACAGCGGCACTTTCACCTAGGTGCCATTTAAGCGGGTGCCCAATGTGGAATACGTCCTATTGAAGCGTCAGTCTGTCTACTCTCCAAGTCCGTCAACGAAGATACGGACCCGTCCGAATGTAGTTGATCTATGAAAACATGTGACGAATTCAATTTTTCGAACCGGTTAATACCACATCATTAGGGACGAGTGTCAAATCGTGTTGTTATTCATTGCTGTGTTGTAAGTGTAGAGGTACAGAGAACCTCAAAAAGAATTTATCTAATTCTCTACAATTTGAACTCTATAATACTGTATCAATGTGTAGCTATAAAAGTAAGTAGGTACCCAATGTGTACGTTTGGTAGAAATCACTTACCTACGCGGCTAACAAATACTAACAATAACTCGTTTAGTGAATAAATTTGAGCAGCATGGCATTGTAACAGATAAAGCAGTTCCTCGTCGAACAGATAATCAAGTCCTAGTCGCTTAGGAAACATGTGGTTCTAACAAGACATGGCCACATGTCGTAAGGCACGAGCCACAATCGACACATTGAAAATAACGTTTCCAAGTAGATTCATTTCGAGAAACGGTGACATTCTAAGCGACCGAAAGTGATGAAATTACTTTTAAACGCAAAAGAAGAGATATAGCTATAACGTGCGTGCGCTCGGAATAAAACGACGTATGTGCCAAAACGAATTTACTCCTTTTTTAACAAAATAAATAAATTTAATTTAAAACTACTTTGAGTAAACTTTGATATAATAATTCTCTATGTTTTAAAGTAAATTCCATTGAATAACTCTTAAGCGTTACGCCGTGATGTCGAAAAAATTATAAAAATAAATATAACTTTGCAATTTTTTTGTATCGAGAAAATGTTATTGAATCGAGTATTCCTTTTACATGATACTAGCTAGACCAAAGAGTCAAAAAACATATACCAAAATGTACAACCCCTATTCTACATACCTACTTAACAAGTTTCACGAAATAGAAAAAAAAAACCGGGCAAGAGCGAGTCGGACTCGCTCACCGAGGGTTCCGTAACATCCGGGTTTATTTATAAGGTTTATGTTTATGAAATTAAATGTTTTTTTTTATATTTGAGTTGGTTGAATAAAAGGTAAATTGCGGTTTACGATTTATGACGTATTAAAAAAAACTACTTACTAGGTCTCGTTCAAACCAATTTTCGGTGGAAGTTTACGTGGTATTGTACATCATATATTTTTTTTAGTTTTATCATTCTCTTATTTTAGAAGTTACAGGGGGGGGGGGGACACACATTTTACCACTTTGGAAGTGTCTCTCGCGCAAACTATTCAGTTTAGAAAAAAATTATATAAGAAACCTCTATATCATTTTTGAAGACCTATCCATAGATACCTCACACGTATGGGTTTGACGAAAAAAAAAATTTTTAGTTTCAGTTCTAAGTATGGGGAACCCCAAAATTTATTGTTTTTTTCTATTTTTGTCTGAAAATCTCAATGCGGTTCACAGAATACATCTACTTACGAAGTTTCAACAGTATAGTTCTTATAGTTTCGGAGAAAAGTGGCTGTGACATACGGACGGACAGACAGACAGACAGACAGACATGACGAATCTATAAGGGTTCCGTTTTTTTGCCATCTGGCAACGGAACCCTAAAAACATATATTTTTCAACATGACTTTTTTCTGTGGGCTATCTAAAGGGACGTATCTATGCTAATAGGCCAATGAACCTTCAACAATTAAAACAAAATATCCGAGACACAGTCACTGAGATAACGCAGGAAATGTGTAAAAAATTGAAAATGTCATGATAACGCAATGAAAAGGGTTCTTAAAGATCTGCCGTGCTTCTAGAGGTGAATATTTGTCTGACATTATTTTCCATAATTAATTGCCGGCCCTAAATACTATATTTAAAAAAAAAAAAAACTTAATCATTTTTATATTTAATAGATTGAAATGTTAAAAATAAAGTGTATAGTTTACCTACCTGTTATTTTTTCCACCCTGTATTACTCAAAGTACCTAAGCACACATCAAAGCCAGACATACGATGATACGACACAGGGGTGTTCGGCCATTGTTGCCGTATAATGACGTCACGTGACAGAGGATGCCACTGATAGACCCAAAAATATATTCTCAGTAACCCCCTTATGTTATCTAAGCGCCTGGTAACTTTGAACTCGCTTACACGTGGCTGTTTCACTTTGCTATTCACACAAGTAGGTGATGTATGCATCGTTTTGCTCTGCGGTTTCGCTGTGCTTTTTATACGAACTCTGTTATGCCGTTAACTTTTATTTTAATTTAACGTTAAATTAGTCCGTCCAAGATACTTCTTCATAATGATGTCATACATACTTAAGTGCTCCTTTTTTTTTTTTTTTTTTTTTTGTGGATGGGAAATCATCAAATGACTCCTCCCGCTCTGGGTGGAGCGGAAGGGAGTGTCAGACTCTTACTGACTAAAACCCACCCGTGTTCCTTCCTTAGCCCTTTATGTTCCGGGCCAGCGGTAACCCTTTCGGACAATCCCGCTGACCCGGCAGGCTTCGGCCCTAAGGGGCCCCTCCTCGATGCTGACATCTCTTTGAGGCGCGCGTGGAACACGTACGCGCCGTCCGGCACGGGCCTGGTCCTGATCGGGCGGTGAGCTACCCATTACTCTCCGCCCGCAGGCCCGCGCACTTAAGTGCTCCTAAATCAATTAAAGTGCAATAATAATAATAATATATTTATTTGCTTAACTAGCAAACTTGCACACTTAAAAGTATAAGAAACTCATCCGTCCGATGAGCTTTTTCCCCATCGGCAAAAATTACAAACTCAAACTCAAAGCAAATTTACAGGCACTTTTGGATTGTCAAGAAGTCAGTCAGAAAATATGAAGCTAGTCGCCCATTCCAAAGCGTAGGTAGTACCTATGGAGAAGAACGGGCAAGAAACTCAATGGACACTCTTTTAAATTACATTTTTACAAAAATATTTATTACATCATTAATGTTAAATTTATAATTAAGTATATGTGAGAACGATGTAAAAAAAGACGTACGCCTAAAAAATGTCCAGAGTACAGCAAATAGTAAGAAAACAACAATCCAAAAATAAAATAATTAAAAATAAGCCGAGGCAGCTAAGTGATGACCAGCCCCAACAGACGGCGCCCGTTCACGAACATGACGCATAGATCAGCACCATTTAGCTCAACCATTTTGAAGGGAGCTAAATCAGCTAAATGATCCAACACACACGCCACCGTGAGCGAGACATTTGAGTAAGCATGACAAACTATCAGCCGCCAGGGCACATTCAAGTCAATGAAAGACATACCTATTACCCTGTAAATAGTAACTCTATAGTACATACATAGAACTTAGATCTGTGCTATGCAATTATACAATACAAAGGAAACTGAGGTTATACAATGCAGAGATAGTCTTACAATCTTCAGTAGCTCCAACAGTATTTTCAAGGGTTAATCAATTAGTTGTGGTTGTGGAGCAGGACCAGCATTGAGCCAGGCAATTATAATATGCCTGACTGCATAGTGTGCGTTTTATACAAGACTTGAATTCTCTCTCATTTAGTTGATGAATGTGGGGAGGTATTTTATTATAACATTGTAAACAGTACCCCATAAAAGATGAGTCTACTGTAGCCAGTCTGAAACCTAGTTGAACTAATAGGTCCCTATTTCTAGTACTTTTGTATGTCTTTTACCAAAAAGATATAATTTTTTCCTTACATACATGATATTTTCGTAGATATATTGACAAGGCACCGTCATGATATTAATTTCCTTAAACAGTTCCCTTAGAGACCGCGCCTGCGGAGATTATATATGGCTCTGATGGCTCTTTTCTGCAGAATAAAAATAGAATTGATGTCTGCAGTCCGTCCCCAAAGTAAAATACCTTATAATTCCATATATAAATTCATGACATACATATAAATACCTAATTCCATATAAACATTCATCCCCATTTTAATCGTTGGAACATGGCTCGAACATACTTAAAATACTAAGTACAAAATTACCCAAAACCTTGAAATAAACGGAAAACACTTATGATTGCATAGTATAAAGTTTGTACAGTACAGTACAGTACAATACCTACCTATTATCGAGGAGAGGCAGCAAGCTCTGGGAGACGATAAACACAAATCTGGACTTTTTTTTGTATAATCCTAAATTTGTGCCTGACATCGTAATCAGCACCCTAATTGCGTAAAACATTTTCAATCAGAAGCTGAATGATTTTGAACGATATTGTTAATCCATTGCTTCATATGTTCGATAAATTTGTCAGCTCAACAACGTAAATAACGCAATGAATATCGTTGAACTGTCAAAATGAAAGCCTTTGCTACTTACTGTTAGTGTTTCGCAATTATCCCGCAAATCAAATCAAAATATTGATTCGCATAATAAGTCCAAAGAAAGCTACATATGTAATTAGGTACGTCTTAGATCTGACTTCTATCCGCCAGATTACATGCTCTGTGTATCCACCTACGGATTTTGCGCCGACTGTATACGTCGAATAAAATGCGTTGTCATATTGTCACTGAATTTAAAAACATTCGCACCAGTTGGATGGGATGGTTAATTAATTAAATCAACATCTTCCTTCCAAACAGTTTTTTTTTATTAAATTCGTGTTTTCCTTATAAGTATCAATATCAATGGCATGTTTCAAATATTTTAAATAAGGTCACTTCCTTCATCAAACTCAGCGTAGAATAAATATTATACTTGTAGTAAGTATTAGAGTGTCCGAAATTTCAGTAAAATGATGTATTTTTCATATTTTAAAATATTATTTTATCAGGTCAACGGATTCCCAGACACGTACACATTTTTGAAGTATGAACATGGGAAGCAGCGACGCACCCCTAGTCACCATACCTCGACACTCATCAAGGACAGGAGGGTGAGTTAAATTAAATCTCTTGCATTATCTGTGCGCCTGGTAACTTTGAACTCTGCTTACACGTGGCTGTTTCAAAAGCCGCTATATTTAAACGTAGCATATCAAGTGGCACAAGGTTTTTGAGTGCATGTTCGGCTGTGTGTGACTGTGGGGATTGCTATTGAAAATAACTTGTTGAACGAGACAGAACTATAGTGGGAATTGAGATAAGAGATATAAATCGTAACGTTCGTTTTATACTTTTTAATGCTTTTGAAACGGTGGAAGTCTTTAGGAAGAAAAAATTAAATCAACGGAATTGATAAATCATGTTACTAAATACACAAACATTTTTCAAACTCAAAGCAATTATTTCAATTAAATAAAATACTTTTGAACTGTCAAGGTGTCGGTCAGACAGAAAGATGAAGCTAGTTGCCCATTGTTCCTATGGAGCAGAACGGGCAAGAAACTCCACGGACACTATTTTAAATCAAAATATTTTATTATTAACCTTCTTTCGCCAGGTAAGATGGGCAGAGCAGCTTTTCTCAAAATCAAGGGTGAAACGTTACCCCATGCCCGATATAGACCAGCCATTACAAAGAGTGAAGAGAGTAGAAGATAATGACACTTCTTTATTTAATAACATCAATCTCTATCGAATTAGAGAACCTTGGTTTAATGACGAGCTCTGGAGCCATGAGTGGTACTTGGTAAGTAACAACAAAAATATTCGCCTGCTCGATAAAGATAATATCAAATTATGTCATGCAAACTTAGTCTAAAGTAGGTCATTATAACCCGCTGGTTAATAATGTGATTTGAATTTGGAACCTCAACTAAAACTTAAAAAACTTTTTAAATAATCCGAAAATCGAATTGCTTTTACCTCGCACAACGTGTAAAAAGTATAAAGTAGAGTTTTCTCTTTGAGGACAAATGTATCTTGGTCTAGGACGAGTTTGAATCTGAGCAATATAACGCCCGGGACATAAAACACTATTTTATCCCCTCGTTAAAATATTCTACTATTATACGAGTACATATTGGTATTGTACCTACTGTTAGTGGTCACCATCACCACCGCCTATTCATTGCAACACTAAAGGCATCGTAGGTAAGTTCTCATTGCAATTAAGGATTTGAGACCCTTGCCATAAAATATTTTTCAACACACTTGCTCGTAAAGTGGCTCTTATTGAACCGCTTTTAGGTCCATAATGCAGTGTATTAAAAACGCATGCTTTTTCTTTACTTTAATCCACATGTGCTTTATTTCCACAGATAACTATTTAGGTACTAGTCGGAGATGCGCGCTTTTTTAAACTCATCAATTCACTTTTTTTTTAATAGTATGTATTGTCCTTGGTCCCAAAATTAACTAATATTTATTTTATGAATGCGCAGGGACCTCAGACAATTTGAATTTCGCGTCTACCGCGAAATTCAAATTTCCTTGGGTTTTGCAATTTTCAGGTCAGTGTCAGGTTTGTATGTTGATCAAAATATGATTTGCGACTCTAACAGGTACCTACATCTTTACAGAATTATAATCATTCGAATCATTAATACATCTTTCTTATGGAAAAGTTCTTAGGGAAAAAATCTAACTAGAAAGATTCTATTCTAATGACTATAATTCTGTAAATACATATACAGAGCGTTAGGTTAAACGAGGGACATACTTTGAGGGGAGTTCTCATGAAAATGAGCAACTTTTACTATGGGGCCGAACCTGAAATCGCAAAAAAAAAATCAGCTGTCCAGTACATTTTGACGAGCTATGCGAACATAAATGTAGGAAACGGCTGATTTTTTTTCGCGATTTCAGGGTTAATCCCATATTAAAAGTTGTTCATTTTCATGAGTACTAACTCCCCTCAAAGTATGTCCCTCGTTTAACCTAACGCTCTGTATATTATAGTCGCGAATCATATTTGATCAATATGCAACGATACTGACCTGCAAATTACAAAAAACGTAAGAAAATTTTAATTATCCACCTTAAATTGTCCGTGGTCCCTACCCGAAACCAAACGGAAAAGACCCTGACTGGCGTTCTATCATTGCGGATTCTCACTGAACTAATGTAGGTATATTTCTCTATGCCAATAGTACTTTCTAATTCCATACTAACTAAACTACAATTGTTTTTTTTTTTTTACAATTGTTTTTACATGCTCTGTGGTCAGTGCTTTTATTTACACTTGCGCGCGCATTGCTAGTGCTGGCTATGCGGAAAGACAAAACCAGCGCGCCATTTTCCATACAAGTTAATATTTAACAATACAAGTCTGTTTGTTTCCTCGCAAGTGTGTTGAAAAACGTCGTATGAAACGCGTGTGCATTGATCATTAGACTCTCGGCTTTCTTATCGCACTCGCCTGCGGCTCGCGCGAATAATACCGCCTCGAGCATAATGATCAACATAGCACACATGTATCATAATGTACTATTGCCAACATATTATAAATGTGAAATTTTGTGAAGATGTTTGGATGTTTGTTGCTCAATCACGTGGAAACCGTTGAACAGATTTGGATGAAAATTGGCACATAGATAGACCATTTCCTGGATTAACATATAGGATACTTTTTATCCCAATATTCCCACGGGATTGAAACTTACGCGGGTGAAACCGCGGGGCGCTGCTAGTAATACAATATTTATTGGATGTACTTACAGACGCCAGCACATCAAGCTACTACAATCTGTCTTTCTTTAATAGACTTTCAACTTTATCACTAAACCATAAGGTTCACAGTTGATTGGCAAAATTTGACAATTTCGGGTAGGTTGATGTGATGGCGTCTGTACTTACTATGCCAAATCGAATACCAAATAATCGAATATCCATATTTATTTTGTAGTAAGAATTGTTAAATAATGTGCCTCGTTTCCGAATAAATAAGGATATATTTAGCTAGTATTTAACAAATGCTTAGGTTCTTCACGTTGTCTGCTCCTGTGCATTCTTTAGCTACTCAACAGAGCGACAAGACACATGTCTTGGTTCAGCAAATGTTGGAGAAAAAAAAATACATCCGCCCGATCTATGATCATAATAATGGGTGGTCTATGGCCAATCCCAAGCCCGGTACCGAAAAAAAAACGTTTTCATACCAAAGAAACTCAAAACTGATTGCTAGTTTATTCTATACAGCCTATAACGTTCCCACTGCTGGGACATGGGCCTCCTCGAGAGGAACTGACTGGTAACTATTTCAATATTTTATATAGCCGACGCCAAGAGATGGGAACAGAAACCCGCTTCATTATACAAACCATCCCATAGTTAGTTCTTTTGTTCACATCCCCTCGCCATGCCCTCCTTGGTTTGGCCAAAAAACACTTTGATGCTTGGACGATAGGGGTTGTCACTTTGATACTTATTACAGGCCATTCACAGTTATTTTACCTCTGACAGCAGCAATCTAACAGTAACCTTATTATGATGAGGATAAAGATCACAATGATTTTGACAGAGCTTGCCAATAGTAGCAACCCAAAACCAACCTTATTACAATAAGAAATAAAGATCACTATTGTGATTTGGACAGTGATGCCAAATCAGTGGTGAATCAAAAGTTGAGAAGGAATAAAATAACTGTCAAATGACTATCACAAGTACAGATCGAAATTTTGTAGAAGTTAAAAAAAAAGGAAAATATTGGGATGCTCTCGAACGTTGTTGTGCCACGCCAGCACATTAAGCTACCCGAAACTGACAAATTTTCCCAATCAACATTGAACCTTATGATTTAGCGATAAAGTTGAAAATCTACCCAGTACCCAGTGCCTTTGGTGGCGGCGTTAGCCACAACACACGCTGCTCGCCAGAAATTCATGGTGGTACTGAAGAATAAAATGGAGTATCTAAACGACATTATAACTGCTAGCCGCAATGCGTGTTTGTACGCGGTTTGGCGTTTTCAGCTATTTCAAAACAAAAGCGTTTAATCGCGATGCGTGCTGAATTTTCGCTGCAGCGAATGTCCCTTGGCCAGCCAGGCTTGGTCCGTGGATGGGTGACCATCTTCACAGACCCCTCCGTGCCTCGGAAAGCACGTTAAGCCGTTGGTCCCGGCTGCCATTCTTGGATCTTTGACAGTCGTTACGGGTCGTCAGAAGCCCGAAAGTCTGACAAGTCTGAGTAACTGGGTTGTGCAGGTCAGATAGACAGTCGCTCCATGTAAACTACTGGTACTCAGCTGCATCCGGTTACACTGGAAGCCGACTCCAACATAGTTGGGAAAAGACTAAGCAATGATGAACTTGAGAGCGGCAATATTTATCTTAACTCAACTTTAAAAATAAATAAAATCAGCAATAAATTTTTTCAGCAAGACACACGCACTTTGCACAACCTGCCCCGGCTCGACCTGAACGTGTTGCCAGTCTACGAGATGGGGTACAACGGCAGCGGTGTGCGTGTTTCTGTGCTCGACGACGGAATCGAGTACAACCACACAGACTTACGAGACAACTACGTGAGTGTTATGATTTCCTAGTACTTTTGAGGCGGGTGGTTGAAAATCTCTGAACTAAAATGGCACCTACGTAAGTTCATTGCAGAACTGACGATAGATGGCGTTTTGTGCGTTTCTCAATTCTTTGAAAATATTATTATTTCTCTCAGTACATACATAACATAATGTGCTATAACGTATTCTCTTTCTCTATGACAATGAAATGAACGAAACCGCGCGAAATGAACGCGAAGTTGGCGTGGTTTGAACTGTCAAAATACCTACATGTCCGTACGTACCGCGTTTAACGACGCGCTGTCTGTGGTAGTTGACATTTCGATTCTTTGCCGACACGATATTAGTTTGTACGTGGAAACTTTTCGCGGAAAATTATAAATTGGGGCCCTGATTGAAGTCCTTTTCGTGTGTGTTTGTGAACACGCGAAAAGTGACTTTATTGTGTGGTAATCAGATTTGTTTTTTCTATGTCATCAGTTATATCTTCAGTCTGTCCAATAGTCTGTCTAGTAAACATATTACCGAAAAGATTCTTCTGTTCATTTCTGATGTCTTGGTACTTAGTAGAAGGCAAAGAGTCATTTTCCAACGTAAAAAGACGCTAACTGCAACGATCGCGACCGCGTATCATCACGAAATTCACGAATTTTATTCACGGTGAGAATACTCGCTGCGATATGAATTTAACCACCCACAGATGTTCTCGTCATTTATGATGACTTGGTACTAGAAAGGAGGCAGATCGACATTTTCCGTAGTAAAAAGACTACGGGTGATTCTCGCTCGTGTCGATGCCGTTGCCGTTGCAAGCAAGCTGCGCTGTGCGACGACGCGCGCGACTGTGAACTGCGAGCCACTATATTCCTCTGCTCGTTTCTGGTGACTTGGTACTGGGAGTAAGGCAGATCGAAATTTTCCGTAGTAAACTGACACAACTGCGATGGTTGGCGCTGCTTGGCGGACGGACGGACCCATAATAATATGCGGTCGACTGACTGAATTCCATGCACATATTGAGCTCCACAAAACTTATGTAGCCTTAGTATTATTAAAGTTTACTTTGAAATTTTCGTGCTAAAGTGACGCAATCATCTCTGTGGACATTAATTATGGTTCTTCTTCAGAAGAATTTATTTACTTTATTTTTATCTTAGCACAATCATAATAATCATAATCTATCATATATTATTGTTTTCTAACTAGAACGTGTAGGCACGTGATAGCATGCATGCATGCAAACTGCATCTCAAATTATTGAATAACTTCATGAATATGCTATATTATAATAAAATCCAATTTCGTTATTTTTACTTCTTTATTTATTTTCTTTTATTTTTTGACACATCGCGGCATCGCTCTGAATCAGTATGGAAGAATGATTTGTTTTTTTTTTTATCTGCATTTTTCATACCTAACTCAAATTTAATCATGTGAAACGAGTACCCCATACTACCGGTCGCCGTCGCGTCGTCGTCGTACCGATCGCGATGCCGATGCCGCGAAATAGTCCAAAGAACAGTCTTGAATGTCTTGACGTCATTGTATGCTTGGCGAATAACACTTCTTAGAGTTCGTTTAGCCCTGGTATGTTCGCGGCCGATATGACGCGCCGGGCGCGTAATAGTCGCCTCCCTCTCGTACCGACTCGACTCTTTGTTGTTGTTGTATGACCGGTAAATTGGATTCTCTTCTTTTACATTATTGTAATTGTAACTAAAATAAAACCCTATTTTTCGCATTTCAGGATCCAGAGATTAGTTGGGATAGCAATGATGGTGATTCTGATCCATCACCTAGGTATGAAGATCTCAAATTGAATTCGCACGGTACTCGTTGTGCCGGAGAAGTAAGATTTATTTTTTAAATTTAAGTACCTATCAGCTAATTAATAGTATAATTTAATTAATTAATAGTATTTCACTTTATTAATAAATTAACACTGTACAGATAGCCATGACAGCAAATAACTTGAAATGTGGTGTGGGCGTGGCGTGGGGGGCAAAAGTGGGTGGAGTTAGAATGCTTGATGGACGAATTACGGATCGAATAGAAGGAGAAGCTATAGGTAAGTTTACTGCTACCTTTTATGAGCGCCTGGTACATTCGGTCGCCATGTTGAGGTAAAACGTCGTAAGCTTTTTGGAAATGCAATTTTGATGGGAGTTAGTCTCAGACTAAGGAAAAAAGAAGCACAGGTACTGCAAAGATACTGTCTATATCTGTGGTTAACACAGTAAGTAGGTAAGTAGTAGGTACACCTGAATTGCATTGCAAAATATTTTGAAATACGAAAACAAGATAATTTATTTTTGAAGTGAAAACTTCTTAGGTGCGTTGGGCATTTTTTTAAGATGGGAAAAAACCATTGAACTCGCGCCACTGTTACCGTAAGGGACACCGCGCGTGTATTGTTTAGAAGACGATTAAAAAAATACCCGCTCCGGATGTGTTCGGCTGTCCTCGGGATGTACTCGGTTTTAATGTATATCCGATATGTCAATGAGTGATGGCAAAGTATTCTGTTTGTGTTTTGTTTTCACTTCCGTCGGCACTCCCGGAGTGCCACTGTTTTTTGTTTAGAACTATTATGTATCCTTATATATTTATATATGTACTTACATAGATTAAAGTCGCTTTTCTTGCATCAGCATGTAGGGAATTAATTCCAGAAGGTTTATGTAGGTGTACCTATAGGTATTGGCGCCGATTCTGTTGTTCACAAACTAAACTAAATTTAAGTTCAGGCATCTTTTTCTTTCCATTTCATTATGAAAAGGACAGAAGATAAATATTAGTTTAGTCCGTTAGTTAATGACAAAATCAAAACCCGACTGCAACTAAGATTCAGAACTAGCTCTCTTTTCAAGCAGTCTGATGCAGTTAGTGGCATCAAATCTGAGATTGAACTAAAATAACATACCAACTGCCAGTCGGGTTTTTTTAATTCTTTCAATGTAATCTCATGGTAATTCAGGTTTGGCCGGTAACGTATACACTTAGCAGCGCTAAACGTGAGTGATTGATTTGCGGTGCAAGTACCTAAAATTACAACACTGTTCGCTCATCCTTTCATCATCGATCCACAAGTGAAACACGATAATATTTTACTAGGAATACATGGCATTATAAGATGTTTTACAATGTCCACCCCGTACCCCGATTTTCGGTATTATTTTGATTATTTACTCCATAGTGAAAATGCATAGTTCCATTTATTATTCTTTTAATAATTACGAGTACCTATATAACTAAAGAATCTTCAGCCTTATTCCATATTTAAAATTAAGTGGTGTGGTGCACTGCTGGCTACTGCCATGCATTGTTGTGAGACAACATCGAAGAAACAAGTCCGCCAACAAACAGGCAACGTTTTGGTCGTTGTTGTATGTTAGGCGGCCACATGTTGGCGGTGACCACGATTACCAGGGCGCTAGGAATGAAAGAGATTGTTAGGATAGTTCGCGCGACAAGCATTGCCTTGTTTATTTTCCTTTTCGTCTAGAAAAACTACGTCGTATAGAGGGCGCCCTGAGTAACGAGTACGATGCGTTGCGTCGATAGGGATAAAAATTTCGCAAGTTTGTTCGTGATCGGCACGTATTTCGGTTACGTATCGACTATCGTCGACTTTTACCAGGATAACAAAGTCATCGAAGTGGTACATCTATGAAATTAAACTGTTAATGACCAGTCTTACCGCTTGAGGGCGCTAAGAATCTGCTAGTCTATAATTGAAAATACAAACAATAATTCTGTACCTATCCAATAATAATTAATTGTTGTGCTTCTTCCCTTTATTGGTGTTTAATACCTACTAGAGTGCATTTATTGTTTTGGTGACAAATCATTTTATGTAGAAGTACACCATATTTTCTAGGGTACGCTTTAGATAAAGTGGATATATACAGCGCTTCATGGGGCCCTAATGACGACGGACGAACTGTCGAAGGACCGGGGCGACTCGCTACCGAGGCGTTTAGACGTGGCGTCACTGAGGTACCTACCGCAACATTTAACATTTCAAAGATCTTTAATTAAAAATTATTAAATCCAAAGGATTTTTCGTCATTAATCGTCCGATAACTTCATTCGATGATAAAAGATAATAGACATCTGACGATGCAAAAATTTGTACCTATTTGGGTACTATCCTATGTCCGTGTTTCTGGCAAATTTTGCTTTGACTTTACTAAACGATATTCTCAATAATTATTTAATTATTGGTTCTATGTGATATTTGATGATTAGTGCTTGTCCAGGGTCGTGGTGGCAAAGGCGCCATCTATGTTTGGGCGAACGGGAACGGCGGAGGTCACAGCGACAACTGTAACTGCGATGGGTATTAAAATTAAAACACATGACTCCTTAGCAACTTACCTTCTAGTTAAATTACTAACGTAATAATTTATTGTTCTTCACAGATATTCCTCTAATATTTACACTATATCAATCGGAAGCGCTTCTCAGCATGGTCTGTTTCCTTGGTACGGAGAGATTTGTTCATCTACGCTTGCTGCAGCATACTCCTCTGGTGCTTACAAAGATCAGAAAATCGTAAGTTCACTCACATCACTCTACGTCACATAATGACATAAACACAATCGCCATTCGTTATTTACGTTGACGTAGTAGATTCATTCTAAATTGTTGTTGATTCAAGGTTAAACAGAGATAACAATATAGTTAGATATTGGCATCTCTTTCAGGCTACTACAGACACTGGCGATTCCTGTACGCTCGGGCACACTGGCACGTCTGCTGCGGCCCCATTGGCTGCTGGCATCATCGCTCTCGCTTTGAGTGCCAAGTTAGTTGAACCTTTTATGTGCATTGCCTATGTTTTATGCGCTTCTAATACCCGCGTTGGCATGGTCTGTTTGTCACAATGTCCCGTTTCGTTTGTCAAAAATAATGTCACTTGGAGGAACCCGGTGGCACTTTTAACGAATAAGAGATGACGCCACTTACCTACTAGAATAAAATAGTACAGTAAATGGCGACATCTCTTTCATCGACATCGTTGGTTTATTATTATTGTATCTTGAACTTGTTATAAATCATTAATAAATTAACTGTTTTCGTTGTTCTGTATGTTTCAGTAAAAATTTAACATGGCGTGATGTGCAACATTTAATCGTATGGACATCAGAATATGCTCCACTCTCAGCCAATCCCGGATGGCAAATAAATGGGTAAATCATTATTTTTAAATCTTTCTGAACCAGGGTTATTAATTACCAATCTCATTTCTTGTAGGTAATTTGTTGGTAAAGAAAACATATTATTTACTTTTCAGTGCAGGCCTCTATTTTGATGTCCGATTTGGTTTTGGGCTTTTGAACGCCGGTGCTCTCGTGAAAATGGCACTGAACTGGACGAGCGTACCAAGTGCCTATGTTTGCCACGTGGACGCTGCACCGTAAGTATGTCTTCCTAGTATAATAGTTGTCTCAACGCGAAGTGCGCCTCTGCGGCTCAATTGGTTTCCGACGGTACCTAGGTAGATTGGATGACTTTGATGATTCTTCGAGTCGGTCAATGTGAACGAACACTGATTGCTCTTTCGAGATCTTCTGTCCTGCCTGCCTGCCCCGTACGTAGTTATATAATGTACATTAAGTATGTACCAATTACCAACCATCGTAAACAGTTAAGAACTTTAGCAACAGTTAGTAAACAAAGTTCACAAATAAAAAAAGGTTTGATAATATTGATATAATTATTTTTTCACACCACCTGCTCGAAAATGTCAAATTATATGTCAAGCAACCTTAACCTAAAGTGAGTCATTAGTGGCCGGGGGCACAGCCGGTCAATAATGTTGTACTGGATTTCATTATGACCCGCTGGTCAATAATGTGATTTGAATTTGGAATCTCACATGCTCAGCTAAATTGGCAGTATAGTACTAACAAACACCCTTTGGTGCCAGAAAGAGGAAAGCTATTCTCGAAACCCTTACTACGCGTGGATGATATTTTCGATTTCCTACAAAATCATAACGACTGCTTCTTCATATCGTTGCCATGTTTTCGAAGACATAATATTGTAAGAATAATTAGATAACTACGAACCATTTTTTAAAAGGAATGGAATAACATTAAAACTGGCATTAATAATAACAAATACCGTACCGCGCCGTAATACCGTAATAGTAATTGGCTGTGACATTAGTAAATTTATTTTAAGTAAACTGCGCTAAGATTGCTGTGGATTTTGTGAATAAATAAATAAATAATAAAACCTATCTATACTACAGTCGATTTATCACATTTTATCAAAAATACTCTATTTTCACGAGCGTCTCCAATGACGTTCTAAATTCAAAATGCATACAGCCAATCATCCAAAACCATTCTACCAGCCCTGTATAAAGCTTAGTTTACACAAACGCCACTTCCATGAGAGTGATATCAATTGACACACACGATAAAACCGTAGAAGAGACATTTTTTTTTTAAAATAGAATTGATCGTGTCTTGGCTACTTATTGGTAGACGCAATAAAGGCGCGAATTTTCGTACTATGGCTATTATTTTCTCACAGTAGGTGTAAAAAGTAGAGTATCCTCCTCTGGGCTAAAGGTGTCTTTGCCTTGGGCTAGCTTGAATCCCTCGCTGCATTCAGGATTCTTGTATTAACTCCCTCGCTTCGCTCGTGAGTTAAACTCTTAACTCCCTCGCTGCGCTCGGGAGTTAAAGCCCGAATCCTTCATTGCGCTCGAGATTCAATACCTACGACGCCCGTGACATAAGACACAACTTTAGCCCCTCGGTGCATAATCTACTATTAGAGAGCGATGTACTATTTTAATGTTCTCTACCTATTTATTCTCTACTCCTTTTTATTAAAATACATATGTAAAAAAAATGTCCGACTATACTTTTACTTATTAGCGCTGGCACATGCATGTTTATCAATTGTCATTACAGCAAAGTTGAGTGAAGTTATTTCGTAAATTAATCTCAAGTCAACCCTTATGAAGAAGGAAGAGGAAGACCAAAAAAAGATGAATGACTTGTGTGAGGATTTGAGGAATAATTATAAAATAAAAAAGAGCACTAGTGAATAGTGGCGGTTCACAGGGTGAAAGGCAAAAAAGGTGAAGCGAACATGCCTTTTTTTTGGTGCGCGGTCCTCCTCAATAATCCCTAATCCTCGTGGACATCCTCCTTCGTGGGGGTGACAGAGGGGCCGGACTCTTACCGGCTAAAACCACCGTGGTGCGGGATTCGCATAAGCATTCACCGCTCCCGTTGCGTAGATGCCTAACATGGAATAAGGGCAGAAAGATGATGAATCTTAGCACTTATGAATCCCTAGTCAAATATACGTAAAGTTTCATCATACAACAGCTGATAGTTGAATGAATCCGAACGCGCGCTAGCCCTCTATGTGGCAAACAATGACACATGGAAATGAGTCGAGTCACAACTCTGCGAGTCTTTTGGTTGAAGATGTTTTCCAACAGTAAAAACAACAAAACCACAATTATTATGTAACAACTTGTTACAGATCACAATACAATTTGTACATATTTTTTACTATCAAAAATTCATAATTTACTATCTGTTGTCCTATGTAAAGTTTCATTTTCAGGAAATCTAAAGAAAACGTTTAATTAATGAATTACAGATCTGGAGAAGAAGAGGCACGGTTGTCTTCTAGGCAAAACGTTGAAGTCTTTATATCAGTAGAAGGCGACTGTGATGTTAATTACATTGAACACGTAGAAGTAACTATTAATTTACGATATAGTCGCCGGGGAGCGCTGGAGATCTATTTGGTTTCACCGCAAGGTGAGGTGATTACTGTTTATGGTAGCCTAGTACCTCAGTTGGTATTATACTGTTAAAAACGATTGCAATTATTGCCGAACGGTACGTTGACAACGAGTTGTTGCCGGTGCTATTTTGTCGCAAACACAAAACGCAATATATTTTTTACAAATAAAACAGACAAAGATTTCTTTGGTTGGTAGGTACCTACTACGACGGAGACGAACGAAAAAAAAATTATTATGTTAAAGTTAGTTTTCTTTTATTTTTAGGCACCAAAGTACAACTCCTTAGCGCACGCCCTAAAGATACATCAACAACTGGTTTCGTTAATTGGCCACTAATGTCTGTAGCTACATGGGGTGAGAATCCTAGGGGCATTTGGAAGGTTATGGTCACAGACGAGGTTTGTCTTGTTTGTTTTCTAAATCGTTCAATTATTGCTTTATTTATTTCGCTACGGCTTACGGCTACGTCATAAACAAATTCGAATTATATTTTTCCACAGACTTACGAAAAAAACACGGGTGAAATTGGACCTGTAAGTTTAATCATACACGGTACAAAAATAATGCCAACACACATGAAAAATGGACCAAGGATTTACAATGATAATTACAATTATCAAGAGGCGTTTGAATATTTCGATAACGTAGACAAAGGCGTTGACGTCGCGTCGAATACCGTTACAGACGACGAAGCTGTAGCCGTGGTACCAGGCGAGCATAAAAGTGAAGCGGTTGACGATATTCATGACATCGATTCAACAGTATTAGCTGAAGTGGAAAAGGAATTACAAAGAATTCATCATAGAAGAATATACGAGTACATGGGTGTAGGACTGTAAAATAATATTTATTTTATCGACTTTGATACTTATGTAAATAATATCATACAGTGAGTTTTGATTGTGATAATCACGGATATAAAGAATAACGTAATTTGATCTCTTAATAAATAATCATTTTATTATTGTCATATTTGCACACATAATTCCGAATTACCTATTTTATATTACATTTATTTACCTTGGTTGCATTACCTTATTTTAACGGTAAAACAATGTAAAATGTGTAGTACCATGTATTCATAGGTACGTAAAGTCGGTCCCGGCTGTCATTCGTGGATCTTTGACAGTCGTTACGGGTAGTCAGAAGCACGAAAGTCTGACAACCAGTGTTACCAAAGGGTATCGTATTACCCAGTAACTGGGTTGTGGAGGTCAGGGGGCCTAAAAAGGCCACTTTGGGGAATCATAAAAGGTTAACATTATGAATTCTAATATGGCGAAGACAGTCCATGTTTTTCTTTTTTCGCTGCACTACGTAGGTACAAACAAAGAGATTGGGATTGGATTTGGATCGGATTGATTGGTATTGTAGCACAGACAAAACAAAATAACTGAATAATGCTTCATCAATGGGATTTGATACGATTAACTTACAGTTAACTGTCCATTCTGTTATCATTTTATGATTCTGCCAAAGTGGCCTTTATAGGCTTTCAGATAGGCAGTCGCTCCATGTAAAATACTGGTATTGAGCTGCATCCGGTTAGACAGGAAGCCGACCCCAACATAGTTGGGAAAAGGCAGATGATGACGTGAACATATGTAGAGCCTATTTAATTATTCATTGAAATTAAAAATTATAGATATTTTATTACCTACCTACCTATAAAAATATTTAACGACCATGATATTCACAGTTAGGTACAATAAAACTATAATACAAAATGAAAACGTTGTGCTTATTTCTTTCTAATAAACTGTTGTAAGTGGTATGCCCCATAATTTTTTATTATATTTAATAATTTTATTGTGATTTTCACACGTCTTTGACTGACTGATAAAGAATTAGTTGGCAATGGAATGGAGTGATACCTAGACACGGCTCAGGCAACGAGAATAGTACATTATGATACATATGTGTGCTATGTTGATCATTATGCTCGAGGCGGTATTATTCGCGCGAGCCGCAGGCGAGTGCGATAAGAAAGCCGAGAGTCTAATGATCGATGCACACGCGTTTCATACGACGTTTTTCAACACACTTGCGAGGAAAAAAACAGACTTGTATTGTTAAATATTAACTTGTATGGAAAATGGCGCTCTGGTTGTCTTTCTGCATAGCCAGCACTAGCAATGCGCGCGCAAGTGTAAATAAAAGCACTGACCACAGAGCATGTATAAACAATTGTAAAAAAAAAAAAACAATTGTAGTTTAGTTAGTATGGAATTAGAAAGTACTATTGGCATAGAGAAATATACCTACATTCGTTCAGTGAGAATCCGCAATGATAGAACGCCAGTCAGGGTCTTTTCCGTTTGGTTTCGGGTAGGGACAACGGACAATTTTAGGTGGATAATTAAAATTTTCTTACGTTTTTTGTAATTTGCAGGTCAATATCAGGTTGCATCTTGATCAAATATGATTCGCGACTATAATATACAGAGCGTTAGGTTAAACGAGGGACATACTTTGAGGGGAGTTAGTACTCATGAAAATTAACAACTTTTAATATGGGATGGAACCCTGAAATCGCGAAAAAAAATCAGCCGTTTCCTACATTTATGTTCGCATAGCTCGTCGAAATGTACTGAACAGCTGATTTTTTTTTGCGATTTCAGGTGCGGCCCCATAGTAAAAGTTGCTCATTTTCATGAGTACTAACTCCCCTCAAAGTATGTCCCTCGTTTAACCTAACGCTCTGTATATGTATTTACAGAATTATAGTCATTAGAATAGAATCTTTCTAGTTAGATTTTTTCCCTAAGAACTTTTCCATAAGAAAGATGTATTAATGATTCGAATGATTATAATTCTGTAAAGATGTAGGTACCTGTTAGAGTCGCAAATCATATTTTGATCAAGATACAAACCTGACCATCATTCCCGCACTTTTGCTAAGCCTACCTAAAAAATATATACCGGGCATTCTGTAGCAAACTATTAGAAAATATCAAAAATAAATATGTAGTAAGTACAATAAATAAAAATAATTTTGCACGGCGAGCGCATTCCGAAGATAAATTCAAATATAGAAACACTTCGGCGCGAAATTCAATAATTAATGACTATGGTCAAAGGTCCTCAGTTACCTATTGATTCAGTTTCAATATAGTGTCCAAAAAACTAAAAATAACATTACAAGAGCATAAATCATTATTATAAACAATGCTTATCGTATTTAATGCTTAAAATAATTTTATTTCAGTTTCCGAGTATCGATTTAAAAGTAGTAGAGAATTAAAAAAAAAATCGTTTAGCATAATCGCTTTCGCACATTATTACTATAAAAAAAACAATAATGGACGGCGATTTTGAACACAAATTGAGTAGCGGTAATGATTAATACGTGTTATTGGACCTGTGCTTCAATATTACGTTAACATTTGGGCATTTTCGTGTTGTTTATAATATATTATCAATAATATTTTGTCACATTTTAAATCTTACCTACATGTGTGTGCGTGATATTTGTGAAAAGTTAAATGTGTAACAGATTGGCGCGAAACTCGACATTAAATATCAAAAAACTTCATTACCGCTACTTATTTAACTTGAACAATGGATGAAATCGTCAAACAATTAAATTATGTATTATTCACTGCCCCTGTGGTGGAGTTTGGATGTTCGAAATCCCCAATTTTTATGTTTTTTAGCCTCGACTACCACTGTCAACAAAATGGCGATTATCGCATTTAAAGACTTGAATTTAATAAAGGTAAATTAATATGCTTGCGCGCTAAATATGAAATATTTAATGGCGTTAACTTAAGAGTTTTTTTATCCAACTCTCTTAGTTAACGCACATTCATAAGATTGGATGGGTAGCATAACAAATATTTACAAAATCAATGTAGGGTGTCGTATGTCGTAATTCCTGGGTCCAATGGGACCCAGTACCGAGCCGGCGGAGGTTCGTGTGTTCGGGTCCATTCTAACGGAAACTATACGGTTATATTGTCCGGGTAAACAAATATTAGTTAATTTTGGGACCAAGGACAATACAGACTATTTAAAAAAAAAAGTGAATTGATGAGATTAAAAAAACGCGCATCTCCGACTAGTAAATAAGTAGTTATCTGTGGAAATAAAGCACTTGTGGATTAAAGTAAAAAAAAAGCACGCGTTTTTAATACACTGCATTATGGACCTAAAAGCGGTTCAATAAGAGCCACTTTACGAGCAAGTGTGTTGAAAAGATTTTTGAACACCGATACTTGGCAACTACAAGACCTAAAGCGCGGTCTTTGTTGGACTGCATAGAAAAGAAAGAGAAGCGCGATGACACAACCCTGGTAATTTTTTGCAAAATATGAAGCAATTATCAATTTACAAAAAATCTATTGTTTGGACTAAAAAATTAAAACACTAGTTTTTTAGTATGTTGCTTATAGAACAATCTGACAAATAAAAATCATAATGATTGTATGTATATTAGTATGGTTTTTATTGTAAAAAGAAAGTTTTTAGAGGTACTTCCGTTTGTCTGCTCATGTGCTGGTGACGATCGGTAATAAAATTTCATTCGTCCAGTATTTAAATTTAACGAACGGAACTTTTATTACCGATCGTATAAATTTTGATCATTATCATTTCGACGAGAACAGTAAAAAAAACACACACACAATCAAGGAACAGATAGGTTTATTATTAAATTATTATGAACATAATTAAATAACCCTCCTTCTGGCGCAGTCGGATATAAAGTTAATCATCATCCATAAGATCAGACGAATTTCCACATGATTGGCCAAGACATGGCGGCACATAGCGGAGCATGTCAAGCCAGCTCTCCGACACTCGCACCAGTATTCGCACCCCTTTTCACAACCGCAATTGATAAGATCTAACTAGGAGTACAGTACGGCCGATTTATCTTGGCAAGTCTGAACTTCGCGCAGAAGGCTGCGCAGTGAGATTTTTTAGGAACCAAATGGTGACATGAGGCGAGTGTGAATGAGAGAGCATGCGCGAAAGTTCTTAGTGCCTATGTTCAGACTTGCCAAGATATTTCGGCCGTAGTGTACCTTTTTTTTTTTTTTTTTTAGGATGGGAAATCATCAAATGACTCCTCCCGCTCTGGGTGGAGCGGAAGGGAGTGTCAGACTCTTACTGACTAAAACCCACCCGTGTTCCTTCCTTAGCCCTTTATGTTCCGGGCCAGCGGTAACCCTTTCGGACAATCCCGCTGTTTCTTTGGACACTGAGAGTTGGTTTTCGATTGCATGACTTTATTGGTGAAACATTGTAAGGTTTGTGGAATAACGGCTGCTTCCCCAATATCCTTACCGTCTGCACATGTGAAATCGTTTGCTTGAGAGCGTATATCTTCCCGTGTTATAGCTGCTGCTGCCCTGACTATCCCGAGGCGCTCTTCAGATTTATCAGATATTTCTTAATTCCAATTTTTGTGTATTATTTTGTCTATAGTTTCACGAAAACAGAGGATTGGAGTTTGCCTAGGACACTTGGTAATTATTATATTGTTGCCAAAATTTTGCAACAGTTTTTGTTTTAGATAGTGAGTAGTATATCCATCATTTGTCTGTGTGGTGCCGGACTTAAAGAATAGCACCACCCCATACTTCCCGTGGGTGTCGTAAAAGACGACTAAGGGGCGTACCGGAATGGGCAGCAGCGTTCTCTATGCATTCCACCACCATACCATACTGCGATCGCCAACCCGCCTGCCAAGCGTGGCGATTATGGCAAACCCCCCCTTTTGGGGGAGGCCTATGTCCAGCAGTGGACGTCTTTCGGCTGAAATGATGATGATGATAACATCCATCATCACCCATCCATCATCACCGTCGAGACCTTGAGACATACGACTTTCAAGTACTTACGAGTTCAAGAAATTGTGTATTGGCCTTTCCCACTACTTTCGATCTCATTACAAAGCTTCTGAAACGCTATTTCTTTTATATTTAATTTAAGGTCAGAACTATTGCAACCACTTGTAACTTTAAAAAATTTCGCATAGCAGTCTATGTGGTAACGCCCTTCTTCTACCACTAAATCAATAATACCTGACAATCTGTTTTGGACTTCCCTTCCCCAGTCATCGTGACTTTTCTCAGTAATAGATTTAAATTTATCTACGTATCTAAATCTATCTATTTTATATATTTATTTTATTATACGTCTGTATTTCTTAGAAAGCTTTTTGTCTATCAGCTTTATCACCGCAAATAAAGCACGATTTTTTAAAGTCGAAAGTAGATACACTGTGCGGCGATGTAACAGTAATAAACTCAGGTTTAATCGTATAACTATTTGTGCTTGATTTTATAGACGAAGGTCGAGTAAAGTTTCTCCTGCACTGCACGTGTACTCGAAGTGGACGGGTGTTACTTATCGCCTCTTGTAGGCAGTCTCCAAGGGCTAGACTAGCTTTTATTAGCGTATCAAAGCCACGAATCACTATTACTACCTCGCCACTATCAAGCGATAGGTTACACAATACACATTCATTCATCTATACATATAATAAATCTGTAGAAGGGTCAATTCTGTACATTGAAAATATTGAAAAAATAAATAGCGGGGGGTGTTGCTGGATCGATACCAAACCCAAATATGTGATTAAAAAAATTTTTGTCTGTCTGTCTGTCTGTCTGTCTGTCTGTCTGTCTGTCTGTATATGCAGGCATCACGTGAAAACTAACGGTTCGATTTCGATGAAACTTGGTATAATTATACCTTATTATCCTGGGCATAAAATAGGATACTTTTTATCCTGGAAAAATACGTAGAAAAAAAAATCTTATTTTTCGGTTTTATTTATAGACGTTGTTCTGTAGAACCGCGAACACACGTTGCATTACCCGTAGTGGATAATTTTCCATTTCAATTTAAGAGAATACAGTTTCCTGTAGCTTTGTGTTACGCCATGACAATAAATAAGGCTCAAGGTCAGACCCTAGGAGTTGCTGGCGTAGATCTTACCGCGAGTGGTTTTTCACACGGGCAACTTTACGTAGCTCTTTCCCATGTGAGCAGTCCAAGAAATGGACATATTGACATATGTATGTTCATATTCCGGACGAGCTCACTAACAATGTTGTGTATGCTGAAGCTCTCAATTAACTTTCTGTCGCATTGTCACGATCACTTTTTTATTATTGCAAACTTTTCGTCACTGTCAGTAATTTACTGCTACATGCTACTTATCAAGGTCGGAATTACTATGAAAAAATACTTACTACAGAACGCGAGCTCAACAGCAGTAGCTCAATAGATGGATCTCCTTAATTATTATAGGCTTAGTCGTATTTGGGTCCAATAGATATTAGATGTCATTGTCAGAGTTACTCAAAATGGAGAAATAAACCATCCACGCGAAGACCTACATCCGCGCGGACGGAAGCTAGTTATTACATAAACGAATCACACTGTCGCATGTCGCTGTCGTCGCTCGTCGTCGGTATGTGCAAGTAACGGTTGCGGAGAGAGTTCGGGAACTCTGGACGTTGCACACAGCACACGTCATTATCAATGCAATGCTAGCGGCCGACTGAATTCACTGAATGCAGTACGTACGCAGGGTTGGATTTAGGTACGTTGAAAAGATAGCACAAAAAAATGAAAAGGATAGTATTTATAAAAAAATATAGTACACTTTCATTATTTTTAATTTAACTAAGTAGTCATTAAAATCAACATCACTTAGGGCAAACTTTATTAGACGTATTTTCTTTGGGGTGGTTTTCACTTGGTCTATCGTCATTTTCATGACCATCACTGCCACTTGCAATAATTAAAACACTAAAAACGTATTATTGTACACAACAATTCGCAAGCGATTGTTGTCACTTTGATTGAATTTCGAATGGAATGGAAGGAACGAGATTAGTGGAAAGAGTTCAAACAGAGAAGTGTACTGCGGAGGATAATCGGGGAATCCGGGCCATAGATACCTACAGAAACTAGCTAGAGTAAATATGTCCCTTGTACAGAAAATATCGCAAGATCAGAATTCGGTCAGATACACGCACGGTCGAAATATTCTTATGACGTAAAACTAAGCATTCGGGAGCAAACTTTAAATTATAGTATTTTAACGTACTATCCTAAGTTGTGGATAGTATATTGTACAAAGGGCGAAATTATAGTATAAATACTATAAGTATAATACGAAATCCAACCCTGTACGTACGCGATGAGGTTGGAGGAGAGGGAGGGGGCGGAGGGGCTATATTTCGGAACGGGACGCAAGCAACGGAGACGCCCGAGTTTTGGCACGTTATTCTGAATAGGTACGTATGCAATTTTTTTTGCTGGTTATGAAGTATTTTGCGTCTAAACCCTAAAACTTCTGAGCTATAAGGTTTCGCAAGTTGACCTTACTACGAATATGACCGACACTGCGAAAAATACGGCAACTGCTTCTGCAAAATCTTACCATTTACTAGTTGTTACTTCTGTGCTCTTAGTACTTGGCACGGAGAGGTCTAAAAGTTCGCGGAATGGAGGGGTTTCCAGGTAAAAAAATACCTGTTGAAGTAACAGATATTTGGCGCTTTTAATAACTTAGTATATGTGATTTATGTCCATTAGTTTACCATAAAATATCCCCCCCCCCCCTACTTAAGAGCACAATAATTCAACACTGTTATACATCGATGATGACGATGAACTTACATTTAAATACAACCAAACTAAAACCGAAGCTTGAACCAAAAATTACAAGAATTATAAATAGGAGCCTACTTTCTGACTGCATTAAATAATTATATCATGAAATCGGTAGGGAAGTGGAAAAAGGTAAAATGAAATTAACACATGGACTCAAAATAAATGCTATTATTACATCACCTTTTAACATTAAATCCTAAATCTCTAAGTTCTTGCACCAGATAGTCGTCTTTGTACTCGTTTATCTTAGAAAGCCATTTTTCAGTGGATATAACATGGCGACATCGGCCACCTAACTCAGGAGGTAAGTACTCAGGGTCAATGTGTTTGTGGAGAGAGCCGACATCGTTGCCATGGAAGTGAATACGACTCCAGACGGCTTTCGGCATAAACTGTTTGAATAAGTAGAATATGGAATGAAGGAGCCAGCTGTACCTAATGATGTGAAGGCTATGATTCGGCAGCGGGAAGGATACCTGGAACCAAAACGGATTGTTAGTGAGAACACAAAATCTTAAACGATGGCATGGAGAGTAGCGACATCTAGCGTGAAGATGTGAAATTGTACAAGCTCTAACTTGTGTTGAAGTTGAAACGATTCCTTTCTAAATCAGTAGATGCCTCATGGTGTACGAAAATAAAGAAATTTTCTGTTCTTGGACAATAGTTTATCTATGAAATAACATTTCCAAGTACTTAAATATAAAGGTAGGTAAGTACTCGTATTTATGGCTTTATATCAAGATGCTTGCCAATCTGACTGATCACAGACTTCATTCTACATCATCATCTGCCTAACTTTTTCCCAACTATGTTGGGGTCGGCTTCCAGAATAACTGGATGCAGCTGAATACCAGTATTTCAGACTCAATTCTACACAAGTCTAAGTCTAAGTTTGATTACACCACAAATCTTATTGCCATCAGCGCTAAACATACTCTGCCACTGTCATCTTCAAACAATTTATTGACAGAAACACAACGATGTTTTAAACAGGGTTATTTTAAATTGGCTAGCTAAACTCCATAGACGCGACGAGTATCACGATAAGAGTTTTGGACCACCTACCCCCATAAGGCTAACTATCTGTCCAGCCACTGTTGGTGTCAACTGGGCCACTTGTCGCAAGTTCAGGCCATCCAGGTCCACTACGATGGTGACTCCTAGTATCTGCAGCTTCGGCTGCATCACTGCTACTTCATCCATCACAAGTGCGAGACGGACCACATCTTCTATAGGGACTACGTCTACGTCCCATCGACCTGAAAGAGAACGATATAAACTATTACCTAAGAGCGTTTACGCCGTACGGCATTTCGTACAAACTTTCAAGCCCTTGTTTTTCGAAATTAATGAACCGATTTTAATGAAACTCCATACGCTTAAGCAGGATACAAAAGTCTAAAAAGTTATTTAGGGTTATTTTTATTAATTACTAGCTTCCGCCCGCGACTCCGTCCGCGCGGATGTAGGTCTTCGCGTGGATGGTTTATTTCTCCATTTTGAGTAACTCTGACAATGACATCTAATATCTATTGGACCCAAATACGACTAAGCCTATAATAATTAAGGAGATCCATCTATTGAGCTACTGCTGTTGAGCTCGCGTTCTGTAGTAAGTATTTTTTCATAGTAATTCCGACCTTGATAAGTAGCATGTAGCAGTAAATTACTGACAGTGACGAAAAGTTTGCAATAATAAAAAAGTGATCGTGACAATGCGACAGAAAGTTAATTGAGAGCTTCAGCATACACAACATTGTTAGTGAGCTCGTCCGGAATATGAACATACATATGTCAATATGTCCATTTCTTGGACTGCTCACATGGGAAAGAGCTACGTAAAGTTGCCCGTGTGAAAAACCACTCGCGGTAAGATCTACGCCAGCAACTCCTAGGGTCTGACCTTGAGCCTTATTTATTGTCATGGCGTAACACAAAGCTACAGGAAACTGTATTCTCTTAAATTGAAATGGAAAATTATCCACTACGGGTAATGCAACGTGTGTTCGCGGTTCTACAGAACAACGTCTATAAATAAAACCGAAAAATAAGATTTTTTTTTCTACGTATTTTTCCAGGATAAAAAGTATCCTATTTTATGCCCAGGATAATAAGGTATAATTATACCAAGTTTCATCGAAATCGAACCGTTAGTTTTCACGTGATGCCTGCATATACAGACAGACAGACAGACAGACAGACAGACAGACAGACAGACAAAAATTTTTTTAATCACATATTTGGGTTTGGTATCGATCCAGCAACACCCCCCGCTATTTATTTTTTCAATATTTTCAATGTACAGAATTGACCCTTCTACAGATTTATTATATGTATAGATTTTTTTATAGTTCCCACGAAACGCAAAGGAAAAAAAATGCCGCACTCAACAGACCCCGCATGCGTACGTAGATAAGGGTTGGTAGTGCCTGGGGGAGCCCCATGCCAAACGTCAGGCACGCTCGCGACTAGGGTCCCCCAGAGCCATGCAGGTCTCGGCACGGTAACCTTTGCTGGGGTGTGATTTGTGACATTTGTTCGTACATCAAGCTACTACAATCTGTCAAATTTCTTTATTAGATTTTCAACTTTATCGCCAAAGTATAAGGTTCAAAGTTGATTGGCAAAATTTGACAGTTTCGGGTAGCTTGATGTGCTGGCGTCTGTACCACACAGATGAAAACTGAAGAACCCTCCAGCTGACTTGATTAGATATTCGGAAATTAATTTTAAGTTAAGTACTTTATCTACGTTCAACATCTGTTATTCCACAGTCTTACCAAACCTCATGAGTATGATGCGTCCATTGTCAGGGCTCTCTGGCAGAATGCCAGCGTACACGTTCTTCACCTGGACCAGCTCGAACGGGTCGCAGTCATACAGGTACGCGTTCTGCCGCTGGAAGTCTTCGTAGCGCACCATCTGGTGATGAAAACAAGAGACGGTGTTGGTCATATTTGGGTTTAATTGTATCGAGAAACCATGCTTCGGAAAGCACGTTAAGCCGTTGGTCCCGGCTGTCATTCGTGGATCTTTGACAGTCGTTACGGGTAGTCAGAAGCCCGAAAGTCTGACAACCAGTCTCAGCAAGGGGTATCGTATTACCCAAACTGGGTTGTGGAGGTCAGATAGGCCGACGCTTCATGTAAAATACTGGTATTCAGCTGCATCCGGTTAGACTGGAAGCCGACGCCAACATAGTTGGGAAAATGCTAGGCAGATGATGATCTGCCTAGCCTACCAGTATTTTACATGGAGCGACGGCCTATCTGACCTCCACAACCCAGTTTGGGTAATACGATACCCCTTGCTAAGACTGGTTGTCAGAGTTTCGGGCTTCTGACTTATGACTTATGTTGAGTAAACAGATAAAATACCAGGAAAATACTTATATAAAGTCTATTCAAACTTATGTTTCAAATTAATATTAATTCAAGTTAAACAAATCAACTTTTCTTTTAATGGTAATTTAACCTGATTATTGAAAGAGTTATTATTAAAATGTTTGAAGTTGTAGCGTAAACTGAACTTTATTGTGTACGAATTAAAGTTATTTTTCCAGAAACTCCTATTTGCTTACATTTTTGGCAAACAAATCGCGAATGCAGATTATACTTAGACACTTTCGTTTATGAATCTGTTGTTGTCAGTAGGAGCCATATTATGCATAAGGACATAATGTTGTATGTTATAGGTACAAAGTATGATGAACTTTAAGGCTGAGTTGCATCATCTGACTTTAACCGTAACTTTAACCATAACCGGTGATTTTTGTATGCAGTTTGACAGACTTTTGACGTTTGTTAAAGTTAAAGTAAGATGATGCAACCCAGGCTAAAAGAGATAAATGGTTTTTTTGTCAAGCAAGCACTGGCGTTGCTAATTTCAGTACTTAATCCATACTAATATTATAAATTCGAAAGTAGCTCTGTCTGTCTGTTTGTTACCTTTTCACGCCTAAACCACTGAACGGATTTCGATAAAATTTTACAAAGTAATAGATTGAATCTCGGGGAAGGACATAGAATAGTTTTTATCGACATACCTCGCGGGCGAAGCCGCGGACGGGAGCTAGTCCGATATAAAAGTTTTCTCACTAGTGTACTTTACAAATTGTTATTTCTGAGCCTATTCATTCAGTCAAATTAATAATGAAATCTCACTAGATTTAAAGAAATAAACATCCTAAAGAATTCAGAAGAATTGTCGAATCAATGTCAGAATCACGGTGAAATGTAAGTAGCTCACTTGGCATGTGCCCGAGAAAAGTATTCGTAGTAAGTAATTATGAGAAAGTGTGAAAAATGTGTTACTTTCTAGCTTTCTTTAGTACTGAGTAATGTTCAGTTCAAAGGTATTAAGATTATGTGGCTACTGGCTAATGACTACCGCGGCTGACACAGGCTTAAACATAAGAAAGAAAGAAAACATTCTAGAAAGGTACATAGCCAGCACATCTAGCAACTACAATCTGTCAATTTTTATCGCTAAAGCGTAAGGTTCAATGTTGATTGGCAAAATTTGACAGTTTCGGGAGCTTGATGTGCTGGCGTCTGTACATAAAGATGCTAAACTAACATGCAAAACACGTAATGCTGATATAAAGTCTGACAACCAGTCTTACCAACGGGTATCGCGTTACCCAGTAACTGGGTTGTGGAAGTCAGATAAGCAGTCGCTCCATATAAAATACTGGTATTCAGCTGTATTCGGTTAGACTGGAAGCCGATCCCAACTTAGTTGGGAAAAGGCAGGCAGATGATGATGAGGCAGATGATGATGAGGCAGATGAGATGATGATATAGTGCTGTACAGTCACGAGCACTAATATGTCAACACTTGGCAACTTTCAATTGCAATTTTTTCACAAAATAACGAATGCAACGTTAAAATACGACACTTTACATAAACCTATGGGTTCGAAAATACTATGTTCCTAATAATTATAAAATTTCATTCAAAAATAAAGGAGAAAATCATCTTTGAATAAAGCCAAGTGCATACATACTTATTCTCGTGACTGTACGCAATTACATTTTTGGTCAGTTTGATCGGATGGAGGCGACATATGCCACGCCTCCATGTCATATCCCTCGATATCCGTGGGCTATAATGCTATATCTAATAACAGGGACAATCCGACTTCTAAAATAATTCATGCTTTTCGTGCCAAACATTAAGAAATTTTTTTTATGAAGATACCTTTCTTTACCTTTAATACTGAAGGGTTAAAATATCCCACGATCATTAGTTGCAGACCTGTATAATTAATTATTATGTAATTAAGTAAGTAATTTATGAGTTGCAGATCGTAGGTTCGAACCCAAACAGGCGCTTTACTTTGTGTAAATTATGTCATCACCACTAATCTCAAAACAGTGATTAAACCAGCATGTCCTAGAAGAATCCGAAGACATATTGTGACATCCAACCCGCACTGGGTCCACGTGGTAGATTATAGCCCACTCCCTATGACTGAGAGGCCAGTGTCCCAGCAGTGGGAATATTGTAGGCTGACTATGCTACTCTGCACACGTGGTACACCGAAAAGTGCAGGTTGGTATATAGATGTCACAATTCTTCAAATAATTGGTTCTAGGACATGTCGGTTTCCTCACGATGTTTTCCTTCACCGTTTTGAGAGCAGTGGTGATGAAATCATGAGAGGTTTTTCTTTTGAGTATTATAAAAAAACATAGTTTTCAAGAACCCTGAAGATGGATGGCGTTGAACTGACTACGTTACTAGGTGCTAAAGTCAAAACGCTTGGGAAAAAAAACATTGCGTCACAGTAACTGTCACAGTAACACGTCATATACGCTTGTTGAGTGACAGTTTCGTTTGCTTTCGTTTTACGATCTCAAAATTCCATCCAAGTGAATTAACAGAAAAATTATGTGACGTTCCGTTCCTTGCAGTAACTTACCAAGTTCAGCGCCATCTATCCAGCGGCTAGGGAAGCGTTAAAAAAAAAGAAAAAGAAAATCCCTCATTAATAAATAAATTGAGAGCAGTGTGCAGAGTATAACGAGCGATAAAGAACTTCGTACACTGCGTACCAGGACATTATTTTAGTCATAGTTAAGGGGCTTACATGACCTAAAGCGCGGTCACTGTCGGACTGCATAGAAAAGAAAGAGGAGCGCGATGACACAACGCTGGTAATTTATTGCAAAATATGAAGCAATTATTTAATTACAAAAATCTATTGTTTGGACTAAAAAATTAAAGAATAAGAATAAGAATAAGAATAAGAAATTTTATTTGCTGAAACATGTGTATGCATACAGAATTTAAATAATACATGCGTGCAAGATCTTAAATAAAAGTGGCTCACGACATGTCTGCCATTTCTCATGGCGTGCAAATATCTTAAGTATCTATTATATTATTATTATTACTAAATAATTAACTATTTTTAAAATTTGACACTTATACATAAAATTTTAGCAATATCATTACATATTATACATTATCAAATTTATTATTTTTTACTATTATATTATCAAATTAATTATTACAATTAATATATTAATGATTTTAATTATACTAAATAACGTTCAATTATAATAATATTAAAAATATAGGCATATTTCAACTACCTTAATTACAAAAATGTTAGTTCTTATAGTTATTTATTTATTACAATCACGGGGTCATTTAAAAATTCTGAAATACTGTAATACGCTTTCTGTGCCAAGAACAATTTCATTGTTTGTTTGAGTTTAGGTATCGTTTGTTCTTTCCAACTTTTGGGCAATTTATTATAAATAATTGGTGCCATGCAAAAAACACTCTTGCGCATAAGTGCAGTTTTTGATGTATGTAAACATAGTTGGCTATCATCACGTCTATTTCTTGGAAATCTGTCTGCCATACGAGGAAACAAATGTGGATTTGTTTTTACGAACATTGTTATTTCTAATATATACAGTGAAGGTAATGTTAATATACGATATTTAGTGAAGTAATTTTTACAGCTATCGGTAGTTTTGAGATTAAAAATAGATCGCAAGCAGTATTTTTGTCTTTTAAAAAAAAATTAAAACACTAGTATTTTAGTATGTTGCTTGTAGAATAATCTGACAAAAAATCAGAATGATTTTATGTATATTAGTATGGTTTTTATTGTAAAAAGAAAGTTTTTAGAGGTATCTTCATGATTTTTTTCTATCGTATAAAATTAGTTGTATTATGTTTTCAACACACTACCTACCTAGCATATATCCTGAAGAATATTATATATTTTTCTGATTTTGTTTACTGTAGTCGATCATATACTTTTATTGTTTCTAAAACTTGCGACTTTTGTTTTAAGGTCCTATAAGCCCTTTAATTTCGTTTCACACATCACATTAAAAGTTCCATTAAAGCTTTTTGAAAGTCGACACACGTTTCCATGTCAAGGTATCTATAATGGAGTGACCGGTCGTGTTCACGTTCTAAACATTCCATGCCTTTCCTAACTCCGACATAATGGTAGTCCTTTACGATTGCTGTCGTGATGTCGTGAACGGAAATTACTGGAGTCGAGAGTATTTGATGATTATGATGGTTTTATCACCTATACATAGGTAATATAATGTACCTCAGGACACTACTCCATCTTCGTCGTTGATTCAGTGGTCAAAATGATTATGAATCGGTTCATGAGTGGATCTATGTTTAGCATTGATTTTATTGGAGGTATGTGTTTTGTGTATGTTGTAAAAGCAAAAAATTCAGGTCTCTAGTTTCATCCACAACGAAGTTATAGGGTGTCGAAAATGGCCTGAACTGCTTCGAGAAAAGGATGGTACGGCCGTGCCCCTTTTTGCTCGACTTGGTGGGGGCACTTCCGTGCCCCCAGATTTATTTGTTTCTTGCCGGTTTTTGTCCATTGAAAATAACTAATTAGAACCGTGCACATAGCCTTTGACGTTTCACAAGTGCCCATGTAAGTTTATGTGAAATAAAATGTTTTGAATTAAATTATTATCTGACTGGTAAGTTTTATCGTAGTATGAACGGCCAGATATTATTATCGTCCCAAACAGTCCCAAACTTGAAAGATATGGTTGATAAATGAGCATCATTGACACGTAAAAATGAGGATCACAATCTGAAAACATCGGATTAGTCTTTGCTTAAAAAACGAACGGGTTTCATATCCTGTAGTCATCGTATTTGCGAAATAACTTCCAAAGCAGCTGTTGACCTTAATTTTAGACCCTCGTTAGCAAAATGTTTTTAATGTTTGCGTAATTAATGTACAAACAAGTATGTAGATAATATCTGTTTACTATGGAAAGTTAGACAAGAGTAAGAATATTTTAAATAACTCATAGAACTTAGCATGAACTCAAACTCAAACTCAAACCATTTATTTCAATTAAACCATTTACAGGCACTTTTGAATTGTCAAGAAGTCGGTCAGTCAGAAAATATGAAGCTAGTTGCCCATTCCAAAGCGTAGGTACCTATGGAGAAGAACGGGCAAGAAACTCCATGGACACTCTTTTAAATTGTATTTTTACAAAAATATTAGTTACATCATTAATGTTGAATTTACAAGTAAATGTGAGAACGATGTAAAAAAAATACGTACGCGTTAAGAGCGTCCAGAGTACAGCAAATAGTAAGAAGACAACAATCATAAAATAATTAAAAATAAGCCGAGGCAGCTGAGTGATGACCAGCCCCAACTGACGGCGCCCGTTCACGAACATGACGCATAGATCAGCACCATTCAGCTCAACCATTTTGAAGGGAGCTAAATGATCCAATACACACGCCACCGTCAGCGAGACATTTGTGTGAGCATGACATACTATCAGCCGCCATGGCACATTCAAGTCAATGAAAGACATATTACCCGGTAAATGGTAAAGAAGGTATACTTACATAGAACTCACATCTGTGCTATGCAGTTATACAATGCAAACGGATGGACATGGACATGTGGACTAGAACCAAAAATTCGAAGAAAGGTGTCATCTACCAACCCGCACCTGGTCTCGCGTGGTGGATTCCAGCCCACTCCCGAAAGGAGACCTGGGTCCCAACAGTGCGAACATTACAGGCTGGTTATGCATGTGGAGTGTCTATAGTGAGCGACAACCCGACGAGGGTTTTCTTGAACAGCATGCTATTCTCTATTTGTTACTCTTATCGTTATCTCATGAATCATTGATAGCTTCATATAATTGATGAGAATTATCACAACCCTTCGTACACGGACTAATTGAAAACCGTTTGTGATTTTGCTATAAGAAAGAACGATGCTGGTTGATAATTCAACTAGCATTTCAGATCCGGGATCGTGACCCGGGTCAGTCTTATCAAAATGAAAGAAAATCTCTATTCTATTCATTTACTTGAATCAAGACGATTCATTTAGAAAATATTGAGCTCTGTGGTGCTTAGAAAGTGAACCGATATACGTTTTAACACCCACTCCCTCCGTGCGTGGTTCGGCGATTTTGGCATTGACATTCTTAAAGGCAGTTCTTGTTACTTTCACCCATATAGTCATTGCTGTACCGCCGCCTACCATACCTATTATTAATCCATAATAAGCATTCTTGCAGATTAGGCAAACTGAAGTGGCAATGGGCTGGCCTTGTTTGTCGAAGGACTGATGGTCGGTGGAGCAGACGTGTCCTGGAGTGGAGACCGCGTATCGGCAAACGTAGTGTACCACGAGCTAAATGGACGAATGACCTAAAGAAGGTGGCTGCGACGGACTAGATGTGGAAGGCGGAGGACAGGGTATTGTGGCGCAGCCTGGTAGAGGCCTATCTCCAGCAGTGGACTAGGTTGAGTTGATTGAAGCATTCTTATACTCAATAGTATTGCTAATGATTGACACAAAGAATCGGTCACGTGATTCGTTATCAAACGGCTGATCTATTCTGTTAAAATCTCACCGTACACACTACGGTGAAGTGAGTTTCAGGTGAGCTGTCATTTCACCTGATGCTGAAGTTCGTTTTTTAAACCCAGATACTGACAGGTGTAATGTCAAACTTTTACATATACAAAAAAAAACGCAAACACAAAATACTTCAATGTCAGATTAGTAGGTATCTGAGATCAAAAAACGAACTTTAGGAAGTTTCACTATTGACAGTTCATTTCAGTTTAGTTTTTACGGTATGATTAGATTATAGCTAGCCTGTCAGGTCAGATGTTCCCAGTACAGTGATGAGGGTACGGAGGATATCAATCGTTTATCACGAAGACATCCGAGATCACCCGATTGGGCTAAGCAGAGCCGGTATATAAACGGCTTTATTTTATTTTACGCAGGAGCACATTTATGTTTTGTTGTGACATGTCCGAGCTTCAAATTCAAATTAAATAGTGATTAACCCAGATTACTAAACCACTTACATAGATATTACTCGTATTATGAACATTCCACTGATAAGCTTGTGTGTACACACGACTACACATCATTTCCAGTTTTAGCTGACCTCGCATTGTATATTAAGTTTTCCGTAAAATCAGAAGTCAGCATAATTATACTGGTTATACATATTTAGCTTGATACTTCTTACTTCGTAAAGATGACATTATGCCGATATCTCTACCACCACCGCCACGCCACCACCTTGACTGTTTGTTTTAGTAAAAATCGGTAAACCGGTATCAGGAAAGAATATACAGAAATTAAAAAAACCGTTCAAAATTTGGAAACTAGAGAGACTAAGGTAGAAGAGGAGCTTGCAACACTTCAAAAGTCGATGCAATACCACAGCAATGAATACGAAGACATAAAGAAGAAACTCGAACTTCACGCAAAAGAAATGAAAGATCTGAATCTTCTTAAAACTGAACTCGCAGAGATCAAGACCCAGAACAGGAAACTAAGATCTGACATAAACGCAAATGAGCAACGGGAAAGGCAATTGAACATTGAGATCGTTGGCATACCTGAGCATAAGGACGAAAACTTGAATGAAATCATCTTAAAGATAGGTAGACACTCTGAAATAGAAATAACGAAAGATGATATTCTTCAAGTAAATAGAGTGACATCAAAGTCTAAGATTCAGGGCAGGCCTAGGAATATTGTAGCGAAATTACGCACTCGCCAGATCAAGGACAATATCATTTCTCAAGCCCGTAAACGCCGCCTATCAACCAAAGACCTGGATGTTCAGGGCAATGCTGTTCCAGTATTTGTAAACGAGCACTTAACAATATCAAATAAAAACCTTCTAAAAAAAACAAAAGAAATAGCCAAAATTAAGGAATATCAGTTCACATGGACAAAAAACTGCAAGATCCACGTGAGAAAAGCAGTTACTATTCCAGCAATCTTTATTATGGACGAGGAGGATCTAAAAAAAATCGTCTAGTTTTTCGGCAAAGTCTGCTTATAGTTATTAATGATTTGATTTTTAATTGTGTTTTTAGTTATCTTTTTTTGCTATTTTGTTTAGTTAGTATCGAACGGAGCGGAGTTGTTTGTTTGATATTTGTCTTTGGCGAGTCTGTGCTTACTGTGTTCTGTGTTTTGTTCGAGCAATGCGAGGTCACTGACGACCGTGTGAAGGAAACGCGCTTGATTAGGGTGCGATACTTGAGGTATGCATCATATTCACATAATTTGTTCACGTATGGGTTTGGTTACTGCGGTGACAAAATCCTGATCTCAACAGACTCATTTAGATATTATTTTAATGTAATATGTACAAGCAAGATCTTTAAAAAAAGATACTGTATTACTTTATGTGTGGGTAAATGTAATTGCATTAGTAACAATAATACGGACCTATACAAGGATATTAAGTTATGCAACTTCCGCTTCCATGCGTCGTGCTGTGATTACAAAATCATTACTGTTGATATTGATACACTCACACTGTCTCGGGTCGCACCTTCATGTAGCGCATGTATTTTACAAGTTAGAAGTCAAACGTATTTGTTTAGTCCTTTAGGAACCTACCCGCATTTTGTCAAAATAGTCATTTGTTTATTAATTGAGGCCAATGCTTGCCGAAATCATATTCAAATTAAGCATATTATTTCTTTTGTATATTGCCGTGCACACAACCCCTTCCTGGCTGTCATGCCGTTGCAAAATATGGTTATGTATCATCCATTTACCCGCAAGTTACTGGTGTTAATGCACTTTATATCTAATTGTCCGATATTTTTGCGCGTTTTGAGATATACTTTTAGTAAAATAAACTCGTTAAAATGCTGCCCCGTAACTTAAACATTTACTACCAGAATTGCCGTGGTCTAAGGACTAAAACCACACAATTCCATCAAAACATTTTAGGTAATTCTTATGATTTAATTATCATAACAGAAACCTGGTTACATAACGGCATTTTTGATAGGGAATTGTGTGATGATAGGTATGATGTGTTCCGTAAAGACCGCGATCTAACTGCGACTGGCAAATCGTCAGGTGGCGGTGTAATGATACTCTCGCGACACGAACTAGGTGCGTGGTGCGTCGAACACGAGCATAATACAATTGCTACGGAATTGTTGACCATAGCAATACCGGCTCGCGCGCTCTCGGCAGCAGCTGATCTTTACGTAAGTGTTGTCTACGTACCGCCGGATTCTCATCGGATACCCTCAGATCTCGACTACGTTTTGCAAGGCGTCGCTAATTTATTTACTCACAGTACAAAAACATTCAATTACCTACTAGTGGGCGACTTTAATCTTCCTTGTGTAAAGTGGAAAACAAGCGGCCCCACTTTTTTGAAACAGGGTGCCGTCGAGGTACAGAACGCGGCCGCGCGCTTAGTAAATGAGTTGTCATTTTTAGGAGTTACACAATACAATTTGCTGCCTAACCATAAAGGGCATACTCTTGATTTAACTTTTTCCAACTTGCCATTAAAAGTTAACGAGTGTCTATCACCCCTTACGAAGACTGACCTTCCTCATCCTGTATTGACTATCGAACTATCTGACATTGCAGTTTGCCCGCTTCGTGAGTTGTCTACGCCTAGACATAATTACCGCAAAGCCGATTTCAGTATGTTAAATAATTACTTTGCTGAAATTGACTGGCACTCAGCTTTAGATACCACTTCAACAAATGATGCCGTTCGCACCTTTTATGAAACAATTCAAACAGGGATTGATAAGTATGTGCCGTTTACCCGAAGGTCAGGCGCACATAAATATCCTGTTTGGTATAGTAGCTCATTAATTAAAATAATAAAAGAAAAGAGCAAGGCACACTCGCGTTGGAAACGTTTCGGCAACTTGCTTGACTATGACGAATTCGCACTGTTACGGGATAGACAGCGACATGTCCAAGAGACTTGTTATAATAAACACATGCAGGAAACGGAACGCAGCCTAAAAAATAATCCAAAAAAATTTTGGACCTATATAAAAACTATGCGCGGAGGTTCGAATTATCCTAAAGTGTTGTCTCACAACAACGTAAAGTATTCGGAGGGACAGGAAATATGCGAGGCTTTCAGTGACTTTTTCCACGACGTCTTTGGTGAACCTTCTGACTACAGCCTCGTCAGATCATCGGACGAGGACGAAAAAGATCATTGCTCTGACATCATATCCAATTTACAATTTACGTCGTTAACCGTGGAGAAGTCATTGAATGCGTTAAGCGTGGAAAAGGGACCTGGTTGCGACGGAATACCTCCAGTATTTTGGAAGAATTGCGCGAAGTCTTTATCATCTCCAATTAGTTTCATTTTTAATCTCTCTTTAAAAGAAGGCACTTTCCCAAATGAATGGAAGAAAGCATTTATTGTTCCAATACATAAAAAGGGTTCGCGAATAATAATAGGAAATTATAGGGGAATTTCGATACTAAATACAATAGGCAAAGTATTTGAAAAATTAGTTTACAATGCTGTCTATCCATATATACTCAGAGGCATTTCTTACAAACAGCACGGTTTCTTAAAGAAACGATCGACTGTATCGAATTTGGCTAGCTTTTCAAATTTTGTCCTTGATAATACAGACGGCGGTGGGCAGGTTGATGTGATCTACACGGATTTCGAAAAAGCTTTTGATCGTGTCGATCACGTCATTCTGCTCAACAAGTTATACAGACTGGGTATACGCGGCGATCTTTTACGATGGGTACAATCATATTTATTTAAAAGATCACAAGCTGTAGTAATAGGAGGATACCGTTCTAATTTTACTGAAATCCCTAGTGGTGTTCCGCAGGGTTCCCATTTGGGGCCTCTCTTTTACAACGCTTATTTATTTGACATCACTGACTCTTTTAAATACTCTGAACACTTAATGTACGCTGACGACAAAAAAATATTTTATAAAATAAGATCACTGGATGATTGTAAGGCTCTTCAAGAGGACCTTAATAATTTAAATAATTATTACATAAAAAACAAGATCACAGTAAACGTCACAAAGTGTCAATGTATTAGTTATACACGTAAAAAAAATCCTGTTGTTTACTCATATAACTTTAACGGAATAGTCATTGATAGAGTCAAGGTGGTCCGAGATTTAGGAGTAATGTTTGATAATAAATTAACATTCTCGGATCACATTGACTTTGTTAGCACGAAAGCTTATAAGAACTTAGGCTTTGTTATTAGATCGTGTCAGGTATTTAAAAACATCGAGGCTCTTAAATCGGTGTATTTTGCATATGTGCGTAGCGTCTTAGAATATGCGTGCCCCATTTGGTCCCCTCAATATATTATTTATAAGAACCAACTAGAACGGGTTCAAAGAAAATTTGTTAACCATCTTAATTATCGTCTCCGTGAACCTCCGATGACCTATGAAAATAGTTGTCGAACACATGGTCTACTAACACTCGATGAAAGGCGCAAAATTATGGATATGTGTTTGCTTTATGACATACTCAATGGACGCCTCGATTGCCCCGAGTTGATTGCACAGGTAACTTTTAACACTCCCCGGCGGCGCACTCGTCACACGAAGATGCTACATGTGCCTCGGCACTCGACTAATTACGCCAAAAATTGTGTATTGACCCGTATTGCTCGAATTTATAACACAGATTTCTCACAAGTGGATATATTTAAGAGTAATAAACCTACATTCAAAAAACAAATAATAAAAATCTTAAACGAAGGCAATTTATAAACAACTAACCTCTTATTAATTATTTAGACTTTTTTTTTTCTTATTAAGTAATCAAACTTTTTTTTTTCTAAAATCTAAACTTAACTATAAGTTATATATCTAAAACTGAATCTTTTGTATTTAAATATCTCTTAGTCTGTAGTCCGTTCGCATGTTTTATACATCTCCTAGTTATACAGGGAAACCTATTATTAGCCATACACTACTGTAATACACATACTCTGTAACATACTATTTGTATCGCTGTTGGTTGCCTAAATAAATAAATAAATAAATAAATAAAAAAAAAGGTCAGTCAAATCACAGATTATCTAATAGTACTAACTAAAAGTTGGAATTTTGTCCTTCAATATCTTAGTAACCACAAGGTTCCCAGGTATGATACAAAAAAATGACAACAATGATGGGGAGTAGGGTGACTTGATTTCTGCCACAAGTCTCGTAGTTTATAAAAGAAACTGCTAGGTAATGTTTTGATGACAGATATAAAAAGGCCGACCGCAAATTAATTGAGAAAAATTATGGCGGCGCGGCGGGGCAGGAGGACGATGATGATGATTAGACGTCATTATCGTTAGCTTAATAGCTCACCAATTTATGCGCTAACGCAGGTATGGACCGCCGGCATCTCAGGAATCGCAGTAAATAGGCGTCATCTGTTCGCCGCGGATTACATTCTCCTCGCTCTGAAACAAACCGTTTTAACTAAGTACCTATGGGTATTGCCACATTGTGCCAACGGGTCCGGAATTTAGTAATACCAAACTTTATAAATACAGGGTCTAGTAAAATTTGCTAGCGAAACTCCGCAGAATGGGTATCATTATCTATATACGATAATAGATACAATTTTTTTTTCTCAACTACTACTAAACTACGGTTACTGGCTCAAAAAATCATAATTTTGTTTTATCATATTGTTTCGGTGGATATACCCATCACGTCGCGGAGTTTTGGTAACCAATTTGATTTGACCCTGTAGATGAATTATTTTAACGACATCAACATTTTCGCCGCAGTTGAGCTTTTCTGCATATTGTTCAAAACACGCATTTTGGTAGGCGTGTTTGAAATTGGTGACCAAAACAAAAAACGTAGCCTGTGTAATTCTATATTCTATGTAATTTAGTTTCTGTTCTGAAACTTTTAAACTAGACGTAATTTTGCTAAGTGGCCGAATTATATTTCGAAATATAGGGAATGCATTGTTTACAATGTGTAATATGGAGTACATTATATTATGTAACAACTGACAATAACCGTTCATCACGTCTTGGGCAATGAAAGCCAAGGAAATTGCCATTGTTAGTCGATGGCGTAAGTCGCTACATTATAATAGTAGCCAATGTATAAGAGAACAATCATTTTGAACAAACTGAGTAAGTAGCCAGTCCCACGATTTCGACCTTAGCCGTTTGTTAGTTTAGCCATGAAATAAGTAGTCTGCCTTACCTACCTGCAGACTAAAAACTCGCAAAATACAATAGGAGTTTTACGTTTGTGAATCACCAATGTTTTGTAAAACGCTGGATGTGAAAAAAAGGTAAACAACCTTTTTCATTCACCATAGTGCATAGGTTGAAAATCAACCGCAGTTGTTTTGTTTTTTTTTTACAGACTCAGCGGTTAAAATGTTACGAGTACTAGAATCACATGAGTTCAGAAGAGATATCTCTGTTTACTTCTTACCACGTATCAACCGTCGTAACTCCTCAATTGCTTTGCCCCTAGTATCTGGATCTTCATTACAATGCCTTTTTGCATATTCTTCGAATTCCGAATCTTCATATCGACTAATTTCAGCTTGAAATGCAATCTCGATGAATCCCATAATATGCTGCGGTCAGACTGAAAAAAAAGAAGTTTGATTTATGAGATCATGTTATTATGTTCAGCAAAATTAATGCTGATGAATAAATAAGTGCTGATTTTTTAATAGTCATCTAACTTTTACCTAAAGAAACAAAAATGCGGTTTGACAGCTTTGTAAAATTCAAAAATCAGCCATAAGTTAAATAAGTTTCTCGAGAAATGGCATCAAATCGGTACCTGACTCCAACCTTTAAAAGTAACTGTCATTTCGGTCAAAAACTTTCTACCAACCTAATAATTGTACTATCCACTACTTGTTACACGGTGTAGGTGGGTGGTTTACCTATAACTGTATAGAAGAACGGTGCCTTGTGTACACTTAGCGTAAGAAAAGTGACCCACCCGAATCAGTCAATCAAAACAAAGTTGTTTACATTTTTGTTGTACAAGTATCAACAGTGTACTTGTAACATTGTAACCTACATGATCGTGTGTTTGATTAAATAAACAAGCGTCTTAAAAATAACTGTAAAAGATTTCTTGTTGGCGTAAAGCACTGGCCTAAAACTGCAATGACTGAGCTTACATAGCATCCCATAGGAACTCCTAACGACATACAACATAACTGGGGCAATTCCCATGGACATTGACTGTCGCTGGAATGAGATTGGGACAAGATTTTGAAGGTTTTCAATTACGAGATACCATTCGTGATAGTCTGTGTGGTGCCGGAACTGCCGGACTTAAAGAATACCACCACTCCTTACTTCCCGTGGGTGTCGTAAAAGGCGACTAAGGGTCGTACCGGAGAATGGGCAGCAGCGTTCTCTATGTATTCCACCATCATACCATACTGCGATCGCCAACCCGCCTGCCAAGCGTGGCGATTATGGCAAACCCTCCCAAAATTGGGGGAGGCCTATGTCCAGCAGTGGACGTCTATCCGCTGAAACGACGACGACGATTCGTGATAGTGACACGCTTTTACTCCAAACTATTCTGAAGGGTTTTTGGCAAACGCAACAAAGTACAACAGGCTGCTGATGAAGGAAAGGAAGAACACATACTACCTACTATAAACCTATGCAATTACAGTTCAATAACTTTACGAAGTACATTTTTTCACATGCGCGACTGCGCTTAGTCACTAACCTCAGTAAAAATTTCGTTAGATCCTCTATAATTGAAGTTGACACAGGTTGTTGACTAACTAGGCGCCGTGACTACGTGCACTTTAATTACTGTCGCGTTATGAAGTAAGTAGGTGGACACAATTTTGATTGCAGTAGAAAATAGCCAGCAAACTTATTTTGTGTCCTTTCACAAATATTTCACAATAAGTTACTTAGTAGGGCCGGCCGGGCTGATTTATTGTCGTTCCGCCATGTTTTGTTTTGCCTGGAGGACCGAATCAGTAGCAGACCGAACTTTCAAGTATTATCGCAACAACTAATCTCATCTAGTCTGTATTACTATTCGCTTTCTTGGGAACTACCTAGGTACATAATAATATTAATATGTAACCGGTCGCCCGGTCGGACGGATGTTCGGAACGATACGCGATGCGATGACGTCCCGATTCAGAGATAAGTCACTTTTGCACAAAAATTTCGAAGTAAACTTCAAAAGTACCAATAGAAAATTATAGAAAATTTTAGGAGCTCAGTTAAAAACAGTCCACGTGGTTCAGGGGCCGCCGCCGGCCGGTAGGTAGGGCGGAGTTGCGTCTTTTTAGCACGGTAAATTACAATATGACCCGTTCTTAGTACCAAGGCATCAGAAATTAGGGGAAGTATGTAAGTAGCAGTTCGATTCTGTCGGGTCCGCGCCCGGGCGTAATAGCAGATGCGTCTTTTTACCACGGTAAATTTCAATCTGCCTTCATCCTAGTACCAAGACATCATAAATAAGAGGAGTAATAAATTTTTCTAGATTCATACATTTTTGTTTAGGCTGTTTGGGAAAAGATGTCGCTACATAACTTTAGTCAGATAGTGTATAGTGCGCTCTAGTAATTATGATAGTTTAATTAATAATTTTAATCATACTAAAACAGCATTTCTTTTTTATCTACACTTGAGAACGGCTGGATCGATTTGACAATTTTTTGTTTTTAAATGTTCGTGATATTCCGAATTAGGTTTTTATGGAAAGAAAAAATGGGAAAACCTGAAAATTTTATCTATGGGATTTTTTTATGAACTCAAACAAGACCATAACTCACGATTTATATGCGTAATCCGCTTTACGTTTATCTGTGCGTATTAAATTTTTTTTTGCGGTCATTTAAAGTTATCAAGAAAAAAATCGGTAGAATAATAATAGGTAAGCAAAACTAATTCATAGAGAACAAAATTTAGAAAGGGCAATGTTTGTCGGGTAGTTTTTAAGTAAAACATGGGTAATTTCGCCAGAAAACGTTTACCTAAGTAGGTACTTCTTAGTGTTAAAAATAAAGTAGGTATTCAAGAGTGAAGAAGATAAATAAGCCAGCGTCCAATTTTGTAGGAAAGTAACATAAGAGAGTGTAACCTAACTAGCAATTTTGACACATACAAATAACAAGATTTTACTTGTTATTTATCGCATAGGTACTTACGCGGACTGCTCTTGAGTATAAGTTTTTTACACATGTTGGTACCTTGTGATTACATTGATGCACTACAAATAATTATTAGGCCTCGGATATTGCGTAACATATACCCAACATTAGGAAATAAATACCTACACGAAAAGCAGTGGTGAGTATCTTTACCATTCTACCTACCTACTAAAAGAATATAAAATGGCGCCGATTCTGTTGTTCACAGACCAAACTAAAGGAAATTGCCCATAACCAGTACCGCTTTAAAGCAATAGAGTATGGCCATAAAAATATACTTATAAATTATAAAATATTTTTTTATCTTTTCTGAGTTCAGTTGATTGAAATCGTATGTGAGGTTAATATTTTGTATTTAATTAGTTATTAATTCGATTTTATTGCATACTTTTTTAAATGGAGTATTTTTGTAAAAGCAGTGTTGCCAATTTTAAGAACCTCCCCATAATCGGTCTTAACGCTTAGTATAAAGACAGACGCTGAGTTTTAAAAATAATTTCAACTATGACATTCTTCCTGGGTCATTGATTCCGTTTTAGTCATGATCTGGCAGTTGGAGTACCTAATTTGTACGGCCTACCCAAATGTCCCTTCTTTGGTATTGTTCGTCGAATCGTTGAGCTCCTTAAGTTCTGCGTTGAGCTGCACGTTTACTGACAAATGGGAGCACTGACTGGACAGGTCCACTCAATCTGTGTGGTTCTTTTCTCAAAAGAACATTTCAGACACCTTTACACATGGTCTGCACATGATCTGACCAAGATTATGTCTGGGCTCTAAAAGAGATTGTGACTCTGAGTTTGTTTGGCCTTTCTTCTCAGAGTTGTCAGATAGGAAACGCCCTTCTCATCTAGTTTAAAAAAATATGTTTGACGTGTAAAAGTGTTTTTTTATCATTTGTCCTCCTTATTATTTTTTAATTAACATAATTATAATAACTTAATATAATTATATATTTTTAAGTTCTTTAAAATAATATTAAATTAAATCATTTATTTCAGACTAATTATTTGTCCATACTTGTTAGTGTAGTTACATTACTTTACTAATTAAAACTATTTCTATTATTGACAAATCACATGGTCAGGGTGATTAAGATTAACTGTTGGTAACACTATCACGGGCAATGTGAAAGGTGAACTGCCAAATGTGTCAAAAGTGTCACTCACTGTCAATAATTATTTGTCAAACAAAGCATCTCATGTCGGTCGACCTGCCGACCAGGGTTGGATTTCGTACTATAATTATAGTATTTATACTATAATTTCGCCCTTTGTACTATATACTATCCACATCTAAGGATAGTACGTTAAAATACTATAATTTAAAGTTTGCTCCCGAATGCTTAGTTTTACGTCATATGAATATTTCGACCGTGCGTGTATCTGACCGAATTCTGATCTTGCGATGTTTTCTATACAAGGAACATATTTACTGTAACGAGTTTCTGTATCGATGGCCGGGGATTCCCCGATTATCCTCCGCAGTACATTTCTCTCTTTCCACTAATCTAGTTCCTTCCATTCCATTCGAAATTCAATCAAAGTGACAACAATCGCTTGCGAATTTTTGTGTAAAATAATACGTTTTTAGTGTTTTAATTACGGCAAGTGGCAGTGATGGTCATGAAAATGACGATAGACCAAGTGTATCCACCCCAAAAACAAACGTCTGAGTAGAGTTTGCCATAACTGGTGTTGATTTTAATGTAAATAATTAAAAATAATGAAAGTGTACTATAATTTTTTATAAATACTATCCTTTTTATTTTTTTGTGCTATCTTTTTCAACGGACCTAAATCCAACCCTGCTGCCGACCAGCACTTCGCAGCGAACATTGTTATTACTTGTTTATTGATAGGTAGATGTTGAGTTTGTTGTGCTAAAAAATAACTTATCATTGCGTTAACATCGTGTCCAGTTGAGTCTTCAGATTTCAGCACGGTCAAGAATTCTTATAGAGACCATTGTACTGTTTCTGTGCTGTGGATTGTGTAGAACGTTTTTACGACTACGGCCTGTGTTTTCAGTGCAGTAAATCACCAACGATTTCGTTAAAAACCTCGCGCTGTGGGAGCTGTGTCTACCCCGTCATCAAGTCAGAGAGGCAACGGATATAATGGAAGTCTTTCAGCACATTTGTATTTTGTTGTTTACAGCTAATACTAGAAGCTGTTTAACTAAGTTCAAAATATACATTTAAATGCATCATGATGAGAAAAGTGGGGAAGTGTGTTGTACCACTCACTTGGTACTTGTTACGAAGCTGTGGCGACACAGTGCTTCCTTACCCAAACCATTCGTTCCACCGGCTGAAGAGCTCCTACCAGGACATGAGTTACCTTGGGTAACCTTCGGACCACGGTTGGCCGAAGTAAGGACAACCTGTTCAGGTGGAGATTCATAGACGACACCGCCTTGGAGTGTAAATGTTGTGCTGTTCCACAAACGATGGGACACTTAATATCGTGTCCCGTCTGCTGCACTTTACTGGAACTGAAGGACGCTGGTGATGGCGGCAAACAAGTAGCTGAATTCTGGGCCGAGTCCATTTAGATTGCTATCGACACGCTAAGAGGAAGATGATGAGATGAAAATTAAGAACCACCAGTTATACTTTTCTTAGTTTGATTTGATTTTGTTTGTGACTTTTGCCTGTCTGTGACAATATGTGTATTTTCTATTAAACTAATACAATATGTATATTTTCTATTAAACTAATGCTAAGATCAATTTCTTTACTGAATATGATATATCTATTATACATATTTATTTTTAGATGTTAGTCGTATTATTGGGAGCATGTGAGTAGGAACGAAATATGCGGAATTCAACTAGCAAACGACATTGAGGTTGACTTGCCGTTGGTACTGGGAACGGACACGTACTATTTAGTAAGGGGAAGAATTAAGTCACGACATGTCAGCAGAAAGGTTACGCTTACATTTTAATTAATAAGTAACTCAGTACCTAGGTGATATTAATAGCTATTATTGCAATTGTTTGGTGGGTAATCAGACAATGGGATGATGTGCTCTCATTATGACCATTTTGTGGTATCTTAGTTGGGCTCGATTTAGGTCTGTGGAGCCACCGGCTCCGCTTTTAGACGACATATTTTATGAATATGATGATAATATGGACCAATGAAACTATTGCATTCCTATATTCAAGCATTTTTATTTTCTATTTCCTATCAAAACCTACATTTAGCATGCACCTTTGTAATATTATTTAATAAAATTGGGATCATTCATTGATTTATTGGAACTATTTTCTGTTGTTTTATGTGAAGCAAATCATATTGTTGTAAAATACTGTTTTTTTGGTGGAAGATTTGTTACAAAACTAACCTCAAAACTGAGCAGAAAATCAAAGTACAACAAAAACCCCAATAAATAAATGGATAATTTTAATTTCCTATGAAAGTACGACATTACCCCGCTTTTATATCCAATTTATGGTAGCATACAAAATTGTTTGATGCGCAACGGCGGGCAGTAGAGAAATGAGCAATTTCCTTTAAGTTCAGGCATCTTTTTCTTTCTATTTCATTAAGACAAGGACAGAAGATACATATTAGTTTAGTCCTGTCAAATTAGTCAGCGCCTGGCGTAAATTGACGTATTTTTAGTAGCCATTTTTTTAATCACGTCTAAAGTTGTCTGTGGAGTATCTTAATTTGACAGGACTAAACTAATATTTATCTTCTGTCCTTTTCTTAATGAAATAGAAAGAAAAAGATACATGAACTTTTTAGTTTAGTTTGTGAACAACAGAATCGGCTCCATTTGTGGTGTTTGTCCTATTCTGTGATGAACGACCTATTAACAGATAATCCTATGTTATATCTATCCGGATGAAGGTGAATAATAATATTTTACATGACGCGACTGCCTATCTGACCTCCACTACCCAGTTACTGGGTAACACGATCTTTAAACACGACCCTTTTTTTTTTTTTGCGGATGGGAAATCATCAAATGACTCCTCCCGCTCTGGGTGGAGCGGAAGGGAGTGTCAGACTCTTACTGACTAAAACCCACCCGTGTTCTTTCCTTAGCCCCTTATGTTCCGGGCCAGCGGTAACCCTTTCGGACAATCCCGCTGACCCGGCAGGCTTCGGCCCTAAGGGGCCCCTCCTCGATGCTGACATCTCTTTGAGGCGCGCGTGGAACACGTACGCGCCGTCCGGCACGGGCCTGGTCTTGATCGGACGGTGAGCTACCCATTAGGCCGCTCGCCCACGTCCGATAAAAAACCAGAAATCGCGAAAAAAAAATCAGCTATTCAATACATTTATTTTCGTATAACTCGTCAGAATGTAGAGAACAGCTGATTTTTTTTTTCGCGATTTAGGTTTGGTCCCATAGCAAAATTTAGTCATGATGAGTACAATGACCCCCAGAGTTATGGGATATCAAAAAAAAACACGTTGTATAATTGATGGTAACCCATCCACGAACCGACCGCGACAAATCAGCCCGTGCGGCTGTTATTATTTAGCCACTAGCCAATCTATGAGCTAGATAAGATAAGATTTATTTATTTGTATAAACATGGTATACTTAAAGAGCATGCAAGATGATAATAAATTACATTCTAGATAGTCCAATCATGTTTAGCCTTATAATATATTAGCCTTATAATATATTGGCGAAATAGAAGTCAATAAACATTATAATAAAACTAATGTCAGACAAGTTTTTCGACCAATAATTCAGACTATAATTTATGCCTTTTGCGATAAAATCATCACGAACTGACGTTTGAGCGCATTGATACTTAGTTCCTCCTAATACTTTTGCGCATAAGTGCTAATGAGTAACTTTAGTATAAAATAATTTTGTACGTTTGCGTAAAAGTCGATACTTAGTCAATAATAACGTGATATTTCGCCAAAGAAATACAATCATTAGCGACGACGATAAAATCAAGTCATGTTGCAAACGATCGCGATGTGTAAAATAATATGGAAGAACAAAATACTTTCAACAGAAGATCTTTTGTCGGATAAATGACGAAACATATATATCTAGTAGGTACTTTGGTAATTAACAAGATAATCGACTTATTGCTTAAGTACCTACTTATCTGCTTTTTCCACTCAGAGACCGCCATGGCCATCTCTTTGGTGTCGTAACAAGACGAAGTGTAGCTAGATTGGGTGTGGATTAATGAAATTATGATAATTAGTTATATATGATAATTAGGTGTGAAATTTGTTATAATCCCCGGTTATTTATGATGAAAAACAAGTGGCAGAGGTCATGCACATCACATTTATACTAATAACAAAGTTAACGTTTGTTTAACGTTTTATCGTTTGTTTGTTTGAACCACAGATATAGATATATCTGTGGTTTGAACGCTAATCTCTGGATCCACCAGTCGAAATATTTTTTTTTGCATCTAAATATGTATAAGTATACATATAAAACTCAAAGGTCACTGACTGACATATCTATCAACGCACAGCCCAAACCACTGGAGGGATCTGGCTGAAATTTGGCATGCAGGTAGATGTTATGACGTAGGCATCCGCTAAGAAAATATTTTGATAAATCTACCCCCAAGGGGATAAAATAGGGGATGAAAGTTTGTATGAAACTTTGTCAATTTTAAACCGATCGGGCTGAGACTTCGCATGCATATAGCTACTATGACGTAGGCATCCCCTAAGAAAGGATTTTGATAAATTCAACCCCCATGGGGATAAAATAAGGGATGATGGAGGATGTAAATGTATAAGTTTTTTTAAAAATAATACTTAACGCGAGCGAAGCCGCGGGCAAAAGCTAGTTTGATATATTATTCTAAATACATTTTATTTACAATGAGAAATACTAACATACCGCTTACTTATCTGAACATTTACGCACACAATTGTAGCACGTACGCTGCCGATGACACTGCATGTTCTTGCCCATAGATATTATGAAAGAGTTTTACATTTCTTGCCCCATTTTAGCCAAGGCCAACCTTTTGAAATACCTACATGTCACTAATGACTCCAATCTAAATTTCCGTAAACATATCGATTTACTTTGTACCAGAGTGCACAAATTAATATGCTTATGTTTTTAAGAACTTACGGAACATAGCCGACTATAAATTAACTAGACAGGATTATTTAGCTTTGTGTCAATCCATATTTACCTATTGCATAACTTCCTGGGGGGTGCTGCAAAAACAATTTTACTCCCCCTAGAGCGCCCAAAGAGCGCGCGAAAAAAAAATCAGCTGTTCCCTACATACCTATATGTATATATATGTTAGTATAACTCGTCAAAATGTAGAGAACAGCTGATTTCTGTTTCGCAATTTCAGGTATGGTCCCATAGTAAAAGTTGTTCATAACGATGAGTACAATGACCTCTTAAGAGGGTGTTCACGTTTTACCAATAACTCTGTATAAATCTATGGATTAAAATACCTAGATCAAGAAACAACTTTTTGAACAACCCGAAGTGTGAAGACCCCGTCAGGAAGACATCATTAATTATTTATCAACTCAGCCTATTGCAGTGCCCCTCAAAGAGATGTCAGCAACAGAGAAGGGGCCCCTTAGGGCCGAAGCCTGCCGGGTCAGCGGGATTGTTCGAAAGGGTTACCGCTGGTCCGGAACATAAAGGGCTAAGGAAGGAACACGGGTGGGTTTTAGTCAGTAAGAGTCTGACACTCCCTTCCGCTCCACCCAGAGCGGGAGGAGTCATTTGATGATTTCCCATCCAAAAAAAAAAAAAGCCTATTGCAGTGTAAGTACATTTACTGCTGTATATAGGGTTTCTACAATTATCTGTCATTGAATTATGTATGGTGTACAAACAAGCAACTCTGCAGGTATGTAATTAAGGGATTACAGGACCTAAACGCAAGTTTTAGAAGCTTTAAAAGTATATGATCGACTACAGTAAACAAAATCAGAAAAATATATGATATTCTTCAGGACATATGCTAGGTAGATAGTGTGTTGAAAACATAATACAACTAATTTGATAAGATAGAAAAAAAATCATGAAGATACATCTAAAAACTTTCTTTTTTTTACAATAAAAACCATAATAATATACAATCATTCTGATTTTTTGTCAGATTATTCTACAAGCAACATACCAAAGCACTAGTGTATTAATTTTTTAGTCATAACAATAGTTTTTTTGTAAATAGATAATGGCTTCATATTTTGCAATAAATCTGTGTCATCGCGCTTCTCTTTCTTTTCTATGCAGTCCGACAGTGTCCGCGCATGGTCATAAGATTATCAAGCTACTTAGGTAATAATTATGCGTAGTTATACATGTTACTTAGTGCATGAAAGTTCAAAGCCCTGGACCAAGGTTGGCTTGCCACTCTCGGTTCAATGGAACTGCATATCTTTATATTATGTCGTTATATTTCATTTTTACGAGGGGCCCGTGGCTAAATAATAACAGCCGCACAGGTCGATCGATCAGGTTAAGCTACGCTTGCCGCGGTTGGTCTGTGGATGGATCCCGGCTGTTATTTGTGGATCTTTGACAGTCGTTACGGGTAGTCACAAGCCCGAAAGTCTGACAACCAGTCTTATCAAGGGGTATCGTATTAGGTGCCTAGTAATTGGGTTGTGGAGGTCAGATAGGCAGTCGCTCCATGTAAAATACTGGTGTTCAGCTGCATCCGGTTAGAATGGAAGCCGACTCCAACATAGTTGGGAAAAGGCTAGGCGGATGATGACTGTCAAGTGGGCTCTGGATATGTGAGACACCTTTACTATTGATAATTACAATGCACTTTTGCAAAATACCTCTGTCTTTTAATGCAAAAGTGTCGGGACCGCATTACAACATCAACAGAGGGAACAGGTTATGACGTTACTGGGAATGATTAAGAGCGTTTACGCCGAACGGCATTTCATACAAACTTTCAAGCCCTTTTTTTTCGAAGTGAATGAACCGATTTTAATGAAACTTCGTACGTATAAGCAAAATACAAAGGTCTAAAAAGTTAGTAGAGAACATTTTCGAAAAATAGTGTTACAGCCAAATTAGACCGATTTTAAACTTTCCATAGAAACAGATATTTCCAGTTATCTTTTTTTATATAAGACATTTCGAAAATGTTCTCTACTAACTTTTTAGACTTTTGTATCCTGCTCACCCACTCTCATAAAAATAGGAGACGCTACACTCGAAGTCGTGGACGAGTACGTTTACCTAGGACAAACCGTCCAGTTAGGTAGGTCTAACTTCGAGAAAGAGGTAAATCGACGAATCCGACTCGGCTGGGCAGCGTTCGGGAAGCTACGCAATATCTTCTCGTCCCACATACCGCAGTGTCTCAAGACGAAAGTCTTTGACCAGTGTGTGTTGCCAGTGATGACTTATGGAACGGAAACGTGGTCGCTCACAATGGGCCTTATAAGAAGGCTAAAAGTCACCCAAAGGGCAATGGAGAGGGCTATGCTTGGAGTTTCCCTGCGTGATCGAATCAGGAATGAGGAGATCCGCAGGAGAACCAAGGTAACCGACATAGCCCGAAGAATTGCCAAACTTAAGTGGCAGTGGGCAGGGCACATCGCTCGCAGAACAGATGGCCGATGGGGCCGAAAGGTTCTGGAGTGGCGACCGCGTACCGGAAGACGTAGCGTTGGAAGGCCTCCCACAGGGTGGACCGATGACCTTGTGAAGGCCGCAGGAACCCGTTGGATGCGGGAAGCACAGGACCGGTCGAAGTGGAGGTGCTTGGGGGAGGCCTATGTCCAGCAGTGGACGTCTTTCGGCTGAAATGATGATGATGATGATGATGTATCCTGCTTATGCTTAGGAAGTTTCATTAAAATTCGTTCATTAATTTCGAAAAACAAGGGCTTGAAAGTTTGTATGAAATGCCGTACGGCGTAAACGCTCTTAAACTTTTATAACTGATAATGAAGTGAAGGCTGAATTGGTGGGTGGCTGAGTGCGTCGGACTCATCTCACGAATGCACCCGGAGAGATGGGCACAGATCGTCACTCACTAGACGCCTGAGAGAGGACACCACCGTCGAGGTAGACCATGGCGAAGGTGGTGTGATGATCTGATAAGGTTTGGGTGTCAACATGACCAAAGATCGCAGAAGTCAGAGCGATTTGCAAGGAAAGAGGGGTGTTTTACCTAGCAGTGACGAATACACACCCGATAAGATTTCTACAAGGGGCGCTTGTTATTTTCACACGAATTTAATGCTTCGTAATCTCGACAAAATCGTAACAGGCTAACAAAAAAACTGAGAATGCATTCTCAGTTTTTTTGTTATTTGTTAGATTATTTCGATTTTTATTACCTCTATAATTGGCACTTTATTGTTCAACTAGCAGCGCCCCGCGACTTCACCCGCATAATTGTCGAATAATTCGACACGTGTCTTTCGAACGGGATCGACAATAATTGTCGATCCCGTTCGAAAGACACGTGGCGCCATCTATTATCATTATCATAATAACGTTACTATTGTTTTCCTCGGGAACAGCACTTTTTTTCGGGATGAAAGGGGTTCTATGGGTAGGCAAAGGTGTCCCTTTACCTACCTAGTATAAATTTTACTTGCTGTGTTGTCCCATGAAATTGGAGTGAGCCGTGCACAAATCCAGACTCCGGGCTGAGAAATTCCTCTTGGAAAACACCAATAATACTTTGCCCGGCCAGGGAATAGCAACCAGGACCTCATGCTCAGCAGTACGTAGCCTTAGCGACCACTAGACCAACGTGCAATCATGAAATTCATATTAAAGATTGTAACAACGCGTCCAAGCAGTACTATTAACAGTTAACGGGTCATTAAACTAATGCGACCGGCTATAAAATACTTAGTTACTGATGTAGCAATGTAAACCCGCAACCAACGGTTGTCACGAGCGCTACCGGACTTGCCGACTGCTTGGTTATTAATATTGACTGACTAATCTATTAGGGTTCCGTACCAAAATGGTAAAACGGAACCCTTATGGTGAGACTCAGTCTGTCTGTCTGTCACAGCGGGATATCTCAAGAACTACTAATGCTATCAAATTGAAATTTAGATTAGTTTTAAATGACGCTTGCCCAACTATTTTGCAAATGAAAGAAATAAAATATTATTTTTTTTAGCAACTAGGACTGAAGTGAGGCTACTAGGGCATGTGGGGTATCATACGAAAGAGCGCAGTTTACAAATACCCAAACATTTATTTTTGTTTTAGGGCGCATAGTTTTCGACTTTTGATGAAAAATGTAAAAAAAATACCGTTCGCCCCCAATTATCTCCGAAGTTTGTAGAGAAAAATCTGAAATTATTCTATGTGATAGAAGTTTATGTAATAGCACACTTTTTCAGAAATCCTCAACAAAAGTTACATTAGTTCCACTATTGGTCAAATTCTCAGACGAATAATATAGGCCTCGCCGATGAAAAATTAAAAACATGATGGTACGGAACCCTCGCGGCCTTGTTGCGCGAGTCCGACCGGCTCGCTCTTGACCGGTTATTTTTGTTAGGAACCTTCTCCAGCGCGCTCACAACTTACCAACTTTTCGTCGCAATCAGTCAAGCCATTTTCGAGTTTTTGCGAGACTAACGAACGGCAATTGATTTTTATATGTACCTATTTAAGATATAATAATTATGTATATTAAAAATCCCCTGACAACCAGTCTCCGCCCAATGGTCTTAAATAAAGCGACTCAGGGCTGATTTATTAATCTCTTATCTGTAAAGTAAAATTGACGTCTGACAGTGTTTTAGTAAAAGATTACCTACATACTTTCTACTTTCTGATAAAAATACAAAATTTAGTTGCACGATATGACATACTGTTTTTTTTGTTAGCCTATACTGTCCCACCGCTGGGCAAAGGTCTCCCCAAATCCCTCCAGGAACCCTTTTCCCAGGCCAGCCCTCGCGGCACGCGTCCAGGTCATCTCGCCATCTCTTTCTCTTTTGAGGCCAGCCCAGAAAGACATACAGCGGTGCTATTCTGTAAAAATCTCACCGTGAAAACTTAGGTGAAGTGAGCGTGGAGTGAGCTGTCAATAGTGTCAATTCCTAGCAAAAACAAACTCACTTCACCTGAATTTTTCACTGTGAGATTTTTACAGAATCGACCGGCAGGTAATAAAATTTTGGTCAAATTCGTCGTAAGAGATACATGAGGAGGGGCAGTACTCGGCACTAGCGGTTTTTTCCGCAGTTCGTCTACCAAACGAAACTTGATTATGAATATCTTGTAAAATCGTTTTATTGCCTTTAAAAATATAGGTTCCAATAATTAGTTTATAATGCCACAGTTCATAGTACTCACTATAAGCCTGTTGTATATATTTCGTCGATATTCCACAAAATTCAACCGGAGGAAGCTTTAAAGTTTTAAAACTGTTTCTAAGTTTGTTGGTAGTTAGGACTTAATAGTTCCTTCCAACTTGGTTCTACACATGTTTCTGGTCTACTAGTTAGGAATAAGCTTCCATTAGATATTCTCATTCACCGTTAACGTAACTCTAAAGTAAGTAGCGTATTAGGTGACAATCAAGCTTGTCAACGATGTATGGAAATTAGAGGTACCTATTTTTGTCAGATTGAGATGAAGATACTGTGAACATTCTTATAATTGTGAGAATTGCCGCTCTGGTAACAGGGGGCCTAAAAAGGCCACTTTGAAGAATCATAAAAGGATAACATTATGAATCAGAATATGGCGAAGACGGTCCGTGTTTTTCTTTTTTTCGCTGCACTAGGTAGGTATAATCAAAGAGATTAGGATTGGATTTGGATAGGATTGATTGCAATGATATTTTAGTAATATCATTGATTGATTGCCAGTGTTTTAGCACAGACAAATAAAAATTACTGAAAAATGCTTCACCAATGGGATTTAATACGATTAACGTCCATTATATTATCCTTTTATGATTCTGCCAAAGTGGCCTTTTTAGGCCCCCAGGTCAGGCATTTGTCCCAAAATTAATGGTATCTGTCTATGGGTGAGGTCCAAAAATATTTTGTTCACTTGATAAAATGCTTGGTTCTCAGGGAACCGATCGTTACCATCGTATACCAGTCGTTAGTCTTGAAATTAATCAAATCTGTCATAAAAACCAACTGATATATATTATTATAGGGACTTAGGAGTTACTGCTCAAGTGCTCTGAAGTTTGAAAATAAACTCGGTTAAGACTTTCTCAGACCTTAATTTTAATTAATAACTATGGTGTCACAGACGCTTTTTTTTTTTTTTTTTTTTTTTTGCCGATGGGAAATCATCAAATGACTTCTCCCGCTCTGGGTGGAGCGGAAGGGAGTGTCAGACTCTTACTGACTAAAACCCACCCGTGTTCCTTCCTTAGCCCTTTATGTTCCGGGCCAGCGGTAACCCTTTTGGACAATCCCGCTGACCCGACAGGCTTCGGCCCTAAGGGGCCCCTCCTCGATGCTGACATCTCTTTGAGGCGCGCGTGGAACACGTACGCGCCGTCCGGCACGGGCGGTCCTGATCGGACGGTGAGCTACCCATTACTCTCCGCCCGCAGGCCCGCGCCTACGGTGGCCGGGAGTCGTCACGCGGCTCCCGACGCCCGGAGCGTCTACCGCGGCGGCTGGGACGGGAGGCTCTCTCCTTGAGCCGTCCCGCCACCTCCTTCGCTAGCATGACTGCTTCGCAGAAGGAGGCGAAGACAGTCCGTGTTTTTAGGGTTCCGTAGTCAACTAGGAACCCTTATAGTTTCGCCATGTCTGTCTGTCCGTCCGTCTGTCTGTCCGTCCTCGCTTAATCTCTGTGACCGTTAGCACTAGAAAGCTGAAATTTTGTAGGAGTACGTATATCAATTACGCCGTCAAAGTGGTAAAATAAAATTTTGGAAAATATTTTTTTTTAGGGTAGCTCCCCTACATGTGAAGTGGGGATGAATATTTTTTTCATCATCTACCCCATCGTGTCGGGTATCGTTGAATAGGTCTTCTAAAATGGCTTAGGGGTAGCTAAAATTATTTTTCGATTTAATGCTCCATTTACGAAATATTAAAGTTTAAAGTGCAAATTTTTGTTCCAGTAGGGCGTCCCCCCCCCTCTAAAAGCTAAACTACTGGCTTGAAAAATCTGGAAAAATTCTCCATAATAGTGCATTTCATGAACTTTAAAGGAAAAGTATAGCGGTTAAGATAACTTTATTAGTTTAGCAGTAATAGTCGTTGAACTTGGGTGTTGGATAATTTTGTACCAAATACAAAATCCTTAGCATTAATCCTTTAAAGTGACTAAGATGAAGTAGTTGCTTTGTGATAACGGAACCCTACTACGGAACCCTACACTGTGAGTGGCCCGACACGCACTTGGCCGGTTTTTTCTTTTTTTCGCTGCACTAGGTAGGTATAATCAAAGAGATTAGGATTGGATTTGGATAGGATTGATTGCCAGTGTTTTAGCACAGACAAAAAAAAATTACTGAAAAATGCTTCACCAATGGGATTTAATACGATTAACGTCCATTATATTATCCTTTTATGATTCTGCCAAAGTGGCCTTTTTAGGCCCCCAGGTCAGGCATTTGTCCCAAAATTAATGGTATCTGTCTATGGGTGACGTCCAAAAAATTTTTATTCACTTGATAAAATGCTTGGTTCTCAGGGAACCGATCGTTACTATCGTATACCAGTCGTTAGTCTTGAAATTAATCAAATCTGCCATAAAAACCAACTGATATATATTATTATAGGGACTTAGGAGTTACTGCTCAAGTGCTCTGAAGTTTGAAAATAAACTCGGTTAATTCTCAGACCTTAATTTTAATTAATAACTATGGTGTCACAGACGCTAGTGACGCTATAGAAAGTGAAATCCGTTAAATACTTAAAGATCATGAACCAAATAAAGTTACTTTTGCTAGTCGTACTTATTATACCTATAGTTTTAATATAATAAAAGAAATAACTTTTTTTTTTGTTGGCGATCACGGTAAGTATGTACTTATGCAAATTGAAAAAAGAACCCCGAATGTTCTTTTTTTAATTTGGTGTAACTAACTACTTCTTCTTATATCCCTTTCATTTGTGGATTAGTTTGGTCACATAATTTTTATGAAGTGGTTGGCTTAAGTTTGGACGCTGTTTTTTTTACATCGTTCTCACATAATATAATTATAAATTCAACATTAATTATGTAATTAATATTTTTGTAAACATATAATTTAAAAGAGTGACCATGGAGTTTCTTGCCTATTCGTCGCCATAGGTACCTACGCTTTGGAATGGGCAACTAGCTTCATATTTTCTGACTGACTGACTTCTTGACAATTTAATAGTGCCTGTAAATGGTTTAATTGAAATAAATGTTTTGAGTTTGAGTTTTGAGTTTGGGAGAATCAGGCTAGTTGCATATGAAGCGACAATTTTGAACTTCGAAGTAATTGTGGCCTTTTACCATAAAATGGCGATGTCGGGTAATATTTTGAACAGCTGCTGGCTGCTTAAAGTTAAATGTTAGAATTATATCTTTTAATATTTGACCGCAAAGAAATATCCTATGAGGGCAGAGATCATGGGTATGGCCTTCTATTACAAATAAAAAAAAACTCCGGAAGATTTTAAACAAACACAAACAAAAAAATTTACTCACCAAAAAAATACACTAAGCATAGTTAGTTAAATCACTGAATCCAATAGGAAATAAACCTTAAGTGTAGGAACTCGTTAGTTTGAAAATTAAAATAGTCATATAGCGAGCACGCCCGATGCAGGCCGTGGTTTGTCGTGTTATGGCACCCACTTGACTGATCTTATAAACAATTGTTAGCTGCGCCTGCGACGCGTACGTGCGTGTCCGAGAATAGAATCAGAGTTAACAGCGATAGTTTGTAGCAGGGCTTGTTAACGTTACCAAATAACAAAATAATAACCGTTAAGTAACGTTAATTTCAATTTGATACCTTAATAACGTTCACAAAAATGTAACGTTACTTGATCTCATTACCAGTAAAGTAACGTTAATTAACATTAACGCAAAATACATCAGTAACTTTATTTTACCGTTAATTTAGTTACGTTACCGTTCCGTCTGTTTACATTTTTGTGCGCTCTCGCGGGCGCCTCGCTTAGCATTGGATAAGATGCACTGTTGCCGCTCCGCTACGCGCTAACCGCGCCGCCTGAGGATTAACATATAGGATACTTTTTATCTCGATATTCCCACGGGATCGAAAATTATGCGGGTGAAACCGCGGGGCGCAGCTAGTTATAAATATGTCTTAAATTGTGACATTTCTTATATTTGATAGCGATTTTAGCTCATTATTGAGTTCAAGTCCAAATATTGAAATCAAAACCGATTTTACGTAGTTTTAGTAGTACTACTATTGTTTATAAATATGTACTACTAGCTGCGCTCTGCGGTTTCACCCGCATAAGTTTTGATCCCGTGGGAATATCGGGATAAAAAATATTCTATATGTAAATCCTGGTTATAAACCATCTGTGTGGTAACATTCGTCCAAATCCGTTCAGTAGTTTTTGCGTGAGTAACAAACATCCATCTATGCATCCATACAAACTTTCACGTTTATAATGTTAGTAGGATTGTTAATTTAATTGTAATTAAGAATTTTGTGTTTTTCAAATATCAGGGTACGGTGTAATCAACCTAGCTTAACAAAAATGACCTGCTGAATCGAACGAAAAATATCATGTACCTTTCGTAAATGAAAAACATGTTAGAATTGTTTTGTTTTTTTTTTTGCTCGTTGAGAGCAACTATTGAAAATATTATTAAATAATGTTATGTTCGTGACAATGAAACACCGAGATTCAATGCAGACTGATTTATTGTATAAGTATTTCGACATACCCTCACAAGTGCACATATTATGAGATACAATAATACCGTACATAACACTGTCCCCCTTTAATCTATAATTATATTATGTAACTAAGTTATTATTCTAAAACATTTTAAGTCCTTCCTCCTTAATATAGGTACTATAAATAATGTAAAATCTAAACAAGTTTGTTAATTAAAGGGTACACATACATACATAATTATATGTTATAGGCGGGCGAAGCCACTCGAAAATGCTAGTTACTAATGAAAAGAAAACATACTTAAAACTAACTTATGTAATAGGTACTACTACAATTTAAAACTTATAAGTACCTACGACCACCCACAAATAGATACTAATGAAGGTCTTCTTATATTTAAAAAGATTATAAAATTGCTATTTTTTGTTATTTTGTAGTCTTTAACTTCTTGGCACAATCTATGGCAGCTCTCCGGCGTAAACGACTATCAATGATCGGCGATGACGTAGATGGTGGCGAACTTTTAGCTGCCGTGTCTACTTGCTCAGTAGACTCGTCCCTCAGGCATTTCCCTATAATCTCATGGGACGTATTAGGCGGGGACTGCGGGGAGTCTACCGATGAAGTGTTTTGTGTTTGTTCAATGGATGCATTAGGTTCAAGTTCGACTGACTTCATGTTGGCACTAGGACTTGGACCCGTGATAGAACGTCTAGACTTCGTAACGCCTTTTGTCAACAACTGATCAATATGACGTTTATGAAGATGTCCGTCGTTAGTTTTAATCGCGTACGTAACTGGCCCTGACCGTCGTACCACTACACCCTCTGCCCATTTTTGCCTATGTTTCGAATAATCACGCATGATTACGGCGTCCCCGATGTCTGCTTGCCGCAGCGGCGGACGCGCCGCGGCCGCGCGCTGCTCGTGCGCCAGCTGCGCGCCGCGTACCAGTTCGCCCGTGTCCGGCCGCAGTAGGTCTAGTCTACCGCGCAGTCGGCGCCCGAACATCGCCACCGCCGGCTCGCGCCCCGTGGTGCTATGCTCCGTATTACGATACATAAACAGGAACTTACTTAAAGCAGTGTTGTCATTAACATTTTCTAGTGCTGCCTTCTTTAAAACCCGCTTTATAGTGCGTACTGCGTTCTCGGCGGCTCCGTTACTAGAGGGATGATATGGTGCAACGGGCAAATGTTTTATGCCGTTACGCTTAAAATACATACTCAATTCCGCTGATGAAAATGGCGGTCCATTATCGCTTATAACTTTTTTAGGAATGCCAAAACGAGCAAAAAGCCTTCTGAAACTATCAATGACGACCGTTGCTGAAGTGGTGCTCACTCGCTCCACTTCAATCCACTTAGAGTGAGCATCGACTATTATTAAATAATATCGATTATGTAGAGGGCCTAAAAAATCTACGTTTAATCGTGACCACGGCTCCTCCGGCCAGGGCCATGAGTGCAATGGCGCTGGCGCAGGTTGGGCGCGCTGCGACACGCACGCCGCGCACTCACTACACACGCGCTCAATATCACTATCTAACGTGTCCCACCACACATAGTTGCGAGCTATCTGTTTCATTTTAACTATACCCGGATGACCCTCGTGAATTTCTTGCAAGATTGATTGTTGTAATACTTTAGGTATAACAATCCTGTAACCCCACACTAAACAACCGTGATCTAAGTGCAATGAGTCTTTTCTATTAAAATAAGGTTTTTCTTGATCGATGCAAACCTGTAACGGCCACCCAAACATTGTATAACCAACAATTTTATTAAGAAGGGAATCCTTATCCGTCTCTGTTTTAATTTGCTTAAAACTGAGTGGAAAGTTTTCTTCAACAAAGTTTAGATAGCTACATTCGTCGTCATCTCGTACTCGTTCTCTAGTCGAGCTAAGAGGGAGGCGTGACAGGGCATCGGCAAAACAATTCCTCTCCGATCTTACAAATTCAATTTTAAAATCATATGCTGCTAATTTAACGGCATATCGTTGAATTCTGCTTGCAGCAGTTACAGGTATGCCTTTATTGTCTCCTAGTATATAACTTAAAGCACGGTGATCACTCCTAAGAATAAAATGTCGACCGTATAAATACTGGTGATGTTTAGTCACGCCGAATACAATGGCTAAAGCCTCCTTATCCAACTGTGAATAGTTGGACTCTGCAGGATTTAAGGTACGCGAGGCACAACAAAGCGGCCGCTCGCTGCCGTCATCGTAACGTTGTAACAACACTGCACCCAAACCGTATGGGCTGCTGTCTACTGCCAGTATAAGTTGTAAATTTGGATCATAATGTGCGAGCACCGGAGAGCTACTTAAGACGTTTTTAATTCTAGTGAAAGCATTTTCACATTTATCGTCCCAGTTCCATTTAACACTTTTTTTTAACAAATCATATAAAGGTTTTAAAACGTCACTCATGTTTACGCAAAACTTTGAATAAAAGTTTACAAGTCCTAAAAAACTCCTTAACTGCGTAATGTTACAAGGTGATGGAGCAGCTACAATCGCTTTAATTTTTTTATCATCAGTGTGTAGGCCTTGTTTATCAATTCTATAACCTAAATATGTCACTGATTCTTTAAAAAATTGGCATTTACCATAATTAATCCGAAGGCCATTTTCCTTCAATCTCTGTAATACAGCCTTTAAATTTGACATATGTGATGACCTACATTTACCGCTAATACAAATATCGTCCGCAAACACAGCCGTAAACGGCAAACCACTCAAAGTCTCTTCCATTATTTTCTGAAAATTTTCAGGAATGCACTTAATACCAAACGGCACACGATTATAAACAAAAGTACCTACGTGAGTGGTGATTGCCGTCATCGGCCTTGAACCTTTATCGAGTAAACATTGTTGAAAAGCATTTGACAAATCCAACTTAGTGAACAATTCACCTCCACCCAATGTTGCGAACAGGTCCTCGATCCGTGGAAGCGGGTAATGAAAGTCTTTCAATCGCGGATTGATTGTCACTTTGTAGTCTCCGCAAATACGGATATCCCCGTTTGATTTGACTACAGGCACTATCGGCGTACCATAATCTGATCTATCCACTTTGTATATAACTCCTTCCCCCTGTAACCGATCGAGTTCCCGTTCGACACGCGCGCGCAGTGCCAGAGGCAACGGCCGCGCCTTCACAAACACTGGAGTCGTGTCATTTAGGTATAGTCGTATTTGCGACTTGAATGTACCCAGTCCCTCTGCGAAAACATCTGGGTATTCATCCTTGAGTGTTTTCTCCAACGAATTCGCATCGGATACATAATGGTGGCTATTAAGTGCACCGAAACTTGATAATTTTAACTGTTTTATCCATGTGCGTCCCATTAACGGAGGTCCGCCATTAGTAATAACGTATAGTTTTAATGAAAGTTGTTTATTGTTGTATGTAATTGTCACCAGTATATATCCGAGTGTTTGAATAACGTCTCCAGTATAAGATTTAAAAGTTAATATTTTACTAATTATCGGTAGCTTATAAAATGTCTTATCGTAAAACTTTTTTGATATAGCTGATATTTTACTTCCCGTATCTACTTCAAACTTTAAAAACATACCTTCAACATTCAACTTAATGTAATAGGGGCCGTCATCCTCACACACATCTATACTACTACTATGATTGGTGTGACCCATGTTATAGAAATTACAATCGTTATCAGTATCGGAGTCGGTAACAGAATTGTCAAGATAGAACTGACCTTTGTTTGTCTTCTTAGTGGAATTACCATCCTTCTCACTTCGAGTACACACTGATTTTAAATGTCCTTTTTCACCGCACTTATCACACGAATAATGCTTGTAACGACACCTGCCCTCCACGTGCCCGGGCTTGCCGCATCGTGCGCACGGGCGCCGCTCGGGCGCCGCCGCCGCCGGCGCCACGCGTGTGCTGCGCGGGCGCGCGCCCCCGACGCGGTGCAGGCCGTCGCTCGCGCCAGTGCTGGAGCCTGCGCTCGCGGCCTCCGCAGCCGGGGCGCTCGCCACGCTTGCGTGCCGCTCCGCCGCTTCGAGAGCCATCGCCAACTCCACACCGCGCTTGTAGTCCACATTCTTTTCGGCGAATAACCTGGATCGCATTTCCTCGCTGTACAACCCCGATACGAACTGGTCGCGGAGATTTACCTCCAGTGAGGCACCGAAGTTGCAAGTTTTAGCCAGATGTTTCAAACCTTGTAGGTAGGAACGAACGCTTTCACCTTGCTGCTGCTTCCTCTGCCTGAAAATATGCCTTTCGGCTATTTCTGATCTCTCGGGTTCCAAATGTTCTTTCACCAGTTTAACGAGCACATCAAAAGTCTTGTCCTCTGGCTGATCCGGTGAACATAAATCGCACATTAAGTCGTAACAATCCGAACCGACCAACGTCACTAGCGTAGCCACGTGTAAATTTTCTTCAATGTTGTTTAACATTATGAACTGTTTAATTCGACGAACATAAGTGTCCCAATTTTGGGTTCCGACTTGGAACCCTTCGACTTTTCCTATCGGCATGTTTAAACTTTACACACACGCGTACAAATGGATAATTATTAATTTCCTCGTCGCCAATGTTATGTTCGTGACAATGAAACACCGAGATTCAATGCAGACTGATTTATTGTATAAGTATTTCGACATACCCTCACAAGTGCACATATTATGAGATACAATAATACCGTACATAACAAATAATAAATGTGTATTTGAATCAAGATGCTATTTGTGATTTTTCATTCACATAGACATAATTCATTCCCAAAATCAGACTCATTACCCCTGTTATAACTCTCATTCCCACAAAAAAGTTAAAATGTAAATAACTTTTTTCTAAATGAGTAGATTTAAATGGCTGTAACACAATAATATATAATTTACTCCATTTTATCTGATTGTATAGTTACGATTGATTGAATTTAATTTAATCAGTCATAAGTCATAACCGTAGTAGTCTGTGTGGTGTCGGACTTAAAGAATTGCACCACCCAATACTTCCCGTGGGTGTCGTAAAAGGCGACTAAGGGTCGTACCGGAGAATGGGCAGCAGCGTTCTCTATGCATTCCACCACCATACTATACTGAGATCGCCAACCCACCTGCCAAGCGTGGCGATTATGGCAAACCCCCCCAAGAATGACAAGCTCAAAAAACACTAGGCCCCTAGAACCCGGCGGCCCGCCTACCCTTGGTTACGGTAGCGGCCAAGGCCACGGTGAGGCAAGGGGTGCTAAGAATCCCCGGAAGAGATCCGGCTACCACAATCACCGAAAACTGGACACACTCCGGACCGACGAGAAGATCACCGAACTCGAGGAAGAATTGAGCAAGATACGATGGAGTATAGTGGGGTTACCTGAAGTCCGAAGAGAGGGGGAGGACTCGATAATCCTTAAATCCGGAACTTGCTCTATTTCCGGGAGGGTAACCAGCAGGTGCAGGTGGTGTCGGGTTTATCGTCCATACGTCCCTTGTGAGCAACGTGGTGAAGATCGAGAGTGTGTCGACAAGGTTGGCGTACCTTATACTCAGAATATCCGAAAGGTATTCGCTGAAGGTCGTACAGGTTTACGCCCCGACCTCGTCACACCCCGACGATGAGGTAGAGACCATGTATGAGGATATTTACAGAGCCATGCATGGCTCTAAAACTCACTTTACCGTTGTCATGGGGGACTTTATCGCAAAACGGGGTAAACGTAACGATGATGAGCTGCGAGTGGGGCAATTTGGAGTTGGATGCCGGAACCACCGGGGCCACCTACTGGCCAGTTTTATGGAGAAGGAAGGCCTCTTTATGATGAATTCCTTCAGAAAACGTGAGCATAGAAAGTGGACCTGGCAGAGCCCGGATGGTGCAACTAAAAATGAGATTGACTTCATTATGTCGACGAAGAAGCAAGTATTCAATGATGTCTCTGTGATCAACGCGGTGAAAACCGGAAGTGACCACCGTATGGTAAGAGGCACATTGAACTTAAATATCTAGCTGGAAAGATCTCGACTGATGAAGTCTACGCTCCGTCCAGCACAGATCCAGATCCAAAACCCCGAGAGCTTTCAGCTCGAACTCCAGAATCGTTTCGAATGCCTAGGGAGCTCCGTGGACGATTATAACGATGGGTTCGTGGAAACTGTCCATACGGTCGGGTCTAAGACCTTCAAGACCCGCCATACGAATTCAAAAAAGAAGCTCTCTGATCCTACTTTGCGGCTCATGAAGGAGAGGCGCGATATGATCCTGCAGTCTACGGATGATGCGCCAAATTACCGGCAACTCAATAGACGGATCTCTAAGGCCTTGAAAAGCGATCTTCGCCGCTTTAATACAGATCGTATTAAGGACGCGATAGAGCGAAATAAAGGCTCCAAGGTCTTTGCTGGAGATCTGTCTATTGGGCAGAGCCAGCTTACGAGACTGAAGACCGATGATGGCAGGATCGTATCCGACAAACCTGAGCTGTTGAGAGAGATCGAGAGGTTCTATGGACAGTTATACACGTCAACAAATAACCCCGCTATGAATCTGGCAAACGACCCAAGAGCTGGATTGACCCGGCACTATACCGAAGACGTCCCGGACGTCAGCCTGTACGAGACGGCTCTGAAGCAGCTCAAAAACAACAAGGCATCGGGTGATGACGGAATTACGGCCGAGTTGCTGAAGGCCGGCGGAAAACCCGTTCTGAAGGCCCTTCAGAAGCTGTTTGGTTCCGTCATACTCGAGGGCAAAACACCACAGGCATGGAACAGAGGTGTGGTGATACTTTTCTTTAAGAAGGGCGATAATGCCCTCCTTAAGAATTATAGGCCCATCTCACTCCTGAGCCATGTCTACAAGCTGTTTTCGAGAGTCATCACGAACCGTCTCGCGCGCAGGTTTGACGACTTGCAGCCTCCCGAACAAGCCGGATTCCGTAAAGGCTTTAGCACCGTAGACCACATACATACACTGCGACAAGTTATACAGAAGACTGAAGAGTATAACCTGCCTCTCTTCTTAGCGTTTGTGAACTACGAGAAAGCCTTTGATTCGATCGAGACATGGGCTGTGCTGTGCTGCAGTCTCTTCAACGGTGCCAGATCGACTATCGGTACATCAAAGTGCTGAAGTGTCTGTACGAAAACGCCACTATGTCAGTCAGACTCCAGGATCAGGCCTCGAAACCTATCCTTCTGCAGCGAGGTGTGACACAGGGAGACATTATCTCTCCGAAACTGTTCACCGCTGCACTGGAGGATGTCTTCAAGGTTCTGGACTGGAAAGGGGCTGGCATCAACATCAATGGCGAGTACATAACTCACCTTCGGTTTGCCGACGACATCGTAGCCATGGCTGAGACTATGGAGGACCTCAGTAAAATGCTCGATGACCTCAGTAGAGCCTCCGAAAGAGTGGGTCTTAAAACGAACATGGACAAAACGAAGGTCATGTCAAATGCCCATGTAACACCCACTCTCATAAAAATTGGAGACGCTGCACTCGAAGTCGTGGACGAGTACGTTTACCTAGGACAAACTGTCCAGTTAGATAGGTCTAACTTCGAGAAAGAGGTCAATCGACGAATCCGACTCGGCTGGGCAGCGTTGGGGAAGCTATATCTTCTCGTCCCACATACCGCAGTGTCTCAAGACGAAAGTCTTTGACCAGTGTGTGTTGCCAGTGATGACTTATGGAACTGAAATGTGGTCGCTCACAATGGGCCTTATAAGAAGGCTAAAAGTCACCCAAAGGGCAATAGAGAGGGCTATGCTTGGAGTTTCCCTGCGTGATCGAATCAGGAATGAGGAGATCCGCAGGAGAACCAAGGTAACCGTCATAGCCCGAAGAATTGGCAAACTTAAGTGGCAGTGGGCAGGGCACATTGCTCGCAGAACAGATGGCCGTTGGGGCCGAAAGGTTCTGGAGTGGCGACCGCGTACCGGAAGACGTAGCGTTGGAAGGCCTCCTACAAGGTGGACCGATGACCTTGTGAAGGCCGCAGGAACGCGTTGGATGCGGGAAGCACAGGACCGGTCGAAGTGGAGTACTCTTTCCCTAGTTAACTACTATGCCGGTGTTCTGAAATTTTCTGACACGAATGTCGTGTCACAATTTGAGACTCAGCAATGCATATACAGGATTGAACAAATTTTTTTAGAGGTATATATAAAATAGAAGAAAAGCATTACAAACATGGATAAGATTAAGATAAAAATAAGTTAGAATATAGATTTTTAATTTTACGGTCTTCGAGTTTACGCACTCGAAGACCGTACACATTTTAAATAAAGCTTATTTTCAACTTATTTAAAATTTTACCCTAATTCCGGGAAAAAAGAATGTCGTCGTAAGGAAATCTCCACTTTCTGTCTCTGTTCTTCGAAGTTTAGGTAAATATAGTCTGCCTATTCCGATCACTGGTTATCACTCAGTATCACACTTATTACTTCTCACGCGTAAGAATCGGGCAATGTTTTGATCGGCACGGCATCACGGCGCGGGGCGACGGCGGGTGGCCCGCCCCCGCGCGCGTCTTCCCCCTCTACTTCAAACTCACTAGATTAACCGTTCTAAAAGTAACGATAAAATTAACGTTAATAAACAACTAACGTTATTAATGATTACCGATAAAATGGAGCTAAAATAACGTTAAATCCATTACCGTTATTTTAATATTAACGTTAACGCTGTCAAATGACGGTAACGTTATCAAATTTTTACCGGTATTTAAAGCCCTGGTTTGTAGCCACGAAATACAGAGATTATTTGAATGTGTTTTGGCGCCGCTATGAGAACGCGCCATGGTTTCCTCGGTATTTTAAGGTCGTAAATTAACAAAACCGGATTGACTGTAAGTGATACAACTTATACTACTGCTATTAATTATCCTCACGACTGTGGTGAGATAATCAAAACTTGATTTATTATTTTATTTTTTTATATGATATATTATGATATATTTATTTGGTCAAGTGCGAGTCGGACTCGTGCACCGAGGGTTCCGTACAAATTTGTAGGTTCTTATGAATCGTTTATCACGGTTTTTTTTTGTAATATAACTACAAAACGGCTTTCGGGTTTTTTCCTTTACTTATGCTACATGACATTGCTTCTTGCCAAATTTCATGATTCTAGGTCAACGGGAAGAACCACAGATATAGATATATACCTAGATAACGCAAGTATCACGAACTGTATGATAACCAAGCGTGCCATTTTTTTACTACCTACTATGACGTCACAAGCTCGCGCTCTCGCTCACACTTACCCAGACAGCAGTAAACAGGACTGAGCGCGAAAGGGGCGGCTTACGATTTGTAATCATAAGTTGGTGCAATTTTTGGCACTCGAAGTAGTTACTCTTGCGTTATCTAGGTATATCTATATCTGTGGGAAGAACCCTATAGGTTGTGATTCCGGAACATAAACGCCCGTATCTTTTGATTGCGTTAACTTAGAAGTTTGATTTATTCATTAATTCAAGGGATTGTAGCCTTGAGTATTTGATATTAATTTCAATTAGATAACTCCACGGGTTCCTGAGAAAAAGGGTCTTGACCGACGACGGACGGACAGACGGACAACGAAGAGATCTTACACGTTCCTTTTGACATACGGAACCCTAAAAAGAAACTGTGTCTCGTTAGACAAGTTGAGCTCATAATTATAATCTGTGGCTTGGTGTGTTTATTTTTGCGGAGATTTATTGCATTACAAGATTACGGTGTTAATATATTAAGCCATTGGCTTTTGAAAGGAAATTAACATGAGGCAAGTAAGTAGGTGTGTTGAAATTTATCGAAAATAACCTCCTTTTTTTTTCGCGTCCGCCAAGGATGCGGCGGCAGATTTATTACACAAAAGATCCATGTTGGTAAGTTTGTATCCTTTGATAATTTATATTTCTTAACTTTTTCTTAGCTTTAGCCTGCATACAGATTGGTAACGATTAAGAATAGAATTCAAGTTAAGTAGGTACATATGTAGCTCTCCGCAAGTAGTACCAGTGATGGGCAAAAAGTAATTAGATTAATAATTACAAATTACAGTTACATTGTAATTGGTAATTAAAATACTTTGTAACAGTTTACTTAAGTAACTAATTGCAATGAGTACTTACTGTAATTAAATACACAGTAATTTAATTGCAAGTTAATCTAATTACCTACTAATGTAGGTAATTAGATTAACTTGCAATTAAATTACACACAACATACATAATTAACAGATTACTTACAATATGTAATCTGTTATAATAACAGATTACATATTGTAAGTAATCTGTTAAAACGTAATTACACATTTATATTAGTAATGGCCGTAATGGGACACCTGCACTTGACAAATACGAAAATGAAACACATAATATATATAATTGAAATACACATAATATGAAACACATAATTATAATATAATTGAATACTATGTAATTAGGTTACATTGTAATCAAATTATTTTGTAATTAAATACATTGTAATTAATTTCATAGCACATCCAAAGTAATATATATAAATAAATAAATAATATAGTAATATAAATAAAAAAATATAAATAAATAAATGAATAAATAAATCTAATTACAATGTAATTGAAATATTATGTAATTAGATTACATTTTAATCAAATTATTATGTAGTTCAATTATCAATTAGATTACATAAGTAACTAGTTACGCCCGTCACTGAGTAGTAGGTAGTAGTGTAGTGGGCAAGCTATATCGCACCTCCGATAAAATAGGGTTACTATTCGAAAGTCATTTACAGGAATTTTCCAGGTTGTTTTTCAGGAAAATTTAAAAACAACTTATGCCGTTAAAACATATTTTTTGTAAGCATGTATAATTTTGATCACATAATAGTAATAGTGTAAGAATAAAGTCTTATTAACAAATCCGTGAGGTTAACTTCGCTTTTCTAAAAATCCAGGTTTATCGAGTTGTAACCCTATTTTATCGGAGGTGCGACAATGTAACTTGAATTCTAATCTGTATCTAATGTAACTACTATTTGTATTAATTTGATACTGTAAACCTTTGTTTCCCAAAGTTTAATGTTCCTATGTGTTTTGTATGAGCTTTGTATTTTAGGGTTTTTGTGTTAATAAACTTATTTTTTTTTTTTGTTACTGAATAACTGTATCATCCCACAAATGGGCATGGGCCTCCCCCATGACGACCTGTGCTGCTGCAGTGATCCAGGGCTAATTTAGACCACTCGCTGTATGTTTATTAACATAAATAAATATATTTTAACCTGGACAATATAATTACATATTGTATAGGCTAAAATATATATTACTTATCTAATATGTACAAACTTATATTACTGAATAAACTACAAATCATTAAAATAAAAATATAATATGCTAACCTAACTAGAACTATTAAAAAACGAAATATTCGAAATATTCCTCCGCATCGCTGTCGACTGGTAATGTACCCAAGAGACTGGCGGTATTACCACGTTGTAATGCTTAGCCTCTGACCAAGGTAAAAGCCAGCCCTTGGGTCACGGGAAGTGTTAACCAGCCGTTTTGAGATTTCATTGAACAAGCCATGGGCACTCGGACCCCACGACCCGAGGGTTTCATCCCCAAACGGCTCGAAAATATAATTTCCGATAAGGTTTTACTTTTCCTCATTATACTTTCGCCAGTTGAGGTTTTCCCCAGCCACAGCAGCAGCGCCAGCACAACACGCCGAGCCAAGAAGATGGGATGGCGCAAGAGTATCGACGCACGTTGCGTCCCCCACTAAAGGTCAACCCACCTTCCATGGAAATAAAGACATGCCGTCCGGTCTCTTGCCATCGTCGCGAGCTTAGCGTTGGGTTCAAATACAGCTGGAACATCGACGGTGATAAGAGCTCGTCGGATGATGTCAATAATATTCGCATGCCACGCTAAGCGACCTGTGGGTTGTTCAGTGGCTTCGGTTGCAAGACAGACCGTGGTGTCCGAGGCTGTTGACATCTTCGCCACCAACGACCAGGTTGTATGGTCGTTGTTCGCCACAGTGACAGCGATGAGGAGAACACCAAGGAGCTCCAGCTCCAAGGAGTCGCAAGGAAGCAGCGAAGCGGAAACTAGTGTCCTCGAGCAAAGTGCCTCTATGTTCGACGACAGCCAGCAAACGAGTAGACGAGTCAAGTGTTCTGTACTACTCTGCAGAGCGCCTCACTAGGGAATGCAATCCGGACTATCCGTAATTCGAAAAATCCGGATATCCGCACATTTTTACTAGACTTCCAAATCCGGATTTGTAAATCGAATCCGGATTTTTTGAATAATATGAAGTTGTAACGAAAAAATCGAAATGAGCGAGTTCGCTGTTCGCGCGTCGTGTCTCGAGAAATCGCGAGTGTCGAGTCTATCGGCTCTGGGGGGGAGCGAGCGGGGCGGGGTGTAACCATGCCGCCGAATCGAATGCCAAATAATCGAATAGGTATCAATTCGACCACTATGAATGGAAAGTCTAAATACTGGAACGTTCATAAAATATGTAGAATGGTTAATAAATCGAACATTCATTAAATCGTACACTCAATTAATCGAGTGATTAAAATATCGAATGTTTGCTTGATCGAGCGATCAACGCAACGCATATTATTCATTCTATCGAAATATCAATAAATCACATTTTAATCTTTAATTATGATCTTTTATAGGTACATTTTAAAATTTTGTGTGAATTGCAATTGCACGGAGAAACTCTAATAAATCCATGTTGTTTTTATTATTTAACTAGCTGCGCCCCGCGGTTTCACCCGCGTAAGTATCGATCCCGTGGAAATATCGAGATAAAAAGTAGTAGTAAAAATATATGTTAATCCAGGTTGTCAGCTACCTCCAAAAGTAGTAATAATATATGTTAATCCAGGTTGTCAGCTACCTCCAAACAAAATTTTATCAAAATTGGTCTAGCCGTTTGAGCGTGAAGAAGTAACTAACATATACATACACACACACACACACAACAACAAACTTTCGCCTTTATAATATTAGTGTGATATTTTTTCAATCGCATTATCATCCCTTTTGCCTTTTCTTTATGGTGTAGGTCTTCCCAATCCCGCGCTTGCCTTTTCGATTGTCCTATTTGTTATAGCTTGCTCCTTTACTAAATATTCTATGGTAGCAAAGATCCCGTTTGTGCTTATCAAGCAACGGTTCCATATTTTGTGCCATCCTTCAATATTGTTTTGAGTTCTAGGAAAACCCAGTGTATTATTTTGAAACACAGACCACAGTGAAGGTAGAAACGTAGGTGATGAGCGTGCGTACGAGCGTAATTGTTTGCTATATACAGGGTTATAGGTAAAACATTAACAACCTCTTAAGAGGTCATTGTACTCATCATTATAAACAACTTTTATTATGGGACCAAACCTCAAATCGCGAAACAAAATCAGCTGTTCCCTACATTTATGTTCGTATAACTCGTCAAAATATAAAATATTCGGATAATCCGGATTGGACCGAAAATCCGTTCTTAGAACTCCGGATTTTAAAACAGAACGGCATTTCTTTTTTTTTCCTAGGCTCATCGTTTTCGCTCACGTTCGCTCACGTTTCTGAGAAGATGGATTGTCGGGAGGATCTGTATTCGGGCAAGCGAGTCTCCAGGCATTCGTAGCCTCGGTGAAACACGGCACATGAGAATTAATCAGTGAGGGGGTTAGGATTTTCCTGCGGTGCTATTCTGTAAAAATCTCACCGTGAAAACTTAGGTGAAGTGACGTGGAGTGAGCTGTCAATAGTGTCATTTCCTAGCAAAAACAAACTCACTTCACCTAAGTTTTCACGGTGAGATTTTTACAGAATCGACCGGCTGATTAATTTATCCGTGCCGTTGATTTTAATGATCGAAGCGTGCCGTGGACCGAGGATATGAGAGCCGGTAAACTAATACTAGAAGTTTTGCGGACGCCGAGGGAGACGGGACGAATGGGAAGAGTAGTTTGTGCCCAAGCTCGATCGTCCATGGCCACATTTATAATTGAAGATAATGTATGCCTGATAATTTGTTAATTTTGTCTCAATGGTGAACAAACTTTAACAGCACTCTGCGAAACACACTATCGATCTCAATCTGAATCATTCTGAAGCATATTGCTAATCCATTGCTTCATATGTTCGAAAAATGTGTCTGCTCAACAGTGTGAAAAACGCAATGAACGTTGTTGAACTGTCAAAATGAAACCAATTGCTACTGATAGTGTGTTACGCATTCACCCCGCAGGTCAGACTTAACCCTTAGTCTGCCGGAACGTAGATCTACGCGAGACACAATGGCTTTTTAATTGATGATGACACTGAAAAATTGCTAGAAGCAGTGATGGGCGTAACTACACACATCAAAAGTGTCTGGGGATCAACATATATTTTTGCAATAACTTTTCTCCTGATTGATATTAATTAAAATTTTCTTTAAGGATTCATCAAATAAAGTGTTTTCGTTTGTCACAGTAACGATAAACCAAGTCACCTTTGCATTAATAAAGAAATTTGCCATTTTCCTAATAAAGGGATTTTTGACATTTGAACCACTAACACAAAAGTTCGAAAAAAAGACTGAAATAACAGTTTTCTTTAAAATGTTATTGGGTAACTTAAACAATTAATAATCCGTGTTTCTACCGCGAACACTAACAACACAAGAACATCGGTTTGGCATACTCAAAATGAGTTCATCCAAATCACGCTGTGGAATGGCCGCCCATGTTCGTTGCAACAACAAAAAAAGGTCTTCGTGCGACTGGATACCCTCCATATTCGGCAGAGCTCTTCTCTGTAGCATATCCCATGCATGCTCAATCGGGTTCAAGTCTGGCGACTGAGCAGGCCAGGGCAGGACATTGATGTTAGCTGCGGCGAGAGTCTGTCTTACAACTCTTGCGGTGTGCGGTCGTGCATTATCATGCATTAACTGAAATAAGGGACCGATTTGCACTTGTAGAGGAACGATGACGTCTGATACAATCGTCTCAGCATAAATTTGAGCGTTGAGGTTGCCTCTGATCCAAATCAACTCAGTTCTTCCGCCGATCCAAATACCCGCCCATACCATGATGGTTCCACCACTATAAGGATGGACTTCCTGGCAGGACTTTAATCGCTGTTGGCGTCCAGGGGTTCTCCAGTGTCGTATACGTCTTGTATCCGGTCTCATACCAAAACGAGACTCATCAGAAAAGCACACGAAACGCCATTGTTCTTCTGCCCAATTTCTGTGTTCAAGAGCCCATTTATATCGAATCCTACGATTGTGCATTGCTATAGGTGGTACCCGTAGCGGTCTTCGGGAATGAAGGTTCACTTCATGCAAGCGGTTTCTGACTGTTTGGTCGCTAATTAAGTTCCCTGAAGAGTGATGAAGCCTCACGGCTACATCATGGCGGTTATTGTTGGAGCTCTTCGAGTTAAGATTTGAATGTATCGGTCTTGTCTCCGTGTGGTGCAGCGATACCGTCCTCCATGGCGCTCAGCCACGGTACCAGTGCTTCGGTAACGTGTCCAAAGTCGACTGATAACACTCTGACTTGTATTCAGAGCTAAAGCCACAGTACGTTGCCGGGAACCAGCTTCTATCATTCCCACGGCTCTGAGCATTTCTTCCCTGCTTAAATGACGTCGCCGCTCCATAATAACGTTGGTTTTAATCAGTCGTAGGGAAACAGTAGCACTAATAATGTCTTCAATGCGTTGTATGTTTTTATAGGGAAAATATTGACAGCTGATTTTCATCTTTTACTCGAATTTGATTCACAGTTCCTGATTCAAATTATGAAATGCACCAAAAAGGATCCATATAAATTTATAAAATCATAAATTTATTACAAAGCCACATCTCAATCTCAAGAAATCCGCATAAAAATGCTTGATCCCTAGACACTTTTGATGTGTGTAGTTACTTATGTAATCTAATTAATAATTGAATTACATAATAATTTGATTAAAATGTAATCTAATTACATAATATTTCAATTACATTGTAATTAGATTACTTTGGATGTGCTATGAAATTAATTACAATGTATTTATTACAAAATAATTTGATTACAATGTAACCTAATTACATAGTATTCAATTATATTATATATTAGGTATGTGTTTCATATTATGTGTATTTCAATTACATTATATGTTTCATTTTCGTATATTTCAAAAATGTATAAATTTTTTAATGTAACCTAATTACATAGTATTCATTTATATTATATATTAGGTATGTGTTTCATATTATGTGTATTTCAATTACATTATGTGTTTCATTTTCGTATTTGTCAAAAATGTATAAATTTTTTGTAAGATGCAGGTGTCCCATTACGGCCATTACTAATATATTTTGTGTAATTACGTTTTAACAGATTACTTACAATATGTAATCTGTTATAATGTAATTAGCTTAACTTGCAATTAAATTACTTTGTATTTAATTACAGTAAGTACTCATTGCAATTAGTTACTTAAGTAATCTGTTTCAAAGTATTTAAATTACCAATTTTAATTACAATGTAACTGTAATTTGTAATTATTAATCTAATTACTTTTTGCCCATCACTGGCTAGAAGTAATGCAATAAGTTTATTAATGTTAAGTCAATTTTTATTTTAAAATATAATTATTATGTATCAATGCTAGCTCTATGTTCAGTAACATAATAGTCCACTACAGCACTCAGCGTTGTTAAGTGATGGCCTGAAACACAGGTTTGAATAAACCTACATCAGGCAGGTCGGCTTTTAACCAATATACATATAAGTTATACACTAGATTTATTTTAGGCATAGTTTAATATTTTCCTCATAATATTAATATGTAACTTTGTAATCATGTAACTTCTATGTAATTTATACTTACCTATGTGAACTTATGAATAAAAATGATTATTATAATTGTGTCTGTAATTATGGCACACAAGCGGTTAAGTCGGGACCAATTTTGTTAAACAATAATCTCTAAGCCGACCCAACTTATTAATTATTGTATTGACAATTGACTAGCTCTCGTCTCAATGGGTTACTCCCGTTTGGGAACGCTCCCGTTTGGCAACGCTACACACACTTACATATAGCGGTGTATCGCATGCACCAGGTACAGTCAGTATGTTAAGTATAATTTTTAAGGAATGTATATATTTGTTTGAAATGAAATAAGTACACATTATCTATGCATTTATGTAAGCATGACTAAACTAACGTATTTGATTTCAGTATTTATTTTAGACTAGCTGCGCCCCGCGGTTTCCCGCATAAGTATCGATCCCGTGGGAATACCGCGATAAAAAGTATCCTATGTGTTAATCCTGATTATAAACTATCTGTGTGCCAAAGTTCATCCAAATCAGTTCCGCCGTTTGTGCGTAAAGAAGTAACAAACATACAGAGACACTCACAAACTTTCGCCCTTGTGATATTAGTGTGATGGCTTTTACGATTAAGAAACTCATAATCAACACTCACTTATAGTTATTTCCTAACAGCAGTCGTAACTTTTTAGAAGCTGCTTATAAAAATGTGAAAGTATCTAAACCAGTAAAGCTGGTAAACTACTTAGTTTTATATCCACCTCGATCTTGGGACAATCTACATTTCTGGGTTGACACTCTAGAAAGTACTGTTAACGACCTATGGAGCAGCTTGGTGTCAAAATTTAATGTTGCAATATGTTATTTTTTTTATTGCTGTATTTGCTTGACCTCGATCATGCCTGATGGAAAGCGATGGATAAGGTCTATGATGGAACGAGCATGCCCAGAGGATGGTCCCACGCTTCGACGAAACACAGCAGGCTGCTTGATGACTCCAGTGCAAGGGTGGTCGCAAACCAGGCGGGCGTTAGCCCTACCACCGCAAGGGAAGAATTGGCAAGTCAAATAAGGTGTTGGGTGTGACCATAGATATATGAAAGAAGGAGATATGCCCGGTAGTTGAAAATACATCAAAACTAGCGTTGAAAAAGCAAGAAAAAATCCTGTTTCTTTAAAATTCCGTTGTTAATTTCAATGCAACATTCGAAAGTTTCAAGAAAATTTGCCAGTATAAATTTCGTGTTTTTTTTATCAATAAAACCGAAAAGTCCGAAGAATTTGAAAGAAACGGAAAACATTTCATGTTTTTTTTTTCAAATACGTACTTAGTATATATTTAACTTAGGATATCTATGCTTTAACTCTTTCCACAATAATGGCAAACTTCGCAGAATACCATGCTGGAAGTGGTTTTTGGGCCAATGAAATAATTTGGCAACCAGTAAACGATTTACTATAAACACCCTCGCGAGGTCGCGACTGGTGGAAAGAATTTTGTCACTCTATACAACTTTCATGTGTTGAAATAAGATTTTTGAGTGTACCACCATCATCTGCGGCGCCTTAAAGAAATAGGTAAATTTTTGGTCGAACGTATACAGGAATCGCCTTCTTTCAGAGCTATTTGATAAGCTTGTTTACGTTCGATCAAATTTACATTTAAGTAATACTTACAAGCTAAAAAATAAACTTTTGAATTCGAGCTTGGTGAAGCTGGCGATTCTTCGGAGATCGGATTGTGGCCGATGAGAGCTAGATGGATCTATAGGTAATTTTTTCCATATTTCACCTCAAAATATTTCAATAAAACTTGTTTTTTTCAACTTTGCAAAACATTGCGGGAAAAATTCGAAAGAATCCCGTTTCTTTCTTAAGGATTTTTCTGTTAATTTTCTATGTAACATGCGAAAAAAAACACAATTTGTTTTTTTCGTGAAAATAATAAAAAATATTTTTTCGGCATTTTCAACGCTAATCAAAATCCGATGTCACTAGGTTGGCCCCACCACCGCGCCACTACTACACATGTAGTTCAGTAAAAGCAATAGATACACAGTCGCGCACACGCTTGCATTTCATAAATCAGAACGTACTACACAATCAATTATAAATCCTAACTCGTCAAACACAGCGTTCATTTACCATGCACCGTACAACTTACTCACACAAAAACATCTATCGCTATCGTTGGGCTGTGCAAAAGCCATTTATTTTACATAATACGCTAGTGATTAACTAAATCGTAAATTTATCGGTCCATTCATTATTGTATTTAAAAAAATTAGGGTAATGAAAATAAAATAAATAAAAAACTATATGTCCAGAACTTATTATATAAAGACACATATTATATAAATGAATAAAATGTAGCTAAATAAAATAATTGAAGTAAATAAAAAATATTAACATTATTTTACATCTTCTCAAGGGTCTACCAACCGGATTTAAATGTCATCCTTTCAGGTCTATAAACCGGGTTAAAACGGTTGACAAATTGAAAAATTAACTATAATAGCAATATATTCGTTGGGCAATCGACATTATTGTGCCTACGTTAGTGGATCTTTACAACCTCATCACTATCTCGCAACGGTCGGCAAAAATAAAGTATCGTTTTGTAATGTTTACATTGCTTGTCCAGTCACTTAGCGACATACTTATTAGGTAACGGTTAAGGAGCAATGTATTTGCTGCAAAAATAGTACAGCCGCTACGATATTTTAAAACAAAAATAACATAGTAAAAGCCAGAAATATTTTACAATTTGTTGTTTTTAATTATTTTAAAGACAAATACAGTAAAATACTTTTACTTACATATGGCAAGTGATTCCATGAGATACGAAGTATTCATTTTGACTTCGGTTTTTACAGGAAACCACAGGACAACTCGGCATTTTTATATTTTATCACGATCACGGTCGAAAGCGCACTAGTTCGCGGAGACGGCCATTTGTCGAGTACAGGCCCATGTGGCCCATGTTGCGTGGACACAGACACGTCCCCTTGCTACTTCGTTTTTACATTTCTATGGGTGTGACTGTCCAGGATGCGCCGAGCGCTTGGTGCAGTTGAGTAACTGGCGGAACAAACTGCGCTACACGAGGATGCTTCTTCATGCATCCCAAAAAATAAATTATTATCGTTGAAACGTTCGTGACCTCTGCCCTATCCCACAGTTGTATGTCTGCTGTTATTGATAGAGGCCTACGCAGACCGGGACGGCATCGGCTTACAAGTTGTAGGTCGTGGGTTCGAACCCAGGCAGGGGCTTTATTTAATATACCTAAATAATTTCATCAACACTGCTCTCAAAGCGGTGAAGGAAAATGGTAACTGGGTAAACGAGCACATTTTTCTAGTCGCGCGTTGATGTCTTTTGGAAAACTCTCGTTCTACAAGAACGAGACTTTTTCCAAAAGACATCAGACAATTCTAATGCTTCTATCCCTTTCTTTCCCTTTGTATTTTTATCCTTTAATAGCTGAAAGTTGATATCGAAAATAATAAAATTAAAATTAATACAATTTTTATTCAATTCATTTACTGTAATAAAATACCTATCCACTTTTAACCGACTTCAAAAAAAGGAGGAGGTTCACAGTTCGTCGGTTATTTTGTATGTATGTTCCGGAATTTTTTTTGTTCTCTCTCTCCCCGACCGGAACCGATCGATCCAGGATAATTTTTATGTCGTCAGGCACCGCTGGGTAAATGCTCTGTGCTGGGGCCGATCGGTCCCAGTGCGGTCGGGCGATATTTTACACCCAATTATTACGAAGCCAGCTCAGCACTAAAATCATAATTTCAATTATTTTTAAGAGCGTTTACGCCGTACGGCATTTCATACAAACTTTCAAGCCCTTATTTTTCGAAATTAATGAACCGATTTTAATGTAACTTCATACGCATAAGCAGGATACAAAGGTCTAAAAAGTTAGTAGAGAACATTTTAGAAATGTCTTATTTAAAAAAAGATAACTGGAACTCTCTGTCTCTATGCAAAATTTAAAATCGGTCTAATTTGGCTGTAACACTATTTTTCTATTTTTTTTACATTACTAAACAGCAATGTTGCCATCATATCATTTGGTTTTGATAGGTTTTAAAACTTTATTATTTATCTTTTTGATCGATTCTTTTATATTTTATATTTAGTGAATGTGAGGACGTTGTGGGACTTGTAGGCCTTATAGACTGTAGATTTGTAGACCATTTTCTATTTTATAGCTGTGCCCCGCGGTTTCACCCTCGTTAATTTGAAAAAAAAAACCTACAAAAATATATCTATTCTATTACTGTAGGTGTGTCTTCGATCAAAATAAGTCGCAAAAGTGGCCAACGTTTGCACACACATAAACATTTATACTTCTTACTACGAATTATAGACAAAAGTTTAATAATATTAACAACTTCAGATTATTATAAACCTTAACACTCTAACATAGAGTTTAATTACGATTGCAAATGATTAATATTTAAGTCCTGTCATCGGAGAAAGGTTAAAAGCAATAAATTTAAAATGTCACTTGAAAATAAAAAGTCATTTTTATAATAACTACGAAAATATTTATTCTAAAATGAAACTTAACGTCTAAGCAATAAGGTTAAAAACATTTTGTTTACAATTTGGTTCTTACTCTAATTTGGAACTAGACGTAGTTCTTGGTATTACATTTCAATGCTCAGAACACAGTAAGTATTGAAAGGGGTACATATTTGAATGTCGAACATTAAAATACCTACGGGTAAAAATCGAAATTTAAATTTTCGATGTTTTGAACGTTGACAGTTCAAAACATCGAAAATTTAAATTTCGATTGTATCGTAATACGAAAATTGTTTTACCTAAGCTTAAAATGTCTAACATTGAAATGACGAGTGACAAAAATATCTAATGATTAAAAATATCGATATTCATTATACCTAAATTCAAAATGTCAACATTTAATACACTTTAATTCATTTTATTTATTAGTTTTAGCCGGGTACAACTAGGTGCAGCCGGCCACATGCTGTTCGGGTGTACTTCGGGAGGCGACGTAGGATGCAAGAGCGAGAGCAGAGCACACCGAGGTTAGGTTTGGTTAGATTACTTTAAACCCCTTACACAGAAATAGGAGCCCCGCGAAGCGGTGCTCCGTCGACGTAGGATGCAAGAGCCAGCGAAGGGCACCCCGAGGTTAGGTTTGGTTAAAACTAGGTGTAACCGCACTTTCGGCTATTGACCGTAACATCGATATTTAGGACATTCGATAGTCTGCATTTAGATATTTAAGCCTTTCGATGTCACGTTTGTCGATAATTAGATTTTAGATAAATATTGGACGTTATCTAACCATTCGACAATATAAACTCACGTTATTTTAATTTTCGGTTTTATGGTCGTTCGATATTTACATTTTCGATGTTCAGAACATTGACATTTTAACCGTAGATATTTTTACTTTCGATATTCAAATATGTATCCATTGAAAGACGTAGAGTTGCAGAATATAACATGTTTTGGCGAAGGTTCGTTTTGTATGGTGGCAAATATTTTTGCTGAAGACGTGGCCTGTAAATAAAAACAATGAAAATACATACAAGAATAGTTTTCTTCTGATAAAGATTTTACAAAAATTACCTGATTTTATAAATCACTAGCTGCGCCCCGCGGTTTCACCCGCGTAATTGTCGATCCCGTGGGAATATCGGGATAAAAAGTAGCCTATATGTTAATCCAGGGTGTCAGCTACCTCCATACAAAATTTTATCAAAATTGGTCCAGCCGTTTGAGCGTGAAGAAGTAACAAACATATAAACACACACACACTCACACACAGACTCACAAACTTTCGCCTTTATAATATTAGTGTGATTTGTCCATTCAGAATATATAGCTGATTGCACAATTATTGGTCGGTATAGATTAAGTACCTGGCTGACAGGCCTACATTGTCCTGCCATAAGTACCTAATAACACTGTACCTAATTAGAAAACATTGTAAAAGCCTATTATTTTAAAAAGAGTAACCGTGGAGTTTCTTGCCGGTTCTTCTCCATAGGAAATGACCAATTGGAACCGTGCACCTAGCTCCGGCGTTTCATAAGTACCCCTGTAGGTTTATGTGAAATAAAATATTTTAAATGATAAATGATTTTATTTTTGTAAGTAGGTTTGCACAAACACTTTTACACGTCAATCATATTTTTTTAAACTAGATGAGGTCGGCGTTTCCTATCTGATTACTGTGAGAAGAAAGGCCGAAACAAACTCAGAGGTCACAGTCTCTTCTAAAGTCCAGACATAATCTTGGTCAGGTTATACTTTCACTTAAAAGCACTCAAATCTGAATAATAGGCAAAACAGAGCTTTTAAGTGAAAACAAAGTTAACTGCGAGTGACGAGGGTACAAGTTACTTGTATATGAAGACCATGTAGATCGATGTCTGAGATGGTCTTTTGAGGAAAGAACCACACAGATTGAGAGGGCCTGTCCAGTCAGTGCACGCATTTGTCAGAAATCGTGCAGCTCAACTCAAGACTTAAGGAGCTCAACGATTCGATGAACAATAGGTATCTATCAAAGAAAGGACATTTTGGTAGGCCACATAAATTACTCAAACTGCCAGACCAAAAAAAAAAACTAACAGAACCGAGAGAATAATAAATAAAATATAAAATGAATAAATTAATTAATAATAATAAATCGTCTTCACATTTTAAAGATAAAGATAACGATAAAGACATATTTATTAGTAAACATGTGTAACATTATACATATAAATGCAAATGTGGAAGTAAAAGTAAAAATCTGTGACTTTCGACATGTTTGGTCACCATTGACGTACACAATTTGTTAATTAGAACGATTTCTTACCTTGTTGTATTAGAAAGCTACTGCTGAAATGGATTAGCCAGATTAATTGACTCTTGCTTGTAATGATTATTAAGACCTATACAGGCCCCTCATTTCCATTGGGCTCTCTGGGCAAGTGCCCAGGGCCCCTGGGATCTTCGGGGGCCCCGGCCTGCTTTCCCAAAAAAACATTCTTTGCAACCGCCGTTCTATTCTACGCATTATTGGTACCCGATCCAATCCATACTTCCATACTAATATTATAAACTAGCTTCCGCCCGCGACTCCGTCCGCGCGGATGTCGGTCTTCGCGTGGATGGTTTATTTCTCCATTTTGAGTAACTCTGACAATGACATCTTATAAATATCTATTGGACCCAAATACGGCTAAGCCTATAATAATTAAGGAGATCCCTCTATTGAGCTACTGCTGTTGAGCTCGCGTTCTGTAGTAAGTATTTTTTTCATAGTAATTCCGACCTTGATAAGTAGCATGTAGCAGTAAATTACTGACAATGACGAAAAGTTTGCAATAATAAAAAAGTGATCGTGACAATGCGACAGAAAGTTAATTGAGAGCTTCAGCATACACAACATTGTTAGTGAGCTCGTCCGGAATATGAACATGAAGATTTCTTGGACTGCTCACATGGGAAAGAGCTACGTAAAGTTGCCCGTGTGAAAAACAACTCGCGGTAAGATCTACGCCAGCAACTCCTAGGGTCTGACCTTGAGCCTTATTTATTGTCATGGCGTAACACAAAGCTACAGGAAACTGTATTCTCTTAAATTAAAATGGAAAATTATCCACTACGGGTAATGCAACGTGTGTTTGCGGTTCTACAGAACATCATCATCTGCCTAGCCTTTTCCCAACTATGTTGGGGTCGGCTTCCAGTCTAACCGGATGCAGCTGAATACCAGTATTTTACATGGAGCGACTGCCTATCTGACCTCCACAACCCAGTTACTGGGTAATACGATACCCCTTGGTAAGACTGGTTGTCAGACTTTCGGGCTTCTGACTACCCGTAACGACTGTCAAAGATCCACAAATGACAGCCGGGACCAACGGCTTAACGTGCTTTCCGAGGCACGGAGGGGTCTCGGTATGTATAGATGGTCACCCATCCACAGACCAACCGCGGCAAGCGTAGCTTAACCTGATCGATCGACCTGTGCGGCTGTTATTATTTAGCCACGGGCCCCTCCGCGGTTCTACAGAACAACGTCTATGAATAAAACCGAAAAATAAGATTTTTTTTTCTACGTATTTTTCCAGGATAAAAAGTATCCTATTTTATGCCCAGGATAATAAGGTATAATTATACCAAGTTTCATCGAAATCGAACCGTTAGTTTTCACGTGATGCCTGCATATACAGACAGACAGACAGACAGACAGACAGACAGACAAAAATTTTTTTAATCACATATTTGGGTTTGGTATCGATCCAGCAACACCCCCCGCTATTTATTTTTTCAATATTTTCAATGTACAGAATTGACCCTTCTACAGATTTATTATATGTATAGATGCGATGGTGTGTCTGACTGTCTGTTACCTCTTCACGCTTAAACCGCTGAATCGATTTAGATGAAATTTGGTACAGAGATAGTTTGAGTCTCGGGGAAGAACATAGGATAGTTTTTATTCCGATATTCCCACGGGATCGACAGTTATGCGAGTGAAACCGCGGTGCGCTGCTAGTGACATATATATCCAAAATAATCAGATATGATATACCGACCTATAAAGGTATAGGCCGCCCAATTTCCAAAAAACTACAAACTATTTCTGGTCATAGTGTTATTATGAAAAAACGGGAGAATCCCGTGGCTAAATAATAACAGCCGCACTGGTCGATCGATCAGGTTAAGCTACGCTTGCCGCGGTTGGTCTGTGGATAGGTGACCATTTTTACATACCGACAGTCGACAGATAGAGACAGTAGACAGTCTTTGACAGTCGTTACGGGTAATCAGAAGCCCGAAAGTCTGACAACCAGTCTTACCAAGGTGCATCGTATTACCCAGTAACTGGGTTGTAGAGGTCACATAGGCAGACGCCCCATGTGAAATACTGGTATTCAGCTGCATCCGGTTAGACTGGAAGCCGACCCCAATATAGTTGGGAAAAGGTTAGGCAGATGACGAGTGTTATTGGGAAACAACCAATGCAACATACACAAAGGAGATAATGAAAACGCGGACTAATTAATTAATATACAAATGTCTAAACATCCTTCACAGTAATACTATGCTTTTGGTTTACGCTCGCATGTATACACACACACACATACCAAACAGAACTTTGTAGGAGTATACATAGACATGGTAGAGGGAGGTCTTCTGTTAGGAAACAGGTATCTCCATACTAATAAAAAGGCCTCTAAAAGGTATTTGTTAAAACCTGTTGAATACGAAATAAATAAACTTAAAACAGTATAATAAACGTTGTATAGCGTCTGTACAGTTACACAACGCGTTGTCTTCTTCCGAAAGTCAAATTACTATATATACCGATTTCTCTCATTTAGTCGTCACTAAATGAGAGAAATCGGTATGTAACTATTCATCTATACAAATGAATAAAATTGGAGTAACCACTTTTACTAAATGCATATGGATGTATACACAGTACATATACCAAAATAACATTTTTTGCAATTTTTGTCGGTCTGTCTGTCTGTCTTTTCCGGCTAATCTCTGAAACGGCTGGACCGATTTTGACGGGACTTTCACTGGCATATAGCTGATGTAATAAGGAGTAACTTAGGCTACTTTAATTTTAGAAAAAAAAATTGGGGTCACACGAAAAAAAATTAAAACCAATGAAATGAAATATTGAATAATATCCGATTCAAATAGGGAAGTTGTATTATACTCCGTTTATTTAAGTACAGACGCCAGCACATCAAGCTACCACAATCTGTCAAACTTCTTTAAAAGATTTTGAACATTATCGCTAAAGCATACCTACAGTTCAAAGTTGATTGGGAATATTTGACAGTTTCGGGTAGCTTGATGTGCTAGCGTCTGTACTTTATCATAATAAAGAAACGGAGTATAGTTATGTCTATAAGCGGACCATATACGTGAAGATTTCTTAATCTCCATAGAAATTGATTGAATAAATAATATACATATAGTGTTGTTGTTTTAGCCCAAGAAAATCGTACGCCAAATATTGTATAATAAAGAAATTTTTCAATAAAGCTAATACTTACGAAAAATAAATAATAGGTAATTAAGTAAACTAAAAATACAAAAACGAAAAAAAAAAATTAAATGGAGAAATATGAACCTAGGTACAAAAAAAAATATCTATTCATAAATTACAAGGTTATTATTGTCTGTGTCTACCGACTACCGAATCCAAACAATGTGGTAACATTTCTTTCAAAACTTAAAAAAGTCCTTCTGCTTATTACAAAAATAAGTTGTAATAATATTTTAATACCTGGAGATTTTAATATTGACATTTTAAAAAGTAATAATGTATCCCTAGATTTCGAATGTTTGTTATTAAATTTAACAACCTACTAGACTGATTAGCATGACTTGCTTAGATAACTTTGCCCATGATTTCAAAAAACAGTGTAATACTGAAGTGTTGGAATTTGGTTTATCAGACCACACGGCCCAATTAATAAAACTTCCAATAAAAAAGCTTTTCAAATTTAAATACTGGTGGTATAAACGGAACGAGATTACTGTAAAGAAAACATTGATAAATTCAAAATGTGCCTTAATAATTTTTATTTCTCAGAAATCTACACAACTAAGGACGCAGAAAATACTTATACATATTTCACGGATAATTTTAAATTATTCTACAATCTGTGCTTTCCGCAGAAAAGCTTAGTGATAAAAGTTAATTATAAATCTAAGTGGATATCATGCGGAATAAAAATTTGTTGTAAAAGAAAAAGATTATTGCTCTGGCAACTTAGACAAAAAGCAACACAGACGAATAAACAAAATTATAAGAATGATTCTAAATTACAAAAAAAAAAAATATCACTAACGAAGCGTGCGCAAAATAATTACAGAATTAAAATCTCAAATAATAAATCAAAGACAACGAGGCAAATTATTAATAAAGCACGGCCAAATTTACCAAGGGAACCCATTGAAAAAATTAAAATCCAAAATATAAGTATCACAAATCCTACAGAAATAGCTAGCACATTCAATAATTACTTCGTTGATAAAGTTAAACCAATCGTGGGTGCTGGTAAAAAAGTAACATTCCTAATTAATCACAGACCTAATTCAATGTTTTTAGCTCCAAGTACATCTCTTCATGTATTTAACATAATAAATGGCCTAAAAAATACAAAAGTGTCGGATATGACGAAATTTCTACAAAAATTGTAAAAGAAGTAAATAGTCAGATATGTCATCACCTACGTCATATTATTAACCTGTCTATAACAAATGGCACATTTCCAAAGGATCTTAAATAAGCAATTGTTAAACCTTTGTTAAAAAAAGATGATAAAGAATTAGTTGAAAATTATCGACCCATTTTCCTCCATTAATCCTTTCTATAATTTCTAAAATCTTTGAAACTTATTACAATACAGAATTAAATAATTACTTGGAAAATAACAATATCTTGTGCAGCGAACAAAAAGGCTTTCGAAAACATAAAAATATAAATAAGGCTATCTTGAGTTTAAAAAAAATATAATGACTGCGGTTGATAAAACTACCCCTGTATGCTCCATCTTTTGCGATAGGACACAAGCCTTCGATTATGTTGATCACAAAATATTGGCTAGTAAATTGGAGGCATAAGGTATAAGAGGAAACGTTTTAGAACTATTTAAATCATACTTAACTGATCGAAAACAAGTCACACACTACAAAAGAAGAACAATACCAATCCAAAGTAAGATACGTTAGATATGGTGTCCTCAAGGCAGCGTAATAGGACCTACGCTATTTATTACCTACGTCAACGACCTCCCTAATGCAACTGTGCAACCTATGACATTATTTGCAAATGACAGCACAGTAAATATTATATGTAATGATAAAAATCTATTTGAAAACGACATAAATAAACCACTAACATCTATGATATCATGGCTAAACAATAATAATCTAAAAATAAATATAAATAAAGCAAATGTAATGAACCTCAAAGACCTTAAAATTCAATTAAACTTAAATTAATATATGATAATAATATTATTTTAATTTTATTGTTAAAGTATGTATTTTGATTTTGTATGAATTTTATGTTATTTAATATTTTTATTTTTTATTAATTTTTTGTTGAATTTGTATACTTGTGACTTTATGGATATTTTTTGTCTGACTAAATAAATGAATTGAATTGAATATAATAAATCAAGTAGAAACTGCCAAATTCCTCGGTTTAAAAATTGTCAATAGAATCAATTGGAAATGTCACACAGAAGACCTTTGTACAAAAATAAGTAGTTTATCTTTTGCGATCAAACTGCCACCAACAGTGAGTAGAAACGTATTCAATTAATTAATTTTGTACGCCATAGTGGCAAAACATGTTGGAACTCACAGATTTTCACTTTTACATCCACATTTGCATTTATATGTATAATGTTACACATGTTTACAAATAAATATATCTTTATCTTTGTTTTGATCTTTAAAATGGAAGAATTTCATTAAAATTAGCATAGGTATTTCTTTACGCGGAATACATACACATAATTAATAAGTTATCGTAAACTCTGCGAACTGAACAATAGCTTTTTTGTTAAATTCCACGCGGACGAAGTCGCGGGTAACAGCTATCTGATATAATACGTTTATTAGTAAGGGGGTATGCCAGAAAAAGTTTTCCCCATCAGGGATTTCTCAGTAGCAGCCCAAAGTCAGGATTTGTGCTAGATTAATGGCAACTGGCTCGCCTTCTTTTACATGAGACAAACGGGAACACCCAAATATTCCGAAATATTTTATTCCGAATTTCGATGTTCCGATTTTCAAAAGTCAGAATTTCATAATACCTAAGAATTATAATGTCTATTATTAAAAATCACGAAATTTATGTTTCCGAAAATAATTAAATGCGATTTGTTTGTTTCCGATTTTCATATGTTCGAAGAATCAAATGCTCGATGGGTTCTCGGTCCGAAAAACGTCATTCCGTTTTTCAATTTTCCGAATAACCTGTTATAATTGGTACCCCCTTTCTTCTCCTAAAATTGTTTGTCCGAAAATCATTATCCATAACACGTTTGCTATAAGCTTTAATAACCATAATGTTCAAAAATTCGAAGTTTTGTTTTACATAATTATCTTTACTTCTAAATCTATTCTGTCATAATATCGAGTACTAAAATAATTGAATCTCCTAATTTTGCATGAAATAAAGTCATATGTCCTAAGTATTGTATTATGTAATGTGTATTATTCCGAATGTTCATTTATAATAAAATTGTTAGGTCTAAAACATTTGCTAAAAATTAGGTTTTAGTGACAGAAACGAATCGCTGTAAATCCGACTCCACGCAGTCTTGTCTGCCCTAACCCTAGAGTGTAATTTAAAATCGCGTAGGCGCGTAGGGGCGAGGCGGCCCGCGGGCTGAGGAGCAGGAGGCTGTGAGCGAGCCGCGGTGAGCGAAAGCCGTCTGCGACGATTAGCACGCGTGGGGCCGCCGGAGAACCGCAGCGCCGGAGCCGTGACAGAAACCATGCATGCTGCATGTTGCATGCTCGCTTGCATGCTGCATGCTTGCTGCATGCTTGCTTGCATGCTGCATGCTGCGTGTTTGCTGCATGCTGCATGCTGCGTGTTTGCTTCCTTGCTGCATGCTGCATGCTTGCTGCATGCTGCGTGTTAGCTTCCATGCTGCATGCTGCATGCTTGCTGCATGCTGCGTGTTTGCTTCCATGCTGCGTGCTGCATGCTTGCTTGCATGCTGCGTGTTTGCTTCCATGCTGCATGCTTGCTGGCATGCTGCATGCTGCGTGTTTGCTTCCATGCTGCATACTTGCTGCATGCATGTTACTTTAAACCCTTTACACAGAAATAGGGGCCCCGCGAAGCGGGGCTCCGTCGACACTAGGATGCAAGAGCGAGCGAAAGACAATACAAATACTTTTACCGTGCATCGAAGTCAAGTAGTGTCGCAGTGAAAATCTTTCGCGGTAACGTGCATCGAAGTGTAGTGGCGTCGCAGAAAGGGTCTTTCGACTAACGGGTGTCGCAATTTTGTAGCATCGTATTAGCATTTTTCGATATTTTGTGCGTCGATATTTCGTATTCTACTCGTATATTTGCCTTGCTATTCAGTTTTACAAGGCGTTTTTATTTCGGAATTCTAATTAATCGGAATTCGTATTTTTGATGTTTCGAATTATCATTAATTCGGACTTTTTGTTATTCGATGTATTGAAACTCGGTATTTTGAAAATAGTAATTTTAAACGCTAGGAATATTGAAATTTCGAAATTATAAAAATACGATGAATGATAAATCGGAGTTGTTATATTAGGAATTTTGAACCATTCGGAATTATGAAAATCGGTATTTTGAAATTCGTATTTGTGACTGTCGGAATAAAGTTTTTCGTATTTATGTAGTGTACCCGAGACAAACATACCTGGCCAAATGTGGGTATACTATACTATAAGGTACACCTCTGTCTGACCCTACGGAGATTACAAGCGTGGTGTTATGTTTTGTTATAAAAATTTAAATCGTGACCATAGAAATGTAAAAAACAGTACCTAACAGTAAGGAGGTTATTACTGTTAGGTACTGTTTTTTACATTTCTATGGTCACGATTTAAATTTTCCTTTTTTTGAAGTCGGTTAAAAAAACTTCTTCCTTATTATGATCGTAACATAAGCAGGCCAAGCAATGGGAAGGATAAGATTTCAGGGAGGATAGAGCAAACTACTTAGGTCGTCATCATCATCTGCCTAGCCTTTTCCCAACTATGTTGGGGTCAGCTTCCAGTCTAACCGGATGCAGCTGAGTACCAGTATTTTACACTACTTAGGTACAGATGCCAGCACATCAAGCTACACGAAACTGTCAAATTTGCCCAATCAACTTTGAACCTTATGCTTTAGCGATAAAGTTGAAAATCTATTAAAGAATTTTGACAGATTGTAGTAGCTTGATGTGCTTGCGTCTGTACATAATGGATGCTAAAAGTCAACTCTTGTAAGATTCGATAATGATATACCTACAAGTCCTACAACTGCTTAGAGTGATCTCATCTAATTATGTACTAAAACACATTAAGAAATAAAATATACAGTTAACAATACTTTAGCGTTAAAGTTGAAAATCTATTAAAAAAAATTGACAGATTGTAGTAGCTTGATGTGCTGGCGTCTGTATTAGGTACCTACCTACTGAAATAAGTAAAGAGTGTGAAAATGTGTAAAACAAATATGTATTAGGTATTTAAAAAATTGACAATTTTTTTTTTTTATCTACTTAGTTGCTATTTAGTGATTACCAAATAATAATCATTTTTAGGGTTCCGTAGCCAAGGGGGACAAACGGAATCCTATTACTAAGAGTCCACTGTCCGACTGTCTGTCACCAGGCTGTATCATGAAACGCGATATCTAGGCAGTTGAAAATTTCACTGATAATGTATTTCTGTTGCCGCTATAACAACAAATACTAAAAACAGAATCATCGTCATCATTACAGCCGAAAGAAGTCCACTGCTGGACATAGGCCCCTCCCAAAAGGGGGAGGGTTTGCCATAATCGCCACGCTTGGTAGGCGGATTGGTAATCGCAGTATTGTGTGGTAGTGGAATGCATAGAGAACGCTGCTGCCCATTCTCCGGTTAGACCCTTAGACGCCTTTTACGACACCCACGAGAAGTATGGGGTGGTGCTATTCTTTCGGCGTTTCTGCCTTGTGGTACGGAATCCTTCGTGTGCAAGTCCGACTCGCACTTGGGCAGTTTTTTAACTATCACAAAATATCAAAAGCTGCAATAATTACGTGCAGTTATCAGCATAATAACAGTATTATTCTGTTCGCACGTACCTACTTACACTTACAGCTTTTAAAGTCACTACATAGTATAAAACAAAGTCGCTTCCCGCTGTCTGTCCCTATGTATGCTTAGATCTTTAAAACTACGCAACGGATTTTGGTGCGGTTTTTTTTAATAGATAGAGTGATTCAAGAGGAAGGTTTATATGTATAATACATGCATATTGTAGTAGAGAAAAGCCGAGAAATTCAAAGATTTGTAATGTGATGTCGTAACAAACATATTTTTGTGCGCTTATATTGTAAACGCTGGCTAAACCTTACGAGATAGATTAAATAAATGTATGTACTAAGGAATTGTATAAATCTTAAAAATATCGATAAAAAAGTCCACGATGGTATATGTTTATCTCCTAAGGATAACCCACAGTAACCATGTTATCTTTTACATAAGGTCGGGCGGGGCTATTTCGACTATAAAATCACAAACGTCAACTTCAAAAGTCTGCACACCCGTCTTTGAATACGTTATGATAGATTTAATGAATTTATGTTATAAAAGCTTTAATTGAGATCTTTCTTACGTAGCTCTTATACAGAATACTTTTCTTATATGTTCACATGAACGATATTTTTTAAATTGGGAAGAAATAGTTACAATTACCCCACAGTGGGGCTATTTCAACTATGCCACATATTTATCATACTAAAGCCGTTATCGTTTTGAAATTGAGAGCCTGAGTATATTATGGTATAATTCATACCAATCTATGGCATATTGTCTCCTAAGATGGTTCAGTAACGTAATAAAATACTTTAAACACCTTGGAGGGGCAATTTCGACTTTTTACATAGGTAGTAGTGCAGGGACGTATGCCAACCAACATCATCGATAAATCAGATCAACAACAACCATGAATAAACATTTATATAAAATAAAAAAAACATGTTACATGAGACTATTGTGGACCGTGGCATGTCATGAAAATCAGCAGCTTGATAACTAGTATTTTTTTTATTGCGATCATCTTCTACAGCCGTAAGTAGTTCGTCTAGCTAGTGAGTACTGTTTAACATTTTTGCTTTATAATATCACACGATCTAAAACGATACAACAACCAAAGCGCAAAAGTAGTGAATAAGCCGTAAATTAGTAGAAAAGCGGACGAGAGACAAAAAGCTTTTGTGACAAGATAGAAGATTCTTCAAACTGCATGACATTTACATTTCACAACTATAGTAAACGGTTTGATCACCATTTAGAGATTTAATTTACCAACAGTGGTTCCCTGTACATTTTATCACAGCATGTGCCAATGTTTTTGTTATGCATAGAGTATCGATATCATCACATCACTAGTGTTTCGCAATACCATACAAAAATTAAGCGGGGTGATTACGACTTTGGGTTAGTCGAAATAACCCCACTTCTTCTTTTAGTGGGGCTATTTAAACTAACGAAAAATCACATCAAAAACGTATCATTCCAAAGAACAAATAAGCGAAAAACCATTTACGGTTTATATTTTCCCTAGTCACTGTTTAATATTGTAAAAACAAGCGTTTTAAACACAACTTTTGACAGCAATTGTGACGAGCGTCTTTTGTTAACACATGCACAAAATGTCGTCTGACAAAAAAAAGCGTGTGGGTCAAACAGTTCGCGTTTTAGCAGCTCCATCTATGAAATTTTGTATAAATAATCTGTTTACCTACCTGGATATAGATGGCGTTTTGGTACAAATACAGTAGAATAAAAGTTATTGTCATTAGTTGAAATAGCCCCATAGTCGAAATAGCCCTGCCCGACCTTATTACAAAAAAAATATGGGTTATTTACCAAGCTATTTTAAACAATACAGTATTATTCCGTATCCAATTAAATACGTTGTGCATTTCATGTAGATCAAAATTGCCCTTTACTGAATTAATATATTAGAAGATATCAGGGATTTAAAAAGCGAGGACAGAGCGGCTGGCGGGGCGGTACGAAGTTCGCCGGGTCAGCTAGTTTTTAGGGTTCCGTAGTTCCTACAAGGAACCCTAAAAACTAGCTGACTCGACCCTTATAGTTTCGTCATGTCCGTCTGTCTGTCTGTCTGTCTGTCCGAGGTTTTTGCTAAGAGACCGTTTGTACTAGAAAGCTGTAATTTTGTAGGAGTGCGTATATAAATTACGCCGACAAAGTGGTAAAATAAAATTTTGTGAAATATTTCTTTTAGGGTAGCTTCCCTACATGTGAAGTGGCGATGAATAATTTTTTCGTCGTCTACCCCATCGTGTGGGGTATCGTTGCATAGGTCTTCTAAAATGACTTGGGGATTGCTAAAGTTATTTTTCGATTTAATGCACCGTTTACGAATTTTTGTTCCAGTAGGGCGTCCCCCCCCCTCTAAAAGCTGAACTGCTAGCTTGAAAATCTGAAAAAAATCACAGTGATAGTGCATTTCATGAACTTTAAAGGAAAACTATAGCGGTTAAGATAACTTCATTAGTTTAGCAGTAATAGTCGTTGAACTTGGGTGTTGGATAATTTTGTACTAAATACAAAATCCTTAGCATTAATCCTTTAAAGTGACTAAGATGAAGTAGTTGCTTGTTTATAACGGGTAAAACAAGCATTGAAAAATATATAACATAACGGGCTTCTACGGAACCCTACACTGCGTGGCCTGATACGCACTTGGCAGGTTTTTTATTAAGATTTAATCTCTGTCTTGTATCTTTGTAACGGACCACGAGTCTATGACATGACATATTGAAATACCTACTTTAACGTAGAAAGTTAGGAGAAGGAACTTATTCAATTTAACTTAGCCTTTTTAGGAACACGTTATGATTTTCATCTGAATATCATAATGTTTATTAGGCCCGTACAAAGGGCCCTAATAATTTAATACGATAATTTTTATTTCCCGCAAAATTTTACCACGTGTGGTAAGGAATCGAAATGTCGACCGTACGGACAACATGTAAGTACAGACGCCAGCACATCAAGCTACCCGAAACTGTCAAATTTTCCCAACCAACTTTGAACCTTATGCTATAGTCCTAAAGTTGAAAATCTATTAAAGATATTTGACAGATTGTAGTGGCTTGATGTGCTGGCGTCTGTACTACTTACTAGCCTTCGACTGCGGGATTTCGTACCTTGCTTTACGAAATGCAACACCCTCTCCTGCACTAGGGTAGTTTTGAAAAATTCATTATTACAGTCTTTATTACTTAGTTAAGTAGATGCAAGTTTCTTAATCAAACAAATGTGATTTTTCTTACAAATTGTAAACCCGCTTTTTACCCCTGATTTTTTTTAAATCGCGTAATAGGTACGTTTCCAATTATTTGACTTTGATTATTTACAGAGAGGTAATTTAAAGCAATCAATAAACGCTTGATTACCCCTTTTCTCCCAGTTAAGGGTTGAATTTCGAAAACACAAAAAACGTTTTTTTTTGTCACGATTATTAATGCTCCGTTTCAAATTCATCAGATCGCGCGTGAAGATTCTTCCATACATACTTCAATACTATCCCATAATGGCTCACCCATTTAGTTTTGAAAAAACTAAAACTTACAAACTTTTTTATTTGCTTAGGTACTGTACATACGCATTCGTAGCAAGATTCAAGTTTGTCGAGGTCAAGACCGGGCCATTCAGCAATAAAAAAAGAAGTAAATAAATCCAAGGAATAAGATTTTTCATATAAAAATAACCTCTTTTCACCCTAAGGGTTCATTTTCGCAAAATCCTTTCTACAGTACACCCCATCGTTTTAAACTACGACGACTACTGCCCAAAATTCAAAATATCTTTTTATCACATCTATTCAAAAAAAGCTAGTGTATTCTTCGTAAACAGGGACTAAAATAGCTCTTAAATACCTAAGGACTAAAAGTGATTTGAATTTAGAATGTTAAAAGTTCTATTCACCAAAGAGATCAATCACGAACATTGTATGAACAAGTAACAAGCCGTATGTTAAAGCTAAACGAGTGCGAGCCAAATAAAAAAAAAAAACGCGCGAAAAGCATTCTGCCTTCGTTCGTAATTGTTTCTTCAAATTAGGAATTTATTTAGTGTTATAAAAACTGGCCAAGTGCGAGTCGGACTCGCACACGAAGGGTTCCGTACCACAAGGCAAAAACGCCGAAAAAACATGTTTGTTGTATGGGAGCCCCCCTTAAATATTTATTTTATTTTAATTTTATTATTTATTATTAAAGTTAAATTACAACTGAGTATTTTGTGAATATTTCAAGGGTCTACCTATTACCATTTTTGATATCGAGCAAAAAAGGGCAAAAAAATCGCGTTTGTTGTATGGGAGCCCCCCTTAAATATATATTTTATTTTGTTTTTAGTATTTGTTGTTATAGCGGCAACAGAAATACATCATCTGTGAAAATTTCAACTGTCTAGCTATCGCGGTTCTTGAGATACAGCCTGGTGACAGACAGACAGACAGACAGACGGACAGACGGACAGACAGCGAAGTCTTAGTAATAGGGTCCCGTTTTTACCCTTTGGGTACGGAACCCTAAAAATGAGTACGAGTAAGTATGTCTTCCTCAAGTAGTGATAATGAAATAAATATACGTACTATTCTTAATTCATAAGTTGCCTTTACTTATTTATTCATAGAGGGTAATAAAAAGTAGAGTGTCGCACAGCCCAAACTGCTAATAATAGATTGTTTGTCAAGTGAGCAAACAACTATTTTAAGCTCGAGTGACGTACTTTGAATCCTTCGCTCCGCAGATTCAAAGAAATACTCTCGCCTTCAAAATAGTTGTTTGCTCACTTGACAAACAATCTACTATTAGCGGTTTGGGCTGTGCGAAAGAAGGTTTTACGATCTGAGATAAATAAAACGGGGCTCGCACTTGACTAACCAGTTGATTTCGAGTTGTGTCACTTTTGCACCAGAAGATTTTAATAATACCAAGGTTGCAGACGTACTAAGGAGTTTACAATAAATAAAACGGGTTCGCACTACCTAGTTGATTTCGAGTTGTGTCACTTTTGCACCAGAATATTTCAATAATACCAAGGGTGCAGACGTACTAAGAGTTTACTGGAAGCCATAGTCCGGGCTACTCACTACTAACAAGTCTAAAGCCAGATCCACTATGTTCGCGAACCTCTTCGTGCTCCTGCAACTGCTCCACATAGCACGCTCTAGGAGCGCGAACGTCAAAGTCAAAGTCAAAACATTTATTTCAAGTAGGCACTTAAAAGGCACTTTTGAACGTCAAAAATTACGAAAAAATAGAATTGATTCTAGTCGCCCATTCCAACGTATCCGAACTATGTGGAGCAGTTGCAGGAGCGCGGAGCGCAAGAGGTCGCGAACATAGTGGATACCCACCCGGCTTCAACTATGGCAGTAAGATGCGTCTCTAGTCTACAGAAAATTTGGATTTGTCCGCTCCATAGTACTAGGGCATCAGAAATAAGAGGGGAACTAATCGTAAAGTACTTTGCAGTCGAGGCACTCAAGGCAAGCAGTTACGTCGTCGCGTCGTCGTCGTCTGAGCGGGTGTGGACTGAGAAATAGGCCGAGACCTTATTTGATTACTGATAAGGTTCAAATTCGTATGAAACGCTTAAAACAAAGACGCTTATACGAATATGCACATTAAGAACGATGATTATAAGGTTCATATTCGTATGAAATGATTGCTGTACTTAGCTTGAGTACGGTCTAAGTACGCTTTATAGATCTCAGCCACGGAAAATTACAATTTGCCTGCTTCCCGATACCAAGGTATCACAAATAACGAGAGGGAGTCATTATTAATCCGTCATCAACGCTCCGAAGTGTCTTTCTTCCACGGAAATTTCGGATTGCCTTCTACCAAGTACCAAGGCATCAGAAATCAAGAGAGACGTTTGTTTTATAGTAGTCAGCCAGCCGTCACTATATTCGTTGTCTGATTCGCAGTTGGATCATTCTTGCACGGAAATTTAGAACTGCCTTTTCCCAAGTACCAGGATAGCAGAAATGTTAAGTAAAATGAATTTTATACAGCAAAATTATAGAAACTGAAATCGTGTGAACCGAAATCATAAGAGACGTTTGTATAATAATATTAATCAGCTGTCACTTCGCTGTCCGATTCGAGGGGATCCGACCGGAATAACTCGAAATTTAGAACTGCCTTTTCCCAAGTACCAGGATGGCAGAAACGTGTGAAGAATGAATTTTATGTATTCCGCAAGATATGGAAACTGAAATCGTGTGTCGTCTATCTAACCTTGGTCCAAACAGAAAAAAAAATTGAACACCATTTAAAAACTGTTTAATAGTTTTCTATAAATTTTATTTTTATGTATAGGTAAGTATAAAGTTACCTACTTTCTCATATTATATAAAAATATAGTCCATCTTGGATTTGGTTCACTGTAAATAGGTTGAAAACAATGATATTATATTAAAATATCATTGGTTGAAAAGCCATTCTGTCTCGCGTAGATCCACGTTCCCAGCTACGAAGGGTTATTTAAGTATTAAAAAATGATTATATGCAATGATGTACTATTTTTAATTTTTATTATAAGGGGGATACGCTTCTTGGCCGCCCGCGAAATTCAAAATTTCTTCAGTGCAGGTTGTATGCTGATTAAAATATTGAAATGTATTAATAGTACATTATGATACATGTGTGCTATGTTGATCATTATACTCGAGGCGGTATTATTCGCGCGAGCCGCAGGCGAGTGCGATAAGGAAGCCGAGCGTATAATGATCAATGCACACGCGTTTCATACGACGTTTTTCAACACACTTGCGAGGAACAAAACAGACTTGTATTGTTAAATATTAACTTGTATGGAAAATGGCGCGCTGGTTTTGTCTTTCCGCATAGCCAGCACTAGCAATGCGCGGATGCGCGCGCAAGTGTAAATAAAAGCACTGACCACAGAGCATGTAGGCACTGACAACAGACCGCTATATAAAAAAATAAATAAAAAAAATAAACACAAAACAATTGTAGTTTAGTTAGTATGGAATTAGAAAGTACTATTGGCATAGAGAAATATACATAAGTTCAGTGAGAATCCGCAATAATAGAACGCCAGTCAGGGTCTTTTCCGTTTGGTTTCGGAAGGGACCACGGACAATTTTTTTAATTTAGGTAAGGTGGATAATTAAAAATTTCTTAGGTTTTTTTTGTAATTTGCAGGTCAGTGTCAGGTTGTATCTTGATCAAATATGATTCGCGACTATAATATAATATATGTATTTTCAGAATTATAGTCATTAGAATAGAATCTTTAGGTAAGTTAGATTTTTTCCTTTTATTAATGTTTCGAATGATTATAATTCTGTAAAGACGTACCTGTTATAGTCGCAAATCATATTTTGATCAAGATACAACCTGACACTGATCTGAAAATTGCAAAAGAAAATTTGAATTTCGCGGTCTACCACTGCGCATTCACCTTAAATTGTCCGTAGTCCCTGCGCATTCACCTTAAGGTATAAATATATAAAATAAATAAATATTACTTAGGCCTGATTTTTCAATCATCTAATAATTTTATTCGAGGAATAATTTTGAAATTTACATTTGACATATTTTGTATAAAATAACTTTTTATACAAAATATGTCAAATGTAAATTTTATTCCTTGAATAAAAGTTATCTGGCCTTGGAAAAATCAGCCCTTAGTTCATTTTGGGACCAAAGACAATACAGATTATTTAAAAAAAAAACCGGCCAAGTGCGTGTCGGGCCACGCACAGTGTAGGGTTCCGTAGTAGCCCGTTATCACAATGTAGTACGATTCTGTTGTTCTTTATTCTGACTATTCAGAAAACAAAACCAATATATGTTTTTTTTTTACCTATGTAAACAAAAAAAACATATTTTGGTTTTCAATGCAAGTCTTTACCCATTATAAACAAGCAACTACTTCATCTTAGTCACTTTAAAGGATTAATGCTAAGGATTTTGTATTTGGAAAAAAATGATCCAACACCCAAGTTCAACGACTATTACTGCTAAACTAATAAAGTTATCTTAACCGCTATACTTTTCCTTTAAAGTTCATGAAATGCACTATCATCGAGAATTTTTCCAGATTTTTCAAGCTAGTAGTTTAGCTTTTAGAGGGGGGGGGACGCCCTACTGGAACAAAAATTTGCACTTTAAAGTTTAATATTTCGTAAATGGAGCATTAAATCGAAAAATAATTTTAGCAACCCCTAAGCCATTTTAGAAGACCTATTCAACGATACTACTACAACGAACTATCACGATGGGGTAGATGATGAAAAAAATATTTATCCCCACTTCACATGTAGGGGAGCTACCCTAAAAAAAATATTTTCCTAAATTTTATTTTACCACTTTGTCGGCGTAACTGATATACGTAATCCTACAAAATTTTAGCTTTCTAGTGCTAACGGTCACAGAGATTAAGCGAGGACGGACAGACAGACAGACGGACGGACAGACAGACATGGCGAAACTATAAGGGTTCCTAGTTGACTACGGAACCCTAAAAAATGAATTGATGAGATTAAAAAGCGCAAATCTCCGACTAGTAAATAGTTATCTGTGGAAATAAAGCACATGTGGATTAAAGTAAAGAAAAAGCACGCGTTTTTAATACACTGCATTATGGACCTAAAAGCGGTTCAATAAGAGCCACTTTACGAGCAAGTGTGTTGAAAAATATATTATAATAATCCCGTTTTATTTACAAATATATTAAAATATTAATGTTCACGACCGGACCGTAACGAATATTGACTTCACTGAATTATAATCATCCATCATTTTTTTCAAAATTCGCAATCGCATCCGTAACATGTATTTACTATATAAGTCTACATAAGTATATAAATATATATATTTACAGCATTTTTTAGAATCAGCAATACAACTCTCTAAGTTAGGCCTCAAGTGTCATAATTTTATGAAATAGGCATACAATATGGTAATTTGAACCAGGGTTGTTGCGAACATCAGCATCAGCATCAGCGGAACTTCAGCATCATTTTCAACATCAGCATCAGCTAGGGTTGCCAACTTTTTTTGAGAAAAATAACGTATCAAATGCTTTGAACAGAAAAAAAAGTATTTGGAAGAACAAAAAGTATTTTTCAATTTTAAGTAGGTACTTATGTTACTATCCCCTTAACACAAACCCATATTTGGGTCCGTGGCTTAGGCCCCCAGTGGTCGACGCACCTGTGGCCGACGCCCCCGATTCGATTTGTGCCTGACAGTACATTTGATCAAAAATTACTTTGAATTAAATTAATCGTATCGGGGGCGTCGGCCACAGGTCCACCCCTTACTTCCCGTGGGTGTCGTAAAAGGCGACTAAGGGTCGTACCGGAGAATGGGCAGCAGCGTTCTCTATGCATTCCACCATCATACCATACTGCGATCGCCAACCCGCCTGCCAAGCCTGGCGATTATGGCAAACCCCCCCAAAATATGTGCGTGTGGTGTGAGGGCCACTTTGTCAAAACTCTTTGAAAATGTGCTTAGGATTTAGTGAACATTCCCAAAGAATTGTGAAAGTTGGTATCAGATTTTGTGAAAGTCTAATAACCGAGTTATAGACTGTAAAGTTGGGCCCTCAGTTCTCACATAGAGGATTGAGGGCCCACCTGAAACTGATAAACTATGGACACTACAGAAAAAGTCTTTATGCCAAACTCTAAGCAAATGCCAAACAAAATTTGTGAAAACAAGATATTATCGCAAAACACTGTCCTACTTTGTATATCTTCGTACAAAATGGGCCCTCAATTCTCATACACGTAAAAGTTTATTACACAATTATAATGAAATCATTAACTTACAGCTACTGTGAAATTATTATTTTTTTTATCACGAAACTTGAGTACAAATGCTATGACGATAATAAGCGAAAAATCGAAGAAAGTTTATTAAAACCTATGACTCTACATTTACTAATCTTTACTGCAATCTAAAAGAAATTGTGGTCACCCTATTTCCTAATACAGAGAATAAAAATAAAACTCGATTTACTTATACAATAAAGGGTCTTTTAATTTCTTTCTGGTATCGCATTTGTTGCACATTTTTATTCACAAAAAGAGACAATTTTGTATTTGTCTTATCTTTCATACGATAAGCGTAATAAATCGAAAACAAAATAAAATGGAGGACTGAGGGCCCGAATTTTATCAAGTTCATAACTTTTAAACAACAAAAGGTGGTGACCTGTTCTTGCTTTCATAAATTTTCACAATTTATTTAGTAGCATATAGGATTTCAAACAGTAGCTGTAAGTTAATGATTTCATTATAATTGCGTAATAAACTTTTACGTGTATGAGAATTGAGGGCCCATTTTGTACGAAGATATACAAAGTAGGACAGTGTTTGGCGATAATATCTTGTTTTCACAAATTTTGTTTGGCATTAGCTTAGATTTTGGCATTAAGACTTTTTCTGTAGTGTCCATAGTTTATCAGTTTTAGGTGGGCCCTCAATCCTCTATGTGAGAACTGAGGGCCCAACTTTACAGTCTATAACTCGGTTATTAGACTTTCACAAAATCTGATATCAACTTTCACAATTCTTTGGGAATGTTCACTAAATCCTAAGCACATTTTCAAAGAGTTTTAACAAAGTGGCCCTCACACCACACGCACATCCCAAAATTGGGGGAGGCCCATGTCCAGCAGTGAATGTCTGTCGGCTGAAATGCGATCGAAAATAAAGTAGGATACGTTAAAAGTATGGTAGGCAACCCTAGCAACAGCATCCGCATTGATTGATGCTGATTAATTATTAGTGCTGAAGTTCAAGTCGTGACATGACCGCAGAGGGGGCGGGGCTTATAGCACGTGTTGCGAGTTTTGACCAATCTAGAGATCGATTAAATTCCAATATTAATTTATTATACCAAATATAGATCTATCTATCTTTCGTATAATTAATAGGTATTGGAAATACCTAGACTATGCAGTGGTACTACATCATATTATGTACTACCACTAGGTATTTAAGAGCTTTTACGCCGTACGCGGACGGCATTTCATACAAACTTTGAAGCCCTTGTTTTTCGAATTAATGAACCGATTTTAATGAAACTTCATACGCTTAAGCAGGATACAAAGGTCTAAAAAGTTAGTAGAAAACATTTTCGAAATGTCTTATTTAAATAAATATAACTGGAAATCTCTGTTTCTATGGAAAGTTTAAAATCGGTTTAATTTGGCTGTAACATTATTTTTCGAAAATGTTTTATACTAGCTTTTTAGACCTTTGTATCCTGCTTATGCGTATGAAGTTTCATTAAAATCGGTTCATTCACTTCGAAAAACAAGGGCTTGAAAGTTTGTATGAAATGCCGTTCGGCGTAAACGCTCTTAATTAATAACTAATTATTACTAAACTAGATAGGTACTTACTTAATTTGATTCTATTTTTTTATCAACCTTTTCACCGCCAATGCACACAGAACGCGATGCCTCGCCAGGCGCCAAGCTATAAATGTATAAACAGTAGTGATGAGGGTATCGTCATATCGATGAATGAGATTTATACGCGCTAAGTTAAGTTTTAATTACTTATAATTTTACGAATATAAATAAACACTGATTAAATATTTCCATATTTGTTTTATGTCACAGTATTCCTAATAAGAGAAACCAATATAAATTATAAGTATCAAAGAAACAAACACATAAGTCAATTAGAGCTATAAGAAATGAGGTACAACTCTATTTCTTTCATGACATCATTTCAAGTCCTTGGCGCTTTTTTTGTTTTTTTTTTTTTGCGGATGGGAAATCATCAAATGACTCCTCCCGCTCTAGGTGGAGCGGAAGGGAGTGTCAGACTCTTACTGACTAAAACCCACCCGTGTTCCTTCCTTAGCCCTTTATGTTCCGGGCCAGCGGTGACCCTTTCGGACAATCCCGCTGACAGTCCTTGGCGCTCAGAGCACGTTAAATTCAACTTTAATTAGGGATGTGGTCTATGGTCTTTCTTACTATTTTTATTTTGCATTCGGAATCGAATCTCACAAATAGGTATAATGTTTTATTTTATTTGAACTCTTATCTCTTGTATATGATAATCTCCTCAAACTGTAAGGCCATTAAAACTTTATTAAATTCGCATTCCCGAGCCACAAGATACCTACAAGCGACGCTTCCGGGTTACGAGTTTCTGGCTCACCAAACATTTCACTTATTGAATTCTTACTTTTTGATGTATAAACTTTGTTATTATTATCTAGTTGGTCATACTTCAGTACTTCTGGACCCGAATATTTTCCCGAGTCCGATTCCACACCTTGTAAAATGTTTAAAAACTCATCCAAATCCAGTTCTTCATTCATTTCACTATTTGTTTATTTATTAGTAAAATAGAAAAGACAAGCAAAGTGAAATAAGGACACGTGCGCGCTCACTCGATTAGTGCCGCACTATGCCATAGTGACATTAACATAGTGACATTATGACGTCACAGAACGACTTCTATAGTAGTCCGTGGCGCCCAGGGTACTGACAACCAATTCTTTGTAGAGATGGGAATATAATTATTGACAAGGATTGCTAACAACTATTTAATTCCGAATCGGCACCCATCTGAAGGTCGAAATTTGTCTATTTTCCCTTTGTTATAAATTAGTTAATATTTTACTAACCTCAAATTGTTTCGATAATAGTATTTATAAATATTTCAACGGGCGAAATCAAACAGTTGTAACTTTCGCGTCACATCACTGGCCGACTATATTTAAAGTCCTTGGTGTTCTGAGGACATTTAAAATATTCGGAGCTTTTGTTTTTGCCGATTTTAAGACAAGTAAGGGCTTCTTTTGTGTGGAAAAATATAAAACAGGGTATTAGATAGTGCTATATTAAATAATAACACAAAACAAAGCTTTTAAATACAGTAAAATCATTTTCATACGATAGTTAGAAAGTAGAGCTTCTAATTAAGTCGGTGGTGGCACGAAAATACGGAACTTCTATTGAAGTCCATGGCGGTGAAAAGGTTAAAAGTCACAAAATTATTGAACCAACCTTTTATTTCAATACCAAGAAAAACTGTGCAACTTTTAGGTATTAAATTCATAATGGTCACTGCTTTTTTAAGAAAATCATTAAAATAAAATCAGCATCAGCATCAGCATCCGCTGATGTCAATCATAAAACCCTTTTTTTTTTTTGGATCGGAAATCATCTAATGACTCCTCCCGCTCTGGGTGGAGCGGAAGGGAGTGTCAGACTCTTACGGACCACCACCCGTGTTCCTTCATTAGCCCTTTATGTTCCAGGCTAGCGGTAACCCTTTCGGACAATCCCGCTGGCCCGGCAGGCTTCGGCCCTAACGGGACCCTTCGTTTGATGCTGACATCTCTCTGAAAACCCTGAAAACCATAAAACCCTGGTTTGAATTTAGAGACTAATTTCTATGATTATAATTATGTAATTATACACATTTGTTACGGTCGCGAATCATATTTTGATCAACATAATTTATGTAACCAGAACCACTAACCGGCAAATTGTAAAAAAAAACCGGTCAAGTGCGAGTCGGACTCGCGCACCGAGAGGGTTCCGTACTTTGTAGTCAAATAGTTTATCACGGGATTTTTTTAAATGTACCTACAAATTTACGGTTTTCGGATTGTTTCCTCTACTTGTACTACGGCATAAACGGCCGTATCTTTTTTTTTATACGTTAACTTAGGACGTGTTTAACTTTTTCACAGCTTCAAGGGACTGTAGACCTGAGTATATGGTTTTAATAGAGGTCTTGACAGACAGACGGACAGACAACAAAGTGATCCTATAAGGGTTCCGTTTTTTCCTTTTGAGGTACCTACGGAACCCTAAATACGTAAGAAAATTTGAAGTCCGCAGGCTTCTCTTAGCGCATCCTTCTAAAGTAAGTATCACCAAGTTTCTTAAACATATTAGTTGAGAATGTATAATCAATTAATCACAGATACTTCTAAAAGATTAATTGGTCCAGCGCTTTCGCCATAAGTGACAGTGACAATAATTTTAATTTTAATCTTCCTGATCGGTCACCCATGACCTGCAGAATTTATAATTCATAGAGAGGACAACATTAACTTTTAATCAATATCAACAGCTATACGACCTGCTTACTGAATTCTGCATATACACGTATAATTAAAATGTATTATTCTTTGGCACGCTCTGTAGCCTACACGGCTTGATCGATTTCAGCTTGAGAGGTGCCGTTAGATTCGTCTTAGTTGTGAGAGTGACAATGGGTATATCAAAATTGAAATTAAATTAAAATGGCTGATTTTTGGCGCCATATTATGTCTTCAAAAATTTTTATTTTTCTCAACACCTATCGAGTGGGGTATCAAAATAAAGGGTTTTAAAAGGTGATTACAAAAATATACACAACTTATATGGTTAAAAGTCATTCGAAGTGACAAATCGTAAAAAACACGTATCAAAAACTAAATCGCCTGCGAAATCTTTCACATTTGTAAATTAAAGAGCTGGAAATAATAAAAGTAATAAAAAAAAAATAGAAACCCGACTGCGGTAAAAAAACTTAAGTTAATTAAATGGTATGGGTCCCGCCTGGACCCATTCCATTTTTATTATATTTTCAAATTCAAATGGGTCCCGCCTGCGTCCAACTTTTATTAATTTTTAAATTGGGCTTGTTTTTAGCTTTTCAGTTTTTTTAATTAACTTAAGTTTTTTACCGCAGTCGGGTTTTAATTTTTTTTAATTACTTTTTTTATTATTGTCTTCTTTTTGAAGGAACATTACTGGCAAGAAACTAGATTACCAGACCGTTTGCACCAACACTCACCAAGCAAAGACATGACATCATGTCTATCAACATTATCAAATCAACATCATTATACGTGATCAAAATCACATTCCTAAGGGTCAAATCACACCGAGATGGCAGCGAAGCGGCGAGCAGTTTCAGTGTCATATAATTTTAAACTTTATATTCATTACTATAATACATAGTCATCATCATCATCATCATTTCAGCCGAAGGACGTCCACTGCTGGACATAGGCCTCCCCCAAGCACCTCCACTTCGACCGGTCCTGTGCTTCCCGCATCCAACGGGTTCCTGCGGCCTTCACAAGGTCATCGGTCCACCTTGTGGGAGGCCTTCCAACGCTACGTCTTCCGGTACGCGGTCGCCACTCCAGAACCTTTCGGCCCCATCGGCCATCTGTTCTGCGAGCAATGTGCCCTGCCAATAATAATAATACATAGTATCACTTGAGAAACTTGAGTCGTCGGAGTGCTCACGGCGCCGCGGGCGGCCGCGCGACCTTTCAAGTTTCTCAAGCGATACTATGTGTTATAGATGACGATAAAGTTTAAAATTATATGACACTGAAACTGCTCGCCGCTTCGCTGCCATCTCGGTGTGATTTGACCCTTAGGCGGGAACTGACCGGCGAAACGGGGCGTAATGTAACGTGTTACACAGCGAGCGTTTGGGCAGTCAGGACGGGGAACAAGGCGCTCGCAACGAGCAACGAGCGGCTCGTTGCTCGCTGCGAGTACTCCACCCCTTTGTCGGTTTTTTATCGAATCCTTTGAGTGTTTTTGAGTGTGTTTGAGTGTCCTTTGAGTGTCAGTGCTTACGTCCACACGTGTCTGTGTGGTGCCGGACTTAAAGAATACCACCACCCCGTACTTCTCGTGGGTGTCGTAAAAGGCGACTAAGGGGCGTACCGGAGAATAGGCAGCAGCGTTCTCTATGCATTCCACCACCATACCATACTGCGATCGCCAACCCGCCTGCCAAGCGTGGCGATTAGAGGAGGCCTATGTCCAGCAGTGGACGTCTTTCGGCTGAAATGATGATGATGATGCCTTACGTCCACAGAGTACATTATATAAGAGGAGTACGTCGCAACGAGTCGTCACGAGGGCACGTGGCAAATGCGTCTTTTTGAGTGCGTGTGGTAATGAATCTGGAGCACGGGCGAGCAAAGAGTTCGATACGAGCATGTTTACACGGATTTTAGCACACGGCGGAACGTAACATGCTAGCTGCGAATGGCATTGTACATTACAGCCCGAAACACCACCAGGTCAGTACCCACCTTTACAGACACAGGCCTCCTAATCTTGCGTGTAACGGGACTGTCACACACGAGATTAGGAAATGCCAACTTTCTAAAGTTGCTTTCTAATACTTAACCCTTATTAAATAATAGTTTTAAAAATACTTGAGCATCGTTCATTAGGTTCCTACTTTTATGCCTAGGTCTAGTAATCTAGTGCAAAAATACATTAGTGTAACTTAATCTACAGCATATCCTATGTTCCTCATGTCGTTATCAAAGTCTTTGTTCTTGTACTGCTTGATCTTCGTCAGCCACCTCTCCAGGGACACCTCTTGGCGATGACCGCCGTACCTCTTCGGCAGGCACTCTGGGGGGATGTATCTGTAAAATTGAGATAAATAAGATTATTTAGTACAATGTCTACATAAAGTAACGGCCCGATCTACCAACCTGCATTACGCCCGCATGGTGGATTATGGCCCACTCCCTCTCAAAGTCCACTCTCTCCCTCTGATGATGATAGCGGACAGGCTCGGCTGTCCATACATGCGACGCTGTAGTGACTTGCACGTCACCTACAGTCGTCGGTCATTAAATGTGTAAGGGTCGGAGGTACGGTGATTTTTGTTTTTGTTTTGTTTTATTTTATTTTTGAAGTGAAACTTCTTTACGCACGCTTGACTTGGGGAGTAAGCTGGCGAACGCGTGACGTAAGCGTTACGAAAAGTGTGATCGGGCAAGGCGAACGGAAGTGGGGGATATAAGCAAGAGACAGCAGTGCGCGCGCACATTTTTTTTCTCTCTTTAAGTTTCACTTCAGTCGTGTGGTCATAAGCACACTCGTTTTTTGATGTATGTATTGTATTGAATTTTGTATGTTTCTCTTCAAATCTTTCTTGTCAAATCGTACCATACCTGTCTAAGATGAGAAATCCTTATGATAGGAGCCTAGAACCAATATAAGTTTTAAGACTTCTCATAAATATTGAACAAACCTACGATTTTGAGAAAACCAACATTAAAATAGCACAACAGAGGTACTAATTATTTGCCATGCAAAGGGTAACTTATCACGTATAATTTAACTAACTGGCTGCGAGACGTGTACCCGAAGTATAGCTAAAAGCTTTCCTATGAGATCCGAATATCCGATACTGCTTGCAAGTCTGCAACGTGCTAATTAATATCCTAGAGGTAAATTGGAGCTGTTAAGTTTTGTGAGCGGTTAGAACGAAGCAAATATCGTGCGTTTGAATGAAAATGATAATATTGATTTGTAGATTATACGATACTTGGTTGACGGGTTGACTGACTAATAATATCTTTTCAATTCGCTACTATAGACTGAATTGTGCTATGCTATGGTGACACACCTTTATACGCACCTTAATGATGTAGTGGATAAGTACGTTTCTAAATAAAAAAAAACCGAGTGATAAGTATCCCCCCTGGTTCTCTAAACCTCTCATAAGACTCCTAAACGAAAAAGAAAAACTCCGAGCACGTTACAAAAAGTATAATAACCCAAGGGACCACTTCGAATATAGACTATTAGAAGGGAGATCGAAAACTATGATGAACAGCTGTTATAAAACCTATATGAGCTTCACTGAAAGAAATATTAAACATAATCCGAGGCTCTTTTGGTCCTTCGTCAAAGCGAAAAAGTCTAAGTCTAACGACATTCCCTCAGAGATGTATCTAGGAAATGAAACAGCATCTACTGGTGAAGGAGTATGCAACCTTTTTGCTAAGCATTTCTCCTCTAACTTTACTCCTTCGAATGGTTCACCTGCTGTAGCTCAAATAGGACCCAAGTATCATCAGCATGCATTAGGTAAATTAGTATTTACGGAACGAGACGTCCGGAAAGCACTAAACAAACTCAACATCTGCAAAGGGCCAGGGCCAGATGGTTTGCCGCCAGTATTTGTAAAAAAGTGTGCTACTAGTCTATCATTGCCGCTTAAAATAATATTCAACCATTTGATTGCATCATCAAAGTTCCCGACGGTATGGAAAATGGCTAACATCGTACCGATTTTCAAAAAAGGAGATTCTAGTAACGTCCTGAACTACCGTCCTATTTCACTTCTCTCAGTATTCGCAAAACTTTTCGAATCCCTGCTATGTCCTGTAATTTCATCACACATCAATCCTCAGTTAGTGCCTGAACAACATGGTTTCTGTGTTCGTAAATCTACGACTACTAATTTGGTCCACTACGTCAATGAGTTAAGTAAATTGATGGACTCTCGCGCCCAAGTCGACTCCATTTACACTGATTTCAGCAGTGCGTTCGACAAGGTGGACCATATAATCCTCTTAAAGAAGCTTGAAAGTTTCGGCATATTTGGTCAGTTACTCCTTTGGTTTAAATCATATCTCACAGAAAGAAAAAAAAGAGTGGTTGTTAAGGGATATGAATCACCAGTTTATTTTTCCTCATCTGGAGTCCCCCAAGGATCGCATCTAGGCCCAATACTTTTTCTAATGTTAGTCAATGACATAGTTCTCTCAGTAAAATACAGCAATTGCTCTATTTTCGCTGATGATTTAAAAATCTATAAAGAGATAAACTCATCGCTCGACGTCCATTTACTCCAGGCTGACCTCGACGCAGTTCACGACTGGTGCTTAGAAAACCGCATGTCTCTCAATGTGAAAAAGTGCTACCTAGACATGGGTCGGATTAGGTAAAAACGATACCTAATCCACCTAATCCTAGTATTTAAAAATACCTAATCCATTTACCTAATCCGAATATTTATTCAGTAGAGCCGCTGGCCTGTTACCGATATTATGGTATTGTATGTGGATTGGGTAAGAAATATTCGGCATTGAGTATGGACGTTCCGTTTCTGATATGTTGTGGAATGGTGGATTATATTAATTCCGTTTTTTATGGGCAAACGGTACTTTAACGTGAATACTTTTGTTTTTAACGTTTAAAAAGGTAGTGATCAAAATTACCCTTCAACTTTGTACAATGATCAACTTTGTATGTACAATGATTGAGATGGGTAGGTACTTTTTTACCATTTTTTTTATTGATATATATTTTTTTAAGGTTAAAGTTCATTGTAGAGAACAACTCAAATGGCATTTTTTGTTGTCTTTTTTTACCGTAACATGGCATGGAAATTAAAACTGGTGTTCTATGAACAGAAACCAGAGCATTAATATATTAACATGCATTTGACCCATTTTTCTGATTTTTACACATTTATTTTCAATAAAAAGACGTCAAAGACTTGTTATTTTTCTTCGAGATTATTTAAAATAACGCCACCTAAAGACGACTATATTCGTTACGACATAAATCGCTAGAGCTTACTAACTAGTCTAGTAGTATTTTACAAAGATGGCGCTGGCGGCAGTGCTAATTAAACTTGAAACTTAACTCCCACATTTTAAGGTACAAAATACCTTCTGTGTAGACTGTGTACGAATATTTTGTGCCATACCTAATCCTCGACGCTTTGGATTAGGTACGGACTCGCATCGAAAAATACCTAATCCACATACCTGTTCTAATATTTATGCCTCACGTCTAGTGCTACCACATAACATTCACCAAAAACGAAAACCTATTCCTACGTCTTACTCAATAAATGGGGTAACACTTCAAAAAGTGGACACGATTCGCGACCTGCAGGCCTCCTCGACTCAAAACTCACATTCGTTAGCCACATCGACAATATCACTGCCAAAGCTGCAAAAATGTCTGGCTTTATAAAAAGAATATGTCGGGATTTCCAGTCGATCTCTACCCTCAAGGTGCTTTTTAATACTCTGGTGAGAAGTCTACTGGACTATGCATCGCCAGTTTGGAACCCTACTTACCGCGTTCACATAGACAGAATTGAACGTATCCAAAGAAGCTTCACTAGATACCTTCGCTTTAGAAGCCCTAACTGTCCACGGGATATTTCTTACGATCAAAGGCTCAGTCATTTTAAAATGTGTTCACTTGAACACCGAAGAGACGTGACGGACCAAATCCTTCTCTATAAAATCTTAAACGGTTTACTAAATGTTCCCGATCTTCTGGCGGAATTAAGTATAGCTGTACCGCGACAGAAACCTATTAGATCTAGTCGCGAAACCGTTACCTTTGCTTTACCTGCAAGTCGTAGGTACTAACCTTGGTAGCACCGCACCCATGAACCGTCTAATGAGAAAATACAATAAAACTGCTACACGAACCAATAGCATCGACATCTACTCTAACCCTTTGCGACAATTCCGATCGAAACTTCTTACCAGCTCTGAGTCTCTAGTAACCAGCTCCGAGTTTCGAGTCGTCTGTGTGACACGAGCCACCCATTAATAATTGAATTTAAGTACTTCCTTTCCCTTCCCCGCCAGCCTCCTTCTTATTGTTGTTTTTTTAGGGTTCCGTACCCAAAGGGTAAAAACGGGACCCTATTACTAAGACTTCGCTGTCTGTCCGTCTGTCCGTCTGTCCGTCTGTCCGTCTGTCCGTCTGTCCGTCTGTCCGTCTGTCTGTCACCAGGCTGTATCTCAAGAACCGCGATAGCTAGACAGTTGAAATTTTCACACATGATGTATTTCTGTTGCCGCTATAACAACAAATACTAAAAACAAAATAAAATAAATATTTAAGGGGGGCTCCCATACAACAAACGCGATTTTTTTGCCCTTTTTTGCTCGATATCAAAAATGGCAACAGGTAGGCACTTGAAATATTCACAAAATACTCAGTTGTATTTTAACTTTAATAATAAATAATAAAATTAAAATAAAATAAATATTTAAGGGGCTCCCATACAACAAACATGTTTTTTTCGGCGTTTTTGCCTTGTGGTACGGAACCCTTCGTGTGCGAGTCCGACTCGCACTTGGCCAGTTTTTTTAAATCGTTTTGTAGTTACGATCGTATTAATTGTAAACATTGCTCATTTTAATTTTTAATTCTACTTTTACTTTATTTTATAACTTATGTGTAATTCAACTAACGATATCATGTACTTACTATTTATTTCTGTGCTAGTGCTGTGCACTTCTGTAAGTGACGAATTCACAATTCCTAAAACTGTATGTGATTTTTGTTTGTGTATGTCTTAGTGAGTAAGTCGTTGAAGTGCCATATAAATAAATAAATAAATAAATTGTCAGTCTCAGAATGTCAGGGTTTCATACTAACCGCAAGATTGTCTCAGGCGCTTGTCCAACCGACCAAGATTTCCAAGGCACAACTTCGGTCACCAGCCGAGTGGGTACGAACTAACACTTTCAAACTTCAAATATCTTTTTCCCCTGCATTATTCTGGATACCTGGTGCTGAATACTCACTCATGTAAAGCACCGAGATCACTACCGTGAAACCGAACCCTCTTCCACAAATCGTCCACGGGCGCCAGACGTTTGAAGAAGTGGAATAGAGTCTCGAAGACTCGGGAGCAGTTGATGACGTGGACTCCTCGCACGTTTAGCGGGAATGAGAACTGAAATTTGATAAGGTCATTTATCATTATCACTGTAAGATTTCCTTATTGCCTATTGATGAGAGAGTGGATTTCTGATACAGTAATATGAGTATTGTACGAAATACTTACTTTTTCTGATGGGGGATTGTTTATGAAATGGTCAAGGTTTGGTTTTGTGAAGCATAACTACTTGGGCAGCAATTTCATTTACAATGGACTAGGCTGAGCTTGAATTACAATTTTCCATGGCGAGAATTGACAAGCTCGAAATTAAATTACGTACATAGGTAATTATTATTTGGTTGCTTATTGCAAATTGTCAGATTCAGAAATAGTCAAGAAAAAGTTAGCAACAGTAGATGAAGTCAACCACACTCATTCTATGAAGCCCTGGTACTGTGTAAAAGAATTTGAATAAGTAATTCCTTACCCCCATAACATTCATGGCTTGTACGGCAATAGCTGGTGAGAACTGCCTCATATGCTTCATGGTGAGACCAGCACAGTCCAGGAGGGCGGTACCTCCTAAGATTTGGAGCTTCGGCTGCATGATGCCGATCTCCAAAAGAAGCATGCAACCGCGGATTAGATCGTCTACTGGGAAGTCATCTGGGTTCCATTCACCTGGAATTAGGTAGACAGAAGATAAATGATAAATGATTTTATTTTGTAAGTAGGTTTGTACAAACACTTTTACATGACAATCATGGTTTTTTAAAACTAGATGAGGTCGGCGTTTCCTATCTGACTACTCTGAGAAGAAAGGCCGAAACAAACTCCGAGGTCACAGTCTCTTTTAAAGTCCAGACATAATCTTGGTCAGGTTATATGAAGACCATGTAGATCGATGTCTGAGACGGTCTTTTGAAGAAAGAACCACACAGATTGAGAGGACCTGTCCAGTCAGTGCACGCATTTGTCAGAAATCGTGCAGCTCAACTCAAGACTTAAGGAGCTCAACGATTCGACGAACAATACCAAAGAAAGGACATTTGGGTAGGCCACATAAATTACTCAAACTGCCAGACCTAGAGAGGAAAAAAAAAGCAACTAATAGAACAGAGAATAATAAAAAAACATATATAAAAGTAATAAAATGACCCACATCGTCTTCCCATTCACAAATCACAATAAATAAAATAATATAATACTTTACAAAGTAAGCAAATGTCATTGTTTATAAAAAAATCATTAATGTCAATGTGTAAATTAAAAAAAAAAAGGACGTTCAAAATGCAGAAATTTGAAGCAGCTCAATACCAAGCCTTTTTGTCCTCAATATAACCTTTAACGGTATAAAAGGCTTTCTGGCACAACTTACGTTTAATGAATGATTTGAATTTATTGAGGCTTAGATCTTGAACGAAGCTTGGTAGCTTATTATAAAAGCGTACATTGGCATCTGAACGAGCCACCTATTTTTTGAGCCTTGTTGTAGGTACAACAAATTTGTGTTTGTTTCTAGTATTGACATTATGGATATCACTGTATTTTTTAAACAATTTTATATTTTTATGGGCATATAAAAGATTTTCATAAATATACTGAGAAGGCACAGTCATTACATTAATCTCTTTAAATTTGTCTCTGAGAGAGTGTCTCGGACTTAATTTATAAATTGATCGAACAGCTCGCTTCTGTAAAACAAAGATAGTCTGAATATCGGCGGCATTTCCCCAGAATAGAATACCGTACGACATTACACTATGAAAATAGCTAAAGTACACTAAACGGGCAGTCTCTATATCAGTTAAATTACGAATTTTTCTAAAAGCACATGCTGCGGAACTTAGCTTTTTTGACAATTTATCTATATGTGGACCCCACTGAAGCTTAGCATCCAAAGTTATGCCCAAGAATACTGTGTTGTCTTCAGGATTCAATTCCTCGCCCTTTATCAACACATTAGTTTTCACCTGCCTAACATGGGGTAGCGTAGAATTCTCTACAAGTATTAGTGATGTAAATTGGACATAATATTTCACGAATCTATAGGACAATTCCCATAAAAAACAATCGCGTCAATCAATAAAAAAATTGTGTGAGGTACAGAAATAATTGAGGAATTGAGATTAAAATAAAATTCGATCGTTCTGGTTCTGCTTCTTCTAAGCTTGTCGATGGCAATCTAAACGGAACCGGCCTAGAATTAATTTACGAAAAAAAAATCAGCTGTTTCCTACAATGTAACGAGCTAAACGAACATAAATGTAGGGAACAGCAGGTTTTTTTTTCACGATTTCAGGTTTGTTCCCATATTAAAAGTTGTTCATAATGATGAGTACATAATGACCTCTTAAGAGGTTGTTAATGTTTTACCAATAACCCTGGTAACCCTGGTATTGTAATCGTTAATTTATATAGCGGCGTTACCATATCGTTATCCGTGGTCGTTACTTTAATTGTATACCATTATCTGATGTATGACGAACTAGAGGGCTATTAGACGATTTTAATGGTGGTCATAAACGTTAAGAAAGCATGCGTTCTTGTATAATTTCGAAATTATGCTAAATAAATTAAAACAAAATAAATGTAAGTATTATGCTAAATGAGTTGGTCCCAGTAGGTGGCTACGTCAATCTCGGATCAGTGGCATTTCATAGGTTGCTGCTTGCTTGTTGGTTGTTGCTTTTAGTTGTAAGTACCTACCGACTGAACTCGACAAAGTTACAAAGTTGTGACTTGAGGAATCTATATATAAACTCAAGCCTTTTTCACATGAGGGTAGACAAAAACTACAGCTCAGAAGCATAACCTGCGTAAAGTTAATAAGTATAGGAACAAGTGAGGTGGAAGACTTACCTAGTCTGCACATGATAAGTCTGCCAACATCAGGCCTGTCGAATAGTACACCTTCGACCACGTGGCCTAGTTTAGTGAGGCTGAACCAGTCCACATCGCGCCATAGGTGCGGGTTCTGGTCCCGGAAGTTAGTGTAGCGGACTAACTGAAAGGATGGAAAGTAGATAGGTACCTATGTTTGGGTGTTTAGAAATACTGGTGGTTCATTATGTTTTTTACAAGGGGCAGCAGGAAATGAATTCAATTGCAGTACCTAACGCAAAAAATATGCAAGGGACGATTTATGGTGATGAAAATAAATGGCGTTGAATTCATGAGGCAAAGGATGGTATCAGATATGCGATTCACGCATCTCAAATAAAGATACTTCAGAAATATCGCGTTTGCAAATTCTTCTATCGATTGCAAAGCAAGTATGCAGAGTGAATACGTACAAGTCTATGCGCCCGCGCAGGCACCGATCGCCGTGCCCTCAGAAACCGCAGTAGAAACGCGTCGTCCATCCGATACGGGTGACACTCGCCACGCTCTGAAACATATAATTTTAGTCTTATATACCATAAGATAACTTGCTATTGCATGGCAATCAGATGGAGTAAAAACAATGTGCGTCGTCCTGCCAAGCTTGGAATAACTTACACGATTGAACTGGGGTTCCAAGAAATCCCCTCCCTTGTTTTTTTGTGAGCAAACTTCGTTAATTTATAAGGGTTAAAAATGGACCCAAATGCAACGGGGATGCTAATTTCCCTTAGATTGCGATTCAAACTGAAGTTGTTTATAAAATACGTGCTAGTAACTAAAGAAGCAATTAATCATAATAATGGTACAGAGTTGGACAAATTCACAGTGTCTCAAAACTAGTCTCTAATTTATTATTGAAGTTGTTCTGTTCCAATTCCAAAGCAAAGGAAATAATTATTTATTCAAAGTTGGAATGAGTGAACAATGTGGAACATAACGATGTTTACTTTTCCGCACAATTTGTAAGCAGTCAAGTTCCAGAAAATATGCTTTAATTTCTAAATTGCTGGAAGAATAACATTGTTTATTTATAAAATACCTGCAGAAGTCAGAACTGATTTTTGGGTACCACCCCGTCCTCTGATTTTGATCTCTGACAAGCGTGGCGATTATGGCAAGCCCCCCCCCTTTGGGGGAGGCCTATGTCCAGCAGTGGACGTCTTTGGGCTGAAATGATGATGATGATGATGTCTCCGCAACATGTTTTCAAATATACTCACATTGCTTTGAGTATTTGGTTAGGCGTCTGAAAACTATTAAGTAAAACCGCAGAGGATTTATCCTTATTTACGAGGATATCATTTTATATGGGTATAATGTTTACTTATTTATCTTGTGATATCTGTTGCCATTGTTATGGTTATGTATGGTACCTATAGGTATTTTTAATACCCACGTGCTCGATAGATGGCGTTGTACAATTCACGCTCGTTTCTGAATCGCGCTATGGTTTCGTTACCGCGCGGAGTATATAAGCTCAGGCGACCCAAACTTTGTTAACTCTGGTTTCCCTTCAAAACGCATAAATCTTTCGCCTTTTACTAAAGATTTCCGTGGAGGGGGACACTCAAATGAGTCTATAATATTTTTGAAATACTATGCTTCGGCAGAGTTTATAAATCGAATAATCCATCCTTACCACCCTTCACAGCTGCAGATGCATTGTGCAGATCTATCGTAACCGTGATTATATTATATCATCACACACGTGTCACATAATTAAAAAATTGAAATATCGCGCGTTTATTGGCAAGGCATACGTTTTCGAAACTATTTTCATAGAATGTAACAATTCGGTCGTCGATTTTAACTGAGCGATTCAAAATACAACAGCCAAAGCTATTATTGCACGTAGTACTTCTTTATTTCATCAATAATTTGTTTGTTGTTGGTACGAGATAGTGAGACCATAAATCTATTGTGTCTAACGTAAACAAATCAATATCTAAATAATGTAACAAAATAATCTTATCTTTAACATTATCTCTAAAAATTTAGGTAGGTAGATGTATGATTTAAAAGAATGAAGGTCAATTCACAATTACTGAGTTGAATAGCAAGCAAACGTTGAATATCACACCAAGCTTGAATTCTTTTGTTTACAAATTGTTCTGTTTCGTAGGAAAATTGGTTGCTGTTATTCCCCGATAATTTTGCCAACGGTAAATAATCAAAGACGATTTCGTACTAGGTCAAGAATGTTTATTCAGTAAGGATACTCTCTTACTAAAAAGGACATCTTTTTAGGGTTCCGTAGTCAACTAGGAACCCTTATAGTTTCGCCATGTCTGTCTGTCCGTCCGTCTGTCTGTCCGTCCTCGCTTAATCTCTGTGACCGTTAGCACTAGAAAGCTGAAATTATGTAGGAGTACGTATATCAGTTACGCCGACAAAGTGGTAAAATAAAATTTTGGAAAATATTTTTTTTTGGGGTAGCTCCCCTACATGTGAAGTGGGGATGAATATTTTTTTCATCATCTACCCCATCGTGTGGGGTATCGTTGAATAGGTCTTCCAAAATGGCTTAGGGGTTGCTAAAATTATTTTTCGATTTAATGCTCCATTTACGAAATATTAAAGTTTAAAGTGCAAATTTTTGTTCCAGTAGGGCGTCCCCCCCCTCTAAAAGCTAAACTACGGACTTGAAAAATCTGGAAAAATTCTCGATGACAGTGCATTTCATGAACTTTAAAGGAAAAGTATAGCGGTTAAGATAACTTCATTAGTTTAGCAGTAATAGTCGTTGAACTTGGGTGTTGGATAATTTTGTACCAAATACAAAATCCTTAGCATTAATCCTTTAAAGTGACTAAGATAAAGTAGTTGCTTGTTTATAATGGGTAAATACTTGCATTGAAAACCAAAATATGTTTTTTTTTTACCTATTCAGAATAAAGAACAACAGAATCGTACTACATTGTGATAACGGGCTACTACGGAACCCTACACTGTGCGTGGCCCGACATGCACTTGGCCGGTTTTTAAGCAATGTCTCACTTTGTTTAACATTTTATGCATTGTCATAAATTACTTATAATTAATAGCCATTTGGTTTGCTACCGAAGTTACAAACAATCTAATTGAATATTATCTTCTATTTACCCTGTGTTACCCTGGTACTCATCGCCTTTTACGAGCATAGTCCCCATATTTTAAGAAATTTCCTCCACTCGGCTCCACGACTCGACTTTAGCCTATTAAGTCTATAGTTTCCGTAAACGCCATATTTATGGCATTGGTTACCTAACTGTTACGTGTAGTAGGAAATGAGAAAACTCATTACATCGTAGCCGAGATAATAATAGTCATTATCATTAATCATTTTCATCATGGTAATCATTATTAACGGTTGGTTTTATAAACTTATCAAAATTTAAAGCCGACAAGGAACAAATTCATATAGGTCACCCTCACCCGACCATGTCTGATGCAAACTGAATTTTTGAATGCTCAAGAGACATGCAAGTCATCAAAAGCATTATTATTAATTTAAGGAAATATTTTCAATATTGGTCTTCTAGATCTTGGTATACTTATGCATTTTCTGCCGCCTGCTCACTAAATTAATGAATATCTTACCGTAAATCATATTCCTAAGTTCTTCAATATTTCTAGTTCTGGTGGCCGGATCCTCTGCACATAGGATGAACGCTTCTTCTTCTGACTCGGGGTCGTCGTGACGATCCATCTCCGCTTTGAACGCGATCTCTTGAAAAGTCCATAGGTCTGTGTCGCCCTGGGTAATAAACAAATTTACATTTTTCACAGTCATTGTTTCTTCTTTGAATAATTTTAATATTTAGCTTTCACTGGCAACATAATAAAATTCACTTTATATGTAAGTAAGTATAACTGTGATATATCCTAAAAGTTGATGTAGTTTGGTATGAAATTAAACTTCAAGTTAATAGTTATGGAACCGATAAACGGCACACATTGGTCATTTAAGTTAACATAAGTTTAAACGGAGGTAATCTTATATTGCGGTGTTCGCAAACGCACTTTCATAAGTTTTCGAACCAATAAGCGCTAATGAATAGATAAACTACCGACAAAAATGCCTCAGAAACCACCATCTGCAGTTACGTGGTTTTACCACGGAAACTCCGATTTGCTTTTAACAATGTACCAAGGCATCAGAGCTGTGCAGGAGAATATATTATTTACATCTAAACGCCACCATACGGCGCGGCGCCAAACTCGTTCCGCTCGAATCATCTACACAGACTGTTGTATTCCGTGCTCCACAAATGTTCTGCTGCCTTAGTAATATTTAAGTTTACTTTGAATTATTCGTGCAAAACAGTCACATCTCTGAATCAATTGGTGTCGTTTGTACATACAAATAATAATTTACTGTTCTATGCATTTCTGATGTCTTGGTACTTTGTAGAAGGGATGTCGAATACTCCGTGGTAAAACCTCGTAACTGTGGATGAGCGTTCCCTTGTGTAACGTTGGACCGACCGAGGCGAGTCATAGATAAAAGATATTTTATTTTAGTTCGTGTCAATATGAGAGGAGAAGAAGAGCATATTGTGATGATGCGGAGGAACATAGAATTGTTTGAAGACAGGTAAGGGGTAGATTGTGTGGAAGCCGTTAAACCAGTGCATTTATTTTTTAAATGTCGCAGAATCATGCTGAGATGGAGGAGCCTTTTGGCCTCGTACCTCAGGACTTTCTGTATAATTTTTCTTTTGTTACTTTAAAAAAAAATAACTGTGCTAATTTAGGTTGTGATCGTCCTGTACGAGTCGCAAGACTCCCATACTTTTTCTTTCTTTCTTTATATGGCTGGCTACTTAGAAAGTCACTAGCTAACCGCCACCGCACCGGTTCAAACTCAAACTCAAACCATTTATTTCAATAAAATCATGTACAGGCACTTTTTAATTGTCAAAATTAAATAGTCGGTCAGTTAGTCAGAAAGCGGAAGCTAGTTGCCCATTCCAAAACGTAGATCTCTATGAAGAAGACCAGGCAAGAAACTCCATGGACACTCTTTTAAATCAAGATATTAGAAAACCCTGGGTACACTATTCTTGTTGCTTCTATATGTGAGAACAATGTAAAAAAAACACAAATAAAGAAAAATTCAAAATATAAGATTAAAAATAAGCAAATCAAAAATCGTTTATTTGCATAAAATGTGGTAGGAACAAAAATTGTAGTGCGAAGACACATTCCTCCATGTAATAATGGCATGCAAATATTTAATAAATGAAGTAGGTACCTATGTATTAACAAAATGCAGTAATAATACTAGTAACGTACAGTTAATTAAATTAACAAAGGAAGATAAATAAATAAAAAATATTACAATGCATTTCTGAAGTGGTAGTACTGACAAGATATTTTATTCAGAAATTCGCCGACAGAATAAAAACTATGTGATATCAACCATTTTTTCAAAACCACACAAAATTTTTTGTAAGGTAGATATGTTATCCAGATAGGTAATGAGTTATATATAGGTGGGGCCATATACACGCAGCTGCGCCTAAATAGTTGTTGTTTATTGTAGTTGTCCTAGGTGCAGGGATTAAGCCTTATAGGTTAAGAGATAATCAGTCTAAACCGACGGCGCCCGTCACGAACATGACGCGTGGATCAGCACCATCCAGCTCAACCATTTTGTAGGAAACCGAATGATCCAACACACGCGCCACCATCACTGAGACATTTAAGTGAGCATGACACGTTCTCAACTGCCATGCTCTTCCAAGTCAACATCGAAAAATCATAATAAACGAATCCATGGTTCTTACATTTACAAAATTTTAAAAGTGCTTCTAAATTATACAAACCTATAGTTTGCAATTCAATTAAATTTTAATCAACTCTTAAATAGAGTTGATTAAAATTTTACTACCAAACAGGAAGAGGTATTTAATAGTATTCAACAATTAAAACTTGATTGAATAAAATAAAAATAAACATTAAGTTCGTAATGTCCGAAACACAAAAAAAGAAAAAGGGAAGCACCTCTTCCAAATATTGATATTTTAATTGGTGAGCCCAAGTGCCTGTGTAGCAGGGGCTTACATGATCTAAAGCGCGGTCACTGTCGGACTGCATAGAAAAGAAAGAGAAGCCCGATGACACAACGCTAGTAATTTATTGCAAAATATGAAGCAATTATTTAATTACAAAAAATCTATTGTTTGGACGAAAAAATGAAAACACTAGTATTTTAGTATGTTGCTTGTAGAATAATCTGACCAAAAATCAGAATAATACTTGTATGTATATTAGTATGGTTTTTATTGTAAAAATAAAGTTTTTAGAGGTATCTTCATGATTTTTTTCTATCGTACCAAATTAGTTGTATTATGTTTTCAACACACTATCAACCTAGCATATATCCTGAAGAATATCATATATTTTTCTGATTTTGTTTACTGTAGTCGAGCATATACTTTTATTGTTTCTAAAACTTGCGTTTTTGGTGTTTAGATCCGTAGTGGTAGACCGCGAAATTCAAATTTTCTTACGTTTTTTGGAATTTGCAGGTCAGTATCAGGTTATATATTGTTCAAAATATGATTCGCAACAAGAACAGGTACATATTTAGAGAATTATAATCATTAATACATCTTTCTAAGTTAGATTTCTACCATAAGCACTTGTCCATAAGAGGTTGGTTCTTATGGTACAAATCTAACTTAGAAAAATGTATTAATGATTATAATATATGACAACAAGTACTTTGGCAAATTAGTCACCTATTTGAGGAGATAGGCTAATCTTTGCTCATCTGCATCGAAACCTAATTTTGATGATGACTTTGATCGTAAACAAATTGCGACGCGGGACATAATATTCTGACACAACAGAACAACAGATAACAGTATTGACCTCCGTCCGGCGATAAGTAAAATTTATAAATAAGTCAATGTGGCATTGAATGAATGAAATGTGAATATCTCTTCGACACAATGAATTTGTGTCGAAGAGATATTTACTACAGGCACAGCTACATGGCCCTCATTCACTATATTAATAAGTTTAACGTTATTGAAATAAAGGAAATAATAATAAACCTGTTCCCGATACCGGTGGGCTACTATTTTTTATATTTTTAAATCCATCCGTACTAATATTATAAATTCGAAAGTAACTCTGTCTGTCTGTAAGTTACCTTTTCACGCCTAAACCACTGAACGGATTTCCATAAAATTTAGCAGAAAGATAGATTGCATCCAGGGGAAGGACATAGGATAGTCTCTATCGACATATTTTTTTAGACATAGTTTATATATTTTTTATATCTTAATATTTAAATGTATAATTTATATGTATGTATATAATGAAATAAAGGAAATTATAATAATAATAAATACTTTATTTCGGACAAAGTAAAATCCACTGTGTTAGTAAATTTCTTATACCTAATTAATGTAAGTACTAACTATGACACTTAATGATTCCTTGCTTCAAAACAACGTTAAATCCTTAGTTAATCACGTATTTTCTATAACGCGAAGATGGCGTGGTTTGAACTGTCAAAAGTACAGACGCCAGCACATCAACCTACCCGAAACTGTCAAATTTTTCCAATCAACTTTGAACCTTATTCTTTAGCGATAAAGTTGTAAATCTATCAAAGAAATTTGACAGATTGTAGTAGCTTGATGTGCTGGCGTCTGTACATGTTGCCCGTACTGTTGACATTTCGATTCCTGGCAAGACACGATATTGACGTGGTTTGCACGTGGTAACAACGCGGGGAATAATGATTAATTGATGATTAATTGGGGCCTTGAACGGGATAAGATAAAAACAAGTCCTTTAAGTAGTAAGACCTTAGACAACTACTCTATGATCACCTGCCCGGCGTTTTCTCATGTCACACAGCAATGTACCCTTGACCTCTACAGATTTGCTAATCAAATAATCAAACTCAAACTCAAAGCATTTATTTCAATTAAACCTTGTACAAGCACTTTTGAATTTTCAAAATTATAATATACTGCCAGTTAGTCTGAAAGTTGAACCTACGATTTTAGGTCTCTATGGAGAAGAACGTGCAAGAAACTCCATGGACACTCTTTTAAAACAAGATATTACAAAATCCTGGTTATCTTACTTGTCACTTTTTTCAAAGCCTGTCAAACGTAGAATCTGTCAAATATTTAGAATCTGTCATATCGACGGCGAAGTGCCAATACCTGACATTCCTTGAGAAATTCACTTTATTTATTGTTTTGAATTTAAAAGTGCGCGTTTTATTGAAATCGCCTAAGTGTATTTTTAGTTGCAACAGCATTCTATTAAAATGTTGAAATACGTACCTCCCGACTAAACCAACGCAAAGAGTCTATTTTTGAGCGTTTTGCTCAGTTTGTGTAAATTTTTGACTTTGTCAGTTAGGAGGTATTGGCACTTCGCCGTCGATATGTAGAATCTGTCATATGTAGAATCTGTCTTAAGTAGAATCTGTCTTAAGTAGAATAAGATGTTAAAAGTAGAATTTGTCAAATGTCGGCTAAACGGTCTAGCGTTTAGTAGGACTTAGCAGTCATAAAAAACTTTTATACGTTTTACAGTTATTTTGTCTCCAAAAGAAGATATTTCGGTAATTGGCTAAGTAATAAAAAATGCGAAAAAGTTGATTTTGAATGTTTGAATAGCTTTTACAGTTTTACATTACTTAATTGGCCTTTCTAATCACACAAATATTATAAAGGCGAAAGTTTGTGAGTATGTTTGTATGTTTGTTACTTCTTCACGCACAAACTGCTTAACGGATTTGGATGGAATTTGGCACACCGGTAATTTATAACCTGGATTAACACATAGGATACTTTTTATCTTGATATTCTCACGGGATCGACGCTTATACGGGTAAAACCGCAGGCCCTGCTAGTATTAAATATTACCGACGCGATGGTATCTGATAACACGATCGATGGCTAGAAAAGGGGGTGACTAGTGACTACCGAGAAGACGACTAATAAAGTAGTTATGGAATAAAATATTTTGTTACGCCGACCCCAAATACGGACAAGGGCAAGAGAATGATGACGATGACCTATACGATGACATCAAATTAATACACTGAGGCACAAAATAACTAATATTACTTAGACTGAGGTAAGTTGCTGTTTTAATTTATGGTATTCTTATTAAGTAATACGCCTTTGCCTCCCGATGGTATCGTAATAATAACAAAATAATTAATGGCGTCTCATTAGTTATGACTTGACAGGCTAAATGCAGATGAGCCTGATAGATTGTTAAGAGGAAATGCGGTCTGAGAGACTTTTTGAAAAAGCCTAAGTAAAAATTCTTAATTCGAGGTTTGACTCTCGCCTATTTTCTCCACCAATATTGGACCAATTTAAAAGATATTTCATAAACAGAATAAGAAGGTTATATTATACTGTGTCCCTATATTTTCCTTTTTCATTAATAAGTGTCAAATTTGAACACTAGGCCTCTGTTGACAGCGGCAATTTTGAGCATTTTTTGAGGGTTCTAGAGCTAATAAAAATATATAAATTAATATATCATCAAAAAGGCGAGAGCCAAAGCTCGAACGTTTTACTTAGGCTTTTTCAAAAAGTCTCCCCGACCGCGTTTCCTCTTAATAGTTATTCAATCAATGTATTTAATGGGTTTTAATTTAAAATTGTCAAGCATTGATCTAATAGAATGACAAGGTACTTATAATGTACCGTTATGTGATTAGGCTTAAGTAATAGTACCTACAGTTAAGTTGTAAGGTTTTGCCATTATTGTTTTAGAAAACAAAATGGCAGACTGGGAGAACCTTGGTTTGGCGTAGACATCGTCAACGTTCAATCGTCATTCATGAGAACCCGAAATGCTTCCCGTGGAATATAATAATTATCATCATCATCAGCAATCGCGTGTGCAATGTCCGACACATGCATAAAGGCGTTTGTCGCTTGCACCGTGCATCGGCAACATGCAACAGTAGCATACAAAAGAGCAGAAATGCTGTCACGAGAGAGGTTCTATTCAAAACTCATTAGTAACCACCAAACGGTATCCATTCTGAGGTCGTGACAATCTTTTGAGAATTTGACTCGCACGCACTGCGGTAAATTGCTGCCAGTACTCAGTACCTGTGTTGGATTGCCACATTGAAGCAGAAATACAGCCTTGGTTCCATGATTTCTCTTAAAGAAATTCCATCATTAGCATAGCATCGATTTGGAAGCCTACAACCAAGTCGAACCTATCCAGAAATCCCTGGGGATAAACTGTCCAATAGCCTTTATGACATTTTGCAGCCTAAGTACCAACGTAGAAGTTTGGAGTCTTATGAAGAGCTTTGGCACTGTTAGAAACTAAACAAGCAGACACGCAACCAAATCTTTCAAGTGCCACTTCTAACGCCAAACGAAGACATCAAACTTTCAAAATAGTACTGCAATTAAAAATAGTTTAACAAAACTCTTGATAGACGTGAACATGAACATAGATGTGGTAACACAGACGTACAGACATTGGCACTGGATGGACGCAGAAACCGCGACGAGCGATTAAGGCGAGCGCAGTCAGCTAGCCGAGCCATGCGCGCAATTACCGCATCTCGCAAGGATGCTAATACTTCTCTATTTTGCACTTATTTGAATCTTAATCTGGGTGATGGATGAGTTTCTTGCAAAAAATGTTCGGCTGATGAAATATTGTTGGACGGACGCAATGCGAACTTAATAGAGACTGACCGAGGTAAAGAATATTGAATTGGGCCATTGGAGAATACATATGTATATTTGTATAACGTATAGTCAAATATCCATACTAATATTATAAATTCGAAAGTAACTCTGTCTATCTGTCTGTCTGTCTGTATGTTACCTTTTCACGCCTAAACCACTGAACGGATTTCGATAAAAATTGGCAGAGAGACGGATAGTATCCCGGGGAAGGACTTAGGATAGTTTTAATCGACATACCTGGTGGGTGAAGCCGCGGGCGGAAGCTAGTTTTAAATATATCTTCGTCAGTTTTCAATTGGGTACTTTCCTTTATCGAGTCAGGACACATAATACATTTTAAAGCTACGGTATTGAGCAGTCTATTGCCTAAAAAACTATATTTAATTGATTTTTTATTTACATAATTATCTGAATCTGTAAAAAAAAATGTTACAGGAATGGATAGAATAAGAAATGAGTGCATAAGAGGAAGTTTGAAAGTGGCATCGGTAACTGAAAAGTTGTGTGGAAATCGGTTGTTATGGTATGGGCATGTGTACGAAGAAATGATGAAAATGTCGTGAGTAGAGTTTTGAGTATGGATGTCGACTGTGGCTATAAGAGTAGAGGAATACTAAAGAAACGATGGATGGAATGTGTGAATGATAATACGGTTAGAAAGGGGGTGACTACCGAGATGACGAGTACCAGAGAAGTATGGCAGAAAAAGATATGTTGCGCCGACCCCAAATAAATTGGGATAAGGGCAGGAGAATGATGACAATTATCTGAATCTGTCAGTGTCACATTCAGGAATTCATTCAACTGTTCAACCTGTTTTTAGGGTTCCGTACCCAAAGAGTAAAAACGGGACTCTATTACTAAGACTCCACTGCCCGTCTGTCCGCCTGTCACCAGGTGTTCTCATGAACCGTGATAGCTAGACAGTTGAAACTTTCACAGATGATTTATTTCTGTTGCCGCTATAACGACAAATAGGTACTAAAAACAGAATAAAATAAATATTTAAGGGGGGCTCCCATGCAACAAACGTGTTTTTTTTCGTCGTTTTTGCCTTGTGGTACGGAACCCTTCGTCTCCGAATCCGACTCGCACTTGGCCAGTTTTTTGACCACCTCTTGTACAATCATGTTTTTTGCATGATTAACTTTATGTGTTCCTTTGTACACTAAACTTACTATTTATTTTATTTAGATTTAGATTTTTGATATTTATTTATTTACTTATTTAATTGTGGTACTCCAACGACTTATTCACTATTACATTTTTTCGGGTACTGTAACAATTGAACTTTAAATCTAGAGTGAATTTGAAGTGCACAGCACTTATATATTTCAAGTTTTATAATTTTACATAGAGTAGGTTAAAAAAAACTGGCCAAGTCAGACACCGAAGTACTAGTAGAAGTAGTGTACTGGCCAGACAGCGAAGTCTTAGTAATAGGGTTCCGTTTTTACCCTTTGGGTACGGAACCCTAAAAACAAATCTACATGAAAACAAAATTGAAAACTAAAAAAAGAAAAGAAATAACTAGGTAAATCTATTTTGTTGCTGATATATAAAGAAGATGGCCGAATGTAGGTATTTACATTTCGTAATGCTGAGTCGGTAAAGCAAATTCTATCGTGCAATGAGCAGAGGAACCATTTTGGATGTTACTGCAATTAGCTAAAGAAATATTTTTTTAACTTTTAATTTCAACTCTTTACTTCTTTCCGTAACCATGTCGTCTTCACACAAATGCATTGGTAACGTGAGCTGCATCAAATGCATTGGTAACATGAGCTGCATCAAATCACACACTAGGGCCTCTGCTCATGCCTCTAAGGAACAACACCGCAACGACGTAATTCACTGGCAGCCTTGCAAAGGGACTAGCTAACGTGCTAAGCAGAGCATTGTGTCAAGGTGATCTGTTCGTAGTCAGCAGAGTTAAGCCGAAGTAGGCTCCAGTTACTTACCAGCTGTGATACTAGAATGTTAAATAGTTGTCTATAGGTACGTGGTTGATGTAAGGTTATCTCAATCTGCAGCGTTTAATACGTTTCAGCTTGTGGCGTTCATTATATTTCATTTAGTAAAGGTCTTCGTGCGTAATCCTCATCTACGTCAATAAAATTGGTCACGGTACGAGCTCGTTTAACTGTCTAGTTAACTACTTACTTATGACTAACTTTTGATGGATCATCGAATTTTTTAAGTCCACAATAACCAATGTAACTATTATCTTTGTGTCCACCATCATCATCATCTGTCTATAGCCTTTTCCCAACTATGTTGGGGTCGGCTTCTAGTCTAACCGGATGCAGCTGAATACCAGTATTTTACATGGAGCGACTGCCTATCTGACCTCCACAAACCAGTTACTTGGTTATACGATACCCCTTGGTAAGACTGGTTGTCAGACTTTCGGGCTTCTGACTCCCGTAACGACTGTCAAAGATCCACGAATGACAGCCGGGACCAACGGCATGACGTGCTTTCCGCCCTACAGAGGGGTCACGGTATTTAAAGATGGTAACCCATCTACAGACCACCTTTGTGTTCACCAAAGAGTTACAAAAAAATCCGCAGATGTTTTTGTCAAATCCGAGAAAGTTCTCGCTCAAAAGCTTCTGACAGATTCTTGTCACTACACCCACAGTAAAAACATTTCTGTTTGCGAACACAGCATCCCACATGATCACTGTACGAGTGTATGACATTCTCTCATCAGAGAAAGTGACGCTAATCATTAATCTTACATCAACGGTTATGGAGAAAGTTCGGTGTTTGTTTTAGTATTAATGTGTGAAGCGCAATTAGTGGAATGTACCCGGATTTACAGGGTCCACCTTTTAATTTTTTTTTATTTGATATGGGTTTGCTCTTGACTCTAGTCTAGGTCAGAAGGTGACAGAGACAAAGTCGACGATGGATGATCGATTGATGTCGATGATTTCAATTTGAAGAAACAATAAAAAATCATAGATATTATTATTATAAACGTATCTATAATTATGTTTGGGACTATTTGGGAGTGAAATAACGTAGGTATTCCGTTGATGTTTAACAGTTTAATGATTCTTTTGCCGCGAACAAAAGAAAATACAGTGAAAATAATGACACGGTAAAAGTGAGTCATGCAGTCTATCGGAACTGCACACAGTATTATTGTGACGAAGAGAATCGGCCATTCGGCCATCGCCACGCTTTTGACATCTAGGTGACACTTGGCGAGCCGAGGCACCTACAGTAAAAAAAACTGGCCAAGTGCGAGTCGGACTCGCACACGAAGGGATACCACAAGGCAAAAACCCCGGAAAAATCACGAAATATTTATTTTATTCTGTTTTTAGTATTTGTTGTTATAGCGGCAACAGAAATACAACATCTGTTAAAATTTCAACTGTCTAGCTATCACGGATCATGAGATACAGTCAAGTGACAGACAGACAGACAGACGGACAGTGGAGTCTTAGTAATAGAGGCCCGTTTTTACCATTTGGCTACGGAACCCTAAAAAGAATAATTCAATGTCGGTCGGTCAAGTTATGGCCACATCATAATTATATGGCCCTAATTTCTGCGACTTTCAATCAAAGTGAATCAATTTGGTTGAACCAAGTAATCCTGCCATAAAACACTTGTCTTATTAAGATTTAAAGCAAAGTTAATAACATGAAGCACCTAAAAGCTCAGTAGATCTGGGGGCACGGGAGTGCCCCCGCCAAGACGAGCCAAGCGAAGCGCAAGGGCACTACCTACCTTTTCTCGAAGCACTTTGTCGTATTTTTGAACCCTCTTAACTTGACTTTGGGTTATACCAGATAAACAAAATTTTTGGGATATGATGTCAGTGGTTGACTTATTAAACCTATAAAGTTTCAATTGCATAGCTCTTATACATTAGATTTTATTGATATCTAAAATACCCCGATTTCGTCACTGACTCACTGACTGATGATCATCAATATTCTTAAGGTTCTTCCTGAAGTCCTAAAAAGCTGAAATTTGGTATGTAAGCTAGTAATAGTACACAAACAACAAAAAAATCTTAAAACTTGAAACTTTTACCCCCCAACCCCTTAAACTAGGGGGGAAAAGTTTGTATGAGACTTCCGTAAATTTTGATGCTAGAGGTCTGAAAATTTATATAGGGGGTCCTTGTTATAAATAAACCCCAAAAAAAGAAAGAAAAAATGGACAACAGAAAAAAATACTCGTATAAATATCATAAGCAACTTACAAAAAGAAATGAAATCCCACAAAAACATTTCATGTTAAATGTTGCCAAGACGAGACCATGTAGCTCGCACTGTCAAAAAGTAATCAGATCTAATGTTGAGCCAAGCTTCTAACTCTACACGCCCTAACTCTACAAGGCCTAACTTCGCAAACTCTACACCTTGGTCAAAATATATGGCTTGGCCATTTCGCTACATTCACATGAGCATAAGGTGAAAAACTCTCATACTGTTAATGGTTCTTGTAGTAACGTTAGTTAACCTGAAATGTTTTTGTGGGATATTCATTTTCCCATAATGAAAAACAACTGTCAAAGTGTCGCCCACCTCACATTAATTTAACAACATAACAAAATAACACTTTAGAGGAGCTTCCAAGTGAGAGGCTGTTTTTTAATACAGTAGATATGCTTGATAGTACATTGCCACGCAATTGGATAAGTCCACGATATAAAAACTGTTTTACTGCTAGATAAGTGCTTGTTAGGTCGTTAACGAAATGAAATATTACGTAGAGTAGAAAGAGGGCGATGATATGGCTACGTTATACGAACATAAATGTGGGGAACAGCTGATTTTTATTCGCGATTTCAGGTTTGGTCCCATAGTAAAAGTTGTTCATAATGTTGAGCACAATAACCTCTTAAGGGGTGTACTATGCCAAATCGAATGCCAAATAGTCGAATATCAATTGATCGACCACTACAAATCGAATGTCTAAATACACGAACGTTCGTAATATCGAATGGTTATTAAATCGAACATTCAATACACAAAAACACGCACACTCACACACACTCACACACACAAAACATCAAACACACACACACACTCAAAATATCAAATGTTTGTTTGATCGAGCGTTCAACGCATCGCATATTCATTCTAAGGAAATATCAATAATATTTTTTAAGAATACAAGATAAACACAAAATTTACTAATAAATCACATTTTAATCTTTAATTATTGAGGTTGTAGGTGTTTCCAATAACCACGTATATCGTCGGATATCAGCACCCAGTAACTACGACCGTTACATACATAAATTATAAGCTTGTAAGCATTCGTTAAAAATTTTTAAGAAAAGGACTTAGTGCAAATTACTCTCACCAATTGGTCAACGTGCGTGTTCTTAAGTAAATTATGATCCACTAGCTGCGACCCCGCGGTTTCACCCGCGTAAGTGTCGATCCCGTGGGAATATCGGGATAAAAAGTAGCCTATATGTTAATCCAGGTTGTCAGCTACCTCCATACCAAATTCTATTCAAATTGGTCCAGCCGTTTGAGCGTGAACAAGTAACTAACATATAAACACACACACACACCCCCACACACACTCACAAACTTTCGCCTTTATAATATTAGTGTGATGTTCCTGGTGCTGGCGTGTAAATACATATTTCTGACAAATACTTAGAAAGTCATTTTGGTAATACGATGTAAATACATTAATGATGATCACCACACGCAAGCAATTTTAGTAGGTAAATGACTCTCGGACAACGGGACCGGTCTCGGTATGAGGAACATTGTTATCTGAATTTCCAAAATGAAAATTGTTTTATAATAGGTACCTACTTGTACTCTTTTATGTGAAACTAACGAACCGTTCGCCACCGCTTCGCACGGTTTGTAACCGACTTAAAAAAAAGAGGAGGTTCTCAATTCGGGTGAATAATTTTTTTTTTTACCTCAGAACTCCGTTTCCGTTTTTTTATTTGAAAGGATATACTTTCAGATGGGTTCCATAGAAATTTCATTAAAGCTGGTTCAGTAGTTTGGTTTTTAAACCAACATTCAAGTAAGTATACGAAATTGCGACGTTTGCTTTCCTATGACTTTTCAGTGCTGGCTTAGTGGAATTGTCATGGGATGCATTGTGGCTATAAGTCCCGTATCTTCACATAATTAACTGACTTCAAAAAGGAGGAGGTTCTCTGTATTTTTTTTTTATTACGCGATATCTCTGGCAATTGTAAATCGATTTCAAAATATTAAGAAGTTCACAGAAGGCTATCGCATAAAGGTAAACTATCGCATTAAAGTTGCGTCTTTATTCCACAGAAAGTTTGGTTTTGTCTTCTACCAAATATTAAGGCATCAGAAATCACAACGCCACAACACATATGTAAGTCAGTCACTTCGCACAGCGTGACCCTGCGCCTCACCAGAACAAATAAGTACCTACTTAGTTAAAAAAAAAAACAGAAAACACGCTTTTATCACACACTAAAAACAAACTTTCAAGCACTAAAAATAGTAGATTGTTTACCAAGGGAGCAAACAACTATTTTGAAGGCGAGAATTCAAAGTAGGTACGTCACTCGAGCTTAAAATAGTATTGCTCCCGAGGTGGACACTCTACTTTTTATCACCCTCTATGAAAAAATAAGTCAGTGGAACATATGAATAAGAATAGTACGTTTATTTATTTACATACAATTAGGAGCAATACATAGAAATAATTAGAGGCTAATGTTTAAACAATTATGGAAATGCGTCGTAATTTTTTTTTTTAATTTGGCTCGCTCGTCTTTTACTTTATCATACAGCTTGTTACCTACTTGTTCATATAATGTTAGTGATTGATTTCTTTGGTCATTGGAACTTTTACTAACAATATCCACGTTTCAAAATCAAATCACTTTTAGTCCCTAAGGATTAAAGTTTTAGTCCCTGTTTACGAAGAATAATAGCTCTTTTTGCATAGATGTGATTAAAAAAAAATATAGTCTAGATCGGCTGTTCCCTTGTTCAATCAATGTGAACTAGAAATAATTAATCAACTCACACATGCTTAATCACGACTTAGATTTCACATGTTTGCTATGAGGTAATTATTACAATTATTCCGGGAACAAGCTAATTTACGATAGAGGTTTTATTATTGCTGTTGTAATAAATCTTTCGCTACAGTGTAGCGAGTTGCAACAGTAATAATTTATCTAGATCCTAGTGGGCTAGCGAACTTATGGTGATTGTATAGTAACACTTGTTCATACATTCTCTAGTAGTACAACATCTCGATACATCTATACAACGTTATTTATACGGACAAGTAGGTAACTTAACAAGCTTATAACTTTGTGATTTTTCATGATACAGTTTTGAAATTTTGTAAGTACATAGATTCTTTACATAAAAATACTAGACACGTGTTTCGTGTTCTCTTAAGAGGTCATTGTACCTACTCATCATTATGAACAACTTTTACTATGGGACCAAACCTGAAATCGCGAAAAAAATCAGCTATTCGCTACATTTATGTTCGTATAACTCGTCAAAATGTAGGGAACAGCTGATTGTATTGTACCTATATAAAATTCAAAGTCCTGTCTGCCTGACATATCAACATACAGTCTAAACCGCTAGTCCAAGAGACATGAAATTTGGAGGGTGTTATTTGTGAAGAGTAGGTCCTGTATCCACTAAGGGGTTTTTCGAAATTCCACCCTTAAGAGGGTGAATGGGGGCAGGGTGAAATTTCACGCGGACGAAGTCGCGGGCAGAAGCTAGTAACCAATACAGAACATTTAAGCAATAATGGCGAGAGCGGTGAGCACTAGAGTTATAGGGGTTCGCAAACTTGAAGGTTTGTTGTGATTATGGGCGCTATCGCGGATTTGAGACCAAATATAAAATACCTAAGTATCTACTTCTGAAAAAGTAATTTTTTGATTGTGTTCGGTCATGGTAATTGATTATCAAATTAATACACTGCGTCAATTAACCGTGTTAGCAATTTCTTGAACTGAAATCTTGAACTGCGGTGATATTCTGTAAAAATCTCACCGTGAAAACTTAGGTGAAGTGAGCGTGGAGTGAGCTGTCAATAGTGTCAATTCCTAGCAAAAAGAAACTCACTTCATCTAAGTTTTCACGGTGAGATTTTTACAGAAACGACCGGCTGAATGCCTATACGGACATTCAAAGTTGGCTGTAGTCTGACAAACAATTCGTTTCCCTAACTTAGTGTACCTAAGATTGAAAAAAGTACTTTTCCTAGTTTGTTTTTTTCTAGTTTCAATGTTTTTAGTTTTGTTGATACTGTCACTAACACTAGAAAAGATACGAAAATATCGCTTAAATCTTGATCATCATCATAATATTCAACACTAGCTAGCTTCCCCGGGATGCAATCTATCTCTCTGCCAAATTTTATCGAAATCCGTTCAGTGGTTTAGGCGTGAAAATGTAAAATACAGGCAGACAGACAGAGTTACTTTCGAATTTATAATATTAGTATGGATTTGCAATTCAAAGCTCAAAGCTTTTAATATTAACTTTTTATGATTAGGTTATAAAAGAGGTCACCTAGGCGTTTAAGATACTCGTGTGTTGAAGCCAAAGTGAATGACTTTATCATCAGGCATCTTTATATTAGCAATGGTTTTCATTTTGAAGTTCAACAACATTCATTGCGGTATTTACAGTGTTGAGCAGACCAATTATTCTAACAAGTGAAGCAATGGATTAGCAATATCCTTTAAAATGATTCAGATTATGATTGAAAGTAAATATGACACGCAACTAGTGTGCAGGCTCTTGGGTTCTTGTTCATCCTCGATTATTAGAACTGTTAATTTGACATGTTACTGTGTCCGGATAGGCACTAGGTAGGTATGTACCAGATAAGTAATAGTAGATTGTTATACGAGGGTCAAAAGGGATCAATCCGAGTCGAGCTGTTATCGCAGTGGGAAGTCATCAATTTCCACTCGGACAATAGATGGGAATTGATGACTTTCATCCGTGTTAAACACTCTACTTCTCATTTCGAATATAAGGAAAGTAAAAAATAGTCGTTTTTCTAAAATATTTATTGATAATAATGACATGAATAGTCTTTTTAGGGTTCCGTAGCCAAATGGCAAAAACGGAACCCTTATAGATTCGTCATGTCTGTCTGTCTGTCTGTCTGTCTGTCCGTCTGTCTGTCTGTCTGTCCGTCCGTAAACTACCACCGAAAATTGGTTTGAACGAGATCTACTAAGTAGTTTTTTTTTAATACGTCATGAATCGTAAACCGCAATTTACCATTCATTCAATCAACTCAAAAATAAAAAATAAAACATTTAATTTCAAACATAAACCTTATGCATAAACCCGGATGTTACGGAACCCTCGGTGCGCGAGTCCGACTCGCTCTTGCCCGGTTTTTTTAAATTTGAAATATGGAGCACACCGCGTCACCACCACATGAGTAGATTCTGTGTCACTGCCGCGGGCCGTCCCGCTTCAAAGTATTTTTTTAAAATTCACACTGGCAGTTTATAAATTATTTAAAAAAAGCGTAGCTGACTACTAAACTAGACTAAAAACTGTTTTACTGCTAGATAAGTGCTTGTTAGGTCGTTAACGAAATGAAATATTACGTAGAGTAGAAAGAGGGCGATGATATAGCTACGTTATGCGAACATAAATGTAGGGAACAGCTGATTTTTATTCGCGATTTCAGGTTTGGTCCCATAGTAAAAGTTGTTCATAATGTTGAGCACAATAACCTCTTTGCCAAATCGAATGCCAAATAGTCGAATATCAATTGATCGACCACTATAAATCGAACGTCTAAATACACGAAAGTTCATAATATCGAATGGTTATTAAATCGAACATTCAATATATAGCACACTCAATACATCGAGTGTTCAAAATATCAAATGTTTGTTTGATCGAGCGTTCAACGCATCGCATATTCATTCTAACGAAATATCAATAATATTTTTTAAGAATACAAGATAAACACAAAATTTACTAATAAATCACATTTTCATCTTTAATTATTACCCCTCTTAAGAGGTTTCCAATACCCACGTATATCGTCGGATATACGTTGTCTGTGTGGTGCCGGACTTAAAGAATAACACCACCTCATACTTCCCGTGGGTGTCTTAAGGCCAGGACTCTCAAAATTTACCTATTTTTGATTCAACATTAAACAATCAAATATTCATTGTTTTAATCTGAAAAAAATATATGTTGCAGTTCAATTAACACTCTTGATTATTCTATGGTTCAAAACACGATATTTACAACTTCACTCGATCATAAAAAATCGCAAACAAATCGAAAACAAGGAAGTTTTTGATCGTTTTTCAAGTTTTACTTGAAGTAGATCAAACTTTTACTCACAAAAAATATGTCAAAAAATAGGCAATGATGTATAGAAGAAAATTCTACGGGTAATTTTTCTCAAAACAGAATTGTATTGTTTTAACAAGATATAATATAACAAGGCGGCCCGCGCTCATCACTTCAGTAGCCTGCCAGGCGTCACCGAGGTAGGACCTGTGTCGCTTTTCCTGGCTCGCTGCGTTCCCCCGCTAATCGATCGAAATATACGTTCACAGACTGAAATATAATGCAGTATTGTTATTTACCGTGTTTGTGTATTCGTTTTAAAAATCAGTCTGTAAATAATGTTGTAGGTTCTAGTATTAATAATTAAACTAGATATTAGTTTATGTTGTTGAGGGGCCCGTGGCTAAATAATAACAGCCGCACAGGTCGATCGATCAGGTTAAGCTACGCTTGCCGCGGTTGGTCTGTGGATGGGTGACCATCTTTACATACCGAGACCCCTCCGTGCCTCGGAAAGCACGTTAAGCCGTTGGTCCCGGCTGTCATTTGTGGATCTTTGACAGTCGTTACGGGTAGTCAGAAGCCCGAAAGTCTGACAACCAGTCTTACCAAGTGGTATCGTATTACCCAGTAACTGGGTTGTGGAGGTCAGATAGGCAGTCGCTCCATGTAAAATACTGGTATTCAGCTGCATCCGGTTAGACTGGAAGCCGACCCCAACATAGTTGGGAAAAGGCTAGGCAGATGATGATTAGTTTATTTTGTAGTAGGTATATTATATAGTGATAATTAAGATTAAATTATAGGGAATAAAAACAGAAGGAAGAAAAAATGTCCAGCATTGAACTGCGGGAGCTTAAAAAAAATAAAGTAAGTTTGATTATTATTTTTCTACGTATTTATGACTACTTACCTATTTGTAAAAGTCGACGGGACAGAACAATATTGTAGTTGTTTATGTAATTAGGTACCTACTTGCTTTCGTCACAGTACTAGCAGTAGCAGGTAGGTACAGACGCCAGCACATCAAGATATCAGAAACTGTCAAATTTTTCCAATCAACTTTGAACCTTATGCTTTAGCGTTAAAGTTGAAAATCTATTAAAGAAATTTGACAGATTGTAGTAGCTTAATGTGCTGGCGTACCATAAATTTACAATAAAATTAAGTATAGTAATATCAAAGTAAATATAAACTAGTTGATATTTTAGTTTTTAATATTTCAGTTTATAGACAAAACAGTAGCACAACTACAACAAAGATAATTTTTGCTAATAAAACTTTTTATCTTTGCAGTTCATCGATACCAAGATCTAAAGGCGTATTTAAAAAAAAAACCGGGCAAGAGCGAGTCGGACTCGCGTACCGAGGGTTCCGTAACATCCGGGTTTATGCGTAAGGTTTATGGTTTATGAAATTAAATGTTTTTTTATATTTTTATATTTGAGTTGATTGAATGAAAGGTAAATTGCGGTTTACGATTTATGACGTATTAAAAAAAAACTACTTAGTAGATCTCGTCAAACCAATTTTCGGTGGAACTTAACATCATATATTTTTTTAGTTTTATCATTTTCTTATCTTAGTTTACCACTTTGGAAGTGTCTCTCGCGCAAACTATTCAGTTTAGAAAAAAATATATTAGAAACCTCAATATCATTTTTGAAGACCTATCCATAGATACACGTATGAGTTTGATGAAAAAAAAAATTGAGTTTCAGTTCTAAGTATGGGGATCCCCCAAAATTTATTGTTTATTTTTCTATTTTTGTGTGAAAATCTTAATGCGGTTCACAGAATACATCTACTTACCAAGTTTAAACAGTATAGTTCTTATAGTTTCGTAAAAAAGTGGCTATGACATACGGCAACGGAACCCTAAAAATGCACAGGCGAACAGTAACTACATAATCTACAACTCGATTTTTTTAGTTAGAGAATGGGATTTAGAATGACGACCGACGCGACGGCAGTATTTGCTTCTCGCTCAGGCGCAATAGCTACTACTACGTGAGCGACAGACATGTACACACTATTATCTATACAGTATTGTGACTCGGCCCTCATCTAGAAATAATTACAGACCTACAGCCGCGCGTAAACACGCAATAGGGCTGCCCGCCTACAGTATTTTAATTTCATCAACCTGCCAGCTTCATTCTAGTTTTGTGATTGTATAGGTAAAATATTATATTTTTTATTTAAAAATATGAAATTCGTTGTGAATGAAATAGGAAGAGTTCAAAAACAATACATATTTTTGTTTTTTTTTATTAATAGATTTAATTTAAAAAAAAACTTATTGACGAATTCAAGCAACCAAAAACAGCACAATATAGTCTATAATTGCTCTTTACCATATTATTAAGTAAGTACTTGTATTAATTATTTCAATGAATATTTGTCACAAATAGCACGCTTACTGCTTACAAAACGATCACACCGTTCGGCGTCCGTTCATCACTGCGGAGCATTCGAGACTGTTTGTTTACCGAGTGTAAACCGGACTCTAGGCGCGTAGGTATAACTCGCGTTCCGACCGTTTGTATGAAGATAGTATACTGTATAGATAATATTACCGTGCCTACTGTATCTATTCTATAAATTATAATAATAATGCAAGGTTGTTGATGTTGTTGATAGTAGAGTGTACGTAGATATTTGTTACCTCCTGATTTAACGACTGACTTACTACTCGACTTACCGATCGACTTACCGACTGACTTACCGACTTACTGACTGACTTCCTGCGGGAAATTGAATTACGCGGGTAAAACAGCGGGGCAAGCTCGTCTAAAATAATTTCGATGTTTCACATCTGCCAGGCCTCTCACGATGGCTCAATTTATAGATGATCTTTTTATTATAATATACATTACATAGGTACCTACCTAATTACTTATAAAACTTAGTAATAGGATAAGCTTGCGAATGCGTCTATAGTAGGTTTTTTTTTTGCATTGATCTATCTTTCAGACACTCTGAAGCAACGGAAAGCACCAGTGGAGATGGAGCTGGAGAACGTGATCCAAAACCTCAATCGCTTATGAATCGCTGAAGACATACTAGAACGAGTCAACTCCGACCCAACATTCATGAAACGCATTGTTACTGGTGACGAGACGAGTTTGACATGCAAACTAGTCAACAAGCTTCGGAGTGGCGCCTTCCAACTGAACTGAAACCGAAAAAACCACGCCACGGCCAAAGTCGATCAAAAGTCAGTCATGTTGACTGTTTTCTTTGACTATCGCGGTATTGTACACTCGGAATTCATACCGGAAGGTCAAACGTTAAATAAAATATATTATTTGAGCGATATGCGGCTTTTGAGAGAGTAAATTCGAAAAAAAGGCCAGATTTGTGGAAAGAAAATTGTTGGATCTTGCACCACGATATTGCGCCTTCACACAAGGCCATCACTGTGAACGAATTTTAGCGAACGAAGGAGAATTCGCGGCGTAAACTAAGCTCAATTCCGGAAAAAGCGTTTAAAAAATGATTTTATGATTTGGTTATTCGTTGGTGTAAGTGTGTCGTTTCTGAAGGATCATACTTTGAAGGGGACAAAATAAATTTGGATGAATACCTAACTAACATTTTGTGTATTATTTGATCTCGGTACGTCTTTGACAGAGCAGTATTTTAGTATTTCTTATTTCTAATAAAGAATTTATTATCCTGTGCATTGTATTGTAATGAGTTTTAGCAGAATTTATTTAGTCCAAAGTATATAACTAATAATAAATAACTAGCTTATGCCCGCGACTTCGTACGCGTGGACTATAAATTAGTTATTAAACATACCCTATGTGATGGATGAAAACCAAAGCTACAGAATATCGAAACTTCCATCAAAATCCCTTCAGTAGTTTATTATCAGACAAAAATTCGACAAAACGGATCATTCATAAGGGTAGTGCGGAAGCGATATAACAGTCATGAAAGAAAAGATTAGGTAGCAATTAAAAAACTGCGCACCGGACTGCGGACTCGCGCAACGAGGGTTCCGTACCATCATATGTTTTTAAATTTTCATCGACGAGGCCTATATTCATCAGAGAATTTTAACATTGTGCACTGCGGTGTATAATATTGCAGTTTTATGTCAGCGCCATCTCTTGACCGATAGTGAAACTAATATAACTTTTATTGATGATTTCTGAACAAGTGTGCTACTTAGAGACTTCGTTTTATTTTTCCTGTAATCTTTACATAAACTTCTATCACATAAAATAATTTCAAATTTTTCTGTTAGCAAACTTCGGAGATAAGGGCGGGAAAGGTATTTTTTTGCATTTTACATCAAAAGTCGAAAACAATGCGGCCCAAAAAAAAATCACATTCTCAAAAATAAATGTTTGAGAATGTGCAAACTGTTTTCTTTCATATGATACCCCACGTGCTCTAGTAGCCCCACTTCGAATTCTTCAGACTTCCTTTCAGGCCCTGTTGTAAAAAACGTACATATATTTTTATTTCTTTCTTATTTGCAAAATAGTTGAGCAAACGTCATCTAAAACTATTCCAAATTTCAAGTTGATGCATTAGTAGTTCTTGACATGTCCAGCTGTGACAGACAGACAGACAGACAGACAGACTGAGTCTCACCATAAGGGTTCCGTTTTACCATTTTGGTACGGAACCCTAAAAAGAAAATTTTTGGTAGGTAATAAAATTGATTATGTTGCTATATTTATATTTCCCTAAAAACTAAACACCAGAAATATTTTAACATAAATTTTATACATAATATTAAAAAAATATAATATTTACAATCACAAAACTAGAAAGAAACTAAAGTAGGATGATGAAATTAAAATACTGTAGGCGAGCAGCCCTATATTTCAAGAATAGGGCCGAGTCACAATACTGTTAGATGAAATTACCGTGGCAGCAGCGGGGTCAGCGAGTTCATTCGAATTGCGCGTTCGCGGAACTTGCCACGCGCGGAGGGAGGTAACGCTAAATGCCTACTGCGCTCGAATATCCTGGCCTTAAAAGGCGACTAAGGGGCGTACCGGAGAATGGGCAGCAGCGTTCTCTATGCATTCCACCACCATACCATACTGCGATCGCCAGCCCGCCTGCCAAGCGTGGCGATTATGGCAAACCCCCCCTTTTGGGGGAGGCCTATGTCCAGCAGTGGACGTTTTTCGGCTGAAATGATGATGATGATGATCGTCGGATATCAGCACCCAGTAACTACGACCGTTACATACATAATTATAAGCTTGTAAGCATTCGTTAAAAATTTTTAAGAAAAGGACTTAGTGCAAATTACTCTCACCAATTGGTCAACGTGCGTGTTCTTAAGTAAATTATGATCCACTAGCTGCGCCCCGCGGTTTCACCCGCGTAAGTGTCGATCCCGTGGGAATATCGGGATAAAAAGTAGCCTATATGTTAATCCAGGTTGTCAGCTACCTCCATACCAAATTCTATTCAAATTGGTCCAGCCGTTTGAGCGTGAAGAAGTAACAAACATATAAACACACACACACACTCACAAACTTTCGCCTTTATAATATTAGTGTGATGTTCCTGGTGCTGGCGTGTAAATACATATTTCTGACAAATACTTAGAAAGTAATTTTGGGAATACGATGTAAATACATTAATGATGGTCACCACACGCAAGCAATTTTAGTAGGTAAATGAGCCTCAGACAACGGGACCGCCTCGGTAATGAGGAACATTATTATCTGAATTTCCAAAATTAAAATTGTTTTATAATAGGTACCTACTTGTACTCTTTTATGTGGAACTAACGAACCGTTCGCCGCCGCTTCGCACGGTTTGTAACAGACTTAAAAAAAAAGAGGAGGTTCTCAATTCGGGTGAATAATTTTTTTTTTTACCTCAGAACTCCGTTTCCGTTTTTTTATTTGAAAGGATATACTTTCAGATTGGTTCCATAGAAATTTCATTAAAGTTGGTTCAGTAGTTTGGTTTTTAAACCAACATTCAAGTAAGTATACGAAATTGCGTCGTTTGCTTTCCTATGACTTTTCAGTGCTGGCTTAGTGGAATTGTCATGGGATGCATTGTGGCTATAAGTCACTGACTGGCCATAATTAACCGACTTCAAAAAGAAGGAGGTTCTCTGTATTTTTTTTTATAATTGTAAATCGATTTCAAAATATTAAGAAGTTCACAGAAGGCTATCGCATAAAGGTATATCGCATTAAAGTTGCGTCTTTATTCCACAGAAAATTTGGTTTTGTCTTCTACTAAATATTAAGGCATCAGAAATCACAACATCACAACACATATGTAAGTCAGTCACTTCGCACAGTGTGACCCTGCTCCTCACCAGAACAAATAAGTACCTACTTAGTTAAAAAAAAAAACAGAAAACACGCTTTTATCACACACTAAAAACAAACTTTCACGCACTAAAAATAGTAGATTGTTTACCAAGGGAGTAAACAACTATTTTGAAGGCGAAAATTCAAAGTAGGTACGTCAGTCGAGCTTAAAATAGTATCGCTCCCGAGGTGGAGACTTTACTTTTTATCACCCTCTACGAAAAAATAAGTCAGTGGAACATATGAATAAGAATAGTACGTTTATTTATTTACATACAATTATAGCAATACATAGAAATAATTAGAGGCTAATGTTTATATTTTAGCAATTGTGGAAATGCATCGTAATTTTTTTTTTACTTTGGCTCGCTCGCCTTTTACTTTATCATACAGCTTGTTACCTACTTGTTCATACAATGTTAGTGATTGATTTCTTTGGTCATTGGAACTTTTACTAACAATATCCACGTTTCAAAATCAAATCACTTTTAGTCCCTAAGGATTAAAGTGCTGTTTTAGTCCCTGTTTACGAAGAATAATAGCTTTTTTTGCATAGATGTGATTAAAAAAAAATATAGTCTAGATCGGCTGTTCCCTTGTTCAATCCATGTGAAATAGAACTAATTAATCAAATCACGACTTAGATTTCACATGTTTGCTATGAGGTAATTATTACAATTATTCCGGGAACAAGCTAATTTACGATAGAGGTTTTATTATTGCTGTTGTAATAAATCTTTCGCTACAGTGTAGCGAGTTGCAACAGTAATAATTTATCTAGATCCTAGTGGGCTAGCGTACTTATGGTGATTGGATAGTAACACTTGTTCATACATTCTCTAGTAGTACAACATCTCGATACATCTATACAACGTTATTTATACGGACAAATAGGTAACTTAACAAGCTTATAACTTTGTGATTTTTCATGATACAGTTTTGAAATTTTGTATATAGATTCTTTACATAAAAATACTATACACGTGTTTCGGGTTTCGCATATACTAAAAATAATGTTGTATACAGGGTTATTCGTAAAACATTAACAACCTCTTGTACCTACTCATCATTATGAACAACTTTAACTATGGGACCAAACCTGAAATCGCGACAAAAAATCAGCTGTTCCCTACATTTATGTTCGTATAACTCGTCAAAATGTAGGGAACAGCTGATTGTTTGTATTGTACCTAAGTATATAAAATTCAAAGTCCTGTCTGCCTGACATATCAACACACAGCCTAAACTGCTGGTCCTAGAGACATGAAATTTGGAGGGTGTTATTTGTGAAGAGTAGGTCCCGTATCCACTAAGGGGTTTTTCGAAATTCCACCCTTAAGAGGGTGAATGGGGGCAGGGTGAAATTTCACGCGGACGAAGTCGCGGGCAGAAGCTAGTAACCAATACAGAACATTTAAGCAATATTTCCGAGAGCAGTGAGCACTAGCGTTACAGAGGTTCGCAAACTTGAAGGTTCGTTGTGATTGTGGGCGCTATGGCAGATTTGAGACCAAATATAAAATATCTAAGTATCTACTTCTGAAATAGTAATTTTTTTATTGTGTTCGGTCATGGTAATTGTTTATCAAATTAATATACTGCGTCAATTAACCGTGTTAGCAATTTCATACAACTGTCAAAGAATGACAGTTGTGAACTGCGGTGATATTCTGTAAAAATGTCATCGTGAAAACTTAGGTGAAGTGAGTGTGGAGTGAGCTGTCAATAGTGTCAATTCCTAGCAAAAACAAACTCACTTCATCTAAGTTTTCACGGTGAGATTTTTACAGAACCAACCGGCTGAATACCTATACGGACATTCAAAGTTGTTGGTCTGTAGTCTGACAAACAATTCGTTTCCCTGACTTTACTTGTAAGATTGAAAAAAGTACTTTTAATAGTTTGTTTCTTTCTAGTTTCAATGTTTTTAGTTTTGTTCACTGATACTAGAAAATATACGAAAATATAGCTTAAATCTTGATCATCATCATAATATTCAACACTAGCTAGCTTCCCCGGGATGCAATCTGAAATAGATTGCATCCCGGGGAAGCTAGCTAGTGTTGCCAAATTTTATCGAAATCCGTTCAGTGGTTTAGGCGTGAAACGGTAAAATACAGACAGACAGACAGAGAGTTACTTTCGAATTTATGATATTAGTATGGATTTGCAATTCAAAGCTCAAAGCTTTTAATATTAACTTTTTATGATTAGGTTATAAAAGAGGTCACCTAGGCATTTAAGATATCCGTGTGATAAAGCCAAAGTGAATGACTATCATCAGGCATCTTCATAGTAGCAATGGCTTTCATTTTGAAGTTCAACAACATTCATTGCGGTATTTACATTGTTGAGCAGACAAATTATTCGAACAAGTGAAGGAATGGATTAGCAATATCCTTTAAAATGATTCAGATTATGATTGAAAGTAAATATGATACGCAACATTTGATATGTTACTGTGTCCGGATAGGCACTAGGTATGTACCAGATAAGTAATAGTAGATTGTTATACGAGGGTCAAAAGGAATCAATCCGAGTCGAGCCGTTGTCGCAGTGGAGTCATCAATTTCCACTCGGACAATAGATGGGAATTGATGACTTTCATCCGTGTTAAACACTCTACTTCTCATTTCGAATGTAAGGAAAGTAAAAAATAGTCGTTTTTCAAAAATATTTATTGATAATAATGACATGAATAGTCTTTTATAAATTTGAAATATGGAGCACACCGCGTCACCGCGACATGAGTAGATTCTGTGTCAACGCCGCGGGCCGTCCCGCTCCAAAGTATTTTTTTTTAATTCACACTGGCTGTTTATAACCTCAGCAGACCGCGGCAATTTTTTTTAATTATTTAAAAAAAGCGTAGCTGACTACCTAACAAATTTAGTTCTGTTTTTAAAATTCATTTATGCCCTAGGGAAGGAAGCAATTACTATGAGTGTTTCCCGCCCGAGGGTGGGAAGCAGCGTCTGCCACTTGCTATTCGGATCAAACAAACACTACTTTCCGAGTATGAAAGATGAAATAGTAGATTGGTTTACAAGGGTCGAAAGGAATCAATTCCCATACGAGGTATTTAGGCTATAGTCCGAGTGGGAATTGATGACTTTCACCCGTGTTAAACACTCTACTTTTCATTTCAAATATAAGGAAAGTAAAATATAGTAGTTTTTCTAAAATATTTATTGTTAATAATTACATGAATAGTAGGTACCTTCAAATTTAAAAAAAGACTAATTAATAGCCTACCTATTAATTAGTCTTTTTTAAAATTTGAAGTATGGAACACACCGCGTCACCGCCACATGAGTAGATTCTGTGTCACCGCCGCGGGCCGTCCCGCTTACTAGAGCCCGTTCTGTCTGCATTCTTACTTTTACTATTTTTCATAAATTACTTAGAAAACACGATAATCTTGATAGAAATTACTAAAAATTTTGTTGCGACGTGACACTTTTTAGTGCTGACCGTCCACCCAACTTTCTTATTTCGATTCAAAACTTGCATACAACCTAATCGATACTCGCAATAAAAAAATGAAAAAAAATTGTAGAAACTGAATAAAAACTCTTTTAACTAACAAAACGTATTGAAATGTAAAGTGTTTGCAGAATATCCATTTTGTAGAATTCATTTATCATCATTCTCAAACAAACTTTTGCTAAGCCTACATAAAAATGTTTACTGGGAATTCTGTAGTAAACTATTAGAAAGTATAAAAATAAAATCCACAATCAATAATTTTAAACAGCGAGCGCATTCCGAATATAAATTCAATTAAGTATAGAAACATTTAGTCTGTGTGGTGCCGGACTTAAAGAATACCACCACCCCTTACTTCCCGTGGGTGTCGTAAAAGGCGACTAAGGATCGTGAGAATGGGCAGCAGCGTTCTCTATGTATTCCACCACCATACCATACTGCGATCGCCAACCCGCCTGCCAAGCGTGGCGATTATGGCAAACCCTCCCAAAATTGGGGGAGGCCTGTGTCCAGCAGTGGATGTTTATCGGCTGAAACGACGATAGAAACATTTCGGCGCGAAATTTACTAAATGAGGTACCTGTGGCCTGTCTGTTATTAGAATAGAATAGAATAGACATGATATTAGAAGAGATTGTCATGATATTAGAAGAGATTGAAATGATATTAGAAAAGCATAATCATTATTATAAACAATGCTTATTGTATTTATTGCTTAAAATTATTTTATTTTATTTTCAAGTGTCGATTACATTCATCATATTAATTACTCGTGACAAACGAAATAAAAAAAAAATGTTTGGAATAATCGCTTTCACACATCATTGCAATAAAAAAAACAATAATGGTCGGCGACTTTGAACACAAATTGAGTAGTGGTATTGATTAATTGATCGCCTTGGATAATTCTGTAAAGGTGTTATAATTGTGGATTAAATAAATAAATAAAAATAAATAAATAATACGTATTATTGAACCTGTGTTTGAATATTACGTTAAAACCTGGGCATTTTCGTGTTGTTTATTATATTATCAATAATATTTGTCACATTCTAAATCTTATCTACATCTGTGTGTGTGAAATTTGTGAAAAATGTAAAAATTCGACAAAAAGATATCAAAAAACTTCATTACCACTACTTATTTACCTTAAACTATGGATAAATTCGTCCAATAATTAAATGATGTATATGTATTTACAGCCCCCTATGGTGAAGTCAGGATGTTCAAAATCCCTAATTTTTATGTTTGTAGCCTCGACCACAACTGACATCAAAATGGCGATTATCTTACCTATGTATGTTGAATTTATTCAAGGTAAATATTAACTTGTGCGCTAAATATGAAAGATTTAATGGCGTTAACATATGAGCTTTTTATCCAACTCACCTAATTAACGCACATTCATAAGATTCGATGGGTAGCATAATAAATATTTACATAATCAATTGAGGGTGTCGTATGCCTGACTGAGCTGACTACCTAACTAAATTTAGTTCTATTTTTAAAATACATGCCCGCCCTAGGGAGAGAAGCAATTACTATGAGTCTTTCTCGCCAAAGGGTGGGGAAGCAGCGTCTTCCACCCGCTATTCGGATCAAACAAACACTACTTTCCGTTAATGTAAAAAAAATCTTTCAGTCAATTTAGCCAGAAATTATTTAGCGAGACTTCTAATAAAGTGTTGTAAATTACGTTATGTAATTAAATTAGTGAATTGTATGAAAATGATAAATTATCAAGGTCCAACAGCTGAGCCAACTTGTTAATAAATATGGGCAGTATGTTTACGTCTGCGTGCGATTTGTAACTAAAGCTTTGTTTTAAATGGCTATGAAGTGAGACATAAAATATGATTGTATTTCAACATACTGGTTGGTAGCTTAGCTAGGCAACAGAAAAACAATAACACTTAACGGTTACAAGAAAGTTAACGCGTATGTAGGTAACTAGGTACCGTTCAGTTTCTAATACGCTTTGTTCTAGTTATTTCTAGCTAAAGTGAGACTAGACCAGTTAGCCCTTTCCGTTTATAAACAATCTCTTTTCAAATCTGTGTTCCTGGTACTTATAGACAAAATAGCATAATTATTATAGGTTACCGCTGTTTATAATGAGCTACTAAACCGACAGCTCGTATACTCAGGTAAATAAGTCAAAGCTCAAATAAGTGCATTGCTTCATTTGACAAGAAATAACTCTAAAGAGGGTAGGTAAATATAAAACTTAGGTATAGTACGGCCAGCAACAAAGGTCAATCAAGCCATTGATAAGTTATTACTTACATGAAAAGCTAAAAAGTAGTGTATCTAATAATTAAACTTACAGTATGCACAAATACTTTCTAAATTATTTTCGGTCGAAGGTTTAAGTGAAGGTAAACGTGATAAATAGTTGAAAATAAACTTACCTACTTATATTAGCCACGTCAACCAAAATCAAAATTTTTAATTTCACATAAACCTATATGGGCACTTATGAAACGTCAGAAGCTAGGTATACCTATAGGTCGTTTTTTTTTGGAGAAAAGCCGGTAAGAAACTCCACGGTTACTCTGTTAAAAATAATATTGACTTTTACAATGTTTTCAAACGTGACCTTCAGTATAGTAAATGTAAATACTGATATTACCGTAATCATTGGTTAATACAGTACCTATATGTACATATAATAAAATTATCTATTGATTAATCTATTTATCTCTTGCTTAACAAATCCAGACATTTGAATTGATATTTATAGTAGTATGTTTTGTGAGAATGAAGATGCGATATTTTTTTATACTATACTAGCTTCTGTCCGCGGTTTCGCCCGCTGCGTGTCGAAATTTATTCAATCATCATCATCATCATAGTTTCAGCCGAAAGACGTCCACTGCTGGACACAGGCCTCCCCCAAAAGGGGGGGGTTTGCCATAATCGCCAAATAATAATTTAATTCAATAATAATAAATAATCGTCGTCGTCGTCGTTTCAGCCGATAGACGTCCACTGCTGGACATAGGCCTCCCCCAATTTTGGGGGGGTTTGCCATAATCGCCACGCTTGGCAGGCGGGTTGGCGATCGCAGTATGGTATGGTGGTGGAATAAATAGAGAACGCTGCTGCCCATTCTGCGGTAAGACCCTTAGTCTTAGACGGCTCAGGTAGAGAGCCTCCCGTCCCAGCCGCCGCGGGAGACGCTCCGGGCGTCGGGAGCCGCGTGATGACTCCCGGCCACCGTAGGCGCGGGCCTGCGGGCGGAGAGTAATGGGTAGCTCACCGTCCGATCAGGACCAGGCCCGTAACGGACGGCGCGTACGTGTTCCACGCGCGCCTCAAAGAGATGTCAGCATCGAGGAGGGGCCCCTTAGGGCCGAAGCCTGCCGGGTCAGCGGGATTGTCCGAAAGGGTTACCGCTGGCCCGGAACATAAAGGGCTAAGGAAGGAACACGGGTGGGTTTTAGTCAGTAAGACTCTGACACTCCCTTCCGCTCCACCCAGAGCGGGAGGAGTCATTTGATGATTTCCCATCCACAAAAAAAAAAAAAAAAAAAAAAAGACTCTTGGTCGCCTTTTACGACACCCACGGGAAGTAAGGGGTGGTGCAATTCTTTAAGTCCGGCACCACACAGACACTAATAAATAATATTATATTATATATTTAGGCGTTAAAAGGTAACATATAGACAAAATAACTTTCGCGTGTATGTATTATTACGTATATTAGTATGAAAAAAAAATAACAGTACCTACCTACAAAACATGCAGTGGGCGGCCTTATCGCTTTCTGCAATATCTTCCCGGCAGCCTTGGATTGGACAGTGATTGCGTGGACATAAAAAATACGTAGGTAGGTCGGTGGGACAAAAATAAAAATACAGCCTAAGTTTTAATTATTTTGATATTTCTACACACAATCTAAATAATACGTTGATTAGGTAGCCTTCGTAGATTTCGATTTTAGGATTATAAAGGCCCATTTTTTTCCCACTTTTCTGGATGACAGCGACGCGGACGAGTACTTCGACGCCTAAGTGTCCTTTGTTTTTGTATTTATTTGTATAGTAAGTTAATTAGTCATTTAATTTAGTATCTAGCGTAAGGCTCATTAAAAATCGTTCAGTAGTTTTATATCTCGGCTTAATGGTTTGGTTTTTAAAATGGTGGACACCACTATCATTGCCAAGTATATTAGCCTATTGAACTTTTTGCTATCATACGAAATAGTTGGATACAATATATTATACATAGATAGTGCCATCCACGGAGACGCGGCCCACTCTTCTTACTAATGGCTAGTGTTTATCACTAGTTAATTCCGCTTCTGTTTTAGTTTTATGATAAACACTAATTACCAACTCACTAATAAGTAAGTAATTACTGTGTATCGACAAAACTAAAACACTAGCGGAATGTTGCACACTTGTACTGTAAGCGATAGGAAGAAGCTGTCGGTTGAGACTGGTCATCTCTCAACTGCCAAGGCTTATTTTTAATCTTATATTTTGAATTGTTTCTTCATTTGTGTCTTTTTTTTTACATTGTTCTCACATATAGAAGAGTGTCCATGGAGTTTCTTGCCCGTTCTTCTCCATAGAGATCTACGTTTTGGAATGGGCAACTAGCTTCAACTTTCTGACTAACTGACAGAATATTTAATTTTGACAATTCAAAAGTGCCTGTACAAGGTTTAATTGAAATAAATGCTTTGAGTTTGAGTTTGAAGATTGGGGCGCGTCTTCGTCGATGGCGCTATCTGTATTTATTTTTACCGACTTCAAAAAAAAAGGAGGATATCATTTATTTTATAATTTATGTACACAGAAAAATACATAGAGATATAGTACTTATTATACATTTTGATTTTGTAAATGTAATCAATGGTACCTATCTACCTTAAATGTGTGTTCAGGAAACAAATTGAAAATCTTAAGTTTCCCATTAAGACGAATGATTATTGTTTTTTGTCTGCCTAAATTAACTGATCAAAACAGTTAACATTTTTGGTTATTAATTGGTAATTTTTTGGTTTTTGGATTAACATAGAACTACGAGATAACAATCTATTATAGAAGTATCACTTTCGCCATAAAAACCAACTTATAAGTAACCTAGCCATAAGGAAGGAGAGGAGGAGCCAAAAGGAAGGAGGACTATTTGGCGATATTAATTCATAGCTGATTAAACTGACATCACCCGCCACTATTAAATTATCCTAAAAACTCGATAATTTACGATCAATAAAATGAATTGATTACCAACATACCATTTTGAATTTTTGAGATCCAATAAATTAAAACAATTTACATTAAATCCACATTATTTCACTGCACAAACACACAATTTCGGATTATTTTAATCGATTTAAAACTTGATAATTTTTTAGATAGTTAATTCGATTAATCGTCGATAGATCGATGGATGCGTGCGCGTACGCGGCGGCGGATAGATGCGGAATGTGTTGCAGGCCGCGGATAACGGTGCAGATGCGTGTGCGCCGGCAGCAGTAAACATCAGCGGATTACTATCAATCTTCTAAGCTAGTAGGTTTATCACTTTTATTAGTAAGTATGCTAAGTAATTAGGTACAATTGTTTGACTGATTGCAATATGGCCGAATTGGATTTGGAGCTACAGCATTTTAAGTATCGTATAGACATTGGTGTGTTAGTTTTTCTGAAGCTTTCACAGAGATAAATAGTAATAATATCCTGAAGGCTGAAATTACTATCTTATAACTTCATGCTTACTGTTGCGATCAACTCATGTGTAAAGCTTCCGTGATCACCAAAATATGACCTAGGTACTTACCGACAACTAACGCTTTTTCCTATGCATTGCACCAAACCAACAAAAAAAACACAATAAGAGTTATATTATAATGTAGGTAAGTAAGAATGTTCGTGAGCGTCCTCAGGTGAGACTGGAGCAGCCCGGAGTCTGAATTTGTTCCCGGTTGATGGCAATACGCTCGCCATACATGGGAATGGTATATTTATTACATGGGATTGTACCGTGTAGTGTGTAGTGTGTACTGTGTACTATAGGTACGCCTCTGCCTAAACCTTCGGGCATTATAAGCGTGAAGTTATTTTATGTGTTATGTAAATATAATTTAATTTTCCAGGTACCAGGTTTGCAGCATGGCAGGGGGACGGTCTAGGTCAGGGTACATGGAGAGTGTACTGACGTCTACACCAAGTTGTTGATAATGCGTTGTTTGCTGGCTTTACTTAGAATAAATTCTCATGTTTAGAGTGCTGTAGCAATGTCCTTTGTGCCACCTGTTACACCGTTATTACCATAGACAACATAGCTGCCTACACATTTCTGTTTTCTATCTTTATTATTCTTTCTGTTCTGTTAGTTTTTTTTTGTCATGGTCTGGCAGTTTGAGTAATTTATGTGGCCTACCCAAATGTCCTTTCTTTGGTATTGTTCGTCGAATCGTTGAGCTCCTTAAGTCTTGAGTTGAGCTGTACGATTTCTGACAAATGCGTGCACTGACTGGACAGGTCCTCTCAATCCGTGTGGTTCTTTCCTCAAAAGACCATCTCAGACATCGATCTACATGGTCTTCATATAACCTGACCAAGATTATGTCTGGATTTTAAAAGAGACTGTGTGTGACCTCTGAGTTTGTTTCGGCCTTTCTTCTCAGAGTAGTCAGATAGGAAACGCCGACCTTATCTAGTTTTAAAAAAACATGATTGACGTGTAAAAGTGCTTGTACAAACCTACTTACAAAATTAAATCATTTATGAATTGTAACTTCATGCCACGAAGTATCTACGTGGTTCAAAATCGTAAATCGTAGGTTACTGATTGGCTGTAATTTAAGTATCAATATTTACATGTAAATTGCAGCCATAATTAAGCTATAATTGGCCAAACTGGATCACTCTCCAGTTTGGCCAATTATAGCTAAATAATGGCTTCGAAAAAAAAATTGCGATGAAGAGTTACGTCGTCGTTAATTTATTTTTCGTACCTCGTTCTTATTTATTACTAAGCAGAATAATCCATACTAATATATCATAAATTGGAAAGTAACTCTGGCAGTAATAGCCAAGTATGCATTCGTATGTTGTTTGGTTATAGGTACAAAGTATGATGAATTTTAAAAGAGATTAATGGTTTTTTTTTCACGCAAGCACTGGCGTTGCTAGTTTCAGTACTTAATCCATACTAATATTATAAATTCGAAAGTAACTCTGTCCGTCTGTATGTTACCTTTTCACGCCTACACCACTGAACGGTTTCCGATAAAATTTGGCAGAGAGATAGATTGCATCCCGGGTAAGGACATAATTATGATAGTTTTTATCTCGATATTCCCACGGGATAGACACTTATGTGGGTAAAACCGCGGGGCGCTGCTAGTTAAGTATACTTAAAACAGGTTCTGCAATTCCAAAAAGTATAATATTTTACAGATTTGTGCAGTTATTTTTTTTTCGTTTTGTTGTGAGTCTCACAGACTCTGAAACAGATGCAAATTGTACTTTATTGTACACTCAACAGAAGTGATGTGTGAGTCAAGTAACTCAGCTGGTATCAATCAGCCTGTAATGTTCCCACTGCTGGGAAACAGGACTGCTCTCTGTGAGAGGGAGTGGGCTTATACACCACGCCGGCCCAGTACGGGTTAGTAGATGTCACATATCTTTCTTCTTAGGACATGCACGTCTGTGCAAACAGAGAAGTTCTCTTTTCCGTTTTGAGAGCAGTGGTGATGAAATAATTTACACAAAGTAAAGCGCCTCTCTGGGTTCGATCCTACAACTCGTAAGACCCCGCCCACACGGCCACCATAGCCTTGCGCTGCCCAGTGCTGGTTCTCAAAGTAGGGCGCGCTACACACTATAGTTCGGGTCGGCATAATTCGGTACATAATATAATATATGGATATACCGCCCGGCTGTGCCGAATCATCACCCGAATAAGTGTTTGTAATTCTAACTAAGTAGTTACTTAGTATCTAAACATTACTATTAATTTGATGTGAAATTAATTGGCAGGTTATGCCAGGGTGATGAAATATCGTCTAGCTAGACTAAAGTAAATACTAAATAGTCAGGTACGTCTGTCTGTACTCTGTACTAATCAACAACAGTTTGCTATGAAATCAAACGTCAATTTTTATGGAACCGATAAACGGCACACATTCGAAAACGCACTTTCACAAGTTATCGAGTCAATAGGCGTCATGAATAGATAAACTACCGATTAAAGTGCCTCAGAAACTAAACCAGCATCCTATCTGCAGTTAGTTAGTTATGTGGTTTTACCACGGAAACTCCGATTTGCCTTTAACAATGTACCAAGACATCAGAGCTGTGCAGGAGAATATATTATTTACATGTTTACGGGGCCACACACGTTTCCGTTCGGACACCTACGTCACCTTCCTATACACATTGTTGTGTTCCGTGCTTCACAAATGTACTGCTGCCTTAGTATTATTGAAGTTTACTTTGAATTATTCGTGCAAAACCGTCACATCTCCGAATCCAACGGTGTTTGTTTGTAACAATAATAATCTACTCTTCTGTGCATTTCTGGTGTCTTGGTACTTTGTAGAAGGGATGTCTAAAACTCCGTGGTAAAACCTCGTAACTGCGGATGATAAGTGTGGGACTGTGTAGCGTTGGACCGACGACGGATAAGAGATATACAACGTGCCGCTACAATGGCGACATTAATTTAACACACGGGTAGGGCTAGTGCCCATTAATCATATATATAAGTATAGGTTAAAATAATTCGTAAATTGAAAAAATATTTTTTTCAAACAAACTAAATAATATAATAGTAACTAAAATTGGGATCACCCTTGCAAAAATTCATTCATGAAATTACTTACCTACGCTTCGCGCGATCGTACTCGTGATCAGTCCGATTCTTTGTCGGCATTTATCAAAGAATCCGCGCGGCGCGGCGCGGCGAAAGTCGTAGGTACCTACAGCGAAGTCTAACGTCACCCTTTCTTGTTAAGTACTATTAGTTATAACTATCATCACATCACTCATCACAGTCATCACTAATCACTGCTTTTATTTTGGCTCAGTTTTGGGTTAGTCTTCGAAATATTGTAGCACATTTTGTCGTGTAGGCGGTCGGTCTGGGCGTAAAGACCTAGGATCCACTGGCCTGTTTTCGTGGATGCGCTGAAGAGGTCCTACAATAATGCGATTAGTAGGGCATTGTTTTGAATCGCCATATCTCTCGCGATATGTCCTTATCGCAAGGGCGGCACTTTGATGACATTCTCCATAAATTAGGATCATGTCCGCGATTAGAAAACATAGCAAAGCGTCTTTATCTAATGTAAACGAAACCAGCCTCAGCGATCACCACTCTCAAAGGGATACTATTCTAGCTGGGAAGACTGATGAATACAAACTCAAACTGTTCACTCATTTAGTTTTAATTGGGTTTACAACAAAACAACTATGTTACTTAAACTTATTATTACATTTCTTTGGAACCGATTCTAATCGAATATCGCAATCGATGGCCCAGGAGCGAATGCCGTCTCCGCACCCGCTCCTAGCCAACGAACCCCCAAAATCCCCGCGCCAAATCCTGCTCTCCAATTGGCCCACGACATCAGGCGATACTAGTGTCGATGTCGTAATCCAATGGTAGAGCGACCTATTTTCCCGCCATGCACCAATCAATATTAAATCAAGGGTTGACATTCCCAAACAATAGTAATTAATCGTTTACACAAAATTGCTTTGATAATATTTAAAACTATATATTTACAAAAATCCTAACAAAATTAACTAATTTTAACAATTATCTTTAAAAACATAAGTTTCTATTTATTAACAAAGAACAAAACCTAACAATCGTCCGTCCTGACATCGTGTGCGGCCCTGCACACGACTCCAGGTGGAAACCTAACAATCGGATTTTGACCAGTTGCTTGAACTTATTACAATAATATTTAATAACTACTACTACTGCTACTTATAACAACAATCAATAAACAAAATAGTGAAGACAAAATAGCATTATTGAACCTTTCAGACATTCGAGTTTTTGACCAGTTCCTTGAACTTGTTACAATAATAATTAATAACTACTGCTACTTATTAATTTCTTTTGATGAACTAACAACAATCAAACAAAATAGTGAAGACAAAATAGCATTACATACAACTGTAGAAAATATAAGTTTTTTTTTGTAAACAACACATAAAAGGTTTAAATAACGATATCCATCAGCAATTACACTGGTATTCAGCTGCATTCTGCTAGACCGGAATCCAACCCCAACCTCGTTGGGAAAAGGCTAGGCAGATGATGATCCATCAGCAATCGATTTGCCGGATCGACACAAGGTGAACCCAAATGATCGATTCATTGGGTCACGAAACATCTCAAGAGTAAGTTCACGACCGATCGATTATGTCGTGAAACAAACTAGATCCCTGAACGATCGATTAATCAGGGTGCCCTAATATCCTGAACGATCGATTAATCAGGATGCCTAGCGGCGCCCGCACGAGCCGATCGATTTATACTCGTGATGGCAGCCGATAGGACTTGCTCGTGCACTTTTTGCATCGAGCCACTGCTTGTGCACTTTTTGCATCAAGCCACTAATCAGGATGCCTAGCGGCGCCCGCACGAGCCGATCGATTCATGCTCGTGATGGCAGCCGATAGAACTTGCTGTTGCACTTTTTGCATCAAGCCACGAACCGATCGATTCTCGCGTACTTGATCTGTAACAACGAATAATATTCTGTACATAATATTGTCTTAATTTCAACATAACGCAATAAGTATGGTGCTCATATTCTAATCCAAATTATTGCCAATATTATTGTCGTCACTATCGCAGCTATCATCAACATCATCCTCGTCGATCACTAGAGCGATCACATGGCTTCATGCGGTCCGCAGCGACAGTTGTTGGGCGTCTGCTTCCTGTATCGACTAGTCCCGGTATCGGTGCTACAACATAGTGGTCCATACCTATCCTTCTGTTTTGCCTGCTCTCTATCTATTCTAGCCTTAACTTCGTCGCGTATACCCGATAAATCATCCTTATTGCGAGTGACTACTGTGACAACATTAAGCATGGGATTAATTTCACTGCTCATACAGGTTCCGAACATTACCTCTGAAGGCGTCCTTCCCGTGGTTTTTTTTTAACGGTATTATTGAGCCCCCATTGAATTTTACCCAAATGGCTGTCCCAGCTCTTTTCTTCATGTCTAGTGCTTAACGCCTTCAGGGAATCGATAATGGTGCAGTTGTAACGCTCGACCTGCCCGTTTGACCTGGGGCTAGCTACCGCGTTTAAAACGTGTTTTATACCTTTGTCTAAGCAAAATCGCTTGAATGTATGTGAGGTAAAACAGCTCGATCACCACGATCGCTTATGAGACGGTCAGGGTTTCTAAATGTACTAAAGATATCTTCTAAAGCCCTAATTACATTTTGCGTGTTGGTGTTTCTAACGGGTCTTATGATACAGTATTTGGTGAAACCGTCCACAACCACTAACAGGTGAGTAAAATCCACATGAAGCGTGTGGAATGGAATCTCTACCTTTGTGATGGGGTGCAGTAACGCTTCGCGAGTGCTTGTATTGTTTTTTTTTTTTTTGCATAAGCACACTCAATGCTAGCGGTCAAGAAGTATGTGGGACTTCTTGACGAACCTGGACATTTTGGGGAACCAATAATTATTTTTAATCCTCTCCAAAGTCTCTTCAATGCCGAAATGTCCATTAATTTCATGTCCATGTCGGCTTACATATTTGCCACCTTGCCCCTTTTGGTACTACCCATCTGACCTTTTCCTCATCACCATATAAATAGCGAAATAACCTATTGTCTCTAATGACATAATTCTGTTTAATGTATCGTAGGCCTTTTTCATCTAGATTACTATTCAAAATATCTACTATCCTACGCAGCTCAGAGTCGCCTAATTGAAGTGTGTTAAGCCAATCTTCGCTACTAATGGTCATTATCGTCGGAAACTGATCCTCAAGAGATTCCGACGGTCCGACAGGATTTCGTGACAATGCGTCAACATGACTCATTTTAACTCCGGCCCTATATTCAACAGTACAGTTGAATTCCTGTAGTGTCAGCCACCATCGTGCTATCCTTGGGATTAAGTCCCGCTTTGAGAATGTAGAACGCAATGCGCTGCAATCGGTGATAACCTTGAATTCTTTCCCTAATAGATAAACTCTAAACTTACAAAGGGAGCAAACTACTGCTAGGGTTTCCAACTCATAAGAGTGGAAGTTCTTCTCCTCGGGAGAAGTCTGCCGACTATAATACGCTACAGGGTGGAAATTCTCACAGTCTCGCTTTCGCTGAAGAAGAATCCCACCGATTCCTAGCCTACTTGCATCTGTGTGTAATTCTAATTCAGCCGCGGGGTCATATATATCTAAAACCGGTCTATTAGCCAAACTCGCTTTAAGCTTCTCGAACGCCCGCTCCTGATCGTCACTCCACTCCCAGGCTGTGTCCTTTATAAGTAGCTTGCTAAGAGGCGACGATATCTGTGCAAAGTTTTCTATAAACTTGCGAAAGTAGCTGGCCAGGCCAAAAAATTGCCGGACGTTGTGCACATTTTCGGGTCGAGGAAAGTTGACCACGCTACATGCGCTTTTCACCGGGTCTGATACCGCTGGCGCTAATCTCGTAGCCTAAATAGTCGACCTTATCACGTAAGAACTCACATTTTGACAAGTTTAAAGTAAGATTCGCCTTTTCTAACATCTGCAGGACTTCCTCAAGTCGCTCTAAGCACTGTGTAGCGTCCTTTCCAAATATAAGAACGTCATCGATATACACTGTTGCCTTACTAAATCGAGCTGAACCTAGTATTGTGTTAATCATGCGTTGAAATACGGCAGGTGCATTGGCTAGGCCAAACGGCATACGATTGTACTCGTACTGGCTGTCCGGTGTAACAAAGGAGGTCAAATGCTTGCTTCGTTCTGAGATCGATACCTGATAATAGCCAGACGCAAGATCGAGAATTACGAAACACGATTGCCCGGAGAGACGTGCTATTTCGTCCTCGATGATAGGCATTGGATACCTTTCTTTGACAGTCACTGAATTCAGCTTACGAAAATCTACACACAATCTTGCGGAACCATCCTTTTTACGTACGAGTAGAATAGGGCTAGCATACTCGGAAACAGATTCTCGTATCACGCCAGCATCTAACATATCTGCAACTATAGAACGCACTTTTTCCCTCTCGTGATGCGAGAACCTGTACGGGCGATAAACAACTGGACGCTGACTGTTAAGTTCTATGCTCATCTCTGACGCTGGTACATCCTAAGTCCTTCAAGCACGAGGCGAAACAGTGCTGATATTTCTCAAGTATTTTTATGAGAGTGTAGTGTGCAGCACGCCTAACCCTATATAACTGTAACTGCACATATACTAATGTTCATTATTATATCGGTATTAGAACCAAACAGTTCTCTTTATTTAATAATCACGGTCACCCTATTACAAGAGTTCGTCTTACATTTTCAGATACATCTTCACCTACACGCACCTGACTTTCATCGAATCGCTGCCCAACTTTTGACTCAATTGACGGTTCATTTACAACTCGATTCACAACGTCGACTCTCTCAGCACGACAAAAGATTAGTTTAGACGAAATTCTGCAAAAACCAAAACAGGGTAAAACCAATACGTTAATGCGTCCATTGATCGAACGATGAAGTCCTCCAACTATGAAATACTGATCGTTAGGCTTTCCTGCTACGCTATTTTTCATCGAACGCAAGTTGAGTCTCCACTCTAACTGTTGCAGGGCCATAGATGTCAATTGTACTAGATGTCGAAAACCTCAACAAGGTATCACTGTCATCAGCAAGTTCAGAACAAGGCAATTCATTCCCAATATTATAGAATTGCAATTTGTTTCTATCTTTATATACCGATATGTGAGATTGCTCCGTAAACGTTTGTCCTATAAGCACAGGGACCTCTAATAAATGGTCGGTCACGACTTTGCAAGTAACTCTAGCCTCTACCTCATCGACACTCATGTCAACCACGCTATTACCAAATCCTTTCATTAGTGTGGGGACATTATCGTGAGATACACCTAATCTCCTGGCAGCGGATTCCCTAATCAGGGTAACGTCGCTCCCGAAATCTATAAAAACTGTAAGTACATAACTACTGACTTTTATTTTTAGAGCCAGGGTTTTTATCTATGGGTGGGTCTTCATTGTTTATAAAATCAATTCTCATAGTTTTCTGCGCTGCACCACTAGTGCTTGTTACTTTGTCATCTGACTTATTATAACACTTTTCCGCAGTGTGGCCGACCTTATTACAACGCGTGCACTTCACCAACGGCTTAGTGCAGTGCAAGAAACCATGTCCCTTTTCCTTAGAATTATAACAGGTGACGTGACTCGGTATGGCACTAGGTCTAGCGCTCGCTGTATTGGAAACGTGAGAATTATCAAAGTCCCTATTACTGAGTAAATACTGTAACAGTTGATCGGGATGGGTACAACGCAGTGCTAAAGCTCCTGATTTAAGTGTCTTATCTGTAATGCCATGTATAATGCATTCTACTGCGCGGGTACCTACTATATCACATTGATTCACTAGGCTTAGTTTTTCATAGTATGGATTATGATGACCTCTATGGATTCGTTATATTTGCTTTTTCTTTTAATCATATCTTCCAAGGTCTGGCTCAATAGCTTCTCTTGCCAAGTAAATAGAATAGTATTTAAACTTTCGCACCACGTCTTGGCCAGACCTTGCAACTTTTGCATAGCGAAATGAGTGGTGGATCTTTCATCCCAACCGTATACCGAAGCGCACTCATTCACCTTTCTTAACGACACGTCCATTCGCTGGTTTTTGGACGAGGGATCAAAGTTTGGCAATATATTTTTATAATCGATTCGCTGTAGTGGTGCGCTTTGGTTTACATGTGGTAATGCGAGACCATCTCTCAAGTTACTAATGATGTCAAAAAAAATCTCTTTTTGAAAAAGAATGGCTACGTGACCTTCCAATCCGTCCTGCACGGTCGTGCTGCCGTAGTCCACGCTCCGCGCATTGCTCTGCACGTAGCTCGGCGTCCTGGCGCCGCGCTGACGCGGAGATGCTGCGGAGACGGCTGTCCGCTCGCGGCTCGTCGCTGCGACGCGACGCGTGGTGCAGGTTTTCGGCGACGCGCAAACGGTCGCGCTCCCGCCGTACTTCATTCTCAAGCCTTCGAAGCTGGTCACGGCCCAACTCGATGTCCGGCTCGGGACTTCGACTTCGCAGCCGACTTCGGCTCCGCGTGGCAGAGTGGGGCTCCCTGTGACCCGGAGTCACGAGCCACCGTTGACCCAGTTGATTGCCTGAAATCTCGCGATAAAGGAATTTGAGAACTGGATATCGAAGTTGTAACCTATTGAAAAGTTTGTGATTGCAGACAGATACAAACTAAGCAATCGTTTAACCTTTCTTTAAATACCACTGGACAATAGCAAAGGGTACAGATATATCGTTTTAGTTGAGCATTATGCATTTTTTTCAGTGGGATTAAGATTGGTATTTCTTATACAAACAATGAAATCTAATTCATCCTGTTCTAAAAATAAAACTGGCACCTTTGTTCCAAGTAAGAACACTTAAGTCCCAAAAGCGATAAATGCGGTATGCAGCGTCAAGTGGTTCGCTCGCATCGGTTCAACTTATCGTCGGAGGTGTCGGGTGACGCTTTGCTTGGTAGGCGCCGTCTCAATCCAATAATGCTAAACTTTAAAAGATCTACATCGAAAAACTACAGAACAACTTTATATTTTTGATTAAATTACATTTGTTTTAAAGGGGTTCCCTGACATCCACCTCAACCATTTTATTCCAAGCTTGCGATTTGGCTACTGACCGGAATTCGAACCCGGACCACAATATGTCAATTCAATTGTTTATTAGCCGGCCCGTTACTTCTTCCACAGTAGTAACACGGAATAGTGTAAACGGGTATTCACTCGCTAAATTACGCCACGCTAATAATATATCGGTTGACAGACCCACAAAAACTAATAACATTAATTATAAACCAAATGTGATTATAAGACTTCAACATAATAACGTTTAGCAGTAAAAAATCTATACAAAATCTAAAAACAAAAGCGTGTTAGGTATTACGTAATTAACGCAATATCCTAAAACTAGTCTTAGGTCTCAAGTTACTTCTGAGGCAAGATCCGTGATATTATAATCACATCAAATAAAGTAGAGATACAATTTGGGCGTGTACTTACGTTTTGGGTGCTTTTCACTTCTGAAGTGTAAACGAAACCAGCCTCAGCGATCACCACTCTCAAAGGGATACTATTCTAGCTGGGAAGACTGATGAATACAAACTCAAACTGTTCACTCATTTAGTTTTAATTGGGTTTACAACAAAACAACTATGTTACTTAAACTTATTATTACATTTCTTTGGAACCGATTCTAATCGAATATCGCAATCGATGGCCCAGGAGCGAATGCCGTCTCCGCACCCGCTCCTAGCCAACGAACCCCCAAAATCCCCGCGCCAAATCCTGCTCTCCAATTGGCCCACGACATCAGGCGATACTAGTGTCGATGTCGTAATCCAATGGTAGAGCGACCTATTTTCCCGCCATGCACCAATCAATATTAAATCAAGGGTTGACATTCCCAAACAATAGTAATTAATCGTTTACACAAAATTGCTTTGATAATATTTAAAACTATATATTTACAAAAATCCTAACAAAATTAACTAATTTTAACAATTATCTTTAAAAACATAAGTTTCTATTTATTAACAAAGAACAAAACCTAACACTAAGTACCATAATCTAATTACACAAAAATAAATAAGTAAAACAATAGGTAAGCGTCTTTTTCGCGGAAACATTCACAACAATATTCACGACGTAATTATGCGCACTAGTTTGACGAAGTGTGTCAAGGACACGGGTTCGGCTTGCACTAGATTACTACAAAGGCAAAAAAATAATTCGAGTGCATGCGGGGGCGCGGCGGGCGGGAGGGGGCGCCAGTCACCTGCACCATGTTCTTTGGCGGCAAGCGACAAAGGAGCCGCTAGGCGGCGGAAGTCAAGAAATATCTCTTTGTCGGTGCCGCCAAAGAGTCATATGTCTTTCCTTCAATTCGCCTACTCTTTGCATTTGTTTCATCCTAATAGTATTGCTTATTCGTTTTATTTCATTGATACGATGTTATGATCCGTGACCCCGGCAAATGACCGCTGCGCGACAGTTCTTTAAGTACAGGTTGCTCTAAAATACTATTTTCTAAAATTTTAAATAAATCCGTAAATAATAACGTTTAATGGAAATATAATTGCTTCATGAAATGCAAATGTGAAAACGTATATGTGTGTTAAATTAATGTCACCATTGAAGCGCCACGTTGTATAATTTTCGTTCGTGTCGATATGAGAGGAGAAGAGAGCATACGATGATGAGGAGGAATATAGAATTGTTTGAAGACCAAAGATTACAGGATAGATTCTAGTGGAAGCTGATATGGCTGGTTACTTAGAAAATCAATAGGTGGCTGGCCAATCGCCACCGGTTTTTAAATAGGTGTTTAAATTAAAGTCCATACTTAATAATCCGTTGACTTCTACGGCTTCTGTGATAGGACAACAAGTACCTGGGCAAATCAGTCAGCTATTTGAGAGGAGTTTTGCTCATCTCTATCGAAACCTAATTTCGATGATGACTTTGACCGTACATAAATGTCGTCTAGGAATTGTGCAGGTGGTAATAGTACCACCTTGTAATGTGCATTAAAATGGTACCTTAGCTGGGCTAGGTACCAAGACCATATCTATATATTGTCTTGGTACCTAGCCCAGCTAAGGTACCATTTTAATGCACATTATACAAATCAGTCAGCTATTTGAGAGGATTTTTGCTCATCTCTATCGAAACCTAATTTCGATGATGACTTTGACCGTACACAAATGTCGTCTAGGAATTGTGCAGGTGGTAATAGTACCACCTTGTAATGTGCATTAAAATGGTACCTTAGCTGGGATAGGTACCAAGACCATATCTATATATGGTCTTGGTACCTAGCCCAGCTAAGGTACCATTTTAATGCACATTATACATATTATGAGCGCAGCATTCCAAGAATTGTTTCATCGTGTAAGGGTCGTCGGCCAAGTGTATTGCAGTGACCAGTTGTTACCCCACAATTCACACAGCGATCCATAGATTGAACAATATCCAATCCTCAAGCCGGCAATAAAATTCCAAGTAGTACAAGGTAGGCAGGGTCGGAATCCGTAAAATACAAAGCAGTGGTCGTGAAAAATGAAGAATAATCGGGAAAGCACTCAAAACCATGCTCAAAACGCATCGAAAAACACCACAGAGTACTTACTTTTTGATAGACTCGAACCAGCAAACCAACCAAAACCAACTATACTTTTTGCAGCAAACTGAGCAAACAAGAGCAGTCAGCAATGGTCGGTAACTGTCTAGTGTCAATGTCAGTCAACTGTCATGCCAGTGTACTGACTTCATACAGGTCAGTGTGCCAGTGACCTGAATACATAGACTTAAAAATAGACAACGGAATTCTAACGTTATTGTGGTTTTCCTCGGAAACAGCACTTTTTTTCGGGATGAAAGGTTGCAAAGTCCGTTTCTGTACACCAGACAACGTATAATATGCACTATGATCAGTGGTTTAAGCGTGAAAAGGTAACAAACGAAAAACGAACAAACAAACTTACTTTCGCTTTTATAATATTAGTTAGGATAGTTAGGATTTTGTACCTACTAACTTTAGCGGTTTGGGCTGTGCGAAAGAACGTTTTACGAACTAGATAAACTGGGCCCGCACCAACAACTACCCACCCAGTGATTTCGAGTTGTGTCACTTTTGCACTAGAAGGTTTCAATAATACCAAGGGTGCAGACGTACTAAGGAGTTTACAATAAATAAAACGGGGCGCGCAATACCCAGTTGATTTCGAGTTGTGTCACTTTTGCACCAGAAGATTTCAATAATATCAAGGGCGCAGACGTACTAAGGAGTTTACAGAATGCCATAATCCAGGCTACATACAATAAATAATAACTACTAACAAGTTAACAACTATGGCAAAAAGATGCGTCTTTATTCTACAGAAAATTTTGTTAAGCTCGCTTCCTAGTACTAGGGCATCAGAAATAAGATGGGAACTAATCGTAACGCATTTTGCAGTCGAGCAGTCACTACGCGATGATTGTCTGAGCGGGAGTGGACGATCAACGCTGTGGCTGAGATCTGAGAAATAGGCCGAGACCTTATTCGAATAATGATAAGGTTCAAATTCGTATGAAATGCTTACCGTACTTAGCTACGGTCTAAGTACGCTTTATAGATCTCAGCCACGGAAAATTACAATTTACCTGCTTCCTGATACCAAGGTATCACAAATAACGAGAGGGAGTCATTATTTTATTAGTCCGTCATCGACTTCGATCAATAAATCGACGTTTACACTCCGAAGTCAAGTCTTTCTTCCACGGAAATTTTGAATTGCCTTCTACCAAATACCAAGGCATCAGAAATCAAGAGAGACGTTTGTATAGTAGTCAGTCAGTCGTCACTATCTTCATTGTCCGATTCGCAGTTCGATCGTTCTTGCACGGAAATTTAGAACTACCTTTTCCCAAGTACTAGGATATCAGAAATGTGAAGAAGAATGAATTTTATACAGCATCATTATGGAAACTGAAATCGTGTGAACCTGCGCATACCCTTCGTCCGTCAGCAAAAAAAAATTGAACACAATTAGTCTGTTATTTAATTAATCACAACTGTATTAATATTATACAGTTGTGATTAATTAATTAATACAGGATTATTGGTAAAACATTAGCAACCTATTAAGAGGTCATTGTACTCATTATTGTGAACAACTTTTACTATGGGACCAAACCTGAAATCGCGAAAAAAAATCAGCTGTTTCCTACATTTTGACGAGTTGTACGAACATAATGTAGGGAACAGCTAATTATTTTTTCGCGGTGATGAGTACAATAGGTTGTTAATGTTTTACCAATAACCCTGTATAATTAAATTAATATAATTTTGTATTAGTTTTATATTTCTGTCTATAGTTACTTACGTTCTGATTTTATAATCCATATAGGTACTTACTTAAATAATTATGTAATAAATAATCATCCATCAATGTTTATAAAGATTCGCAACCGTACCTACCATGTATTTACTTTACAGCACAACTATGGAGGACAACGGTAAGGAAATTTTATGCTCAACACTTGAACATAAACTTTACGGGATTACGGGGACAACGGGAATACAGGTAATATGTACCTACTTATTTACTTAGACGCCGTGACGCCGAAATCTGGAAAAAAGGTCCGAACTTGATAACTCGAACTTTCACAACAACGCGGTTATGCGTTGGGCCCTAAAGGACATCATTCAAGTGTTGAACATTTTATATCAAAAATTAAAGCGGCGTCAGAATGTAGGTATGTACAGTCTTAAGGGAAATGATCTCTTGAGAATTTTTTTACGATTACAACGAAAGACTACTCTAAACACCCCCCCCCCCCCCCCTCCCCCCGGCTATTTGAGATTGGAAATGCCACAAAAATCATATTATTTTAACAAGTGTTTTAACTTCTAAGCATAACGTAAATACTAACTTTTAATTGAATTTAGTATCCTGAATTTTTGGCATTTTCAATCTCAAATAACGGCCGGGGTGTTCATGGTGGGTACACTACATAAGTACGAAAAACTTTATTCCGACAGTCACAAATACGAATTTCAAAATACCGATTTTCATAATTCCGAATGGTTCAAAATTCCTAAAATAACAACTCCGATTTATCATTCATCCTATTTTTATAATTCCGAAATTTCAATATTCCTAACGTTTATAAGTACTATTCTCAAAATACCGAGTTCCAATAGATCGAATAACAAAAAGTCCGAATTAATGAAAATTCGAAACATCAAAAATACGAATTCCGATTAATTAGAATTCCGAATTAATTATAATTCCGAAATAAAAACGCCTTGTAAAACTGAATAGCAAGACAAATATACGAGTAGAATACGGAATATCGAAGCACAAAATATCGATAAATGCTAATACGATGCTACAATATTGCGATGCACGTAACTGCGAAAGACCCGTCTCTGCGACGCCACTACACTTCCATGCACGTTACCGCGATAGATCTTCACTGCGACACTACTAGACTTCGATGCACGGTAACGGTATTTATATTGTCATTCGCTCGCTCTTGCATCCTAGTGTCGACGGAGCCCCGCTTCGCGGGGCCCCTATTTCTGTGTAAAGGGTTAAGGGGGGGGGGGGGGGTTAGGGGTAAGTAACATGCATGCAGCAAGCATGCAGCATGGAAGCAAACACGCAGCACGCAGCAAGCATGCAGCATGCAGCATGGAAGCATACACGCAGCATGCAGCATGCAAGCAAGCATGCAGCATGGAAGCAAATACGCAGCATGCAGCGTGCAAGCAAGCATGCAGCAAGCATGCAGCAAGCATGCAACATGCAGCAGGCATAGTTTCTGTCACGGCTCCGGCGCTGCGGTTCTCCGGCGGCCCCACGCGTGCTAATCGTCGCAGACGGCCTTCGCTCACCACCACGGCTTCGGCTTGCTGGCCGGCTTCGCCGGCCAACCTCAGCCGCGGCGGCTCGCTCACAGCCTCCTGCTCCTCAGCCCGCGGGCCGCCTCGCCCCTACGCGCCTACGCGATTTTAAATTACACTCTAGGGGTAGGGCAGACAAGACTGCGTGGAGTCGGATTTACAGCGATTCGTTTCTGTCACTAAAACCTAATTTTTAGCAAACGTTTTAGAGCTAACAATTTTATTATAAATGAACATTCGGAATAATACACATTATATAATACAATACCTAGGACATATGACTTTATTTCATGCAAAATTAGGAGATTCAATTATTATAGTACTCGATATTATGACAGAATAGATTTACAAGTAAAGATAATTATGTAAAACAAAATTTCGAATTTTTGAACATTATGGTTACTGAAGTTTATAGCAAACGTGTTATGGATAATGACTTTCGGACAAACAATTTTAGGAGAAGAAAGGGAGTACCTATTTTAACAGGTTATTCGGAAAATTGAAAATCGGAATGACGTTTTTCGGACCGAGAACCCATCGAGCATTTGATTCTTCGAACATATGAAAATCGGAAAACAAGCAAATCGCATTTATGATTTTCGGAAACATGCATTTCGTGATTTTTAATAATAGAGATTATAATTCTTAGGTATTATGAAATTCGGACTTTTGAAAATCGGAACATCGAAATTCGGAATAAAATATTTCGGAATATTTGGGTGTTCCCGTTCATGGTAGACTTTAGTAAAAAAATGCTCAGGAGGTCATTTTTTTTCTGGCTGGCCGCGACACTTTAATTTTTGGGTACGAAATCAATGATATCCTTTTTAGAATCAGGAATACAACTCTCAAGTTAGGCCTCAAGTGTCATTTCATGAAATAGGCATTCAAATTCAATAGGGTAATTTGAACTTAGAGACTGTATTTTATATGATTTAAATGATTATAATTCTGTACTTAATTATACATATTTGTTCATCATTTGTTAGCGCATTCTTGTAGCTGTAATTAAAGTATCACCAAGTTTCTTAGACATTATTAGTTGAGAATCAGTATGATCAGGGTCACAGTCACTTCTAAAGTAGATTATAAAAGATTGTTTGACCCAGCGCCTAGTGATGATGACAATTTTGAATCTTAATCTTCTTGACCGATCATTAGGTCACCACATTTGGTCACCACCAAGACCAGCAGAACACACAATCATAGGAAGGGCAACATTAACAAATAAAGTCAACAGATGCGACCTACTTACTGAATACTACAGTTAAGCGTATAATTATAAGGTACTTTTACTGTCATCTTTTTGAAAGAACATTACTGGCAAAAAACTAGATTATCAGACCAAGCAAAGACATACTATCAGCATTATCAAATCAACATCATTATAAACAACACATTCTTACAGACACAGGCCTCCAGTGGCGTAACTATAGGGGCCACCCAATGCCAATTGGGGCAAAATGCCACGGGCCCCCAGCCAGAGCGGGCCCCCGGCATAGAGGGCCATGAGCGCAGGAGGATCCTAACATAAGTTTATAAATGCAAACTTTTTTTTTTAAATTTGCAAAAAAGGACATCATTCAGGTTTCGAACATTTTGTACCTTTTTCCCATTGTTTGTGTAATTTTTTGGACAGGGCCTCATGCTCAGCAGTAGCGCTTGCGACCACTAGACCAACGAAAAGTCAGGTGTTAAATGTTGTAGGGGAAATATGAAATCTACGCGGAAGAATTCGCGGAGAAGTGCTAGTAAAAAAAAACTATAACGTTGGTTGAGCTTCTTTACCACGTGCCCCAAACGGTATAGTTACGCCACTGCAGGCCTCTAAGGCCCGTATTAATAAACGTTCCTCAATGACGTACCCAAGTGCGATATCATTTGATACGCCATTATTGTAATATCAGCATCTCAAGATCATTGCTAATTAATAAACACATGAAAACAGTATCCCAGTTACCAAGACCAGCTCCTCAAGATGCTGTACTTGAGGGCTTGATCTCGTGAACGATTACGTCACATTGACCGAAGTTTTGAATGACATTCATCACATTTCGTTCTTGATGGTTCTTGCTATGTCGTAAGATTTATTGAAATACTTGTATTTTGTTAAAATTTTAATGAATAGCGCTGTATCATGTTTTATAGAGTATAGTTCGGAAGCGCCCCGATCACACGAACCTTCGCCGGCTCGGTACCGGGTCCCATCGTACCCAAGAATGACGACATACGACACCCTTATTTGATTATGTAAATATTTATTATGCTACCCATCAAATCTTATGAACGTGCGTTAATTAGGAGTGTTGGATAAAAACCTCATAATATGTTTATATTTAGAGCACAAGTTTATTATTATTAATTTACCTCGAATACATTCAAGTTCGTAAATACATACGATACTCGCCATTTTGATGACAGTGTTGGTCGAGGCTAAAAAACATAAAAATTGGGGATTTCGAACACCCTAACTTCACCACAGGGGCTGTGAATAATACATCATTTAATTATTTGACGAATTTATCCATAGTTTAAGGTAAATAAGTAATGGTAATGAAGTTTTTGGATATCTAATAAGTTTCGCGCCAATCATGCGTGTTTACATTTTTACTTTTCACAAATTTCACACACACAGTTAAAGATAAGATTTAAAATTTGACAAATATTGTGAAAAACACGAAAATGCCCAGGTCTTAACGTAATATTTAAACACAGGTCCATTAATACGTACATTACCATTACCTACCACTACTCAATTTGTGTTCGAAATCGCCGACCATTATTGTTTTTTTTATTGCAATGATGTGCGAAAGCGATTATTCCAAACGATTTTTTTTTAAATTTCGATTGATAATATATGACGAATGTAATCGATACTTGGAAGTTAAATAAAATTAATTTAAGCAGTAAATGGGTACCACAGGACGGACGACGTCGCCGAGGCCGGCCTAGAAAGCGATGGCGAGATGACCTAGATGCACATCAAGAAGGCTGGTTTGAGGTGGCGCAAGAAAAAAGAGTCTGGAAGGATATGGGGGAGGCCTTTGCCCAGCAGTGGGACACAATAGGCTAAATATAAATAAATAAATAAATAAGCAGTAAATACAATAAGCATTGTTTATAATAATGATTTATGCTTTTCTAATGTCATTTCAATAGTTTTTTGGACATTTTACTGAAACAGACATTCATTGAATTTCGCGCCGAAATTTTTCTATATTTGAATTTATACTCGGAATGCGCTCGCTGTTTAAAATTATTTTAATGACAACTATTATTTATTGTGGATTTTATTTTTGATACTTTCTAATAGTTTTCTACAGAATTCCCAGTACTTAGTTATATATTTTTTAAGCAGGCTTAGTAAAATTTTGTTTGAGAAAAATAAATGAATTCTATAAATTGGGTTTTCTGCAAACACTTTCAATACTTTTTGTTAGTTATAAGAGTTTTTATTCAGTTTCTATTTTTTTTATTGCGAATATCGATTAGGCTGTATGCAAGTTTTGAATCGAAATAAGAAAGTTGGGTGGACGGTCAACACTAAAAATTGTCACGTCGCAACACAATTTTTAGTAATTTTTATCAAGATTTGATCGTGTTTTTTATGTAGTTTATGTATGAAAAATGGTAAAAGTAAGAACGCAGACAGTATGATAATATCTTAATTTTTTCCTTTTGCATCTTTTCAACAAGAGAGTAGGTTGTTTATGTAATTATTTTCACTGAATTGAATATGTCTACTTTTCGGATAGGTGTGTAGTAATACCAATTCTATACAACTTTCGCAGTAGATTAACGCAGTTTGTCCGACCTCAACATATAAATAAATTATAGATTTTTGGTAAACGATATCGCAAAGACCATAAAATACACACACACAGAACTCTATTTCATCATAATAATTAATTTCATCCAAAATATTTTCAAAGTCCGTGTTTCGCGGTACTAATCACGACCTCAAGTCACGGACCGCCTACACTCAGGTTTAAGCATCTTGAGTACACGCACCTATTGTATACTTAAGTGTCAAGTTTCATTTATTAATCAGTCCGTCACTCGGCTGATATCGTAAACCCAAACCGTAGCTTGAGAACGTCAAATAATATGTTTATTAATACGATCATGACCTCAAAATCGATATCAAGTGCGAGCTCTTGGACTGAGTGACGTTTATTAATACGGGCCTAGATCTTGTGTCTGTGTGCCCTGTTACACATGAGATTAGGAAATGTCAACTTTTATAGTTGCTTTCTAATACTTAACCCTAGTTTTAAAAATACTTGAGCATCGTTCATTAGGTTCCTACTCTTGTGTATTTTAACCATGCCTAGGTCTAGTACTCTAGTTCAAAAATACATTAGTCTACAGCATATCCTAAGTTCCTCATGTCGTTATCAAAGTCTTTGTTCTTGTACTGCTTGATCTTCGTCAGCCACCTCTCCAGGGACACCTCTTGGCGATGACCGCCGTACCTCTTCGGCAGGCACTCTGGGGGGATGTATCTGTAAAATTGAGATAAATAAGATTATTTAGTACAATGTCTACATAAAGTAACGGCCCGATCTAACCAACCTGCATTACGCCCGCATGGTGGATTATGGCCCACTCCCTCTCAAAGGAGAGGAGACAACGACAGAGGCTATCGACGACGGCTGCATCTAGTCTGTCTTTGACGCGTGTAGTGTAAGCATGTAGTGGCATGTAGTTATTTAGCAAAGTTGCATAACTTTATAGTACACGGTTGCTAAGTGAAGTAAAGTTCGTAAATAAACTAAATGATTCAACATTGGTCATCGCTTTAGAATAAATATTTGATTGAAACTTAAACAAAGTGAAGTTTAGTAATAAATCGACCTTAGTTCTCTATACAGGGTTATTGGTAAAACATTAACAACCGCTTAAGAGGTCATTGTACTCATCATTATGAACAACTTTTACTATGGGACCAAACCTGAAATCGCGAAAAAAAAATCAACTGTTCCCTACATTTGTGTTCATATAACTCGTCAAAATGTAATGTCATAATGATGAGTACAATGACCTCTTAAGAGGTTGTTAATGCGTTACCAATAACCCTGTATATCATTTATATAATAAATTTCCCTTCAAAAGTCAGCTGTTCCCTACATTTTGACGAGTTATACGAACATAAATGTAGGGAACTGCTGTTTTTGTTTTCGCGATAATATATTATTATATAATTATATACTTAATATTAATAAATATATATATTATATAATAAATTTCCCCTGCATTATTCTGGATACCTGGTGCTGAATACTCACTCATGTAAAGCACCGAGATCACTTCCGTGAAACCGAACCCTCTTCCACAAATCGTCCACGGGCGCCAGACGTTTGAAGAAGTGGAACAGAGTCTCGAAGACCCGGGAGCAGTTGATGACGTGGAAACCTCGCACGTTTAGCGGGAAAGAGAACTGGAAAGAATTTGTTTAAGTTATGACTATGAGGTTATTTTATCACTGTAAGATGGCCTTATTGCCTATTGATGAGAGTGGATTCCCGTTATAGTAATATAAGCTTGAATGAGAATTTCCCATAGGCGAGACCACTGAATTGACAAGCTCTAAATTATTTTACATCTGTAAAATGTTTGCCCTTACTCTTAGACATCAATGAATTTTTAAATCATACTTTCTGATATTGTAATTTAGATCTTTTTGGATCCTAACTTTGACATTATTATGAATTCTATATTAGATTGTATACTTATCATTATTTCCGAACTCACTAGCCATATATAAGCCATCAAAGGCTTCTGTGGCTTTTTAGTATATTACATAATAATTTAAACTCTGCGATATTATTGAACATTAATAAAAAAAAAAACAAAAAAAATTTGATATGGTCACTATAAGATGTTGTTAGGTTAGCTAATTACCCAATAACTTAAGACAGAAGGTCCCTTAAGTAGGGACTGAATAAATTAACCGACTTGGTATTACATGGATCTCACAACTTTTTACGGTAGAAGAACTGAGTTGCGAGACTTGGCTTTTATTACAAGTTATGTTTTTGATGGCATTTAATTATTTCTACACCAGCAATGGTAGTATATTATGTGAAACAATATTTAATGTAAGATCTTAATGTACCATATACTGAGAAATAAATAAGTACTTACTTACTTATGAAGCCCTGGTACTGAGTAAAAAAACGGGAATAATTCCTTACCCCCATAACATTCATGGCTTGTACGGCAGAAGCTGGTGAGAACTGCCTCACATGCTTCATGGTGAGACCAGCACAGTCGATGAGGACGGTGCCTCCTAAGATCTGGATCTTCGGCTGCATGATGCCGATCTCCGATAGAAGCATGCAACTGCGGATTACATCGTCTACTGGGAAGACATCTGGATTCCATTCACCTGGAATTAGGTAGATAGAAGATAGAATTCTCTACAAGTATTAGTGCTGTAAATTGGACATAATTTTTCACGAATCTATAGGAAAATTCAATAAAAAACTTATGAAAATTTGAGGTATTTTTGAAAGAATGCAATTGAGGCTAAAATAAAATTCGAACATTCTGCTTCGTCTTAGCGTGTCGATGGAAATCTAAAAGGAACCGGCACAGAATTCGTTTACGTCTTTGGCGCCGTCACCAGCGCCCATTAGTTCTAGTAACGTACAGCTGACCGGACACGTATTATAGGACATGATATTAAGTGAGCCATCGTTTGTGGAACAGCTCCACATTTACACTACAAGGCGGAGTCGTCTATGAATCTCCACCTGAACAGGTTTTGCTTGCTTCGGCCAACCTGGGACCCAGGTCCCAGGTTACCCAAGGCAACTCATGGCCAGGTGGGAGATCTACAGCTGGTGGAACGTATGGTTTGAGTAAGGAAGCGCTGTTTCGCCACGACTTCAGTCTTTCTGTTAATCGTTCGCCAGTAAGTGGGACGACACACTTTAACGAACGTTCTTGAAAATACAGGAATTGCCCCTCTAATAGTCCAGCACGTACAGCTGTTTACATTCAATAAGCATAATTATCTACTTACACTCAAATAAAGTTAAGTTTCCTTTGCTAAATCTCCTCGGTTTTCAGACCAATTCATTATATTTCGGTACGACATTTGCAAATGACAATGCAAATCACATTTTTATGAGTTGCTTTACAATTATTGTTATATTAGCGATTTATATGATATCCAAGTATTCTATATAGCTAGGTATTGTAATCGTTAATTTATATATTTTAATTGTGTACCATTATCTGATATATGACGAACTAGAGGGCTATTAGACGATTTTAATGGTGGTCATAACTTCACTGTCACAACAAACTTGGACAAGCTGTGAATATTCTGATATCAAGATTTACACAAAAACGCGTTTAGTGAAGTTAAACAAAATAATGGCAACCAAAAATCCTTTTCCTAGTGAAGGTTACCTATATAAGATGACCCTCATTTTTAAGTAGGTAAGGTATAACGGTATTAAAGGAATTTAAAGAAGAATTAGATGAGCTTAGCGCCAGCACCTTGAATAAGTTAATTATTACCTAGTTACAAATAACTGCGACCACCTATAATTTTTTAATCAAAGATTCGTTTTATACACAACCCATTATTTAGTGGCATCTCTATAAACTGAAAGCCATTCCAAAATTAGTTACAGTTAAGAAAGCATCCATAAGTTTATATCATTTCGAAATGATGGTAAATAAATAAAACAAAATTCATGTAAGTATTAGGAGTTGGGTCCAGTAATGGGCTACGCCAATCTCGGCATCTGTGGCGTTTCATAGGTCCTCAGCATCGCCATGGGAACATTCAGCGGCTTTTAGTTGTAAATACCTACCGACTGAACTCGACAAAGTTACAAAGTTGGGAATTGAGAAATCTATATATAAACTCACGTCTTTTTAGGGTTCCGTTGCCAAATGGCAAAAAACGGAACCCTTATAGATTCGTCATGTCTGTCTGTCTGTCTGTCTGTCTGTCTGTCCGTCCGTATGTCACAGCCACTTTTCTCCGAAACTATAAGAAGTATACTGTTGAAACTTGGTAAGTATATGTATTCTGTGAATCGCATTAAGATTTTCACACAAAAATAGAAAAAAAACAATAAATATTTGGGGTTCCCCATACTTAGAACTGAAACAAAATTTTTTTTTTCGTCAAACCCGGACGCGTATTGCCATTGTGTATATCAGTACAGACACTCATAGTCTGTACTAGATCACTTTGTGCTCTTAAAAATAACAAATACTCTAAAGCAAACTACGTATGACTACAGACCAGTCTGTATAAGTATACAGTTTGCTTGTATATTTTTAAAGCAAACTACGTATGACTACAGACCAGTCTGTATAAGTATACGGTTTGTTCGCATATGTCTAAAGCAAAATGTGACCGTGTATTGTGATTGTTTGTATTGTAGGGTATGTGGGGTCATAAGACTTTAATTACATGTTGCAGTGTACTACGTAACAATATTGAACATAACTATGTTGTACGTGTTTATATTCTCTGAGGGAAGCTTCGTGCGACCCCCTCCATAGAAAAGGATACAACATTTTTCTTCTTCTAAAGATTTTCCGATCTCTATGCTATTTAAGTATGTTTATCAACATAATTAAAAACTAGGTTTAAACGTTTTATTCTCTATATAAAACGTATAAGCCTAGGTATTTATTATGAAAATAACATTCTTAAATATAATGGAAATGGGAAAATATTTAAAAGTTCTACTTTTAAATATTTTCCCATTTCCATTATATTTATTAAACGTTTCCTTCTTTTGTATCGAGGGCTCCGCAAAATAATTCCCACGTAATGATTGATGAAAAAAATGCAGTAGCTATGTAAATAAAACAATATTTAAAAAACATTAAAGTATTTATTTTTGAAAGGATAAATCAACATTATTAACTATTTAAAACGAAACCTTATTTAAAGTTTTTTTGCATTTGGCTGATTTTTATTAATATTTTCAGAGAGATTATGTTGTTTTGTCTTTCTCACATCTCTTTCACTTTGTATGCGCCCTTTTCCTTTAGAGATCCCCTCTGTCCTTTCTCCTCGAAACAGATGTTGGTTGAACGCCTATTTTCCTAGATCTACACATCTTTATTCTCTGAATGGCAAAATTTTTGGCTTGGTCTACGGTTTCTATGGTACAGTTGGGTGATTTTAGAAACGTTGAAAACTCCACCAATCATACCAAGGATACTTTCTTTCTAACACTATACAACGCGTCGTAGTTATAGATATGTATAGAGTTTACATTGATGTGCTGCAGTCTGTACATACCTACATAAAACTTTATTCAATTTTTTAATTATCATTAAATTATTAGTTGATGTGTCGGTTTGTAATATTTCAGACAAGCGGTTGAATTGTAATTTCATAACATCTATTTCTTTTTTCATATTTTCTTCATTTTGATGCGCACTCGGTATAATTACCTACTGTTTCGGACGAAACAAGTGGCAAGGGTTGAGTGGATGGGCCAGTAACAGACTCTTCAAATGAATTTTCGGTGCTCTTTAGATTGACGCTGGAATAGAAGTCTCCGGAAATATTGTTGCCTAATGCTAATTCAGCAAATCTTTTTCTATCTTGCGATGTTATGCGGGGGGATATTTTGATAAGAATGTTAAAATTCTTTTCTATATAACATAGATGTTTACAATATTTTCCACTCGTACCTTGAGGGCAATCACTACACGCAATATCTACAAACACTGTATAAAAAATCAATCACACTGAAGCATGCCATTGTACATACCACGGCAGCCAAATTGTCTGTACTCGTATGTGTTTTGCTCTCACGGATTAGAGCAAAGTGTATTTTATTTCAGTCTGTCTCTGTACTGATATGCAGTATACTCTCTAGCTACAAGAGCATATTGCGTGCGATTACAGAGCAACCCCTGTCTGTGCTAGTATACATTATGGCAATACGCAACCCGGACATGTGAGGTATCCATAGATAGGCCTTCAAAAATGATATTGAGGTTTCTTATATCATTTTTTCCTAAACTGAATAGTTTGCGCGAGAGACACTTCCAAAGTGGTAAAATGTGTGTCCCCCCCCCCTGTAACTTCTAAAATAAGAGAATGATAAAACTAAAAAAAATATATGATGTACAATACCATGTAAGTAAACTTCCACCAAAAATTGGTTTGAACGAGATCTAGTAAGTAGTTTTTTTTTTAAACGTCATAAATCGTAAACCGCAATTTACCTTTTATTCAACCAACTCAAATATAAACAAGAGCGAGTCGGACTCGCACATCGAGGGTCCCGTAACATCCGGGTTTATGCATAAGGTTTATGTTTATGAAATTAAATGTTTATTTTTTTATTTTTGAGTTGATTGAATGAATGGTAAATTGCGGTTTACGATTTATGACGTATTAAAAAAAACTACTTACTAGATCTCGTTCAAACCAATTTTCGGTGTAGGTTACATGGTAATGTACATCATATATTTTTTTTAGTTTTATCATTCTCTTATTTTAGAAGTTACAGGGGGGGACACACATTTTACCACTTTGGAAGTGTCTCTCGCGCAAACTATTCAGTTTAGAAAAAAATTATATTAGAAACCTCAATATCATTTTTGAAGGCCTACCCTTAGATAGCCCACACGTATGGGTTTGATGAAAAAAAAAATTTTGAGTTTTGGTTGCAAGCATGGGGAACCCTAAAATTTATTGTTTTTTTTTTCTATTTTTGTGTGAAAATCTTATTGCGGTTCACAGAATACATCTACTTACCATATTTCAACAGTATAGTTCTTATAGTTTCGGAGAAAAGTGGTTGTGACATACGGACGGACAGACAGACAGACATGACGAATCTATAAGGGTTCCGTTTTTGCCATTTGGCTACGGAACCCTAAAAAATATAAAAAAAAACATTTAATTTCATAAACATAAACCTTATGCATAAACCCCGATGTTACGGAACCCTCGGTGAGCAAGTCCGATTCGCTCTTGCCCGATTTTTCACATTAGGGTAGGCAAAAACTACAGTTCAGTAGAAGCATAACCTGCGTAACGTTAATATATAAGTGAGGTGGATGACTTACCTAGTCTGCACATGATAAGTCTGCCAACATCAGGCCTGTCGAAGAGTACACCTTCGAACACGTGGCCTAGTTTAGTGAGGCTGAACCAGTCCACATCGCGCCATAGGTGTGGGTTCTGGTCCCGGAAGTTGGTGTAGCGGACTAACTGAAAGGATGGAAAGTAGATACCTATGTTTGGGTGTTTAGAAATACTGGTTCTGGTTCGTTACCTATGTTTTTTACAAGGGGCTGCAGGAAATGAATTCAGTTGCAGTACCTAACGCAAAAAATATACAAGTGGCTATTTATGGTAATGAAAATAAATGGCTCTGAAAATTCATGAGGCAAAGAATGGTTTCAGATATGCGATTCATGCATCTAAATAAAGATACCTCAGAAATATCAGAGGTTTGCAAGCTCTTCTATTGATTGTAGAGTGAATACGTACAAGTCTATGCGCCCGCGCAGGAACCGATCGCCGTGCCCTCAGAAAACGCAGTAGAAACGCGTCGTCCAACCGAAGTGGGTGACACTCGCCTCGCTCTGAAACATAATTTTAGTCATAAACACCATAAGATAACTTGCTATTGCACGGAAAACAGATGAGATATATCTATACATAATACAAGAAAGTCGTGTTAGTTATACCATTTATAACTCAAGAACGGCTGAACCGATTTGGCTGAAAATTGGTGGGGAAGTAGCTTAGAACCAGAAGACGGACATAATTTGCTGCTTTTTAATTTTTTTTTTGATGCTTTTTATCTTTTTTAAAAATATTTTTTTTATTGTAGTAGGGTAGGAATAGTGTAGGAGTAGGTTAGGAGTAGGGTAGGGTAGGAGTAGGGAAGGAGTAAATTAGGAGTAGGGTAGGAGTGGGGTAGGAGTAGGGTAGGAGTAGGGTAGGAGTAGGGTAGGGGTAGGGTAAGGAGAAGGACACCACGCGAACGAAGTAGCACCGGACAGCTAGAAATAATTTATATGTCAAAACAACGTTTGCCGGGTCAGCTAGTTGATAATAAAAACAATGTGAGACGTTCTGTCAAGCTTGGAATATCACACGAATGTACTGGGATTCCAAGAAATCCCCTTTCTTGATTTTTTGTGAGTAAACTTCGTTAATTTGAAAGGTTTAAAAATGGACCCAATTGCAACGGGGTTGCTAGTTTCCCTTAGATTGCGATTCAAACTGAAGTTGTTTAAAATAATGGTACAAAGTTGGACAAACTCACAGTGTCTTAAAACTACTCTTTAATTTATTATAGAAGTTGTTCTGTTCCAAAGCAAATTAAAGTAATACTTATTCAAAGTTGGATTGGGTGGACAACATGGAGCGTAACATAACGATACTTACTTCTCCGCAAAATTAATTGTTTAAAATCAAGTTCTGAAGTGTTATTTTAAGCATAATATTGTTCGATCGTTTATAAAACACCAGTAGAATTGAAGTTATGGTGACCGCTAGTTTCACCCAAGACCTACTCTGGTTTTTAGGGATCCGTTGCCAAATGGCAAAAAACGGAACCCTTATAGATTCGTCATGTCTGTCTGTCTGTCTGTCTGTCCGTCCGTATGTCACAGCCAGTTTTTTCCGAAACTATAAGAACTATACTGTTGAAACTTGGTAAGTAGATGTATTCTGTGAACCGCATTAAGATTTTCACACAAAAAAATACAATAAATTTTCTTAGAACTGAAACTCAAAAATTTGTTTTTCTTTAAACCCATACGTGTGTATCTATGGATAGGTCTTCAAAAATGATATTGAGGTTTCTAATATCATTTTTTTCTAAACTGAATAGTTTGTGCGAGAGACACTTCCAAAATGGTAAATCGTGTGCCCCCCCCCCCCTGTTACTTCTAAAATAAGAGAATGACAAAACAAAAAAAAATTCATTACCATGTAAACTTCCACCGAAAATTGGTTTGAACGAGATATAGTAAGAAGTTTTTTTTTAATACGTCAAAAATCGTAAACCGCAATTTATCTGTCATTTATTTGGAAGTTTCATCTTACACAGATCGTTTGTCAACGATCTGTGTAAGATGAAACTTCCAAATTGCAATATTTACGCCTACGCTGACGATACTGCAGTCCTAGTCCGGGGCTCATCTTGGGACATGGTAAGAGCGAATGCGGAAGCTGCAATATCTGAAATAATGATATGACTAAACTCTAACCTGCTAACGCTAAACCTAAACAAAACCACTTACATCCCTTTCGGGTTAAGACGTGATCCTGGATCAGATTTCACCCTTGGAGCTCACTCCTGTTCTGACCCGATGGTACCTTGTGCCTGTCCCACGATAAGCCGTTCGGACACTTTTAGGTATTTGGGTGTACAGATCGATTGCGGACTAAGGTGGGACAAGCAAATTGATACCCTTACCTCAAGAACTATGCGTTTAATCCACATTTTTAAGTCTCTTAGAGATTCTGCTGACGGCATCAATTTCAGGCGAAAGAGCTTCTGTGCTGGGTGCTGGGAATGATTTGAGTGCGTTTGTTCCGGTCCGGAGGTGGTAGGTACTTATGTATCCTTAGTATTGCCTTGAACACAAAGAGCTGGCGCACTGTTAGCACTTTACTGTCGGCATAGAGGTCATAAGTCGGATATCTAAAAGGTTTTTTAGACATTACTTTTAGCTCTTTGTGCTCTTTCTATTCTAAGGAAAAAAGTTTTTGCTGCTCCACCCCATACAGTACCCGAGTATAGATTGGCAGAGGGAGTAGTAAATCATCCTCAGCGTGGTACTGTCAGCAGAATCACTTCAGAACTTGATTTTAAACAATTAATTTTGCGGAGAAGTAAGCATTGTTATGTTACGCTCCACGTTGTCCACCCAATCCAATTTTGAATAAGTATTATTTTATTTGCTTTGGAACAGAACAACTTCTATAATAAATTAAAGACTAGTTTTAAGACACTGTGAGTTTGTCCAACTCTGTACCATTATTTTGATTCATGGCTTCTTCAGTTACTAGCACGTATTTTATAAACAACTTCAGTTTGAATCGCAATCTAAGGGAAACTGGCAACCCCGTTGCATTTGGGTCCATTTTTAAACCTTTCAAATTAACGAAGTTTGCTCACAAAAAAAACAAGAAAGGGGATTTCTTGAAATCCCAGTACATTCGTGTAAGTTATTCCAAGCTTGACAGAACGTCGCACATTGTTTTTATTATTAACTAGCTGACCCGGCAAACGTTGTTTTGCCATATAAATTATTTCTAGCTGTCCGGTGCTACTTCGTTCGCGTGGTGTCCTACCCCTTACCCTCCCCTACCCCTACCCTACTCCTACCCCACTCCTACCCTACTCCTAATTTACTCGTTCCCTACTCCTACCCTACCCTACTCCTAACCTACTCCTACACTCCGCGCGGTAACGAAACCATAGCGCGATTCAGAAACGAGCGTGGATTGTACAACGCCATCTATCGAGCACATGGAAACTAAATTTTTTTATTTTTATATTATTTTATTTATTTGGGAAAAACAAACAATTGTACAATATGTTTTACAAAAAAAAAAGAAAAATATATATATAAAGGACATGTGGTTAAATGTACAATCAACAACGTTTCCACAGATTACTAGTGTACATTATTAATTAGATAGATAAGTACAAATTACATTTAAATACTAAGTAGGTATCTTAAACTTTCAGCTTAGTTACTAATCACACTTATTTTGTTTTTGACCATCACACAAACTATCAATAATTTTTTTCTTAAAATTACTATGAGACAGAACGAAAATATCTAAATGATAAAAGTGCTTATTATAAATTTTTACTAGTCGACGGAGTGAATTCAAATTCAAATTCAAATATTTATTCGCCAGAAAATACATTGTTCATTTGGGCAAGATCTTAAAGCCTAAAAGTTATTGTATTCTGCCTGCAAGCAAGCGTGCAAATACATTCAATATAGTCATTAATTTTCACCCAAAACGCAAACGCAACATTAAAACAAATAAAATAAAAATAAAATATATAAAAAAACAGACCAAACCAAAGTAACTTTCATGCATTTCAAAGGGTGCTTTAAATTGTCCGATTACAAAAATTAACAAAAAATAAAATATAAATGTCAATACAATAAATTTAAATGTCAAACAATAAAATTAAATGTCAATACTTAAAATCTAATGTCATTAAAATAAATTTAAATGTTAATAACTGTAATTAAAAATGTCAATAAAATAAAAATAAAAACAATTATTTTTTAATGAAAATTACTATTATCTGACCAATTACTCTTAAATAACAATTAATTCATTTCTATGTTCTATAAATTCCTTAAGGCTATAGAAGCAACTATTTTGTAGCCACTCTGTCAATTTGATTTTAAAAACATTAGCCTGCAATAATTTTAATTCTATTGGTATGTTATTATAAATCAATATACACATATTATACACATTTTTCTTGTAAATAAATATCTTTATGACCAGATGGATGATATAATAAGTTTCGAAACTTAGCCCTTTTTTGTCTTGGCACAACTTCGCTATGTTGCCTAAAGTAATGCATATGTTTCTTTGTAAAGATGCAGATGTCTCGTATGAAGCTCGATCACCAGCATGTGTTCGGCTAGTAGTCGTCGCAAAAAGTGGGTAAGCACGCACCTCCCGTCTGATTACAGTTCAAGGCACAACATAATGAAATATTATTAATTAGTTCGATACAGTTAAATTTATTATGAACTAATCCGTGAAGCATCATGGTTTGGAGTAATAGGCGTCTTGACTGCAAAGTGATAAATTTGAACTTTTTCAGTGACTCCACGTAAGACAGGGATATGAGATGACATTTATACTGCATAGCTCGTATGTAAAAAAATACCTATAGGTACCTACCATACAAACCATAACAATGGGATAACAGTTATCACAAGATAGATAAGTAGACATAATACCCATAAAAAAATTATATTCTCGCAAATAAGGATAAGTATCCTCTGCGATTTTACATAGTTTTCAGACGCCTAACCAAATCATTACAGCCAGTAGCCACATGAGTATATTTGTAAACATGTTGCGGAGACATGTTTTATTTAAATCAAAGCTCTAGAAGCTGGAAGTACTTCCAGTGTAATCCTGGATAAATTGTACAATATTAATTCTAATTCGGGTAAAATCAAATGCTATTAGGCAAGGTTTAATTTCTACTAGCAGCGCCCCGCGGTTTTACCCGCATAAGTGTCGATCCCGTGGGAATATCAAGATATCCTATGTCCTTTCCCGGGACTCAAACTATCTCTATACCAATTTTAAGCGGTTTAAGCGTGAAGAGGTAACATACAGACAGACAGACACACTTTCGCATTTATAATATTACCTAGTATTAGTTAGTATAGTATGGATCAATGCAGATATACCATGTTACTTTGTACTTCTGTTCTTGTGTACCATGAATCTTGTGTGTATTATTATAATAAAGATTATTATTAATGTTATTCAATCAACTCAAATATAAAAACAAAAAAAAACATTTAATTTCATAAACATAAACCTTATGCATAAACCTGGATGTTACGGAACCCTCGCTCGGTGCGCGAGTCCGACTCGCTCTTGCCCGGTATTTAAACTTCCCGTTTTTGACATGCATTGATCCATACTATACTAACTAATACTAGGTAATATTATAAATGCGAAAGTGTGTCTGTCTGTATGTTACCTCTTCACGCTTAAACCGCTTAAAATTGGTATAGAGATAGTTTGAGTCCCGGGAAAGGACATAGGATATCTTGATATTCCCACGGGATCGACACTTATGCAGGTAAAACTGCGGGGCGCTGCTAGTAGAAATTAAACCTTGCCTAATAGCATTTGATTTTACCCGAATTAGAATTAATATTGTACAATTTATCCAGGATTACACTGGAAGTACTTCCAGCTTCCAAAGCTTTGATTTAAATGAAACTGTCTCCGCAACATGTTTACAAATATACTCATGTGGCTACTGGCTGTAATGATTTGGTTAGGCGTCTGAAAACTATGTAAAATCGCAGAGGATACTTATCCTTATTTGCAAGAATATATTTTTTTATGGGTATTATATCTACTTATCTATCTTGTGATAACTGTTATCCCATTGTTATGGTTTGTATGGTAGGTACCTATAGGTATTTTTTTACATACGAGCTATGCAGTATAAATGTCATCTCATATCCCTGTCTTACGTGGAGTCACTGAAAAGTTCAAATTGATCACTTTGCAGTCAAGACGCCTATTACTCCAAACCATGATGCTTCACGGATTGGTTCATAATAAATTTAACTGTATCGAACTGATTAATAATATTTCATATGTTGTGCCTAGAACTGTAATCAGACGGGAGGTGCGTGCTTACCCACTTTTTGCGACGACTACTAGCCGAACACATGCTGGTGATCGAGCTTCACTCCGTCGACTAGTAAAAATTTATAATAAGCACTTTTATCATTTAGATATTTTCGTTCTGTCTCATAGTAATTTTAAGAAAAAAATTATTGATAGTTTGTGTGATGGTCAAAAACAAAATTAAGTGTGTTTAGTAACTAAGCTAAAAGTTTAAGATACCTACTTAGTATTTAAATGTAATTTGTACTTATCTATCTAATTAACAATGTACACTAGTAATCTGTGGAAACGTTGTTGATTGTACATTTAACCACATGTCCTTTATATATATAGTTTTCTTTTTTTGTAAAACATATTGTACAATTATTTGTTATTCCCAAATAAAAAAAATAAAAAAAAAATGTTTCCACGTGCTCGATAGATGGCGTTGTACAATCCACGCTCGTTTCTGAATCGCGCTATGGTTTCGTTACCGCACGGAGTATATAAGCTCGGGCGACCCTAACTTTGTTAACTCTGGTTTCCCTTCAAAACGCATAAATCTTTCGCCTTTTACTAAAGATTTCCGTGGAGGGGGACACTTAAATGAGTCTATAATATTTTTGAAATACTCTGCTTCGGCAGAGTTTATAAACCTTAACCTTCACAGCGGGCCTCGAGCAGTGTTGCCAATTTAGCGATTTTGTAGCTAGAAATGACGATTTTTGCTTATGTCTTAGCGACTAAAAAACAGTTTTGACGACGAAAATTGTTTAGCGACTTTTGCAGTAGGTATAAATTAAATCCGTTCTAGAGTAATTTAATCCCACCCCGACCCTTGCTCGAGCCAGCCCGCGCCGCTGAGCCTGTAGTTCAAAATCGGTCCCAAAATAATTCCGATCCATCCTGTCCCTTGCTGTCCTCTCCCACCGACGACGCCCTAAGCCGAGGTCGAATCCCACCGGGGGGTGCCCTTAGCGTGTAGTCGCTTAGTTTTTAGTTAGTTTTAAGCCCTGGCTGGAGGCCTCAATTTATTGTGGCATCCACAGGAAAGTCCGGTTAAGCAGTAGACAACCTCCCAGGTTGAACTGCGAGATGCCATTCCCCAAAAAAAAAAAAAAGTAATTTAATATTTTTATTGTAATTTTCATTATTTTTGTTTTTTATTACAAAATGCAAATGCACGTTTCTAAGTACTTTTAATTTATCTTATTGTTACAATAATAATAATAATAATAAAACAACGACTATCGGATCAGGTGCGGGTCATCCAGCGTAATCATATGTTAGATGACACTGTACTTGATCGCCTGCGAAGTGAAATGCAGAGTAGCCATGTCATCGCCCCCCAGTCGCAGACCGCTGTAATATTACCGCAGCCTAATATAAGTCATGCTGACGAGGGGAGTAATGATAGGGCTATAAATGTAAGTACCCAGTGCAATGAGGAATTGAGGAGCGCTTTGGAGGATGCGATTCAAGAATATCGCTTCATGTCGCCCGAACTTAGGCCACGCTTACCTCGTTTGCCCATGCATAACAAAAATAGGGCGCTGGTGGCGGCCCTGGATTCGCAGTTGTCAAAATATTTTGATACCTGCGAACAGGGATTTAAATACCGGTAAAATTTTCATAACGTTACCGTCATTTGACAGCGTTACCGTTAATATTAAAATAACGGTAATTGATTTAACGTTATTTTAGCTCCATTTTATCGGTAATCATTAATAACGTTAGTTGTTTATTAACGTTAATTTTATCGTTACTTTTAGAACGGTTAATCTAGTGAGTTTCAAGTAGAGGGGGAAGACGCGCGCGGGGGTGGTCCACCCGCCGTCGCCCCGCGCCGTGATGCCGCGCCGATCAAAACATTGCCCGATTCTTACGCGTGAGAAGTAATAAGTGTGAAATCTAGAGTACCTACGTTTGAAATACATATCGTAGTCCCTTTTATGCAATTAGAAATTAGTTTTACTTAGGTGTTACACATCGACAAAATTAAATGTTATGTAGGTATTGAAAGATTTGATGCAACAACGGTTAGTTTAAGGATAATTCTAATACAAGATTTAAGTTAGATTAGTTTAGTGAAAATTCCTAACATTTGTTAATTGCAAGTTTAGTTAAAAATAGCCTTTACACATTTTAAATAAAGCTTATTTTCAACTTATTTAAGATTTTACCCGAATTCTGGGGAAAAAAATGTCGTCGTAAGGAAGTCTCCACTTTCTGTCTCTTTTCTTCGAAGTTTAGGTAAGTATAATCTGCCTCTTGCGGTCACTGGTTTTTTTTTTTTTTTCTCAATTTAATCAGTCATAAGTCATACTTATGACTGATTAAATTAAATTCAATCAATCGTAATTATAAATTCAGATAAAATGGAGTAAATTATATATTATTGTGTTACAGCCATTTAAATCTACTCATTTAGAAAAAAGTTATTTACATTTTAACTTTTTGGGGAATGAGGGTTATAACAGTCTGATTTTGGGAATTAATTATGTCTATGTGAATGAAAAATCAGAAATAGCATCTTGATTCAAATAAACATTTATTATTTAAAAATATTTTCAATAGTTGCTCTCAATGAGCAAAAAAAAAACAATTCTAACATGTTTTTCATTTACGAAGATGATCACAATATTTTTCGTTCGACTCAGCAGGTCATTTTTGTTAAGCTAAGTTGATTACACCGTACCCTGATATTTGAAAAACATAAAATTGTTAATTACAATTAAATTAACGATCCTACTAACATTATAAATAGGCCGTCGGATAAAGACAAAAAAAGAGGCTAAATTCGCAAAGCGTGATGTAGTTCTGCATTTTTGGTATGTTGTATGGGTTTGTTAGGGTAGCGTGAATTCAAATTTGCAACTTCGAAAAACCTGTGGAAACCGAGATAATCGAGAAAAACTTCGAAATTTTGGGACTTTTTTCACTATTTGCTCTCCAGCGCCAAAACTTTGGATTTTTTGCGAACAATGTTTTCTACACTTTTAAATTGTATTAAATTATTTAGATTTTGATCCTAATTGCAGCTCTATTGACCTCATAGGAGCCAAGCTGTGGCACTTCAAAGAAGACCAATTATTCTCGAAAATTGAAATTTTCAGGCTTTGCTCACTTATTTCGCGAAATATTGGCAAAACCACGTGCCCTACGAAGAAAGATTACTGAAAATATTTTATAGTATATTTATTTAGCTTTTATTAGAACCCAAAACGAAGTCTGTGAGACTAACAGTTCACTCACAATCTCAAAAAAAAAAAAAAACGAAGAGAAGGTAAAATGGGTTATAGAGGTAAGACTCATTGTATACAGGGTTATTAGAAATTAGACCGGAATCTTATAAGGGGCGATAGGGGATGCCATTTCCAATAATATTGACCCCAAAAGTAATATAACCTCTCCGTACATAGCAAAAAGACTTGTAGATCGTAGTTCTTTATTTTGTCTTTGTTGTATGTAGATGTGGATTAATGGCGTTAAGTTCACCAATGTACCATTGAAGTTAACATTTACCTAATACCTAGTAGACCTAGCTACCATCTTCCTCCAAACAGATGCAACGCATGCGAATATTGCGGAAGCTGGTGAAAAGTGTCTGGTGGCTCTTTAGGTGTTGCAGGTGCTCAGACACTGCACGACCTGAGGGTCCAATTATTTGTGAAGACAGCGGCAAGTGCAAAAGTTAATTTGGCACGTTTGCCCCCTACTACCGAGGCTTCCTCTTTCCATGCGTTTCGCACCTACCACCAAGTGCATAAGTGGCTGGGGGTAGAAAAGGATCCCACCGAGTGGGGTTGGGAAAGCAGGTCCCACGGCCTAATCTCGATCACAACAAACAAAGAGCCAGCTCCTGCACAGCTTCTTAAAATGATAGCCTGCAAATGCAAAAAGGGATGTAGAGGGGCACGTCATTGTTTACAAGCTGGGCTGAAATGCTCGGCACTTTGTTTGAATTGCGGAGGAAAGTCGTGTAATAACGTCGCGTTGATTTCTGTTAACGAAGACAGCGATGATTCAGAGGAAGAGGAAGAAGGACTTCTTCCTCTTTCCATGCGTTTCGCACCTACCACCAAGTGCATAAGTGGCTGGGGGTAGAAAAGGATCCCACCGAGTAGAGTTGGCAAAGCAGCTCCCACGGCCTAATCCCGATCACAACAAACAAAGAGCCAGCTCCTGCACAGCTTCTTAAAATGATAGCCCGCAAATGCAAAAAGGGATGTAGAGGGGCACGTCGTTGTTTAAAAGCTGGGCTGAAATGCTCGGCACTTTGTTTGAATTGCGGAGGAAAATCGTGTAATAACGTCGCGTTGATTTCTGTTAACGAAGACAGCGATGATTCAGAGGGAGATGAAGAAATACAAGAGAAAGAATCCTCAAAAACATGAAGAAGGGCACGAAGAGGAAGAAGAACACGAGCGCGTTCTTTTTCATCTTCCTCAATATGAAAACCATCCTTATGAAAGGGAATCCCAACAAAAGAAAAAACGGCGATTGACTAAGAGCTGTTCCCAACCAAAGAAAAAACGGCGATTGACTAACATCATTCTGAGGAAGAAGTCCTTCTTCCTCTTCCTCTGAATCGTCGCTGTCTTCGTTAACAGAAATCAACGCGACTTTATTACACGACTTTCCTCCGCAATTCAAACAAAGTGCCGAGCATTTCAGCCCAGCTTTTAAACAACGACATACCCCTCTACATCCCTTTTTGCATTTGCAGGCTATCATTTTTAGAAGCTGTGCAGGAGCTTGCTCTTTATTTGTTGTGATCGGGATTAGGCCGCGGGAGCTGATTTCCTAACCCCACTCGGTGGGATCCTTTTCTACCCCCAGCCACTTTTGCAGTTGTTGGTAGGTGCGAAACTCATGGAAAGGGAAAGCCTCGGTAGTAGGTGGCAAACGTGCTAGATTCACTTTTGTACTTGCCACTGTCTTCACAAATAATTGGAACCTCAGGTCGTGCAGTATCTGAGTACCTGCAACGCCTCCGTAAAGAGCCACCAGACTCTTTTCGCCTGCTTCCGCAATATTCGCATGCGTTGCATCTGTTTGGAGGAAGATGGCAGCCAGGTCTATCTACTAGGTATTAGATAATAATGTTAACCATTAAAATTAACTTCAATGGTACATTGGTGAACTTAACGCCATTAATCCACATCTACATACAACAAAGACAAAACAAAGAACTACGATCTACAAGTCTTTTGCTATGGACGAAGAGGTTATATTATTTATATATTTTAGGGTCAATATTATTGGAAATGACATCCCCCATCGCCCCTTATAAGATTCCGGTCTAATTTCCAATAACCTGTATACATTGAGTCTTTTATTGCCTCTATAACCCATTTTAGCTTTTTTTCGTTTTGTCGAGATTGTGAGTGAACTGTTAGTCACACAGACTTCGTTTTGAGCTCTAATAAAAGCTAAATACATGTACAATAAAATATTTCCAGTAATCTTTCTTCGTAGGGCAAGTGGTCTTGCCAATATTTCGCGAAATAAGTGAGTAAAACTTAAAAATTTCAATTTTCGAGAAAAATTTGTCATCTTTGAAGTGCCATAGCTTGGCTCCTATGGAGTCAGTAGAGCTGCAATTAGGCTCAAATTGTAGATAATTTAATACAGTTTATAAGTGTAGAAAACATTGTTCGCAAAAAATGCGTAGTTTTGGCCCTGGAGAGCAAATAGTGAAAAAAGACCCAAAATTTCGTAGTTTTTCTTGATTTTCTCAGTTTCCACAGGTTTTTTGAAGTTGCAAATTTGAATTCACACTACCCTAACAGACCTATATAACATACCAAAAATGCAGAATTTCATCACGCTTTGCGAATTTAATGTCTATCCGACGGCCTAAAACGTGAAAGTTTGTATGGATGGATGGATAGATGGATGTTTGTTACGCAAAAACTACTGATCGGATTTGGACGAAAGTTAGCACACAGATGGTTTATAACCAGGATTTACATATAGGATATTTTTTACCCCGATATTCCCACGGGATCAAAACTTATGCGGGTGAAACCGCGGAGCGCAGCTAGTAATACATATTTACAAACAATAGTAGTACTACTAAAACTACGAAAACCCGGGGTTTTAAAGGGTTTTAATTTCAATATTTTGACGTGAACTCAATAACGAGCTAAAATCACTATCAAATATAAGAAATGTAACAATTTAAGACATATTTATAATTAGCTGCGCCCCGCGGATGCACCCGCATAATTTTCGATCCCATGGGGATATCGGGATAAAAAATATCCTATATGTAAATCCTGGTTATAAACCATCTGTGTGCTAACTTTCGTCCAAATCCGTTCAGTAGTTTTTGCGTGAGTAACAAACATCCATCCATCCATCCATACAAACCTCAGGCGGCGCGGTTAGCGCGTAGAGAAGTGGCAACAGTGCATCTAATCCAATGCTAAGCGAGGCGCCCGCGCGAGCGCACAAAAATGTAAACAGACGGAACGGTAACGTAACTAAATTAACGGTAAAATAAAGTTACTCATGTATTTTGCGTTAATGTTAATTAACGTTACTTTACTGGTAATGTGATCAAGTAACGTTACATTTTTGTAAACGTTATTAAGGTATCAAATTGAAATTAACGTTACTTAACGGTTATTATTTTGTTATTTGGTAACGTTAACAAGCCCTGCCTGCGAAGACCTCATCGATACTCATTCGATTCTGTACTGCGCGGCTGTAGCGGCATGTCGTGTAGCTCACGTCAAATTTGCCAACGATTCTAGAGCTACACGACCGAAACAAGCCGTACCAGCTTGGCAGTGCAGGACTGAACGTCGTATTGGTGGGGCCAGGACGCTCATCGGCAAACTAATCTGCTTCAGGGAGGGCAATACTCGCCCTAGAGTGATGCGCTTTGTGAGGCGGGCGTTCTCGGGGACTGATATCAGTCCTCAAGACTATATGTCTTGTGTCACAGAGCGCATCGACTTCCTGAAGCAGAAGGTGTATGCATGGGCAAACCGTATTCGTCGGTATAGGCGGCGAGTAGAGCGACACACTCAGAATCGCACCTTCCAGAGCGATGAAAGGTGGGTTTATAGGGGTTGGGAACGACCGGACCAAGGTGTGGCTGAGACGTGCCTACCAGATGATGATGCCATGTGTTCCTTCTGGCGCAATATCTGGTCGGTGCCTGTCAGTCACACCGAAGGTGATTGGGCTCGAGAAGTCGAGCGAGCCTGCGACCCAATACCAGAAATGGGGGCTATCACCATCTGCCCCCAAGATGTAGCTCGTGCAGTCCGTCCGTTGCCTAACTGGAAGTCTCCCGGGCCGGACGGGCTGCATAACTTTTGGATCAAATGGTTTCCAAGGTCGCACGCTCGCTTGGCATCTCAGTTCCAGACTGCTTTGAAGTCTGGTTCGCTACCCCAATCCCTAACGACAGGAATTACCCACCTGCTCCATAAATCAGGTAGCACCGCGGAACCCAAAAATTATAGGCCGATCACGTGTTTACCGACGGTCTATAAAGTTCTTACATCCATTTTGAGAACTAAAATTAACAAACATATAGACACCAACTCCATCATGTCTGCCTCTCAAAATGGATGTAGGAATGGGTCCCGCGGTACTAAGGAGCTACTCCTCATTGATATGGCCATTAGCCAACAGGTTCGTCGTTTCCGAAAGGATCTGTCGACATGTTGGATAGATTATAAGAAGGCCTATGACTCGGTGCCACATACATGGCTCATGAGGGTGTTAGAGTTGTATAAAGTAGATACAACTCTACGCACCTTCCTGATGTCGTGTATGGGGCAATGGAGGACGGTCCTTCGCTATCCAGGATGTCGAAATATTCAGAGGAATAGTGAACCGATAAGGATTGAGCGAGGCATATTTCAGGGCGACAGTTTGAGTCCGCTTTGGTTCTGCTTAGCCTTGAATCCTCTAAGCACGCTGCTGGAGGATTCAGGTCTAGGCTATCGGCTGAGGAGAGGTGGTCAGGTTATATCTCACCTCCTTTACATGGATGACCTAAAACTTTTTGCCCCCAACAATTTGCAACTGATGGAGCTACTGAAAATTACTGAAACTTTCAGTAGCGCCATCAGGATGGAATTTGGTGTGGACAAATGTGCGGTCATGCATGTAAAGCGAGGGGAGATTGTGGAATCCGTGGGAACCCAACTCTCGGATTCCACAAACCTTAGAGCCCTCTCCGCATCCGAAACCTATAAGTATTTGGGTATGTCGGAAGCGTTAGGGATCAATGTTACTGACATGAAGCAATCGGTGAAGGAGCGCTTCTTTGGCCGCCTGAAAAAAGTGCTTAATAGTCTTCTATCAGGCGGAAACAAGGTGCGCGCCTTCAACGGTTGGGTCATGCCAGTTTTGATGTACTCTTTCGGCATACTCAAATGGACTCAGATCGAACTCGACGCCCTGGATAGGAGGGTCCGTACACTGCTGACTGCAAATCGAATGCATCACCCACGGTCATCGGTAATGAGGCTGTATATCCCGCGAAAATGTGGAGGTCGAGGGTTTTTAAACGCTAAGACGCTCCACAATCGCGAGATATGCAGTCTCAGGGAATATTTCCTAGAAACCGACGTGGGGATGCATCGAGATGTAGTCATAGTGGACAAGGGCCTTACCCCGCTCTCCTTGGCTAAAGAGAACTGGCGCAAACCAGTAGTGCTTGACACTAATGATCGCATGGAGGTATGGCAGAGTAAGGAGCTTCACGGACGCTTTCTCCGGGCCCTACGTGGACCCGATGTAGATCTACAAGCGTCCGTAGCCTGGCTGCGTTTCGGTAACCTCTTTGGAGAAACCGAAGGTTTTGTTTGTGCAATTATGGACGAAGTTATGATGACGAACAATTACCGGAGATTTATTGTCAAAGACGGTACGGTTGACATCTGTCGGGCATGCCACCGGCCGGGAGAATCAATCAGACATATTATCTCCGGGTGTTCTCGTCTGGCTAACGGAGAGTACTTGCATAGACACAACCTTGTAGCCAGGATAATCCATCAGCAGCTTGCTTTGAAATACAACCTTGTGGAATCGGAGGTGCCGTACTACAGGTATGTGCCCGACCCAGTTCTCGAAAATGGTAATATCACATTGTACTGGGATCGATCCATCATCACTGACAGGACTATTGTTGCCAATAAGCCTGATATAGTGGTGGTGGATCGATCAGAGCGGCGCGCAATGATTGTTGACATAACCGTCCCGCATGATGAGAACCTCGTGAAAGCCGAGAAAGATAAACAGATCAAGTATCTTGACTTGGCTCGCGAGGTTGTCGACATGTGGGATGTGGACACTGCGATCATTGTGCCGATAGTCGTGACAGCCAATGGGTTAATAGCCAAGAGCCTCGACCAACATCTAAGGAGGCACTCGTTGGGCAGCTGGATCAAGGGCTTGATTCAGAGAGCGGTACTTCTGGACACGGCCCGCATTGTTAGGAGGTTCCTCTCTCTGGAGCCCTGACCGCCGGTAGCTTAATTGGACCCTGTTCCCGATACCGGTGGGCTACTATTTTTTATATTTTGAAATGTTTTTATATTTTGAATACTAATATTTAAAAATATAATTTATATGTATTTAGTGAAATAAAAGAATAATAATAATAATAATTTTATTTCGGACAATTTTAAGATCCATAACTTGTTAGTAACAGTTTTGTACTTAAAATACTTTTGTTAGTAACTTAAACTAAAGACAAAAAAGTACGAAGACCATGCAACACTCGACACCCAGAAACTATGGAACAAGTCTTCGCACAAATTGCCTTATTATGGCGGAGGAAGTATCTGTCGCTACAGCCTTCAGGATGCTATTGCGACTGCCTCTTATTCTGCTCAGGAGTGAGGCCGTTTTTTTTTGCGGATGATGGCATGAAATCCGTCGGTATGGGTTACCGCGAACATTTCTGAGGCACTGCAAAAACGGAGCAGTCGCAACAGCATTCTGAAAACATTATTATATTGGACGCGCAGGACATCCAGCGACCTTTTCGAATAGTTGACCCAAAGACTACCGGTGTAAAAACTCTGACAATAGGCTTTAAAAAGCGTAATCTTCACTTGGTCTGTACACCGAGCAAATCTTCGTGCCAACATATTACCCCTGACCGCTAGAGCCCTGCGCTCCCTCTCAATGTCACTATGATCACTGAGGTCGTCGGTAAGAAAATGCCCAAGATATTTAAACCTTGTGACTCTACGTATTGGCGTACCGTTTATGGACTCCACGAGACAGGCTCGACCTAGTGTGGAGTTCATAAGCAACATCATTCCTTCGCGACTTAGTTTGTTATTTTTTTTTTGTAAACCTAGCTATTAGAGTAGACTTTAAGGAAATGTAAACTATTTTTGGCAAATAAACATTATTATTATAAGCTCGAGGGCATTCTCCCGGCGCTTACCAGCGACCCCAAAGACCATGTATTCACATTTTTTGGCATTATAGACCAGTCCATGTGCAGCAGCGAAGGTCTCACATACTTTGAGCAGCTCCACGATCGCCCCCGGCGACGGGCCCGCGGCCTACAATGATTATATAATTTAATTAAAAGTTTTTTTTAGTGTAGGGATTTATACCTATGTTGTACGATGTGTATTTGAATATAATCGAATTACTTATGTACCTACTTTTAAGTTTTTTCATATATCCCGACCTTTCACACTGCATGTCGGCGGCCTCTTCTGCCTCTCCCATACAAAATCCTGCGTCCGTTTCTGGTGGAATTAGTTTTAGCGACTTTTGATGTTGAGTCTAGCGACTCGAACTTCTAGGAGTTGGCAACACTGGCTCCAAGTCTGCTATTACAATAGTGTCAGAATGGTCTATCATAGATATCATAATTTATTGTCGATTTTGAGAAGTTTGGTAATCTACCAATATAATGACGTCAATATAACTTCCTAATGGTCAACCACTGACACTCCATTGAAAGAAATGGCATAGAATGGTAATATCGTACATCGTACATAATGACAAACGAATAACTGACTTAGGCGGTAATCTGCTAAAATTTTGACAGTTCCTTTGATCAGTGACCTACCATTAGAACGTCATTGTGCAGTCATTGCTTATAATTCGTTACGAGTATAGTATTTATGTTCTGTGCCATTGACCGACCAATGATCGACCATTATGAATTTAGCAGATTACGAACTTTTAGCAAAATGACAATGGGATCGTGTTGGAATGACGAATTTATAAAAATAGCAGATTTGGGCCCCTGATCTTTGTAACTGTGATTACGATGTCACGTCATAATTATATAAAAAAAATTAAATGTTGCGCGTTTATGGGCAAGGTACCTATCACTTTCGTTTTGCCACCTTTTGTTATCGAAACTATTTTCATAGAATGTAACAAGTCGGTCGTCGATTTCAACTGAGCGATTCAAAGTGGAACAGCCAAAGCTATTATTGCACGTAGTACTTATTTATTTAGTCAATAAATTAGTACTTATTTGTTGGTGAGACCATAAACCTATTGTAAGCATCTACCGTGAAATGTAATAAAATTATACTATCTTTAACATTACTTATCTCTCTTTATTAACATAAAATTAATTGTAAGACACATAATTACTGATTCTTTGGCAATTAACTTCGTATAATGTAAAAATGTAGGTAACAGATCTATGATTTAAAAGAATGAAGGTCAATTCACAATCACTTTGAATTTAATAGCAAGCAAACAAACTCACACCAAAGTCTGTTTTTTAATCTCAGAGACTAATCTGACATTTAAGTCTTTACATTACACCTCTCAGATTAGTCTCTGTAATTAAAAAAAAACCGGGCAAGAGCGAGTCGGACTTGCGCTCCGAGGGTTCCGTAACATCCGGGTTTATGCATAAGGTTTATGTTTATAAAATTAAATGTTTATTTTTATTTTTGACTTGATTGAATGAATGGTAAATTGTGGTTTACGATTTATGACGTATTAAAAAAAACTACTTACTAGATCTCGTTCAAACCAATTTTCGGTGGTAGTTTACATGGTAATGTACATCATATATTTTTTTTAGTTTTATCATTCTCTTATTTTAGAAGTTACAGGGGGGGTGACACACATTTTACCACTTTGGAAGTGTCTCTCACGCAAACTATTCAGTTTAGAAAAAAATGATATTAGAAACCTCAATATCATTTTTGAAGACCTACCCATAGATACCCCACACGGATGGGTTTGATGAAAAAAAAATTGAGTATCGGTTCTAAGTATGGGGAACCCTAAAATTTATTGTTTTTTTTTCTATTTTTGTGTGAATATCTTAATGCGGTTCACAGAATACATCTAATTATCAAGTTTCAACAGTATAGTTCTTATAGTTTCGGAGAAAAGTGGCTGTGACATACGGACGGACAGACAGACAGACAGACGGACAGACAGACAGACAGACGGACAGACAGACATGACGAATCTATAAGGGTTCCGTTTTTGCCATTTGGCTACGGAACCCTAAAAACCGGGCAAGAGCGAGTCGGACTCGCTCACCGAGGGTTCCGTAACATCCGGGTTTATGCATAAGGTTTATGTTTATGAAATTAAATGTTTTTTTTATATTTTTTGGTTGAATAAAAGGTAAATTGCGGTTTACGATTTATGACGTATTAAAAAAAACTACTTACTATATCTCGTTCAAACCAATTTTCGGTGGAAGTTTACATGGTATTGTACATCATATATTTTTTTTAGTTTTATCATTCTCTTATTTTAGAAGTTACAGGGGGGGGGGGGACACACATTTTACGACTTTGGAAGTGTCTCTCGCGCAAACTGTTCAGTTTAGAAAAAAATGATATAAGAAACCTCAATATCATTTTTGAAGACCTATCCATAGATACCTCACACGTATGGGTTTGACGAAAAAAAAATTTTTTTGTTTCAGTTCTAAGTATGGGGAACCCCAAAATTTATTGTTTTTTTTCTATTTTTGTGTGAAAATCTTAATGCGGTTCACAGAATACATCTACTTACCAAATTTCAACAGTATAGTTCTTATAGTTTCGGAGAAAAGTGGCTGTGACATACGGACGGACAGACAGACAGACGGACAGACAGACAGACGGACAGACAGACAGACAGACATGACGAATCTATAAGGGTTCCGTTTTTTGCCATTTGGCAACGGAACCCTAAAAACGAACTCTAAGTTTGAAATCTTTTGTTTACAAATTGTTCTGTTTTGTAGTAGGTATAAATGGTTTGGTTGCTGTTATCACGGTATCACCCGAAAATTTTACTAACGGTAAAAAATTTCAAGAAGATTTCGCACGTCTAGGTAAATCTGGGGGCACGGGAGTGCCCCCGCCAAGACGAGCCAAGCGAAGCGCAAGGGCACTACCTACCTTTTCTCGAAGCACTTCGTCGTATTTTTGAACCCTCTTAACTTGGCTTTGGATTATACTAGATAAACAAAATTTTCGGGATATGATGTCAGTGGTTGACTTATTAAACCTATAAAGTTTCAATTGCATAGCTCTTATACTTTAGATTTTATTGATATCTAAAATACCCCGATTTCGTCACTGATTCACTGACTGATGATCATCAATATTCTTAAGGTTCTTCCTGAAGTCCTAGAAAGCTGAAATTTGGTATGTAAGCTAGTAATAGTACACAAACAACAAAAAAATCTTAAAACTTGAAACTTTTACCCCCCAACCCCTTAAACTAGTTTGTATGAGACTTCCGTTTTTGATGCTAGAGGTCTGAAAATTTATATAGGGGGTCCTTGTTATAAATAAACCCCAAAAATATGGCCAATGAAACGGCCAAGCCATATATTTTGACTAAGGTGTAGAGTTTGCGAAGTTAGGCCTTGTAGAGTTAGGGCGTGTAGAGTTAGAAGCTTGGCTCTACATGAGATCTGATTACTTTTTGACAGTGCGAGCTACATGGTCTCGTCTTGGCAACATTTAACATGAATTGTTTTTGTGGGATATTTATTATGGGGCTGAAAACCGAAATTGAGTTCCGATGTTTCGGTATTTTTAGCCACGCCCACTATTTCTCCGATATCCTAGCGCCATTCTTAAAGGGCGGTGATACAGTGAACTATCGAGTCAGGAACAGTGTGACGCTTTTAATAATAATTAACAATGAACCAATAGATGGTGCTATTGTATTTTATTGTTCAATGTGAACAGCTAGAAATAAGGCGTATTTCCAGAATTATAATCATTATCATCAAACAAAAATGTCGGAGGCCAGCATAAAAGCACTTCTATACTAACAAACAAAAATATCTCATGGAAGTCATTTTTAGGGTTCCGTAGCCAAATGGCAAAAACGGAACCCTTATAGATTCGTCATGTCTGTCTGTCTGTCTGTCTGTCTGTCTGTCCGTCCGTATGTCACAGCCACTTTTCTCCGAAACTATAAGAACTATACTGTTGAAACTTGGTAAGTAGATGTATTCTGTGAACCGCATTAAGATTTTCACACAAAAATAGAAAAAAAAACAATAAATTTTAGGGTTCCCCATACTTAGAACCGAAACTCAAAATTTTTTTTTTCATCAAACCCATACGTGTGGGGTATCTATGGGTAGGTCTTCAGAAATGATATTGAGGTTTCTAATATCATTTTTTTCTAAACTGAATAGTTTACGCGAGAGACACTTCCAAAGTGGTAAAATGTGTGTGTCCCCCTGTAACTTCTAAAATAAGAGAATGATAAAACTAAAAAAAAAATATGATGTACATTACCATGTAAACTACCACCGAAAATTGGTTTGAACGAGATCTAGTAAGTAGTTTTTTTTTAATACGTCATAAATCGTAAACAACAATTTACCATTCATTCAATCAACTCAAAAATAAAAAAATAAAACATTTTATTTCATAAACATAAACCTTATGCATAAACCCGGATATTACGGAACCCTCGGTGCGCGAGTCCGACTCGCTCTTGCCCGGTTTTTTTTATATTGTAATGTTGAAAAAAAAAACATGTATACGTACGGTCGAATTCTGAAACCTCCTCCTTTTTTGAAGTCGGTTAACAAAACAGGTACACGAACAGAAAAAATGAAATTCTAAACAAATAGTTACAGGCTATTTTGTACAACGCATAGCATAAATTCACCGATTATAGTGAGGTTCGGTTAGTCTAGTAGTGGTGTTTGCATAGATTCTGAATATCGAGTATCGAGTTCGAAACCATGTCGAGTCATAATGGGGAATTTATTATTGATTTTTTTAAATTTAAGAGCGTTTACGCCGTAGGGCATTTCATACAAACTTTCAAGTCCTTGTTTTTCGAAATTAATGAACCGATTTTAATGAAACTTCATACGCATAAACAGGATACAAAGGTCTAAATAGTTAGTAGAAAACATTTTCATTATCAAAAATTCACTGTTGGCGTCAGACGTGGACGAGTGAGGGTCCACGTCTGATGCCAACAGTGAATTTTTGTATGGCCACGAGAAAGATGCAAGTCATCAGAGTCTAATTAATTAAATAGGTATTCATTTTAAGATTCTTTTTCAAAATAGGTACTAGTTTTTTAGAATATGGGATACTTATCATTTTTTGCAGCCTTTAGCATAAGTCTTTCACTAAATTAATGAATATCTTACCGTAAATCATATTCCTAAGTTCTATAATATTTCTAGTTCTGGTGGCAGGATCCTCTGCACATAGGATGAACGCTTCTTCTTCTGACTCGGGGTCGTCGTGACGATCCATCTCCGCTTTGAACGCGATCTCTTGAAAAGTCCATATGTCTGTGTCGCCCTGGGTAATAAACAAATCAGTTTTCACATTGTTGGTTTAACAATTTAACACTCATTATTTCTTATTTGAATAATTTTAATATATAACCTAAACTAAAAGTTGATTGATGTACTGAAATTAAACGTTAATTATCTTATCTGTTATGGAACCGATAAACGGCACACACCGATCAGTTAACTTAACTTAAGTTTAAACGAAGTTTATCTTACATTGTGGTGTTCGGAAACGCATTTTCACAAGTTATCGAACCAATAAGCGCTTATTAATAGATAAACTACCGATAAGAGTGCCTCAGAAACCAAACCACCATCTCTGAGTTACGTGGTTTTACCACGGACTCTCCGATTTGCTTTTAACAATGTACCAAGACATAAGAATAGAGAGAGAGAGCTGTGCAGGAGAATATACGCCATATGACGACGCCACACTCGTTTCCGTTCGGACAGTTACGCCGCGCCACCTTCCTAAATACCACACGTTGTTGTGATCCGTGCTCCACAAATGTTCTGCAGCCTTAGTATTATGGAAGTTTACTTTGAATTATTTGTGGTGCAAAACCGTCACATCTCTGAATCAACGGTGTTTTTTGTACAAATAATAGTTTACTCTTCTGTGCATTTCTGATGTCTTGGTACTTTGTAGAAGGGATGTTGAAAACTCCGTGGTAAAACCTCGTAACTACGGATGATAGGTAGTGTGGGACAAGTGGACGACTGACTGTGTAGCGTTGGAACGTCCGACGCGAGTCACAGATATTTTATGAGATATTTCATTTTAGTTCGTGTCGATATGAGAGGAGAAGAATAGCATGTGATGATGAGGAAGAATATAGAATTGTTTGAAGACCACAGGTACAGGATAGATTCCCGTGGAAGCTGATATCGCTGGTTACTTAGAAAATCAATAGCTAAGCCACCGGTTTTTAAATAGGTGCTTAAATTATAGTCCGTATAATAATCTGTTGACTTCTGCGGCTTCTGTGATAGGACAACAAGTACCTTGGCAAACCAGTCACCTCCCAAGTAACACATCAAAGCAGTATAACGGCCGACTTACAGCATTTCTGTATCGTTTTCGCATTTTGAGTTAGTTCTATAGTAACATTACAAACGTTTATACGGCTACTGTAATGCTTATTTGGGCACAATTTATACGGCTTTAGATCCTAAATAGGTTCACAATAGTTGTTTAATAGCATTACAGGCGCATTATATTAGCATTATTATGGTCAAAGAAGTTACCAATCGCATTAAAGAAGAATTACTACGGTCAATGAAGTTGCCAATCGCATTACAGAAGCATTATACTAGCAATATTATTGATAATGAAGATGTTAATTGCATTACAAAAGCATTACACTAACATTAAAATGTAGTAAAAGAATGATTGGAGCTATTTAAGTGTTCACAGTTAGAACTTAAATAACCCTACATCATTGCAAAATCATCTCTAATACCACGGTACAAATGTTATAATACAATTAACGTTGTAATTTAACTACTTTGTATCGCAACATAATATGGACGAAGACGGTCAAAACTGAGTGACACCATATTTGTTTGCATCAAAACAAAATGTATAATACTGGGTTAATTTTTGACTCTTTGCTATTTCATGCCTTCAAATATTACTGCGCAATGTAGTTTACTGTAAATGTCTATATAAGTTTCAGAGAGAATTTTCACGCGCCTTCGATATTTTGTGGTTTTGATATAAAATGTTATTTATAGATATTGTGTGAAATAATCAAAACAATTGTGTATTCCTGTTTAGAACGAATTTTTCATAATTAACATAATATTATTGGTTGGGCAGTATTAAATTAAGTTATATCATTATTATATAGGTCTATTGCTTTTATTAATAGGTCCGAATGATAATATTTTTTGGTTATAAAATATTTACAAAATGGTGTCGGTCTATAGCAGCCCGGTGAGCCTATAAAAAGGCTAATTAATGCCGCCAGCAGTATAAATACTCACACGTGAACAATTATTGAGTCAGAGGCCAAAGAGAAGACTTTTGATGAACAGTGTAGTGCCATTGTCTATAAAGTAGTTTTATATGGGTTCACCGGTATACCAGTAGACTTGATGTAGACTGAAATAGTGCCATGGGGATCCTTGAGTAAAACAATCACCTATTTATTACGATAGTTGTTTTATTATTTTCAGTAATTATTGTACCAACCATACAATGCCATACAAAATAAAATATATCAGCTTGCCAAAGCTGAATTATTAAAAATGGATGACAATTGAATGTATATACAGCTTTACGCATTACAATAATTCACTTTTATTTGATTAAAGAGCTGTTAGCTGTACAACAGAACTCAGTTGATCTTTAAAAATGCAAGCATTACATTGACTCACGTTTATGCTGTCCAGCAGTACTAGGCTTTTACTTACCACTTTAAAGTGCTATTACACAACAAAGGGCACTAAAAACTGCTCAAAGCTTTATAACGGATTTACGGTGCATTATAATGGTACAAGTTTATGCTATTAAGCAGCATTAGGCATTATCTTACTACTTAAAAATGCAATTACAGACCCTAAGGCACTAAAAACAGCTGAAAGCTGTATAGCGGATTTACGTGGCATTATAATGGTTCGTGTTTATGCTATTAAACAGCATTAAGCATGTATTTACTACTTAAAAATGCTACTGTAGATCCAAATGCACTAAAAACAGCTGAAAGCTGTATAGCTGGATTGTGGTTTACTGCAATAAAAGTAAAGGCTTTACAAAAGCATTTTTGATAAGCCACTATCCAACCGCTATACAGTGTAAAGCATCATAATGGTTTTTAAATGCCAATATAAAGCGTCAAGATGCTCGGTGAACTTATATAAGAGTTTATACGGATCTTAAGTTGTACATAAGTTTACTATTCGTTTGTTATAATGCTTTCTGTGTTACTTGCTATTTGAGAGGATCTTTGCTCATCTCTATCAAAACCAAATTTCGATGATGACTTTGACCGTACACAAATTGCCATGTGCGACATAATCTTCTGATAACAGTGTTGAGCTCCGTCCAGCGATAAGTAAGACTTATAGTCAATGTGGCATTGTGAATTTTTAGTTGTAGGTAGATATATTTGTTACTGAAAGGAATTTATGCCAAAAACAAGAAGTCCTAGATTGGACCTTAGGCAACTACTCTACCCGCCGTATTCTCATGTCACACAGCAATGCATCCTGAACCCCTAGACATTTTCAGACCACCCAATCATTTAGTGCTCATTTAGTGCCTTATAAATTACTTGGGCTTTGATTTTGTGCTTCAAAGATGTAGAGAATAAACAGAATAATAAACGACTGCTGTGGATGATTCGTTCAACACAGTAGAAAACAAAGGGAAAACAATATGAAGCTAATTAGCTAAGCCAAAAAAAAGAAACTGGTCCAGAAACTTCATGGAAACTCTTTTAAATTATATTGTTACAAAATATTAGTTATATTTACTAATGTTGAATTTATAATTACGTGTGAGAACGATGTAAAAAAGACGTCCAGTCGGGCAGTCGTATGTAAACAAAAGACCAGTTACGGTAACAATCCAGGCTGCTTTTCCACCAGAGATGTACAATGCCACGTTGCTGTGGATGCGTTTGATATCCACCATCATATTCATTGGTCCACATATCATAGCACTAGTGGAAACTGATTCAACTAAGCTACGTTTTTATATGGAAGGATGCGTGCTATGCTTGCGTGCTATGGATGCGAGCTCTGGATGCGTGCTAAGGATGCGAGCTATCCGTGCATGCTATGGATGTGTAGTTATGTGCTGAGCAGTGTACCTACAGTAGGCGCGCGTTTGTCGCATATCTCGAGCTGCGCATCTCCCTCGCACAGCTACCTTGCGGTGGTGCATTTTCATAGGATATCCCACTGGCTCCACTACCTACATAACCTTGCATCAGTAGAAATAGATTCGTAGCTTAGCTTTTATATTCTCGCAGCATAGCTGCATAGCACATCTCTGGTGGAAAGGCACCCTTACACGCCTATAGTGAAACTGTGCTCTGAGATTTTCGCACCGCACTCGCATGCATAAACACCTGTCTAGATTAGGCAAGCCATGGAAACTGCGAGCCGATGAAAACTCGGATAATATTAAAATGTTGTGCTCCTCGTTTCCAAGTACTCATCAAAAAATGTAGGTTCTATCGAGCGCACATCATTGGAGACCATTTGAAATTGACAGCACCTTATGTTATAGCTGTGATTTTCGTAGTGCAAGTGTGTCTCACCCACTGACCTCTATCATATGTAGGTATAATACAGGTCAGTGGTCTCACTCGTCTAGCACTCATAAAATAAAACCGTATAGCAGTCATAAAAAAGTTTTATACGTTTTACAGTCGACATCTTGTCTTCAAAAGTCGACATTTCGGCAAGTAGCCAAGAAATAAAAGGTGCGAAAAAGTTCGTCTACCTAATTGGCCTTTCTAGTATTAAATATTGCCGTGACGATTGTACACGTTGCGCCGAATACGGACAAGCGCAGGAGAATGACGACGATGACAAAAACGATAAAATCAAATGAATACACTGAGGCAAAGAAAAACTAATACTACTTAGCATACAGCATTCTTAGCCGACAAAAAATTAAACTGCATATTATATCGAATTATGTTCCCAGTCTGCTTAGAAACACTCAATCAAAGATATCCAATAGCACAGAATAGTCCAATAGTTTAGTTTAGTCACTAGAGCTAGTCAAAGATAAAACCCATAGTCGGCCTGTCACTATTTGAGTTTGTTAGGATTATCAATTTCTTTTTTTAAGTCGTTGAATTTAAATCACACTGATCTGACACAACTTAACTTGTTTGGTAAACAATCATTACTTAGATCTTTTAACACAACTTCAAAGCAAGTGTTTTCAATCTCTTCTATAATTTTACTTCTGTCATTGTCGGTGTGTCCTTACACGTTTCGCATACTTACACTTACGTCAAAGGTCATGCTGAACCCGAAATGCTCTAATGGGCATACGAGCATACGAGTCTCAAAATCCTGTTACAGAACGCCACTCGCTGGTCTACTTTATCAGTTCACTTTCGGTTTCCGAAAGCAAATGCACGAACTATAAAAAATACACAAATCGCTAAAGGTGTGCCCATAATATTTGAGGAGTTCCCTCAATTCCTCATCATTAAAACTGGATTTTGATAAAAATGGGACCAATCTGGAAGTATATCCTTTTAAATAAAAAAATAGTTTCCCAAATCGGTTTATAAATGACGGCGTACTGAGATAACAAACATAAAAAAATAAAAAAAATAAAAATACAACCGAATTGAGAACTCCTCCGTTTTTGAAGTCGGTTAAAAACAAGATTTGGGTTAATCAAGATTAGTTTTTTCAAGATTAGTTATAAATAGAAGTCATCTAGCCGGTCTAGGTGACCTCTATTTAGACACTAAGGTCTACAATAAACTTTACAAGTGTTTTGTTTATAAACGTGTTTTGAATGTCAAAGTTATTACTTTATTCTCAGGCTCTTGGTGTCTTTTCATCTTTATTATTAGAACTGTTAATGTTACTGTGTCCGGTTCGGCACTACGTATCAGATAAAATATATTTCAGTTAATGGATAAAAATCTTTCAGTCAAATTAACCAGAAATTATTCAGTGTACCTAGCTTTTTCCCAACATTGTTGGTCGGCTTCCAGTCTAACCGGAGGCAGCTGAATGCCTATCTGCCGACAACCCAGTTACTGGGTAATACGATACCGCTTGATAAGACTGGTTGTTAGACTTTTAGAGTTCTGACTATCTACCCGTAACGACTGTCAAAGATCCAATTACACCTGGGACTAACGGCTTAACTGTGCTTTCCGAGGCAAGTCAGATGGCGAGTCTCCGAGGCAAGTCGGATTATAATAAGATGAAGAAAGAATAGTAAGAATGTAGATGAATGAATGATGAATGAGATGTGGTGAAGTAATTAAATTAATGAATTGTATGGGTTACATACAATTAAAATTATAATACCAATGTTCTACAGCTGAGAATACCTACAATGTGGGCAATAGGTTTATATGGCCTGCGTGCGATTTGTAACTACGGCTTTGTTTTAAATGGCTATGAAGTGAGACGACATTTATATAATCAAAGGTGAGACATAAATAAATATGATTGTATTTCAACATTTTCAACTGGTTGGTAGCTTAGCTAGGCAACTCAGAAAACAATAACACTAAACGGTTAGTAGAAAGTTAACGCATATGTAGGTAACTAGGTATCGTTCAATTTTTAATACGCTTTGTTCTAGCCATTTCTAGCTAAAGTGGGACTAGACCAGTTAGCCCTTTCCGTTTATAAACAATCTCCTTTCAAATCTGTGTTCCTGGTACTTATAGACAAAATAGCGAGTTATTCCGGTCTGATCCCCTGAACCCCCCTCCACCCCCCCACCTCGATCCCTTCCTGGATCGCCTTCTGTTTTAATCTTTGTCTTTTCCACATTATGTAAGTTTACTCTTTATGACAGGTAAGTACAGTCAAAAGAAATTAAAAGTTTCATGATTTACGAAATTAAATAAAGATTCTTTTTTTAAATGTCTCATGTGTGTTCGATGGGATTTGAGGCCACGGCAATACAAATGTTTTCTCCAAGTACTCTCTGGTGCCCCGAGCTGTGTGCGAACGCGCATGTTTCATCTTGGGTGGCGATTTCGTGGTTTTCGAGGGTGCTGAACCCGATGCTGAGGTCAGAATGAAAATCCAAGATGGCGTATGTGAGAAATGTAACAATTCTTCATGATGGGTGTCAATTTCGTGGTTTTCGAGGGTGCTGAAATCGATGGTAAGGTCAAAATGAAAATCCAAGATGGCGGATGTGTAAAGTTTCAAATTTTTCATGATGGGTGTCACTTTATAATGAGCTGATAAGTGCATAGCTTCATTTGACAAGAAATAACTCTAAAGAGGGTAGGTAGATATAAAACTTAGGTAGTATGGCCAGCAACAAAGTTAATCAAGCCATTGATAAGTTATTACATGAAAAGCTAAAAACTGGCCAAGTGCGAGTCGGACTCGCACACGAAGGGTTCCGTCCCACAAGGCAAAAACGCCGAAAAAAACACGTTTGTTGTATGAGAAAATTAAAAACAAATCCAAAAAAATAAAAATAAAAAAAGAATCCAAATTTTTATTTTTTTATTTTAATATTTATAATTAAAGTAAATAGGTATTCAATTAAGCATTTTGTGAATATATCAAGTGCCTACCTGTTAATTATTGATATCGAGCAAAAATAGGCAAAAATATTTATTTTATTTTAATTTTATTATTTATTATTAAAGTAAAAATACAACTGAGTATTTTGTGAATATTTCAAGTGTCTACATGTGTTGCCATTATTGATATCGAGCAAAAAAGGGCAAAAAAATCGCGTTTGTTGTATGGGAGCCCCCTTAAATATTTATTTTATTTTGTTTTTAGTATTTGTTATTATAGCGGCAACAGAAATACATAATTTGTGAAAATTTAAACTGTCTAGCTATCGCGATTCTTGAGATACAGCCTGGTGACAGACAGACGAACGGACGGAGAGACGAACAGACAGCGAAGTCTTAGTAATACTAATAGGGTCCCGTTTTTACCCTTTGGGTACGGAACCCTAAAATGTAGTGCATCTAATAATAATACTTAGCCACAGTATGCACAAATACTTTCAAAATTATTTTCGGTTGAAGGTTTAAGTGAAGGTAAACGTGGTAAATAGTTGAAACTAAACTTACATACTTATATTTTAGCCACGTCAACCAAAATCAAAATATTTTCATTTCACATAAACCTACATGGGCACTTGTGAAACGTCAGAAGCTAGGTGCACGGTTCCAATTGGTCGTTTCCTATGGAGAAGAGCCGGCAAGAAACTAGATGGTTACCTACTCTGATTAAAATAAAATTGGCTTTTACAATGTTTTCAAACGTGACCTTCAGTATAGTAAATGTAAATAATGATATTACCGTAACCATTGGTTAAAACAGTACCTAATAAAATTGGTTCCCTATCCATTTGCATAAAATTTTAAGACCTAATATAACTTAGCATAATTTTGTTTGGCACAATTATATTTTCGCATAATATAATTACGCATAACAGCTTACGCATAATTTTTTTAAGCATAATTTCTCTAACCATAATAATGATTAAGCATAATATTCTAAAGCATAAATTTACTAAGCATAAAGTTCTAAAGCATAACTTTTTTAAGCATAATATCCTAAAGCATAAATTTGCCCGAAGAGGATATACCAATTTATTTCGACGATTGGAAAAAAGCCATATCTCCTGAATCAGGTAATATTAATGGGATCCCTTCTTTTCGCATAATGTTCTTTGTCCTAATATACTTCGGCATAACGATTTTGGCACAATTTGTTTTGGCATAATAATACTTCGGCATAATTTTTTTAGGCATACATTTTATGTTGGCATAATCATCTTAAAGACTAATTTGTTTTGGCATAAATTTGATTCGCATAACGTTAGTAGGCCTAATGACTATTAGCATAATCATATTTAGGCATACAATTAATTAAATTTAATCGCTGTGCAACAAAAGTTAGTGACAGAACCGAATTGCTGCAAAACCGACTCCACCTAGTCTTGTTTGTCCTACCCCTAGAGTGTAATTTAAAATCACGTAGGCGCGTAGGGGCGAGGCGGCCCGCGGGCTGAGGAGCAGGCGGCTGAGGCTGGCCGTCGAAGCCGGCCAGCAAGCCGAAGCTGCGGTGGTGAGCGAGGGATCCCTTCTTTTCGCATAATGTTCTTTGTCCTAATATACTTCGGCATAACGATTTTGGCACAATTTGTTTTGGCATAATAATACTTCGGCATAATTTTTTTAGGCATACATTTTATTTTAGCATAATAATCTTAAAGACTAATTTGTTTTGGCATAAATTTGATTCGCATAACGTTAGTAGGCCTAATGACTATTAGCATAATAATATTTAGGCATACAATTAATTAAATTTAATATGCTGTGCAACAAAAGTTAGTGACAGAACCGAATTGCTGCAAAACCGACTCCACGTAGTCTTGTTTGTCCTACCCCTAGAGTGTAATTTAAAATCGCGTAGGCGCGTAGGGTAGGGTGGAACACGTTTGTATGAAAAAAAATTTTTTTTCAAATTTCGATTCGGAATACCAGGTAAAAGTTGCTTTATGTAACTGTTAATAACATACCTTAATTCGGAAGTTCTAGCTCAACAGCTTGAGCTCCCGCCATAGACTTGAAATTTGATTATTTAAGTTTTTATAGACGTTTTGTATAGTACATTTTATAATCAAAATAATAAGTAAATATAATATATTATGCATGTAAATGTTAAAATAAAAGTATATTTTAATTAATAGAATCATTTATTTCAAACATTATATCAGGTTTAGAAAGTTATGTCGGTATGAATAACGTCACTTTTTATAGCAAAAATCCTTTTTCGTCTCAAACTTTGGCATGAGCTTTCGAGACGCTAATTTAGATTTTATGAATCCCTCTCTTCTTGCCTTGTCGCATACACTTAGAGCTGCTTCTGTCACAACTTTTACTGATCTTTCCACAGCCTGGGTGTGGCAAGGCAGTCTCATAAACTCCAAAACTGCATCTTCTCCATTTTCAATTAGATCTTGTAACTGCTCATCGGAAATATTTAACAGTATTGGGGGTTCGTATATATTTTGTTGCCAGTCAATCAAGTCTATGTAAGAAAGTGCATTTAAGTTTACTTTAGGTACCTCAAACATGCGCGAAACAGAATTTTTATTCACATGACGAGCCTTTAAAATGCGTCTTGCACCGAGTTCTCTAATGTGCTTACGTGAATCTGTTATCATACTCAACAACAAGTTTTCAGGATGAGCAAAGTAACTGTTCCGAATTAAAACAGGGTCTACTATCGCTAACAACTCGTCGGATAAATATCTAGTGCTGTTAATGAGCTTCCATAAATGTTTTGAACCATCTTTGCAGGATGAATGTGTTTTGATGTCAAACCAGACAGGGGCGTATGATTTTACGACAAACGTTGCTAATGTTACAAGATTTGGTTGTGGATTTTCCGTAGAAATATACAAACGCAGTATGCGATTAGCTCTTGTCAACCAGCGGGCATGGGATAGCTTACCTGGGCTTCTGTGTAACAAATCAGGAGGGCACGATCCATTTATGACAGCAGTAGTAATTTCTTGTAAATATTTCTGGTCTGTACTCAGATCTGTTGATATTTGTGGAGGTAGTTCACCTTTTATCTTCTCAAAGTGGGCCAACGGCAGTGTCTCGCATGTCTCTAATGCTTTACCAACTAGACCTGCAAATGATTTTGGTCCTGCAGTAGGGCCATCCAAATAAGTAAACAAATGCCTCAATGGCAACTCATTGGCGTGTAAGAGGCAAATTATCCATTGCAATGGTCGAGATAGCCTATTTTCCAAAAGACGAATCACGCCTCCCACTTTTCCTGTATTTGTGTTTGTTCCATCACAGCCAATAGCCATTAAACTCTCTGGTGATATCTTTTCAGTCGTCAAAAAGCTGTGGATAGCTCTTTCGATATTTCTTGCACTGCCCGACGTTGGAACCACATATCCAACATAAACAGAACCTGGTTCTTTTATAATTGAAATGTGTTCCTCTTGTACAATCACTCTAAACCTCTTCGATCCTTTTAAAACAGTTTTAGCCGTCTTATCTTTCCTTCCATCGAAATATAATGCAGGAATTTCTGTTACTCTTTCTTCTGTTAAAATTTGTTTGCGTACTTTCTGTCTCATTCTTCTTAGTTTCATCCTGTCCACGACGTTAGCCGACTGCGTCTCAGAGTCGGCATTAGAAACAGAACACAAAACAGATGATACGATAGCCGCCGCAGCTCGGTCCGATACTCCGTATCTATCGCATACAGTCGTCAAACTATGAAGACTGGCATCCGTGAGCTTTATAGGCTTTTGATCCACTGTGTCAGCGGTGTCAAGACTTTCTGCGGCCGACGAACAAGTAGGAAGGTGGACGTTTGAACTAACTTCAGATCTATTTAGTTGATACGAAGTAGAGGGAATTTCTTCAATTCGTGTATTTGAATTATGCCTGATTTCTTGTTTTAGAGCACGTAATCTTCTATTCTGTAATTTTTTACTCTGGATAAGATCCGTTCTTCCTAAAGCCATTAGTCTGTTAGTGCGTTGGTCTTCTAAAAATATTTGTTCCTCTTTTGGCACTTTTTTTTCTCTCAAACAAGTACAGCTTACAAATTCTTTACATTTACATGCAGCTATGTCAAAAAGCTTTCTACTTTGTACACTGAACTCTTCTAATTTTTCTACCTTAAGTTTCTTCAAAGACTTTTTCAAGTTATAACATTTTGAGTGATAACTTTTTAGTAATTGTAAGACTCGTTTGTGAGTGACAATTGGAATAGAAGATTTTATCCACAATTCTTCTATTTTAGTTCCAACTATTTGGGCAATTTCCAAAAACGTAGGCTCTTTTGTTGTGTTATTCTTTACTTTTAAGTCTTGTCGAACCCATTCATAGAATTTCATCACATTTTCATACGTAGGTAGGATATTCTCTTTTAACTCTGCACTTTCACCAAATATCGGACATTTTAACTTTTGTCTCGTGGAAGCCATGTTAATACACTTAAAAAACGTAAATTGACAAGTACTTGTGAAAATAATTGGCGCGCGACCTTTCACCTTGAGACAATTATCGATACTAGTTGAAACAAAACACTACAATTCGTAGATCGATGCGTGCCGCCCCCCGCTTCGTCCCCCGCATTTTGCTCCTCTGTCATAGCGCCAAAATATATTAGAATATTAAAAACATATTCGAATATAGTTAACTAGCTGTAGTTAACTATATTCGAATATGTTTTTTAATGATAAAAACCTATTTTAATAAATTCTGTACTATTTTGTAGGTCGCGCAAATAGCCCCTAAATTGTCGTTTTTGTAAATGTTCGACGTCATAGCGGGGGCTTTTACCGTTGTCTGATAATATTTATATTTTTAATGGTGGTAATTGATGGCAATTGGCAACATAATACAACTATTCCAAATAAAAATTCGAAAATAAAAAAAATCGTTCCACCCTAGCGTAGGGGCGAGGCGGCCCGCGGGCTGAGGAGCAGGCGGCTGCGAGCGAGCCGCAGCCGCTGAGGCTGGCCGGCGAAGCCGGCCAACAAGCCGAAGCTGCGGTGGTGAGCGAAAGCCGTCTGCGACGATTAGCACGCGTGGGACCGCCGGAGGCCCGCAGCGCCGGAGCCGTGACAGAAACCCTGCCTGCTGCATGTTGCATGCTCGCTTGAATGCTGCATGCTGCATGCTTGCTTGCATGCTGCATGCTTGCTTGCATGCTGCATGCATGCTTGCTTGTTTGCTTGCTTGCTGCATGCTTGCTTGCATTCCTACAGCGAAAAAAAAAACCCACAAAATGTTTCAATACGTTATATTATATTAATATGTTATAATTACCTGATCCAGGAGATATGGCTTTTTTCCAATCGTCGAAATAAATTGGTATATCTTCTTCGGGCAATGCTTTAGGATATTATGCTTAAAAAAGTTATGCTTTAGAACTTTTTGCTTAATCATTATTATGGTTAGAGAAATTATGCTTAAAAAATTATGCGTAAGCTGTTATGCGTAATTATATTATGCGAAAATATAATTATGCCCAACAAAATTATGCTAAGTTATATTCTTCGCCGGCCAGCCTCAGCCGCGGTGGCGGGCCTTCAAACCACCTGCTCCTCAGCTCGCGGGCCGCCCTACCCCTCCGCGCCTACGCGGGTTTAAATTACACTCTAGGGGTAGGGCAGACAAGACTGCGTAAAGTCGGTTTCGCAGCGATTTGTTTCTGTCACAAAATTACCAAATAATCGTATCTCTAAATAAATGTTATGCTAAACAAAATTATGCATAATATTAATTATGGCAAAGGTAATTATGCGAAACAAAATTCTGCCAAGATAAAAGTATGCCATTGTAAATTCGGACACGTAAATATTCTGCCAAACAAAAGTTATGCTAAATAATTTTTATGCCTTAAAAATATTCGATTAAATAAGATTATGCCATGTGAGTTATGCCAAATAAAAATCGGAGTATCAAGATTCTGCCAAATAGAAGGAACCCGGAACCAGTATGGGATCCCTTCTTTTCGCATAATGTTCTTTGTCCTAATATACTTCGGCATAACGATTTTGGCACAATTTGTTTTGGCGTAATAATACTTGCGCATAATTTTTTTAGGCATACATTTTATGTTGGCATAATCATCTTAAAGACTAATTTGTTTTGGCATAAATTTGATTCGCATAACGTTAGTAGGCCTAATGACTATTAGCATAATAATATTTAGGCATACAATTAATTAAATTTAATATGCTGTGCAACAAAAGTTAGTGACAGAACCGAATTGCTGCAAAACCGACTCCACGTAGTCTTGTTTGTCCTACCCCTAGAGTGTAATTTAAAATCGCGTAGGCGCGTAGGGGCGAGGCGGCCCGCGGGCTGAGGAGCAGGCGGCTGTGAGCGAGCTGCGGTGGTGAGCGAAAGCCGTCTGCGACGATTAGCACTCGTGGGGCCGCCGGAGGCCCGCAGCGCCGGAGCCGTGACAGAAACCCTGCCTGCTGCATGTTGCATGCTCGCTTGAATGCTGCATGCTTGCTTGCATGCTGCATGCTTGCTTGCATGCTGCATGCTTGCTTGCATGCTGTATGCTTGCTTGCATGCTGCATGCTTGCTTGTTAGCTGCATGCTTGCTTGTTTGCTGCATGCTTGCTTGCATGCTGTATGCTTGCTTGCATGCTGTATGCTTGCTTGTTTGCTGCATGCTTGCTTGCATGCTGTATGCTTGCTTGCATGCTGCATGCTTGCTTGTTTGCTGCATGCTTGCTTGCATGCTGTATGCTTGCTTGCATGCTGTATGCTTGCTTGCTTCATGCTTCCTACAGCGAAAAAAAAAACCCACAAAATTGTTCAATACGTTATATTATATTAATATGTTATACATATACTTCCTGATTCAGGAGATATGGCTTTTTTCCAATCGTCGATATAAATTGGTATATCCTCTTCGGGCAAATTTATGCTTTAGGATATTATGCTTAAAAAAGTTATGCTTTAGAACTTTATGCTTTAGAATATTATGCATAATCATTATTTTGGTTAGAGAAATTATGCTTAAAAAAATTATGCTTAAGCTGTTATGCGTAATTATATTATGCGAAAATATAATTATGCCAAACAAAATTATGCTAAGTTATATTAGGTCTTAAAATTTTATGCAAATGGATAGGGAACCTTTAAAATCGCGTAGGCGCGTAGGGGCGAGGCGGCTCGCGGGCTGAGGAGCAGGCGGCTGCGAGCGAGCTGCCTGCTCCTCAGCACCGCAGCTTCGGCTTGTTGGCCGGCTTCGCCGGCCAGCCTCAGCCGCGGCGGTGAGCGAAAGCCGTCTGCGACGATTAGCACGCGTGGGGCCGCCGGAGGCCCGCAGTGCCGGAGCCGTGATAGAAACCCTGCCTGCTGCATGTTGCATGCTCGCTTGAATGCTGCATGCTGCATGCTTGTTTGCATGCTGCATGCTTGCTTGCATGCTGCAGGCTTGCTTGTTTGCTGCATGCTTGCTTGCATGCTTGCTTGCATGCTGTATGCTTGCTTGCATGCTGTATGCTTGCTTGCTTCATGCTTCCTACAGCGAAAAAAAATCCACAAAATTGTTCAATACGTTATATTATATTAATATGTTATATATTACCTGATTCAGGAGATATGCCTTTTTTCTAATCGTCGAAATAAATTGGTATATCCTCTTCGGGCAAATTTATGCTTTAGGATATTATGCTTAAAAAAGTTATGCTTTAGAACTTTATGCTTAATAAATTTATGCTTTAGAATATTATGCTTAATCATTATTATGGTTAGAGAAATTATGCTTAAAAAATTATGCGTAAGCTGTAATGCGTAATTATATTATGCGAAAATATAATTACGCCCAACAAAATTATGCTAAGTTATATTCTTCGCCGGCCAGCCTCAGCCGCGGTGGCGGGCCTTCAAACCACCTGCTCCTCAGCTCGCGGGCCGCCCTACCCCTCCGCGCCTACGCGGGTTTAAATTACACTCTAGGGGTAGGGCAGACAAGACTGCGTAAAGTCGGTTTCGCAGCGATTAGTTTCTGTCACAAAATTTTGCAGCACAACGTATTGACTTTTTATGACACAAATTTAATTTAATATTGAAAATGCTACCAATACATGCTATATTTAGAACATTCTATGTCACTTTTGCAGACCATTCGATTTTAAATACATTGCACGTAGGTTATCTAACCATTCGACAGCATAAATTTACTTTATTTAAATTATCAGTTTTATTCCATATATTATAAGTTTTTGATGTTTTGAACACTAATTTTTACAAGAAGATACATCTATTTTAATTTTTGATGTTCAAATATGCACCCATACCAAATAATCGTATCTCTAAATAAATGTTATGCTAAACAAAATTATGCATAATATTAATTATGGCAAATGCGAAACAAAATTCTGCCAAGATAAAAGTATGCCATTGTAAATTCGGACACGTAAATATTCTGCCAAACAAAAGTTATGCTAAATAATTTTTATGCCTTAAAAATATTCGATTAAATAAGATTATGCCATGTGAGTTATGCCAAATAAAAATCGGAGTATCAAGATTCTGCCAAATAGAAGGAACCCGTATCTGTTTGCATGCTACATGCATCCAAGCCGACAATATTTTTGTAATTAGCATTTAGGTTAGCGTTAAAACTAAAAATAAACGATTTCATTAACGCCTGATCAGAAAGAGGTAGCAATTAACGTTATCGTCGCATGTGTGTGGCGAAAAAAATCAGTTCTGCCTTTTAATGACTATCGATATAAAATGTATGCCAAAAGACGATTCTGACTGAGAATTTTCTGCGATATGATGGTTCTGCTTTTTAATTATTATGGATATAAACATTATGCCTAAAGATGATTCTGACTAACAAAATTATGAGTTTTGAATGTATGACAACTGAGTGTATGCGAAATGATTTTCTGCGAAATGAAGTTTATGCTATCCGTTGTTATGCAAAACAATATTATGACGTAAAAAGTTCTGCTATAAAAGGTAGACCCTTATGGTTAGAGAAATTATGCTTAAAAAATTATGCGTAAGCTGTTATGCGTAATTATATTATGCGAAAATATAATTATGCCCAACAAAATTATGCTAAGTTATATTAGGTCTTAAAATTTTATGTAAATGGATAGGGAACCGCCAAGTATATTAGCCTATTGAACTTTTTGCTATCATACGAAATAGTAGGATACAATATTATTATACACAGATAGTGCCATCCACGGAGACGCGGCCCACTCTTCTTACTAATTGCTAGTGTTTATCACTAGTTAATTCCAGTAGTGTTTCAGTCTTTTGATACACACTAATTACCCACTCACTAATAAGTAAGTAATTACTGTGTATCGACAAAACTAAAACACTAGAGGAATGTTGCTCACTTGTACTGTAAGCGATTAGGAAGAAGCACTTGGGGCGCGTCTTCGTCGATGGCGCTATCTGTATTTATTTTTTATTTTATTCATTTATTTTATATATAATTTATGTACACACAGTAAAATACATAGGTATATAGTACTTTATAGTATATTATAGATTTTGATTTTGTAAATGTAATCAATGATACCTATCTACTTTAAATGTGTGTTCAGGAAACAAACTGAAAATCTTAAGTTTCCCACTAAGACGAATGATTATTGTTTTTTTGTCTGCCTAAATTAACAGATCAAAACGGTTAAAATTTTTGGTTATTAATGGTTTTGAATTAGGATCCAAGATCTCACGATTTCCTTGTATCTACATAGAACTACGAGATAACAAACTATTATAGAAGTATCACTTTCGCCATGAAAACCAACTTATAAGTAACCTCGCCATAAGGAAGGAGAGGAGGAGCCAAAAGGAAGGAGGACTATTTGGCGCTATTAATTCATAGCTGATTAAACTGACATCACCCACCACTATTAAATTATCATAAAAACTCGATAATTTACGATCAACTAAATTAATTGATTGCCAACATACCATTTTGAATTTTTGACATCCAATAAATTAAAACAATTCACATTAAATCCACATTATTTCACTGCACAAACACACAATTTCGGATTATTTTAATCGATTTAAAACTTGATAAATTTTTAGATGGTTTATTAGATTAATCGTCGATAGATCGATGGATGCGTGCGCGTACGCGGCGGCGGATAGATGCGGAATGTGTTGCAGGCCGCGGATAACGGTGCAGATGCGTGTGCGCCGGCAGCAGAAAACATCAGCGGATTACTATCAATCTTCTAAGCAAGTAGGTTTATCACTTTTATCAGCAAGTATGCTAAGTAATTAGGCACAATTGTTTGACTGATGCAATATGGCCGAATTGGTTTTGGAGCTACAGCATTTTAAGTATCGTATATACATTGGTGTAAGTTTTTCTGAAGCTTTCATAGAGACAAATAGTAATAATATCCTGAAGGCTGAAATTACTATCTTATAACTTTATGCTTACTGTTGCGATCAACTCATGTGTGAAGCTTCCGTGATCACCAAAATATGACCTAGGTACTTACCGACAACTAACGCTTTTTCCTATGCATTGCACCAAACCAACAAAAAAAACACAATAAGAGTTATAATGTAATGTAGGTAAGTAAGAATGTTCGTGAGCGTCCTCAGGTGAGACTGGAGCAGCTCGGAGTCTGAGTTTGTTCCCGGTTGATGGCAATACACTCGCCATACATGGGAATGGGTGTGGTATATTTATTACATGGGATTGTACCGTGTAGTGTGTACTGTGTACTATAGGTACGCCTCTGCCTAAACCTTCGGGTATTATAGGCGTGAAGTTATTTTATGTGTTATGTAAATATAATTTAATTTTCCAGGTACCAGGTTTGCAGCATGGCAGGGGGACGGTCTAGGTCAGGGTACATGAAGAGTGTACTGACGTCTACACCAAGTTGTTGATAATGCGTTGTTTGCTGGCTTTACTTAGAATAAATTCTCATGTTTAGAATGCTGAAGCAATGTCCTTTGTGCCACCTGTTACACCGTTATTACCATAGACAACATAGCTGCCTACACATTTCTATGTTTTCTATCTTTATTATTCTCTCTGTTCTGTTAGTTTTTTTTGTCATGGTCTGGCAGTTTGAGTAATTTATGTGGCCTACCCAAATGTCCTTTCTTTGGTATTGTTCGTCGAATCGTTGAGCTCCTTAAGTCTTGAGTTGAGCTGTACGATTTCTGACAAATGCGTGCACTGACTGGACAGGTCCCCTCAATCTGTGTGGTTCTTTCCTCAAACATCGATCTACATGGTCTTCATATAACCTGACCAAGATTATGTGTGGACTTTAAAAGAGACTGTGTGTGACCTCTGCGTTTGTTTCGGCCTTTCTTCTCAGAGTAGTCAGATAGGAAACGCCGACCTCATCTAGTTTTAAAAAAAACATGATTGACGTGTAAAAGTGCTTGTACAAACTTACTTACAAAATTAAATCATTTATGAATTGTAACTTCATGCCACGAATTATCTACGTGGTTCAAAACTACTGACTACTGATTGGCTGTAATTTAAGTATCAATATTTACATGTAAATTGCAGCCATAATTAAGCTATAATTGGCCAAACTGGATCACTCTCCAGTTTGGCCAATTATAGCTAAATAATGGCTTCGAAAAAAAATTTGCGATGAAGAGTTACGTCGTCGTTAATTTATTTTTCGTACCTCGTTCTTATTTATTACTAAGCAGAATAATCCATACTAATATCATAAATTGGAAAGTAACTCTGGCAGTAGGAGCCAAGTATGCATTCGTATGTTGTATGGTTATAGGTACAAAGTATGATAAATTTTAAAAGAGATTAATGGTTTTTTTTTTCACGCAAGCACTGGCGTTGCTAGTTTCAGTACTTAATCCATACTAATATTATAAATTCGAAAGTAACTCTGTCCGTCTGTATGTTACCTTTTCACGCCTACACCACTGAACGGTTTCCGATAAAATTTGGCAGAGAGATAGATTGCATCCCGGGTAAGGACATAATTATGATAGTTTTTATCTCGATATTCCCACGGGATCGACACTTATGTGGGTAAAACCGCGGGGCGCTGCTAGTTAAGTATACTTAAAACAGGTTCTGCAATTCCAAAAAGTATAATATTTTACAGATTTGTGCAGTTATTTTTTTTTTTCGTTTTGTTGTGAGTCTCAAAGACTCTGAAACGGATGCAAATTGTACTTTATTGTACACTCAACAGAAGTGATGTATGAGTCAAGTAACTCAGCTGGTATCAATCAGCCTATAATGTTCCCACTGCTGGGAACCAGGACTGCTCTCTGTGAGAGGGAGTGGGCTTATACACCACGCCGGCCCAGTACGGGTTTGTAGATGTCACATATCTTTCTTCTTAGGACATGTACGCCTGTGCAAACGGAGAAGTTCTCTTCTCTGTTTTGAGAGCAGTGGTGATGAAATAATTTACACAAAGTAAAGCGCCTCTCTGGGTTCGATCCTACAACTCGTAAGACCCCGCCCACACGGCCACCATAGCCTTGCGCTGTCCAGTGCTGGTTCTCAAAGTAGGGCGCGCTACACACTATAGTTCGGGTCGGCATAATTCGGTACATAATATAATATATGGATATACCGCCCGGCTGTGCCGAATCATCGCCCGAATAAGTGTTTGTAATTCTAACTAAGTAATTACTTGTATCTAATCATTACTATTAATTTGATAGGTATGAAATTAATTGGCCAGGGTGATGAAATATCGTCTAGCTAGACTAAAGTAAATACTAAATAGTCAGGTACGTCTGTCTGTACTCTGTACTAATCAACAATAGTTTGCTATGAAATCAAACGTCAATTATTCGTGCAAAACCGTCACATCTCCGAATCCAACGGTGTTTGTTTGTACAAATAATAATTTACTCTTCTGTGCATTTCTGGTGTCTTGGTAGCTTGTAGAAGGGATGTCGAAAACTCCGTGGTAAAACCTCGTAACTGCGGATGATAGATAGTGTGGGACTGTGTAGCGTTGGACCAACGCGATGCGACGCGAGTGCATAGATAAGAGATATTTCATTTTCGTTCGTGTCGATATGAGAGGAGAAGAAGAGCATGCGATGATGAGGAGGAATTTAGAATTGTTTGAAGACCAAAGATTAAAGGATAGATTCTCGTGGAAGCTGATTGGCTGGTTACTTAGAAAATCAATAGGTAGCTAACCGCCACCGGTTTTTAAATAGGTCATCATCATCATTCTCCTGCCTTATCCCAATTTATTTAGGGTCGTCGCAACATGTCTTTTTCTTCCATACTTCTCTATTAGTCGTCATCTCGGTAGTCACCATATCATCATTCACAAATTCCATCCATCGTTTCTTTGCTCTTCCCCTACTCTTATAGCCATCGACATCCATAGGTATTAATAAAAACTTTTTACAAAAAAAAACAACCGACTTCCAAAAATAATACCAACTAAAAATTGAAAAATAACTTTAATTTCGGAAGTCGGTGTCTTTGGTTCCGCATTTTCGTTTATTGACACCGACTAATTAAAAAATAATTTTGAAAATCGGTCCACAATTGGCGGAGTAATCGCGTAACAAACACACAAAAAAAAAAAAAAAAAACATACCGTCGAATTGAGAACCTCCTCCTTTTTTGAAGTCGGTTAAAAACTCTCCTCACGACATTTTCCTCATTTCTTTTCTCGATTTATTTGTTTTTCAATTCAGTCTACTAAATACCTATATAATCGGTTTTTACATTCGGTAACTCGGGAACGGTAAGTCCTGCGATTTAGTTGGTGTTACCATTAGATAAAGAATCAAATTTACGAAAAAAATTACGAAAGAATCAAATGCCAATTCGAATGGTATATGATATAATATTAAAGTGAAAAACTGAAAAAATTGCAGATAGTTGGTTTTGCCTTTAACCCGGCGATATACCTATTCGGTTTTGGTTCTGCTGATTTTCTAGCCAACATTCTCCAGCTTCTGTTGCCATTTCTTCAATCTGCTCTGGATCTCAGGTCCATCTTCACCGAGAAGGACAATGTCATTGGCAAATAATATGCACCAGGGTGCCTCCTCCTGGATGTCCGACGTAAGAGCGTCCATAATCCATAATCAACTACTAACTTTAGGGGTATGGGCTGTGCGAAACAACGTTTTACGAACTAGATAAATTGGGCCCGCACTAACAACTACCCACCCAGTTGATTTCGAGTTGTGTCACTTTTGCACCAGAAGATTTCAATAATACTGTTACGAGCTTCAGGTTCGTGACAATAAAAACTGCCGATTTAATAACCAAAAATTGACACTTTAATTAACAACGCTAATTACAAAACACAAACACACTAATTACAAAACACAATCGCACTACTGATCGCTCTAAGTCGCACTTGAATATCGCTTGATGTTTTCGCTTCGATCGCTGAATCCAAACTGTGTCGGTCGTGGTGCGTCTCGGCCTTATATAGCGCCAAAGAGAGTTCTAGAACCTTCCATTGTAGAAACATCTAGAATGTTCGAGTACATACAGGCCCCGATCGACCAGATGTCGAAAGTTCGGGAATGTTCTAGAAAGTTCTCGCATCGAAATTTCTAGAAGGGTCTTCACTACTAGTTCCGCTACTCGATACTAGATGGCGCTAGTGGTAACTACTGTTACCATGTACCAGGCATTAATTGTGGCGCGCAACACTGCCCCCTCCTAAGACATGCTCGTCCCGAGCATTATCGGCCCCATAATAACGCGCCAGTCGATCCACGTGGACGATCTTAGGAGTACCTCTTGCACCTTTCTGTATCCGGTAGGTTACGTCATTGATCTTTGTCACAATCCGGTACGGTCCGTCCCATTTAGCTTGAAGCTTAGGAGATTTCCCTTTGCTGCGGACTGGATTGTGCAACCACACTAGTGAACCTTCGTCGAACCCTTTATTGTTCATTTTACGGTCATAACGGGTTTTCATCTTTTCAGACATTTGCTGGCCCGATTGTCTGACGTGCTCATGAATGTCATTCATTTTGTTCCGCAAGTCACTCGCATAATCGGTTATACTGCGTGGGGCATCAGGTGGTATTCCGGTGATCAGGTCTGCAGGCAGCCGTAATTCTCTTCCAAAGTTTGCGAAAGCTGGTGTCACCGATGTACTTTCGTGAACAGCGCTTCGATATGACAACAAAAACGGTTGTATGTGCTTGTCCCAATCTCGTTGCCGATTTTCCACAACTTTGGCTAGGTACCTCTCTAGTGTCTGATTAAATCGTTCCACCATTCCATCCGATTGTGGGTGGTAAGAAGTTGTTCTTGTTTTATGTGTACCCATAACTCGACAAGTTTCCTGGAATATTTGGGACTCAAAATTTCTTCCTTGGTCGCTGTGAATCTCCAAAGGTACTCCAAAACGGCAGAAGACTTCATGAACCAGTTTATCTGCAACTGTTGAAGCTTCTTGGTTTGGAATGGCGAAGACTTCCGGCCACTTAGTGAAGTAATCCATCACAACCATGAAATACTTGTTACCACTTTCACTTACCGGAAACGGCCCCGCAACGTCAAGGGCTATCCTCTCCCATGGTACACCAACATTGTACAATTTCAATGCACCTCTACTACGAGTCTGAGGTCCCTTTACAGCTGCACAACTTGTACATTTGCGACACCAGTCCTCGACATCGTCCCGACAGTGGACCCAGTAAAACCGTTCTCGTATCTTCAGTAGAGTCCGTTTTACTCCCAGATGACCTCCTGAACAACCATTATGGTACAGCTGTAGAACATCCGGTACTTGAGCTTTAGGGACAACCATTTGCAAATGACAGCTGTCTCCCCGAGCGTTTTCCCATTTACGGCACAGGACTCCATCCTGAATCACCAAGCTGTCCCATTGGGCCCAATAGCTTTTTGTGGTCGAACTCATTGCTGAGACGTCGCTCCACCTGGGCTTAGGAGCCCTGGCCTTCATCCACTCCAGAATCGGCTTGATGTCCGAATCTTCCTGCTGTGCACGTTGTAGGCTTTCCTTCCACTCGTTGCTGAGGTCTGTCTTGAGCATCCTCACAGGTACGACTTCTTTACTTTCTTGCCTAGTACAATGCTTGCAGTTTTCAGGACAAGGTCTTCTTGACAATGCATCTGCGTTGCCATGAGATTTCCCGCTGCGATGTTCGACCTCGAAGTCGTATTCCTGCAGTAGTTCAATCCATCTCGCAACTTGTCCTTGGATTTTTGAACTGCAATAGCCATTTCAGTGCAGCATGGTCAGTTCGTAGGTGGAATTTCCGCCCCAGAAGATATTTGCTAAAGTGCTGCAATGACTTTACCACAGCAAGCAGTTCTCGTCTCGTAACACAATAGTTCCTTTCAGGTTTCGACAATGACTTGCTGAAGTATGCTACCACAACCTCTTGATCGCCGTTCCGCTGAGACAACACACCGCCAAGTCCTATGTCACTTGCGTCTGTGTCAACTATAAATTCCTTGCCCGCATCAGGGTACCCCAAAATAGGTGTTTTGCACAGACGGCCCTTTAGCTCCTTGAATGCGATGTCGCAACTTTCGTCCCAGCAGAAATGTCGCTTCTCCTCGGTTAGCTTATGCAGGGGTTTGGCTATATCTGCAAAGTTCTTGACAAATCGCCGATAATAGGAGCACAAACCCAGAAATGCTCTGACCTGCGTCTTGTCTTTTGGAATTGGCCAATCCTTGACAGCGGCGATTTTCTCTGGATCCGTGCGGATACCTTCTTCAGACACTACATATCCCAAAAAGCTAACTTGTCGTTTGAATAGTGAACACTTCTTCGGACTTAACTTGAGGTTGGCACTCTGGATCTTCATGAGCACGCGTTCCAGGTTTTGAAGGTGTTCTTCAAACGTGCGGCCTACGATGATGATGTCATCCAAGTAGACCAGGCAGGCATCGCCAATTAGTCCGGTAAGTACAAGTTCCATCAACCTCTCAAATGTTGCCGGAGCATTGCACAATCCAAATGGCATAACTTTAAATTGCCACAGACCCTTTCCTGTCGAGAATGCAGTTTTCTCCTTGTCGTTAGGATCAATTTCAACTTGCCAGTAGCCACTTTTCAGGTCCAGCGTGCTAAACCACTTTACTCCAGTAAGCATGTCCAGCGTGTCATCAATTCTTGGCAAAGGATAGCTGTCCTTCTTTGTAACGTCGTTCAGACGACGATAGTCAACACAAAACCGCATGCTGCCGTCCTTCTTTCTTACCAGCACTACAGGTGAACACCATGGACTAGATGAAGGTTCATTAACACCATCCTTCACCATTCCCTCAATCATGGTTTCCACTTCTTTTTCACGTGCTACCGGCAATCTCCTTGGCCGCTGACGGATAGGCAATTCTTCTCCTGTATTTATTTTGTGTTGAACTATGCCAGTCTTCCCGATGTCAGCCTCGTTTGACGAGAAAACATCGGCGAACTTGAATAACATCTTCTTCGCCTTGACCATTTCATTTTGGGACAAAGCGCTGCGGCAGTCTTCTAAAAGTGTGGTCACTTTTGTTTGTGCATCCTTGCTGAGGGTCCCAGTCGATAGATGTTGGCATCGACGCAACCAATCCACTTCCTCACAAGTACCAACAAGTGTGCCTTTTTCTATTATCTGTTCCTGATCACAAAGGTTCAGCACACGTACCCCTGAGATGTCAGTGGCTCTGACCAAAGTCCGTGCCACTTTCCATGGAAGGTCATTGTCTACCCTCTCCACGAGTACACAACGATGAGTTTGCCCAGGATTCCGGGGAAGACTAACCGGCACAATCGTTTCCGATCTCGGCGGAAGAACAATCTTCTTAAGGCTGTACACTTTCCCAGGTAACGCCCCTTCCATGAAAAGTTCCTCTTCTCCACATTTCAAAACACCTTGCTTGACGTCAATCTCGCAACAATTCTTCCTCATAAAGTCAAGGCCCAGGATGCAATCGTCCATTATATCAGCCACGATGACATTATGCAGGTAGATTCTGTTGCCTAGCGTCAATTCCATTTTCTTCTCTCCATGGACGGGTATGCGCTGACCGGTGGCTGTTACCAAATTAATGCGTTCCCGGTTGTATGCGGAGTCCCCAAGGGACCGACTCGCAAGTTGGGAACTGACAACCGTGCGAGAAGCTCCAGTGTCTATGGTCAGCTTACACGGCGTTCCGTTGACCTCGCCCTTGATGATAGGCTGTTCCCGTCATGGGTTTGTGTGATCGAAACCCTTGGGGCTCTTTGAACATCAGCCAGCACCCGCCCCGCAGTCCTGGCTATTACTCGTTTCCCTGCTGCTGGTGCTGGGCGGTGCTGTTAGCCGCACTGACCTCTGGAGATCGGCCGTCTTCTCTTTCTGCAGTTCGCTTAGGGCAACTGGATCGAAGGTGGCCCCTTTCCCCACAGCCGTAGCACCTAGGGCTGTATCCTTTATTGCGATCGCGAACTGTAGCCGCTGCAACCTCCCTGACGCGATGGGAACGATGATCCTGCCGCACAGCTTCCACCTCCAGTGCATGGGCCAAAGCGTCCTTAAGCGTCCCGTGGTGCCCGAGCCTCACAGCAGCTCTCACTTCAAGGTCGCGGATGCCGTCGATAAATGCCTGCACCAGGTTTCCATCAATAAGCGCAGGTACGGACTGGTAAGCTTTACGAACCAGCTTCTCCACTTCAAGGGCCCACTGCTGCAGGTTTTCGTTACTGCGTTGCACTCGATCCTTGAGCTGCGCACGAAACACGTGTTCCAGGTGAGCGTCGCCATACCGAGCCTCCAATGCCTCGAGGAGCTGCTCGTAAGTCACTTCCTTACCGAGAGCTTCTAGGACAGTTAAGGCCTGGTCGCGCAGGCCTAGGGTGAGAGCAGTCATGGCCTGGCTTTTATTCCACCCGTTCGCCTTCATAACAGCCTCAAACTGGATTTTGTAGGCCGACCAGGAAGAAGTTCCGTCGAACGGTGGCACTTTAAATCCACGTAGCGAAGGTGTTGTAGCTACGGGGGCTGCGATTCCATCCCCAAGTTTAAGGTAATCCAGCGTTTTCTTCACGTCAGCCATCACGGTTAGCTTCACGTCAGCCATCACATTGTCAACCCGATTATTTACTTGGTCGATTCGGGTTTCAGCTTCCGACAGGCGGTTGTCATGTTGAGCAACCTTATCCTTCACCTCCTTCATGTCTTTCCCGAAGGTAGCGTGAAGGTCCTTCATAAGGAGCATCTGCTCTTCCTGGCGGTGCGCCTGCTCCTCCTTATCACGTTGGAGCTGTTCTTCCAACCGACGAGCTTGTTCCTCCTGTCGGCGAGCCTGTTCCTCCTGTCGACGAGCCTGTTCCTCCCTGTCACGCAGCAGCTGTTCTTCCAACCGACGGGCTTGTTCCTCCTTGTCCCGTTGGAGCTGTTCTTCCAGACGACGAGCCTGTTCCTCCTGTCGCCGGGCCTGTTCCTCCTGTCGGCGGGCCTGTTCCTGCAGCATCATCATCAGGGCAGCAAAATCTGGCGCTGATGATGCTGGAGCAGCTGTGGACGGGCCGGCTTCCGCGGTCGGTAGCTGGCCTTCCGACCCCATTGGCGTTGTTCCACCGAATCGCCTTTGGTCCGTCTCCTGCTGGCGTTGACTCCGGGTACGGATACCCTCCGTGTCGTCTTTGGGTAAAACCGGCATTTTAATCCCCTCTTCTGACACCAATTGTTACGAGCTTCAGGTTCGTGACAATAAAAACTGCCGATTTAATAACCAAAAATTGACACTTTAATTAACAACGCTAATTACAAAACACAAACACACTAATTACAAAACACAATTAGTGTGTTTGTGCACACTAATTACAAAACACAATCGCACTACTGATCGCTCTAAGTCGCACTTGAATATCGCTTGATGTTTTCGCTTCGATCGCTGAATCCAAACTGTGTCGGTCGTGGTGCGTCTCGGCCTTATATAGCGCCAAAGAGAGTTCTAGAACCTTCCATTGTAGAAACATCTAGAATGTTCGAGTACATACAGGCCCCGATCGACCAGATGTCGAAAGTTCGGGAATGTTCTAGAAAGTTCTCGCATCGAAATTTCTAGAAGGATCTTCACTACTAGTTCCGCTACTCGATACTAGATGGCGCTAGTGGTAACTACTGTTACCATGTACCAGGCATTAATTGTGGCGCGCAACAATACCAAGGGTGACGGGTGCTTCTTTAAAATGACATTCTCGTCTGCAAATATATTTAGTTGTCTAATGAATTAATAGGTCAGCGACGAACTTTTAGCGTCTAATAAATGGTTTATAAGCGACCATATATAATATTGTAAAACACGCAACATGGTGATAATTTTTAAGCAACTAAATTTGTGATATGTCTACTCATTGCCAGCTTCTAATAAGTGTATCAACTTCATCTATAAAATAATATCAACGTACTCTAATTTCATAGAGTCACCTTTATTTTTATACTTTAGCATAAGTAATTGATGAGTGAATCTACTTATATTTGAACATAAAATTTCCTTATTATTGTCATCAAATAATGGTCAATGAAAGCTATAATTTCATGTATTCGCCTATCTATTTATAATGTTACCATAAGTAATTGACTATTATACCTACCCAAATGAACATACAAAAAATATTGTTATCATAAACAAAAATCTGCAACTCTGTGTTTGTTTGTGTTTGGACACACCTTAGGGAAAATTAAAACCAAACGAAAACGAAAACGAGGTGGTGGCGGGTGGAGGGGGGAGGAGGGTCCCCCGTTCCCCCTGGTACCACTCCCATGAAACGAGGACGCACCATTCTTGAGAAAAACAAATTATTGTAACCTAACCTCAAAACACTAGTTTTCAATACAAAGTTGCTTCTGCACGTCTCCGGCGCTGCGGGAAGTGCAGCCCCTTCGCCCTTACGTAACAAAGCATAGGCACCCATGCTCACCTCCGCAGCTTCGGCTTACTGGTCGCCGGCGGCGACCAGCCTCAGCCGCTACGGCTCGCACGGGGGGCTACAGCGGGCGGGGGCTGCACTCCCTCCGCGCCTCCGGATTTTTAAATACACCCTCGGGTTAGCAGCCAAAAGACTACGTGGAGTCGGGGTGCTCCGATTCGGTTTTGGGACAGATTCGACCTATTTCAACCAGTAAGTGGGGTACGCTAACTTCCTTCTGAACAGAATTTCTAGGTACATGATTCCTAACGAGCGTCAGGTACACTCCCTTGTGTTGCAAACTTTCACGAAAAAAGAATATGATTTATTAATTTAGTTGTTGAATGAAAAACTTTGATTGCTAATTTTGAGGCTGGAATTTGATTTTATTAACAGACAGATGTTGAATCTCTAAAATATATAAAGTAGCTCACTTACAACATTAGTCGCTGAGTTATCAAATCGGAAGTAAATATATTTATCGGTAGCTCGGAGTCATTTACGCTCGTAAATTGACGCTGGTTTTTAGGGTTCCGTACCCAAAGGGTAAAAACGGGACCCTATTACTAAGACTTCGCTGTCTGTCCGTCTGTCCGTCTGTCCGTCTGTCTGTCTGTCTGTCACCAGGCTGTATCTCAAGAACCGCGATAGCTAGACAGTTGAAATTTTCACAGATGATGTATTTCTGTTGCCGCTATAACAACAAATACTAAAAACTAAATAAAATAAATATTTAAGGGGGGCTCCCATACAACAAACGCGATTTTTTTGCCCTTTTTTGCTTGGTATCAAAAATGGCAACATGTAGGCACTTGAAATATTCACAAAATACTCAGTTGTATTTTAACTTTAATAATAAATAATAAAATTAAAATAAAATAAATATTTAAGGGGGGCTCCCATACAACAAACATGTTTTTTTCGGCGTTTTTGCCTTGTGGTACGGAACCCTTCGTGTGCGAGTCCGACTCGCACTTGGCCAGTTTTTTGATATTCTGTTGGAATAGTAAAGATGATGAATTAATATAATTGAAGCTGTTCTATTAACTCGTCGCCCACATATAAAAAAAGACGCTAGGTTGCAGGTGCTAAAGAAAACTTTTGTTGCCGCACATATAATTTCCCATAAATAACTACTAACTATGGCAGACAGATGCGTCTTTATTCTACAGAAAATTTTGTTAAGCCCTCTTCCTAGTACTAGGGCAGCAGAAATAAGAGGGGAACTAATCGTAACGCATTTTGCAGTCGAGCAGTCACTACGCGATGGTTGTCTGAGCAGCGGGAGTGGACGATCAACGCTGTGGCTGAGATCTGAGAAATAGGCCGAGACCTTATTTGAATACTGATAAGGTTCAAATTCGTATGAAATGCTTACTGTACTTGGCTTGATTACGTCTAAGTACGCTTTATAGATCTCAGCCACGGAAAATTACAATTTGCCTGCTTCCTGATACCAAGGCATCACAAATAACGAGAGGGAGTCATTATTTTATTAGTCCGTCCGTCATCGACTTCGAATCGACGTTTACACTCCGAAGTTGAGTCTTTCTTCCACGGAAATTTTGAATTGCCTTCTACCAAATACCAAGGCATCAGAAATCAAGAGAGACGTTTGTATAATAGTCAGCCAGCCGTCACTATCTTCGTTGTCCGATTCGCAGTTGGATCGTTCTTGCACGGAAATTTAGAACTGCCTTTTCCCAAGTACCAGGATAGCAGAAATGTGAAGAAGAATGAATTTTATACAGCATTATTATGGAAACTGAAATCGTGTGAACCTGCGTATACCCTTCGTCCGTCAGCAAAAAAAAATGAACACAATTAGTCTGTTATTTAATTAATTAATCACAACTGTATAAACATTACACAGTTGTGATTAATTAATTAATACAGGATTATTGGTAAAACATTAGCAACCTATTAAGAGGTCATTGTACTCATTATTGTGAACAACTTTTACTATGGGACCAAACCTGAAATCGCGAAAAAAAAACTGCTGTTTCCTACATTTTGACGAGTTGTACGAACATAAATGTAGGGAACAGCTAATTATTTTTTCGCGGTGATGAGTACAATGGCCTCTTAAGAGGTTGTTATTGTTTTACCAATAACCCTGTATAATTAAATTAATATAATTTTGTATTAGTTTTATATTTCTGTCTATAGTTACTTACGTTCTGATTTTATAATCCATATAGGTACTTACTTAAATAATTATGTAATAAATAATCATTCATCAATGTTTATAAAGATTCGCAACCGTACCATGTATTTACTTTACAGCACAACTATGGAGGACAACGGTAAGGAAATTTTATGCTCGACACTTGAACATAAACTTTACGGGATTACGGGGACAACGGGAATACAGGAAATATGTACCTACTTATTTACTTGGACGCCGCGACGCCGAAATCTGGAAAAAAGGTCCGAACTTGGTAACTCGAACTTTCACAGCAACACGGTTATTGTGTTAGGCCCTAAAGGACATCATTCAAGTGTTGAACATTTTATATCAAAAATTAAAGCGGCGTCAGAATGTAGGTAAGTATGTACTGTCTTAAGGGAAATGATCTCTTGAGAATTTTTTTACGATTACAACGAAAGTCTACTATTAACACCCCCCTCTCCCCCGGCTGCTATTTGAGATTGAAAATGACAAAAATCATATTATTTTAACAAGAGTTTTAACTTTTAAGCATAAGGTAAATACTAACTTTTAATTGAATTTAGTATCCTGAATTTTTGGCATTTTCAATCTCAAATAACGGCCGGGGTGTTCATGGTAGACTTTAGTAACAAAATGCTCAAGAGGTAATTTTTTTCTGGCGGGCCGCGGCACCTTAATTTTTGGGTACGAAGTCAATGATATCCTTTTTAGAATCAGCAAATACAACTCTCAAGTTAGGCCTCAAGTGTCATTATTTCATGAAATAGGCATTCAAATTCTATAGGGTAATTTGAACTTAGAGACTGTATTTTATATGATTTATAATTCTGTACTTAATTATACATATTTGTTCATCATTTGTTAGCGCATTCTTGTAGCTGTAACTAAAGTATCACCAAGTTTCTTAGACATTATTAGTTGAGAATAATGATCAGTATGATCAGGATCACAGTCACTTCTAAAAGTAGATTATAAAAGATTGTTTGACCCAGCGCCTAGTGATGATGACAATTTTGAATCTTAATCTTCTTGACCGATCATTAGGTCACCACATTTGGTCACCACCAAGACCAGCAGAGCTCACAATCATAAAAAGGGCAACATTAACAATTAAAGTCAACAGATGCGACCTACTTACTGAATACTACAGTTAAGCGTTTAATTATAAGGTACTTTTACTGTCATCTCTTTGAAGGAAAATTACTGGCAAAAAACTAGATTATCAGACCAAGCAAAGACATACTATCAGCATTATCAAATCAACATCATTATAAACAACACATTCTTACAGACACATGCCTCCAGTGGCGTAACTATAGGGGCCACCCACAGATATAGATATCTGTGGGGCCACCCAATGCCAATTGGGGCAAAATGCCACGGGGCCCCAGCCAGAGGGGGCCCCCGGCCTAGAGGGCCATGAGCGCAGGAGGATCCTAACATAAGTTTATAAATGCAATTTTTTTTTTTTATTTTCAAAAAAGGACATCATTCAGGTTTCGAACATTTTGTACCTTTTCCCCATTGTTTGTCTAAATTTTTGGACAGGGCCTCATGCTCAGCAGTAGCGCTTGCGACCACTAGACCAACGAAAAATCAGGTGTTAAATGTTGTAGGGGAAATATGAAATCTACGCGGAAGAAGTCTCGGAGAAGTGCTAGTAAAAAAAAAACTATAACGTTGGTTGAGCTTCTTTACATTCAGGGAGGGCCCTTGAATTTGCCACGGGCCCCAAACGGTATAGTTACGCCACTGCAGGCCTCTAAATCTTGTGTGTAACTGTGTGGGACTTTTACACATGAGATTAGGAAATGTCAACTTTTATAGTTGCTTTCTAATACTTAACCCTAGTTTTAAAAATACTTGAGCATCGTTCATTAGGTTCCTACTCTTGTGTATTTTAACTATGCCTAGGTCTAATGCTCTAGTTCAAAAATACATTAATCTACAGCATATCCTAAGTTCCTCATGTCGTTATCAAAGTCTTTGTTCTTGTACTGCTTGATCTTCGTCAGCCACCTCTCCAGGGACACCTCTTGGCGATGACCGCCGTACCTCTTCGGCAGGCACTCTGGGGGGATGTATCTGTAAAATTGAGATAAATAAGATTATTTAGTACAATATCTACATAAGGTAACGGCCCGATCTACCAACCTGCTTTACGCCCGCATGGTGGATTGAATAATCCACCATGCGGGATACCTTGGTCATCGCTTTAGAATAAATATTTGATTGAAACTTAAAAAAAAAAGGTAGGTACGTAGGTAAAGTGAAGTTTAGTAATAAATCGACCTTAGTTCTCTATACAGGGTTATTGGTAAAACATTAACAACCGCTTAAGAGGGCATTGCACTCATCATTATGAACAACTTTTACTATGGGACCAAACCTGAAATCGCGAAAAAAAAATCAACTGTTCCCTACATTTGTGTTCATATCATTTGTGTTCGTCAAAATGTTATGTCATAATGATGAGTACAATGACCTCTTAAGAGGTTGTTAATGCGTTACCAATAACCCTGTATATCATTCATATGATAAATTTCCCTTCAAAAGTCAGCTGTTCCCTACATTTTGACGAGTTATACGAACATAAATGTAGGGAACTGCTGTTTTTGTTTTCGCGATAATATATTATGGCACTGATTTAAAGAGGCAGTTGTAAATAGCGGTTTTGGTAAGTTAAAAATTATAAATGGCACGTTTAATAACTTGTTCAGCAGTTAAAACTAAGCAGTAAAATAAACAAAAATGAGTAATAAAAAATAATGAAATGGATCAGTGAATATATAATTGAGTGGGAAAATAATTAAATGGGCGGTAAAAATGAATGAATGGGCAGTTACGTGTGGGCAGTAATAAATCGGAATTTGTCGGTAATAAATCTCATTCTAAGCAATTCTATAAACAATGAGGTGGTAAAGTAGTTTTGGGTGTGTAGTCGACGGAGCCCCGCTTCGCGGGGCCCCTATTTCTGTCTACAGGGTTTAAAGGAACCTAACACGAAGGGGATGACGGGGGCTCGTTCGCTCGCTTTGCTCGCTCACTCGAGCCCCCGTCATCCCCTTCGAACCTAACCTGTCCGAGTCGGGGTGCCCCAAGTCCCGAGCTCGCTTCGCTCGCTCTTGCATCCGCTATGATCTGCCGAACTATTTAGCGAACCGCCCATTCCATCATTTTTACCGCTCATTTAGTTATTGGACTGCTCAATTATTTTTAGAATTGACATTGTATGATAAAATAACAGTCTAATTGATCTTTTATTACTGTCCATGTTTTACTGTCGCAATAATTAATCAACCGCCATTAAATTAAATAACTGCTCAATATGTTTTTCAACTGATCATAATAACATCTCGAATATTTAAATAACAGCTCAAAAAATTAGTTCCCATATATTATTATATAATTATATAATATTAATAAATATATATATTATATAATACATTTCCACTGCATTATTCTGGATACCTGGTGCTGAATACTCACTCATGTAAAGCACCGAGATCACTTCCGTGAAACCGAATCCTCTTCCACAAATCGTCCACGGGCGCCAGACGTTTGAAGAAGTGGAACAGAGTCTCGAAGACTCGGGAGCAGTTGATGACGTGGACTGCTCGCACGTTTAGCGGGAATGAGAACTGGAAAGAATTTGATGAAGTTATGACTATGAGGTTGTTTTATCACTGTAAGATGGCCTTATTGCCTATTGATGAGAGTGGATTCCCGATATATTAATATAAGCTTGAATGAGAATTTCACATAGGCGTGACCTCTGAATTGACAAATAAAATCAAATCAAATCAAATCAAATCGTTTATTTGTGATACATGGGTTACATACAGGTGTTCATTATATAATTATATAATATTGAATAATGTTCATTCCATGATCAGCCACTTAGGCATACAAATTATTAAATAATACATTAAAAATATGATTATAAAATTCTAATGATTTGGTATAAATTCCATTAAAGATTAAATATAAATTCTATTATTAGTCATGCATGACAGACACAAGACAATCAACAACAACACATTATAGTCAATCGGACATAAAACATTTAAAAAACTTTAGTCGATAAAAATTCAGCAACAGAGTAATAAGAGTTTTCTATAAGAAATCGGAACAATTTATTTTTAAAGACATTCAAATTGTTACACTCTTTTATGTCATTAGGAATCGCATTGTAGATTTTTGCGGCCATAGCAAAGACACTTTTCCCAAAGAGGGTAGTTCTATACTGACGGGTAAGGTTATTATACAAATGACTTCTATTTCGCGATTTAAGCTCTAATGTAAATAGTGATGGATGATGTCTTATAAACAAGGCCATTTCAAAAATATATAAAGATGGCACGGTAAGAATTTTTAATTTTTTAAAGTATTCCTTGCAGCTGTCAGTTCTATTGAGACCACACATAGCTCGCAAGCACCTTTTTTGACACTTAAAAACTTTATCCCAGTTGGTAGCGTTTCCCCAGAATATGATTGCATATCTGAGTCTAGAAGCGACATAACTATGATAAGCTACAAGTAATGTGTTATGATTGACCTTTTTCGCTAGCATGTACAAACTGTAAGATGACTGTGACAATTTTTTGCAAACAAACTCTATATGACTTTGCCATTTCAAATTGTCATCTATGTGTACGCCGAGAAATTTTGTTGTATTCGTCAATTCAACTCTTTCACCGTTAAATTCTATTGGAATATGTAAAGTGTTTTTTGTTTTCTGTTTAAATTGCATTAATTTAGTTTTATCGATATTAATTAATAAATTATTATTTTGTAACCATTGAATTATTGAATTTAAACTACTATTTATAATATTTTCATCATTGTATACCACAGTGCAGTCATCAGCAAATAGTACCATACGATCTGTAGTAGATTTTGGCAGGTCATTGATATACATAATGAAAAGTGGCGGACCCAAAACACTACCCTGCGGAACTCCATATTTTATTTATTTTTCATAATAAATAAATACTTAAATTATTTTACATCTTTGGTTAAATGTAAAATGTTTGCTTGACTCTTAGACATGTGTTTTTATTCCCTCATTGAATTTTTAAATCATACTTTTTGATATTGTAGTTAAGATCTTAATAATGACATTAGTACCTACTTTGAAATTATTATGAATTCTTGGACATTGTAATTTTTACTTTGACATTATGATTTATATTTTCGACATTATGATTTATATTTTTGACTAGCTTCTGCCAGCGACTTCGTCCGCGGAAAAATTCATGTTTTAACATAATATTTTAACACACTCGGCAATACTGTATTTATTTTTTATTTTTTTTTAAAACGTTGCCCCACACTAGGAATTGCTCCTGCATTGTTGGTGCGTTTACAAACATTTAAACTCACATACAAAAACAGCCAGACCCGGAACAACTACTTGTAGGACATACAAATACTTGTTCCGTGCGGGAATCGAACCCGCGACACGCAGCGCAGCAGTCAATCGCTTAACCACTGCGCCAACCGTGCCGTCCATCCGTATCTTCCGCGTCCGTCTGTAGCTTCCCATTAGTGAAAGAATTTTTGGAATCGGATCAGTAGTTCCGAAGATTACCGAAGTGCTCTTGTCTGCTTAAAGTTAGCCCCTACTTAGTCGCCTTTTACGGCACCCTCGGGTTGAAATGCTGCGATGAGATTATGTATTTTTAATCCGTCACAACAGGGATACTAATAAAATTATATGCTATACCTACTATATAAAAAATACAAACCATCAATTACTATTATAAAATTTAAGTTAGGTACCTATTTAATTTAAAGCTTCTCTATATTCAATGTTTGAAGTTGTTTTATTTTCCGGTAACAAAATAATCTGCTTTTCGGATGATCAAACTCGTGATAGACCAACATATAATTGCCCATGGGAAAAACATTATTTTCGTAGGTCAATGCCAACCAAAGAGAATGATTGTCCCTGGGACTTGTTAATAGTCAGGGCAAATGATGTTTCGTTGGAAACTGGAGTCGTTTAAGCGATATAGGCAGGTCCGTGTGAATCATTGGAATTCTTGGGATGTGCGCCAACTGGCCAGCTCCCAGCTCATCGGACCAGGACCCAGGACCGGCTTTGTGCCCAGTCTTACCAAAGGGATCGTATTACCCAGTAACTGGGTTGTGGAGGTCAGGTAGCCTTGTGCCATTGCACAGGTTAGGAGGGCTTAAATTTCTTGAAAGCATATAGGCGTTCCGATTTCCAATAGCAGTTCGTGAGGTGGCAGGCCAGATGGTTTAAGGGAATTTAAAAATTCCTGCGGATAGTGGACTGCATCCTCGATATTGCACACTATATATATAAAAAGTCCCCGGCCAAGTCAAAGTAGATTGTCAAGTGTAGATTTTGACTTGGCCGGGGACTTTTTATAAAATTAGATTATTGATTTCATTGCCTGTATCGTTCCTTGGTGAGACGATAGCCCTTGAACAAAGTCAATGCATGTCTCTGTTTAGTAAATATTCAAGGTCAGGATATACTGCGTCTATAAGCTGCTGCAGACTGTCTCATTTATAACGATTTCCACAGAGTTAGCGCACAACATTCGAGAATAAAAATACCGTTCTCCAACTTTGAGCAGCTGTTGTGAAAAATCGTTATCCGTATTTCCGATAAGGTTTCTCATGTTCGTACGTAAATTTAAAGTCTGAATTGTACTCCTTAAGGGCGATGATTTTAGACATGCCTTTATGATGTCCGCACTTGTCTCTTTTGTAATGACGGGTAGTGTCTGGCGAAAGTCACCTGCAGACACAAAACTGACACCACTGCTTCAGCTCTATGACTCATGGTACATTCGTCCCACATTATCATCGACGTATTCTGTAACAACTGACCAAAAGGCCCATTTTTGCGTATTGAGCATACCGACTGTTGCTCCAATGAAACTGTCAATGGGAGTTTGTAGGTAGAGTGTGCAGTTTTACCGTCGCTCAATAAGGTAGCCGCAATCCCAGAAGAAGCAGTGGCTTCTTCTGGGATTGGCCAGTGGGATGGCAGTGGCCAGAGCAATTTTTTTGGATTGCCTAACGTGCTAATATTAAATTAGCGAGGAATGTTTTCCCTGTGCCTCCTGGGGCGTCCAATAAAAATATTTTTCCTTTACTGTTCGTTACGCTGCTGCGCAGACAATAATTGCATCAAAAGCCTGTTTTTGATCCGTATACTTGCTGCTGCAGGGCGGTGCTGTTAGCCGCACTACCCTCTAGAGAGCAGCTATCTTCCCTTTCTGCAGTTCGCTTAGGGCAGCTGGATCGAAGGTGGCCCTTTTCCCCACAGCCGTAGCACCTAGGGCTATATCCTTTATTGCGGTCGCAAACTGTAGCCGCTGCAACCTCCCTGTCGCGATGGGAACGATGATCTTTCACCTCCAGTTCATGGGCCAAGGCGTCCTTAAGCGCCCCGTGGTGTCCGAGCCTCACAGCAGCTCTCACTTCAAGGTCGCGGATGCCGTCGATGAATGCCTGCACCAGGTTTCCATCAATAAGCGCAGGTATGGACTGGTAAGCTTTACGAACCAGCTTCTCCACTTCAAGGGCCCACTGCTGCAGGTTTTCGTTACTGCGTTGCACGCGATCCTTGATCTGCGCACGAAACACGTGTTCCAGGTGAGCGTCGCCATAACGAGCCTCCAATGCCTAAGTCACTTCCTTACCGAAAGCTCCCAGAACGGTTAAGGCCTGGTCGTGCAGGCCTAGGCTGAGGGCAGTCATGACCTGACTTTTATTCCACCCGTCGCCTTCATGACAGCCTCAAACTGGATTTTGTAAGCCGACCAGGAAGATGTTCCGTCGAACGGTGGCACTTTGAACCCACGTAGCGAAGGTGTTGTAGCTACGGGAGCTGCGATTCCATCCCCAAGTCTAAGATAATCCAGCATTTTCTTCACGTCAGTCATCACGTTGTCAACCCGATTATTCACTTCGTCGATTCGGGTTTCAGCTTCCGACAGGCGGTTGTCATATTGAGCAACCTTATCCTTCATGTCTTTCCCGAAGGTAGCGTGAAGGTCCTTCATAACGAGCATCTGCTCTTCCTGGCGGCGCGCCTGCTCCTCCTTATCACGTTGAAGCTGTTCTTCCAACCGACGAGCCTGTTCCTCCTGTCTACGAGCCGGTTCCTCCCTGTCATGCAGCAGCTGTTCTTCCAACCGACGGGACTGTTCCTCCTTGTCCCGCTGGAGCTGTTCCTCCAACCGACGAACCTGTTCCTCCTGTCGGCGAGCCTGCTCCTCCTGTCGGCTGGCCTGCTCCTGCAGCATCATCAGCAGAGCAGCAAAATCTGGTGCTGATGATGCTGGAGCAGCTGTGGACGGGCCGGCCTCCGTGGTCGGTAGCTGGCCTTCCGAACTCTGTGGCGTTGCTCCACCGAATCGCCTCTGGTCCGTCTGTTGCTGTCGTTGACTTTGGGTACGGATACCCTCCGTGTCGTCTTTGGGTAAAACCGGCATGATTTTTAATCCCACTTCTGACACCAATTGTTACGAGCTTGGGGTTCGTGACAATAAAAACTGCCGATTTAATAACCAGAAAAATGATATTTTAATCAACAACACTAATAACAACTCAAGTTTACGTAATTAGCTAACCTAACAACATCTTACAGTGACCATATCAATATTTTTTTTTTTTTATGTTTTAAATAAATAGATTGACTTGGGCATCGCATTAAAACACAACGTATCTCACAAGTAATACACATTATATTAAATTATTTTGTTTAGTGATTGCCAAGTCAATCTATTTATTTAAAACATAAAAGATTTTTAATAAAACTAAACTTACCGTCTTTTGTTTCTTTATTTTTGTTTTTGTAGTACTAATATTAGATTATATACTTATCCTTATTTCCGAACTCACTAGCCATATATAAGCCATCAAAGGCTTCTGTGGCTTTTTAGTATATTACATAATAATTTAAACTCTGCGATATTATTGAACATTAATAAAAAAAAAAAACACAAAAAAAAATTGATATGGTCACTATAAGATGTTGTTAGGTTAGCTAATTACGTAATAACTTAAGACAGAAGGTCCCTTAAGTAGGGACTGAATAAATTAACCGACTTGGTATTACATGGATCTCACAACTTTTTACGGTAGAAGAACTGAGTTGCGAGACTTGGCTTTTATTATAAGTTATGTTTTTGATGGCATTTAATTATTTCTACACCAGCAATGGTAGTATATTATGTGAAACAATATTTAATGTAAGATCTTAATGTACCATATACTGAGAAATAAATAAGTACTTACTTACTTATGAAGCCCTGGTACTGAGTAAAAAAACGGAAATAATTCCTTACCCCCATAACATTCATGGCTTGTACGGCAGAAGCTGGTGAGAACTGCCTCACATGCTTCATGGTGAGACCAGCACAGTCGATGAGGACGGTGCCTCCTAAGATCTGGATCTTCGGCTGCATGATGCCGATCTCCGAAAGAAGCATGCAACTGCGGATTACATCGTCTACTGGGAAGACATCTGGATTCCATTCACCTGGAATTAGGTAGATAGAAGATAGAATTCTCTACAAGTATAGTGCTGTAAATTGGACATAATTTTTCACGAATCTATAGGAAAATTAAATAAAAAACTTATGAAAATTTGAGGTATTTTTGAAAGAATGCAATTGAGGCTAAAATAAAATTCGAACATTCTGCTTCGTCTTAGCGTGTCGATGGAAATCTAAAAGGAACCGGCACAGAATTCGTTTACGTCTTTGGCGCCGTCACCAGCGTCCATTAGTTCTAGTAACGTACAGCTGACCGGACACGTATTATAGGACATGATATTAAGTGAGCCATCGTTTGTGGAACAGCTCCACATTTACACTACAAGGCGGAGTCGTCTATGAATCTCCACCTGAACAGGTTTTGCTTGCTTCGGCCAACCTGGGTCCGGAGACTCTTTAAAGACTTCCCAGGTTACCCAAGGCAACTCATGGCCAGGTGGGAGATCTACAGCGGGTGGAACGTATGGTTTGAGTAAGGAAGCGCTGTTTCGCCACGACTTCAGTCTTTCTGTTAATCGTTCGCCAGTAAGTGGGACGACACACTTTAACGAACGTTCTTGAAAATACAGGAATTGCCCCTCTAATAGTCCAGCACGTACAGCTGGTTACATTCAATAAGCATAATTATCTACTTACACTCAAATAAAGTTAAGTTTCCTTTGCTAAATCTCCTCGGTTTTCAGACCAATTCATTATATTTCGGTCCGACATTTGCAAATGACAATGCAAATCACATTTTTATGAGTTGCTTTACAATGATTGTTATATTAGCGATTTATATGATATCTAAGTATTCTATATAGCTAGGTATTGTAATCGTTAATTTATATATTTTAATTGTGTACCATTATCTGATATATGACGAACTAGAGGGCTATTAGACGATTTTAATTGTGGTCATAACTACACTGTCACAACAAACTTGGACAAGCTGTGAATAATCTGATATCAAGATTTACACAAAAACACGTTTAGTGAAGTTTAACAAAATAATGGCAACCAAAAATCCTTTTCCTAGTGAAGGTTACGTATATAAGATGACCCTCGTTTTTAAGTAGGTAAGATATAACGGTATTAAAGGAATTTAAAGAAGAATTAGATGAGCTTAGCGCCAGCACCTTCAATAAGTTAATTATTACCTAGTTAAAAATAACTGCGACCACCTATAATTTTTTAATCAAAGACTCGTTTTATACACAACCCATTATTTAGTGGCATCTCTATAAACTGAAAGCCATTCCAAAATTAGTTACAGTTAAGGTGGATGTTGCGATGGGCCGTCCATACATTTTTCTTGGGGATTGTACGCTAAACACAGACACACTTTGTTGAAAACGAATCATTTTATCACTTTTCTATAATGAAATGTCCCCGCGATCGACCTTTTTAGGAAATAACTTACATTATTTACTGAGGAAAACGATCGCGAAATCCAGACGAAATTTGACAGTTGCGCCACTAGTGTGCGTGAGTTTTGACAAGCAAACTCAATAGCCATGATTGCGATAGTTTAGAGATGAGAACTCTAGATGGCGTAAACGCGTTATTATAATTCTGTTAAATCAATATCATACGTAATAAGTGATTGATTTATTTCCTTTCCTACCTTTCATGAACAGATTCACAAAAAAAAAACGTTATAATCAATAACCTGACCTGACGACCTTACCAACGTAAACAACTTTATTACATAATATTGTTTTGTGGCAACATAAATATCATTATTCATAGATAGGATTTATTAGAACGGGGAGTTGAGACCGCGAAATACAAATTTTCTTACGTTTTTTGCCACTAATTGGTGGTAGAAATCTAACTTAGAAAGATGTATTAATGATTCTAATGATTATAATTCTGTAAATATGTACCTGTTATTGTCGCGAATCATATTTTGATCAAGATACAACCTGACACTGACCTGCAAATTGCAAAAAACGTAAGGAAATTTGAATTTCGCGGTCTATGACTATCCATTCATCTTATGCGACGCGCGACGTTGCCGTCCCACCCGAGTTGTGTTCGCAACCTTGAACAACATTGAAAGAATTCCGAAGAAAACGGGCGCCACCATGTTGCCACTCTTACGCCGTAGCGACATGCATGATATAAATATAATTTTGGGGCTTGCTTGTATGCAATAGTATTGCACACGGATTTTCTTGCGTGTTATTTTATTTTGTATGCTTTGCATTTTCATTGATTCAAATTGCAATATTTCTAGTATTGCAATTATTTGTAGGTATAGTAACTAATAATTATTCAATTTTAAAAGTAAGTACGTAAGTAAGTACCTATCTTTCGGCGATTTTAGAAACAGCAAGTTGGCCCGTGATTTTAGACGCTGAAATCCCGTCACAATACTAATTAGGTACTTACATGTCTCAATTACATAAGTACAAAGTCAGTGGTTATGTGTTTTTACCTACCTACTTATATTTTTTGGTCAACAATACATTAAATAAGTAAGTACATTATATTATAATTCGGTAACCCAACGAGTTTGCAAACATTTGCAAAATCGAATGTACCTGTAAAATAGAATACCTTTTACGCATATTATCAGTTTCAGACAAACAAACATTATTTTTAGTTTGATAGTTATGTCGCATCTAGCAGCGGCGCGGTGTAAGTACATAGGTACTTGCGCCCGCGCGGCCGCGCCGCCTCGTAAGTACAATAGGTAGACGTGCGTTCAGAACACATTATATTGTAGTCTGGTTCAGAACTTTGACTTTTGAAATCATTGTTCAGAAACAAACAAATGATTGAGTTACTTACATAAAACGTGATTTATTGTTGTATTTAAACATCTAACATGTTTTTTTTTCTTATTCGTCGATTAAAATTTTACTTTTATTTTTCTATTTTCTGTAATGAGTTCGGAACGTCCCCTTGTCATAAATCGTATCATAACCAATATCATCTGTACGCTGTATGTACTACCTGTAATAATAATAATGTAATAGTAGCAATTCTTTTCTAGTAGAAAGAATGCTTGCACAGATTACTTTTTGATTGAATACGACTAGGAAATTCTGAGATCTCATTGCACGGTTGTGAAATTCGATACAGTGGGTCGTCTTAGGGGCGGAGTATTAAATTTTATTCAAATACTGAGTTTGATTGATTTGTGATTTCAATTGACTGTGGAAACTGTTCCAAAGAAATGTTTATCTGCGATATCTGGGTATCGCATTGTGGACCTGAAGAATGTAATTGAGTGGGCATTCCAATTGGCAAGACCGAAATATGTGTGAATCTTCACAAATTGAATTTGTTAGTGAGATTCAAGTGCACTATGTCTGGTAATTGCGTGGAAGCACTACGGAGAGCAGTAATAAAATAAATACTGCATTTTTGTGGGCAACTGCGACTGCTGGTAGCTATTACACTCAATCAGTCAACACACACACATCACAAGTCTCATGAATATTCCAATAATGTCGGCAAATAAATTACGTCGTGTTGAAAAAAAATTAGGCAGTGTGTGGTTTGAAGTTACTGTATTACCAAACACAAATACATAAACATAAACCTTCTTCTCATGGGGGTAGGCAGAAACTACAGAACGCCACCTGCTAAGATACCTTACATACCTACTCCGTTACTAAACACATATTTGGTTCTGTATGAACTTTTTATTATGTGCAATATTTACAAGTGTTGCTTTTCCTTTCCAGGCCTGCATTGTTGGTAAAGAAACGAAGAAATGTCTATTTCTTGGTGTTCAAAACAAATATTGTTATACATGTCAATATTATGAAAAAAGGAGACATGGACATGAAAGCACATAATTGTTGCAAAAATTTTACTGAACCGCCTATAGGCGCTATAGCAATGGAATCACTAATTTTTGTGGAAGGCGTCCAAAAGAGTGAAGAAATGCATCAACTTCCCTATTTGAGTTTTATTGGAGACGGAGACTCCTCTGTGTTTGCAAACTTGAAAGAGAAAGTGTCATATAGGAACTTTGGTCTGAGATGGGAACATAATAAAAAAAAATGAATGCAAGAATCATGTAATCAAAAACTATACAAGGGCACTATACAAGGTAAATAAATAAATAAATAAATAAATATACAAGGTAAATAAGTATTGACATCTCAAGACCAGTGAAGCATATTCCGTATTCATATTTGTACTTTTTTTTAGATGTTTGCCAACACTAAGCTCCCACTTTATGGGCGAAATATTTTGAAGCCAAACGTGATGAAGGTTACACTAGTGGCATGGAAAATTATAATGTGTATCAGTGAGAGTAGCAGATTTGCGAAATAGCCCGCTTTTGTATTTGGAATACATGAAAACTGCAAGCATTATTACTGCAATGTCAATAAAACAGCTGCAATTGGAAATATAATAAGTCAGAAATTGTCAGTACCACTAAGAAATGCTTTGATTATCATGGTACAGTATTGTTTCTTTGTATGTTACATAACCATCTATTTATATTTCATTGATATTTTCTAGTAAAAAAATATTCTATTTTCAGGATGATCGCTTGCTACTGGACACAAATGGCATGGAACTGTATGGAAAAAGCAGAACACACCCAGGGACACATTAAAAAAAATACATAAATCGAAAGGAACAAAGTTGTATTCTGCCAGAAATCATATTGAGACATGGTCAAAAAAATGCTAAATGTGTAGATTTGAATGGTATGTATACACGGATATCAAGTTATACATTTCCAGTATAAGCTGACCTCCCATTATATGGAAATCTTAAACAATGCGAGATCAGCTTATACTGGAACACAAGGCAATTTTTTTAATTTCATAAATTGTATCAATTTCAATGTCTAAAATATATTATTATGTTATTCTAGTGAAAAATCGTCCATCAACATCAGTTGGAAATTCGAGCAAATAGTAAATTTTAATTTTAGAGCAGCTTTGGAGATTGATGGTAAATGACATTTTGAAATGAATAGGAAATAATATTTGTCCAAAGTAACATAATTATATACTAAGTAAAGTTATTTTTCTTTGCAGCAGCCTTGTAGCAGTAGACAGAAAGACTCACGGCACATGATGAAATCATCAAGTCAAATGATTTTTGTTATATTGTATTTTTGTAGTAGTTTGTTTAGAATCGACACTTTAATATATTATTACTTTTATTTGTATTTTACTATAAAATCAAAAGGCTTATTTTTGTAGTAGTTTGTTTATAATCAACATTATCATTGTATATTACTTTTTATTTGTATTTACTATAAAATGAAAAGGTGAAATAATATTTTATTATGTAAGATAACCACCTGGTGAACTCAATAAGCTGGTCTTTAGATTTTTATTTTTCTAAAAACTTTGATAAGAGGGCTTTGACATTATAAAACATTTTTTCACCTACCTGGGTAGATGTAATCGCATACTAAATTGTATTTTTTTGATTTGTTGTTATCTTTTGTTTTTTTCTTGTGTCTGTTATGTGTAATATCTGTAATTATTGTAATAATTGATTATGCTATAAATTTAATCATGTATCAGGCTTCATTTGTGTCACTTCAAATACTTTTATTTGATAATTAATTACGGTGTAAGGTATTCTAATAAAACTATCTTTATAAACTGTATAGACTGAAGTTTTTGTAACTGAACAGACAGCTGTGCTGCTGGGAGTTTGTTGCGCCACTTCTTTCCAGATAAAGCTCTAGGAAGTGGTGAAGAGCGGGCGTTTTGGGGGACTGTCTTATTGTAATTTTGACATTCAAAAAGTGCTGATTCTCAGACTAGTTTGATTATTAAATGATTTTGTATAAATGCTTGACTTTTATTATCCTATCATCATACTCATGCCTTTTCCCCATGGGGGTAGGTAGAAACGTAAACGAGACAAAGGGAGTATGTAAGGTATCATAGCAGGTGGCGTTCTGTACCTGCTACGATACCTTACATACTCCCTTTGTCTCGTTTACGTTCATAAATCTGGTCATACACGCACGCTGGTTGCGAGTACTACGCACAGGCACAGTATTTTTAAGAAACTCATTTCATTTTTCATATAAATATCGTAGCAGGCGGCGCATTTTTTAAATACACGCCACCTAGTGGTATATTCTTATAAACTTATGGAAGTACTCGCTTACGTCTGTGTGTGTAAACGACCTGTATTCAATGGCAGTTTTTATCTAACAGTTATGTGTCGAATTGGGTGGATTTTGAGGCAATGTTATGACCAAATTCAATAAAGTGTAATGTCCGATAACCGCGTCCACTACTTTTACGACTTAATAATGTGCCAATTACACATAATACAAAATAAACTAAAAATGTTGACTTCAGCGCCATCTAGCGGGAAAATGTCCAAGAGCAGATCGTATGATGCTCCTTAAGAAAGCATCCATAAGTTTATATCATTTCGAAATGATGGTAAATAAATAAAACAAAATTCATGTAAGTATTAGGAGTTGGGTCCAGTAAGGGGCTACGCCAATCTCGGCATCTGTGGCGTTTCATAGGTCCTCAGCATCGCCATGGGAACATTCAGCGGCTTTTAGTTGTAAATACCTACCGACTGAACTCGACAAAGTTACAAAGTTGGGAATTAAGAAATCTATATATAAACTCACGCCTTTTTAGGGTTCCGTTGCCAAATGGCAAAAAACGGAACCCTTATAGATTCGTCATGTCTGTCTGTCTGTCTGTCCGTCCGTATGTCACAGCCACTTTTCTCCGAAACTATAAGAAGTATACTGTTGTAACTTGGTAAGTATATGTATTCTGTGAATCGCATTAAGATTTTCACACAAAAATAGAAAAAAAACAATAAATATTTGGGGTTCCCCATACTTAGAACTGAAACTAAAATTTTTTTTTTCGTCGCGGACGCGTATTGCCATTGTGTATATCAGTACAGACACCCATAGTCTGTACTAGATCACTTTGTGCTCTTATTGCCATTGTGTATATCAGTACAGACACCCATAGTCTGTACTAGATCACTTTGTGCTCTTAAAAATAACAAATACTCTAAAGCAAACTACGTATGACTACAGACCAGTCTGTATAAGTATACAGTTTGCTTGCATATTTTTAAAGCAAACTACGTATGACTACAGACCAGTCTGTATAAGTATACGGTTTGTTCGCATATGTCTAAAGCAAAATGTGACCGTGTATTGTGATTGTTTGTATTGTAGGGTATGTGGGGTCATAAGACTTTAATTACATGTTGCAGTGTACTACGTAACAATATTGAACATAACTATGTTGTACGTGTTTATATTCTCTGAGGGAAGCTTCGTGCGACCCCCTCCATAGAAAAGGATACAACATTTTTCTTCTTCTAAAGATTTTCCGATCTCTATGCTATTTAAGTATGTTTATCAACATAATTAAAAACTAGGTTTAAACGTTTTATTCTCTATATAAAACGTATAAGCCTAGGTATTTATTATGAAAATAACATTCTTAAATATAATGGAAATGGGAAAATATTTAAAAGTTCTACTTTTAAATATTTTCCCATTTCCATTATATTTATTAAACGTTTCCTTCTTTTGTATCGAGGGCTCCGCAAAATAATTCCCACGTAATGATTGATGAAAAAAATGCAGTAGCTATGTAAATAAAACAATATTTAAAAAACATTAAAGTATTTATTTTTGAAAGGATAAATCAACATTATTAACTATTTAAAACGAAACCTTATTTAAAGTTTTTTTGCATTTGGCTGATTTTTATTAATATTTTCAGAGAGATTATGTTGTTTTGTCTTTGTCACATCTCTTCCACTTTGTATGCGCCCTTTTCCTTTAGAGATCCCCTCTGTCCTTTCTCCTCGAAACAGATGTTGGTTGAACGCCTATTTTCCTAGATCTACACATCTTTATTCTCTGAATGGCAAAATTTTTGGCTTGGTCTACGGTTTCTATGGTACATACCTACATAAAACTTTATTCAATTTTTTAATTATCATTAAATTATTAGTTGATGTGTCGGTTTGTAATATTTCAGACAAGCGGTTGAATTGTAATTTCATAACATCTATTTCTTTTTTCATATTTTCTTCATTTTGATGCGCACTCGGTATAATTACCTACTGTTTCGGACGAAACAAGTGGCAAGGGTTGAGTGGATGGGCCAGTAACAGACTCTTCAAATGAATTTTCGGTGCTCTTTAGATTGACGCTGGAATAGAAGTCTCCGGAAATATTGTTGCCTAATGCTAATTCAGCAAATCTTTTTCTATCTTGCGATGTTATGCGGGGGGATATTTTGATAAGAATGTTAAAATTCTTTTCTATATAACATAGATGTTTACAATATTTTCCACTCGTACCTTGAGGGCAATCACTACACGCAATATCTACAAACACTGTATAAAAAATCAATCACACTGAAGCATGCCATTGTACATACCACGGCAGCCAAATTGTCTGTACTCGTATGTGTTTTGCTCTCACGGATTAGAGCAAAGTGTATTTTATTTCAGTCTGTCTCTGTACTGATATGCAGTATACTCTCTAGCTACAAGAGCATATTGCGTGCGATTACAGAGCAACCCCTGTCTGTGCTAGTATACATTATGGCAATACGCAACCCGGACATGTGAGGTATCCATAGATAGGCCTTCAAAAATGATATTGAGGTTTCTTATATCATTTTTTCCTAAACTGAATAGTTTGCGCGAGAGACACTTCCAAAGTGGTAAAATGTGTCCCCCCCCCCCCCCTGTAACTTCTAAAATAAGAGAATGATAAAACTAAAAAATATATATGATGTACAATACCATGTAAAATTGTAAACTTCCACCAAAAATTGGTTTGAACGAGATCTAGTAAGTAGTTTTTTTTTAAACGTCATAAATCGTAAACCGCAATTTACCTTTTATTCAACCAACTCAAATATAAACAAGAGCGAGTCGGACTCGCACATCGAGGGTCCCGTAACATCCGGGTTTATGCATAAGGTTTATGTTTATGAAATTAAATGTTTATTTTTTTATTTTTGAGTTGATTGAATGAATGGTAAATTGCGGTTTACGATTTATGACGTATTAAAAAAAACTACTTACTAGATCTCGTTCAAACCAATTTTCGGTGGTAGTTTACATGGTAATGTACATCATATATTTTTTTTAGTTTTATCATTCTCTTATTTTAGAAGTTACAGGGGGGGACACACATTTTACCACTTTGGAAGTGTCTCTCGCGCAAACTATTCAGTTTAGAAAAAAATGATATTAGAAACCTCAATATCATTTTTGAAGACCTACCCTTAGATACCCCACACGTATGGGTTTGATGAAAAAAAATATTTTGAGTTTTGGTTCCAAGCATGGGGAACCCTAAAATTTATTGTTTTTTTTTCTATTTTTGTGTGAAAATCTTATTGCGGTTCACAGAATACATCTACTTACCATATTTCAACAGTATAGTTCTTATAGTTTCGGAGAAAAGTGGTTGTGACATACGGACGGACAGACAGACAGACAGACAGACAGACAGACAGACATGACGAATCTATAAGGGTTCCGTTTTTGCCATTTGGCTACGGAACCCTAAAAAATATAAAAAAAACATTTAATTTCATAAACATAAACCTTATGCATAAACCCCGATGTTACGGAACCCTCGGTGAGCAAGTCCGACTCGCTCTTGCCCGATTTTTCACATTAGGGTAGGCAAAAACTACAGTTCAGTAGAAGCATAACCTGCGTAACGTTAATGTATAAGTGAGGTGGATGACTTACCTAGTCTGCACATGATAAGTCTGCCAACATCAGGCCTGTCGAAGAGTACACCTTCGAACACGTGGCCTAGTTTAGTGAGGCTGAACCAGTCCACATCGCGCCATAGGTGCGGGTTCTGGTCCCGGAAGTTGGTGTAGCGGACTAACTGAAAGGATGGAAAGTAGATACCTATGTTTGGGTGTTTAGAAATACTGGTTCTGGTTCGCTATGTTTTTTACAAGGGGCTGCAGGAAATGAATTCAGTTGCAGTACCTAACGCAAAAAATATACAAGTGGCGATTTATGGTGATGAAAATAAATGGCTCTGAAAATTCATGAGGCAAAGAATGGTTTCAGATATGCGATTCATGCATCTAAATAAAGATACCTCAGAAATATCAGAGGTTTGCAAGCTCTTCTATTGATTGTATATATGCAGAGTGAATACGTACAAGTCTATGCGCCCGCGCAGGAACCGATCGCCGTGCCCTCAGAAAACGCAGTAGAAACGCGTCGTCCAACCGAAGTGGGTGACACTCGCCTCGCTCTGAAACATAATTTTAGTCATAAACACCATAAGATAACTTGCTATTGCACGGAAAACAGATGGAATATATCTATACATATAATACAAGAAAGTCGTGTTAGTTATACCATTTATAACTCAAGAACGGCTGAACCGATTTGGCTGAAAATTGGTGGGGAGGTAGCTTAGAACCAGAAGACGGACATGTTTTGCTGCTTTTTACTTTTTTTTTAATGCTTTTTATCTTTTTTAAAAATATTTTTTTTATTTATAGTATTAGGGTAGGAGTAGTGTAGGAGTAGGTTAGGAGTAGGGTAGGGTAGGAGTAGGGAAGGAATAAATTAGGAGTAGGGTAGGAGTAGGGTAGGAGTAGGGTAGGAGTAGGGTAGGAGTAGGGTAGGGGTAGGGTAGGGTAAGGAGAAGGACACCACGCGAACGAAGTAGCACCGGACAGCTAGAAATAATTTATATGGCAAAACAACGTTTGCCGGGTCAGCTAGTTGATAATAAAAACAATGTGAGACGTTCTGTCAAGCTTGGAATAACACACGAATGTACTGGGATTCCAAGAAATCCCCTTTCTTGTTTTTTTGTGAGCAAACTTCGTTAATTTGAAAGGGTTAACAATGGACCCAAATGCAACGGGGTTGTTAGTTTCCCTTAGATTGCGATTCAAACTGAAGTTGTTTATAAAATACGTGCTAGTAACTGAAGAAGCCATGAATCAAAATAATGGTACAGAGTTGGACAAACTCACAGTGTCTTAAAACTAGTCTTTAATTTATTATAGAAGTTGTTCTGTTGCAAAGCAAATAAAATAATACTTATTCAAAGTTGGATTGGGTGGACAACATGGAGCGTAACATAACGATGCTTACTTCTCCGCAAAATTAATTGTTTAAAATCAAGTTCTGAAGTGTTATTTTAAGCATAATTGTTCGTTCGTTTATAAAACACCAGTAGAATTGAAGTGACCGCTAGTTTCACCCAAGACCTACTCTGGTTTTTAGGGATCTGTTGCCAAATGGCAAAAAACGGAACCCTTATAGATTCGTCATGTCTGTCTGTCCGTCCGTATGTCACAGCCAGTTTTTTCCGAAACTATAAGAACTATACTGTTGAAACTTGGTAAGTAGATGTATTCTGTGAACCGCATTAAGATTTTCACTCAAAAATTGAAAAAAAAACAATAAATTTTCTTAAAACTGAAACTCAATTTTTTTTTTCTTTAAACCCATACGTGTGGGGTGGGGTATCTATGGATAGGTCTTCAAAAATGATATTGAGGTTTTTAATATCATTTTTTTCTAAACTGAATAGTTTGTGCGAGAGACACTTCTTAAGTGGTAAAACGTGTGCCCCCCCCCCCCCTGTAACTTATAAAATAAGAGAATGATAAAACTAAAAAAAAAATATATGAAGTACATTACCATGTAATTGGTTTGAACGAGAGACCTAGTAAGAAGTTTTTTTTTTAATACGTCATAAATCGTAAACCGCAATTTACCTGTCATTCATTTGGAAGTTTCATCTTACACAGATCGTTTGTGTGTTGATCTGTGTAAGATGAAACTTCCAAATTGCAATATTTACGCCTACGCTGACGATACTGGAGTCCTAGTCCGGGGCTCATCTTGGGACATGGTAAGAGCGAATGCGGAAGCTGCAATGTCTGAAATAATGATATGACTAAACTCTAACCTGCTAACGCTAAACCTAAACAAAACCACTTACATCCCTTTCGCGTTAAGACGTGATCCTGGATCAGATTTTACCCTTGGAGCTCACTCCTGTTCTGACCCGATGGTACCTTGTGCCTGTCCCACGATAAGCCGTTCGGACACTTTTAAGTATTTGGGTGTACAGATCGATTGCGGACTAAGGTGGGACAAGCAAATTGATACCCTTACCTCAAGAACTATGCGTTTAATCCACATTTTTAAGTCTCTTAGAGATTCTGCTGACTGCATCAATTTCAGGCGAAAGAGCTTCTGTGCTGGGTGCTGGGAATGATTTGAGTGCGTTTGTTCCGGTCCGGAGGTGGTAGGTACTTATGTATCCTTAGTATTGCCTTGAACACAAAGAGCTGGCGCACTGTTAGCACTTTACTGTCGGCATAGAGGTCATAAGTCGGATATCTAAAAGGTTTTTTAGACATTACTTTTAGCTCTTTGTGCTCTTTCTATTCTAAGAAAAAAAGTTTTTGCTGCTCCACCCCATACAGTTATACAGTACCCGAGTATAGATTGGCAGAGGGAGTAGTAAATCATCCTCAGCGTGGTACTGTCAGCAGAATCACTTCAGAACTTGATTTTAAACAATTAATTTTGCGGAGAAGTAAGCATTGTTATGTTACGCTCCACGTTGCCCACCCAATCCAACTTTGAATAAGTATTATTTTATTTGCTTTGGAACAGAACAACTTCTATAATAAATTAAAGACTAGTTTTAAGACACTGTCGGCCTTATTACAAAACAAGATTTATCTTTAGACCCAGGTTTAAACCATCCAGCTATTTTTAAATTTCGAACTATAATCCGACGAAGCTAAAGTTCTTATTACAAAAACTGACGTTAAACCCGAGTCTAACTTGTCAATTTTGCATTAAGAACTTTACAGTTGTCGGAATAAAGTTCAAAATTTAAAAATGGCTCGATGGTTTAAACCAGGGTCTAAAGATAAACCTTGTTTTATAATAAGGCCGTTAGAGTTTGTCCAACTCTGTACCATTATTTTGATTCATGGCTTCTTCAGTTACTAGCACGTATTTTATAAACAACTTCAGTTTGAATCGCAATCTAAGGGAAACTAACAACCCCGTTGCATTTGGGTCCATTTTTAAACCTTTCAAATTAACGAAGTTTGCTCACAAAAAAACAAGAAAGGGGATTTCTTGGAATCCCAGTACATTCGTGTAAGTTATTCCAAGCTTGACAGAACGTCGCACATTGTTTTTATTATCAACTAGCTGACCCGGAAAACGTTGTTTTGCCATATAAATTATTTCTAGCTGTCCGGTGCTACTTCGTTCACGTGGTGTACTCCTACCCTACTCCTAATTTACTCGTTCCCTACTCCTACCCTACCCTACTCCTAACCTACTCCTACACTCCGCGCGGTAACGAAACCATAGCGCGATTCAGAAACGAGCGTGGATTGTACAACGCCATCTATCGAGCACGTGGAAAATATTTTTTTTTATTTTTACTTTATTTTATTTATTTGGGAAAAACAAACAATTGTACAATATGTTTTACAAAAAAAAGAAAAAAATATTTATAAAGGACATGTGGTTAAATGTACAATCAACAACGTTTCCACAGATTACTAGTGTACATTATTAATTAGATAGATAAGTACAAATTACATTTAAATACTAAGTAGTATCTTAAACTTTTAGCTTAGTTACTAATCACACTTAATTTTGTTTTTGACCATCACACAAACTATCAATAATTTTTTTCTTAAAATTACTATGAGACAGAACGAAAATATCTAAATGATAAAAGTGCTTATTATAAATTTTTACTAGTCGACGGAGTGAAGCTCGATCACCAGCATGTGTTCGGCTAGTAGTCGTCGCAAAAAGTGGGTAAGCACGCACCTCCCGTCTGATTACAATTCTAGGCACAACATATTATGAAATATTATTAATTAGTTCGATACAGTTAAATTTATTATGAACTAATCCGTGAAGCATCATGGTTTGGAGTAATAGGCGTCTTGACTGCAAAGTGATCAATTTGAACTTTTTCAGTGACTCCACGTAAGACAGGGATATGAGATGACATTTATACTGCATAGCTCGTATGTAAAAAAATACCTTTAGGTACCTACCATACAAACCATAACAATGGGATAACAGTTATCACAAGATAGATAAGTAGACATAATACCCATAAAAAAATTATATTCTCGCAAATAAGGATAAGTATCCTCTGCGATTTTACATAGTTTTCAGACGCCTAACCAAATCATTACAGCCAGTAGCCACATGAGTATATTTGTAAACATGTTGCGGAGACTTGTTTCATTTAAATCAAAGCTCTGGAAGCTGGAAGTATTTCCAGTGTAATCCTGGATAAATTGTACAATATTAATTCTAATTCGGGTAAAATCAAATGCTATTAGGCAAGGTTTAATTTCTACTAGCAGCGCCCCGCGGTTTTACCCGCATAAGTGTCGATCCCGTGGGAATATCAAGATATCCTATGTCCTTTCCTGGGACTCAAACTATCTCTATACCAATTTTAAGCGGTTTAAGCGTGAAGAGGTAACATACAGACAGACAGACACACTTTCGCATTTATAATATTACCTAGTATTACTTAGTATAGTATGGATCAATGCAGATATACCATGTTACTTTGTACTTCTGTTCTTGTGTACCATGAATCTTGTGTGTATTATTATAATAAAGATTATTATTAATGTTATTCAATCAACTCAAATATAAAAACAAAAAAAAAACATTTAATTTCATAAACATAAACCTTATGCATAAACCTGGATGTTACGGAACCCTCGCTCGGTGCGCGAGTCCGACTCGCTCTTGCGCGGTTTTTTTAACTTCCCGTTTTTGACATGCATTGATCCATACTATACTAACTAATACTATACTATACTACTAATACTATGTAAAATCGCAGAGGATACTTATCCTTATTTGCGAGAATATATATTTTTTATGGGTATTATATCTACTTATCTATCTTGTGATAACTGTTATCCCATTGTTATGGTTTGCATGGTAGGTACCTATAGGTATTTTTTTACATACGAGCTATGCAGTATAAATGTCATCTCATATCCCTGTCTTACGTGGAGTCACTGAAAAGTTCAAATTGATCACTTTGCAGTCAAGACGCCTATTACTCCAAACCATGATGCTTCACGGATTGGTTCATAATAAATTTAACTGTATCGAACTAATTAATAATATTTCATATGATGTGCCTAGAACTGTAATCAGACGGGAGGTGCGTGCTTACCCACTTTTTGCGACGACTACTAGCCGAACACATGCTGGTGATCGAGCTTCACTCCGTCGACTAGTAAAAATTTATAATAAGCACTTTTATCATTTAGATATTTTCGTTCTGTCTCATAGTAATTTTAAGAAAAAAATTATTGATAGTTTGTGTGATGGTCAAAAACAAAATTAAGTGTGTTTAGTAACTAAGCTAAAAGTTTAAGACACTACTTAGTATTTAAATGTAATTTGTACTTATCTATCTAATTAACAATGTACACTAGTAATCTGTGGAAACGTTGTTGATTGTACATTTAACCACATGTCCTTTATATATATAGTTTTCTTTTTTTTTTGAAAAACATATTGTACAATTTTTTTTTTTCCCAAATAAAAAAAATAAAATAAAAATAAAAAAAAATAGTTTCCACGTGCTCGATAGATGGCGTTGTACAATCCACGCTCGTTTCTGAATCGCGCTATGGTTTCGTTACCGCACGGAGTATATAAGCTCGAGCGACCTTAACTCTGGTTTCCCTTCAAAACGCATAAATCTTTCGCCTTTTACTAAAGATTTCCGTGGAGGGGGACACTTAAATGAGTCTATAATATTTTTGAAATACTCTGCTTCGGCAGAGTTTATAACCTTCACAGCGGGCCTCGAGCAGTGTTGCCAATTTAGCGATTTTGTAGCTAGAAATGACGACTTTTGCTTATGTCTTAGCGAATAAAAAAAAGTTTTGACGACGAAAATTGTTTAGCGACTTCTGCAGTAGTATAAATTAAATCCGTTCTAGAGTAATTTAATCCCACCCCGACCCTTGCTCGAGCCAGCCCGCGCCGCTGAGCCTGTAGTTCAAAATCCGTCCCAAAATAATTCCGATCCAGCCTGTCCCTTGCTGTCCTCTCCCAGCGACGCCCTAAGCCGAGGTTCGAACCCCACCGGGTTGCTTAGTTTTTAGTTAGTTTTAAGCCCTGGCTGGAGGCCTCAATTTATTGTGGCATCCACAGGAAAGTCCGGTTAAGCAGTAGACAACCTCCCAGGTTGAACTGCGAGATGCCATTCCCCAAAAAAAAAAAGTAATTTAATATTTTTATTGTAATTTTCATTGTTTTTATTTTTTATTACAAAATGCAAATGCACGTTTCTAAGTACTTTTAATTTATGTGATTGTTACAATAATAATAATAATAATAATCATTTCATTTCGGACAACTTTAAGATCCATAACTTGTTAGTAACAGTTTTGTACTTAAAATACTATTGTTAGTAACTTAAACTAAAGACGAAAAAGTACGAAGACCATATAACACTCGACACCCAGAAACTATGGAACAAGTCTTCGCACAAATTGCCTTATTATGGCGGAGGAAGTATCTGTCGCTACAGCCTTCAGGATGCTATTGCGACTGCCTCTTATTCTGCTCAGGAGTGAGGCCGTTTTTTTTTGCGGATGATGGCATGAAATCCGTCGGTATGGGTTACCGCGAACATTTCTGAAGCACTGCAAAAACGGAACAGTCGCAACAGCATTCTAAAAACATTATTATATTGGACGCGCAGGACATCCAGCGACCTTTTCGAATAGTTGACCCAAAGACTACCGGTGTAAAAACTCTGACAATAGGCTTTAAAAAGCGTAATCTTTACTTGGTGGTTGGTGTACACACCGAGCAAATCTTCGTGCCAACATATTACCCCTGACCGCTAGAGCTCTGCGCTCCCTCTCAATGTCACTATGATCACTGAGGTCGTCGGTAAGAAAATGCCCAAGATATTTAAACCTTGTGACTCTACGTATTGGCGTACCGTTTATGGACTCCACGAGACAGGCTCGACCTAGTGTGGAGTTCATAAGCAACATCATTCCTTCGCGACTTAGTTTGTTATTTTTTTTTTTGTAAACATAGCTATTAGAGTAGACTTTAAGGAAATCTATACATATAATAAATCTGTAGAAGGGTCAATTCTGTACATTGAAAATATTGAAAAAATAAATAGCGGGGGGTGTTGCTGGATCGATACCAAACCCAAATATGTGATTAAAAAAATTTTTGTCTGTCTGTCTGTGTGTCTGTCTGTCTGTCTGTCTGTCTGTATATGCAGGCATCACGTGAAAACTAACGGTTCGATTTCGATGAAACTTGGTATAATTATACCTTATTATCCTGGGCATAAAATAGGATACTTTTTATCCTGGAAAAATACGTAGAAAAAAAAATCTTATTTTTCGGTTTTATTCATAGACGTTGTTCTGTAGAACCGCGAACACACGTTGCATTACCCGTAGTGGATAATTTTCCATTTCAATTTAAGAGAATACAGTTTCCTGTAGCTTTGTGTTACGCCATGACAATAAATAAGGCTCAAGGTCAGACCCTAGGAGTTGCTGGCGTAGATCTTACCGCGAGTTGTTTTTCACACGGGCAACTTTACGTAGCTCTTTCCCATGTGAGCAGTCCAAGAAATCTTCATGTTCATATTCCGGACGAGCTCACTAACAATGTTGTGTATGCTGAAGCTCTCAATTAACTTTCTGTCGCATTGTCACGATCACTTTTTTATTATTGCAAACTTTTCGTCATTGTCAGTAATTTACTGCTACATGCTACTTATCAAGGTCGGAATTACTATGAAAAAAATACTTACTACAGAACGCGAGCTCAACAGCAGTAGCTCAATAGAGGGATCTCCTTAATTATTATAGGCTTAGCCGTATTTGGGTCCAATAGATATTTATAAGATGTCATTGTCAGAGTTACTCAAAATGGAGAAATAAACCATCCACGCGAAGACCGACATCCGCGCGGACGGAGTCGCGGGCGGAAGCTAGTGTAAACTATTTTTGGCAAATAAACATTATTATTATAAGTTCGAGGGCATTCTCCCGGCGCTTACCAGCGACCCCAAAGACCATGTATTCACATTTTTTGGCATTATAGACCAGTCCATGTGCAGCAGCGAAGGTCTCACATACTTTGAGCAGCTCCACGATCGCCCCCGGCGACGAGCCCGCGGCCTACAATGATTATATAATTTAATTAAAAGTTTTTTTTAATGTAGGGATTTATACCTATGTTGTACGATGTGTATTTGAATATAATCGAATTACTTATGTACCTACTTTTAAGTTTTTTCACATATCCCGACCTTTCACACTGCATGTCGGCGGCCTCTTCTGCCTCTCCCATACAAAATCCTGCGTCCGTTTCTGGTGGAATTAGTTTTAGCGACTTTTGATGTTGAGTCTAGCGACTCGAACTTCTAGGAGTTGGCAACACTGGCTCCAAGTCTGCTATTACAATAGTGTCAGAATGGTCTATCATAGATATCATAATTGTCGATTTTGAGAAGTTTGGTAATCTACTAATATAATGACGTCAATATAACTTCCTAATGGTCAACCACTGACACTCCATTGAAAGAAATGGCATAGAATGGTAATATCGTACATCGTACACATAATGACAAACGAATAACTGACTTAGGCGGTAATCTGCTAAAATTTTGACAGTTCCTTTGATCAGTGACCTACCATTAGAACGTCATTGTGCAGTCATTGCTTATAATTCGTTACGAGTATACCTAGTATTTATGTTCTGTGCCATTGACCGACCAATGATCGACCATTATGAATTTAGCAGATTACGAACTTTTAGCAAAATGACAATGGGATCGTGTTGGAATGACGAATTTATAAAAATAGCAGATTTGGGCCCCTGATCTTTGTAACTGTGATTACGATGTCACGTCATAATTATATAAAAAAATTTAAATGTTGCGCGTTTATGGGCAAGGTACCTATCACTTTCGTTTTGCCACCTTTTGTTTTCGAAACTATTTTCATAGAATGTAACAAGTCGGTCGTCGATTTCAACTGAGCGATTCAAAGTAGAACAGCCAAAGCTATTATTGCACGTTGTACTTATTTATTTCGTCAATAAATTAGTACTTATTTGTTGGTGAGACCATAAACCTATTGTAAGCATCTTCCGTGAAATGTAATAAAATTATACTATCTTTAACATTACTTGTCTCTCTTTATTAACATAAAATTAATTGTAAGACACATAATTACTGATTCTTTGGCAATTAACTTCGTATAATGTAAAAATGTAGGTAACAGATCTATGATTTAAAAGAATGAAGGTCAATTCACAATCACTTTGAATTTAATAGCAAGCAAACAAACTCACACCAAAGTCTGTTTTTTAATCTCAGAGACTAATCTGACATTTAAGTCTTTACATTACACCTCTCAGATTAGTCTCTGTAATTAAAAAATAACCGGGCAAGAGCGAGTCGGACTTGCGCTCCGAGGGTTCCGTAACATCCGGGTTTATGCATAAGGTTTATGTTTATGAAATTAAATGTTTATTTTTATTTTTGACTTGATTGAATGAATGGTAAATTGTGGTTTACGATTTATGACGTATTAAAAAAAACTACTTACTAGATCTCGTTCAAACCAATTTTCGGTGGTAGTTTACATGGTAATGTACATCATATATTTTTTTTAGTTTTATCATTCTCTTATTTTAGAAGTTACAGGGGGGGGACACACATTTTACCACTTTGGAAGTGTCTCTCACGCAAACTATTCAGTTTAGAAAAAAATGATATTAGAAACCTCAATATCATTTTTGAAGACCTACCCATAGATACCCCACACGTATGGGTTTGATGAAAAAAAAAAAATTGAGTATCGGTTCTAAGTATGGGGAACCCTAAAATTTATTGTTTTTTTTTCTATTTTTGTGTGAAAATCTTAATGCGGTTCACAGAATACATCTATAATCAAGTTTCAACATTATAGTTCTTATAGTTTCGGAGAAAAGTGGCTGTGACATACGGACGGACAGACAGACAGACAGACGGACAGACAGACAGACAGACAGACAGACAGACATGACGAATCTATAAGGGTTCCGTTTTTGCCATTTGGCTACGGAACCCTAAAAACCGGGCAAGAGCGAGTCGGACTCGCTCACCGAGGGTTCCGTAACATCCGGGTTTATGCATAAGGTTTATGTTTATGAAATTAAATGTTTTTTTTATATTTTTTGGTTGAATAAAAGGTAAATTGCGGTTTACGATTAATGACGTATTAAAAAAAAACTACTTACTATATCTCGTTCAAACCAATTTTCGGTGGAAGTTTACATGGTATTGTACATCATATATTTTTTTTAGTTTTATCATTCTCTTATTTTAGAAGTTACAGGGGGGGGGGGACACACATTTTACGACTTTGGAAGTGTCTCTCGCGCAAACTGTTCAGTTTAGAAAAAAATGATATAAGAAACCTCAATATCATTTTTGAAGACCTATCCATAGATACCTCACACGTATGGGTTTGACGAAAAAAAAATTTTTTAGTTTCAGTTCTAAGTATGGGGAACCCCAAAATTTATTGTTTTTTTTCTATTTTTGTGTGAAAATCTTAATGCGGTTCACAGAATACATCTACTTACCAAATTTCAACAGTATACCTAGTTCTTATAGTTTCGGAGAAAAGTGGCTGTGACATACGGACGGACAGACAGACAGACGGACAGACAGACAGACAGACAGACATGACGAATCTATAAGGGTTCCGTTTTTTGCCATTTGGCAACGGAACCCTAAAAACGAACTCTAAGTTTGAAATCTTTTGTTTACAAATTGTTCTGTTTTGTAGTAGGTATAAATGGTTTGGTTGCTGTTATCACGGTATCACCCGAAAATTTTACTAACGGTAAAAAATTTCAAGAAGATTTCGCACGTCTAGGTAAATCTGGGGGCACGGGAGTGCCCCCGCCAAGACGAGCCAAGCGAAGCGCAAGGGCACTACCTACCTTTTCTCGAAGCACTTCGTCGTATTTTTGAACCCTCTTAACTTGGCTTTGGATTATACCAGATAAACAAAATTTTCGGGATATGATGTCAGTGGTTGACTTATTAAACCTATAAAGTTTCAATTGCATAGCTCTTATACTTTAGATTTTATTGATATCTAAAATACCCCGATTTCGTCACTGACTCACTGACTGATGATCATCAATATTCTTAAGGTTCTTCCTGAAGTCCTAGAAAGCTGAAATTTGGTATGTAAGCTAGTAATAGTACACAAACAACAAAAAAATCTTAAAACTTGAAACTTTTACCCCCCAACCCCTTAAACTAGTTTGTATGAGACTTCCGTAAATTTTGATGCTAGAGGTCTGAAAATTTATATAGGGGGTCCTTGTTATAAATAAACCCCAAAAATATGGCCAATGAAACGGCCAAGCCATATATTTTGACTAAGGTGTAGAGTTTGCGAAGTTAGGCCTTGTAGAGTTAGGGCGTGTAGAGTTAGAAGCTTGGCTCTACATGAGATCTGATTACTTTTTGACAGTGCGAGCTACATGGTCTCGTCTTGGCAACATTTAACATGAAATGTTTTTGTGGGATATTTATTATGGGGCTGAAAACCGAAATTGAGTTCCGATGTTTCGGTATTTTTAGCCACGCCCACTATTTCTCCGATATCCTAGCGCCATTCTTAAAGGGCGGTGATACAGTGAACTATCGAGTCAGGAACAGTGTGACGCTTTTAATAATAATTAACAATGAACCAATAGATGGTGCTATTGTATATTTATTGTTCAATGTGAACAGCTAGAAATAAGGCGTATTTCCAGAATTATAATCATTATCATCAAACAAAAATGTCGGAGGCCAGCATAAAAGCACTTCTATACTAACAAACAAAAATATCTCATGGAAGTCATTTTTAGAGTTCCGTAGCCAAATGGCAAAAACGGAACCCTTATAGATTCGTCATGTCTGTCTGTCTGTCTGTCTGTCTGTCTGTCCGTCTGTCTGTCTGTCTGTCTGTCTGTCTGTCTGTCTGTCTGTCCGTCCGTATGTCACAGCCACTTTTCTCCGAAACTATAAGAACTATACTGTTGAAACTTGGTAAGTAGATGTATTCTGTGAACCGCATTAAGATTTTCACACAAAAATAGAAAAAAAACAATAAATTTTAGGGTTCCCCATACTTAGAACCGAAACTCAAAATTTTTTTTTCATCAAACCCATACGTGTGGGGTATCTATGGGTAGGTCTTCAGAAATGATATTGAGGTTTCTAATATCTTTTTTTTCTAAACTGAATAGTTTACGCGAGAGACACTTCCAAAGTGGTAAAATGTGTGTCGGGCCCTGTAACTTCTAAAATAAGAGAATGATAAAACTAAAAAAAAATATGATGTACATTACCATGTAAACTACCACCGAAAATTGGTTTGAACGAGATCTAGTAAGTAGTTTTTTTTTAATACGTCATAAATCGTAAACAACAATTTACCATTCATTTAATCAACTCAAAAATAAAAATAAAAACATTTTATTTCATAAACATAAACCTTATGCATAAACCCGGATGTTACGGAACCCTCGGTGCGCGAGTCCGACTCGCTCTTGCCCGGTTTTTTTTATATTGTAATGTTGAAAAAAAAAACATGTATACTTACGGTCGAATTCTGAAACCTCCTCCTTTTTTGAAGTCGGTTAACAAAACGTACACGAACAGAAAAAATGAAATTCTAAACAAATAGTTACAGGCTATTTTGTACAACGCATAGCATAAATTCACCGATTATAGTGAGGTTCGGTTAGTCTAGTAGTGGTGTTTGCATAGATTCTGAATATCGAGTATCGAGTTCGAAACCATGTCGAGTCATAATGGGGAATTTCTTATTGATTTTTTTAAATTTAAGAGCGTTTACGCCGTAGGGCATTTCATACAAACTTTCAAGTCCTTGTTTTTCGAAATTAATGAACCGATTTTAATGAAACTTCATACGCATAAACAGGATACAAAGGTCTAAATAGTTAGTAGAAAACATTTTCATTATCAAAAATTCACTGTTGGCGTCAGACGTGGACGAGTGAGGGTCCACGTCTGATGCCAACAGTGAATTTTTGTATGGCCACGAGAAAGATGCAAGTCATCAGAGTCTAATTAATTAAATAGGTATTCATTTTAAGATTCTTTTTCAAAATAGGTACTAGTTTTTTAGAATATGGGATACTTATCATTTTTTGCAGCCTTTAGCATAAGTCTTTCACTAAATTAATGAATATCTTACCGTAAATCATATTCCTAAGTTCTATAATATTTCTAGTTCTGGTGGCAGGATCCTCTGCACATAGGATGAACGCTTCTTCTTCTGACTCGGGGTCGTCGTGACGATCCATCTCCGCTTTGAACGCGATCTCTTGAAAAGTCCATATGTCTGTGTCGCCCTGGGTAATAAACAAATCAGTTTTCACATTGTTGGTTTAACAATTTAACACTCATTATTTCTTCTTTGAATAATTTTAATATATAACCTAAACTAAAAGTTGATTGATGTACTGAAATTAAACGTTAATTATCTTATCTGTTATGGAACCGATAAACGGCACACACCGATCAGTTAACTTAACTTAAGTTTAAACGAAGTTTATCTTACATTGTGGTGTTCGGAAACGCATTTTCACAAGTTATCGAACCAATAAGCGCTTATTAATAGATAAACTACCGATAAGAGTGCCTCAGAAACCAAACCACCATCTCTGAGTTACGTGGTTTTACCACGGACTCTCCGATTTGCTTTTAACAATGTACCAAGACATAAGAATAGAGAGAGAGAGCTGTGCAGGAGAATATACGCTCATCTCTATCAAAACCAAATTTCGATGATGACTTTGACCGTACTCAAATTGCCATGTGCGACATAATCTGTTGATAACAGCGTTGAGCTCCGTCCAGCGATAAGTAAGACTTATAGTCAACGTGGCATTGTGAATTTGGTGTCGTAGGTATATTTGTTACTGAACGGAATTTATGCCAAAAACTAGATTGGACCTTAGGCAACTACTCTATGATCACCCGCCGTATTCTCATGTCACACAGCAATGCATCCTTGACCCCTAGACATTTGCAGACCACCCAATCATTTAGTGCTCATTTAGTACCTTATAAATTACTTGGGCTTTGATTTTGTGCTTCAAAGATGTAGAGAATAAACAGAATAATAAACGACTGCTGTGGATGATTAATTCAATACAGTAGAAAACAAAGGGAATACAATATGAAGCTAATTAGCTAAGCAAAAAAAAAAAGAAACTGGTCCAGAAACTTCATGGAAACTCTTTTAAATTATATTGTTACAAAATATTAGTTATATTATTTACTAGCTCCTGCCCGCGACTTCGTCCGCGTGAAATTCGTACTTTCCTCTTATAATTTCGAAAATGTATGTTTATGATTTTTATCATTTATTGAGATATAAATAAGTATTCGGGCCAATTTTTTAGTTTATAGCTCAAAGGGATCAGATTTTCAAATAAACTGTATCCCAGCTTTTTGCCCCCCCAGGAGAGTAATTTTGAAAAATCGTTTGGGATGTGTTCATAACTTGACTCAAAGACCCATACCCATTTTCGAGTTAATGGAAGCAAGTAGTAGAATTTTCTACCTTCGTAGGAGTCAATTTTTGAAAAACCCTAAATCACTTTTTTTAAGTATTTTTTGTTTTAGTAGTACCGAGTTTCGAGTTAATCCGACAGCGGGTTAAATATTTTTCTAATCCATTAACTTTGTCACCCCCCAAATCCTCTGTGAGGGATTTTTTAAACTAAAAGTGACAATCTTTATTATTTACTGACCCAAATATTGCAAAGTTTCTAATTTATTAACCAAATGAATAAGGTTTTTCATATAAACTGTATCCCCTCTTTCTATCCCCATAGGGGTGGAATTTCGAAACATAATCTAGATTATTTATACCAATTTTCCAGTTAATCAAGCCTCGAAATAAAATTCTGCCCTGTGAAATTGACTACCCCTCTTCACCCCATGTGGTAGATTTTCGAAAAACCCTGAACCACTTTATTATTTATTTTGGTCTTAGATAGGTACTGAGTTTTGAGTTAATTGGACCGCGCATTAATATTTTTCCATACTAAATTTCGCACCCCCTATCTCCCCTTTGGGTTAGTTTAGAATTCCAAAAAAATTCGAACTTTATAATTATTAGTGCCAAATCCAAATTTATTTGTAAGTACCATTTTTTTTTTGAGTTTATCAAGGCACTCATTAAAATCCCCTAATAAATCCACCACTTTTTGTCCCGTCAGGGGTCAATAATTTTCGAAAACCCCATACACTTACTATTGATTCTTCATCTGCCTAGCCTTTTCCCAACTATGTTGGGGTCGGCTTCCAGTCTAACGGGATGCAGCTGAGTACCAGTATTCTACATGATAAGACTGGTTGTCAAACTTTCGGGCTTCTGACCACCCCTAGCGACTGTCAAAGATCCACGAATGACAGCCGGGACCAACGGCTTAGCGTGCTTTCCGAGGCACGGAGAGGTCACGGTATGTAGGTAAAGATGGACACCTATCCACAGACCAACCGCGGCAAGCGTAGCCTTAACCCGATCGATCGATCTGTGCGGCTGTTATTATTGATTATTTTCTATCAAAAGTATTAATACTGAGTTTCGAGTAAATCGGACCGCGCGTTAAAATTCTTCCACACAAACTTTAACACCCCAACACATGGGGTGTTGGGGTGTTTTGATAAACGAACAATGATAAACTTTATTACTTGCTTAGGCAAGTATTCTTGCCAAGTTTATTAACCAAATGAATAAGATTTTTCTTATAAACTCTATCCCCGTTTTTCACCCCCACAGGGGTAGAATTTCATAAAATAGTTTGGGATGTGTTCATTACTCGACTCAAAGATTGTTTATACCAATTTTCGAGTTAATCAAGCCACGCAGTAAAGTCTTCCCCTATAAAATTAACTTTTCACCCCGTTAGGGGTAAATTTTCGAAAAACAATGATACACGTTTTTCTTTATTTTCGGTCTTAATTACAGTAAATACTGAGTTTCGAGTTAATCGGACCACGCGTTAAAATTCTTCCATACAAACTTTGACATTTCCCAATCCCCCTTCAAGGGATAGTTTAGAAAAAAAAAGCCAAGCTTCATAATTTATTTAGATAAGTATTCGTGCCAAGTTTCATAGTTATTAACGCAAGGAATAAGATTTTTCATACAAACAAAATCCCCTCTTTTCACCCCTTAAAGGTCAGGTCATGACGGTCTCAGCATCGAGCACCTCAAGTATGCTGGGGTACATCTACCTAGAGTGCTGGCATTGTTTTTCACGCTTTGCGTAAGTCATTCATACCTTCCACCCGATATGCTGAAAACAATAGTGGTACCGATCGTAAAAAATAAAACTGGGGATATATCGGACAAGGCGAATTACAGACCGATATCCTTGGCCACTGTAATTGCCAAGGTGTTGGACGGTCTGCTTGACAAAGAACTTGACAAATGGATAACCTTACATGACGCACAGTTTGGTTTTCGGCCTGGACTTTCCACTGAGAGTGCGATCCTCTGTCTCAAGCAGACGGTCCAATACTATAAGGAGAGAAGTACTCCGGTGTATGCCTGCTTCCTTGATCTCTCAAAGGCATTTGACCTTGTGTCATATGATGTCCTTTGGGATAAGCTCAAGGGAGCGGGGGTACCACCTGAGTTAACGGGTTTGTTCCAGTACTGGTACTCTAACCAGCTAAACCAAGTTCGTTGGGGAGACGTTCTGTCTGAAGCGTACAGGTTGGAGTGTGGGGTGAGACAGGGGGGGTTAACCTCACCTAAGCTCTTCAACCTGTATGTGAATGAGCTGATCGTTGAACTCAGCAGCAGACCAGTTGGGTGCAAAATAGATGGCGCTGGCGTCAACAATTTAAGCTATGCTGACGATATGGTGCTGCTGGGTCCAACGGCTGGCTCAATCAGGGAGATGTTGAACGTCTGTGAAAGGTATGCGGCATCCCATGGCCTGTTATATAATGAAATAAAAAGTGAATACCTGATCTTTGCTGCACCCGGGAAATATTGCAATTATGAGCCCTCAATATCCCTCAATGGTCGACCACTTAAGAGGGTCAGACAATTTAAATACTTGGGTCACTATGTCACCGAGGACCTCCGGGATCAGGTAGACATTGAACGTGAACGCAGGGCACTAGCAGCCAGATGCAACATGTTGGCTCACAGATTTGCTCGTTGTAGTAACGAGGTCAAAATAACGCTGTTTAAAGCTTATTGTCAAGCGTTCTACACGGGCAGTTTGTGGGTCAACTGCACGCGGAAGGCACTAGATGCCCTGCGTGTGCAATATAATAATGGTTTCAGGGTGCTGTTGAGGTTGCCCCGATTCTGCAGTGCGTCTGGCATGTTTGCTGTAGCGCGAACCGACGACTTCTATGCCATACTAAGGAAAAAAGCCGCGTCCTTAATAAGCAGAATGAGGGCTAGCCCCAACAGCATTTTGAAAACCCTAGCCGAAAAACACGATGCACCAATAATTAGACACTCTGTCCGGTTGCTCGTGCGGCAGGAATGAATAATGTTTTTAATCAATTAATTATTATTACTAACCCTTAGTTGATAAGTTATTTATTTTTGTATTAACCATTGGACCTATGTTGTCAAGTTGAATAAAATATATTATTATTATTATTATTAAAGGTTAAATTTCCAAAAACCCCTTCTTAGTGGATATCTACTCTTCACAAAGAACACATCCTCCAAAATTAATTTCTCTACCCAGCGGTACCGACCAGCGTTTTAGGCTGTGCGTTGATATATCAGTCAGTCAGGACAAAATTTCATCCCCCTTTTCACCCTCTTAATGGATAAAATTCTAACAACACCGTTGTTACCTAGATAACAAATTTTGTGATTCTTACGTCGAAAATTAATGACTTTCTATACACAAGTTCATCCCCCTTTTTAACCCTTCGGGGGTGGAGTTATCAAAAACGCTGAGACACGTAAAAAATAATTTTCAATTGTCAGCCTAAATACAAAATTAGAAGATCCTAATTTCAAAACTGTCGGACTTTCATATAAACTTCCATCCCCTATTTTAACCCTTTAGGGGTTGAATTCCCAAAAATCCTTTCTTAGTGGATACTTACTCTTCACAAAGAACACACCTTCTAAGTTTCAAGTCTCTAGGCCCAGCGGTTTGGGCTGTGCGTTGATATATCAGTCAGTCAGTCAGTCAGTCAGGACTTTGAATTTTATATATATAGATTAATGTTGAATTTATAATTACGTGTGAGAACGATGTAAAAAAGACGTCCAGTCGGGCAGTCGTATGTAAACAAAAGACCAGTTACGGTAACAATCCAGGCTGCTTTTCCACCAGAGATGTACAATGCCACGTTGCTGTAGATGCGTTTGATATCCACCATCATATTCATTGGTCCACATATCATAGCACTAGTGGAAACTGATTCAACTAAGCTACGTTTTTATATGGAAGGATGCGTGCTATGCGTGCGTGCTATGGATGCGAGCTCTGGATGCGTGCTAAGGATGCGAGCTATCCGTGCATGCTATGGATGTGTAGCTATGTGCTGAGCAGTGTACCTACAGTAGGCGCGCGTTTGTCGCATATCTCGAGCTGCGCATCTCCCTCGCACAGCTACCTTGCGGTGGTGCATTTTCATAGGATATCTTACTGGCTCCACTACCTACATAACTTAGCATCAGTAGAAATAGATTCGTAGCTTAGCTTTTACATGCTCGCAGCATAGCTGCATAGCACATCTCTGGTGGAAAGGCACCCTTACACGCCTATAGTGAAACTGTGCTCTAAGATTTTCGCACCGCACTCGCATGCATAAACACTTTTCAAGATTAGGCAGGCCATGGAAACTGCGAGCCGACGAAAACTCGGATAATATTAAAATGTTGTGCTCCTCGTTTCCAAGTACTCATCAAAAAATGTAGGTTCTATCGAGCGCAATTCATTGGTGACCATTTGAGATTGACAGCACCTTATGTTGTAGCTGTGATGATTTTCGTAGTGCAAGTGTGTCTCACCCACTGACCTCTATCATTATCTATATATATAAAATTCAAAGTCCTGACTGACTGATTGACTGACTGACTGATATATCAACGCACAGCCCAAACCGCTGGACCTAGAGACTTGAAACTTAGAAGGTGTGTTCTTTGTGAAGAGTAAGTATCCACTAAGAAAGGATTTTTGGGAATTCTACCTCTAAAGGGGTGAAATAGGGGATGGAAGTTTATATGAAAGTCAGTCAGTTTTGAAGTTAGGATCTTCAAATTTTGTGTTTAGACTGAGGATTGAAAATTAATTTACACAGGTCTTAGCGTTTTTGATAATTCTACCCCCGAAGGGTTAAAAAGAGGGATGAATTTGCGTATGGAAAGTCCTTAATTTTCGAAGTAAAAATCACAAAATTTATTATCTAGGCTTACGGTTGGAAGGTAACGCAACGGTGTTCTTAGAATTTCAACCCTTAAGGAGGTGAAAAGAGGGATGAAATCTTGTTTTTAATTATATAATCTATCAACGCACAGCCTAAACCGCTGGTCCTAGAGACATGAATTTTGGAGCGTGTGTTCTTTGTGAAGAGTAGGTATCCACTAAGAAGGAGTTTTTGGAAATTCAACCTTTAAGGAGGTGAAAAGTGGGGATTATGTTTGTATGAAAAATCTTATTCTTTTAATTAATAACCTTAAAACTTGGCAGGAATACTTATCTAACTAAATTATGAAATTTGGCATTTTTTGCTTTTCTAAACTACCCTATAAAGAGGGATTGGGGGGTGTCAACATTTATATGGAAGAATTTTAACGCGCAGTTAGATTTACTCGAAACTTAGTCCCTATTTATACTTATGACCAAAAATAAAGAATTACGTATCAGGGTTTTTCGAAAATCTACACCTAACGGGATGAAGAGGGGTAGTCAATTTAACAGGGGAGTATTTTATTACGTGGCTTGATTAACTGGAAAATTGGTATAAATAATCCTTAAGTCAAGTCATAGAAACATCCCAGACGATTGTTCAAAATTCCATCCCTATGGGGATAAAAAGAGGGGACACAGTTTATATGAAAAATCTTATTTATTTGGTTTATAAACTTTATAGACTTCCAAATAAAACAATACAAAGTGAAAAATAACTTTCAATTTCGGAAGTCGGTGTCTTTAGGTCTGTATTTTAGTTTTTTTGCCACCGACTTCTGAAATTAAAGCTATTTTTCACTTTGTAGTGTTTTTTTGGAAGTTGTTTTTTTTTTTTGTTAAAACGTTTTTATTTCTCGCTTTTTAGTGGGTCTGTTTATAATTTATCTAAATTATAATAGCCTAATGTCAACTTGCTCATCGGCTTTACCAAAATATTGCGTTTCCCGATGCAGGGACATTAATTGTTGAGGAATTCTCCTGGTATTTCACCATCAGCTCCATTTCACCATTTGCATTGTGACGAGCATACATTGCTTAGCAACCATGTTAAAGTAATCTAATCACAACCCGTGAAATACTTATTATTGAGTAGTTCTAGTGGCTATCTGTAGTCTTCATCATCAGTTCCATTTCACCAAATAGTGCTTTTCGAGAGCATATGCACGAGTTACTATAAAAAATACCCAAATTGCTATAGGTGTGCCTATAATATTTGAAGAGTTCCTTCGATTTCTCCAGGATCCCATCATCAGATCCTGACCTGATGACAATGGGACCACCTGGAAAGTATAACTATAATACACTTTCAAACAAAAAAAAAATTCAAATCGGTCTAGCAGTCTTCGAGTAATCGGGAACGTACTTAAAAAAACAAGATCCCGACGAACTGAGAACCTTCTCCGTTTTTTGACGTCGGTAAAAAAAACTGGCCAAGTGCGAGTCGGACTCGCACACGATGGGTTCCGTACCACAAGGCAAAAACGCCGAAAAAAAACATGTTTGTTGTATGGGAGCCCCCCTTAAATATTTATTTTATTTTAATTTTATTATTTATTATTAAAGTTAAAATACAACTGAGTATTTTGTGAATATTTCAAGTGCCTACCTGTTGCCATTTTTGATATCGAGCAAAAAAAGGCAAAAAAATCGCGTTTGTTGTATGGGAATATTCCCCCTTAAATATTCATTTTGTTTTGTTTTTAGTATTTGTTGTTATAGCGGCAACAGAAATACATAACTTGTGAAAATTTCAACTGTCTAGCTATCGCGGTTCTTGAGATACAGACGGACAGACGGACAGATGGACAGACGGACAGACGGACCGTCGGACAGACGGACAGACAGCGAAGTCTTAGTAATAGGGTTCCGTTTATACCCTTTAGGTACGGAACCCTAATAAAAAAGGGGGTTTTAGGGTTTTCCAAAAATCGACTCCTACCAAGTTAGAAAAGGCTAATAAAGTTCAAGGGTTGGATTTTACTGCTTGCTTCTATTAACTCGAAAATGGGTATGGGTCTTTGAGTCAAGTTATGAACACATCCCAAACGATTTTTCAAAATTCCATCCCTGTTGGAGTGAAAATCGGGGATACAATTTATTTGCAAAATACAAAAACCCTTTGACCTATAAACTTAAAATTTGGCCCAAATACTTATTTATCTAAATAAATGATAAGATCATAAACATACATTTTCAAAATCTTAAGAGGAAAGTACGAATTTCACGCGGACGAAGTCGCGGGCAGAAGCTAGTATAGGTATAATACAGGTCAGTGGTATCACCCGTCTAGCACTAAGCAGTCATAAAAAAGTTTTATACGTTTTACAGTTGACATCTTGTCTCCAAAAGAAGACATTTCGGCAAGTAGCCAAGTAATAAAAGGTGCGAAAAAGTTGGTCTACCTAATTGGCCTTTCTAATATTAAATATTACCGTGACGATTGTACACGTTGCGCCGACCCTAAATACGGACAAGGGCAGGAGAATGACGACGATGACAAAAACGATAAATCAAATTAATACACTGAGGCACAGAATAACTAATACTTATTACTTAGCATACAGCATTCTTAGCCGACAATAAATTAAACGGCATATTATATCGAATTATGTTCCTAGTCTGCTTAGGAACACTCAATCAAAGATATCCAAGAGCACAGAATGGTCCAATAGTTTAATTTAGTCACTAGAGCTAGTCAAAGATTGGCAAAACCCATAGTCGGCCTATCACTATTTGAATTTGTTAGGAAAAATCACTTTTTAGGGTTCCGTAGCCAAATGGCAAAAACGGAACCCTTATAGATTCGTCATGTCTGTCTGTCTGTCTGTCCGTCCGTATGTCACAGCCACTTTTCTTCGAAACTATAAGTACTATACTGTTGAAAGTTGGTAAGTAGATGTATTCTGTCAAACGCATTAGATTTTTACACAAAAATAGAAAAAAACAATAAATTTTAGGGTTCCCCATACTTAGAACCGAAACTCAAAATTTTTTTTTTCATCAAACCCATACGTGTGGAATATCTATGGGTAGGTCTTCAAAAATGATATTGAGGTTTCTAATATCATTTTTTTCTAAACTGAACAGTTTACGCGAGAGACACTTCCAAAGTGGTAAAATGTGTCCCCCTCCTCTGTAACTTCTAAAATAAGAGAATGATAAAACTAAAAAAAATATATGATGTACATTACCTAATAAACTACCACCGGAAATTGGTTTGAACGAGATCTAGTAAGTAGTTTTTTTTTAATACGTCATAAATAGTAAACCACAATTTACCATTCATTCAATCAACTCAAAAATAAAAAATAAACATTTAATTTCATAAACATAAACCTTATGCATAAACCCGGATGTTACGGAACCCTCGGTGCGCGAGTCCGATTCGCTCTTACCCGGTTTTTAATTTCAATGTTGGGATTTATTAAACAGATCATAGACTATGCATTAGTATTGGCAGTGTTTTTATTTATTGTCGTCTACACATTTCTATCTATCCATCATTCATTATCTTCTTGTCATTAAAGTTGAAAAGCTTTTAAGTAACACGGCAACAGAATAGAATAGAATAGAATACTCTTTATTATGTACACCATATTAATTAGAGACATAATTATAGAAACTGTACAATGGGCGGTCTTATCGCTAAAAGCGATCTCAAAAAGACAACCTTTGGATGGATTAAAAAGGGGAAGGACAGACAAATAGGTACTGTAGGTAGTCTGTGGTGTACCATTTACATAATACAAGAAATACATATATAAAGTATATTATACTAATCTAAATAAATATATACATATAAGAATAAACATGAAACAGGAGCAAAGAAAATATAATGACGATGTATTAAGGAGAGCTTAAGTGCTTTTTGATCATAATTTTAAAAGTGGACAAAGATTGAGCACGCCTTACCGACACGGGCAAGTCATTCCATAACCGTACTGCTTGAACAGTAAAAGATTTGTCACAGAAACTGGTGGTGGTGCATCGGCATCTCTAGTCTCAGGTTTTCCGATGACTTCAGATATCTATTATGTGTGTCATGAAGGAACTTGAAACGTTCTTTAAGATAAGTGGGGGTTTTAGGATTAAACAAAATACTGTAATGTAATTTGGATTCGAAAACACAATCCACCTATTATCAATTTCTTTTTTTTAAGTCGTTGAATTTAAATCACACTGATCTGACACAACTTAACTTGTTTGGTAAACAATCATTATTTAGATCTTTTTAACACAACTTCAAATTCACACGAGGCCAATGACGCCGCGCAGAGTGTACGCAAGTGTTTTCATTCTCTTCTATTATTTTACTTCTGTCATTGTGGTTGTGTCCTTACACGTTTCGCATACTTTACACTTACGTCAAAGGTCATGCTGAATCCGAAATGCTCTAATGGGCACGCATACGAGTCTCAAAATCCTGTTACAGAATGCCCCAAAAAATGACTCGCGCAAAAAACTCAATTATCTTGTTATTTAAATGAAAGCACTTACTCAATAATAATAATTATACTTAATATTAAAGTAATCGAACGCAACCCGTGAAATACTTATTGTTGAGTAATTCCAGTGGCAATCTGTGGTCTACTTCATCAGTTCCACTTCACCGAATGGTGGTTTCCGAGAGCAAATGCACGATGCCTATAATATTTGAGGAGTTCCCTCAATTCCTCATCATTAAACAGTTTTAATGTCCAGTTAAAATCCAGTGATTTTGATAAAAATGGGATCAATCTGGAAGTATATCCTTTTAAATAAAAAAAGAATTTCCCAAATCGGTTTATAAATGACGGTGTACTGAGGTAACAAACATAAAAAAATAAAATAAAAAATAAATACAACCGAATTGAGAACTCCTCCGTTTTTGAAGTCGGTTAAAAACAAGATTTGGGTTAATCAAGATTAGTTTATAAATAGAAGTCATCTAGCCGGTCTAGGTGACCTCTATTTAGACACTAAGGTCTACATTAAACTTTACAAGTGTTTTGTTTATAAACGTGTTTTGAATGTCAAAGTTATTACTTTATTCTCAGGCTCTTGGTGTCTTTTCATCTTTATTATTAGAACTGTTAATGTTACTGTGTCCGGTTCGGCACTACGTATCAGATAAAATATATTTCAGTTGATGGAAAAAAAATCTTTCAGTCAAGTTAACCAGAAATCAGCGGGATTGTCCGAAAGGGTTACCGCTGGCCCGGAACATAAAGGGCTAAGGAAGGAACACGGGTGGGTTTTAGTCAGTAAGAGTCTGACACTCCCTTCCGCTCCACCCAGAGCGGGAGAAGTCATTTGATGATTTCCCATCCGCAAAAAAAAAAAAAAAGTTAACCAGAAATTATTCAGTGTACCTAGCTTTTTCCCAGCAATGTTGGTCGGCTTCCAGTCTAACCGGAGGCAGCTGAATGCCTATCTGCCGACAACCCAGTTACTGCCCAAGTAACACAGTCTTGGAGGTTTAAAACAAATCTGTCTATTCGCAGTCTATTCATGGTTAATCTTTAGATAGGGGCTTTCTAAAGATGGTTACAATAAAGAAAATGTATTCTTATAGAGTTTTTTTTCTCAAGCTCGATTATTTTTAGAGCATTTGTTCTATACCACACTTATTTTAAGTACGTTTATACGTATATTGAATGTTTTAAGATAAAATGCTCTACAAATCTATATATATAAAATGGTAAACTGACTGACTGTTGATATATCAACACACAGCCCAAACCGCTGGTCCTAGAGACATGAAACTTGGAGGGTTTGTTCTTTGTAAGGAGTAAGTATCCACTAAGGAAGGATTTTTGGGAATTCTACCCCTAAAGGGGTGAAATAGGGGATGGAAGTTTATATGAAAGTCTGTCAGTTTTGAAGTTAGGATCTTCAAGTTTTGTGTTTAGGCTGAGGATTTAAAATTAATTAACAAGTGTCTCAGCGTTGTGTATGGAAAGTCCTTAATTTTCGAAGTAAAAATCACAAAATTCAATCTAGGCTTATGGTTGGAAGGTAACGCAACGCAACGTAAAAATGTAACGCAACGTAAAGGTAACGCAACGTAAAAATCTAGGCTTATTTATGGTTGGAAGGTAACGCAACGGTATTGTTAGAATTTCAACCCTTAAGAGCGTTTACGCCGTACGGCATTTCATACAAACTTTCAAGCCCTTATTTTTCGAAATGAATGAACCGATTTTAATGAAACTTTGTACGCATATGCAAAATACATAGGTCTAAAAAGTTAGTAGAGAACATTTTTGAAAAATAGTGTTACAGCCAAATTAGACCGATTTTAAATTTTCAATAGAAACAGAGATTTCCAGTTATCGTTTTTTAAATAAGACATTTTGAAAATGTTCTCTACTAACTTTTTAGACCTTTGTATCCTGCTAATGCGTATGAAATTAACATCGGTTCATTAGTTTCGAATAATAGGGGCTTGAAAGTTTGTATGAAATGCCGTACGGCGTAAACGCTCTTAAGGGGGTGAAAAGGGGAATGAAATTTTGTTTTTAATTATATTATATAATCTATCAACGCACAGCCTGGACTGCTGGTCCTAGAGATATGAATTTTGGAGGGTGTGTTTTTTGTGAAGAGTAGGTATCCACTAAGAAGGGGTTTTTGGAAATTCAACCTTTAAGGAGGTGGAAAAGGGGGGATTTTGTTTGTATGAAACATCTTATTCCTTGAGTTAATAACCTTGAAACTTGGCACGAATACTTATCTAAGTAAATTATGAAGTTTGGCAATTTTTGTTTTTCTAAACTACTCTCTAAAAAGGGATTGGGGATTGGGGGGTGTCAAAATTTGTATGGAAGAATTTTAACGCGCTGTCCGATTAGCTCGAAACTGAGTATGTATACTTAAAACTAAAAATAAAGACTAATGTGTATCAAGGTTTTTCGAAAATCTACCCCTAACTGCGTGAAAAAGGGTAGTCAATTTCACAGGGGAGTATTTTATTACGTGGCATGATTAGCTCGAAAATTGGTATAAATAATGTTTGAGTCGAGTCATCGAAACATCCTGCCGGGTCAGCGGGATTGTCCGAAAGGGTTACCGCTGGTCCGGAACATAAAAGGCTAAGGAAAGAACATGGCTGGGTTTTAGTCAGTAAGAGTTTGACACTCCCTTCTGCTCCACCCAGAGCGGGAGGGGTCATTTGATGATTTGCCACACGAAAAAAAAAAGTCATCGAAACATCCCAGACGATTGTTCAAAATTCCATCCTTATGGGGATAAAAAGAGGGGACACTGTTTATATGAAAAATCTTATTTATTTGGTTTATAAACTTTATAGACTTCCAGAAATACTAACTTTAATTTCGGAAGTCGGTGTCTTTGGATCTGTATTTAAGTTTTTTGCCACCGACTTCCGAAATTAAAGTTATTTTTCACTTTGTAGTGTTTTTTTGGAGGTCGGTTTTTTTTTGTTATAACGTTTTTATTTCTCACTTTTTAGTGGCTCTGTTTATAATGTATCTAAGTTAAAACATCCTAATATCAACTTGCTCATCGCCTTTACCAAAATATTGCTTTTCCCGATGCATGACTGACATTAATTGTTGAGGAATTCTCCTGGTATTTCACCATCAGCTCCATTTCACCATTCGCATTGTGACGAGCATAAATTACTTAGCAACCATGTTAAAGTAATCGAATCGCAACCCGTGAAATACTTATTATGGAGTAGTTCCGGTGGCCATCTTTTTTTTTTTTTTTTTTTGAGGATGGGAAATCATCAAATGACTCCTCCCGCTCTGGGTGGAGCGGAAGGGAGTGTCAGACTCTTACTGACTAAAACTCACCCGTGTTCCTTCCTTAGCCCTTTATGTTCCGGGCCAGCGGTAACCCTTTCGGACAATCCCGCTGACCCGGCAGGCTTCGGCCCTAAGGGGCCCCTCCTCGATGCTGACATCTCTTTGAGGCGCGCGTGGAACACGTACGCGCCGTCCGGCACGGGCCTGGTCCTGATCGGGCGGTGAGCTACCCATTACTCTCCGCCCGCAGGCCCGCGCCTACGGTGGCCGGGAGTCGTCACGCGGCTCCCGACGCCCGGAGCGTCTCCCGCGGCGGCTGGGACGGGAGGCTCTCTCCCTGAGCCGTTCCGCCACCTCCTTCGCTAGCATGACTGCTTCGCAGAAGGAGGTGACTGCCTCACACTCCCTCTCGCCCCGGACCATGGCTTGCACCAGGGCCGGACGCGAGAGGTCGCCGTCGCTGCCAATCGCCTCTACGAGGACACGGCGGTGCTCCGCCCAAGCGGGGCAGACCTCCACCGTGTGCTCCACCGTGTCCTCTGGGCGATCCTGGCAATGGTGACACCCGGGCGTTTCTTCCCGCCTGATGATGTGCAGGAACCTCCCGAAACTTCCGTGTCCGGTGAGGACCTGCGTAAGGCGGTAGGTGAGGGCGCCGTGGCGCCTCTCTAGGCACTCCTCAAAGAGGGGTCTTATCGCCGCTATCGCGGCGTGCCCTGCGCTGGGTTGCGACAGTCGCTCTTTCCATGCCGCCATGAGATCGCGCCGGAGATCCGTCCGCTCCGCAGCGATTTGCCGCGGAAGCGGATCCTCCCCCCGGCGTAGTGCCTCCGCGCGCCACTCATACAGGCGCGCGAGGACTATCGCCTCCAGATCCCATGGCGGCTCCGGTGGCCATCTGTGGTCTTCATCATCGGTTCCACTTCACCAAATAGTGCTTTCGAGAGCAAATGCACGAGTTACTGTAAAAATTGCCCAAATCGCTATAGGTGTGCCTATAATATTTAAAGAGTTCCTTCGATTTCTCCATTATCCCCTCATCAGATCCTGACCTGATGACAATGGGACCACCTGGAAAGTATACCCTGAAAACAAAAAAAAAAATCAAATCGGTCTAGCCGTCTTCGAGTAATCGGGAACGTACATAAAAAAAAAGATTCCGACGAATTGAGAACCTCCTGCTTTTGTTGACGTCGGTTAAAAATAAAAAAGTGTGTTTTAGGGTTTTTCAAAAATCGACTCCTACCAAGTTGGAAAAGAGTAATAAAGTTTATGGGTTGGATTTTACTGCTTGCTTCCATTAACTCGAAAATGGGTATGGGTCTTTGAGTCAAGTTATGAACACATGCATCCCAAACGATTTTTCAAAATTCCATCCCTGTTGGAGTGAAAAGCGGGGATATAGTTTATTTGAAAAGTACAAAAACTCTTTGATCTATAAACTTAAAAATTGGCCCGAATACTTATTTATCTAAATAAATGTTAAGATCATAAACATAAATTTTCGAAATATTAGGAGGAAAGTACGAATTTCACGCGGACGAAGTCGCGGGCAGAAGCTAGTAGTTAATAAAGCCTGAAGGTACCTAACTTGAAGTAATTTTATAGATAAGATGATATATTTTAAGACAAAACATTCTATTTTAGCTATTGGTACTCTTATCTTTGTTTATAAAGAGACTTAAATCTAGATAAAATAGGTACTTTAATAGATATTTTTCAGTTTGTCTAAAAAAATGATAGTGAAAAGGTGTTTTTAGTGGTTTTTTTCCTAAAAATGGCTTAATAAAGTGCATTTGTATTAAATATTTGAATTGAATGATTTTATGCAATGGAGACAGTGAAAATAATTAAAAGATCTTTCGTTGAAAAATCGGCAAATATTTTAAAAGGAAGAAAAATGAAGAAGAGTTACAAAATAATTCAGATTCAGAATCGAAACTTTCTGATAACTTCCTGCAAAACGTGGGAAATTGTTCTACGACAGAAGATACAATAGAATTTGCAGTGTCCCCTACAACATCACAAAATTATGTTAGTGAGCAATCCGATTCGGATGAAAACCTACCAGAGTTATGTTAAAGGCCTACGCAAACCGGGACGGCATGGCAAGGGATTTTGCCGTCAGTCAGCGCACACTAGCCGCTTAGATACCGCGGCATTCCAGCGACTTCCCCGCTTCTCTACCCCCGCCGCCTCACCTTGCGGTATGTCACAACGAGCGCCGGAGTCCTTGGCATGCCGTTGCCTACCGCAGGACGCCACGGCATCCCGCCGCGGTAGCCCGTGGCTAGTCTTTCAATGCCGTGCAGCAATGAAATCCCTTTTGATGCCACGGGATTATTTTAAAGCATAGCAATGTTTGAATGTCCATTGGAAAAAAATGAAATCCCTTGCAATGCCGTCCCGGTCTGCGTAGGCCTTTAGACTGCGTCTTTGGTACTGTAGTGTCTTGTGTATTCCGGCCTTTAGCAGAAAGGTCTGGCTGGATGTGATATTCCATTCTAGCATTCAAATTGTGATGACAGCAACGTTAACATTGTGTTTTTTTTATAGATTCATTCATATATTTTCTGTAAAGCTGCGAGGTCCCTTTGATCAATACAATAATTCCAAGTCTACGGTGTTTTAATTATAAAGTAGAAACCGTAGAGGTCCAGTGCAGACCTCTACATTTGGTGGAGGCGCAAACTTCGAATTTAAATAAAGCGCTTATTTGAAGTACGCACCCCGCGTCATTTTTTTTCAGCGAATATAAAGTAAAGCGCTAAAGTTGCGCACGTATGATATAAAAAGCGAGACCTCTCGCAAAGCCAAGCAGTAAAAGCAGTGTAAGTGAGTATAGAACGGGCGCAGAATCGTCGCCGAGGAAAACAAAGCTAAGTGGTTGAATATATTTTTATTGTAAAGAGAGTGAGAGATGGCTCAATTTTTCACGGGCTACAACGGTTGCCTAGAAGAATTTATTAGGCAGTATAAGATAGTTGCCGCCTACAATAATTGGCGTGAGAGTGATTGGGCGCTGATATTGAGGGTTTACCTTCAGGGAGCAGCCTTAGCGTTATACAATTTTAAGTACCACGATGGTATAACTTTTGATGATATGTGCGATATCTTTCGAGAGGAGCTTCCGTGCAGATGTCACAAAGCATTGTATAAAACGCAGAAAGAGGAGTTTTTAAAAGATCCGTCAGAAGAATGCGGACAAGATGATGTTTTAAATGTAGATGATGATGCTTCTTTATTATTTAGTGGAAAAGAAGATGACCCACTACATGACGAGCAAAGCTGCCTAGAAAGCAGCGTGGAAGTTGATGGAGATGGAGAAGATGATGACGAGCGCAGCAGCCAAGAGAGCAGCCATGCAGAGGATGAGAAGGAGCTGATGGAAGTGTTCGAGAATGAACACGAGGAAGAAAGTAACGAATCGGGTCAGTCCATTCCAATTATTGATATATCTAGTTATGTTTCAGAGCCGCAGGAAGAGCATCATGATCACGATGTACAAATCAATACAAATAACATCGCTATTGATCAATTTACTGAAAATAATTTTTCGTTTAATAATTCTAAAATAAAGGAGGATGACCATTTCGATTTTTCGACTACAAAGGACAGTGCTCAAGACATCGTTTTGTCAGTTGACAATAGTAAGGTGGATAGTGAAATGGGGTTAGTTGAAGGTGATTTAAAGTTGGATGCAGTCGGAGATGAAGACATAGAGGTGAAAGACAATTCTGTGCAACTTTTAGACTCATTTAATTTTTCTACAGATGGAGTTGCAGTCTTCAATATTAGTGATTTTGTCATTAATAATAATAATAGTATTTCACAATGTGCAACAATTGATATAAGAAAAGCACGAATTAAGAAAAGAATCCCATTTGCAAGAAAAATACGCATTAAAAAAAGAATCCCTTGTATCAAAAAAGCTAGGACTAAAAACTCTATTCCAAAATGTTTTTCATCTATTTGTAAATTTATAAAATTATCTTCTAAAAACATAACCCTCCTTCTGACGCAGTCGGGTAAAAATAATTATCATTTTATAACAAAGTTTTCATTTTTAGAGCATAAATTTATTAAATGGAAGTATAAAGATAGAAACATTTTGAAATTGATTAAAAACTTTTCCTGTTATGACTTAAGCTTTTGATTTTTTTTGTTGACACTTGTCATGTCATTGTAAATAATAATATGTCAGTTAAATGTAAACATCATTGAGACATTATTTTAGTTACTAATTTGCTACATTTTATTAACATGTTTTCTTGTGTATGTTTCATATGCTGGGAAGAGAATATCGGACGCGGCCAGGAGTGTGAGGTGCCATACCTCACAGCTCTCAGAGGTCTGTGAGGTGCAATGCCTCCACCTCTAAGCGGCCGGGAGTGTGAGGTGCCTTGCCTCTCAACTCCAAGAGGCCTGAGGGAGCGAACATATCGTCGTCGTCAATGTTTTCCAAATTCGAATAGGCCGGAATAGAATGAACATGCTCCAGATAATTTTATTATGATGCGAGTTATGGGAGGATAATGGTTTAGAAAACTGTGGTCACTCCTACAGGGGGGGTGACAGACACTCAGCTTAAGTTGAAACCAACTTTGCTTACGGGGCATAGCCTTCGCAAAGTGTGTTGAGTTGACACAATTGGTTCAGCTTATGTTTGAGCACCCACAGTTTTGTTGTTGATGTTTCATTGAGTTGTTATTAGATGATGATGGAGTGAATTTTGAATTTTCCCTCTGGAGTATGGGCATGTGTTAGACTTTTTATATGAACCCTGGCCTCTTAAACTTTTCCCTCCCTCTGGCTCATACCGTCCGATGGGGTAAAAGAGTTTGAAGTTAAGATCATTTAATTTTTTTTTAAGCCTCATCTAGGCCGATGTGAACTTTCACATCAATTGTTTTCCTAGGAGGCCTAGTCGCATCTTTTCCGCCGGTTTTGGTGTGATGAGGTTCAGGCATGACGACGTTAGTTTGTGTTAGTGCACATTGGCACTTATAAATTGTCCTGGCACTTATCGAAGTGTCGGATACGCGGTTCGTTCGTCCTGACTTTAACCTTTCTCTTGCAGGAGATGGTCCTCATCCTGTCTAACTCCGGCGTTAGGTCATTTTTCAGTGTAGGGATAGGTAGGAAGAGTTTGAATGTTCGAATGGTATGAATAAAAGTCTTGTTTGGTGTTTCGAGTTATGCCAATACTTTTATTCAAGGGTGGGCGTAGCTCATGTAGTGTCTTGTGTATTCCGGCCTTTAGCAGAAAGGTCTGGCTGGATGTGATATTCCATTCTAGCATTCAAATTGTGATGACAGCAACGTTAACATTGTGTTTTTTTTATAGATTCATTCATATATTTTCTGTAAAGCTGCGAGGTCCCTTTGATCAATACAATAATTCCAAGTCTACGGTGTTTTAATTATAAAGTAGAAACCGTAGAGGTCCAGTGCAGACCTCTACAGTACCGCCGCCGGTGAATACATACCTACCTACTATTATACCTACTATTTTTCACGTTGTCTATAAATAAAACAGAAATATCTTTTACTTAAGGCCTACCTACGCAGACCGGGACGGCATGGCAAGGGATTTAAATTTTTACTAATGGACATTCAAACGTATCGATATAGAAATACGACATAAATTGCTATGCTTTAAAATGATTTCATTGCACGGCATTGAAAGACGTGCCACGCGCTCTCGCGGCGGGATGCCGTGGCGTCCTGCGGTAGGCAACGGCATGCCAAGGACTCCGGCGCTCGTTGTGACATACCGCGGGGTGAGGCGGCGGGGTAGAGAAGCGGGGAAGCCGCTGGAAGGCCGTGGTATCTAAGCGGCTAGTGTGCGTTGACTGACGGCAAAATTCCTTGCCATACCGTTCTGGTCTGCATAGGCCTTAACCCTCTTGAATTGATTTATTAAATTGCTCTGTACTGCATAAAATGGTATTCCGTTCACAACACAACAAAATAACCTGTTCACTGATGAACGTCTAGAAATAGTGTGAGAATATAAAAAGGAATACAGAGATGACAGTTACTAGGTAATCTTAAACCACTCATAAATCTGTTTATTCTTTCACTAGATAAGTTAGTATGTAGCAAGTAAAATTATTCTTGTCATAGAGCTAGAGCCATACTACAGAAAATTCTCTAGAGTGTTTGTTCTATTAAATTCGTTTCTCTAGTAAATTTTATCTTGACGCCATTTTTATTGCCTATTTTTGCTTCAAATGATTTTTATTACATATTTTAATGCTTATTTTTATGATTTTATCATTAAATTATGTCAAATTAAACATTTAATATGTTCTAAATTACTATATTTTAAATAAAATGAGTATTTTAAACTTTAAAATGCAATTTAAAAAATTTGCTTATAATAAATAATATTCATATTTGGTAAAAAAAATATTAAATCTTACATTTACAGCGAGCGCTCTTATTTTAAGAGAGTTTTACATAATATTCGACGATAGAATTTCAATCGCATATAGATTTGCTTGTTTACAAATTAATAACTAGCTAAAACACAAGTAATGTAAAAATTAAGAAATTTGTTACGCCATGATGCAATACAATAATAAGTTTAAATAACTCTTGTAAGTTCTGCGCCATTATGTGTCGTTGACTACTAGAAATCAAATGTAACTTAAAGTTGTTAGTCTTGAGTAAATTTTGGTTTAAAAACTTAACGAGTAGAGACTTCTTTAAAGGTCTCAACTTTATCTATAAACTATCTACTAGTAAAATTTTTGGTTTAGTGAGACACTAGAAAAATCTCTACAGACAATTTGAAAATTTACAACTCTTATCTCTATCTATTCATGTTTTCTTAACTCATTCTTATGAGAAGGGATAAGGTTGTCCCCACTTTTACTAAACTGTGTCTGTAAGCGTTCTTGAATATAACTTGGGGGATATTTTACTCTTAAGGTAAACAATAAAATAAAATTCTATTAGATATCTAATAGTCCGTTTTTAGACGCGATTGTGTTACTTGGGTGGGTAATACGATACCGCTTGATAAGACTGGTTGTTAGACTTTTGGAGTTCTGATTTCCTACCCGTAACGACTGTCAAAGATCCAATTACAGCTGGGACTAACGGCTTAACCGTGCTTTCCGAGGCAAGTCAGATGGCGAGTCTCCGAGGCAAGTCGGATTATAATAAGATGAAGAAAGAAAAGTAAGAATGAAGATGAATGAATGATGAATGAGATGTGGTGAAGCAATTAAATTAATGAATTGTATGGGTTACATACAATTAAAATTATAATACCAAGGTTCTACAGCTGAGAATACCTACAATGTGGGCAATAGGTTTATATGGCCTGCGTGCGATTTGTAACTACAGCTTTGTTTTAAATGGCTATGAAGTGAGACGACATTTATATAATCAAAGGTGAGACAAAAATAAATATGATTGTATTTCAACATTTTCAACTGGCTGGTAGCTTAGCTAGGCAACTCAGAAAACAATAACTCATAACGGTTACAAGAAAGTTAACGCGTATGTAGGTAACTATACGAGGTACCGTTCAGTTTCTAATACCTACGCTTTGTTCTAGCCATTTCTAGCTAAAGTGGGACTAGACCAGTTAGGCTGGTTTTAGAGTCGCGCTGACCGCACGCTGACCGTCGGCGCTGACAGCTTGAAACGTATGAACGTCTAGGAAGCGTTTTAGAATAACGCGTAGCTATCAGCGCGTGCGGTTCATACGTTTCGGCTGTCAGCGCCGACGGTCAGCGTGCGGTCAGCGCGACTCTAAAACCAGCCTTAGCCCTTTCCGTTTATAAACAATCTCCTTTCAAATCTGTGTTCCTGGTACTTATAGACAAAATAGCGAGTTATTCCGCGCCCTAATTGCGTAACACACTATTACTATCAATTTGAATCATTTTGAAGCATATTTCTAATCCATCGCTCCATAATATGTTCAAAAAATGTGTCTGCTCAACAACACAAATAATGCAATGAATTTTGTTGAACTGTCAAAATGAAACCCATTGCTACTGACAGTGTGTTACGCAATTACCCTGCTGGTCTGATCCCCTGAACCCCCCCTCCACCCCCAACCTCGATCCCCTCCTGGATCGTCTTCTGTTTTAATCTTTGTCTTTTCCACATTATGTAAGATTACTCTTTATGACAGGTAAGTACAGTCAAAATAAATTAAAAGTTTCAGGATTAACGAAATTAAATAAAGATTCTTTTTTTTTAAATCATGCGTGCTCGGGATTTGAGGCCACGGCAATACAAATGTTTTCGCCAAGTACAGAGAGTACTTGGAGAAAACATTTGTATTGCCGTGCCCCGAGCTGTGTGCGAACGCGCATGTTTCATCTTGGGTGGCGATTTCGTGGTTTTCGAGGGTGCTGAACCCGATGCTGAGGTCAGAATGAAAATCCAAGATGGCGTATGTGAAAAATGTTACAATTCTTCATGATGGATGTCAATTTCGTGGTTTTCGAGGGTGCTGAAATCGATGGTGAGGTCAAAATGAAAATCCAAGATGGCGGATGTGTAAAGTTTAAAATTTTTCATGATGGGTGTCACTTTATAATGAGCTGATAAGTGCATAGCTTCATTTGACAAAAAATAACTCTAAAGAGGGTACAATTCTTACAATTCTTAACTTATTATTATATAAGTATGAACTTAATTTATTATTATATAAGTATGTAAAATTATTAAGAACATGCGTTTTTTTTTTTTTATAATATATGTAGTTGTAATTATTATTTTAAGGACCCCCCTCAACGAGTAAAGGCCTCCTCCATTTTACTCCCACTTTCTCTATTGTAATTATTATTATTATTGCCTTTGTAATCCAGTCTTTTCCAGCCACTTTATTTATCTCGTCTATCCATCTCTCTTTCGGTCTTCCCCTGTTTCGTTTATTGGGTGGTCCTGGCCAAGTAGTTATTCTATAAGCCCACTTATCTTTGCTCATGCGTGCAATATGACCAGCCCACTTCCATTTCAGTTTCTTACAGTGTACTAAAGCGTCGATTACATTTGTTGTTTTCCTTATATCTGTATTTCTTAATTTGTCCTTTCTTTTTAAATTTAGAATACGACGTTCCATTGACCTCTGGCATACTTGTAGTTTATTTTTTGTGTGGTTATTAAATATCCACGTTTGGCAGGCATACGTAAGACACGGTAGTATTCAGGAATCCAGTACTTTTTAGGGTTCCGTATAAAAACGGAACCCTATTACTAAGACTTCGCTGTCTGTCCGTCTGTCCGTCTGTCTGTCTGTCTGTCACCAGGCTGTATCTTAAGAACCGCGATAGCTAGACAGTTGAAATTTTCACAAATTATGTATTTCTGTTGCCGCTATAACAACAAATACTAAAAACATAATAAAATTAATATTTAAGGGGGGCTCCCATACAACAAACGCGATTTTTTTGCCCTTTTTTGCTCGATATCAAAAATGGCAAATTTCAAGTGCCTACCCACTTGAAATATTTACGAAATACTCAGTTGTATTTTAACTTTAATAATAAATAATAATAATAAAATAAAATAAATATTTAAGGGTCATAATAAAATCACTTTAATCGGTGTTTTTTTTGCTTGGATATGTTTAGTTAGACGTACTGAGCGCTGTGTTAAAATTTGTCCATCTATTTTAATGGGACCCTGTATATTGTTGTACATATTCTAGTGAAATACTGTTGACTTTAATGGGTATTTTTTTATGGTTGGTCATGATCTTTGTTTTTGTGGTATTTAGTTCTAAGCCAATTCTTCTACTCGCAGTATTTAGTTCATTGACCATTTTTCCCAGTTGAGTTGGTGTTTCCGAGAAAAGTATAATGTCGTCTGCAAACCGGAGGTTACTTAGAAAATTACCTTGTAAGTTTATACCTCTTCTATCCCAGTTTAGATTTTTCATGATTGTGATGATGATGCATTTTAAACCTTAAATTGGAAAACATAACACTTACAATTGTTCAAGTTCACGCACCTACCATTGAAGCTAGTGATCAGGAAATAAATAACTTTTACAATCAACTCCGTCAGTCTCAAATACATTATAACAAGCATCAAATTATACTAGGTGATTTTAACGCTCGAGTTGGACAACGGCTAGCAGGTGAAGAAAGAATAATGGGCAACTACTGCTTTGGAAAGAGAGACAAAAGAGGCGAAATCTTGCTTCAATTTTGTAGTGAAAACAACTTAGTTATAACAAACAGCCTATTCAAAAAGAACATAAAGAATATGTGGACATGGCTATCGCCAAAGAAAAATAAAAGCCAGATAGATTACGTATTAACCAATAATAGAGAAAGAATTACAAATATAGAAATATTAAGCAGTCTATCATACCCTAGCGATCACCGACTAATACGAAGTACCTTTAAAATGACAAATTCGCAGAAAAGTAGAGCCAAGTATAGCAATAAAAATACCAAACTAAACACAACAGAAGAAAAGAAACAGTTCATCGAAGCTTTAGGGGAAAAAATTGACACGATGGATCTAGAAGAAAATGAAGACATAGAGTCTTTATATAGCAATATCAAGGTGGCAATATTTGATAGTATGAAATCTATAAAAAGAGAAAAAATTACAAAACAGGACATCATTCCGGAAAGTATAAAAAGTCTTATTAAAAGAAGAAATGAATTAACAAACAAGAAAAAAATAACAGATGGAGAAAAGAAAGAGCGCAGCTATTTATATAAAAATATCTACAAACAAATTAAAAAAGTACATTATGAACACAGAATAAATACAATAGAAAACCATCTCAAGTCATCAGGGAGCCTGAAAAAAGGTTACAAAGCACTCAACTCTACTAAACAATGGATTCCATGCCTAAAAGAAGACTCTACCAACAACAAGACTTTCTCTAGGTCAAAAATTATAGAAACATCTACAACATTTTATAAACACCTTTATTCGGCACAAGAAACGGAGCAAGAAGACTTAATTTCCACTCAGGACTCCATCGCTCTGGAAAGATTTTCGACCTATGAGGTCATAAAGAAAATAGAAAGCTTAAAATCCGAGAAAAGCAATGGACCAGATGGCATCCCAAACGAAACAATAAAGACGGGAAAATATCTACTAGCATCACCTTTAACTACCCTGTTTAATAAGATTTTAGATGAAAAAAAAGTACCTACAGAATGGGCAGAATCTGACATAATTCTAAAAAGGGGACCCTGAAGATATCGGTAATTACCGACCCATTTAGCCTTCAACCAAATATATACAAATTGTTTGAATCATGTCTGGAAGAACGCCTTGCTAGATACACCGAGAAACATCAACCACCGGAACAGGCAGGCTTTAGAAGAGATTTTTCCACCACAGACCACATACACGCATTAAACTTAATTATAGAGAAATATACAGAACATAAAAGGCCACTCTACCTGGCTTTTATTGATTATGCCAAAGCCGTCGACTCTATTTCCCATAGTAGCATGTGGAAAGCCCTTTACGAGTGTGATGTACCACTGGAGACTATTGAGCTTATAAAATACATATATAGTAAAACTATAAGTCGTGTAAAAATGGAAAAACGAGGCCCTGAAATAAAAATCTGTAGGGGCGTTAGACAGGGCGACCCTCTCTCGCCGAGAATCTTTATAACTGTTCTACAAAGCATCATGAAAAATCTAAACTGGGATAGAAGAGGTATAAACTTACAAGGCGTTTATAATTATTAGTAAGGAAAAAAATCAGTACAAAACACGCAATGGATAACCTTATCGCTTTCTGCAATATCTTCCCGGCAGCCTTGGAATGGACAGTGATTGCGTGGACATGAAAAATACGTAGGTAGGTCGATGGGAAAAAAAATGGAAAATTGAAGAAAGAAATAGCCTAAGTTTTAATTATTTTGTTATTTCTACACACAATCTAAATAATATGTTGATTACGTAACCTTCGTAGATTTCGGATTTTAGGATTATAAAGGCCCATTTTTTGTCCCACCTTTCCGCATGAAAGCAATGCGGACTTCAACGCCTAAGTGTCCTTTGTTTTTTTATTTATTCGTATAGTAAGTTAATTAGTCATTTAATTTAGTATCTAGTGTAAATAGTTAGTTACAAATGAAGGCCCATTAAAAATCTTTCAGTAGTTTTATATCTCGGTTTAATGGTTTGGTTTTTAAAATAGTGGACGGGATCCCTTCTTTTCGCATAATGTTCTTTTTCCTAAAATACTTTGGCATCACTATTTTGGTATAATTTGTTATGCCATAATAATACTTTGCCATATATTTTTTTGGCATACAGTTTATGTTGGCATTATAATCTTGAAGGCTAATTTGTTTTGGCATAAATTGAATTCGCATAATATTAAACTAAATTACTTAAAATTAAAGTATTGTCGTAAAAATTCAATATGTTGTGCTACTAGGTGAGACGTAGGATGCAAGAGCGAGCGAAACCCCGATGTTCGGTTTGGTTAGGTTCCTTTAAACCCTGCAGACAGAAATAGGAGCCCTGCGCAGCGGGGCTCCGTCGACCTGACGTCGTTAGAAATATAACATGCAGCATGCTAAATTTGTGCTATAGAATGTTATGCTTAATCATTATTATGATTAGAGAAATTATGCTTAAAAAGTATGTGTAAGCTATTATGCGTACCTAAATAATGTTTTGCGAAAATACAATTAGGAGAAACAAAAGTATGCCAATTTATATTAGGTCTTAAAATTTTATGCAAATGGATAGGGAACCATGGTGGACACCACTATCATTGCCTATTGAACTTTTTGCTATCATACGAAATAGTAGGATACAATATATTATACATAGATAGTGCCATCCACGGGGACGCGGCCCACTCTTCTTACTAATTGCTAGTGTTTATCACTAGTTAATTCCAGTAGTGTTTCAGTTTTTTGATACACACTAATTACCCACTCACTAATAAGTAAGTAATTACTGTGTATCGACAAAACTAAAACACTAGCGGAATGTTGCACACTTGTATTGTAAGCGATTAGGAAGAAGAGTGGGGCGCGTCTTCGTCGAAGGCGCTATCTGTATTTATTTTTTATTTTATTTATTTATTTTATATATAATTTATGTACACACAGTAAAATACATAGATATATAGTACTGTATAGTATATTATAGATTTTGATTTTGTAAATGTAATCAATGATACCTAATATACTTTAAATGTGTGTTCAGGAAACAAATTGAAAATCTTAAGTTTCCCAATAAGACGAATGATTATTGTTTTTTTGTCTGCCTAAATTAACTGGTCAAAACGGTTAACATTTTTGGTTATTAATGGGTTTGGATTAGGATCCAAGATCTCACGATTTCCTTGTATCTACATAGAACTACGAGATAACAAACTATTATAGAAGTATCACTTTCGCCATGAAAACCAACTTATAAGTAACCTAGCCATAAGGAAGGAGAGGAGGAGCCAAAAGGAAGGAGGACTATTTGGCGCTATTAATAAATTCATAGCTAATTAAACTGACATCACCCGCCACTATTAAATTATCATAAAAACTCGATAATTTACGATCAACTAAATTAATTGATTGCCAACATACCATTTTGAATTTTTGACATCCAATAAATTAAAACAATTTACATTAAATCCACATTATTTCACTGCACAAACACACAATTTCGGATTATTTTAATCGATTTAAAACTTGATAAATTTTTAGATGGTTTATTAGATTAATCGTCGATAGATCGATGGATGCGTGCGCGTACGCGGCGGCGGATAGATGCGGAATGTGGTGCAGGCCCCGGATAATGGTGCAGATGCGTGTGCGCCGGCAGCAGTAAACATCAGCGACAGCGGATTACTATCAATCTTCTAGGCAAGTAGGTTTATCACTTTTACCAGTAAGTATGCTAAGTAATTAGGCACAATTGTTTGACTGATGCAATATGGCCGAATTGGTTTTGGAGCTGCAGCATTTTAAGTATCGTATAGACATTGGTGTAAGTTTTTCTGAAGCTTTATTTATTTATTTATATATACTTTTTGTACACCAGAAAATACATAACAAAAAAATACAATTATTAATACAAAACATACAATGGGCGGCCTTATCGCTTTCTGCGATCTCTTCCAGGCAACCTTGGAATGGACAGTGATTGCGTGGATATAAAAAATTTCATAGAGATAAATAGTAATAATATCCTGAAGGCTGAAATACTATCTTATAACTTTATGCTTACTGTTGCGCTTGCGATCAACTCATGTGTGAAGCTTCCGTGATCACTAAAATATGACCTAGTTACTTACCGACAACTAACGCTTTTTCCTATGCATTGCACCAAACCAACAAAAAAAAACCGGGCAAGAGCGAGTCGGACTCGCGCACTGAGGGTTCCGTAACATCCGGGTTTATGCATAAGGTTTTGCATAAGGTTTATGTTTATGAAATTAAATGTTTATTTTTTATTTTTAACCGACTTCAAAAAAGGAGGAGGTTCTCAATTCGACAGTATGTTTTTTTTTTTTTGTGTGTTTGTTACGCGATTACTCCGCCAATTGTGGACCGATTTTCAAAATTCTTTTTTTGTTTGAAAGGGTATACTCTCGAGGTGGTCCCATTATCGTCAAGTTGGAATCGGATGAGAGGATCTCATGGAAATCGAGGGAAACCCTCATATTTCACGGGTTGCGATTCGATTACTTTAATATGGTTGCTAAGCAATTTATGCTCGTCACAATGCGTATGGTGAGTGGTTGTTAAGGAGTTCTCCTGGTAAGAATTAGTCTTACCAGGAGAACTCCTCAACAATTAACGTCCCAACATCGGGAAAAGCAATATTTTGTAACAAGTGATGAGCAGTTGACATTAGGCTATTGTAACTTAGATAAATTACAAACGGACCCACTAAAAACTGAAAAATAAAAACTTTTTACAAAAAAATAAAACCGACTTCCAAAAAAAACACTACAAATTGAAAAATAACTTTAATTTCTGAAGTCGGTGTCAATAAACGAAAATGCGGAACCAAAGACACCGACTTCCGAAATTAAAGTTATTTTTCAATTTGTAGTGTTTTTTTTGGAAGTCGGTTTTATTTTTTTGTAAAAAGTTTTTATTGAGTTGATTGAATGAATGGTAAATTGCGGTTTACGATTTATGACGTATTAAAAAAAAACTACTTAAGTAGTATATCTCGTTCAAACCAATTTTCGGTGGTAGTTTACATGGTAATGATATATATTTTTTTAGTTTTATCATTCTCTTATTTTAGAAGTTACCGGGGGGGGGGGGGGGGGGACGACACACATTTTACCACTTTGGAAGTGTCTCTCGCGCAAACTATTCAGTTTAGAAAAAAATGATATTAGAAACCTCAATATCATTTTTGAAGACCTACCCATAGATACCCTACACGTATTGGTTTGATGAAAAAAAAATTTGAGTTTCGGTTCTAAGTATGGGGAACCCTAACATTTATTGTTTTTTTTTCTATTTTTGTGTGAAAATCTTAATGCGGTTCACAAAATACATCTACTTACCAAGTTTCAACAGTATAGTTCTTATAGTTTCGGAGAAAAGTGGCTGTGACATACGGACGGACAGACAGACAGACAGACGGACAGACAGACAGACAGACATGACGAATCTATAAGGGTTCCGTTTTTGCCATTTGGCTACGGAACCCTAAAAACACAATAAGAGTTATAATGTAATGTAGGTAAGTAAGAATGTTCGTGAGCGTCCTCAGGTGAGACTGGAGCAGCCCGGAGTCTGAATTTGTTCCCGGTTGATGGCAATACACTCGTACTACATGGGAATGGTTGTGGTATATTTATTACATCAAAATCAAAATGTTTTATTTCACATAAACCTACATGGGCACTTATGAAACGTCAGAAGCTAGGTGCACGGTTCCAATTGGTCGTTTCCTATGGAGAAGAACCGGCAAGAAACTCCATGGTTACTCTTTTTAAAAATAATTGGCTTTTACAATGTTTCCAGATTACAGTAGGTATGGGAGGACAGCGCAGGCCTATCAACAAGTACCAAGTACTTGATAAAATAGAAAATGGTCTACAGATCTAAAGTCTATAAGGCCTACAAAGTCCTCACATTTACAACATAAGAATCTATCAAAAGGATAGATAATAAAAAAAGAAAAGTAATAATAAAAACCTACTAAAACCAAGTGTTATGATTCTCATTAAAACCACTAATAAGGAGGTGAAAAATTTCAAGTGTCTTTATATAATGTCAATTAATAAAGAAATTATGTCAAAAAGTATATAATGTCAAATAATAAAGAAATTATGTCAAAAAGTATGTAAAAAAAAATTAATAATAATTAAATAAAAATTAAACATCGTAATTTGAGAGCAGTTAATAGACGTTTACATAGTTATGCCGTTAATGAGAAGCCAGGGAAGCCACATGTGCAGAAGGAATTATTGCCAGACTAGCTTGTCTTCAACGTAGTCTTTAATCTTATAATATGCTTTTTTGATAAGGACACGTTTGATGAGGGTTTTGAACTTTCCATCGCTAAGTTCTGTAACCGGCTTTGGCAACTTGTTATAAAAACGGATGCTGTTTACAAGAAATGACTTGCTAGTTTTAGTTAATCTAAATTTAGGTAACACAATTTCATTTTTACTACGTGTATGTATATTATGGAAATCGCTTCTTATTTTGAAGAGACCTAAGTTTTTGCGAACATACAAAATACTTTCTAAAATATAAAGAGAACATGGGACTTTAACATAACTGCTGAAGTGTGTACCGTGTAGTGTGTACTGTGTACTATAGGTACGCCTCTGCCTATACCTTCGGGTATTATAGGCGTGAAGTTATTTTAAATATAACTTAATTTTCCAGGTACCAGGTTTGCAGCATGGCAGGGTGACGGTCTAGGTCAGGGTACATGGTGGAGAGAGTTTACTGACGTCCACACCAAGTTGTTGATAATGCGCTGGTTGCTGGCTTTTCTTCGAATACATTCTCATGTTTAGAGTGCTGAAGCAATGTCCTTTGTTCCACCAGTTACACCATTATTACCATAGACAACATAGCTGCCTACACATTTCTATGTTTTCTATCTTTATTATTCTCTCTGTTCTGTTGGTTTTTTTGTCATGGTCTGGCAGTTTGAGTCATTTATGTGGCCTACCCAAATGTCCTTTCTTTGGTATTGTTCATCGAATCGTTGAGCTCCTTAAGTCTTGAGTTGAGCTGTACGATTTCTGACAAATGCGTGCACTAGTCAGTGCACGCATCCACGCACGCTGTCCAGTCGGACAGGGCCCCTCAATCTGTGTGGTTCTTTCCTCAAACATCGATGGTCTACATGGTCTTCATATAACCTGACCAAGATTATGTCTGGACTTTAAAAGAGACTGTGACCTCTGAGTTTGTTTCGGCCTTTCTTCTCAGAGTAATCAGATAGGAAACGCCGACCTCATCTAGTTTTAAAAAAAACATGATTGACGTGTAAAAGTTTTTGTAGAAACCTACTTACAAAAATAAAATCATTTATCATTTATGAATTGTAACTTCATGCCACGAAATATCTACGTGGTTCAAATTCGTAAATCGTAGGTTACTGATTGGCTGTAATTTAAGTACCTATCAATATTTACGTGTAAATAGCAGCCATAATTAAGCTAAATAATGGCATAGCTAAATAATGGCTACGAAAAAAATTAACGATGAAGAGTTACATCGTCGTTAATTTATTTTTCGTACCTCGTTCTTATTTATTACTAAGCAGAATAATCCATACTAATATCATAAATTGGAAAGTAACTCTTGTCTGTCTGTATGTTACCTTTTCACGCCTAAACCACTGAACGGATTTCGATAAAATTTGGCAAAGAGATAGATTGCATCCCAGGGAAGGACATGGGACAGTTTTTATCGACAAACCTTGCGGGCGGGGCCAAGCCGCAGGCTGAAGCTAGTATTATGAATTCGAAAGTAACTCTACTGTATGTTATCTTTTCACGCCTAAACCACTCAACGGATTTCGATAAAATTTGGCACAGAGATAAATTGCATCCCGGGGAAGGTCATATGATAGTTTTTATCCCGGTATTCCCACGGGATCGACACTTATGCGGGTGAAATCGCGTGGCGCTGCTAGTTAAGTATTTATTATAAGTGATTGTTAGGTACTCGTTCTGCAATTCCAAAAAGTATAATATTTTACAGATTTGTGAAGTTATTATTTTTTTCGTTTTGTTGTGAATTTCAAAGACTCTGAAACGGATGCAAATTGTACTTTATTGTACACTCAACAGAAGTGATGTATGAGTCAAACTCAGTTGGTATCAATCAGCCTATAATAATAATAATGCTGCTATCTCACTGCTGGGACACAGGACTCCTCTCTGTGAGAGGGAGTGGGGTGGATAAGCCCACTCCCTCTCACAGAGAGGAGTATCACATATCTTTGAATAAGTAATAATTATATTGTGAGTCTAGGACATGCACGCCTGTGCAAAGGGAGAAGGAAAACATCCGCTCCTCACGATGTTTTCTTTCCTTCTCCATTTTGAGAGCAGTGGTGATGAAATAAATTACACAAAGTAAAGCGCCTCTCTGGGTTCGAACCTACAAGTCGTAAGTCCTGGCAGTTACCACACCGCCACCATAGCCTTGCGCTGTCCAGTGCTGGTTCTCAAAGTAAGGCGTGCTACACACTAGTTCCGGTCGGGATAATTCGGTACGACTCTGCACATCATCACCCGAATAAGTGTGTGGCACCCTTATGTGGCGAGAGCTAACTCTGGAAGTTTTAATTAGGGTAGTAAGCTCCTTGCCACGTTTGTAATTCTAAGTAGGTAATTACTTAGTACCTAAACATTACTATTTGATGTGAAATTAATTGGCAGGTTATGCCAGGGTGATGAAATACGTCTAGCTAGACTAAAGTAAATACTACATAGTCAGGTAGGTCTGTCTGTACTCTGTACTACAATAGTTTCCTATGAAATCAAACGTCAATTTTTTATGGAACCTATAAACGGCACACATTCGAAAACACACTTTCACAAGTTATCGAGCCAATAGGCGTCATGAATAGATAAACTACCGATTAAAGTGCCTCAGAAACTAAACCAGCATCCTATCTGCAGTTAGTTTGGTTTTACCACGGAAACTCTGATTTGCCTTTAACAATGTACCAAGACAGTGTGTATCAGAGCTGTGCAGGAGAATATATTATTTACGTGTTTACGGGGCCACACACGTTTCCATTCGGACACCTACGTCACCTTCCTACACACATTGTTGTGTTCCGTGCTCCACAAAAGTACTGCAGCCTTAGTATTATTGAAGTTTACTTTGAATTATTCGTGCAAAACCGTCAAATCTCCGAATCAAACGGTGTTTGTTTGTACAAATAATAATTTACTTCTGTGCATTTCTGGTGTCTTGGTACTTTGTAGAAGGGATGTCGAAAACTCCGTGGTAAAACCTCGTAACTGCGGATGATAGTGTGGGACTATGTAGCGTTGGACCGAAGCGATGCAACGCGAGTGCATAGATAAGTAAGAGATATTTCATTTTCGTTCATGAGGAATATAGAATTGTTTGAAGACCAAAGATTACAGGATAGATAGATTCTCGTGGAAGCTGATATGGCTGGTTACTTAGAAAATCAATAGGTAGCTAACCGCCACCGGTTTTTAAATATGTGTTTAAAGTAAAGTCCATACTTAATAATCTGTTGACTTCTACGGCTTCTGTGATAGGACAACAAGTACCTTGGCTAATCAGTCAGATATTTGAGAGGATCTTTGTTCTTCCCTATCGAAACCTAATTTCGATGATGAGTTTGACCGTACACAAATTGCCATGCGCGACATGTAGAGCTCCGTCCAGCGATAAGTAAGACATATAAAAGTCAATGTGGCATTGTGAATTTGTGTCGAAGATATTTATTACTGAAAGGAATTTATGCCAAAAACAAATCCTAGATTGGACCTTAGGTAACAACTCTATGATCACCTGCCCGGCGTTTTCTCATGTCACAGCAATTTACCCTTGAGCCCTAGAAATTTGCAGACCAACTAATAATTTAGAGCTTATTTAGTGCCCTAGTGCCTAGTGCCAAGTGATATAGAGAGATTGTACTTCCACCTTTGACATATATTTGTAATCTTGCCTTTCCAACTGGCACTTTCCCAAACTCTCTGAAACTTGCTGAAATTCACCCAATACATAAGGGGGAGACAGGGGCTGTGTCAATAACTTTAGACCTATTTCCATTTTGCCAACGGTATCCAAGATCCTGGAAAGGTTAATTAACAAACGATAAACTAATTACCTCGCGTCAAACAAACTGTTATCACCTTCTCAGTTTGGTTTCCGATCCGGGAAGTCAACCAGTGATGCTGTCCAAGAACGGGTGAACTTTGTTTCCACAAATCTCGATGGTAAACAAAAGGTGCTGGCGATTTTTCTGGACTTAGCAAAAGCTTTTGACACAGTCTCTCCACTCCTCCTCGAGAAGCTGGAGGGGATGGGAGTGAGAGACACGCAACTTAAATTATTTTCTGATTACCTCACAAATTGCATGCAGAGAGTAAGGATTGGTTATATGTGCAGTGATGACCTTGACATCACGTATGGGGTACCACAGGACAGTATCCTTGGCCCCACATTATTTTTGACCTATATCAACGACCTTTGTAACCTTAAATTGCTTGGTGGCAGGATCATCACCTTTGCGGATGACACAGCTCTGCTCTTTCACGCGGGATCATGGGAAGAAGTCTTTTCAAATGCTCAGCTCGGTTTTGACAGAGTGGTTAAAAAATAACAAACTCACTCTAAACGTGGCTAAATCTATGTATATTCCCTTTACCATGGAAAAAAAACACGCGATCCCATCTTGTACAAATCTTTCAATAACATCACACACTTGCTCATTCCTGCAAGACATTCCTTGCTCATATCCTGCTCTCAAAAAAACGGCTGTTATCAAATATTTGGGTATTAGATTGACGATAGTCTTAGTTTTCAGCCGCATATAGACGCACTTACAGCGAGAACCCGATAATGAATATATGTTTTCAAGAATCTACGCCATGTGGCGGGAACTAAGACCATTGACACCGTGTACTGTGCACTAGTTCAGTAAATCTTATCATATTGCATAACGGCATGGGGCGGTGCCCCAAAGACATCCTTGCTGAGGCTGGAGAGAGCTCAGAGAGCTGTTCTTAAAGTTGGCCGTAAACTTCCCTTTCTCTTCCCAACGAAAGAACTTTACCAGCAGTGCAAAGTACTGACAGTTCGCCAATTATTCATTTTAAGCACTATCATTCGTAGGCATACTCAACTTCCATACAATTCTGTCCAATTACCAAGAGACGCAAACACAGAGTCCGTAAAACAAGGTCCTTCAAAACCAGATTCAACCGTAGATTCTTTTGTTTCCTAGGAACATACCTTTACAACAAAGTCAATAAAGCCATTTCCATCTACTCCTTATCTTTATTCAATTGTAAAATTAAAATCCAAAATTGGCTTCAATCTCACGACTATGAAGCCACCGAGAGACTCTTGGAAGTCGTGTCATAAAAAAGCAGCTCGACAGGTCCTAAGTAGGTATACAATATTATGATATGTTTTTGAACATCACACACACACTCACTGCGCACCCACACCCACACTCCCACACCTACACTCACACACCCACACCCAAACACCCTACTTTGCTGTCTAATTAATTAAATAATTGTATTTTCCTTTTTTTATTTTTATACATTCCTTTTGTTTTTTCTTTGATCCCAATATCATTGTCTGTTAGTAGACGTTTGTATCAGTGTGACTTGTCCGTGTAGTTTGGAGGCCTGGAGACCTGTAACACAGGTATTCCTAGTACAGGCTCCAGTCTCCACAACATCAACGTTTTTTAACCGACTTCTAAAAAAGGAGGAGGTTCTCAATTCGGATGTTTGTATTTTTTTTTTTTTTTATGTTTGTTCGCGCTTAACTCCGTCGCTTGCCAACCGATTTGAAAAATTCTTTTTTTGTTGGAAAGAGTATGCTTTCCAAATGGTCCCATGAAAATTTTATCGAAATCGGACAAGTGGTTTTTGAAATATCAACAAAAACCTAAAAATTTATCTACATTAACGATCTTTTCATATTTCATAACTCCATCATTTACGAACCGATTTGGAAAATACTTTTTTGAGCCTTTGCTCTCGAAAATCATCATTTGGTAAAGTGGAGCTGATGATAAAGACCACAGATGGCTATCGGAACTACATAATGACAAATATTTCACGGGTTGCGATTCGATTACTTTAATATGGTTGCTAAGCAATTTATGCTCGTTACAATGGTGATACATATGGTGAAATGGAGCTGATGGTGACTTCTCAAACAGCTCCAGTTCTCCTGGCTTAGGGGAACTCCTCAACAATTAACGTCCCTGCATCGGGTAAAGCAATATTTTGTAAAAGGTGATGAGCAGTTGACATTAGGCTATTGTAACTTAGATAAATTACAAACTGACCCACTAAAAAGTAAAAAATAAAAACTTTTTTACAAAAAAAAAACAACCGACTTCCGAAAAACACTATAAAGTGAAAAATAATTTTAATTTCGGAAGTCGGTGGCAAAAAACTAAAATACAAATCCAAAGACACCGACTTCCGAAATTAAAATTATTTTTCACTTTATAGTGTTTTTCGGAAGTCGGTTGTTTTTTTTTTGTAAAAAAGTTTTTGTATTCACGTTTATGTATTCGGCTGCTTAAAATCAAAACATAGTAACTCCTTCCAACAAAAATGTTCAGGAGAGCCAAAAAACTAGTCGGCTACTTTGATTCGTTCGCCCGAAGAAACTAGAAGAGATAGCAATTTGGATGTTTGGCGAAAAGTTGTGCTATATTGTTGACATTTTAGTTGTTATACTCGTAATCATTTTTAGAGTATAGTTACACTTGAAGCGCTCATACTTTATTTTTATTTGTGAATTTACCCAAATATAAATGTAAAAACAATATCAAAACTTAGTAAGTCTGCGCAACATACCAGTTTAATGTTAGTTTTATTATGAAAATAATGCAACGACAATTATATTTTGAGGTTATGTCACGTTTCTTTTACATTTTCGTAACTATAATGAATAAGTTATTTCTTACCTGCATTCGTTTACGTTCTGCAAAGCACGCATTATACGCCTGGACCGATAAAATTGCCTGTAACTCATTTTATTATTTTTTAATACGGAGCGAAACACTGAGTGTTTCGCTCCGTATTAAAAAATAATAAAATGAAAATTTCGTTTAGTATGTCCAGTGTCACCGGCGCACGAGTCTCTGTGCGCCGGTTACACTGGACATACTAAACGAAATTTCATCTATTTTGCAATTGGCGCCAAATTCAAAACATAGCAAGTTGGTATTTCAAATTCATAACTTAGTAAGTCGCTTGAGCTGCTAGGGTTTTAAATTTGTATTTTGACATACTAAGTTTAAAATTTGTACTTCAAGGAAATTTTCGTAATCATGCCAAATTGCTTAGACTTGCTAAATTATTTTTTTAAAATTACGTATGAAACTGGGTGTTTTAAGGTCCACATCATTTTGATACTATCTAGTAAGTCGAAAAATGCCAAAAACCGTTTTTTTTTCAAATCACCTGTTACTAGGTTTTGAATTTGGGCAGCCGTATTGTCCCTATCTACTAACTATTCATTGTGTGGTGGAGAAAATAAACGTTTTTTTTTATTTTTTTATTATTATTTATTTATTTTGCGGTTTGGGCTGTGCGAGAGAACGTTTTACGAACTAGATAAACTGGGCCCGCACTAACAACTACCCACACAGTTGATTTCGAGTTGTGTCACTTTTGCACCAGAAGATTTCAATAATACCAAGGGTGCAGACGTACTAAGGAGGTTACAATAAATAAAACGGGGCCCGCGCTACCCTGCTGATTTCGAGTTGTATCACTTTTGCACCAGAAGATTTCAATAATATCAAGGGTGCAAACGTACTAAGGAGTTTACAGAATGCCGTAATCCAGGCTACATAAATAATAAATAACTACTAACTATGCTATGGCAGAAAGATGCGTCTTTATTCTACAGAAAATTTTGTTAAGCCCTCTTCCTAGTACTAGGGCAGCAGAAATAAGAGGGGAACTAATCGTAACGCATTTTGCAGTCGAGCAGTCACTATGCGATGGTTGTCTGAGCGGGAGTGGACGATCAACGCTGTGGCTGAGATCTGAGAAATAGGCCGAGACCTTATTTGAATACGGATAAGGTTCAAATTCGTATGAAATGCTTACTGTACTTGGCTTGATTCGGTCTAAGTACGCTTTATAGATCTCAGCCACGGAAAATTACAATTTGCCTGCTTCATGATACCAAGGCATCACAAATAACGAGAGGGAGTCATTATTTGTCCGTCATCAACGCTCAGAAGTTGAGTCTTTCTTCCACGGAAATTTTGAATTGCCTTCTACCAAGTACCAAGGCATCAGAAATCAAGAGAGACGTTTGTATAGTAAGTAGTCAGCCAGCCGTCACTGTTCGCGTTGTCCGATACGCAGTTGGATCGTTCTTGCACGGAAATTTAGAACTGCCTTTTCCCAAGTACCAGGATAGCAGAAATGTTAAGTAGAATGAATTTTATACAGCAAAATTGTAGAAACTGAAATCGTGTGAACCTGCGTCTACCCTTCGTCCGTCAGCAAAATAAAAATGAAACACAATCTGATAATTATAATAATTCAATAATATATTATAATTGTATAATCTTTATACAGTTTGAAAAAAAAATCAGCAGTTCCCTACATATTGACGAGTTATACGAACATAAATGTGGGGAACAGCTGGTTATTTTTTCGCGATTTCAGGTTTGGTCCCATAGTAAAAGTTGTTCATAATGATGAGTACAATGACCTCTTAAGAGGTTGTTAGTGTTTTGTATTTTTTTTATATTTGTGTCTATACTTACTTACGTTCTGTTTTTATAATCCACCTTGGATTTGGTCCACTGTAAATAGGTACTTCCCGTGGGTGTCGTAAAAGGCGACTAAGGATCGTACCGGAGAATGGGCAGCAGCGTTCTCTATGTATTCCACCACCATACCATACTGCGATCGCCAACCCGCCTGCCAAGCGTGGCGATTATGGCAAACCCTCCCAAAATTGGGGAAGGCCTGTGTCCAGCAGTGGACGTCTATCGGCTGAAACGACGACGAAATAGGTACTTGTATAATTATGTAATAAATAAAATCATTCAGTTTATAAAGATTCGCAACTGTACCATGTATTTACTTTACAGCACAACTATGGAGGACAACGGTAAGGAAATTTTATGCTCAACACTTGAACATAAACTTTACGGGATTACGGGGACAACGGGAATACAGGAAATATGTACCTACTTATTTACTTAGACAACCGCGTTACGGCGCCGCGACGCCGAAATCTGGAAAAAAGGTCCGAACTTGGTAACTCGAACTTTCACAGAAACGCGGTTATGTGTTAGGCCCTAAAGGACATCATTCAAGTGTTGCACATATTTTTATACCCAAAAATTAAAGCGGCGTCAGAATGTAGGTACAGACCTACGGGAAATGACAACGAAAGTCTACCATAACAAGTGTTTTAACTATTAACCACAAAAACACTAACTTATAATTGAGTTTAGTATCCCGAAATAATTCTGTACTTAATTGTACATATTTGTTCACCTGACACTGACAGGCAAATTGGAAAAAAACGTAAGAATAATTCCGCAGGCTACTCTTAGCGCATCCCTGTAGCTGTAACTAAGGTATCACCAAGTTTCTTAGACATTATTAGTTGAGAATAATGATCAGTATGATCACAGATACTTCTAATAGTACATTATGTACCAGCACTAGCGATGCGCGCACAGGTGTAAATAAAAGCACTGACTCTCATTTTAAATATATTAGTCTATGGCATTGACAAAACCTCTAAACAGGCTATAGAAAAAATATAATAAACACAAAATAATGTTTAGACTGATCGTAGTGTTGTCGTATGTCAAATTGTAGTTTAGTTAGTATGGAATTAGAAAGTACTACTGGCATAGAGAAATTTACATTAGTTCAGTGAGAATACGCAATAATAGAACGCCAGTCAGGGTCGTTTCCGTTTGGTTTCGGAAGGGACCACGGACAATTTCAAGGTGGATAGTTAAAATTTTCTTATGGTCCCTTTCCATGCTTGCCAAGCCTTGGCAAACGTCTTCAAGCCCCAAGCGTCTACAAACCCCGCTTGGCATTTGGAAGTTGTTTCCATGCTTGTGAACGCGTCAGTGTGCTACGTACACCCAAGCATGACGGACACCAAACTTGTGTCGGCTATTGCGTTTGGTTTAACACACTTTCATTTGAAATTCAAGCAAAGTAAAACAAAAACAAGGAAATCCCGACGACCAAGAAGATGGTGGATGATAAAGATTCATCGAAAATCGTTCGATTAATCTAATAAAATCGTCTTTGGGGTTCCAGGTAGACGATTCGCTCTGGTAATATTCCAGAAACGATAAACTCTCATCGTTCGACCAGCCACTCATTTTTAACTAACACAGAACAAACAAACAAAACACTAGGAACTAGAACAAAACAATCTTCTTCTATTATTATTATTATATCTATATAAAATGGTAAACTGACTGATTGTTGATATATCAACGCACAGCCCAAACCGCTGGTCCTAGAGACATGAAACTTGGAGGGTGTATTCTTTGTGAAAAGTAAGTATCCACTAAGAAAGGATTTTTGGGAATTCTACCCCTAAATGGGTGAAATAGGGGATGGAACTTTATATGAAAGTCCGTCAGTTTTGAAGTTACTATTTTCAAATTTTGTGTTTAGGCAGAGGATTGAAAATTAATTTACACATGTCTCAGCGTTTTTGACAAATCTACCCCCGAAGGGTTAAAAAGGGGGATGAAGTTGTGTATGGAAAGTCCTTAATTTTAGAAGTAAAAAACTGGCCAAGTGCGAGTCGGACTCGCACACGAAGGGTTCCGTACCACAAGGCAAAAACGCCGAAAAAAACATGTTTGTTATATGGGAGCCCCCCTTAAATATTTATTTTATTTTATTATTATTATTTATTATTAAAGTTAAAATACAACTGAGTATTTCGTGAATATTTCAAGTGCCTACCTGTTGCCATTTTTGATATCGAGCAAAAAAGGGCAAAAAAATCGCGTTTGTTGTATGGGAGCCCCCCTTAAATATTAATTTTATTTTGTTTTTAGTATTTGTTGTTATAGCGGCAACAGAAATACATAATTTGTGAAAATTTCAACTGTCTAGCTATCGCGGTTCTTGAGATACAGCCTGGTGACAGACAGACGGACAGACGGACAGACGGACAGACGGACAGACGGACAGACGGCCAGACGGACAGACAGCGAAGTCTTAGTAATAGGGTTCCGTTTTTATACGGAACCCTAATAAAAATCACTATGTTTATTATCTAGGCTTATGGTTGGAAGGTAACGCAAGTGTTGTTAGAATTTCAACCCTTAAGGGGGTGAAAAGGGGGATAAAATTTTGTTTGTAATTATATAATGTATCAACACACAGCCCAAACAGCTGGTCCTAGAGACATGAAACTTGGAGGGTGTATTCTTTGTGAAGAGTAAGTATCCACTAAGAAAGGATTTTTGGGAATTCTACCCCTATAGGGGAGAAATAGGGGATGGCAGTTTATATGAAAGTCAGTTTTGAAGTTCAGATCTTCAAATTTTGTGTTTAGGTAGAGGATTGAAAATTAATTTACACATGTCTCAGCGTTTTTGACAATTCTACCCCCGAAGGGTTAAAAAAGGGGATGAAGTTGTGCAAGAAGTAAAAATCACTAAGTTAATTATCTAGGCTTATGGTTGGAAGGTAACGGAACGGTGTTGTTAGAATTTTAACCCTTAAGGGGGTGAAAAGGGGTATAACATTTTGTTTTTTTAAATTATATAATCTATCTATATATATAAAATGGTAAACTGACTGATTGTTGATATATCAACGCACAGCCCAAACCGCTGGTCCTAGAGACATGAAACTTGGAGGGTGTATTCTTTGTGAAAAGTAAGTATCCACTAAGAAAGGATTTTTGGGAATTCTACCCCTAAAGGGGTGAAATAGGGGATGGAACTTTATATGAAAGTCCGTCAGTTTTGAAGTTAGGATTTTCAAATTTTGTGTTTAGGCAGAGGATTGAAAATTAATTTACACATGTCTCAGCGTTTTTGACAAATCTACCCCCGAAGGGTTAAAAAGGGGGATGAAGTTGTGTATGGAAAGTCCTTAATTTTAGAAGTAAAAATCACTAAGTTTATTATCTAGGCTTATGGTTGGAAGGTAACGCAAGTGTTGTTAGAATTTCAACCCTTAAGGGGGTGAAAAGGGGGATAAAATTTTGTTTGTAATTATATAATGTATCAACACACAGTCCAAACAGCTGGTCCTAGAGACATGAAACTTGGAGGGTGTATTCTTTGTGAAGAGTAAGTATCCACTATGAAAGGATTTTTGGGAATTCTACCCCTATAGGGGAGAAATAGGGGATGGCAGTTTATATGAAAGTCAGTTTTGAAGTTAAGATCTTCAAATTTTGTGTTTAGGTAGAGGATTGAAAATTAATTTACACATGTCTCAGCGTTTTTGACAATTCTACCCCCGAAGGGTTAAAAAAGGGGATGAAGTTGTGCAAAAAGTAAAAATCACTAAGTTAATTATCTAAGGCTTATGGTTGGAAGGTAACGCAACGGTGTTGTTAGAATTTTAACCCTTAAGGGGGTGAAAAGGGGAATAACATTTTGTTTTTTTAAATTATATAATCTATCTATATATATAAAATGGTAAACTGACTGATTGTTGATATATCAACACACAGCCCAAACCGCTGGTCCTAGAGACATGAAACTTGAAGGGTGTGTTCTTTGTGAAGAGTAAGTATCCACTAAGAAAGGATTTTTGGGAATTCTACCTCTAAAGGGGTGAAATAGGGGATGGAAGCTTATATGAAAGTCCGTCAGTTTTGAAGTTAGGATCTTCAAATTTTGTGTTTAGGCTGAGGATTAAAAATTAATTTATACGTGTCTCAGCGTTTTTGACAATTCTACCCCTGAAGGGTTAAAAAGGGGGATGAAGTTGTGTATGGAAAGTCCTTAATTTTCGAAGTAAAAATCACTAAATTTACTATCTAGGCTTATGGTTGGAAGGCAACGCAACGATGTTGTTAGAATTTAAACCTTTAAGGGGGTGAAAAGTTGGATGAAATTTTGTTTCTAATTATATAATCTATCAACACACAGCCCAAACCTCTGGTCCTAGAGACACGAAACTTGGAGGGTGTGTTCTTTGTGAAGAGTCCGCATCCACTAAGAAAGTATTTTTGGGAATTTACCCTTTTTTTTTTTTTTTTTTAGGTGGGAAATCATCAAATGACCCCTCCCGCTCTGGGCGGAGCGGAAGGGAGTGTCAGACTCTCTTACTGACTACAACCCGCGACCCTGGCGGGCATCGGCCCTAGCGGACCCCGTCAGTTGATGCTGACATCTCCTTGAGGCGCGCGTGGAACACAACGCGCCGTCGACCCGGGCCTGGTCCTTACCGGACGGCGAGCTGCCCATTGCTCGCCGTCCGCAAGCCCGCGCCTACGGTGGCCGGGAATCGGCTATCGATTCCCGACGCCCAGGGCGTCTCCTGCGGCGGCTAGGGGCGTGAGGGCGCAAGGATTGCCTCTCCCTCACGCGCTCCGCCTCCTCCTTCGCGAGCATCACTGCTTCGCAGAAGGAGGCGACAGCCTCCCCTGCACTCTCGCTCCGTACCATGGGGGGACTAGGGCCGGACGCGAGAGATCGCCGCCGCCGATCGCCTCCGTGAGGACACGGCGGTGCTCTGCCCAAGCTGGGCAGATCTCCACCGTATGCTCCACCGTGTCCTCCGGGCGATCCACACAATGGTGACACCCGGGCGGACCCCCCCCCCCTACCCCTAAAGGGCTACCCCTAAAGGGGTGAAATAGCGAATGGAAGTTTATATGAAAGTCCGTCAGTTTTGAAGTTAGGATCTTCAAATTTTGTGTTCAGGCTGAAAATTGATAATTAATTTATACGTATCTCAGCTTTTTTGACAATTCAATCCCCGAAAGGTTAAAAAGGGGGATGAAGTTGTGTATGGAAAGTCCCTAATTTTCGAAGTAAAAATCTCAAAATTTATTATGTAGGCTTATTGTGGGAAGGTAACGCAACGGTGTTGTTAGAATTTCAACCCTTAATATGGGTAAAAGGGGAATGAAATTTTGTTTTTAATTATATAATCTATCAACACACAGCCTAAACCGCTGGTCCTAGAGACATGAATTTTGGAGGGTGTGTTCTTTGTGAAGAGTAGGTATCCACTAAGAAGGAATTTTTGAAAATTCAGCCTTTAAGGAGGTGAAAATGGGGGATTTTGTTTGTATGAAAAATCTTATTCCTTGAGTTAATAACAATGAAACTTGGCACGAATACTTATTTAAGTAAATTATGAAGTTTCGCATTTTTTGTTTTTCTAAACTACCCTCTAAAGAGGGATTGAGGGGTGTCGAAATTTTAACGCGCTGTCCGATTAACTCAAAACTGAGTATGCGTATACTTAAAACTGAAAATAAAGAATATCGTGTATTAGGGTTTTTCGAAAATCTACCCCTAACTGCGTGAAAAAGGGTAGTTAATTTTACAGGGCAGGATATTACTGCGTGGCTTGATTACCTCGAAAATTGGTATAAATAATCTTTGAGTCAAGTTATGAATACATCTTAAACGATTTTTCAAAATTCTTTTATTTCTCGCTTTTTAGTGGGTCTGTTTATAATTTATCTAAGTTACAATAGCCTAATGTCAACTTGCTCATCGCCTTTACCAAAATATTGCTTTTCCCGATGCAGGGAGATTAATTGTTGAGGAGTTCTCCTCCTGGTATTTCACCGTCAGCTTCATTTCACTATTCGCATTGTGACGAGCATAAATTGCTTAGCAATCATGTTAAAGTAATCGATTCGCAACCCGTGAAATACTTATTATTGAGTAGTTCCGGTGCCCATCTGTGGTCTTCATCATCAGTTCCACTTCATCAAATAGTGCTTTTCGAGAGCAAATGCACGAGTCACTATAAAAACTACCCAAATCGCTATAGGTGTGCCTATAATTTTTGAAGAGTACCTTCGATTTCTCCAGGATCCTATCAGCAGATCCTAACCTGATGACAAAGAAACTACCTGGAAAGTATTCAATTTAAAAAAAAAAAGTTTACAAATCGGTCTAGCCGTCTTCGAGTAATCGGGAAGATAATTTAAAAAAAAAGACTCCGACGAACTGAGAACCTTCTCTTTTTTTTGAAGTTGGTTAAAAACAAAAAAGTGTGTTTTAGGGTTTTTCAAAAATCGACTCCTACAAAGGGTTATAAAGTTTAAGGGTTGGATTTTACTGTTTGCTTCCTAACTCCAAAATGCGTATGGGTCTTTGAGTCAAGTTATGAACATCCCAAACAATTTTTCAAAATTCCTCCCCTGTGAGGGTGAATAGCGGGATACAGTTTATTTGAAAAATACAAAAACCCTTTGATCTATAAACTTAAAAATTGGCCCGAATACTTATTTATCCAAATAAATTTTTAGAGGAAAGTACAAATTTCACGCGGACGAAGTCGCGGGCAGAAGCTAGTACAATATACATGCGCTCGCCGCGAGATCACATTGGCTACTAAACATGCACCAACGTGTAAATACGTCGCAAGCGCTTGCCGCAAGCTTCCTTTGATCTGTGTTCAAAAACCGACACTAGTCCGGATCGGCGCAAGCTATTGCAAACCAAGCCAAGCCAAGCCATACACCCCTGTTCACACGCTTGTGCTTGTGGAAAGGCACCATTACGTTTTTGTAATTTGCAGGTCAGTATCAGGTTGTATCTTGATCAAATATGATTCGCGACTATAATATATATGTATTTACAGAATAATAGTCATTAGAATAGAATCTTTCAAGTTAGATTTTTTCCCCAAGAACTTTTCCATAAAAAATATGTATTAATGGTTCGAATGATTATCATTCTGTAAAGATGTACCTGTTATAGTCGCAAAACAATAATAAACGACTACCACTGTGTATGTACGATAGATCGAACGTCAACAATGTTCACTATAAGTAATATATTTTATTTTTAATTAAGTTTCTTAAATGTGAGAAACTAATATGAGAAATAATAATAAGTGAACTATGTATGTTCTTCTTTGAGAAATAAAACTTCTTTAAATCATATTTTGATCAACATACAACCTGACAATGACCTGAAAATTGCAAAAAACCTAAGAAAATTTGAATTTCGCGGTTTACGCGCATTCACCCGTGGTCCCTGCGCATTCACCTTATGGTAAATAAATATTAGTTAATTTTGGGACCAAGGACAATACAGACTATTTAAGAAAAAAAGTGAATTGATGAGATTAAAAAAGCGCGCATCTTCGTCTAGTAAATAAAGCACTAGTGGTTTAAAATAAAGAAAAAGCACGAGTTTTTAATACACTGCATTATGGACCTAAAAGCGGTTCAATAAGAACCACTTTACGACCAAGTGTGTTGAAAAAGTAGATTATAAAAGATTGTTTGACCCAGCGCCTAGTGATGATGACAATAATTTGAATCTTAATCTTCTTGACCGATCACAGAAAGGGCAACATTAACAATTAAAGTCAACAGATAATTAAAATTTTCTTACGTTTTTTGTAAGTTTAAGCGTATAATTATAATCTATTTTACTGTCATATTTTTTAAGGAACATTACTGGCAAAAAACTAGATTATCAGAACGTTTGCACCATCACACACCGAGCAAAGACATATCGGCATTATCAAATCAACATCATTATCAACTCATTCTTACAGAGTACAGACACAGGCCTCTAAATCTTGCTAAGACTGTTACACATGAGACTATGAAATGATAACTTTTATAGCTGCTTTCTAATACTTAACCCTAGTTTTAAAAATACTTGAGCATCGTTCATTAGGTTCCTACTCTTGTGTATTCTAACTATGCCTAGGTCTAGTACTCTAGTTCAAAAATACATTAGTCTACAGCATATCCTAAGTTCCTCATGTCGTTATCAAAGTCTTTGTTCTTGTACTGCTTGATCTTCGTCAGCCACCTCTCCAGGGACACCTCTTGGCGATGACCGCCGTACCTCTTCGGCAGGCACTCTGGGGGAATGTATCTGTAAAATTGAGATAAATAAGATTATTTAGTACAATGTCTACATAAAGTAACGGCCCGATCTACCAACCTGCATTACGCCCGCATGGTGGATTATGGCCCACTCCCTCTCAAAGGAGAGGAGGCAAGCGTCAACGACAGAGGCTATCGATGGCTGCATCGAGTCTGTCTTTGACGCATGTCGCCCTTGTAAGCATGTAGTGGCATGTAGTTATTTAGCAAAGTTGGATAACTTTATAGTACACGGTTGCTAAGTGAAGTAAAGTTCGTAAATAAACTAAATGATTCATCACTTTAGAATAAATATTTGATTGAAACAAACAAAGTGAAGTTTAGTAATAAATCGACCTTAGTTCTTTAAACATGGTTATTGGTAAAACATTAACAATCTATTAAGAGGTCATCATTATGAACAACTTTTACTATGGGACTAAACCTGAAATCGCGAAAAAAAAGTCAGCTGTTCCCTACATTTTGACGAGTTATACGAACATAAATGTAGGGAACTGCTGTTTTTGTTTTCGCGATAATATATTTTTATATAATATTAATAAATATATATATTATATTATAAATTTCCCCTGCATTATTCTGGATACCTGGTGCTGAATACTCACTCATGTAAAGCACCGAGATCACTTCCGTGAAACCGAACCCTCTTCCACAAATCGTCCACGGGCGCCAGACGTTTGAAGAAGTGGAACAGAGTCTCAAAGACCCGGGAGCAGTTGATGACGTGGAATCCTCGCACGTTTAGCGGGAAAGAGAACTGGAAAGAATTTGTTGAAGTTTATTTTTTATCACTGTAAGATTGTGAAACAATATTTAATGTAAGATACAATGTCAATGTACCATTAATACTGAGAAATAAATAAGTACCGGAGAGCAGTGGTGGCCAAGTGGTAACGGCCGCGACTTACGAGTTGTAGGTCGTAGGTTCGAACCCAGACAGGCGCTTTACTTTGTGTAAATTATTTCATCACCACTGCTCTCAAAACGGTGAAGGAAAACATCGTGAGAAAACCGGCATGTCCAAGAACCAAAAATTCGAAGACATGTGACATCTGCCAATCCGCACTGGGCCCGCGTGGTGGATTACCGCCCACTTCCTCTCACCGAGAGGAGGCCTGTGTCCCAGCAGTGGGAACTTTATAGGCTGATTATGATTATGGTTATGGTAAATAAGTACTTACTTACTTATGAAGCCCTGGTACTGTGTAAAAAAACTGGAATAATTCCTTACCCCCATAACATTCATGGCTTGTACGGCAGAAGCTGGTGAGAACTGTCTCATATGCTTCATGGTGAGACCAGCACAGTCCAGGAGGGCGGTGCCTCCTAAGATCTGGAGCTTCGGCTGCATGATGCCGATCTCCAAAAGAAGCATGCAACCGCGGATTAGATCGTCTACTGGGAAGACATCTGGATCCCATTCACCTGGAGATAGATAGAAGATAGAATGCTCTACAAGTAGTAGTGCTGTAAAATGGACATAATTTTTCACGAATCTATAGGACTATTCAATAAAAAACTTACGAAATTTGAGGTACTTTTGAAAGAATGGAATTGAGGTTAAAATAAAATTCGAACGTTCTGCTTCTTCTTAGCGTGTCGATGGAAATCTAAATCAAACTACAGTTCAGAAGAAGCATAACCTGCGTAACGTTAATATAGGAACAAGTGAGGTGGATGACTTACCTAGTCTGCAAAGGATAAGTCTGCCAACATCAGGCCTGTCGAAGAGTACACCTTCGAACACGTGGCCTAGTTTAGTGAGGCTAAACCAGTCCACATCGCGCCATAAGTGCGGGTTCTGGTCTCGGAAGTTGGTGTAGCGGACTAACTGAAAGGATGGAAAATAGATACCTATGTTTGGGTGTTTAGAAGTACTGGTCGTTCGTTATGTTTTTACAAGGGGCAGCAGGAATTGCAGTACCTAACGCAAAAAATATGCAAGGGACGATTTATGGTGATGAAAATAAATGGCGTTGAATTCATGAGGCAAAGAATGGTACTTATCAGATATATGCGATTCATGCATCTCAAATAAAGATACCTCAGAAATATCAGAGGTGTGCAAGCTCTTCTATTGATTGTATGTCGTCGTTTCAGCCGATAGACGTCCACTGCTGGACATAGGCCTCCCCCAATTTTGGGAGGGTTTGCCACAATCGCCACGCTTGGCAGGCGGGTTGGCGATCGCAGTATGTTATGATGGTGGAATACATAGAAAACGCTGCTGCCCATTCTCCGGTACGACCCTTAGTCGCCTTTTATGACACCCACGGGAAGTAAGGGGTGGTGCTATTCTTTAAGTCCGGCACCACACAGACTTGATTGTATGTATGCAGAATGAATACGTACAAGTCTATGCGCCCGCGCAGGAATCGATCGCCGTGCCCTCAGAAACCGCAGTAGAAACGCGTCGTCCATCCGAAGTGGGTGACACTCGCCTCGCTCTGAAACATAATTTTAGTCATAAATACCATATGATAACTTGCTATTGCACGGAAAGCAGATGGGAAAAGCAGGGTATTGAGGGGGGGGGGGGGTGGATGGGGGTTTAGGGGATCAGAACGGATTAACTCGAATATATTGATAATAATAAAAACAATGTGCGTCGTTCTGTCAAGCTTGGAATAACTTACACGCATGTACTGAGATTCCAAAAATATACCCTTTTTAGGGTTCCGTTGCCAAATGGCAAAAAACGGAACCCTTATAGATTCGTCATGTCTGTCTGTCTGTCCGTCCATATGTCACAGCCCCTTTTTTCCGAAATTATAAGAACTATACTGTTGAAACTTGGTAAGTAGATGTATTCTGTGAACCGCATTAAGATTTTCACACAAAAAAAAAAAAAAAAAAAAAAAAAAAAACATTGTATACGGTTGAATTGAGAAACCTCCTCCTTTTTTAGAAGTCGGTTAAAAAAAAACATTACATTTTGGGGGTCCCCATACTTAGAACTGAAACTCAAAAGTTTCTAATATCATTTTGTTCTAAACTGAATAGTTTGCGCGAGAGACACTTCCAAAGTGGTAAAATGTGTCCCCCCCCCCGTAACTTCTAAATGATAAAACTAAAATATATAAAATATAAAAAAAATATATGATGTGTAAACTTCCAACGAAAATTGGTTTGAACGAGATCTAGTAAGTAGTTTTTTAGGGTTCCGTACCCAAAGGGTAAAAACGGGACCCTATTACTAAGACTTCGCTGTCTGTCCGTCTGTCCGTCTGTCCGTCTGTCCGTCTGTCCGTCTGTCTGTCACCAGGCTGTATCTCAAGAACCGCGATAGCTAGAGAGTTGAAATTTTCACAGATGATGTATTTCTGTTGCCGCTATAACAACAAATACTAAAAACAAAATAAAATAAATATTTAAGGGGGGCTCCCATACAATAAACGCGATTTTTTTGCTCTTTTTTGCTCGATATCAAAAATGGCAACAGGTAGGCACTTGAAATATTCACAAAATACTCAATTGTATTTAAACTTTAATAATAAATAATAAAATTAAAATAAAATAAATATTTAAGGGGGGCTACCATACAACAAACATGTTTTTTTAGGCGTTTTTGCCTTGTGGTACGGAACCCTTCGTGTGCGAGTCCGACTCGCACTTGGCCAGTTTTTTTTAATTCGTCATAAATCGTAAAAAAATAAATACTTATTCAAAGTTGGAATGGGTGGACAACATGGAGCGTAACATAACGATGCTTACTTCTCCGCAAAATTTGTTTAAAATCAAGTTAGAGAAATTATGCTTTTAGTTCTGAAGTGTTATTTTAAGCTTAAGAAGAATAACATAGTTCGTTTATAAAACACCAGTAGAATTGAGGTTATGGTGACCGCTAGTTTCACCCAAGACCTAAGTACTCTAGTTTTTTAACTTCCCGTTTTTGACATCCATCCATACTATACTAACTAATACTAGCTAAAATTATAAATGCGAAAGTCTGTCTGTATGTTACCTCTTCACGCTTAAACCGCTGAACCGATTTAGATAAAATTTGGTATAGACATGGTTTGAGTCCCGGGAAAGGATCTAGGATAGTTTTTATCCTGATATTCCCACGGGATCGACACTTATGCGGGTGAAACCGCGGAGCGCTGCTAGTAGAAATTAAATCTTGCCTAATAGCATTTGATTTTATCCGAAGTAGAATTAATATTGCACAATTTATTCAGGATTACACTGGTACTTCCAGCTTCCAGGGCTTTGATTTAAATGAAACTTGTCTCTGCACCATGATTACAAATATACTCATGGCTGTAATGATTTGGTTAGGCGTCTCAAAACTATGTAGAATCGCAGAGGATACTTATCCTTATTTGCGAGAATATAATTTTTTATGGGTATTATGTTTACATATACTTGTGATAAGTTATCGATAGCTATTTTTAGTTTCCACGTGCTCGATAGATGGCGTTGTACAATCCACGCTCGTTTCTGAATCGCGCTATGGTTTCGTTACCGCGCGGAGTATGTAAGCTCGGGCGACCCAAACTTTGTTAACTCTGGTTTCCCTTCAAAACGCATAAATCTTTCGCCTTTTACTAAAGATTTCCGTGGAGGGGGACACTCAAATGAGTCTATAATATTTTTTGAAGTACTCTGCTCCGGCAGAGTTTATAAACCTTAACCTTCACTCACACAGATGTATTGTGAGCCCTGGGCCTCAAGTCTGCTATTACAATAGTGTCAGAATCAGAATGGTCTATTTTGGTGATCTACTAATATAATGGCGTCATTATGACTTTCCAATGGTCAACCACTGACACTCCATTGAAAGAAATGGCATGAATTGATCAGTGACCTACGATTAGAACGTCATTGTGCAGTTCGTTACGAGTATCGTATTTATTTTATGTTCTGTGCCATTGACCGACCAATGATCGACCATTATGAATTTAGCAGATTACGAACTTTTAGCAAAATGACAATGGGATCGTTTTGGAATGACGAATTTATAAAAATAGCAGACTTGGGCCCCTGATATAATGTAACTGTGATTATGACGTCACATCATCTTCTTTGTACCTACCATAAAATTCTCGTGTCACAATGTTATTTAACGGCTTGACCGATTTTTATGAAATTTTATATGCATATTCAGTAGGTCTGAGAATCGGCTACTATCTATTTTTCATACCCCTAATTGATAAGGGTTGTCCACCCCTAACTTTTTTTTTTTAAAAAAACATTGTTTTTTATTTTTTTATAATGTGGCATTAAAAAGTACATACAACCCTAAATTTTCACCCTTCTATCACCAACCCCTATTTTTTAATAGTCATTTTAGCCGTTTCGGAGGAGTATGGTAACTAACATTGTGACACGTGAATTTTATGTGTGTATATGATAGGAGTTCATTGCTGTTTATTTACCTATTCAGATTAAACCACAAACGAAATATACTGTTTATCGGGTTAGCGTGCACTACTAAGATACCCAATACTGATAGAAAGTCAATCAATTCCGTTAATCAATTGTTCAGGGTAGGAGTAGATTAGGAGTATGGTAGGAGTAGGGTAGGAGTAGGGTATGAGTAGGGTAGGAGGAGGGTAGGAGTAGGTTAGGAGTAGGGTAGGAGTAGATTAGGAGTAGGGTAGAAGTAGGTTAGGAATAGGGTAGGAGTAGTGTAGGAGTAGGGTAGGAGTAGGGTAAGAGTAGGGTAGGAGTAGGGTGAGTAGGGTAGGAGTAGGGTAGGAGTAGGGTAAGAGTAGGGTAGGAGTATTGTAGGAGTAGGGTAGGAGTAGGGTAGGGGTAGGGTAGGGTAAGGGGTAGGACACCACGCGAGCGCCGGGCAGCTAGAAATAATTTATATGGCAAAACAACGTTTGCCGGGTCAGCTAGATTATATAAAAATTTAAATGTCGCGCGTTTATGGGCAAGGTATATGTTTTCAAAACTATTTTCATAGAATGTAACAATTCAGTCGTCGATTTCAACTGAGCGATTCGAAGTAGAAAAGCCAAAGCTATTATTGCACGTAAGTTGGTGTGAGACAGTGAGACCATAAGCCTATTGTAAGCATCTACCGTAAAATGTAATAAAATTATACTATCTTAAACATTATCTCTCTTTATTAACATAAAATTAATTGTAAGACACATAATTACTGATTCTTTGGCAATTAACTTCGTATAATGTAAAAATGTAGGTAACAGATCTATGATTTAAAAGAATGAAGGTCAATCCACAATCACTTTGAATTTATTAGCAAGCAAACGTTGAAAATCACACCAAGTTTGAAATCTTTTGTTTACAAATTGTTCTGTTTTGTAGTATAAATGGTTTGGTATCTGTTATTACCCGACAATTTTGCTAACGTAAATAATTCGAGAAGATTTCGCACGTCTAGGTAAACATTTATTAAGGTTTTACGCTCTTGCTAAAAATAACACTTTTTGCAAGCATTGTCTCACTTTGTTTAATATTTTATTAATATAGTCATAAATTACTCATAATTAGTATCCATTTGGTTTGGTACCGACGTAAACAATCCAATTGAATACATTGAGTTATAATGCATTATAACTCAATGATTGAATTATCAATCAATATCTCCTACTAGCTTCTGCCCGCGACTTCGTCCGCGTGAAATTCGTACTTTCCTCTTATAATTTCGAAAATGTATATTTATGATTTTTATCATTTATTTAAATATAAATAAGTATTCGGGCCAATTTTTTAGTTTATAGCTCAAAGGGATCAGATTTTTCAAATAAACTGTATCCCAGCTTTTTACCCCCCCAGGAGAGTAATTTTGAAAAATCGTTTGGGATGTGTTCATAACTTGACTCAAAGACCCATACCCATTTACGAGTTAATGGAAGCAAGCAGTAGAATTTTCCACCTTCGTAGGAGTCAATTTTTGAAAAACCCTAAATCACTTTTTTTAAGTATTTTTTGTTTTAGTAGTACCGAGTTATCCCCTCTTTCCATCCCCATAGGGGTGGAATTTCGAAACATAATCTAGATTATTTATACCAATTTTCCAGTTAAGCAAGCCTCGTAATAAAATTCTGCCTTGTGAAATTGACTACCCCTCCTCACCCCATTAGCGGTAGATTTGAAAAACCCTGAACCACTTTATTATTTATTTTGGTCTTAGATAGGTACTGAGTTTCGAGTTAATTGGACCGCGCATTAAAATTTTTCCATACTAAATTTGACACCCCCAATCTCCCCTTTGGGTTAGTTTAGAATTCCAAAAAAATTCGAACTTTATAATTATTTGTGCCAAGTTTCAAGTCTAAATTTATTTGTACTTGCCATTTTTTTTGAGTTTATCAAGGCACTCATTAAAATCCCCTTATAAATCGAATTACCACTTTTTGTCCCGTCAGGGGTCAATAATTTTCGAAAACCCCATACACTTACTATTGATTCTTCATCTGCCTAGCCTTTTCCCAACTATGTTGGAGTCGGCTTCCAGTCCAACGGGATACAGCTGAGTAGCAGTATTTTACATGGAGCGACTGCCTATCTGACCTCCACAACCCAAATACGATACCCCTTGATAAGACTGGTTGTCAAACTTTCGGGCTTCTGACCACCCCTAGCGACTGTCAAAGATCCACGAATGACAGCCGGGACCAACGGCTAAGCGTGCTTTCCGAGGCACGGAGAGGTCACGGTATGTAAAGATGGACACCTATCCACAGACCAACCGCGGCAAGCGTAGCCTGCGTAACCTGATCGATCGATTTGTGCGGCTGTTATTATTGATTATTTTCTGTCAAAAGTATTAATACTGAGTTTCGAGTAAATCGGACCGCGCGTTAAAATTCATCCACACAAACTTTAACACCCCAACACAAGGGGTGTTGGGGTGTTTTGATAAACGAATAATGATAAACTTTATTACTTACTTGCTTAGGCAAGTATTCTTGTCAAGTTTATTAACCAAATGATTATTCATTTGGTTAGTTGGATTTTTCTTATAAACTGTTTCCCCGTTTTTCACCCCCACAGGGGTGGAATTTCATAAAATTGTTTAGGATGTGTTCATTACTCGACTCAAAGATTATTTATACCAATTTTCGAGTTAATCAAGCCACGCAGTAAAGTCTTCTCCTATAAAATTAAATTTTCACCCCGTTAGGGGTAAATTTTCGAAAAACGATGATACTCTTTATTCTTTATTTTCGGTCTTAAGTATAAATACTGAGTTTCGAGTTAATCGGACCATGCGTTAAAATTCTTCCATACAAACTTCGACGCCTCCCAATCGGGCTTCAGGGGGTAGTTTAGAAAAAAAAGCCAAACTTCATAATTTATTTAGATAAGTATTCGTGCCAAGTTTCATGGTTATTAACTCAAGGAATAAGATTTTTCATACAAACAAAGTCCCCTCTTTTCACCCCTTAAAGGTTAAATTTCCAAAAACCCCTTCTTAGTGGATATCTACTCTTCTCAAAGAACACACCCTCCGAAATTAATTTTTCTACCCAGCGGTACCGACCAGCGTTTTAGGCTGTGCGTTGATATATCAGTCAGTCAGGATAAAATTTCATCCCCCTCTTCACCCCCTCAATGGATGAAATTCTAACAACACCGCTGTGTTAGCTCCCAATCATAAGCCTAGATAATAAATTTAGTGATTTTTACGTCGAAAATTATTGACTTTCTATACACAACTTCATCCCCCTTTTTAACCCTTCGGGGTTGGAATTATCAAAAACGCTGAGACACGTATAAATTATTTTTCAATTGTCAGCCTAAATACAAAATTAGAAGATCCTAACTTCCAAACTGTCGGACTTTCATATAAACTTCCATCCCCTATTTTAACCCTTTAGGGGTTGAATTCCCAAAAATCCTTTCTTAGTGGATACTTACTCTTCACAAAGAATACACCTTCTACGTTTCAAGTCTCTAGGTCCAGCGGTTTGGGCTGTGCGTTGATATATCAGTCAGTCAATCAGTCAGTCAGTCAGGACTTTGAATTTTATATATATAGATTTACTAAGTACCTCCTTATGGCTGTGTTACCCTGGTACTCGTCGCCTTTTACGACCATAGTCCCCATATTAAATTAAGTTATTTCTTCCACTCTGCTCCCCGACTGGACTACACTTTGTCCACTAGGTTATTCGTTTTTTGACACCTGCCTTATTAGAACGTAACTATTCCAGATTACGTAAAAGTTAACTTTAAAATGCGTAATAAAATAAATATTTAAACTGCTTTATCTTATTGAATTATCTATCTTATTTATGACTTTTTACAGACAATATAACACCGTACTTATATCAGTTTTGACAAAAAAATATATAATTGTTATGCGTATTAAATTACGTTCTATGGTACTAAGTGATGAGATCGAAAGTATTCGCTTCAAATATATAAATCTAAAATAATAATTTTATAGTTTATGTAAATCAGTATAGAAAAATCTTGCATCGACTCAAATAGGTAGCAATAAAATATATAAATTATTGGCCGGAATAGGTACGGATTTGCCACCATAAACAAGATGTTAATGTTTTATTTTGATTTTAAAACTTTCATAAAATGTTATGAATAAAAAACGTTGTGTTTTATTAAGAAGTAGATATTTATGTGCAACTACAACACATTTGATACTGCAAACCAGTACATACTTTATTTTTACGCTGATTTTCATATATACTTATATATATTTTTTTCTGATATTGTTTACTGTAGTCGATCATATACTTTTATTGTTTCTAAACTTGCGTTTTTTGTGTTTAGGTCCTGTAAGTCCCTTAATATAAAAAAAATAGGTCATTCATGGCCTCACTCGTCCACTCGTCTGACGCCAACAGTGAATTTTTGTATGGCCACGAGAAAGATGCAAGTCATCAGAGTAATTAAATAGGTATTCAATGTGGATAAGAGAAATATTAAAACAGAAGACGATCCAGGAGGGGATCGAGCGGGGGGGGGGGGCGGTTGGGGTTCAGGGGATCAGACCGGAATAACTCATTTTATGATTCTTTTTCAAAATAGGTAAGTACTAGTTTTTTAGAACATGGGATACTTGGACGTATTTATGCAAAAGGGAACCAACCCACAAGTTGGTCAAAATTGAGTTAAGTATACAGAAACCTTTTAAATTGCACCTTCTATCGGCCCTGTAAATATCATAGTTCTCTGATTACTCTTTCATATCAAAACATTATGTCGACAAGGATACCAACTCATATATTAGCAGTTTCCGAATAAAATAAAAAGACCCATGCTGTATGGTAATGTTAAAAAATGCAAGTCTTTGTGGTTATATTGTTTGACAAAGAACCATGTCACATGGTTCCACATAAAACATATTTATATGATTTAACAAAAGAGATCATGCGGTTTGGTTCCAGTTTGCATAATAAAATTGCCGTTAGCCTAAGCTTTGACAAAGAACCATGTCACATGGTTCCACATAAAGCATATTTATTTTAATTTACAAAAGAAATCATGCGGTTTGGTTCCAATTTGCATAATAAAATTGACGTTAGTCTATGAGATTCATATCACATGGTTCCTTGGGAAGGGAACCAATCCACACAATGACAGTTTCGAGAGACAACGATTTTTAACAGAATGTTGTGAAGAAAGTAAAAAGTCTTTTTTTTATAAATTATGTCTTGTTCCTTCTTGCAAAAAACCTTATATTTGGGTTGGTTCTTTGTTAAAATGTAGGTATAAACATTTGAATATTATTGGTAAAAATAACAAAAACTCAGGATTTTAAGGGAATTTTATTGAAAAATCACTTAGATACCTAAATACTTATATAATCGGCTCAACTGGCTCCAAATGGAGCGAGTTGAGAATCAATCAATCAATCATGTTTATTGTGGATCATAGGTACAGAAATAGATGTCAGGTGTTAAGAATTACAGTGATGTTGATCAGCTATGTCCCGCCTTTTGGGCATACATGAGAAACCAGATGGGTCAAAATTTTTAGCTTGAGAAAGCTAAGTACTAATTTTATTATTATTTTCACTCATCTGGTTCATCTACCTCGAAATCAGGTTGCCCTGAAAAACCTTCCAGATCATCATCAAGTCTCCCACAAGATTAATATAAAAGCCATGGGAGTCTTTAGGAATGAGGTGAAGAAGGCTCTTCGGGTCCTTTAACATAGCCTTAGGAACAGGCTTCCCGTTTGGCCAAAGAGGTTCCATTACCTCTCTCTTAAGAACAAAAGTTGGCCTACCGCGTAATTTTTTTTTTATGTTAACCGTTTTATATTCGTCGCTCAAATTAGACTTCATAAAAATTGTGAAAATTTCCTCCTTTTTGAGCATCATTTCCCTTGTGTCAAGCCAAGACACTTTATGACCAGCCTCTCTAAAACATGCTTGATTACACAAGAGCCTACCTCTTGAGCACCGCGGCCTGCTTCACCTTCTACCCACACATTGCAATGAGCTTCATCATTGCTCCGGTGTGAATACCTAAATTGTATACCCAAAGTTGTCTTTGGGTTTCTACCCAGGTTTCTTCCTCTTGAGCACCGCGGCCTGCTTCACCTTGCTCAAGAGGAAGGCTGTTGTCTAATCAAGTATATTTTAGAGAGCATTGGGAGCAACGTGAAACGCCCAATCCTATGGAGTAATTCGTGCGGTGACCAAAACCGTAATATAAAATTGGTTTTGATGCTAAAAGCTGTGCCTTATACAATTTGTAGAATCGGGACACAGCTTTCTTCTCAACAACAATGATTTCGGAAAAATTAATCTTGCTTAAAAAAACAACATGTTATATGTATACACAGCTGATGATTACAATCATGTAACGTAACGTAATCAGCCTATAACGTTCCCACTGCTGGGACACAGGCCTCCTCTCAGTGAGAGGGAGTGGGCTGTGATCCACCACGCGGGCCCAGTGCGGCTTGGTAGATGTCACATGTCCTCGAATTTTTGGTTCTGGGACATGCCGGTTTCCTCACGATGTTTTCCTTCACCGTTTTGAAAGCAGTGGTGATGGAATAATATACACGAAGTAAAGCGCCTGTCTGGGACTTGTACTATTTATTCTGTGGTCTGGGTTCGAACCTACGACCTACAACTCGTATGTCGCGGCTGTTACCACTGGGCCACCACTGCTCCCTATTCTTGTCTTCATTGAAGCTGGAAAAAAACATAACAAATAGGAAGAAAACTGTAGATGGTCTTAAAGTGTCTTGGCTTAACGCAAAGGAAATAATGCTCAAATAGGAGGAAATGTTCACAATTTTTATGAGGTCTAATTTGACCGAGGATTATAAAAAAGGTTAACATTAAAAAAAAATTACGCGGTAGGCCAACTTTTGTTCTTACGAGGGAGATAATGGAACCTCTTTGGCCAAACGGGAAGCCTGTTCCTGAGGCTAAGGTAAAAGGCCTGAAGAGCCTTCTGCACCTCATTCCTAAAGATTCCCATGGCTTTTATATTAATCTTGTAGGAGACGATAGAATTGAGGATGATCTGGAAGGTTTTTCAGGGCAACCTGATTTCGAGGTAGATGAACCAGATGAGCGAAAATAATAAAATTAGTAGCTTTCACAAGCTACAAATTTTGACCAATCTGGTTCCACAACTCGCTCCATCTGGAGCGAGTTCAGCCGATTATGTAAGTATTTAGGTATCCAAGTAATTTTTCAATAAAATTTCCTTAAAAAACCTGATTTTTTGTTGATTTTCACCAATAATATTCATATGTTTATATATTGTAACAAGGAACCAACCCACATTTTAGGGTTTTTGCAACAAGGAACCAGAGATAATTTATTAAAAAAAAGGCACTTTTTACACAAAAAACTCTTTTTTTTTTACATAGATTCATAAAATGCACTATCTTACACAATACTGCAAAAAAAACCTATTATAATTATGAACAGTTTACTTTCTTTACAACATTTTGTTAAAAATCGTTTTATCTCGAAACTGTCAATGTGTGGGTTGGTTCCCTTTTGCATAAGTACGTCCACTTATCAATCGTTGCAGCATTTCTTTCACTAAATTAATAATTATCTTACCGTAAATCATATTCCTAAGTTCTACAATATTTCTAGTTCTGGTGGCAGGATCCTCTGCACATAGGATGAACGCTTCTTCTTCTGACTCGGGGTCGTCGTGACGATCCATCTCCGCTTTGAACGCGATCTCTTGAAAAGTCCATAGGTCTGTGTCGCCCTGGATAATAAACAAATTTACAGTTTTCACTTAACACTCAGTGTTTCTTCTTTGAATAATTTAAATATTTAGCTTTCACAGGCAACATAATAAATATTCACTTTTTAGGTAAGTATAACTGTGGTATAACCTAAACTAAAAGTTGATTTACTGCAATTAAACGTCAATTATAGTTATCTGTTATGGAACCGAAAAACGGCACATATTGGTCAGTTAACCTAAGTTTAAGCGGAGTTTATCTTGCATTGTGGTGTTCAAACCAATAAGCGCTAATGAATAGATAAACTACCGATAAGAGTGCCTCAGAAACCTAACCACCGTCTCTGAGTTACGTGGTTTTACCACGGAAACTCCGATTTGCCTTTAACAATGTACTAAGACATCAGAGCTGTGCAGGAGAATATACGCCATACGACGACGCCACACACGTTTCCGTTCGGAGAGCTACGCCGCGCCACCTTCCTAATTATACCACATTATTGTGATCCGTGCTCCACAAATGTTCTGCAGCCTTAGTATTATTGAAGTTTACTTTGGATTATTTGTGGTGCAAAACCGTCACATCTCTAATTCAACGGTGTTGTTTGTAGTTGTACAACTAATAATTTACTCTTCTGTGGATTTCTGATGTCTTGGTACTTTGTAGAAGGGATGTTGAAAACTCCGTGGTAAATAAAACCTCGTAACTACGGATGATAGTGTGGGACGAGTGGACGACTGACTGTATAGCGTTGGAACGTACGACGCGAGTCATAGATATTTTATGAGATATTTCATTTTAGTTCGTGTCGATATGAGAGGAGAAGAAGAGCATGTGATGATGAGGAAGAATATAGAATTGTTTGAAGACCAATGGTACAGGATAGATTCTCGTGGAAGCTGATATGGCTGGTTACTTAGAAGATCAATAATAGCTAACTGCCACCGGTATTAAACAGGTGTTTAAATTAAAGTCCATAATAATCTGTTGACTTCTACGGCTTCTGTGATAGGACAACAAGTACCTTGGCAAATTTTGATGATGACTTTGACCGTACACAAATTGCCATGTGCGACATGACATATAGGCCGTCGGAAATAGACAGAAAAAGAGGCCAAATTCGCAAAGCGTGATGTAGTTCTGCATTTTTAGGGTTCCGTACCCAAAGGGTAAAAACGGGACCCTATTACTAAGACTTCGCTGTCTGTCCGTCTGTCCGTCTGTCCGTCTGTCTGTCTGTCTGTCACCAGGCTGTATCTCAAGAACCGCGATAGCTAGACTGTTGAAATTTTCACAAAGTATGTATTTCTGTTGCCTCTATAACAACAAATACTAAAAACAAAATAAAATAAATATTTAAGGGGGGCTCCCATACAATAAACGCGATTTTTTTGCTCGATATCAAAAATGGCAACAGGTAGGCACTTGAAATATTCACAAAATACTCAGTTGTATTTTAACTTTAATAATAAATAATAAAATTAAAATAAAATAAATATTTAACGGGGCTCCCATACAACAAACATGTTTTTTTCTGCGTTTTAGCCTTGTGGTACGGAACCCTTCGTGTGCGAGTCCGACTCGCACTTGGCCAGTTTTTTGATATGTTGTATGGGTCTGTTGGGGTAGTGTGAATTCAAATTTGCAACTTCGAAAAACCAGTGGAAACTGAGAAAATCGAGAAAAACTTCGAAATTTTGGGACTTTTTTTACTATTTACTGTCCAGGGCCAAAATTGCATTTTTTGCGAATAATGTTTTCTACACTTATAAACTGTATTAAATTACCTACAATTAGAGCCCTGAGATAATATGATAAGAAAATGCATCACCTTGCGGTGGTGCATTTTCATAGCATAGGTATTATCTTACTCACTCCGCTACATAACTTAGCATCAATGGCAATGGAAACGGTCACATAATTTTGTAGCCTTAGCTTTTACATTCTCGCAGCATAGCTGCATAGCACATCTCTGGTGGAAAGGCATCCTTACGCGTCCATAGTGAAACTGTGCTCTAGGATTCTCGCACCGTAGGTAAGCATAAACTCATTTCCAGGCTCAGCAGGCCATGGAAACTTTGTGAGCCGACGAAAACACAGATAATATTAAAATGTTGTCCTCGTTTCCAAGTATAGATCGTCTAATCAAAAAATTTAGGTTCTATCGAGCGCACATCATTGGTGACCATTTGAAATTGACAGCACCTTATGTCGTAGATGTTAAGGTGATTTTTGTAGTGCAAGTGTGTCTCAGTGCTAGACGGCACTTAGCAGTCATAAAAAAGTTTTATACGTTTTACATATCTCTCAAAAAAGACATTTCGCAAGTAGCCAAGTAATAAAAGGTGCGAAAAAGTTGACCTACCTAATTGGCCTTTCTAATCCTTACTATCCATAATAATTATAATATTAGTATTAATTCGAAAGTAACTCTGTCTGTCTATCTGTCTGTATGTTAATTTTATTTTATCGAAATCGGTTCAGTGGTTTTTGGTGGTGGCAGATAAATAGATTGCATCCCGAGGAAGGACATAGTTTTTATCGACATACCTCGCGGGCGGAAGATATTACCATGACGATTGTACGTGACTTGATGACTACCGAGATGACAACTAGTAGAGAAGTAGAAATAATAATATGGAAGATAAATAGGTGCAGACGCCAGCACATTAACGTACCCGAAATTGTAAAATTTTCCCGATCAACTTTGAACCTTAAGCTTTATTAATAAAGTTGAAAATCTATTAAAGACATTTGACAGATTGTAGTAGCTTGATGTGCTGGCTACATGCTCCGACCCCAAATACGGACAAGGGCAGGAGAATGACGACGATGACATAAACGATAGAATCAAATTAATACACTGAGGCACAGAATAACTAATATTACTTAGTCTAAGGTAGGCTGTTGTTTTAATTTATGGTATCTTATTGATGCGCCTTTGCCTCCCCTTGGTATCGTAACAATAGAAAAATAATTAATGGCGCCTCATTAGTTACGACTTGACAGGCTAAATGCAGATTAGCCTGATAGATAGTTTTGATAGATGAGCCTGATAGAAATTTAATGGATTTAAATTTGCAATTTTATTTAAATTTTAACACTTATGCGGGTGAAACTGCGGGGCGCAGCTAGTGTAAAATAAATGGCTTTTGCACAGCACAACGATAGCGATAGATGTTTTTGTGTGAGTAAGTTGTACGGTGCATGGTAAATGCGCGCTGTGTTTGATGAGTTAAGGTTTATAATTGATTGTGCAATAGGTTCTGATTTATGAAATGCAAGTGTGTGCGTGACTGTGTATCTATGGGGCCAACCTAGCCACATCGGGTTTTGATGTATTTTCAACTATCGGGCATGTCTCCTTCTTTCATATATCTATGGAGAGGACGGTAAACAGCGCCGGCGCGGCGGTCTACGATAAACCTAGGTTCGTCGTCATTCATGGTGAAATGTTCGCTCAGGTACTCCTCGTGGAATATAATAATTATCATCATTAAAGTGTCTGATTTGAAGACGTTTGTCGCTTGAAAGCACCGTGTAATGGCAACACGCAACAGTAGCACACAAAAAAGTAGCAGTGTTGTCACGAGAGAGGTTCTATTCAAAACTCATTAGTAATCGCCGAACGGAATCCATTCTGAGATCGTGACAAACTTTTGACAATTTAACTCGCGCGCACTGCGGTAAAACCACTCAGTGCTTGTGTTGCATTGCCACATTGGAGCATGATACAACCTTGGATTCATGATTTCTCGAAAAGAAATTCCGTTAAAAGTTAAAACAAAATCGATTTGGAAACCTACGACCAAATCTAATCTATCTAGAAATCCCTGGGGATAAACTGTCCAACACCTTTTAAGGACATTTGTGTACTTAGCAGTTTAGAATCTTATGATGAACTTTGGCACAGTATTTTCATTCAATTTCCTAAATTAGAAACTAAACATGAAACCACGCAACCATATCTTTCAACAAACAAAGACATAAATCTAACTTTCAAAAAGTGCTGTAGTTCAAAATAGTTTAACAAAACTCTTGATAGTCGTGAACATGAACATAGATGTGGTAACGCAGACATACAGACATTGGCACTGGATGGATGCAGAAACCGCGACGAGCGATTAAGGCGAGCGCAGTCAGCGAGCCGAGCCATGCGCGCAATTACCGAATCTTGTGAGGATGCTAATATTTCTCTATTTTGCAGTTTTTGGAATATTATATCTGGGTAATGGTTCTTGTAAAAATTGTTTGACTGTTGACATAATTATGGTCGGGCAGACGCAATGCCAACATACAGAGAATAAAAGACAAACTGTTCCCATGAATTCATGTATCATTGAATTCGTACACTATTCTGGACCATGGAGCGTTGTTTTTGTCGGTTATCAGCTGTACCCCTTTTTGACCGCATAGGTGTAGGACGAATGTCCTTTACACCGCTAGATACGGTGTTATCTATCTATATTATTATATCTATATCTACCTATAGATTACGGTGAATTTAAAGTAAGATTTAGAGCTTACTTTAAATTCATCGTCACCGTCATTCAACTCTTTACTTTTTTCCTTCCTTTCACGCAAACGCAGTAGCAACGAGAACTGCATACAAATCTCGCTCTAGGGCCTCTGCTCAAGCCTTTAATTCACTGGCAGCCTTGCAAAGGGACTAGCTAACGTGCTAAGCAGAGCATTGTGTCAAGGTGATCTGTTCGTAGTCAGCAGAGTTAAGCCGAAGTAGGCTCCAATTACTTACCAGCTGTGATACTAGAATGTTAAATAGTTGTCTATAGGTACATAGTTGCTGTTGGGTTATCTCAATCTGCGGCGTTTAATACATTTCAGCTTGTGGCATTCTTTATATTTCATTTAGTAAAGGACTTCGTGCGTAATCCTCATCTACATCAATAAAATTGGTCTCGGTACGAGCTCGTTTAATGACTACTTTTGATGGATCATCGAAATTTTTATATTCACAATAACCAATGTAGCCATTATCTTTCTTTGTGTCCACCATAGATAGAAAGAAGTTTCATCTCTTCTTTTTTCTGTTTTTAACCCCCGACGAAAACAGTTATACATTATAAGTTTTTACATTTGTATGGTGTCGTGTCCACCAATGAGTTACATAAAAAGCTTTTGTCAAATCCGAAAGTTCTCGCACAAAAGCTTATTTTCAGTAAATTCTTGTTGTATTCATCACCCACAGTAAAAACATGTCTATTTACGAACTCAGCATCCCACATACGATCACTGTACGAGTGTATGACATTCTCTCATCAGAGAAAGTGGCGCTAATCAGCACACGTCAACAACTATGGAGAAAGCTCTTTGTTTATTTTACAAGTTTCAGGGTTCATTTGTGAAGCGCAATTAGGGCTGATTTTTTCAACGCCAGATAACTTTAACGGAGGAATAATTTTGAATTTTTGACAGTTCTTCCATACAAAAACTGTCAGACGTCAATTTTATTCCACGAATAAAAATTATCTGTTGATGGAAAAATCAGCCCTTATATAGTGGGATAAACCCTTACACGGTTGGCATTTGCATTTCAATTTCGAAAAAAACAAAACAAATGATAAACTAACATAATTATGATATCAGTATCACATCATAATAACAGCCGCACGGGGCGATTTCAAAGTCAAAACATTTATTTCAAGTAGCACTTAAAAGGATCAGGATAGGCTACGCTTGCCGCGGTTGGTCCGTGGATGGGACCATCTTTACATATCAAGACGTCTCCGTGCTTCGGAAAGCACGTTAAGCCGTTGGTCGCGGCTGTCGTTCGTGGATCTTTGACAGTCGCTACTGCTCGTTACGGGTCGTCAGAAGCCCGAAAGTCGACAACCAGTCTTGTCAAGGGGTATCGTATTACCTAGTAATTGGGTTGTGGAGGTCAGATATTATTAAAAAAAAAAAAGATAGACAGTCGCTCCATGTAAAATACTGGTATTCAGCTGCATCCGGTTAGAATGGAAGCCGACCCCGACATAGCTGGGAAAAGCTTAGGCAGATGATAACTAATGGTCAAATTTTTGCAAGTTTCAATCAACAAGTGAATCAATTTGGTTGAACCAATTAATTTATTTTATTTTATTTTATTTTATTCTGTTCGGGAAACTTACAGCTAATTTAAACAGTGCTCTTAAACAATATGCATCTGAAGGCCATTTACAAGTTTCCACTAATAAACACTTGAAACAAAAAAGACAACAAAAAAAAGGTCGGTACAAAATACCTAAGAATAACATAAATTAGGAAACAAAATAACACAAAATACCTAAGAATAACATAAATTAGGAAACAAAATAACACGGTCGATTAATAGATACAAACTAGAAACCACTTAGACGCTAACAATTACTTTTCCGTAAAAAAGCTTTTCACCAACAAATGCTTAAGCCGAGAAACACTGGTATTGAAAATGTCCAAATCATGTTCACTAATTAGTTCATTAAAAGTTCTGCTCGCACGAATTAGATACGAATTCTGCCTGTACGCGGACTTGGAGTGAGGGACATGCAACAAGCTAGGTTTGCGAAATATTTTGCAGTGTGTAACTAACCCTAAACTGCCTAACAGCTCAGGGCAATCTATAGTACCATTTGCGATTTTAAATAAATACGCCATATCAGCAATGCGTCTGCGCTCACGCAGTGGCAAGATATGAAACCTCTTACATCGCGCTATATAATTGGGAGTATATTTCCTAGTCTTGTACTGTAAGAAACGAAGGAACCGCTTTTGTATTCCCTCAATTCTATCTATATAAATATTATAACTAGGGTTCCACACCTGTGAGGCGTACTCCAAATGGCTGCGGACAAAAGCACAATAAAGGATTTTATACGTTTTAACATTTTTAAAATCCGCTGATAACCTCAGTATAAATCCAAGTGCTTTGGAAGCTTTATTAACAACACTTTCGATGTGTGCATCAAAGAGTAACTTAGAGTCAAATGTTACACCAAGGTCCTTAATGACACTTATCCTGTTTATATTAGTATTATGTAACTTATACTGAAACGTGATTGGATGAGGTTTACGTGTGTAGGTACTAACAAAACATTTAGAGACATTCAGTTCGAGTTTGTTAAAGAGACAATAATCTTGAAGACCATCTAAGTCCCGCTGTAAACTAAAGCAGTCGGAAAGTTCTGATATAGGGCATAAAATTTTCATGTCGTCGGCGTAAAGAATTATTTTGGAACGGGTAAAGCACGAACCAATGTCATTTATAAAAATTATGAAAAGTAAAGGGCCCAAAAGGGATCCTTGTGGTATTCCTGAGGGTATTTTAACAGTTACAGAACTATACCCATTCAGTACAACTGTTTGACAGCGATTCTCGATATAAGATTTGAACCATCTGAACAAATCGCCTCTGATACCAACTGCAAGCAGCTTACCCAAAAGCACACCGTGGTCTATACGGTCAAATGCCTTGCTATAATCAGTATAGACCACGTCCACTTGAGAGGGTTCAGACATGGTGGTGGACAAGTAGTCGGAACAGATAAGCAAATTCGACACAATAGACCTGTTTTTTAGAAAGCCATGTTGACAGTCATTAAGTGATTGTTTAATAGCACTATAAACTGAAGAGTAATCCTGCCATAAAACACGTAACTAATAAACATTTAAAGCAAATTAAATTAAAGAAAACCAGAAGCACAGTACTATCTACCGAGGGGGGGGGGGGGGGGGGGATCAGACCGGAATAACTCAGAAAAACTGTTGTCAAAGTGTCACTTGCCCCTGGCGTCTGTACATTGCCATACCATTAGACAAGTCCACAGTTTTTACATTGCCATACCATTAGACAAGTCCACAGTTTTTATATCGTGGACAATCAGGGGCCCTAGTCTGCTATTTTTATAATTTCGTCATTCCATCACGATCCCACCACCATCCCATTGTCATTTTGCTAAAAGTTCGTAATCTGCTAAATTCAGAATGGTTGATCATTGGTCGGTCAATGGCACAGAAATTATACGATACTCGTAACGAATTAAAAGCAATAACTGCACAATGACGTTCTAATGGTAGGTCACTGTTCAAAGGAACTGTCAACATTTTCGATTCCCGCTTAAGTCAGTAATTAATTTTTCATTATGTACGAGATTATCATTTTAAGTCATTTCTTACAATGGAGTGTCAGTGGTTGACCATTGGAAAGTCATAGTGACGCCATTATATTAGTAGATTACCAAACTTGTCAAAATCAACAATTATGAAATCAATGATAGACCATTCTGACACTATTGTAATAGCAGACTTGAGGCCCTGGTATCGACCAGGGCCTCAAGTCTGATATTACAATAGTGTATATACATATATATACAAAATGAAAGATTGCGTATAATTGGACGAGGCTACGATTTTCGAGCGCAGCTCCGTGTTAATTTTTTTCTGCAAGTTAATCATGTTTCTATTCTACAAGGTGCAGACGACAATCTATATAATTAAAACAAAGACGGGTTAGTTACACCATTTAAAACTCAAGAAAAGCTGGACCGATTTTGACTAGCGTGATGTCACAACGCTGGTAATTTATTGAAAAGTATGAAGCAATTATCTATTTACAAAAAATCTATTGTTTGGACTTAAAAATTAATACACTAGTGTTTTAGTAGGTATGTTGCTTTTAGAATAATCTGACAAAAAATCATAATGATTGCATGTATATTAATATGGTTTTTATTGTAAAAAGAAGTTTTTAGAGGTATCTTCATGACTTTTTTTAGTTATATTATGTTTTCAACACACTACCTACCTACCTAGCATATATCTTGAAAAATATCATATATTTTTCTGAATTTTTTTACTGTAGTCAATCATAATACATATACTTTTACTAGCTGCTCCCCGCGGTTTCACCCGCGTAAATGTCGATCCCGTGGGAATATCGGGATAAAAGTAGCCTTTATGTTAATTCAGGGTGTCAGCTACCTCCATACAAAATTTTATCAAAATTGGTTCAGCCGTTTGAGCGTGAAGAAGTAACAAACATATAAACACACACACACTCACACACACACTCACACACACACTCACACACACACTCACAAACTTTCGCCTTTATAATATTAGTGTGATTGTTTCTAAAACTTGCGTTTTTAGGGTTCCATACCAAACCAGTAAAACGGAACCCTTATGGTGACTCAGTCTGTCTGTCTGTCCACAGCTGGATATCTCAAGATAGTTCTTGATGCCATCAACTTGAAATTTGGAATAGGTTTAGATACTTACTTTTTTTTACTATTTTGCAAATAAGAAAGAAATAAAAATTGTAAGTACCTATATTTTTTGCAACAGGGACTGAAAGGGGTCTGAAAAATTCGAAGAGCCCCCACTTCGAATTTTTCAGACCCCCTTTCAGTCTAGGACATGTGGGGTATTATATGAAAGAGCGCAGTTCTCAAACATTTTTTCATTTTTTTTAGGCCGCATACTTTACGACTTTTGATAAAAAAAGTAAAAAAAAAATAACGCCCCTTTATCTCCGAAGTTTGCCAATAGAAAAATAAAAAAATAAATAAAACGAAGTCTACAAATAGCACACTTTTTCAGAAATCATAAACCAAAGTCATCATCAACATTAGTTCTACTATCGGTGAAGAGATGGCGCTGACATAAAACTGCAATATTCTACACCGCAGTGCAGTGTTAAAATTCTCTGACGAATATAAACCTCGGTGCGCGATTCCGACTCGCTCTTGCCCGGTTTTTGTTTATAGCAACCTAGCATTAGGAAGGTGGCCCACGGAATTAATTTTGCTTATGTTTTTTGTAATTATCCAGCTGGTTGGTATGTCGATTAAAATATGATTCGTGATCGTAAAATTTTAAAAATAATAATCATTGGAACCAGCAATAAAATTTCTTAAGTTTGAATTGCCTCATACGTCACATGATTTCATAAAATTTATATACCTAACATAGATTTCATAAGATTTTTATGATTGTAGTCTATAAATAAATTAATATTTATTACGGCCGCGAATTATTTTACATCAACATACAACCTTATAATGACACCTACAAATTGCAAAAAAACGTAAGAAAATTTAATTTTGCTGGCAACCCTGACGCTTAACTTTTTTGTGTTTAGGTCCTGTAACCCCACATATTACGGAATACGGGGGGAGGGGGGAGTTAAAAAGTTGCTAAAAACATCATCATGATTCCCTTAGTACCCCTACTGGTTTTGTTACTACAAACGTGCAGCCTACTGTACTGAAGAGTTAATTACTGTTTTCACTTTTTTTATTACACAAATCATAAACACAACAACATTCAGATTAGTTTCATCTTTCTGCTTTCTTAGTTTATACCTATAAGATAATATGACATGCATTGTAGGAAGTTCTATGACCTATCTAAATATCTAAAAAAAAACGAGTGAACTTCTACGAACTGATTGATCACAAATCTTCGAAACACATTCATTCAAAATCAGACATCTTAGTATACCTACTTACAACTACCGACCTACCAAGTAACTAAAAGTGCAATAAATGATTCAATTTGACAATTTAAAACACTGTCTTTACTCCGAAACATAATATGTCACAAATATCAATAACCGGACAGTTTATTTTCTATGACTTCTATCCAAGAATATTACTGACTACCTACTAACAGAATAATTTTCATTCGTAAAGTAGGTAATGAATTACTTACTATACAGAGTTACTTTTCAAAGACCATCCAAATTACATGGTGTTCTACCCATTAATAAAAACAACTTTCACTATGGGACCAACTCCGAAATCACGAAAAAAAAATCAGCTGTTTCATACATTTTGGTCGAGTAGGTATTGAAGTTTTTTAATCAAAATCAACAGGTTCGATTCCTGGCTAGAAATATTGATTCTTCAAAAATCCAATAATGCAGTTTTAGTTTTCATCAAAATCGAGCCCGCGACGACTCCTTTGAGTACTTTTCGCTGTTCCTCATAGTTTCGGATTTGGCCATCCACGCCCACTTGAAAAATTCATCCTGTATACAGTTTTGAATAAAGATCGTATAAATTGAGAAAAAAATTAAATTATTCAATACAATAGGTCCATGTCATTTAAAAAGTCATTTACTGAACAATAGCATTTTTCAATCAATAGTAATGTCAGTCTCTTTTTAAAATTTTGTATTGTGTCATTTTTAAATATATTGGGTACTTTATTAAAAATTATTGAGCCCATGCTAATAACACTTTTTTTGAACAAAGTAGTATTACATCTCTGAACATTTAGTAAGTGTTTATACTGACTTCTTCTTTCTGTCTTCTTCTTCTCTTCTTTTTCTTGCTTAAGGGGGTGGTAGTTGACACCATTTAGAACATTTTGAGCCATGTCTTATACGAAGTATGTTTTTAGGGTTCCGTACCCAAAGGGTAAAAACGGAACCCTATTACTAAGGCTTCGCTGTCTGTCCGTCCGTTCGTCTGTCTGTCACCAGGCTGTATCTCAAGAACCGCGATAGCTAGACAGTTAAAATTTTCACAAATTATGTATTTCTGTTGCCGCTATAACAACAAATACTAAAAACAAAATAAAATAAATATTTAAGGGGCCTCCCATACAACAAACGTGTTTTTTTTCGGCGTTTTTGCCTTGAGGTACGGAACCCTTCGTGTGCGAGTCCGAATCGCACTTGGCCAGTTTTATTATTTTTTATATTTTTTTCCCAGTTATAGTTGGTGTGTTATTTTTGACTAAATGTTTGTAGTTAAAAAAAAAAAAACATACTTCGTCTAAGACATGTATGGCTCAAAATGCTGTAAATGGTGTCAACTATCACTCCCTTAAAGCTTTGCACTCAGCTTCCAAACACCCTGTGTAAATATGTAAGCAAAATACAAAGTTTTCGTTCCACTGAGTATTGAATTAATAAAGTTAAAATATGTCTTTAAATATTCGGAATCCTTTGTCTTTCCGCTCCAAAAAAGGAATATAATCAACAGGCGGTTGACCTCATTGCTTCACTGTCCAAAACGCTCGTCATCACTGTTTGAAAGCCAAAGCATTTAAGCTCTATTCAAATTTGGGAATTGATATTCTTTCAAGTTAAACAAATATCAAGTTTATTTCAATAGTACATAATTAAGTTGATTTCAGAGTGACTAGCATTATTGAAAAGGTTAAAAAATGTTTTGAAGTTGTAGCGTAAACTGAACTTTATTGTGTGGGAGTTAAAGTTATTTTTCCATAAACTCATATTTGTTTACATTTTTGGCAAATAAATCGCGAATGCAGATTATAACTATACTAGCGACCCGTCCCAACTTCGCACGGTTTTCGATATTTCATTATTAATTAATGTAAGTTTAATATAAATGTATTGGGTTGGATCTAGTATCGTTTGGTAGGAGTTGGGGGTCATCATCATCATCATCATCATATCAGCCGAAAGACGTCCACTGCTGGACATAGGCCTCCCCCAAGAAGGGGGGTTTGCCATAATCGCCACGCTTGGCAGGTGGGTTGGCGATCGCAGTATGGTATGGTGGTAGAATGCATAGAGAACGCTGCTGCCCATTCTCCGGTACGCCCCTCAGTCGCCTTTTACGACTCCCACAGGAAGTATGGGGTGGTGCTATTCTTTAAGTCCGGCACCACACACACTAGTTGGAGTTGGGGGTAAAAGGGGTTAAAGTTGGTAGGGGTTGGGTCCCCGATTATAACACTACCACTCTTAATTAAAAGGTAATGCATATTGTTCGAGAAATTAATAAATGAATCTCCCCTATTTTGCCAATGTCAAAAGTGGATTGGAAAAGCAAGTGAGCATTATTATAAAAAAGTTAAAACGATAAAACTCTACGATGCTACAGTTGACCTTAATGTAGAACTTGTGGAGTTAGTACTGGACTAAAACAAACAAAAATATGTATAAAACTAGCAGCGGCCCGCGGTTTCACCCGCATAAGTGTCGATCCCGTGGGAATATCGGGATAAAAACTATCCTATATCCTTCCCCGGGATGCAATCTATCTCTCTGCTACATTTTATCGAAATCCGTTCAATGGTTTAGGCGTGAAAAGGTAACATACAGACAGACAGATAGTTACTTTCGAATTTATAATATTAGTATGTCTATCTGTCTGTGTGTATATATGTTACCTTTTCACGATAACATAATTAAATTTTGTTAGAACATTAAAATAAACATAAGTCACATACAAATATTGTCTTATTTGAGAAAACAAATCATCATTTTATATTATTGTGGCGGATGAATATCATCAGCGCCACAAGCAATTCTGGAGAGGTATATATTAAAAGAGAGGAGAAATTAATCGAAAGAGGGATCTTAAATTTGGAGAGACGGGTATACAAATCTAGAGGTGGGATGTTGTTAGAGCATTTGATAAATATTTGATCCTCCCACCCGCACTTGCAAGTTACATTATTTTAAATAATAATATCAATAGCTTTTGACACCTGACTAGACAGAAAGGTGTCAGTCGATGCAATTTGCATAGAAGTGTCAATGTGTTCTTTTATTCGCATTGCTGAACAAAGAGTCCGTAGTTACCAAGTCGTTACACACCGAATGACGAACAGTTATTGGTAACTTACTTTCGTATCATTGCCAATTATGACGATGCAGTTCTTTAATTATTCTGATGAATTGAATTAGAATATTATAGACACTCTAATTCAATTCATTAGAATAATTAATTGTATTAAGTTTTTTAGTCTACTGCGTGGAGAAGGCTTGTTATTTCCCACCAAGTCAGTTAAAACTGCTTTCAAAGTATTTTTTTAACCGACTAAGTAAGTAGGTTTTGTATTGGAGTGTATGTATGTAAGATATTATGTAGGTATCTTTGATTATTCGGGAATAATTTTAATTTCCGAAGTAGGTGGCAAAACAAGAAAAAAAAACGGTCAAGTGCGAGTCAGACTCGCGCACCGAGAGTTCCGTACAAATGTGTAGGTAGTAGGTAGTAGGTACCTATGTAAATAATTTATCATGGGATTTTTTTTTAATAACTACAAATTCACGGTTTTCGGAATTTTTCCTTTACTTGTGCTACATGACCTTGCTTCTTGCCAAATTCCATGATTCTAGGTCAACAGGACCCTATAAATTTTGATTCCCTTGAGAGTGTCGAAATATACGTTTTTTGCGGCATAAACGGCCTTATCTTTTTTTACGTTAACTTAAAATTTATATTTTTCACAGCTTCAAGGGACTGCCCTGAGTAGTATATGATTTTAATTTCAACCTCCACGCCTTCCCCAGATAAAGGGTCTTGACAGACAGACAGACGGACAACAAAGCGATCCTTTGAGGGTTCCATTTTTTCCTTATGAGGTACGGAACCCTAAAAAACAATCAAAACTAAAGCCACCGAGCTGTCAGCCACCGAACTGCCATTATATCTGCTAGGAATTGACACTATTGACAGCTCACTTCGCCTAAGTTTTCACTGAGAGATTTTTATAGACTAGATCAGTAGTTCCCTTGTTCAATCCATGTCAAAACTTCTCATGGATTTAATCAACTCAAACATGGTTAATTACTTCTAAGATTTCACAAGTTTTTGCAATGTAGTAATTACTAGCAGCGCCCCGCTGTTTCACCCGCGTAAGTTTCGATCCCGTAGGAATATCGGGATATAAAGTATCCTATGTATTAATCCAGGAAATTATCTACATATATGCCAATTTTCATCCAAATCTGTTCAACGGTTTACGCGTGATTGAGTAACAAACATCCAAACATCTTCACAAACTTTCACATTTATAATATTATTAGGATTACAATTATTCCGCGAACAAGCTAATTTACGATAGAGGTTTTATTAATGCTGTTGTAATAAATCTTTCGCTACAGTGTAGCTAGTTGCAACAGTAATAATTTATCTAGATCTTAGAAGGCTAGCGAACCTAAATAATGCCGTGAGCTGTGAGCACTAGAGTTATAGAGGTTCGCAAAATTGAAGGTTTGTTGTGATTCTAAGCGCTATCGCCACAAAATACAGAGAGTACTATCGCGGATTTGAGGCCAAATATAAAATAAAAATAAAAATTCTTTGATTGTTTACGGTCAGGGAAATTGTTTTACAAATTAACACACTATGTCAATTAGCCGTGTTTTGGCAATTTCATACAACTGTCAAAGAATGACAGTTGTGAATAGAATAAATGTAAGTTTAAGTTTGAGAAACAATTACTTAGTTTCCCTGACTTTACATACATAGATATAGACTATGTTGTACATAGTCTGTACGATTGAAAAAAGTACCTACTTTACCTAGTTTCTTTTTCTTCAAGTTTCTATATTTTTGTTTTATACCCACGACGGTACGGAGACGGCATTATGCCATAGAAATGTAAAAAACATTCATATATCTATGGTATATGCGTTTGGGGTGAAAAGATGTGTGTTGGTGCAAACCAATGTTGCCATTTATCTCCAAAACTACTAGTCCGATTTTGATGCGGTTTTCAGTGATGGGTTCTGGTTTGATCGGTGCATGTTCTTAGATAGTTGTTACGGTGACAACTCACCAGGGGGCGCTGCAGTAAACATTTGTTTGTGCAAAACCAAAACTACTAGTCCGATTTGAATGCGGTTTTCATCATCAATAATGGGTTTGTGGTTGATTAGTGAGGATTCTTAAACTATCTCTTTAAATCTGTGTTCCTGGTACATATATACAAAATAGCATGTAGGTTAACGCAGTTTATATTGAGCTATTTCACCTTAAATCTATACATATAATAAAATTGTAGAAAAGTGGTGTCTGTACAATGGAAATATATTTAAAAAAAGTAGCAGGGGTTGTTATTATATCGATGCCGAACCCGAAAATGTAATTAAATTTTTTTTTGTCTGTTTATCTGTTTGTCTGTTTGTCTGCTGTGTTTGTGCACGCTAATATCAGAAACGGCTTATTCGATTTAGATGCGGTTTTCACTAATATATTGTAGTAAGCTTCACTTAACATTTAGTGTTTATTTCATGTCAATCGGTTCATAAATAAAAAAGTTATGTCAATTTAAAGAATCACGGCGAACATTTGTTAAGGTATTCTATCAGAGTACGTAAACGCCTCGCGCCTGCGCGTCCGTGGCTATATATATACAAGGTGTAACGGAAAGGGGGTATCAACCCTGAAGGAGGTGAATGAAGATGAAAAAAAAAATTTGGACCTCCCATAGTAATAGCACATCAATGATTTACTATTACTATGGGAGGTCCAAATTTTTTTTCATATTTCGACCTATGTTCTTTCTGGAAATTTGTTAAGTTTCATGAGCACATTCACCTCCTTCAGGGTTGATACCCCCTTTCCGTTACACCTTGTATAAAGCGCGCTGAGAGCCGCGCCGCTGCCATAATTCCGATCCAGCCTGTCCCTTGCTGCCCTCTCCCAGCGACGCCCTAAGCCGAGGTCCGTACCCCACAGGGGGTGCCCTTAGCGTGTAGTCGCTTAGTTTTTAAGTTTATATTGTGTAGTTAAGTTGTGTATTATGCCCTGGCTGGAGGCCTTAATTTATTGAGGCATCCACAGGAAAGCCAGGTTAAGCAGTCGACAACCCCTCAGGTTGAACTGCGAGATGACCATTTCAAAAGAAAACGCGCCGCTGCCATAAGGATTCAGTTATTCGTAGCGAACGCACGTATCCTGGAGAGTATAGGCGAATAGTTGGATTCGATTATTGCGATTCACTTGAATACTGACTGTTTGCATATTTCATTTATTTATATTTTAGGGTTTGTAGGTTAGGTTCTTTTTCTTAATTTTCTTTAAAATTTTGTAAGTATTTGGTATAGGTTAGGCGGTTCTTTCCTTGATTATTGGGTATTTACTTATCTTAATTTTTATTTAGGGTTTTGTAAATAAATATTGTAAGCATTTATTATTGGTTAGGCATTTCTTTCCCTGATTTTCGGTATACTTATCTTAATTTGTATTTAGGGTTTGTATATAAATATTATAAGTATTTGGTATAGGTTAGGCATTTCTTTTCTTGATTTTCTTTATTAAGTATAAGTTCATTAGCTTAGGTTAGTAATTATTTTTTCTAGCAATTCTTTTGTTTTATAAAGTTAGTACGTTTGCCTGTGTAGAAGAATAGCACCACCCCTTACTTCCCGTGGGTGTCGTAAAAGGCGACTAAGGGTCTCACCGGAGAATAGGCAGCAGCGTTCTCTATGCATTCCACCACCATACCATACTGCGATCGCCAACCCGCCTGCCAAGCGTGGCGATTATGGCAAACCCCCCCAAAATTGGGGGAGGCCTATGTCCAGCAGTGGACGTCTATCGGCTGAAATGATGATGATAATGACGTTTGGTTTACACGTCTTAGCACTTATTACTTAAACTGTGATAATTTTAGACTGTATAATAATCTGTAGGTAAGTATTTATAATTTAATTGTTTACGATAGTACGTGTTTACTAAATAACTGTGTGTTAAGTAGTAAGTACTATTTTATTGTAAGAATGCCTCGAAGAAGATCCAACCTCTCCCAATGTAGCAGAAATGCTAAAAGGATGAGATTAGTTCGATCACAGGAATCTGAGGAAGGTCGTGAGGCAAAAGGCTCTCTGCACCAGGCTAGGTTTCGTGCTGCAGAAACTTCGACTCAGCGAGAATCTCGACTGAGTTCAAATCGTTCTCGAATGATGACAACTCGAAATAGGGAAAACGGGGAACAACGAAAGGCACGTTTATCTGTCGATCGCGAAGCTCACGCGCTATCGCGTGAGTCTGAGACTTTTGCTGTCAGGGAAATCCGCCTGAGCTCCCAGAGAGTACGGACAACAAATGCTCGATTCCAGGAGACACAGGACGAACGGGAAATACGTCTCACTGCCGATCGTGAAGCTCATACACTATCGCGTGAGTCTGAGACTTTCAGTGATAGGGAAATTCGTCTGAGTTCTCAGAGGGTTCGGACAGCAAATGTTCGGTCTGTAGACGGTACCTATATGTTATTCAAAATATGCTGCCCGAAAAGTCACTATTCCACGCGGACGAAGTCGCGGGCACAGCTAGTATACCTTAAAATTAAAGCTCGTATTGTACTGAGGTATAAGCAAATAAGTGCATTGCATAGCTTCATTTGGCAAGAAATAACTCTAAAGATGGTAAATATAATACATATTTCGTTAATACGGCCAATAACAAAAGTCAATCAAGGAATCAATTAATTGTTACGTTATTACATGAAATGCTACTCGTAAAAAGTAATGTACCTATCTAATAATTTCGGGTCGTTATATCTCGCAATAACATGTCGAAGTAGGTAGCAGTGTTAATAAATTTCTACTGGTGACCGTACAAGCATGCTTTTCCGGTACCAATGTAATACAGCGTATTCAAAAATACTTTCAAAATTATTTTCGATCGAAGGTTTAAATGAAGGTAAACGTGATAAAAAGTTGAAAATAAATTAAACGACCTTCAGTACTCAAATCAACGTAATAATCAATACAGCTATAAAATTATCTGTTTTTTTCTTGCTTCCCAAATCCAGACGTAGGTACTTAGTATGTTTTGTAAGAATGAAAATGCGGTATTTATTTATACTATACTAGCTTCCGCCCACGGCTTTGCCACGAGGTAATGTCGATAAAAACTATCCTATGTCCTTCCCCGGGATGCAATCTATCTCTCTGCCAAATTTTATCGAAATCCGTTCAGTGGTTTAGGCGTGAAAAGTTAACATACAGACAGACAGACAGACAGAGTTACTTTCGAATTTATAATATTAGCATGGACTAGCTTCTGCCCGCGGCTACGCCCGCGTGGATGTCGGAAATTATCCCACGGGAACGTACTAATGGAAAAAAGAAGTATGTCTGTTTCTTCACAGAATACATCTACTTACTAAGTTTCAACAGTACCTATAGTTCTTATAGTTTCGGAAAAAAGTGGCTGTGACATACGGACGGACAGACAGACAGACAGACATGACGAATCTAAAAGGGTTCCGTTTTTTGCCATTTGGTTACGGAACCCTAAAAATTAATCATGCCGTGTTGGGTTATTGTGTATCAAATGGCTTAATTAGCACATTTCAAGAATATACGAGTATATAATTGTCACCTGTTGCTCACGGCTTTGCTTGCATGCACCCGATAATTAGGAATAATTTCTATTAAATCACGCCTCAGATTTGAGCCAAACATAATTATGTATAAGTTTAGTATATTGCCTAGCTACATGTAAAACAATAAAAACTATACAAAAAAAAAATTAAAGCGGCCTTGCAAATACTATACTTATCACGAAATTATAACTTCAAAATAATTTACATAACCCGACTAGTAAAAAATCACGTTCTAAAAAGTATGAAAAAAAATAAGTTCGAAATAAAAACCCGACTTCTGAAAAGGAACCTTCCCGTGATCGCATGCCGCTGTACTAACATACTTTTTTGCTATGGTAGCATGCGACCACGGACGATCAATCAAATTAATTGATAATAATCAATTAATTTAAATATATTTATTTTTATTTTTTGGTAAATAAATATATTTATTTATCCATGTATTTCAGGCATCAAGGCCCTTATAAACACATACAATACAATAATAAAAAATACTATAAATTACCAACATACCATTTTGAATTTTTGACATCCAACAGTTTAAGACACTCTATATAAAAATCCACATTATTTCACTGCACACAAACACAATTGTTTTAATTATAGCGATTTAAAAGTTAATATTTTTATGCGTTAGTTTATTCCATTAATCGTCGATAGATCGATGGATGCGTGCGCGTACGCGGCGGGTAGATGCGAAATGTGGTGCAGGCCGCGGATAACGGTGATGCGTGTGCGCCGGCCGCGGAACACTTCAGCGGATTACTATCAATCTTCTAAGCAAGTAGGTTTGTCAGTAAGTATGCTAATTTGGGGCAATTGTTTGATTGATTGAGTTAAAGCACCGGGGCCGGATCAGATCACAGCGGAAATATTACAAGCTTCCGGACCGGCGGGCATAGATGCCCTATACAAAATTTGTAATGAGGTATGGCGTACTGGTGAGTGGCCAAGCGATTGGACAAAATCAATCATCCTGCCATTGCATAAGAAAGGCTCCACTTCGAAATGTGATAACTATCGAACCCTGGCTCTAAATTCTCATGCCAGCAAGGTACTGCTACATATTATAAACAACAGAATCCGTCACTTTCTGGATTGGCAAACCCCTCAAGAACAGGCTGGTTTTGTAAAAGGCAAGGGAACTCGCGAGCAGATCCTCAACGTCCGCCACCTGATAGAGAAGTCATATGAGTTTAACACACCTCTCATTATGTGCTTCATAGACTACGGTAAAGCCTTCGATTGCGTAGTCTGGCAAAGTCTGTGGAAGGTACTTTTGGAGCTTGGAGTACCGCATCATCTGGTATCCCTAATTCAAGCCCTATACTCTCAAAATAAAGGCATCGTGAAGGTCGACCAAACCAACTCTAACCCCTTCTCTTTCGGAAAAGGCGTAAGGCAAGGCTGCATTTTATCTCCCATCCTTTTTAACGCATATGGAGAATATATTATCAGACGTACCTGTGAAAACTGGGACGGTGGTGTGACGGTTGGCGGAACCAAGTCAACAAATCTCCGCTACGCTGATGACACTACTCTCCTAGCAGCCTCAGAGTCTGAAATGGTAGAACTCCTTAGAAGGATGGAACGTATCAATCACGCAAAGATCAAATTAATGGCGGTGGAGCGTGCACATAAATTAGAGCTTACGGCACTCTTAATCTCGAAACGGTCGATGACTTCATTTACCTGGGCTCTAACATATCTAACACAGGGTCTTGCGAAAAAGAAATCCGTAGACGTATAGGCATGGCCAAGAATGCTATGTCTCAGCTTCAAAAAATATGGAGAGATCGCAACATTTCACGAAATACCAAAGTGAAATTGGTCAGCACGCTGGTTTTTTCAATTTTCGGATACGGAGCAGAAACTTGGACCTTGAGAAAGGCTGACAGAGCTCGTATAGACGCCTTCGAGATGTGGTGTTGGAGGAAGTTGCTTCAGATACCATGGACTGCATTCCGCACCAACGAGTTTATCCTACGCGAGCTCAGAATAAAGACCAGACTCTCTACGACCTGTCTCCGCAGAGTTTTGGAAATTTTCGGCCATATAGCGAGGAAAGATGGCAATAACCTTAAACAACTTATGGTTACTGGCAAGGTGGATGGTAAACGTCCAAGAGGTCGCAGCCCTTTGCGATGGTCGGACCTGATAAGCTCTTCTCTTGACACGAAGTTTCATCATGCGCTTCACCTGGCCAAGGACAGACAGAGATGGCGAAACATCGTCAGGGAAAAGATGTTTTCAAGGGAGGATCACGACCCTCAGTAATAAGGAATACGACTTAAGGAGGAGGAGGAGGTTTGATTGATTGCAATATGGCTGAATTGGTTTTGAAAGAAAGAGAGAAAATACATTTATTTAGCACAGATTAAAAGACACAATACACCAGATAGTCAGATAAAAAAAGTGCAAAGTCCGATCCGATGTAAGAAATTAGCAGGAAAGTGTGTCTCACGGCTGCGCCAAAAGGCGCAAAAGGCCCAGTTCAGCAACAGTTTTGGAGCTAGAGCTCCTAATTTTAAATATCGCATCGCCATAAATGTGTGTAACTTTCTAAAGCTTTCATAGAGGTTAATAATAATATCCTGAAAAATTGTGAAAGTCGGCACGGTTGGCATATGTCGGGCATGCAACCGGCCGGGGGAATCAATCAGGCATATTATCTCCGGGTGTTCTCGTCTAGCTAACGGAGAGTACTTGCATAGACACAACCTTGTAGGGAGGACAATCCACCAGCAACTTGCTCTAAAATACAGCCTTGTTGAATCGGAGGTACCGTATTACAGGTATGTGCCCGACCCAGTTCTCGAAAATGGAAATAACACATTGTACTGGGATCGATCCATCATCACTGACAGGACTATTGTTGCCAATAAGCCTGATAAAGTGGTGACGGATCGATCAGAGCGGAGCGCAATGATTGTTGACATAACCGTCCCGCATGATGAGAACCTCGTGAAAGCCGAGAAAGATAAACAAATCAAGTATCTTGACTTGGATCGCGAGTTTGTCGACATATGGGATGTGGACTCAGCGATCATTGTGCCGATAGTCGTGACAGCCAATGGACTAATAGCCAAGAGCCTCGACCAACAACTGAGGAGGCTCTCGTTGGGCAGCTGGATCAAGGGCTTGATCCAGAGAGCGGTACTTCTGGACACGTCCCGTATTGTTAGGAGGTTCCTTTCTCTGGAGCCCTGACCGCCGGTAGCTTGGACCCTGTTCCCGATACCGATGGGCTACTATTTTTTATATTTTTAAATGTTTTTATATTTTTTTATACTAATATTTAAAAATATAATTTATATGTATTTAGTTTAATAAAGGAAATAATATCCTGAAACAGCTATCTTATAACATTACTATGCTTACTTTGTTATTTTTATTGCGATCAAGTCATGAAGTCATGACATAACCTTCCATTGAATACGAAAATATGACCTAGGTACTTATCCGACAGCTCTAAAGCTTTTGCATATGCATTGCACCAAACCCTACAACAACAAACAAAACACAATCACACAAATATTATAAAGGCGAAAGTTTATGAGTGTGTTTATATTATGTTTGTTACTTCTTCATGCAAAATTGGTCCAGCCGTTGTGGCTGACACCCTGGATTAATATAGGCTACATTTTATCCCGATATCCACGGGATCGACACTTATGCGGGTGTAACCGCGTGGAGCAACTATTAAGTTATACCTAAAGTAAGAAAGAATGTTCGTGCGCGGGCGCCGTCAGCTATGGTTGGTTGGTGTATATTGTATATTGTATATAGTGTATATTGTACGTGTTGGTCAGAATGATGGGTGTATTGTTATAGAAATGAATATGTTATATATGAAAGGAATGTTTTTAATCTTATGTTTTGAACTAGCATTTGCTCGCGGCTTCGCCCGCGTGGAAGTCGGACATTATTCCACGGGAACATACTACCGGGATAAAAAGTATCCTATGTGTTAATCCAAGTTATAAACTATCAGTGTACCAAATTTTATTTAAATCCGTTCAACCGTTTCTACGTGATTGAGTAACAAACATCCAAACATCCTGAGTTCGATTCCCGGGACGCGAAAGTGTTATTAGGTTTCATCTGAAATTTCTCAGTAATTCAATCTTACGTTTTTTGCAATTTTCAGGTCAGTGTCAGGTTGTATCTTGATCAAAATATCATAGTCTCTCTCTCTCTCTCTTCTGTTTGATTTTTGTGTTGGCAAAATAAATAGTTTGCTTGAGCAAACTATTTGTTCAAAATTGCAGCAGACGTACAATGCAATTTTGAACAAATTTTTTTCTCAATAAAAAAACTGAAGTGAATATTTTGCTCAATAACTGAGATTAAAAAAACTGAAGTGTAAATCAACTTTTGTTGCTGACTGTACCTCGCAGGTTACTGACTGACTATAATTAGAATAATTTATGTATCAAATTAATCTTTTCTACGCATGTTAAAGTATGGAACATGTACTTAGATAGCGGCTATAATTCAACTATTTATAATTATTGGTCAAACTGGATCACTCGAGTGTTACGTCATCGTTAATTTTTTTTCGCACCTCGTTCTAATAAGTAATCAGAATAATTAAGTACCTATATTCAAAACAGGTTTGTGGTCGTTATTTGGTTTGCATTTCCAAAACAAATAATATTTCATAAATTTATGCAAGCAGCTAATTAATGTTGTGAGTCTAAAAGTCTCTGAAATGGCCGAAACTGTCCCGTGTTGTACAACCAACACAAGTGATGGATGAGTCAATTAACTAAGCCATGGCCGCTGTCCAGTGTTGGCTCTCAAAGCAAGAGTTCGGGTCGGCATGATTCGGTAAGACTCGGCACGGGCGGGCTGCACAATATATCGAATTTGCCGCCCGGCTGTGCCGAGTCATGCCGCCCGAACAAGAGTACAGCACCCTTCGTATGGTTCGTACCACTTATTTATTTATATTTAGCCTATTCCCACTGCAGGGCAAACGCCTCCCTAACTTCATTCCACTCCTCTCTGTTTTGAGCTACCTAGTGTTTTACTATACCCCATTCAGTTTGGCTTGAGACAAAACGTAAACAATATTTGACTATTCTTAATAAAAAGATATTAAAAAAATATATTTTTGTTAGGTACGCAAAATGATTACATTTTCTTTTGTTAGAAATTAATGTTTTGATATATTTTACAGAATATCTTTATAATAATAGTAGTAAAATGTTGTTTACGTTTTGTCCCAAGCCAAACTGAATAGGGTATAGTATGGCACTTGCCACGTTTGTAATTCTAACTAATTACTCAATACTTAATCATTAAGTAGGTAAGTTAGGTACTATTAATTTTATTGCAAATTAATCGGCAAGTTATGCCAGGGTGTTGAAATATCGTCTAGAACTCTAGACTAAAGTAAATAGTCAGGTAGGTCAGTTTGTAACTTTTTAGGGTTCCGTAGCCAAATGGCAAAAACGGAACCCTTATAGATTCGTCATGTCTGTCTGTCTGTCCGTCTGTCTGTCTGTCCGTCCGTATGTCACAGCCACTTTTCTCCGAAACTATAAGAACTATACTGTTGAAACTTGGTAAGTAGATGTATTCTGTGAACCGCATTAAGATTTTCACACAAAAATAGAAAAAAAAACAATAAATTTTAGGGTTCAAGATATTACAATAAAATGTATCAGTCATGTTTTGCTTTAGCGGCGTCCAAATATAAATACTTAGGTAGGTTATTACATAAACATCAAATAATTATAAATTTTAACAATCCAAATTATAATTTAAATATTAAAATATCCTACTACTTAAACAGTTGAATTTGTTGTAAACATAATGATGTTGGTCATCATCAGTGGGATAACGGTTTCTGTATTTAGTAAGAGCTTTGTGTTTTTGCTGGGTGTAATCTTTTGTAAAGGCTGGAGTACAAGTGTGTAGAGATTTTAACAGAATAATAGAATCAAGAGAGCGTTGGCATTAGAAACTTCTTACAACATACGTAGCTGTTATGCTTTGGGACCACCAAAAACAAAATGATCTTGTAAGAATATTGTAGTCTTTTGTATACAAAATCTTTTGTTCAAGAACCTAAATCTTTCAAAAATATGTATGTCCAAAGATAAGTTTTCATATTACAGACAACTAGAACCGTTCAAAATGACAACAATAAATAAATAAGGTAACGAATAAGTAGTGGAGATGAACCACTGAATAAATAAAGCAAGCATGTCAATAACATTGCTTTCTTTTTATATCGTTTTCCTCACTTCTCTTTACTAGGCATTCTATGCAATAGTATCGCAACTTTAGAATTATAGAGACCTAATTCGAAATTTGAAGATTTCAACTTTGACTCATAAAATTACCTTGCACGACCGTGTTCATCGAATCTTAATAAAACATATTCGGCCTTATTACAAAACAAGGTTTATCTTTAGACCCAGGTTTAAACCATCGAGCCATTTTTAAATTTTGAACTTTATTCCGACAACTGTAAAGTTCTTTATGCAAAATTGACAACTTAGACTCGGGTTTGACGTCAGTTTTTGTAATAAGAACTTTAGCTTCGTCGGATTATAGTTCGAAATTTAAAAATAGCTGGATGGTTTAAACCTGGGTCTAAAGATAAATCTTGTTTTGTAATAAGGCCGTTAAGTTAGGTTAGATAAGTTTGACATTTATCTAACAAGACTGACATATTAAGTCTCTGTTTTATTAAGATTCGATGAAGATGGTCGTGCAAGGTAATTTTATGAGACAAAGTTGAGAATTAAAATCTTCAAATTACGAATTAGGTCTCTTTAATTCTAAAGGCGCGGTATGAACTCAGCCTAAAACTATTAACGATGCCGGTAATTACATTTTCTTCATCGTAGTAGATAATAATAGTGCTACACCTCTCACTTTATCTTAAAAAATCATTGCGTGAATGATATTTTTTTGTCATATACGCTAACAAAGCCGATGCCATTGCACTGTCAAAAACTAATCGCTCAGATTGTATTTTTTTAAAAACATTACGGTTTATATTCTTCTATTCTATTAATTTTTTAAATAAAAACGGCAATGAAATCGAAAGTGTTCGATAAAGAAGTCAAAGCAATGGTGCTCATTCAACCGTGCTCGGTGCGGTTGGTTGCGAAACGCAACGATTCGTCGGTTTCCTATTGTGATTGTAATAGTAGTTACGTTATTAAATGGTCATTGTGCGCTGCACTAAACGTTCCAGGTACCAGGGAGACAGAAGTGAATGGTAGACTAGACAATATGAAAAAAGTTCAACAAGGACGGATCCATTTTATTTTATTTTGTGATACAATCTAATTTTACAAAAAATGTCTAACATGCAATTTTGTTTTATTTTCTAGAGGAGAGTAGCCGATTTCCTTGAAGTTCCGGTGGTTTGTATGATTCTTCACCGTAAACCTCCGTGGTCGTCTTCAGTCCTTACAACTTATATTAGTATCTGCAATAACCTAACATAGTAGGTATACTTACATTGGTAAGTACTTACTTACTTATAAAAGATTTTCTAAAATCTTTACACCTGAAACTTTCCTTCGTGAAGTCACTCTGAACTGTAAGTCTGTAACCATATTACTCAATTCCTTATAGCAAGTAATAATGTGAGTGAGAGCAAATCCAATCTAGTAATAGGATTGTAGAAGTGTAGAGAAGTTACTAGTGTCGTTAACTTAACTGCACTGCGATTTACGGCGAGATAAAACAGTTAAGTAAACAGGTGCTTAATTGGATAGTATTACACTGTCATCGTTCCCACAGCTGGTTGATCTTCTTCTCATACTGAAGAAATGGATGAGTCATAACTTGCCAATATATATTTGCATTTTTGACAGCTTTTCCATACAAGAACTGTCAGACGTCAATTTTATACCACAGATAAAATATATGTGACTTTGATAAAATCAGCCCTTTAGAGAACTAAATACTTACAAAAGCTTTTTTATTCAAATTGTAGGTATCAATAACAAGTTGTTTCAGTTCCTTCCTGTAGTTGTACCTAAAGGAAGACGTGTGTATTTTCTCTTTTGACATTTGTATTAAAAATTGAATAGGTATAATAAGAGTAACGCCCTGTAGACCATAGGGTGTGTGAATTTTGAGGGAAATAAAACTCGTTTGATGTGGCATTGAAGCACTATTTAGATTTTAATCTGAATAGTGAAAGTTAAAAATTAAAAAAACTTTTTTAAAAACAAGCTTTTTTAAATGCGCTAAGTAAGTATAAAGTATAAAATAAACTTTTCCTTTAAAACTTTTATTATCAACTTATAACGTCATTACACAATTTATATGATATTTAAACGCTTGACGCGAGATTTAAGTAGGTACTTTTTTTATTTAAGTAGGTGCTTTTTTTATTTAAGCAGGTAATTTACTTAGTTTGAAAATTTAAACAATTAAAATCAATCAGATCATGTTATTTAATTTGCTGTCTTGTTTCACATCTAAATCTCGCGACAAGCTTTTATATCATATAAATTGTGTAATGACGTTATAAGTTGATAGTATAAGTTTATTTTATTATTTTTAGCGCATTTAAATAAAAGCTTGTTTTTACAAAAGTTTTTTTTACTTTTAATTAATTTTTTACTTTTTAGTTATCGCTGGACAGCTTTCTCAGTCTGTTCATCTCGTTCACGACATCATGTTACACCCTGATGCCACTCCTTGACTTGAGTGTTCGGAGAAATGCGCCACTTATTACAGCTTACTTGTGCCTTACGAAACACAGTTCCGGGTTTGATTTTGGAGTTATCTTTCTCCTAGACAGATTGCATACCAATGTTGTTGACGCCTATCTCACCAAATCACACAAGTCAAAGTTAACCAACCGATGCTACAGACTCCAACAATTCGTCCTCAATATCATAATCGAGGACTCCAAAAACCCCAAATTTCAGACAGATTGGAGCAACGGAGTTTAACTCGCATTCGTATTCTCAGCAAGTCCTTTCATTTGATACCCATATTGTAGGAAAGCAAAAAAAAAAATTAGTCCGCCATCTTTAGAAGTCTGCCCTATTGGATTTAGAGTGACGTCACTTTATTTTTTGAGTTATTCTCAGCACACCCTTTCATTTGATACCCAGATTGTAGGAGTGCATTAAAAAATAACTAGTTCCCCATTTTGGGTGTTCCGCCATATTGGATTTAGAGTGATGTCACTTTATTTTTCGAGTTATTTTCAGCAAACCCTTTCATTTCATACCCATATTGTAGGAGTGCATTAAAAAATAACTAGTCCGCCATCTTGGGAGTTCCGCCATGTTGGATTTAGAATGACGTCACACAGCTAATCATGCATTGTCATCAAAACTAAATGTGTATGCAAAATTTTAGCTCAATCGGTTGAAGATATCTGCTTCAAAATTGAGTTGCAAGAATCCACCCGAACAAACATAGTTACATAGCAAGTTAAATAAAAGCTTTAAAAAAAAGTGAGGGCTGTTATATCAATGTCACGTCAAGTGAAGTGACTAGAAATCGTAACAAGATTATTACCCTATTATTTTGTATAAAATTGAATCGAATTTTATTTTTACAATTGATACAGTTAGCTACATAACAGTGGATTTGCGGAGATTGTTTTAAAACCTGACACTCATGTAGGTATTCATAATTATTTTTTTATCGTTTTTATCTTCATGTTGTTTTAGTTTTTATACTCTAATAAATTTTGAACAATGTAAAAATTTACATTAAACACACACACATTAACGGATGAAAATTAACATTAAACAGTCGTACCAACCAGCCAGCACCACTCAACAACACATTCAACTTTACTTGGAAAATCCTACTGAAGCTTGTGGCGAACACTAACACCATGTAAGTAAAGCAGCAGAATAAACAGTGTTGATGGTGAAACTTGAAGATCATTTTGATTGTACCGATTAGACGGTGAAGGGCAAAATAACGAGTAGATAAGGTCCCTCTCACCATGGGTGTTGCAAGCGGAAAGGGATTAGATAACGTCATTAGGTAGGTAGGTATAATTTCCCATCACTGTTACGACTGATAAGTGATAGGCAGGGTTGGATTTAGGTGTACGTTGAAGAAGATAGCACAAAAAAAATGAAAAGAATAGTATTTATAAAAAAATTATAGTACAATTTCATTATTTTTAATTTAACATAATAGTCATTAAAATCAACTCCACTCTACTCAGAAGTTTTTTCTTTGGGGTGGATACTACCAGTCTATCGTCATTTTCATGACCATCCCTGCCAGTTTCCATAATTAAAACACTAAAAACGTATTATTATACACAAAAATTCGCAAGCGATTGTTGTCACTTAGATTGCATTTCGAATGGAATGGAAGGAACGAGATTAGTGGAAAGAGAGAAGTGTACTGCGGAGGATAATCGGGGAATCCCCGGCCATCGACACAGAAAACATCGCAAGATTAGAATTCGGTCAGATACACGCACGGTAAAACTAAGCATTCGGGAGCAAACTTTAAATTATAGTATTTTAACGTACTATCCTTAGATGTGGATAGTATATAGTACAAAGGGCGAAATTATAGTATAAATACTATAATTATAGTACAAAATCCAACCCTGGTGATAGGCCTTTCAATCTGACTAACCTCACAGGTTTGCCTGTATTAAATGAGGAAGCTGGGGTGACGTCACTCCAGCTAACATACACTAAACGACTCATAATAACGAAGTTTTTGTGGCAGCTAAATTAAGACTGGGAACTTTGATTGCAGCTATTATGCCTTAAATATTATAGGTAGAATTATTCTATCACATATGTGGAAGCTGGAGTTATGCACATTCTGATTATGACATTACCAATAGGTATCTACTATCTCTCCGTATATGTGGTAGTAATATGAGTAGGTACTTCTGTATTGGACATTAGGCTCTGTGTTTGATGATATTTACTACAGCTCAATAAGAATTAGATCGCTTTCACATTTTAGGCGACTTTAGCAGCGCGACCGTCGCGTCGTCGCCCAGTCATAATTTCATATCCTAAACAAGCGCGGCGGCCGTGCGCAGCCGCCGCTTGCGCTCAGTCGGCGTTGAGCCCGTCAGAAATTATTTTTGAAATAAATGCTATCGCTGTTGTTATAATGTTGTTAATCGCGTGGCTGCTGTCATTCGTGGATCTTTGACAGTCGTTACGGGTAGTCAGAAGCCCGAAAGTCTGACAACCAGTCTTACCAAGGGGTATCATACTACCCAGTAGCTGGGTTGTGGAGGTCAGATAGGCAGTCGCTCCATGTAAAATACTGGTATTCAGCTGCATCCGGTTAGACTGGAAGCCGACCCCAACATAGTTGGGAAAAGGCTTGGCAGATGATGATGATGAATCGCGTGGCTGCTTCTACCGCGCTACTATCGCGCTGCTAACGTCGTAATGTGGAAGCATCCTAAGACTCTGTCTTCCTATCGATCTTGACAAGTGGGTGGGTGTCAAATAATAGCGTTAGGCAGCAATGCCCTCCTAACAAGAGATTCACTCAATTAAACCTATCAGAGTTGTCTACCTACTATTTTGATTATCAGCCGTTGGTCACGGAGCAATAGCCTCCCCTGCCTTCCCTCCTATCGTAACGTATCCCTATCTACTGCTGTATGTGGCCAATCTTTAAGAAAAGATGAAAAGACCCCGAGTTCGTCCGGCAAGTAAATTATTTGTTTCATTTTTGGCTTCTAAAATACAATACTTATCAGTACCAAACAGCAGTTCATCGGACAAAACACACAAAAATGCCACTTGACGACGCGAAAAACAATACTTACTTGCATTTGTGGTTTTAAGACTTTCTAGCCGTTTCTAACGCTTTCACACAAATGCTGATGTATTGTGTTCGATTTGCTTGACAACAGTATTTTTATGACTAGTAACATTAAGTGAGGTCTTCGCGTTCACTGATGAAAGCGCTGTCGATGCTGGTTGAAAAAAAGAAGATTTCTTTTATTTTGTTGGTGTGCTTTGTGTACACCAATCTCACTTATCACTATCAGATGTTAAACAACAATAGTCATGAACGACGAGTGATAGTAATATAAATCCGTGCAGGACTCGAACTTTCGATGACCCCACGTCGCGCGTCGTTCAAAGCTAATTATTGCACCTAAGGGTCAGTAACTGAAATATACCTAAATAAAAATCGCTTTTCTTGATTCGATTTTTGATCCTCCCAAATCCTTCCAAGAACTCATTTCCCGCGCCACCTCGAACCACCCCTCTTATTAAGAACTAGCCTAACAGACTATTAGATTAGCAATTTAACTCTAAACTTAATATTTTACGTGACGTGACAGGTCATTTTACGCGTCTACGTAATCACAACGTAATCTATTACGTTACGATTACGTAGATGCGTCAAATGAAGACCTGTAAACATAAAATATTGGTTATACATTTGGGGAGTTTCGAGGCCAATTTGTAGATATACTTACCTACTTGCGTGGAAGAATCTATAATTTGTTAGAGGGACCTAAACAGAACATCCCTAAAGATGAACTATTTACTCAATGAGGCGCTAAATGCCCAAGAAGTAAAAAACCACTGTAATTAACACTTCGCAGATCAAGGGGTTAATTAAGTAGTTAAGTATAGAAAGAGAAAGGTTAAGTTATTTACAAGCCGAGCGCCTGTTAAATAAAGCTTAGCTAAGTTTATATGACACTACTTCTTAGGTACTTTATTTATTTTGTAGGCGACTCGAATCTGTCTAGCCTTTTCATAACTATTTTGGGGTCGGCTTGGATTAGATATGACTATGATTTAACCCTTAGTCTGCCGGAACGTAGATCTACGCGAGACACAGTGGCTTTTTAATTGTGTCTATAATTACGGCACACAAGCGGTTAATAAAAGAAGGGCGTAAGGTTAAAAAGATAAAGGCTATCTCATTAATTCCGAAAAGAACAATATTTGCATTGGATGGATGGTACCCCTTTTGTTTGTTCGTACCGCCATATTTTATGAACCATTTGTCCCTCTTTGATCCTATTAAATACATACCGTCTTATTACAAAACAAGATCTAACTATAGCCAGAGTAGACCTTCGAGGCAGTTTTTGTTGTATTTCGAGGTTTATTTCGACTAACGAAAATTTCTGGCTCGATGGTCTAACAATATCTATAAAAACCGGGCAAGAGCGAGTCGGACTCGCTCACCGAGGGTTCCGTAACATCCGGGTTTATGCATAAGGTTTATGTTTACGAAATTAAATGTTTTTTTTATATTTGAGTTGGTTGAATAAAAGGTAAATTGCGGTTTACAATTTATGACGTATTAAAAAAAAACTACTAACTAGATCTCGTTCAAACCAATTTTCGGTGGAAGTTTACATGGTATTGTACATCATATATTTTTTTTAGTTTTATCATTCTCTTATTTTAGAAGTTACAGGGGGGGGGGACACATTTTACCACTTTGGAAGTGTCTCTCGCGCAAACTATTCAGTTTAGAAAAAAATGATATAAGAAACCTCAATATCATTTTTGAAGACCTATCCATAGATACCTCACACGTATGGGTTTGCCGAAAAAAAATTTTTTTAGTTTCAGTTCTAAGTATGGGGAACTCCAAAATTTATTGTTTTTTTTCTATTTTTTTGTGAAAATCTTAACGCGGTTCACAGAATACATCTACTTACCAAGTTTCAACAGTATAGGTCTTACAGTTTCGGAGAAAAGTGGCTGTGACATACGGACGGACAGACAGACGGACAGACAGACAGACAGACAGACATGACGAATCTATAAGGGTTCCGTTTTTTGCCATTTGGCAACGGAACCCTAAAAACTAGTTTTATAATCAGGCCGAAAGGTTTTATTACAAAACAACTTCTCGTTTTTAGCCAACGGGTAGCTGTCATCCATGTCATGACCAACTTCAACTTGGTACCAGGCCCCTCTTTTCCATTGGGCACTCTGGGCAAGTGCCCAGGGCCCCGCGATCTTCAGGGGCCCCGGCCTGCTCTCATAAAAAATTGTTTGCAGCCACCGTTCTATTCTACGCATTATTAGTACCCGATTCAATGATAAAATAAGTTATTTGCAGTGCGATTTACAATAAGTTTCTAGTCCTTCAGTTATGAAAATATATTAGTATGTTTCTCTTACTGTCTCTTATCTACACAAGGGCCCCGTGATCCTTATGTGCCCAGGGCCTCCAATAGGTTAAAGACGGCTCTTAATGAATCTTACTGTTAGACTTATCTACTAGTAGCCAATTCCAACATAATTGTTTAGAAAAACATAGGCCCTAGACAAAATCATGTCTTAGTATAAACTAAAAACATGAGATGGCTTCTTACAAAATTTTACTGTGTCGACCAAAATAAAATCTAATTATAGATCACTGTATGATGCACACAGAGAGAGTGGGGTGCACTCTCACAACCAACCCAGACAAGCAGTCCTTTTGATGAAAATAGTTTAATCTATACATATAATAAATCTGTAGAAGGGTCAATTCTGTACATTGAAAATATTGAAAAAATAAATAGCGGGGGGTGTTGCTGGATCGATACCAAACCCAAATATGGGATTAAAAAAATTTTTGTCTGTCTGTCTGTCTGTCTGTCTGTCTGTCTGTATATGCAGGCATCACGTGAAAACTAACGGTTCGATTTCGATGAAACTTGGTATAATTATACCTTATTATCCTGGGCATAAAATAGGATACTTTTTATCCTGGAAAAATACGTAGAAAAAAAAAATCTTATTTTTCGGTTTTATTCATAGACGTTGTTCTGTAGAACCGCGAACACACGTTGCATTACCCGTAGTGGATAATTTTCCATTTCAATTTAAGAGAATACAGTTTCCTGTAGCTTTGTGTTACGCCATGACAATAAATAAGGCTCAAGGTCAGACCCTAGGAGTTGCTGGCGTAGATCTTACCGCGAGTTGTTTTTCACACGGGCAACTTTACGTAGCTCTTTCCCATGTGAGCAGTCCAAGAAATCTTCATGTTCATATTCCGGACGAGCTCACTAACAATGTTGTGTATGCTGAAGCTCTCAATTAACTTTCTGTCGCATTGTCACGATCACTTTTTTATTATTGCAAACTTTTCGTCATTGTCAGTAATTTACTGCTACATGCTACTTATCAAGGTCGGAATTACTATGAAAAAAATACTTACTACAGAACGCGAGCTCAACAGCAGTAGCTCAATAGAGGGATCTTCTTAATTATTATAGGCTTAGCCGTATTTGGGTCCAATAGATATTTATAAGATGTCATTGTCAGAGTTACTCAAAATGGAGAAATAAGCCATCCACGCGAAGACCGACATCCGCGCGGACGGAGTCGCGGGCGGAAGCTAGTGAGGAATATAAATATTTCAGCTTTGAGTAATTTTCGCATGCATACTGAAAGCAATCAGGATTTAATATTGCAAAAGCGAATTAATGCATAATACGAGTAATATGCTATGATTACAGAGATTTATAAAATAATTATACAGGCGTCTGACGAAAATAGTAATTTCACATTTTTAACTGGCGTATTACATATTGCAATGGGTACATTAACAGGCGCTTACATTATATGTTCTTAGTTTACATTTTAATTATTATTCGGTTTTAAACAATTAACATAGCCGAGTAATGAATCAGTTTATTCTGATATTTTTTATTTATTCTAGATTTTATTGCTGAAGGAGCCTGCTCGTGACCTCGTGCACGCCTGATAGAAAGCGATGGATGTACTAACTGAAATGTACTTACACTAGTTCGTAAGTTGTTTATGTTCATAATACTAACAATATTGATGATTATATTAAAAAAATATAATTATTGAAAGTCTTTGACATAAATCTCGGGACCCTCTGGCCCCTCCCGGACCTTTGTAAGGCACACGGTGCCGTAGCGACAATGGGGCAACATCTCCTGAGGTGCTTTACTTATGAGCAGTGATCGGAATAGGCTGAGTATATTTATCTAAAGTTTAAAGAACAGAGACGGAAATCGGAGACTTCCTTATGACATTTTTTTTTTCCGGTTTTGCTGGAACATTAATCTATGTCAATTTTTTCATCAAATTATTACAATTAAAGCTTTTATTAGCTAAACATTCTTCCTTAGAACATTTTTTTTTATTTTCAACTAAATTAAAAATACACATAAGTTGCATCATTTCTCAGGTAACGATTTTGACGATTCTTTTAAACTTTTCGTTTCATAGTAAAAATCAATAGCTATTACTTAATATTTATTCAATTCATTCCAATTTAATAGATCATGTTGCTCGTGGCTCCGTTCATGTTGCTAACCGTCGTGGCGTAACTCTCAAAAGATAATTTCCCGATTATGCAATTATTTTTCTTGATACTTTGCTCTAATCGATTTAATCGAATATTAGATTTGTCGATCGAATTAAAAAGACTATCCCACACAAAAATAATTTTTCAATTCGAATATAAAAAAAATATATATGTTTTTAATAGTGGTTATTTTATTTGTTTATTAAAATATTGATTACGATTTATTAAAGCATTCATAATGATAAAATAAGTTATTGAAAATTACATAATTAAAGTACCGGTAAATTTACCGAAAAAAAAAATTGTCATTAGGAAGTCTCCAATTTCCGTCTCTGTTCTTTACACTTTAGGTAAATATACTCAGCCTATTCCGATCACTGCTTATGAGGAGTGGAGAGGTATTCCACGGTTATCAGGACAATCTCGGAAGTAAGGGGGTCAAGAATCAAGATTCCCTACCAGCATCATACTGGAATTGGAATACTTCCTTTCTCCGAGCACGTTTTTTTAGACAATCATACAATAGTACCATTTAATTTTATTGATAAAGGAATTCTTACTGCTGATTTGCTGAAGCAGAGAATTCAAAAATATAAAAGACTCATTTGAGTGTCCCCCTCCACAAAAATCTTTAGTAAAAGGCGAAAGATTTATGCGTTTTGATGGGAAACCAGAGCTAACAAAGTTAGGGTCGCTCGAGCTTTTATACAGGGTTATTTGTAAAACGTTAACAACCAACAAGAGGTCATTGTACTCACCATTATGAACAACTTTTACAATGGGATCAAACCTGAAATCCCAAAAAGAAAATCAGCCATTCCCTATATTTGTGTTCGTATAATTCGTCAAAATGTAGGGAACAGCTGCTTTTATTACGGGATTCCAGGTTTGGTCCCATAATGAAAGTTGGTTACCGATAACCCTTTATACTTCGCGCGGTAACGAAACCATAGCGCGATTCAGAAACGAGCGTGAATTGTACAACGCCATCTATTGAGCGGGCAGGTAAACATTTCGCATCTATTGATTGGTTTTTCACTAAACACTTTTACTTATTGCCAGACAGACAGATAATAATATGGTTCGAAATCTGTGTATTATCTTTTCACGCCTACCACTGAGCGGATCCTGGGGGACGAGATAGGCTACTTTTTATCCCGGTAGCACGATCTCGTAGGATAATTTCCGACATACACGCGGGCGGAATCACGTGCAGAAGCTCGTGTATAATAATACCATTATGGTTCTGATAGGTGTTGAAGGGAATAGAAATGATCAATATTATCGTAGGTATTTTACACACATGGCGTTCTGGGGGCCGACTAGAACCCTGAAATCAACAGTTCCATTCCAAACTATTGAGCAATTGGGGTTACACAGCCAATGCGTGAAAATATGCCTTCAGATATTTGTGAACATGCAGACATAATGGGCTTTAATTAATATTACGATTGCAATTGTTATTAAATTGCTTCTAGTGAAACATCAATATTTATTAACAGAAAAGTTCACGTTCTATTCCATAGATGGCGCTACTCGACGCAGCCGTGCCTTTTACATTACCACCACTCATAATAATAAATCTTTATTTATCTCAACATCATATTACAGGCACTGATTAATAGAATGCACAATCTTAAATACATAGAGAAAGGTGTCTGAGATATGAGGGCCCTGAGTTACAGATCACCCGGCTCTTTTACATAGATGAACATGTTATTTTCAAAACTGTGACAGTCACCATATTATATAATAAAAGGTAAAAATTGGAATTAATTATGAACAGAACCTAAAAATTTGAGAGAAAATATGAAATAAAAATACTTACAAATTGCTTTTGATATTCATAAAACAGCGGAAAATAGCAAATTAAATTGACTGATACATAATTATCAATTTGAAAACAGTAGGTACTTGCAGTTACTACTAGTTTGCGAAAATGAAAACAAATCAAACAAAAAATTCAAAAACTTACATAACAATATTATACCTACATAATATTATTATGGTATAAGTATTTATGTAACATTATTTTCACAATCAACTTTGAATCTTATACTTACTTACTTTAGTGATAATGTTGAAAATCTATTGAAGAAATTTGACAGATTGTAGTAGCTTGATGTGCTGACGGCTGTACTATGAGACGTTGAACAACAATAGTCCTGAACGTCGGGTGATATTAATATAAATCCGTGCAGGACTCGAACTTCCGATGACCCAACGTCGCGCGTCGTTCGAAGCTAATCATTGCACCTATGGGTCCCTAACTGAAATATACCTAAATAAAAAACGTTTTTCTTTCGTATTATTAAGGACTTTTTTGTTATTGTAAGGGTAGAATAACAGAAAAAAGTCCTTATGAATACGATTTTTGAGGGGAGGCTTCCCCCCTCAAATCCTTCCAAGAACTCTTTTCTCGCGCCACTTCAAACCAGCTCTTTATTAAGAAGTACCCTAACAGACTAATGAGCAATTTAATTCTAAACTTAATATTTTACGTGACGTAGACGCGGAAAATAAAGACCTTAAAATATTGGTTAGACATTTGGGCAGTTTCGAGACTAATTTGTAGACATACTTGCGTGGAAGAATCTATAATACAATAGAATATGGACTTAAACAGATCATCCCTAAAGATGAACTATTTACCCAATGAGGCGCTAAATGCCCAAGAAGTAAAAAACCACTGTAATTAACACTTCGCAGATCAAGGGGTTAATTAAGTAGTTAAGTATAGAAAGAGAAAGGTTAAGTTATTTACACGCCGAGCGCCTGTTAAATAAAGTTTAGCTAAGTTTATATGACACTACTTTTTACTTCATTTATTTAGTAGGCGACTCAATCTGTCTAGCCTTTTCATAACTATGTTGGGGTCGGCTTGGATTATGACTATGATTTAATAAAAGAATGGCTTAAGGTTAAAAAGATAAAGGCTATCTCATAAATTCGGAAAGAACAATATTTGCATTGGATGGATGGTACCGACCCCTTTTGTTTGTTCGTACCGCCATATTTTATGAACCATTTGGCCATCTTGTGATCCTAATAAATACATACCGTCTTATTACAAAACAAGACCTAACTATAGACAGAGTCTAAACCTTCGAGGCAGTTTTTGTTGTATTTCGAGGTTTATTTCGACTAACGAAAATTTCTTAATACAAAACTGGCTCGATGGTCTAACAATATCTATAAAAAACTTGTTTTATAATCAGGCCGAAAGGTTTTATTACAAAACAACTTCTCGTTTTTAGCCAACGGGTAGCTGTCATCCATGTCATGACCAACTTCAACTTGGTACCAGGCCCCTCTTTTCCATTGGGCACTCTGGGCAAGTGCCAGGGCCCCGCGATCTTCAGGGGCCCCGGGGTGCTCTCATAAAAAATTGTTTGCAGCCACCGTTCTATTCTACGCATTATTAGTACCCGATTCAATGATAAAATAAGTTATTTGCAGTGCGATTTACAACAAGTTTCTAGCCCCTCAGTTAGGAAAATATATTAGTATGTTTTTCTTACTGTCTCTTATCTACACAGGGGCCCCGTGATCCTTATGTGCCCAGGGCCTCCAATAGGTTAAAGACGGCTCTTAATGAATCTTACTGTTAGACTTATCTACTAGTAGCCAATTCCAATATAATTATTTAGAAAAACATAGGCGCTAGACAAAATCATGTCTTAGTATAAACTAAAAACATGAGATGGCTTCTTAGAAAATTTTACTCTGTGGACCATCACTGTATGATGCACACAGAGAAAGTGCACCCCACAACCAATCTAGGCAAGCAGTCTTTTTGATGAAAATAGTTTAATGAGGAATATAAATATTTTAACTTTGAGTAATTTTCGCATGCAGACTGAAAGTATAAAACTTTCACTTAATACTAAAGTATTTCGCATGCAGGCTTTAATATTGCAAAAGCGAATTAATGCATAATACGAGTAATATGCTATGATTACAGAGATTTATAAAATAATTATACAGGCGCCTGACGAAAATAGCAATTTCACATTTTAACTGGCGTATTATACATATTGTAACAGGCGCTTACATTATATGTTCTTAGTTTACATTTTAATTATCATTCGGTTTTAAACAATTAACATAGCCGAGTAATGAATCAGTTTATTCTGATATTGTTTTATTTATTCTAGATTTTATTGCTGAAGGAGCCTGCTCGTGACCTCGTGCACGCCTGATGGAAAGCGATTGATGTACTAACTGAAATAATAAAAATGTTTATTTTCTTCCACAAATAACACTTATTAACTAAAACTTAAAAAAAACGATGAAGGACAACCGACTGGTGCCTAAACTAAGCCGTGACTTGTATTTCAGGACACCAGGGACTCCCCTCTACAGGCAAGAATATCATCAAAAACATTGTTATAGACAATGCACGAAAGTTACATTTTTTTGTTATAAGGGCAAACTATCTGTTGGAAGAAAAGAAAAAAATAAAAGATAAAATAAAAATAGTAATCATAAAATCTTAAATTTATATGAAGTGCAGTGGAGTTCAAGGTGTATGTGGAACGTGTTGAGGGTGTCATGTGTTTTGTGTTTGTCTGTGTGTGTGTGGGTGTGGGTGTGTGTGTGTGAATGAAAATGTACTAACACTAGTTCGTAAGTTGTTTAACAATATACCTAGTACTAACAATATTGATGATTATATTAAAAAATTATAATTACCTATTGAAAGTCTTTCACATAAATCTCGGGACCCTCTGGCCCCTCCCGGACCTTTGTAAGGCACGCGGTGACGTAGCGACAAGGGGGCAACATCTCCTCCTGAGGTGCTTTGCTTATGAGCAGTGATCGGAATAGGCTGAGTACATTTATCTAAAGTTTAAAGAACAGAGACGGAAATCGGAGACTTCCTTATGACATTTTTTTTTTTACCGGTAAATTTTCTGGAACCAAAATTAGATTTCAAAAATATAAAAGACTCATTTGAGTGTCCCCCTCCACAGAAATCTTCAGTAAAAGGCGAAAGATTTATGCGTTTTGAAGGGAAACCAGATTTAACAAAGTTAGGGTCGCTCGAGCTTATACAGGTTATTGGTAAAACGTTAACAACCAACAAGAGGTCATTGTACTCATCATTATGAACAACTTTTACAATGGGATCAAACCTGAAATCCCAAAAAGAAAATCAGCCATTCCCTACATTTATGTTCGTATAACTCGTCAAAATGTAGGGAACAGCTGCTTTTTTTACGGGATTCCAGGTTTGGTCCCATAGTGAAAGTTGGTTACCAATAACCCTTTATACTTCGCGCGGTAACGAAACCATAGCGCGATTCAGAAACGAGCGTGAATTGTACAACGCCATCTATTGAGCGGGCAGGTAAACATTTCGCATCTATTCGAAATCTGTATGTTATCTTTTCACGCCTACCACTGAGCGGATCCTGGGGGACGAGATAGGCTAATTTTTATCCCGGTAATAACACGTTCTCGCAGGATAATTTCCGACATACACGCGGGCGGAACCGCGTGCAGAAGCTTGTGTATAATAATACCATTATGGTTCTGGGGGCTTACTCTCCAAAATAATTTTAATTCCAATGAAAGGCCAATACGATTCCAATGTTAATTTTACAGTCACGTGATTCGGTACTCTTGAAAACAATATTGTCACCATTGAAATGAAATTGACATTGGTCCGCCATTATTTTGTTACACGTGAAGTTAGCTATGTTACGGGCTGCAATAGTGTTGTTCAACTCATTACGAAAAACCGGTAATAGCCACTCACGCGGCCATAACCACGAGCAGGTATTGAGGAAAATGTTACACGCGCTCGAAAACCAAGATCGGCCATTGAAAAAACTGCGACAGCAAGCATTTTCCACACCGCAGTATTTTATTTTTAGTAATTTTGTCTATGGGAGTATTGCTCACGTTCCAGGTTCTTTAGTCGAGTGGTTAGATGAAGTACATCTGTGCCAAAGGCCGTGTGGTTATATCGGCATTACAAAATAAGTTATCTGTAGTTGAAAATCTTTAAATAAACAAATGAGACGGCGATGACGCATGCGTAATTTGATACTCGCGTGATGTTATTGTTATTGTATATCAAAACTTTGGAACAACAATGGTATGTATTATATGTCATTCGATTCAGTATGAATGGGGCTATTTTTTAGGTAAATAAAAAAATAGGGTCATCGCTTCCGATTTTGAAATAATATTATTTTAATTTTTAATTGTCGTAATGTAAACAAACATTAAAAATAAACAATTATTAAAAAAAATCAAAGTCTCTTAATGTTACGGAACAAGTTTTGTTATCTACACTTGTCTATCCACTTGAAGAAACAGCCATTAGTTTAACAGCGGTCCATAGAATTTTTTTCTGTACGAGTCGTGTATAAGTGGCGAGGGCGCTCCGCGGCGCGTCGAAAAAAATGTGCTAAAAACATACTTGCGTATAGGAAGGCGTTACCGCGGGGTACTTGCGCGTGAGTGGATAGGGCTTTAAAATGCTTTATCGTTTAAATAACAAAGCTATTAAATAAATATGATATAAATAGTTCTTTAATTGATTATTTATAAAGTATTAAATTCATTTGGGCATAAGAAAATGAATAAAATCATAAAATTAACCATGACTTTGGCTTTATGGGGTAGGATCGTTGCCTACACTACTTGATTAAAAAAAAAAAGACTGCGTGTAAGTTCTCCAATTTCAAACATAAAAAGAACAAGAAGAAGTGAATTCGAACTGCAAGTTTGTTTGTTTATGACAATATTCTTCGCGTTTGGTTATTTTTAGTAAGAAATAATTACTGTACGCTAAGTTACTTAACTAATTAGTATTACAGTTTTATACAAATGGTACCAAGTAAATAGATATACAACTTCTCTATAGAGTAAGTAAATAATGTTTTTGTGACGAACGCCGACCGTGTTTATGTGAATAGTGAACATGACTGAGTTATATACCAGTGAAGTGATAAATAAGTTAGAATATGTAAAAGTGATAGTTAGAATAGGATAGTTAAGACCAAAAAGTACTTAGCGTGGGCGTCGATATGTGCTACTACTGTTTTACTGAGTAAGATTTTGATTTTCTAATTAAATTTTAAGTGTTTGTATTGTTCTAATTAGCTTTTTAACTGGTTTTTATTAATAGTTTTCTTAGTAGAATCAGATATAGAATTTTTGATCATTTTAATTCACGAAGAAAAATGATAGAATAATTACGTAACTTGAAAACGAGGTTTTTTGTTTATAGGAATATTTGCGAGATTTTAGTGTCAAATGAGAGGATTATGTTTAAAACTAATATACTAGTTTGAATTATGTAAATCGGTCTACGGGTTTTAGAGATAGAAATAATTTTGTATAATGAAAACATGCCGAAGACCGATTTTAGTAAGCTAATGTTCTAAAAAGTTTTTATTGTATAGAGATAGGATAAAAATGTTGTTATGTAATACGAAAGAGGAGTCAAATCCTTGCTCACTCCGTAATTTGCTTTAAATTCGTATTCATTCATAGAAAACGCTTTGTCCCTATAACGCATCATCCGACGCTCATCTCGTCTTTGTTTCAGTTGTTTTTAATGGGAATTACGTAAAACACTATATACTACTGCTTATCATGCCATATTATAATACTATAACCCACAAAAAACCACTTAAAACGCAAAACAATTTCTAAAAAGTTACACTTTTGTCATTGGAAAAATCACTATCAACAAACTATCCTAACGCAATATTGACGCAATACACAGCTGTCAAAATACACTCAAGAGTACCGATTACCCCACGCCAAGCCCGTTCCCAATTCCACTTAGTTCCCCAAAATGGACATCCAATCTAAAAATCAATTGGCGCTAGCATCGAACTCAAGAGTACGAAACGTCACAATTCCAATGTCGATCTATCGGAATTAAACTCGAGAGTAAGCACCCTGATAGGTGTTGAAGGGAATAGAAATGATCAATACTGTTGTAGGTATTTTACACACATGGCGTCCTGGGGGCCGACTAGAACCCTGAAATCAACAGTTCCATTCCAAACTATTGAGCAATTGGGGTTACACAGCCAATGCGAGAAAATATGCCTTCAGATATTTGTGAACATGCAGACATTTAATGGGCTTTAATTAATACTACGATTGCAATTGCTATTAAAATACTGGCTTCTAGTGGAGCATCAATATTTATTAACAGAAAAGTTCACGTTCTACTCCATAGATGGCGCTACTCGACGCAGCCGTGCCTTTTACATTACCACCACACATAATCATAAATCTTTATTTATCTCAACATCATATTACAGGCACTGATTAATAGAATGCACAATCTTAAATACATAGAGAAAGGTGTCTGAGGTAGGAGGGCCCTGAGTTACAGATCACCCGGCTCTTTTACATAGGTAAATGAACATGTTGTTTTCAAAACTGTGACAGTCATGATATTATATAATAAAAGGTAAAAATTGGAATTAATTATAAACAGAACCTAAAAATTTAAGAGAAAATATGAAATAAAAATACTTCAAATTGCTTTTGATATTCATAAAACAGCGGAAAATAGCAAATTAAATTGACTGATACGTAATTATTAATTTGAAAACAGTAGGTACTTGCAGTTACTACTAGTTTGCGAAAATGAAAACAAATCAAACAAAAAAATCCAAAACTTACATACTTAACAATATTATACCTACATAATATTATTATGATATAAGTATATAAGTAACATTATTTTCACAATCAACTTTGAATCTTATACTTTAGTGATTTGTTGAAAATCTATTAAAGAAATTTGACAGATTGTAGTAGCTTGATGTGCTGACGGCTGTACTATCAGACGTTGAACAACAATAGTCCTGAACGTCGGGTGATATTAATATAAATCCGTGCAGGGTGCTTACTCTCGAGTTTAATTCCGATAGATCGACATTGGAATTGTGACGTTTCGTACTCTTGAGTTCGATGCTAGCGCCAATTGATTTTTAGATTGGATGTCCATTTTGGGGAACTAAGTGGAATTGGGAACGGGCTTGGCGTGGGGTAATCGGTACTCTTGAGTGTATTTTGACAGCTGTGTATTGCGTCAATATTGCGTTAGGATAGTTTGTTGATAGTGATTTTTCCAATGACAAAAGTGTAACTTTTTAGAAATTGTTTTGCGTTTTAAGTGGTTTTTTGTGGGTTATAGTATTATAATATGGCATGATAAGCAGTAGTATATAGTGTTTTACGTAATTCCCATTAAAAACAACTGAAACAAAGACGAGATGAGCGTCGGATGATGCGTTATAGGGACAAAGCGTTTTCTATGAATGAATACGAATTTAAAGCAAATTACGGAGTGAGCAAGGATTTGACTCCTCTTTCGTATTACATAACAACATTTTTATCCTATCTCTATACAATAAAAACTTTTTAGAACATTAGCTTACTAAAATCGGTCTTCGGCATGTTTTCATTATACAAAATTATTTCTATCTCTAAAACCCGTAGACCGATTTACATAATTCAAACTAGTATATTAGTTTTAAACATAATCCTCTCATTTGACACTAAAATCTCGCAAATATTCCTATAAACAAAAAACCTCGTTTTCAAGTTACGTAATTATTCTATCATTTTTCTTCGTGAATTAAAATGATCAAAAATTCTATATCTGATTCTACTAAGAAAACTATTAATAAAAACCAGTTAAAAAGCTAATTAGAACAATACAAACACTTAAAATTTAATTAGAAAATCAAAATCTTACTCAGTAAAACAGTAGTAGCACATATCGACGCCCACGCTAAGTACTTTTTGGTCTTAACTATCCTATTCTAACTATCACTTTTACATATTCTAACTTATTTATCACTTCACTGGTATATAACTCAGTCATGTTCACTATTCACATAAACACGGTCGGCGTTCGTCACAAAAACATTATTTACTTACTCTATAGAGAAGTTGTATATCTATTTACTTGGTACCATTTGTATAAAACTGTAATACTAATTAGTTAAGTAACTTAGCGTACAGTAATTATTTCTTACTAAAAATAACCAAACGCGAAGAATATTGTCATAAACAAACAAACTTGCAGTTCGAATTCACTTCTTCTTGTTCTTTTTATGTTTGAAATTGGAGAACTTACACGCAGTCTTTTTTTTTTTAATCAAGTAGTGTAGGCAACGATCCTACCCCATAAAGCCAAAGTCATGGTTAATTTTATGATTTTATTCATTTTCTTATGCCCAAATGAATTTAATACTTTATAAATAATCAATTAAAGAACTATTTATATCATATTTATTTAATAGCTTTGTTATTTAAACGATAAAGCATTTTAAAGCCCTATTACCGGTTTTTCGTAATGAGTTGAACAACACTATTGCAGCCCGTAACATAGCTAACTTCACGTGTAACAAAATAATGGCGGACCAATGTCAATTTCATTTCAATGGTGACAATATTGTTTTCAAGAGTACCGAATCACGTGACTGTAAAATTAACATTGGAATCGTATTGGCCTTTCATTGGAATTAAAATTATTTTGGAGAGTAAGCCCCCAGGACTCGAACTTCCGATGACCCCACGTCGCGCGTCGTTCGAAGCTAATCATTGCACTTATGGGTCCGTAACTGAAATATACCTAAATAAAAAACGTTTTTCTTTCGTATTATTAAGGACTTTTTTTGTTATTGTAAGTGTAGAATAACAGAAAAAAGTCCTTATGAATACGATTTTTGAGGGGAGGCTTCCCCCATCAAATCCTTCCAAGAACTCTTTTCTCGCGCCACTTCGAACCAGCCCTCTTATTAAGAAGTACCCTAACAGACTAATGAGCAATTTAATTCTAAACTTAATATTACGTGACGTAGACGCGGAAAATAAAGAGCTTAAAATATTGGTTATACATTTGGGCAGTTTCGAGACTAATTTGTAGACATATTTGCGTGGAAGAATCTATAATACAATATGGACTTAAACAGATCATCCGTAAAGATGAACTACACACATCAAAAGTGTCTAGGGATCAACATATATTTTTGCAATAACTTTTCTCCTGATTGATATTAATTAAAATTTTCTTTAAGGATTCATCAAATAAAGTGTTTTCGTTTGTCACAGTAACGATAAACCAAGTCACCTTTGCATTAATAAAGAAATTTGCCATTTTCCTAATAAAGGGATTTTTGACATTTGAACCACTAACACAAAAGTTCGAAAAAAAGACTGAAATAACAGTTTTCTTTAAAATTTTATTGGGTAACTTAAACAATTTATAATCCGTGTTTCTACCGCGAACACTAACAACACAAGAACATCGGTTTGGCATACTCAAAATGAGTTCATCCAAATCACGCTGTGGAATGGCCGCCCATGTTCGTTGCAACAACAAAAAAAGGTCTTCTTGCGACTGGATACCCTCCATATTCGGCAGAGCTCTTCTCTGTAGCATATCCCATGCATGCTCAATCGGGTTCAAGTCTGGCGACTGAGCAGGCCAGGGCAGGAGATTGATGTTAGCTGCGGCGAGAGTCTGTCTTACAACTCTTGCGGTGTGCGGTCGTGCATTATCATGCATTAACTGAAATAAGGGACCGATTTGCACTTGTAGAGGAACGATGACGTCTGATACAATCGTCTCAGCATAAATTTGAGCGTTGAGGTTGCCTCTGATCCAAATCAACTCAGTTCTTCCGCCGATCCAAATACCCGCCCATACCATGATGGTTCCACCACTATAAGGATGGACTTCCTGGCAGGATTTTAATCGCTGTTGGCGTCCAGGGGTTCTCCAGTGTCGTATACGTCTTGTATCCGGTCTCATACCAAAACGAGACTCATCAGAAAAGCACACGAAACGCCATTGTTCTTCTGCCCAATTTCTGTGTTCAAGAGCCCATTGATATCGAATCCTACGATTGTGCATTGCTATAGGTGGTACCCGTAGCGGTCTTCGGGAATGAAGGTTCACTTCATGCAAGCGGTTTCTGACTGTTTGGTCGCTAATTAAGTTCCCTGAAGAGTGATGAAGCCTCACGGCTAACATCATGGCGGTTATTGTTGGAGCTCTTCGAGTTAAGATTTGAATGTATCGGTCTTGTCTCCGTGTGGTGCAGCGATACCGTCCTCCATGGCGCTCAGCCACGGTACCAGTGCTTCGGTAACGTGTCCAAAGTCGACTGATAACACTCTGACTTGTATTCAGAGCTAAAGCCACAGTACGTTGCCGGGAACCAGCTTCTATCATTCCCACGGCTCTGAGCATTTCTTCCCTGCTTAAATGACGTCGCCGCTCCATAATAACGTTGGTTTTAATCAGTAGTAGAGAAACAGTAGCACTAATAATGTCTTCAATGCGTTGTATGTTTTTATAGGGAAAATATTGACAGTTGATTTTCATCTTTTACTCGAATTTGATTCACAGTTCCTGATTCAAATTATGAAATGCACCAAAAAGGATCCATATAAATTTATAAAATCATAAATTTATTACAAAGCCACATCTCAATCTCAAGAAATCCGCATAAAAATGCTTGATCCCTAGACACTTTTGATGTGTTTATTTACCAAATGAGGCGCTAAATGCCGAAGAAGTAAAAAACCACTGTAATTAACACTTCGCAGATCAAGGGGTTAATTAAATAGTTAAGTATAGAAAGAGAAAGGTTAAGTTATTTACACGCCGAGCGCCTGTTAAATAAAGCTTAGCTAAGTTTATATGACACTACTTTTTACTTCATTTATTAAGTAGGCGACTCAACTTGTCTAGCCTTTTCTTAACTATGTTGGGGTCGGCTTGGATTATGACTTCGATTTAATAAAAAGGACTTAAGGTTAAAAAGATAAAGGCTATTTCATAAATTCGGAAAAGAACAATATTTGCATTGGATGGATGGTACCAACCTCTTTTGTTTGTTCGTACCGCCATATTTTATGGACCATTTGTCCCTCTTGTGATCCGTCTTAGTACAAAACAAGATCTATCTATAGCCAGAGTAGACCCTCGAGGCAGTTTTTGTATTTCGAGCTTTATTTCGACTAAGGAAAAGTTCATAATACAAAACTGGCTCGATGGTCTTTAAAATATCTATAAAAAACTTGTTTTATAATCAGGCCTAAAGGTTTTATTACAAAACAACTTCTCATTTTTGCCAACACTAGCTGTCATCCATGTCATGACCAACTTCAATTTGGTACCTATTCGATTTGAATCTTACTGTTAGACTTATCTACTAGTAGCCAATTCCAAGATATTTAGAAAAACATAGGCGCTAGACAAAATCATGTCTTAGTATAAACTAAAAACATGAGATGACTTCTTACAAAATATTACTCTGTGGAATAAATTAAAATCTAATTTTAGATCACTGTATGATGCACACAGAGACCGAGCACCCCACAACCAACCTAGGTAAGCAGTCCTTTTGATGAAAATAGTTTTATGAGGAATATAAATATTTTAACTTTGAGTAATTTTCGCATGCAGACTGAAAGCAATCAGGATTTAATATTGCAAAAGCGAATTAATGCATAATACGAGTAATATGCTATGATTACAGAGATTTATAAAATAATTGTACAGGCGCCTGACGAAAATAGCAATTTCACATTTTAACTGGCGTATTGCAAATTGCAATGGGTACATTAACAGGCGCTTACATTTTATGTTCTTAGTTTACATTTTAATTATTATTCGGTTTCAAACAATTAACCAATAGCCGAGTAATGAATCAGTTTATTCTGATATTTTTTATTTATTCTAGATTTTATTGCTGAAGGAGCCTGCTCTTGACCTCGTGCACGCCTGATGGGAAGCGATGGGTGAGTTCTATGATGGAATATCACAGCCGCTTGGTTGCGCTAAATAATCCTGATTCTAAATTAACCAAAAATTTGCTTGCAAAAGGACAGTATTTAAATTAAAATAATTAATAACCCTACTCAAGTTATTGATCTTCATAATCTTTAACACTGCATTCCATCTCCAAGTCGGCTATACCACAAAAAGAAACCAAGCACAGTTAAGAAACGGCGATCTCGCCAATTTTCGGGTTGTAATGCGGCTAAAGTATTTTATTATAGGCAACAAAAGGCGATTAACACCAGTTTTTTAATCTCAGATATTGAGCAAAATATAAACACTTCAGTTTTTTAAATCTCGGTTATAGAGCAAAACATTTGAGATTTTTATTAATCTTTTGTTGCTGACCGTACAATCACAAAATGTACTAACACTAGTTTGTAAGTTGTTTATGTTCTTACTAACAATATTGATTATTATAATTATTAAAAAATGATATTATTGAACGTCTACGACATAAATCTCGGGACCCTGTGGCCCCTCCCGGACCTTTGTAAGGCACACGGTGTCGTAGCGACAAGGGGGCAACATGTCCTTCTGAGGTGCTTTGCCTATGAGTAGTGGAGAGGTATTCCACAGTTATCAGGATAATCCCGGAAGTAAGGGTTCAAGAATAAAGATTCCCTACCAGCATCTTACTGGAATTGGAATACTTCCTTTCTCCAAGCACGTTATTTTTTAGACAATCATACAATAGTACCATTTAATTGATAAAGGAATTCTTACTGCCGAAGAATTCAAAAATGTAAAAGACTCATTTGAGTGTCCTTCACAGAAATCTTTAGTAAAAGGCGAAAGATTTATGCGTTTTGAAGGGAAACCAGAGTTAACAAAGTGAGGGTCGCTCGAGCTTATACAGGGTTATTGGTAAAAAGTTAACAACCTCTTAAGAGGTCATTATACTCATCATTATTAACAACTTTTACAATGGGATCAAACCTGAAATCCCAAAAAGAAAATCAGCCATTCCCTACATTTATGTTCGTATAACTCGTCAAAATGTAGGGTAGGGAACAGCTGTTTTTTTTACGGGATTCCAGGTTTGGTCCCATAGTAAAAATTGTTACCAATAACCCTTTATACTTCGCGCGGTAACGAAACCATAGCGCGATTCAGAAACGAGCGTGAATTGTACAACGCCATCTATTGAGCGGGCAGGTAAACATTTCGCATCTATTGGTTGGTTTTTAACTAAACACTTTTACTTATTGCCAGATAGACAGATAATAATATGGTTCACGGATGATGGCAAAATGCACAATGTGTGGAATGGAAGCTCAGCAGAATCTCATCGGGCACACGGCATGTTATTATTAATTCGAAATCTGTATGTTATCTTTTCACGCCTACCACTGAGCGGATCCTGGGGGACGAGTTAGGCTACTTTTTATCCCGGTAGCACGACATACACGAGGACGGAACCGCGTGCAGAAGCTCGTGTATAATAATAGAATACCATTATGGCTCTGATAGGTGTTGAAGGGAATAGAAATGATCAATACTATCGTAGGTATTGTTACGAGCTTCGGGTTCGTGACAATAAAAACTGCCGATTTAATAACCAAAAAAAATGACACTTTAATAATCAACACTAATTACAAGTCAAACACACTAATTACAAAACACAATTGCACTACTGATCGCTTTAAGTCGCACTTGAATATCGCTTCGATGCTTTCACTTCGATCGCTTTATCCAAACTGTGTCGGTCGTGGCGCGTCTCGGCCTTATATAGCGCCAAAGAGAGTTCTAGAACCTTCCATTGTAGAAACATCTAGAATGTTCGAGTACATACAGGCCCCGATCGACCAGATGTCGAAAGTTCGGGAATGTTCTAGAAAGTTCTTGCATCGAAATTTCTAGAAGGGTCTTCACTACTAGTTCCGCTACTCGATACTAGATGGCGCTAGTGGTAACTACTGTCACCATGTACCAGGCATTAATTGTGGCGCGCAACACTGCCCCCTCCTAAGACATGCTCGTCCCGAGCATTATCGGCCCCATAATAACGCGCCAGTCGATCCACGTGGACGATCTTAGGAGTACCTCTTGCACCTTTCTGTATCCGGTAGGTTACGTCATTGATCTTTGTCACAATCCGGTACGGTCCGTCCCATTTAGCTTGAAGCTTAGGAGATTTCCCTTTGCTGCGGACTGGATTGTGCAACCACACTAGTGAACCTTCGTCGAACCCTTTATTGTTAATTTTACGGTCATAACGGGTTTTCATCTTTTCAGACATTTGCTGGCCCGATTGTCTGACGTGCTCATAAATGTCATTCATTTTGTTCCGCAAATCACTCGCATAATCGGTTATACTGCGTGGGGCATCAGGTGGTATTCCGGTGATCAGGTCTGCAGGCAGCCGTAATTCTCTTCCAAAGTTTGCGAAAGCTGGTGTCACCGATGTACTTTCGTGAACAGCGCTTCGATATGACAACAAAAACGGTTGTATGTGCTTGTCCCAACCTCGTTGCCGATTTTCCACAACTTTGGCTAGGTACCTCTCCAGTGTCTGATTAAATCGTTCCACCATTCCATCCGATTGTGGGTGGTAAGAAGTTGTTCTTGTTTTATGTGTACCCATAACTCGACAAGTTTCCTGGAATATTTGGGACTCAAAATTCCTTCCCTGATCGCTGTGAATCTCCAAGGGTACTCCAAAACGGCAGAAGACTTCATGGACTAATTTATCTGCAACTGTCGAAGCTTCTTGATTTGGAATGGCGAAGACTTCCGGCCACTTAGTGAAGTAATCCATCACAACCATGAAATACTTGTTACCACTTTCACTTTCCGGAAACGGTCCCGCAACGTCAAGGGCTATCCTCTCCCATGGTGCACCAACATTGTACAATTTCAATGCACCTCTACTACGAGTCTGAGGTCCCTTTACAGCTGCACAACTTGTACATTTGCGACACCAGTCCTCGACATCGTCCCGACAGTGGACCCAGTAAAACCGTTCTCGTATCTTCAGTAGAGTCCGTTTTACTCCCAGATGGCCTCCTGAACAATCATTATGGTACAGCTGTAGAACATCCGGTACTTGAGCTTTAGGGACAACCATTTGCAAATGACAGCTGTCTCCCCGAGCGTTTTCCCATTTACGGCACAGGACTCCATCCTGAATCACCAAGCTGTCCCATTGGGCCCAATAGCTTTTTGTGGTCGAACTCATTGCTGAGACGTCGCTCCACCTGGGCTTAGGAGCTCTGGCCTTCATCCACTCCAGAATCGGCTTGATGTCCGAATCTTCCTGCTGTGCACGTTGTACGCTTTCCTTCCACTCGTTGCTCAGGTCTGTCCTGAGCATCCTCACAGGTACCACTTCCTTATCCTCTTGTCTAGTACAGTGCTTGCGGTCTTCAGGACAAGGTCTTCTTGACAATGCATCCGTGTTGCCATGAGATTTCCCGCTGCGATGTTTGACCACAAAGTCGTATTGCTGCTGCTGCTGGGCGGTGCTGTTAGCCGCACTACCCTTTGGAGACCAGCCATCTTCCCTTTCTGCAGTTCGCTTAGGGCAACTAGATCGAAGGTGGCCCCTTTCCCCACAGCCGTAGCACCTAGGGCAGTATCTCCTATTGCGGTCGCAAACTGTAGCCGCTGCAACCTCCCTGACGCGATGGGAACGATGATCCTGCCGCACAGCTTCCACCTCCAGTGCATGAGCCAAGGCGTCCTTAAGCGTCCCGTGGTGCCCGAGCCTCACAGCAGCTCTAACTTCAAGGTCGCGGATGCCGTCGATGAATGCCTGCACCAGGTTCCCATCAATAAGCGCAGGTACGGACTGGTAAGCTTTGCGAACCAGCTTCTCCACTTCAAGGGCCCACTGCTGCAGGTTTTCGCTACTGCGTTGCACGCGATCCTTGAGCTGCGCACGAAACACGTGTTCCAGGTGAGCGTCGCCATACCGAGCCTCCAGTGCCTCAAGGAGCTGCTCGTAAGTCACTTCCTTACCGAGAGCTTCTAGGACAGTTAAGGCCTGGTCGCGCAGGCCTAGGGTGAGAGCAGTCATGGCCTGGCTTTTATTCCACCCGTTAGCCTTCATGACAGCCTCAAATTGGATTTTGTAGGCCGACCAGGAAGAAGTTCCGTCGAACGGTGGCACTTTGAATCCACGTAGCGAAGGTGTTGTAGCTACGGGAGCTGCGATTCTATCCTCAAGTTTAAGGTTACCCAACTCCTGCTTCACATCAGCAATGACGTCATTAAACTTACTGATCTGAATTTCAGCTTCTGACAGACGGTTGTCATGCTGGGTAACCTTCTCTTTCACCTCCTTCATGTCCTTCCCGAGGGTTGCGTGAAGGTCCTTTATGAGGAAAATCTGCTCTTCCTGACGGCGCGCCTGCTCCTCCTTATCCTGTTTGAGCTGTTCTTCCAATCGACGGGTCTGTTCTTCTTTGTCCCGCTGGAGCTGTTCTTCCAACCGACGAGCCTGTTCCTCCTGTCGGTGGGCCTGTTCCTCCTGTCGACGGGCCTGTTCCTCCTTGTCCCGCTGGAGCTGTTCCTCCAACCGACGAGCCTGTTCCTCCTGTCGGCGAGCCTGTTCCTCCTTGTCCCGCTGGAGCTGTTCCTCCAACCGGCGAGCCTGCTCCTGCAGCATCAACATCAGAGCAGCCAAATCTGGTGCTGCTGATGCTGGAGCTGCTGCGGACGGGCCGGCCTCCATGGTCGGTAGCTGGCCCTCCGACCTCTGTGGCGTAGCTCCACCAAATCGCCTCTGGTCCGTCTCCTGCTGGCGTTGACTCCGGGTACGGATACCCTCCGTGTCGTCTTTGGGTAAAACCGGCATGATTTTTAATCCCTTTTTCTGACACCAATTGTTGCGGGGTTCGGGTTCGTGACAATAAAAACTGCCGATTTAATAACCAAAAAAAATGACACTTTAATAATCAACACTAATTACAAGTCAAACACACTAATTACAAAACACAATTGCACTACTGATCGCTTTAAGTCGCACTTGAATATCGCTTCGATGCTTTCACTTCGATCGCTTTATCCAAACTGTGTCGGTCGTGGCGCGTCTCGGCCTTATATAGCGCCAAAGAGAGTTCTAGAACCTTCCATTGTAGAAACATCTAGAATGTTCGAGTACATACAGGCCCCGATCGACCAGATGTCGAAAGTTCGGGAATGTTCTAGAAAGTTCTTGCATCGAAATTTCTAGAAGGGTCTTCACTACTAGTTCCGCTACTCGATACTAGATGGCGCTAGTGGTAACTACTGTCACCATGTACCAGGCATTAATTGTGGCGCGCAACAGTATTTTACACACATGGCGTCCTGGGGGTCGACTCGGTCTCTGAAAACAACAGTTCCATTCCAAACTATTGAGCAATTGGGGTTACACAGCCATTGCGTGAAAATATGCCTTCAGATATTTGTGAACATGCAGACATTCAATGGGCTTTAATTAATATTACGATTGCAATTGCTATTAAAATACTGGCTTCTAGTGGAACATCAATTTTTATTAACAGAAAAGTTCACGTTCTACTCCATAGATGGCGCTACTCGACGCAGCCGTGCTTTTTACATTACCACCACACATAATCATAAATTTTAAAAAATCTTTATTTATCTCAACATCATATTACAGGCACTGATTAATAGAATACACAATCTTAAATACATAGAGAAAGGTGTCTGAGATAGGAGGGCCCTGAGTTACAGATCACCCGGCTCTTTTACATAGGTAAATGAACATGTTATTTTCAAAACTGTGACAGTCATGATATTATATAATAAAAGGTAAAAATTGGAATTAATTATGAACAGAACCGAAAAATTTAAGATAAAATATGAAATAAAAATACTTACAAATTGCTTTTGATATTCATAAAACAGCGGAAAATAGCAAATTAAATTGACTGATACATAATTATTAATTTGAAAACAGTAGGTACTTGCAGTTACTACTAGTTTGCGAAAATGAAAACAAATCAAACAGAAAATTCAAAAACTTACATACTTAACAATATTATACCTACATAATATTATTATGATATAAGTATATAAGTAACATTATTTTCACAATCAACTTTGAATCTTATACTTTAGTGATTTGTTGAAAATCTATTAAAGAAAGACAGATTGTAGTAGCTTGATGTGCTGACGGCTGTACTATCAGACGTTGAACAACAATAGTCCTGAACGTCGGGTGATATTAATATAAATCCGTGCAGGACTCGAACTTCCGACGACCCCACGTCGCTCGTCGTTCGAAGCTAATCATTGCACCTATGGGTCCGTAACTGAAATATACCTAAATAAAAAACGTTTTTCTTTCGTATTATTAAGGACTTTTTTTGTTATTGTAAGTGTAGAATAACAGAAAAAAGTCCTTATGAATACGATTTTTGAGGGGAGGCTTCCCCCCTCAAATCCTTCCAAGAACTCTTTTCTCGCGCCACTTCGAACCAGCCCTCTTATTAAGAAGTACCCTAACAGACTAATGAGCAATTTAATTCTAAACTTAATATTTTACGTGACGTAGACGCGGAAAATGAAGACTTTAAAATATTGGTTAGACATTTGGGCAGTTTCGAGACTAATTTGTAGACATACTTGCGTGGAAGAATCTATAATACAATATGGACTTAAACAGATCATCCGTAAAGATGAACTATTTACCAAATGAGGCGCTAAATGCCCAAGAAGTAAAAAACCACTGTAATTAACATTTCGCAGATCAAGGGGTTAATTAAGTAGTTAAGTATAGAAAGAGAAAGGTTAAGTTATTTACACGCCGAGCGCCTGTTAAATAATGTTTAGCTAAGTTTATATGACACTACTTTTTACTTCATTTATTTAGTAGGCGACTCAATCTGTCTAGTCTTTTCATAACTATGTTGGGGTCGGCTTGGATTATGACTATGATTTAATAAAAGAATGGCTTAAGGTTAAAAAGATAAAAGCTATCTCATAAATTCGCAAAAGAACAATATTTGCATTGGATGGATGGTACCCCTTTTGTTTGTTCGTACCGCCATATTTTATGAACCATTTGGCCATCTTGTGATCCTAATAAATACATACCGTCTTATTACAAAACAAGACCAAACTATAGTCAGAGTCTAAACCTTCGAGGCAGTTTTTGTTGTATTTCGAGGTTTATTTCGACTAACGAAAAATTTAAGATAAAATATGAAATAAAAATACTTACAAATTGCTTTTGATATTCATAAAACAGCGGAAAATAGCAAATTAAATTGACTGATACATAATTATTAATTTGAAAACAGTAGGTACTTGCAGTTACTACTAGTTTGCGAAAATGAAAACAAATCAAACAGAAAATTCAAAAACTTACATACTTAACAATATTATACCTACATAATATTATTATGATATAAGTATATAAGTAACATTATTTTCACAATCAACTTTGAATCTTATACTTTAGTGATTTGTTGAAAATCTATTAAAGAAAGACAGATTGTAGTAGCTTGATGTGCTGACGGCTGTACTATCAGACGTTGAACAACAATAGTCCTGAACGTCGGGTGATATTAATATAAATCCGTGCAGGACTCGAACTTCCGACGACCCCACGTCGCTCGTCGTTCGAAGCTAATCATTGCACCTATGGGTCCGTAACTGAAATATACCTAAATAAAAAACGTTTTTCTTTCGTATTATTAAGGACTTTTTTTGTTATTGTAAGTGTAGAATAACAGAAAAAAGTCCTTATGAATACGATTTTTGAGGGGAGGCTTCCCCCCTCAAATCCTTCCAAGAACTCTTTTCTCGCGCCACTTCGAACCAGCCCTCTTATTAAGAAGTACCCTAACAGACTAATGAGCAATTTAATTCTAAACTTAATATTTTACGTGACGTAGACGCGGAAAATGAAGACTTTAAAATATTGGTTAGACATTTGGGCAGTTTCGAGACTAATTTGTAGACATACTTGCGTGGAAGAATCTATAATACAATATGGACTTAAACAGATCATCCGTAAAGATGAACTATTTACCAAATGAGGCGCTAAATGCCCAAGAAGTAAAAAACCACTGTAATTAACATTTCGCAGATCAAGGGGTTAATTATGTAGTTAAGTATAGAAAGAGAAAGGTTAAGTTATTTACACGCCGAGCGCCTGTTAAATAATGTTTAGCTAAGTTTATATGACACTACTTTTTACTTCATTTATTTAGTAGGCGACTCAATCTGTCTAGTCTTTTCATAACTATGTTGGGGTCGGCTTGGATTATGACTATGATTTAATAAAAGAATGGCTTAAGGTTAAAAAGATAAAAGCTATCTCATAAATTCGCAAAAGAACAATATTTGCATTGGATGGATGGTACCCCTTTTGTTTGTTCGTACCGCCATATTTTATGAACCATTTGGCCATCTTGTGATCCTAATAAATACATACCGTCTTATTACAAAACAAGACCAAACTATAGTCAGAGTCTAAACCTTCGAGGCAGTTTTTGTTGTATTTCGAGGTTTATTTCGACTAACGAAAATTTCTTAATACAAAACTGGCTCGATGGTCTAACAATATCTATAGACAAAACTTGTTTTATAATCAGGCCGAAAGGTTTTATTACAAAACAACTTTTCGTTTTTAGCCAACGGGTAGCTGTCATCCATGTCATGACCAGTTTCAACTTCGTATGGTACCAGGCCCCTCTTTTCCATTGGGCACGCTGGGCAAGTGCCCAGGGCCCCGCGATCTTCAGGGGTCCTGCTCTCATAAAAAAATTGTTAGCAGCCACCGTTCTATTCTACGCATTATAAGTACCCGATTCAATGATAAAATAAGTTATTTGCAGTGCGATTTACAACAAGTTTCTAGTCCTTCAGTTATGAAAATATATTAGTGTTTCTCTTACTGTCTCTTATCTACACAGGGGCCCCGTTATCCTTATGTGCCCAGGGCCTCCAATAGGTTAAAGACGGCTCTTAATGAATCTTACTGTTAGACTTATCTACTAGTAGCCATTTCCAACATAATTATTTAGAAAAACATAGACGCTAGACAAAATCATGTCTTAGTATAAACTAAAAACATGAGATGGCTTCTTACAAAATTTTATTCTGTGGACCAAAATAAAATCTAATAATAGATCACTGTATGATGCACACAGAGACCGTGCACCCCACAACCAACCTAGATAAGCATTCCTTTTGATGAAAATAGTATAATGAGGAATATAAATATTTTAACTTTGCAAAAGCGAATTAATGCACAATACGAGTAATATGCTATGATTAATTAATTACAGAGATTTAAAAAATAATCATACAGGCGCCTGACGAAAATAGCAATTTCACATTTTAACTGGCGTTTGACATATTGCAATGGGTACATTAACAGGCGCTTACATTTTATGTTCTTAGTTTACATTTTAATTATTATTCGGTTTTAAACAATTAACATAGCCGAGTAATGAATCAGTTTATTCTGATATTTTTTATTTATTCTAGATTTTATTGCTGAAGGAGCCTGCTCGTGACCTCGTGCACGCCTGATGGAAAGCGATGGATGTACTGAAATGTACTTACACTATGTTGTTTATGTTCATAATACTAACAATATTGATGATTATATTAAAAAATAAAACTATATAATTGAAAGTCTTTGACATAAATCTCGGGATCCTGTGGGGGGTTCCCGGACCTTTGTAAGGCACGCGGTGCCGTAGCGACAATGGGGCAACATCTCCTCCTGAGGTGCTTTGCTTATGAGCAGTGATCGGAATAGGCTGAGTATATTTACCTAAAGTTTAAAGAACAGAGACGGAAATCGGAGACTTTAAGACTTTATGACATTTATGACCTTATGACATTTTTTTTCCCGGGAAATTTGCTGGAACCTTAATCTATGTCAATTTTTTCATCAAATTATTACAATTAAAGCTTTTATTAGCTAAACATTCTTCCTTAGAACATTTTTTTTATTTTCAACTAAATTAAAAAGAATTTTTCAATTCGAATATAAAAAAATATATATGTTTTTATCATTGGTTATTTTATTTATTTATTAAAATATTGATTACTATTTATTAAAGCATTCATAATGATAAAATAAGATATTGAAAGTTACATAATTAAGGTAAATTTACCGGAAAAAAAATTGTCATAAGGAAGTCTCCAATTTCCGTCTCTGTTCTTTAAACTTTAGGTAAATATACTCAGCCTATTCCGATCACTGCTTATGAGGAGTGGAGAGGTGTTCCACGGTTATCAGGACAATCCCGGAAGTAAGGGGTCAAGAATCAAGATTCCCTACCAGCATCTTACTGGAATTGGAATACTTCCTTTCTCCGAGCACGTTTTTTTAGACAATCATACAATAGTACCATTTAATTGATAAAGGAATTCTTACTGCCGAAGCAGAGAATTCAAAAATATAAAAGACTCATTTGAGTGTCCTCCACACAAATCTTTAGTAAAAGGCGAAAGATTTATCCGTTTTGAAGGGAAACCAGAGTTACCAAAGTTAGGGTCGCTCGAGCTTATACAGGGTTATTGGTAAAACGTTAACAACCAACAAGTGGTCATTGTACTCATCATTATGAACAACTTTTACAATGGGATCAAACCTGAAATCCCAAAAAGAAAATCAGCCATTCCCTATATTTGTGTTCGTATAACTTGTCAAAATGTAGGGAACAGCTGCTTTTTTTACGGGATTCCAGGTTTGGTCCCATAGTGAAAGTTGGTTACCAATAACCCTTTATACTTCGCGCGGTAACGAAACCATAGCGCGATTCAGAAACGAGCGTGAATTGTACAACGCCATCTATTGAGCGGGCAGGTAAACATTTCGCATCTATTCGAAATCTGTATATTATCTTTTCACGCCTACCACTGAGCGGATCCTGAGGGACGAGATAGGCTATTTTTTATCCCGGTAGCACAATCTCGTAGGATAATTTCCGACATACACGCGGGCAGAACCGCGTGCAGAAGCTCGTGTATAATAATACCATTATGGTTCTGATAGGTGTTGAAGGGAATAGAAATGATCAATATTATCGTAGGTATTTTACACACATGGCGTCCTGGGGGCCGACAAGAACCCTGAAATCAACAGTTCCATTCCAAACTATTGAGCAATTGGGGTTACACAGCCAATGCGTGAAAATATGCCTTCAAATCTTTGTGAACATGCAGACATTAAATTGGCTTTAATTAATATTACGATTACAATTGCTATTAAAATAATGGTTTCTAGTGGAACATCAATATTTTATAACAGAAAAGTTCACGTTCTACTCCATAGATGGCGCTACTCGACGCAGCCGTGCCTTTTACATTACCACCACACATACTTAATTATAAATCTTTTTATCTCAACATCATATTACAGGCACTGATTAATAGATTGCACAATCTTAAATACATAGAGAAAGGAGGGTCCTGAGTTACAGATCACCCGGCTGTTTTACATAGATGAACATGTTATTTTCAAAACTGTGACAGTCACGATATTATATAATAAAAGAAATAGAGAAAATATGAAATAAAAATACTTACATATTGCTTTTGATACCTATTCATAAAACAGCGAAAAATAGCAAATTATATTGACTGATACATAATTATTAATTTGAAAACAGTAGGTACTTGCAGTTACTACTAGTTTGCGAAAATGAAAACAAATCAAACAAATAATTCAAAAACATACATAACAATATTATAAGTAGGTACCTTCATAATATTAATATGATATAATTATGTAATATTATTTTGATTGATGATTCCCTATGCTTCTTCGACTAAACATACTTACCCAGCACACTACACACATCTAACTAGGTAATTCTATTATTATACAACCATAGGTAACAGTATCTACCTATTTATAATGATACCTAATGCAAAAACTTGCCAAGTCATGCTACAAAATAACTACCTACTTACCTACTTGTAGATTGCAAAACTGGCTCGTATGGAAATATTACTCACTTCCACAAAAACTAATTAGGTACTTACAGGACTATTTCTAGCGTTGCTATAAAAAAGCGATAAAAGATATAATATTATCTAATAAGTATAAACTTGTAATCTATACATATAATAAAATTGTAGAAAAGTGGTGTCTGTACAATGGTAATATATAAAAAAAAAGTAGCAGGGGTTGTTATTATATCGATGCCGAACCCGAAAATACAATTAAATTTTTTTTTGTCTGTTTATCTGTTTGTTTGTTTGTCTGTTTGTCTGCTGTGTTTGTGCACACTAATATCAGAAACGGCTTATTCGATTTAGATGCGGTTTTCACTAATATATTGTAGTAAGCTTCACTTAACATTTAGTGTTTATTTCATGTCAATCGGTTCATAAATAAAAAAGTTATGTCAATTTAAAGAATCACGGCGAATATTTGTTAAGGTATTCTATCAGAGTACGTAAACGCCTCGCGCCTGCGCGTCCGTGGCTATATATACAAGGTGTAACGGAAAGGGGGTATCAACCCTGAAGGAGGTGAATGAAGATGAAAAAAAAAATTTGGACCTCCCATAGTAATAGCACATCAATGATTTACTATTACTATGGGAGGTCCAAATTTTTTTTCATATTGCGACCTTTGTTCTTTGGGGAAATTTGTTCAGTTTCATGAGCACATTCACCTCCTTTAGGGTTGATACCCCCTTTCCGTTACACCTTGTATAAAGCGCGCTGAGAGCCGCGCCGCTGCCATAATTCCGATCCAGCCTGTCCCTTGCTGCCCTCTCCCAGCGACGCCCTAAGCCGAGGTCCGTACCCCACAGGGGGTGCCCTTAGCGTGTAGTCGCTTAGTTTTTAAGTTTATATTGTGTAGTTAAGTTGTGTATTATGCCCTGGCTGGAGGCCTTAATTTATTGAGGCATCCACAGGAAAGCCAGTTTAAGCAGTCGACAACCCCTCAGGTTGAACTGCGAGATGACCATTTCAAAAGAAAACGCGCCGCTGCCATAAGGATTCAGTTATTCGTAGCGAACGCACGTATCCTGGAGAGTATAGGCGAATAGTTGGATTCGATTATTGCGATTCACTTGAATACTGACTGTTTGCATATTTCATTTATTTATATTTTAGGGTTTGTAGGTTAGGTTCTTTTTCTTAATTTTCTTTAAAATTTTGTAAGTATTTGGTATAGGTTAGGCGGTTCTTTCCTTGATTATTGGGTATTTACTTATCTTAATTTTTATTTAGGGTTTTGTAAATAAATATTGTAAGCATTTATTATTGGTTAGGCATTTCTTTCCCTGATTTTCGGTATACTTATCTTAATTTGTATTTAGGGTTTGTATATAAATATTATAAGTATTTAGTATAGGTTAGGCATTTCTATTCATTAGCTTAGGTTAGTAATTATTTTTTCTAGCAATTCTTTTGTTTTATAAAGTTAGTACGTTTGTCTGTGTAGAAGAATAGCACCACCCCTTACTTCCCGTGGGTGTCGTAAAAGGCAACTAAGGGTCTCACCGGAGAATGGGCAGCAGCGTTCTCTATGCATTCCACCACCATACCATACTGCGATCGCCAACCCGCCTGCCAAGCGTGGCGATTATGGCAAACCCCCCCAAAATTGGGGGAGGCCTATGTCCAGCAGTGGACGTCTATCGGCTGAAATGATGATGATAATGACGTTTGGTTTACACGTCTTAACACTTATTACTTAAACTGTGATAATTTTAGACTGTATAATAATCTGTAAGTATTTATAATTTAATTGTTTACGATAGTACGTGTTTACTAAATAACTGTGTGTTAAGTAGTAAGTACTATTTTATTGTAAGAATGCCTCGAAGAAGATCCAACCTCTCCCAATGTAGCAGAAATGCTAAAAGGATGAGATTATATCGATCACAGGAATCTGAGGAAGGTCGTGAGGCAAAAGGCTCTCTGCACCAGGCTAGGTTTCGTGCTGCAGAAACTTCGACTCGGCGAGAATCTCGACTGAGTTCAAATCGTTCTCGAATGATGACAACTCGAAATAGGGAAAACGGGGAACAACGAAAGGCACGTTTATCTGTCGATCGCGAAGCTCACGCGCTCTCGCGTGAGTCTGAGACTTTTGCTGTCAGGGAAATCCGCCTGAGCTCCCAGAGAGTACGGACAACAAATGCTCGATTCCAGGAGACACAGGACGAACGGGAAATACGTCTCACTGCCGATCGTGAAACTCATACACTATCGCGTGAGTCTGAGACTTTCACTGATAGGGAAATTCGTCTGAGTTCTCAGAGGGTTCGGACAGCAAATGTTCGGTCTCAGGAAACACAGGAAGAACGAGAAATACGTCTCACTGCCGATCGTGAAGCTCAAGCACTAGAGTCTGAGACTTTCACTGAAATTCGCCTGAGTTCTCAGAGGGTTCGGACAGCAAATGCCCGGTCTGTAGACGGTATATGTAATTCAAAATATGCTGCCCGAAAAGTCACTATTCCACGCGGACGAAGTCGCGGGCACAGCTAGTACTAAATAAACTACAAATTGTTAAAATAAAAATACTTAGAATATCTTAATCTAAACTAACTTTAATAGTTTTAGTTAGGTTAAAAAGGTAAGGCTAGGTTAGGATATAAAGTTGAAAGTTTAAACACACAACACAACAAACAACACAACAACAACACACACACAACAACATTCGCGGTCTTTTGTTTAGGTATGTAGGGGTGAATCGGGACGTGAATTTCACATTGAAATAGTATTGTTTGCTGCTAACAAGGATACTTAATCGTTAATTAAACCTAATACAGTAAAGGGATTTGAATAAATATAATTTGAACAAATAGACACTGAAAAAATATAGTTTGTTGCCTAAAATTACTCTAATGTGTAGAGTAATTTTAGGCAACAAACTATTTTTTTTTTTAAATATAAAAAAAAAGTAATTTTAGGCAAGAAACTATATTTTTTCAGTGTCTATTTTTACAAATTATGTTTTTTCAAATCCCTTTTAAACTTTCGTCCCGATTCACCCTGCATCCCTATTCACCTCGTTTTACGGTATTTGCCGAGGCTTCACAGATGTGATGAGTATCGCTCTCGAATCACAATCAAATAATTACAATAGAGTACTTAATGACGGATTCACACTTACAATGGGTACATATTTGAGTATCGAAAATTAAAATATCTACGGTTAAAATGTCAATGTTCAAAATATCGAAAATTTAAATATCGAACGACCATAAAACCGAAAATTAAAATAACGTAAGTTTATACATATTGTCGAATGGTTAGATATCCTACGTCCATTACTTATATCTAAAATCTAATTATCGACAAACGTGACATCGAAGTACAGAATATCGAATATCCTAAATATCGATGTTACGGCTAATAGCCGAAGTGCGGCTACACCTAGTTTTACCATAATTTTAACGGAGCCTTAATACTATACTATACTACTACAGACTATACTTAAACTTTTGAACGCCACGGTCGGGTATAGACGACAAACGAAAACGAGCCCAACACGCCACCGTCGTCTACAGCCGACAAGAAAACGCGTGTTGAGCACGTTTTCGTTTGTCAATTGTCGTCTATACCCGACCGTGGCGTTCAAAAGGTTAAGGCTTGAAAATCCCAGTTTTGTCAATTTTCTTATATTTGTTAGAAAACTTGAAATAATTGACTATAAAAAGACAGTTTTCCGTGACGCTACACCATTCGTGTCAGTCACAGCACCAGTAATATAGATAAGTACTTCATAGATTCATCACTTTTGCGCTGTCGAAAATATAGTTTACTAGCTGCGATCCGCGGTTTCACCCGCGTAAATTTCGATCCCGTGGGAATATCGGGATAAAAAGTAACCTTCATCATTTCAGCCGAAAGACGTCCACTGCTGGACATAGGCCTCCCCAAGATTCTTGGGGGGGGGGGGGTGCCATAATCGCCACACTTGGCAGGCGGGTTGGCGATCGCAGTATAGTATGGTGGTGGAATGCATAGAGAACGCTGCTGCCCATTCCCCGGTACGACCCTTAGTCGCCTTTTACGACACCCACGGGAAGTATGGGGTGGTGCTATTCTTTAAGTCCGGCACCACACAGACGCGATGATATTTATTATGTCCAAAATCAAAAGTAATTTCTTGGAAAAATATCATCGAAGTTAAACGTCAGTCGCGCGCCATTTTTCGGAAAACTTGTTGCAAATATATTAGTTATTTTCCGCGAATACCTTATGTATTTGAAAAATCCCTTCCAGCCACATGCAAAAAAAGGAACTCGACTTTTCAAATCACAAATAATTTTATTCATTTTCTTTTTCCCTTTTTTACAAACAACGAACAAAATTGATCAAAATCAGTCATTTTCTTGCACGGATGACGTAAAATCATTGGTCCTTTGTTTCCAATGAAGTGCCGCAGGTCTGGCGAGGTCAAGGCGACACTTGATGGTGCTCAGTAACATGATCACAATTCAACACACGTGACTAATCAAATAAGGAAAACTTTAGCCTACCATCTTTTTTTTAAGAAAAAAATAGGTACGAGACCTATTATATAAACGTGATTTCTTGGAAGTTTGTGGCTTAATAATAACAGGCCGCACGAGTCGATCTTCAAGGTTAAGTAACCTTCCATTACCTTGTGAAGGCCGCAGGAACCCGTTGGATGCGAGAAGCACAGAACCGCCTATGTCCAGCAGTGGACGTATTTCAGCTGAAATATACCACGCCTCGGATACCACGTTAAGCAGCTGATCCCGGCTGTCATTGGCAGATCTTTGACAGTCGTTACAAATTCAGATTCAAAATTATTTATTTTGGGACAGCTAGATGGTTAGTGTACAAAAACTTAGAAACTATTGTTAGTACCTACCTACTTCAATACAATAACAAAGGACAACACTCACATATTACATCACAAATCACAAATGCCCCTGTGCTTCAACACCCCGCCCCGTCAAAATAACCAAAAGGGAGATACCTCCCTAAAAGATCACCAGACGAACGAAATGCCTCAACACCGTTCCTTCCTCGTGGTCTAACTTAGTAGTCAAACTGATTTGACCACGAGGAATTTTAACATTCTTCGTGGTCAAACTGTAACTATATAACCTCTTTGAACATACTGTATACGATGTAGTCTTTACAGGGAAAAATAAAATGACAATTGTATTTGTGTCACTTGTATTATTTTCCTGTCTTGTTTGCATTTGCATTTTCATGTTCAAATAATTTGGGACTTTTCTGCACTTAGTATAGAATAATTGCTTCAGCTATAGTTTTTAGGATGCTGTTGTGACTCCCCCGCACCCTCCTCATAAGTAAACTGACTTTTTTCCGAATGACGGTTACGGATAGTCTGAAGGCCGATAGTCTTTTCAAGGAGGTTCTTGTTACCCGGTAACTTACTAGTGTAAATGCAATCACTGCCTATCTAGGCTGGGTATGTTAATTGGGTCAGCGGCGCGTGTAAGCAATGTACCTAATTACGCGCCGAGGTGTCGGCTGCCCAGACGCATCGGTCATGAGTTTTGCGTCAGAAGTTTTGTCTCCGGCGCAGATTGCTGAGTCTGCGTTGCGCGCTGCAACCGTGCTTCGTAGCCCCGCTCCCGTCCCCGCAGCTCCTTCCCGTAGCGCTGCCCAAACGATGCGACCATTTGACCCGTTGGTCACCGTGAGCACCCCCACTGCTCCCCCGCAGAACCCGTGCCTATAAAGGAAACGGACCGGGCTGATGATGACGGCAAAGATCATTCGCCGCTCGACGCTCGCCGTGAACGGACGTGCTGCTCTCCGCCGCTGAGTCATCGCTGAGTCACCGCTCTCGCCGCCCGGCCTCGTTACGCTCGCCGTAACGATCTCCGTAGTCTCCGACTACGACCCGTTTTCTTTCGACAGTGCCTTTTTCAAGGCGCTGTTGTTAGAGTGTTTCGACAGAATTCTGTCAAAAACGTTTTCGTCGTTTGTTGTGGCCCCTTCAGGGTAAAACCACAGTTTCGTGGTCCTTGGTGGAAACCTCACGGTGACAACGAAGCCAAGTGGGTGGTGCCCCAATCCACCAGCCTAATCCCTTCAGGGTTAGGCAGTCAATTGGAGTCGGGAGCTAGAATCTTGGCCTTGGGGGGTCTCCTAGTCAAGCCTAGCTTCGTTACTAATATCGCATTCGTCCACAGCTTTGCACCTAGTACGGTTGGGTGTGTCAACCCCTTCGTACTAGGACCGGTCTGGGTGTCTCTACACCCATTTCACTAGACCGGTTAGGAACCCGTTCGCGCATTAAGATTAGCGACGGGATACAAGCTTAGGGCTCACCTTAGGTACTCACCTCCCTGTCTTCACCCGGCAGGGAGGGTAGGATCCACACACCCCCGGGCCTTCCCACCCGGGGCTAGGTTGTTAGGTTTGATAGGGTTTCACGCCCCTATGCGTTGTCCTTTTCCCGGACCCTCGCCCCCGCTCTAACCACCATGACGGACGCTATGTTATTAGCCTTCGTCAAGGAGGTTCTTTTTAAAGATCCGGCTTTCCTCGCGAAATACGGGAAGCAACTGCTGAAATTTCAGCGATCCCCCCCCTCCCATCATGACTCAATCGCTGTCTTCAGCGACGCTCTGGAGAGCCCTTTGTCGCCACCTATGGCCGACAAAGGGATCTCTCCCACTACTCCTCCTAATCCCTCTGTAGGGATCAACCTGGAAATCCCGGAGCAATTGTCCGTCCCGATAATTGCTCCCCCTCTGACTGAGGTCGCCACACCCCCCATTTCGGCACCTTCTGTGCCAGCCGCGGTTGTCCCTGCGACAACTAGCGCTCCCAAAACTAAACCCGAGGCCATGGATACGTCCGTGCCTCAACCCGACCCCGAAGAAGCCCTCTCAGCCTCTTCCTCCTCCGAAGACGACTTTGAAGTCGTCGGAAAGGGAGGCAAGAGGAAGAAGGGCAAGTCCTCCCACGCCAACAAGGCTAAAAAGCCTGTCGCGGCCCCCCCGTCCCCCCGCCCCCCCACCCCGCCCCCCACCGCGTCTCCCGCCGCATCTCCCGCCGCACCCCCCGCCGCTTCGCAGGCAGTCCCTGCTTCAAACCCGACCGCTTCTGAGAAAAAGAAGCAACGTCCCCCACCCCCGATCTATATCCAAGATAAGTCCAAATGGACTGAGATCTCGAAAATGTGTGTTGATCGCAAGATCAACTACACAAATGCCCGCTCAACCCAGCAGGGCATAAAAGTCAAAGTTCCCTCGTCCTCGGACTACAGGGAATTCACCCGCCTTCTGCAGGTACGGAACTATTCGTTCCATACCTACTCCCTCCCAGAGGAAATCCCCACCCGCGTCGTCATCAGACACGTCCCCAAAGAGATCTCCACAGAGGAGATCAAGGATGACCTTATCTCCCAAGGCATCCCCGTTTCTGCTGTGCACCGCTTGCACAGAGCCCGAAAAGGACCAGTCTACGACATGGTCCTGGTCATCTGCGATCCCACTGACGGTCATCACCCGATCTTCAAAGTGAAGTCGGTTTGCTCCCTATCGGGCATCTCAATAGAGAAGCCCCGCAAGTCCAATCTCATTGGACAGTGTCATCGATGCCAATTATATGGCCACTCCCAGTCCAACTGCTTCGCGACTCCTAGATGCGTCAAGTGTCTAGGTGATCACGGCACAGCTGACTGCTCCCGTCCCAAGGACCGCACCCTGTGCACTGAGCCACCGAGCTGCGTCCTTTGCGGCCAATCCGGGCACCCGGCTAACTACCGGGGATGCCCCAAAGCCCCTAAAGCCTCCTCCTCTAAACTGGCCAAGCGCGCAAGCGAACGCCAGCAAAGAGAGTGCCCTTCCTTGAAGGTCCCATCTCCTCAATTGCCCGTTCGGCTTAGTCCTCAGAGACCCTCTCCCTGGGCTAGCCTGTTCCACCAACAAGCTCCCGCAGCTTCGGTGCCTTCCCAACCCCAGCCCCCCCCAGCGCTGATGGCAATCACCATCCCACAGCCATCAGCAGCCCCCTCAGCCCCATCAGTCCCGTTGGCCCCAGCTGCCTCCCCGGTAGCCCAACCCACCATCATTGCCCCAGGACCCAGTAGGTCTCCCCAACCCCCCGTCTCCGGCCCGCAGCCCAGCAGCATGGAGGTTATAATCGGTGCTTACGCATCATTTATCGCCCCCGCTAACGCTATGGCAGCGGAAATTCAAGCCTGCAATGGCAATCCTCGGCGCATTGCCGAGATTTTCAATGCGTATCCAGAAATTACGCAAGTCCTCCAAACCCTAAAATTCTAAGTGAACCATTATGGATCAACAAAGAATAATAGGAGTAACCAAACCCCGATCCCTCAAGCTAGGTTTCTTCAATGCCAACGGCATTTCTGGACAGCGTGATGAGATCGCTACTTTCCTACGCGACCATCAGCTGGACGTCCTTTTAGTTCAGGAAACCTTCCTGAAGCCCCACCATCGCAACCCGAACATTGCCAACTATAAACTAGTTCGCAATGATAGGGCTCGATGTCACAAGGGTGGTACCCTCATCTACTTCCGAAAATCCCTTCATTGCTCCCCAATGGACCCTCCTCCTCTCCTCTCTCACCTGGAGGTCTCTATCTGTCGGCTTGGCATGACTGGGCATCAATCGATACTTATCATCTCTGCTTACATCCCGCCCAGTTCTGGTGGTGAAGATCCCATCTCTCTCACCAACGACTTCACCGCCCTCTTCGGTATGAGTGACTCCGTCATCATGGCGGGGGATCTCAATGCCAAACATCCCGCCTGGAACAGTAACACTACCTCCACCCGAGGTAGATTCCTGTTCAACCTAGGCCCCACCCTTAACTTCGACGTCATCGCGCCGATGCACCCCACCCACTATCCTAATGATCCCACCCTGAATCCTGACGTGCTCGATGTTGCGCTGCTCAAGAATGTAAACCTCCGTTTGCAATCTATCGAGACGCATCAAGAGCTTAATTCCGACCACCGCCCGGTCACGATCCAACTAGTTCCCTATTCGGGCCCCCGCGACCCCAACCAGCCCCCTCAGACCAAAATAGTCACTGACTGGGGGAAAGTAAGCGAAAAGCTGAAATCCACCACGTCACCCCACCTGGATGCCATTCCCGACCAAATTGTCTCAGTCGCAGACACGACGGGCGCGATCGCCTCGTTTACAGAACACGTTCAATCCGTATTGACGGATTGCTCACGGGAAGTTCCAGTGATGGAAGACCATCGCTGGAAATTACCGGCTGACGTACGTGATCTGATAACCGAGAAGAACGCGTCCATCCGTGCCTATGACTCTTTTCCCTGTGACGCGAACAAAGCCCACATGCGCCATTTACAGCGTGCTGTAAAGAAACGCATAACAAAGCTGCGTTCCGAGGGATGGGACAAGTTGCTCGGCGAACTGGAACCCAACCACCAAGCCTTCTGGCAGCTTCAGAGGAAGCTTCGCTCCCCCGAAGAGGCCTCCGTGCCCCCTCTCGTACGCCCCGACAAGACCATAGCCTTCGACAACTCTGAAAAGGCCGAATGCCTCGCCGTCAGTCTAGAGTCCCAATGCACTCCCAGCTCTCAACCAGTAGATCAAGCGCACCTCGACAAGGTGAACGCTGAGGTCGAACGTAGAGCCTCCCTCCCGCCAGTCGAAGACCCTGATGATCCTCTGCCTCCCGTCACGTCTGACGAAGTGCAAGACATCATTAAAGGGTTCGAAACTCGTAAAGCCCCCGGTTCGGATGGTATCACCAATAAGGTGTACAAACTCCTCCCCGCCCACCTCATTCTGCTCATGACCGCCATCTTCAATGGCGCTCTGAGCAATAACATCTTCCCCCAAGCGTGGAAACAAGCCACGGTCATCGGTATCCCAAAGCCAGGCAAGCCCAAGTCTGAGCCCTCCAGCTACCGTCCCATCAGTCTGCTCAATGTTTTCGGCAAAATCTATGAGAGGCTTATTTATAGGCGTCTCAGGGACTTTGCCGAAGCAAAGAGCCTTATCCCAAATGAGCAGTTTGGTTTTCGAACTAAACACTCGTGCATCCACCAAGTCCACCGCATCGTCGAGCACATCAGCGCTGGTTTCCAACGCGGTGCTTCGACAGGCGCTTTGTTCTTCGACATAGCGAAAGCCTTCGACAAGGTCTGGCACAATGGCTTATTATATAAGCTCTACCTCCTAGGTGTGCCAGACCGTCTCGTGCTCATCTTACGAGACTTTCTGTCGGATCGTACTTTCCGCTACCGCATCGAGGGCGCTCTCTCCCCCCCACACCCGATCCGTGCCGGAGTTCCCCAGGGTTCCGTCATATCCCCCCTCATATTCACCCTGTTCACCAGTGACATCCCCAAAAGTAAATCGGCTCAGTTGGCTCTCTTCGCCGACGACACGGCCATTTACTGTTCAGGGAACAGTCAGGACTCCATCGCCCGTAATCTCCAAACCTCCGCAAACGCCTTAGGCGATTGGTTCCGGAAATGGAGAATCGAGGTCAACCCCGATAAAAGTCAGGCGGTACTCTTCTCAAAACCGCGCCGATTCACCCCCCCTCTCCCCACCCCGATCTCTATGTATGGCAAGCCGATCCCTTGGGCTAAGCAAGCCAAATACTTAGGGGTCATTCTCGATCACCGACTCAATTTCAAAGAGCACATAAAGACGGCGCGTTCGCGCGCCGCTTTCGCTCTCGGTAGGCTCCACTCGTTACTGACTGCCCGCAGCAAATTGTCACTTAAGTGCAAATTGCGCCTTTACACCGCGGTCATCCGTCCAATCATGACCTACGCTTGTGTAGTCTTCGCCCACGCCAATCCCCGCTACCTGCACAAAATGCAGACCCTCCAAAACCGTCTCCTCAGGAAGGTCACGGGAGCCCCCTTCTACGTCCGAAACGTGAACCTCCACGTTGATCTCAAACTCCCCACCGTCCAGCAGTTCATGAAGCGCCTCTCCAAGCGCTTCTTCGACTCTGCTATTAAGCACCCCAATCCCCTGATTGTGGCGGCCTCCACTTACACTCCCTCCCGCATAAGCTCGATTCGCCGACCAAGGCATACCCTCACCACCCCCGACGACGACACTACTCTCATCCAGGAGAGTAGTAAGACCACTAGTACTCTCAAGAAGTACAAGCCCCGTCATCCGTCCTTCCGCCCTCGCCGTCGAGGCCCGTCGCGACGCCCCGTAACATGCCCGCCCCGACCCTTGCTCGAGCCAGCCCGCGCCGCTGAGCCTGTAGTGCAAAATCAGTCCCCAAATAATACCGATCCAGCCTGTCCCTTGCTGTCCTCTCCCAGCGACGCCCTAAGCCGAGGTCCGAACCCCACCGGGGGGTGCCCTTAGCGTGTAGTCGCTTAGTTTTTAGTTTTTAGTTTTAAGCCCTGGCTGGAGGCCTCAATTTATTGTGGCATCCACAGGAAAGTCCGGTTAAGTAGTGACGACCTCTCAAGGTCAACTACGAGATGCCATGTCCCAAAAAAAAAAAAAAATGATGATGACGGCTTCGTGACGGTGCTAAGGAGGAAGCGCCGACAGAGTAGCTGTAAGAATCGCTGCGGCAAGGCTCCAACGGAGCCCAACGATAAACTGCGTGCTGCGAAGCCGGTGGTGAATACTCCGGTGTATATTTCCCGCCTCCACTACACCTCTGACGCAGAAGACATCGTGACGTACGTGCGCCAAAGGTTGAAGTACGCGCCGAGGGTGCAGCTGCTGGAGTCGCAACGCAACGTCAACTTTAAGGCGTTTGTGGTGCGCATACCAACATGCTGCATTTGCACACTGTTTCGAGCTTAGCAACGTCACCGCTATCACATTTCTGGTGGAAACACTCACACCGTTTCACAGCCTCGCTACGCATCCTCGCACCACCCCATCCACCTCGCACATCTCTGGTGGAAACGCAGCCTTATTCTCTTACCTAACGTTAGCTTTCACTATGTGTATCCCATGTATGGACGTAGGATTAGTTACAAATGGCTGACATGGCTGAAATAAATGATCACACATTTAGCATATTTTTATATGAAAAAAAGGGTTTTTCTTTTCTGTGTGTTTATATGTGGATTTAATAGTCGAGTACAAAATCTTGTTCTGTTTGCGTGGACTACTAGAAATTCAGCTAGTAAGAAGCGACAGGCGACGAGTACTGGTCGATTTTTTTACCACTGCATAAGATTTTCTTGTAACTGGTACTTTACGGACACGATTAAAGAAGATCATCATGTTAAAGATCAGTCTGGACCTAGAGATAACAAATTCCAAACCTAGCTTTTGACAGAAAATAATATTATGTTTATCTATGCCAAATCGAATTCCAAATAATCGAATATCAATTGATCGACCACTTTAAATCGAACGTCTAAAACATTCGAACGTTCTTAATATCGAATAGTTAATAAATCTGGCACATGTCATAAGTGCCTACACACAATAAACGCAAAAACAAGAAGAATCTAAAAACAACAAACAATTATATTGTACGTTTTTTATATTACTGAATGAGCCTGCTCTTGACCTCCATCAAGGCTACTCCTACGGCTATCTCATGGCTACGCAAAATACCAGACTACGAGTGCCTGACGCTGAGTGATTGAGTTTTGTTAAATCTTCATTGGCCAGTGGAGAAACGGAAGCTGCTCAGAGTAGAGATGTGTCGCCAGGATGGACCTTCCTGGCGACACATCTCTACTCTGAGCTATGAGGAGTACCTAAGTAGTGGAGTATATTACACTCTATGTAATGCACAATATGAAAACGTAATACTTAGGTAAATTGTTGCAAACCAATTTACAATTTTCTTATTGTGGCATTGTTAAACTGTCTGAGAAAAGATGACGAGATACTTCATCACAATACAAAGAGATATGAATATGATTACTGTTACTAAATCTGTGTGACTGCCTCATGGGTATAGTCGTCGCAAGAGCTACTGCATGAGGTCCTGCCCTAATTACGTAACATAGTATCAATCTCAATCTAGGTACAGTTATGTAAACCTAGCATGTGAGAGAATAATTCTTGCAGAATCTGCAATATTTAAAAAGGTTAGGAAATATATTTTTAAACCAAATATCAAAACTGTATTTAGAACTCTGAATGTTTTTGGATAAATAAATATTTTTATTATTTTATTTTATTATTTTAAACAATTTTGAAGGATATTGCTAATCTATTGCTTCACAAGTTCGAAATATTTGTCTGCTCAACAATGTAAAAAACGCAATGTATGTTGTTGAACTGTCAAAATGAAAGCCATTGCTACTGATAGTGTGTTACGCAACTACCCCGCTAGGTTCGATTCCTAGGCCGGACAAATTGTTATTGTGTTTTTTCACCAATATAAAGGTACCTTTAAACAGGCGCGACACGCGACACAAAGGCACCGCAAATCGCGCAAGAGCGGTGCCTTTGTGTCGCGCCCGATTATATCGCGTGTCGTGCCCGTTTGTATGAGCCCTTAATTACTCAGCCGCGACTCTAGATTTGTTGTGGTCTTTGAGTATTAAACCGACTGGAGGCGCCATTGTCAGGCGATCCCCGCTGCCAAAGGTACTAGACCGCCGGTCATAGCGGTTATATACATGTGTGCGTATAGTTTATGCTTGTGTTTGTTTTTTGTTTTGTGTGCGTGCGTAACAACGCGATCGAATTGCATTAGTGTATTATTGCGTTCCCTCGTCCCCCGCGATGAAAGTGACAGACTTATTTGCATAGATATTAGTACTCGTGGCGTCTCTGGTTGGTTTAATACTCAAAGGTTGTGGTGGATAACAGTAGGCTCGCCCCTTAATACCTGGCGAAATGTGGGCGTAGTCTGCCTAACCATTCGGGGATGACAGGCGTGATGTTATGTTGTGTGTACTTATGTAGTGTGGAGTTTGGTGAACAGACAAAAAAAAGGGACTAGCATTAGAGCGTTTTCTTTCAAGTATTTCTGAGGAAACATTATCAAGTGAACAAAAACGTTAATCGCAAAATGTTACTGTATCATCTTCTTCTTCTTTTTCTATACAGGGTATTTTTTTATGCATTGCGCAAATTTTCACAGGATGTTCTACTCATGAATATGAACAACTTTCAATATGGGTTCAACTCAAAAAAACGAAAAATAAAAAACGGCCGTTTTATACATTTTGTTCGAGTAGGTATTGAGCTTTTGTATGAAACAGCTGATTTTTTTTCATGATTTCAGAGTTCTTCCCATAGTGAAAGTGGTTCATATTCGTGGGTAGAACACCCTGTAAAAATGTGCGCACTGCTTAAAAAAATATCCTGTATACATATAAGGCAACCGTTACTGACTGATCTATCAACGCACAGCTCAAACCATTGCGCTGAAATTTGGCACACATATAGCTATTATGATGTAGGCGTGAGCTAAGAAAGGATTTTCCAAAACTCGCCCCCTAAAGGGGGGATTTTGATTGTATGAAAAATCTTATTCCTTGAGTTAATAAACTTGAAACGTGGCACGAATAAGTAAACTATGAAGGTTGGCATTTTTTGTTTTTTTTAAACTAGCCCCTAAAGGGGGATGGGGGTGTTTTGCAAAGTCAGACCTACCCACGTACTTTTCACCCCTGCATAATACAGTCCACTATTTAATTGATCCAGCTCCCTGCGTCTCCTAATGGGGGAATGGGAGGTGTCAAAGTATGTATGGAAGAATTTTAACGCGCGGTCCGATTAACTAGAAACTCAGTATTTATACTTAAGACCAAAAATAAAGAGTAACTTGTATCAGGGTTCTTCGAAAATCAATCCGTAACGAGGTGAACAGGGGTAGTTAACTTTACAGGGGAGGATTTTTCTGCGTTGGTATAAATAATCTTTGAGTTAGGTAAGTAATGAACACATCCCAAATGATTTTACGAAATTCTACCCCTGTGGGGGTAAAAAGCGGGGATATAGTTTATAAGAAAAATCTTATTCATTTGGTTAATAAACTTGGCAGGAATACTTGCCTAAGCAAGTAATAATTATCATTATTTCATTAGTTTATCAAACTACCCCTGTTTTGGGGTGTTAAAATTTGTGTGGTACCATACAAAATGGGTGAGATGGATGGTGCTGATCCACGCGTCATGTTCGTGAACGGGCGCCGTCGGTAGAGACTGGTCATCTCTTAACTGCCAACGCTTATTTTTAATCTTATATTTTGAATTGTTTCTTCATTTGTGTCTTTGTTCTCACATTTAGAAGAAACAAGAATAATGTAGGTACCCAGGATTTTGTAATATCTTGATTTAAAAGAGTGTCCATGGAGTTTCTTGCCTGTTCTTCTCCATAGAGATCTACGTTTTAGAATGGGCAATTAGCTTCAACTTTCTGACTAATTGACAGACTATAAACCTTGTAGAGGCACTTTTGAATTGTCAAAATTAAATTTTATTTTGACAATTCAAAAGTGCCTGTACAAGGTTTAATTTAAATAAATCCTTTGAGTTTGTGTTTGTGGAAGAATTTTAACGCGCGGTTCGATTCTAAACTCAGTAATAATACTTTTGACAGAAAATAATCTATACATATAATAAATCTGTAGAAGGGTCAATTCTGTACATTGAAAATATTGAAAAAATAAATAGCGGGGGGTGTTGCTGGATCGATACCAAACCCAAATATGTGATTAAAAAAATTTTTGTCTGTCTGTCTGTCTGTCTGTCTGTCTGTCTGTCTGTATATGCAGGCATCACGTGAAAACTAACGGTTCGATTTCGATGAAACTTGGTATAATTATACCTTATTATCCTGGGCATAAAATAGGATACTTTTTATCCTGGAAAAATACGTAGAAAAAAAAATCTTATTTTTCGGTTTTATTCATAGACGTTGTTCTGTAGAACCGCGAACACACGTTGCATTACCCGTAGTGGATAATTTTCCATTTCAATTTAAGAGAATACAGTTTCCTGTAGCTTTGTGTTACGCCATGACAATAAATAAGGCTCAAGGTCAGACCCTAGGAGTTGCTGGCTTAGATCTTACCGCGAGTTGTTTTTCACACGGGCAACTTTACGTAGCTCTTTCCCATGTGAGCAGTCCAAGAAATCTTCATGTTCATATTCCGGACGAGCTCACTAACAATGTTGTGTATGCTGAAGCTCTCAATTAACTTTCTGTCGCATTGTCACGATCACTTTTTTATTATTGCAAACTTTTCGTCATTGTCAGTAATTTACTGCTACATGCTACTTATCAGGGTCGGAATTACTATGAAAAAAATACTTACTACACAACGCGAGCTCAACAGCAGTAGCTCAATAGAGGGATCTCCTTAATTATTATAGGCTTAGCCGTATTTGGGTCCAATAGATATTTATAAGATGTCATTGTCAGAGTTACTCAAAATGGAGAAATAAACCATCCACGCGAAGACCGACATCCGCGCGGACGGAGTCGCGGGCGGAAGCTAGTATATAATAAGTGTATGAGGTTTTAGAAAATTGACCCCTGACGGACGGGACAAAAAGTGGTAATTAATTCTATTTTTAAGAGGATTTTAGTGAGTGGCTTGATAACTAAAATAAAAATTTGTATAAATAAAGTTTAACACGTTCCGGGACACTAAACGCACATAGACGTGATAACAATAAAACTTCTATTGTGTCTCGTGTTGTGTCCCGGAACGTGTTAACTTGAAACTTGGCACAAATACTTATCTAAGTAAGTAAATTATGAATTTCGTAATTTTTTGGAATTCTAAACTGTAATGGGAGATTGGGTGTGTCAAATTTAGCATGGAAGAATTTTAATGCGCGGTCCAATTAACTCGAAACCTCAGTATGTAAGACCAAAATAAATAATAAAGTGGTTTAGGGTTTTCCGAAAATCTACCACAACGGGGTGAAGAGGGGTAGTCAATTTCACAAGGGAGTATCTTATTACGTGGCTTGATTAACCTCTCAGAGGTTTAGGGGGTGACAAAGTTGATAGGTTAGAAAAATATGTAACCGCTGTCGGATTAACTCGAAATTCGGTAATAATAAAACAAAAATAAAAATGTACTGATCGGTTATAGGGTTTTCAAAAATCGACTCCTACCAAGGTGGAAAAGGAAAATAAAGTTTAAGGGGTGGATTTTACTGCTTGCTTCTATTAACTCGAAAATGGGTATGGGTCTTTGAGTTTATTTGAAAAATCTGATCCCTTTTATTGTACCTACACACATCAAAAGTGTCTAGGGATCAAGCATTTTTATGCGGATTTCTTGAGATTGAGATGTGGCTTTGTAATAAATTTATGATTTTATAAATTTATATGGATCCTTTTTGGTGCATTTCATAATTTGAATCAGGAACTGTGAATCAAATTCGAGTAAAAGATGAAAATCAGCTGTCAATATTTTCCCTATAAAAACATACAACGCATTGAAGACATTATTAGTGCTACTGTTTCCCTACTACTGATTAAAACCAACGTTATTATGGAGCGGCGACGTCATTTAAGCAGGGAAGAAATGCTCAGAGCCGTGGGAATGATAGAAGCTGGTTCCCGGCAACGTACTGTGGCTTTAGCTCTGAATACAAGTCAGAGTGTTATCAGTCGACTTTGGACACGTTACCGAAGCACTGGTACCGTGGCTGAGCGCCATGGAGGACGGTATCGCTGCACCACACGGAGACAAGACCGATACATTCAAATCTTAACTCGAAGAGCTCCAACAATAACCGCCATGATGTTAGCCGTGAGGCTTCATCACTCTTCAGGGAACTTAATTAGCGACCAAACAGTCAGAAACCGCTTGCATGAAGTGAACCTTCATTCCCGAAGACCGCTACGGGTACCACCTATAGCAATGCACAATCGTAGGATTCGATATCAATGGGCTCTTGAACACAGAAATTGGGCAGAAGAACAATGGCGTTTCGTGTGCTTTTCTGATGAGTCTCGTTTTGGTATGAGACCGGATACAAGACGTATACGACACTGGAGAACCCCTGGACGCCAACAGCGTTTAAAATCCTGCCAGGAAGTCCATCCTTATAGTGGTGGAACCATCATGGTATGGGCGGGTATTTGGATCGGCGGAAGAACTGAGTTGATTTGGATCAGAGGCAACCTCAACGCTCAAATTTATGCTGAGACGATTGTATCAGACGTCATCGTTCCTCTACAAGTGCAAATCGGTCCCTTATTTCAGTTAATGCATGATAATGCACGACCGCACACCGCAAGAGTTGTAAGACAGACTCTCGCCGCAGCTAACATCAATGTCCTGCCCTGGCCTGCTCAGTCGCCAGACTTGAACCCGATTGAGCATGCATGGGATATGCTACAGAGAAGAGCTCTGCCGAATATGGAGGGTATCCAGTCGCAAGAAGACCTTTTTTTGTTGTTGCAACGAACATGGGCGGCCATTCCACAGCGTGATTTGGATGAACTCATTTTGAGTATGCCAAACCGATGTTCTTGTGTTGTTAGTGTTCGCGGCAGAAACACGGATTATTAATTGTTTAAGTTACCCAATAAAATTTTAAAGAAAACTGTTATTTCAGTCTTTTTTTTCGAACTTTTGTGTTAGTGGTTCAAATGTCAAAAATCCCTTTATTAGGAAAATGGCAAATTTCTTTATTAATGCAAAGGTGACTTGGTTTATCGTTACTGTGACAAACGAAAACACTTTATTTGATGAATCCTTAAAGAAAATTTTAATTAATATCAATCAGGAGAAAAGTTATTGCAAAAATATATGTTGATCCCTAGACACTTTTGATGTGTGTATATACTCAAAAATTCGCCCGAAAACTTATTTGTCTAAATAAATGATAAAGATCATAAATATACATTTTCGAAATTTTTAGAGGAAAGTACTGATTTCACGCGGACGAAGTTGCGGGCAGAAGCTAGTTTCGTGCATACGTTTACGTTATTCGGTGTAACAGGTTTTGAGTACTTAGTTTTTATTACAATCGTTTTGGTCGCGATTAGACATGGTTCTGTAATTATCAGCCATATATCTAGCCATTATTATAAATAATTATTTTTATAGCTTCGATTTATTATATTTTGTGATTTGTAAGATCCTGCTTGGTTTGTTAATACTTAGTTATTATATAGACTTAGGTCTAACCAAACTTTAAAATATCAATAGTTTGATTTAGCAGCACGTTTGATAAGCATTTTTAGGGTTCCGTTGCCAAATGGCAAAAAACGGAACCCTTATAGATTCGTCATGTCTGTCTGTCTGTCTGTCTGTCTGTCTGTCTGTCCGTCTGTCTGTCCGTCCGTATGTCACAGCCACTTTTCTCCGAAACTATAAATACTATACTGTTGAAACTTGGTAAGTAGATGTATTCTGTGAACCGCACTAAGATTTTCACACAAAAATAGAAAAAATACAATAAATTTTGGGGTTCCCCATACTTAGAACTGAAACTAAAAAATTTTTTTTCGGTAACCCCATACTTGTGGGGTATCTATGGATAGGTCTTCAAAAATGATATTGAGGTTTCTAATATCATTTTTTTCTAAACTGAATAGTTTGCGCGAGAGACACTTCCAAAGTGGTAAAATGTGTGCCCCCCCCCCCCCTGTAACTTCTAAAATAAGAGAACGATAAAACTAAAAAAAATATATGATGTACATTACCATGTAAACTACCACCGAAAATTGGTTTGAACGACATCTGGTAAGTAGTTTTTTTTTTAATACGTCATAAATCGTAAACCGCAATTTACCATTCATTCAATCAACTCAAAAATAAAAAAAACATTTAATTTCATAAACATAAACCTTATGCATAAACCCGGAGGTTACAGAACCCTCGGTGCGCGAGTCCGACTCGCTCTTGCCCGGTTTTCAGTTATTTTTTTTGTCTGTACTAAAATACCAATCAATCCGGTCCAAATCCAATCCCAATCTCTTTGATTATACCTACGTAGTGCAGCGAAAAAAAGAAAAACACGGTCATCACGAACATGTCTTCGCCATATTACGATTCATAATGTTATCCTTTTATGATTCTCCAAAGTGGCCTTTTTAGGCCCCCTGGTGTGTGTTAAGCTTGTAGTTACATCGCCCGCCACCGAGTCAATTAGCCATCAATTCAAACAGCTACTTATTTATTAATTTATTTTATTAGATATGTACAGACGACAGCACATCAAGCTACCCGAAACTGTCAAATTATCCCATTCAACTTTGAACCTTATGCTTTAGCGATAAAGTTGAAAATCTATTGAAGAAACTTGACAGATTGTAGTAGCTTGATGTGATGGCATCTGTACAAAGTGAAATACACAGGAAAATGACATATAACTTTTAGGTACCTACAAAACTAAAAAAAGGTTAGGTTGACTGGTAGAGAATGCCTATGGCATTAAGTCCGCCTCTGTACATTTACGAGTATGTGCTTGAAGTATTAAATAAAGTAAATAATAAATAAAATAATAAAACTAAAAAAAAAAGAAATACTTAGAACTAAGGTAGGTACTTCGAAAAAAAAATCCAGTAGACCTGTGAAAGGTCAAATGGAAAAGAAATGTAGTAAATAATGTGTGAGAACCAGAAGAGAAGAATAAGATTAAGTATGTGAAGCTGTCCTCCCATATATAATCAGCCTATAATGTTTCCCACTGCTGGGACCCGGGCCCCCTCTCTGTGAGAGGGAGTGGGCCGTAATCCACCACGCGGGCCCAGTGCGGGTTGGTAGATGTCACATATCTTGGAATTTTTGGTTCTAGGACATGCCGGTTTCCTCACGATGTTTTCCTTTACCGTTTTGAGAATTGTGGTGATGATAGATATATAATTTACACTAAGTAAAGCGCCTGTCTGAACTCCAACCTACGACCTACAACTCGTAAGTCGCGGCCGTCACCACTTGGCCACCACTGCTCCACACTGTCCTCCCATACCTACTGTAATTTGGAAACATTGTAAAAGCCAATTATTTTTAAAAGAGTAGGTAACCGTGGAGTTTCTTGCCAGTTCTTCTCCATAGGAAACGACCAATTGGAACCGTGCACCTAGCTTCTGACGTTTCATAAGTGCCCATGAGGTTTATGTGAAATAAAATATTTTGATCTTTGATTTTGACGTCTTAGTAAACTGCTAACTGTCAAGTAAATACTAAGGCAGCAGGAGTACCTGCGGGTCATACCCGAGATCAGGTTCAAGTCGCGCGAGTCAAGGTGCCGCGCAAGCGCCGACCTCGAGAGCAGCCGGTGCTATAAAATGCATTGCGCAACTCTGAGTCTTTGTCTCTGTCTCTCTCTGTGTGTCTTGGTCTGGTCGAATTTCAGAGGTATGGCAGTCGTTCATTTAAATTAATTTATATTTTAAAATTTGTTAATTGAAATTATTTAGATAAGACCATGATTTGGCTTTTGTTTAGCAGTGGGACCCTGTAGGCTAAATAAAAAAAGCGGCCAAGTGCGAGTCGGACTCGCCCATGAAGGGTTCCGTAGCAACAAGTAACATAATATAAAAGTTCTTGTAGTTTGAGTTGATTGAATGAAAGGTAACTTGCGGTTTACGATTTATGACGTATTAAAAAAAACTACTTACTAAATCTCGTTCAAACCAATTTTCGGTGGAAGTTTACATGGTAATGTACATATATTTTTTTTTTGTTTTATCATTCTCTTATTTTAGAAGTTACAGGGGGGGGAGGGGACACACATTTTACCACTTTGGAAGTGTCTCTCGCGCAAACTATTCAGTTTAGAAAAAAAATATATTAGAAACCTCAATAACATTTTTGAAGACCTATCCATAAATTCCCCACAGGTATGGGTTTGATAAAAAAAAAATTAGTTTTAGTTCTAAGTGTGGGGAACCCCCAAAATTTATTGTTTTTTTTCTATTAATTTTATGTGAAAAATCTTAATGCGGTTCACAGAATACATCTACAATTACCAAGTTTCAACAGTATAGTTCTTATAGTTAGAAAAAAGTGGCTGTGACATACGGACGGACAGACAGACAGACATGACGAATCCATAAGGGTTCCGTTTTTTGCTATTTGGCTACGGAACCCTAAAATAAAATGAATCCTTGGAGAAATTCGATGGATATAGCCTTCTTTCGTTATGTCGTGCCGGTTATAGGCAAGTGACGTAAAGGACATCCCTTACACCGCATTATATTGTAGTCTTTGGACATCCCTAAACTGTAGGTTGTGTTGTGAAAGGCAACGAGAGAGAATTCAACTTCAAACACAACAAAACAAATTCAAACACAGCCCTTCTTTCTTTCTTCTGTTCTTCATAGCACTAACGGTTTAGTCCATGTTCAACCACCACAATCTTTACCCCCGACCATGTTGAACCCTTAAAATTTCAATACATTGGTCATTTTTTAGAAGGATACGACCAGGGGCCTGTTTAATCATACTGACAGGCGGCAGCTGACAGACGATCATCATTACAAACTAAATTGTTTGCATGTCTTTACAGAACTACGGAAAGAACCTAACAGAATGTTGTACAAGGTTAATGCAGAGCAGTATCATCATCATCATCATCATTTCAGCCAAAAGACGTCCACTGCTGGACATAGGCCTCCCCCAAAAGGGGGGGTTTGCCATAATCGCCACGCTTGGCAGGCGGGTTGGCGATCGCAGTATGGTATGGTGGTGGAATGCATAGAGAAGGCTGCTGCCCATTCTCCGGTACGCCTCTTAGTCGCCTTTTACGACACCCACGGGAAGTATGGGGTGGTGCTATTCTTTAAGTCCGGCACCACACAGCAAGTCCGTCTGTGTGGTGACAGACGATAAACCGACAATTTTACACGTTACTTTCATACATTTTCTGCTGTATTAAACAGAATCATCTGCCGAGCCTTTTCCCAACTAAGTTGGGGTCGGCTTCCAGTCTCCACAACCCAGTTACTGGGTAATACGATACCTCTTGGTAATACTGGTTTTTAATATGCCGCAGACACATTTTTTCAGATAAAAAATGTTATAAATTTTTATTATCTAAAATGTACAAACTTCTAATAAACTACAAAATATAATAACCTAACCTAACTATAACTATTAAAAAACTAAAATATTACGACGAAATATTAAAAATAATATTATAAATAAGTAACTAATCTATAATTACTTAATGTTTTTAATTGCTTCTTCCATCAACCGCTCAATCAAGAATCAAATTCTTCATTTGTTACACCAACCTTTAAACTTTCTTAAAATTGACTTTATAATTATTCTTAAAATGTCAATCATTAGCAATTTTATATAACTAAGTATTGCCAAAAAAAGCACTTATCTGCACCAAATTGCAAATTAAATCAATCAAGAATGATTAAAGACATTAATTAGAGTTCCGTACCAAAATGGTAAAACGGAACCCTTATGGTGAGACTAAGTCTGTCTGTCTGTCTGTCACAGCTGGCTATCTCAAGATCTACTAATGCCATCAACTTGAAATTTGGAATAATTTTAGATGACGTTTGCCCAATTATTTTGCAAATAAGAAAGAAATAAAAATATATGTACCTACACATATTTTTTGCAACAGGTACTGAAAGGGGGTCTGAAAAATTCGAAGTGGGGCTACTAGAGCATATCATAGCATAGCTATCATATGAAAGAGCGCAATTTGCACATTCTCAAACTTTTTTCCTTTTCTTTTGGCCGCATAGTTTTCGACTTCTGATGAAAAATGTAAAAAAAATACCGTTCCTTATCTCTGAAGTTTCAAAGAGAAAAATCTGAAATTATTCTATGTGATAGAAGTTTATGTAAAGATTCATCAACAAACGTTACATTAGTTCCACTATCGGTCAAGAGATGGCGCTGACATAAAACTGTAATATTCTACACTGCAGTGCACAGTGTTAAAATGCTCTGATAAATATAGGCCTCGCCGATGAAAATTTAAAAACATGATAGTACGGAACCCTCGGTGCGCGAGTACGACTAGTTCTTACCCGATCTTTTTCAATACATGTTTACCACAGTTTCATCCGTCATTTAGTTGATAGATGTGAATGTTAATAGTCGTATACAGTTCAAATTATATTAAATTGTTTCATATTCTTTGTATGTAAGAAAAAGTGAATTTTCTGTGTAATATACGGGTATGTAGTTTTACTATTTATCAATTTACCCGCAATGAATTAGGCTGAATTTTACCAATGAAACTGAACCTGATGGCCATGTCTAAACGACGTTCATTCAGTACTTGTAGGTACTATTATGTATTCTGTGATTCAGTGTCAATATTCCACATGGAATTAGTATCTACAGACGCCAGCACATCAAGCTACCAGAAACTGTCAATTTTTCCAATCAAATTTGAACCTTATGCTTTCGCGATAAAGTTGAAAATCTATTAAAGAAATTTGACAGATTGTAGTAGCTTGATGTGCTGGCGTCTGTACTTTGATATTCCACAACAATGATCACACTAACAGCTCTTAAGGTGCCACTAGTCGATATTTTCCATACAAATTTCGGGAGAGTATTACTCCACTGTTTGACATTGTGCATCCAAAGTTAAACATGATATCGTTTTGACATATTATTAATTTTGTCTGTACGACAACATAATAGTAAAATAAAAAGGCATTAAAAAGTTATGAGCCAACAAAGATTCGTTTGTCTTGCTATTTTTAACGTGACTTTGGGTGTAAATAAGTAATAAAAGATCTGTAAAATCTTCAAAACCAAGTCCGTACCGACAAAGCTTAGTTATCGAGTTCGGAACGATGTTTCTGTGCGTGAGAACTAAACTTTGTGCGTGTAGACTAGCGTCTAACTGCTCATCACTGATACTAGCTCTGTCGGACACGAAGCCAGGTGAAATAGCGTGCTTTTTGGCCATGACCACCTGAGTTCGAGCTCACGACTAGTTTACTCTTAAGCGCGGTATACATGTGCTGATAGCGTTCAGTTTCATTGGAGAAAAAACATTTATAGAAATACGAGACAAATGCCACATTCCTACCTAATAAATTACGTTAATAAATCAACTAACACAACAATAGCTACTGTTAGAACAATAAATTACAAAAAAAAAACACAACAAAAAATCCCTACAGCTTGTAACTATGACGTTACTTACAAACACATGAATCGTCAGTTCTGAACAAAAACACGTTTGCGGTTTGCTATCGGCGCGCGCGCAGTTAGTTACCTTGCGATCCTTGAGCGAGAATCAAGACCAAACGATTTACTGATGATGTCGGAACACGCCGACTGATAAGTAGATACATACATTTTATTAGTCGTAAAGTCTTGTCGAGTCGTGTCGTGTAGCAGGATAGTGTCGTGAAAAAAGGATTGTGGAAAATATGCGGTGAAGTGTGAAGTGAACTAGTTATTTGTAGTGATAGCTGTGCTATTTTTATTTAGGTGGGTACTATTTTGCTCTAATTAGATATGTATTTGTTGTTTTGATACTCGCACAAAGACTCGAGATTTTTCCTATATGACGCAAAATGCAGAACCCAGTTAAAAGTAAATATACTCATTAAGGGTTACTTTTCTGGTCTATTTATTTATATTTTTCTATTGGTATTTTATGAGTTAATAAATAGATATCCTTTGTTTTCCAATTAATGTCTTCTCTTTCTAGATCCCTAGTACCCTTAGTGCAAAACAAACGTGCATTCCCGGTGGGGACAACCACGACGGGAATATAGCTTTGTTTTGTACTGGGAATCTAGAACGCATAGGAGTTAATAATACTTACACTACATTATGTAAATTGCACGGACCAATTGGACCAATTACCAACAAAGTATTTTAAATTCTCTAGTAGTACCTAAATCTAGTTCTAATGTACGTTGACCTGCAATTAGTATGGAAACTAAGCACAACTACTGCACTACAAAGTAATGTTTACGTTCATTTAAACGTTTTCTTTGTTTGTTACCGTTATATAATTACTAGCAACTGCCCCTGTTTCGCACAGTTTTACGGCTCGACAAAACATGGAGATTTCTTTATTATGTGTTAGTTTGATTAATATGAATGTAGGTACAACGCGATCACATTAACTCGACGCATCTCTGGAATGCGAGGCCCGCATTCCTTAGCTCGCCCAGCAAGTGTTTAGACCTTTGTCTTTGTTACCGATACGCGCGTCGATAATTTGACTAGTTTTCTGTTGTTGTTTTTATTATATTTTTGATTAGGTATATTTAGGTATATTACACTAAACCAAAATGACGTCATCAAGGCCAAGCGTCGAGTTAATGTGACCGCGTTGTATACATACAATTTCCGGAATAAATAATCTAAATGATGGTAAACCCTGCATCAAAATCCGAGGCGGAGATTCCTTGAAAACGGTCAAATAGTTGGTTTTTTAAAGCAGTGTATCTCTTATACTTACCGTAAATAATTTTGACCAAAAAAAAATGATATTTTCAAGTCTTATTTTAATACAATGATGGAACTCCAATCATAATTAAACATACATTAATGCATCAAAAAACTCTTTAAATACATTGATTGTCTTTAAAAGCACTTTATCCTTTCATTAACAATTTTAATTATAATTGAAAATATGCCATTAAATTTCTAATGCCAAACTGCATTTAGTGATGGATTATTTATTATTAAATAGTTTCTATAAATAGATAATTTCTTCATATTTTACAATAAATTACCAGTTTTGTGGCATCGCGCTTCTCTTTCTTTTCTATGCAGTCCGACAGTGACCGCGCTTTAGGTCATGTAAACCCATTAAGATCAACGCGGTCAAACAGACGGAAACGAAAACGACTTTAATTTATATAATAAGACCTTACACCGCATTTACACATTCGCGCGAATCGCGAGGCGAATAGCGAGGCGAATAACGAACACGTATGTAATATACTAAATTACATGCGTGTTCGTTATTCGCCTCGCCATTCGCCTCGCTATTCGCGTGAATGTGTAAATGCGGTGTTAGAAGATAAGTTATACTGTGAGCAAGCTTTGTTCTAGCTTCTGGCTGCAACTTCGTCCTCGTGAAATTTCTTGTACCCCTGACCCTCTACGTCTTCGCATCGCATTACCTGGGGCCCTAAAAAGGCCACTTTGGAGTATCTTAAAAGGATAGCCTTATGAATCGTAATATGGCGAAGACAGTCCGTGTTTTTCTTTTTTTCACTGCACTACGTAGGTACCTATAATCAAAGAGATTGGGATTGGATTTGGATCGGATTGATTGGTATTTTAACACAGACAAAAAGAAATAACTGAAAAATGATTCACCAATGCGATTTGATACGATTAACTTAACGGTTAACTGTCCATTATGTTATCCTTTTATGATTCTGCCAAAGTGGCCTTTTTAGGCCCCCTGCCTGCGCTATTATTACTTCATTTTCAATTAGCATTCTTTCTGGTGACTTAGTCTTTTCGTCATAGCGTGGTGTTAAATAGCCTATAAAAATATCCTACAAAATAGCCCATAAAAATATCCTATAAAACAATATATAAAAAATAACCTATAAAAAATAGCTTTTTTTAAGAATTGGGCTATAAAAATCAAAAATAATTTTTCAAATCCAATCGGTACCTAGTTCCAGAGATTAGCGCGTACAAACACACAAACTCTTCAGCTTTATTATTATTTTAGATTTAAAATAATGAAATACAAGAGTTGTGTCCGTAATATTAACGCAATCTGTTTTCAACTGCCGCATTTTATATGATAATGTTATCTATTTTGGTTCGACTTGTTTTTGACATTATAATCATAATCATTTAGTTAAAACATGTTATTCTATAAATACATAATTATTTACATAATTAAATTATACCAACCAAACGTTTTTTCCTTATGTGTGTGACGCATATCTACGCATAATTTAAGCACACTAACCTCTTAATGTCTTGTCTGTGTGGTGCCGGACTTAAAGAATACCACCACCCCTTACTTCCCGTGGGTGTCGTAAAAGGCGACTAAGGATCGTACCGGAGAATGGGCAGCAGCGTTCTCTATGTATTCCACCACCATACCTACCATACTGCGATTGCCAACCCGCCTGCCAAGCGTGGCGATTATGGCAAACCCTCCCAAAATTGGGGGAGGCCTGTGTCCAGCAGTGGACGTCTATCGGCTGAAACGACGACGACGAACCTCTTAATATTTTTGTTTTTTTTTTTTTTTAAATATACTAAGTCACAGAAACTTGTAAGTTTTCCTTATTAAATAAATATTTTAGTTTTTGTGATAGATATAAAACTAATATATATATTTTCTCTTTCTCTGAGACTAGGTCAGCAGTATCCCCCAGGAACCTAATTATAATAACCATGTATGCTTGCAGTTCACAAGCTAACGAAGCGAACATTTAAGAGTTAAATGTTAATTGAACCATGCATTCGTGACACGTAAGAGTGTTAACTAGACGTTACACAACACTGCAGGGTTAATGTCATGCAAGTATGCAGAACCAGCCTCGTGCATGTCTGTGCATGCCCTTACAATGAGTGTGTTGACATACTTGCGAAAGCAAATAGTCCGATTAATAGGTACTCGTGACCAGCTGATAGCGCTGTTATACCGCGCGTTATCAGTGAACTTTGAACTACCTACTGATAACAAATGACTGATAAATGTCACATTTAACTACTACGAAGTCAAATGTCATTTTGAGTGCTGCGATTGGTTGACCAAAATAAACAACAGCCAATCAAACCACTGTAAATGAGATTTGTCATACAGATTAAATAAAGTTTTTTAGAAAATTTGTGAATATTAAAAAACTGGCCAAGTGCGAGTCGCACACGAAGGGGTCCGTACCACAAAGCAAAAACGCCGAAAAAAGCACGTTTGTTGTATGGGAGCCCCCTTAAATATTTATTTTATTCAGTTTTTAGTATTTGTTGTTATAGCGGCAACAGAAATACATCATCTGAAAATTTCAACTGTCTAGCTATCACGGTTCATGAGATACAGCCTGGTGACAGACAGACGGACAGACAGCGAAGTCTTAGTAATAGGGTCCCGTTTTTACCCTTTGGGTGCGGAACCCTAAAAAAATAATAATTTTGGGTTAAATTGAATGTTAGTTGTATTTTTTATTCCAACAAAGCAGACTAGGTTTAAAGTCAGATAGTCACAAATTAATCATATAATTACGCTTTATGTCTTGCGTGTCAAGGTAACATTAGAACAGTAGATTATTCACCGAGGGAGTTAAAACTACAATCCTAAGTGCAGCCAGGGATTCAAGCTCACCAGACGAAGACACTTTAATCCCTGAGAAAAATACTGTACTTTTCTCTCCTGCGAGGTAATAAAAAGCAATTCGATTTTTTTTTTGTAAAAGTTTTCCAAATTCAAATCACATTATTGACCAGCGGGTTATAATGAAATTCAGTACAATATTATTACCCGGTTAGCCCTAGGGCAAGAATGATTAACTTTAGGTTCGGTTTGCATCTGTTTGCATGACATATAACTTGACATTATCGAGCAGGTGGTGTCAAAAGGTCTCAATTTCAACATGGCAGTGTGTTTCTGGCGGTTGTTCTTCGTTTTTATATCAAAAACTAAAATATCAGAGTTCCTCTCTTGGTTGTAAGTAATTGCTACTGAAATATTATAAATAAGGGATATCGTCGTCTATATCGATACACCTACCGAGATACCTAACAACCCTATCATCATGTTTCACCCGACAGACATCCATGCTGGTCTTAGGCCTTCTCCAAGCACCGAAACTTCCACCAGTTTTGTGCTACTCGCATCCAGCGGATTCCTGCGGCCTTCTCCAGGTCATCGGTCCATCTTTTCCGCCTTCCAACACTTCATCTTCTAGTAAGCGGTCGACACTCCAGAACCTTTCCGCCTCATCGGCCATCCGTCTTGCGAGCAATGTGCCCTGACCACTGCGACTCAAGGGGCTTGGACCTAAACACGAAAAACGCAAGTTTTAGAAACAATAAAAGTATATGATCGACTAAGTAAACAAAATCAGAAAAATATGTGATATTCTTCAGGATATATGCTAGGTAGATAGTGTGTGGAAAACATAATACAACTAATTTGATACGATAGAAAAAATCATGAAGATACCTCTAAAAACTTTTTTTTTACAACAAAAACCGAACTAATATACTCATTATGATTTTTTCTCAGATTATTCTACAAGCAACATACTAAAGTAGGTACTAGTGTTTTAATTTTTTTGTCCAAACAATAGACTTTTTGTAGGTAAATAGATAATTGCTTCATATTTTGCAATAAATTACCAGGGTTGTGTGTAAATGATTTTATTTTTGTAAGTAGGTTTGTACAAACACTTTTACATGTCAATCATGTTTTTTTAAAACTAGATGAGGTCGGCGTTTCCTATCTGACTACTCTGAGAAGAAAGGCCGAAATAAACCGTTTGGGCGGATTAGAGGTCAGTCTCTTTTAAAGTCCAGACATAATCTTGGTCAGGTTATATGAAGACCATGTAGATCGACGTCTGAAATAGTCTTTTGAGGAAAGAACCACACAGATTGAGAGGACCTGTCCAGTCAGTGCACGCATTTGTCAGAAATCGTGCAGCTCAACTCAAGACTTAAGGAGCTCAATGATTCGACGAACAATACCATAGAAAGGACATTTGGGTAGGCCACATAAATTACTCAAACTGCCAGACCAAGAAAAAACTAACAGAACAGAGAGAATAATTAAAAAAAAAATGAATAAAATAATTATAATACTTTACAAAGTAAGCAAATGTCACTGTTTATAAAAAAATTGTGTCTGTGTGGTGCCGGACTTAAAGAATTGCACCACCCCTTACTTCCCGTGGGTGTCGTAAAAGGCGACTAAGGGTCTTACCGGAGAATGGGCAGCAGCGTTCTCTATTTATTGCACCATCATACCATACTGCGATCGCCAACCCGCCTGCCAAGCGTGGCGATTATGGCAAACCCCCCCCCCCCCAAAATTGGGGGAGGCCTATGTTCAGCAGTGGACGTCTATCGGCTGAAACGACGATAAAAAATAATTAATGTCAATGCGTATATAAAAAAAAACATTCAAAATGCAGAAATTGGAACTATTGGAAGCAGCGCAATCCCAAGCCTTTTTGTCCTCAATATAATCTTTAACGGTATAAAAGGCTTTCTGGTAAAACTTGCGTTTAATGAATGATTTTAATTTATTAAGGCTTACATCTTGAACGTGGATTGGTAGTTTATTATAAAAGCGTATACATTGGCATCTGAACGAGCCACAACAATTTCAAATTTTAAACAATTTCATATTTTTATGGGCATAATTTATAAAAGATTTTCATAAATATATATACTGAGAACAGTCACAGGCACAGTCATTACATTAATCTCTTTAAATTTTTTGGCTAATAACCCTGTAGCCTGTAGTATCCCTTGACATTTAAAGAAAATACAAGTTATAAATAAAATTGTGGCCGACCTCGTTTTTGATCGGCCGTTTCTGAGACCAACCCGAACATACAAACCTTCAGACGAAAATCTTGCGAGGAATATTTTAAATTTAAATGAGAGCCATTCTGGCCTTTATTCAATCCCTACTAATGTTACAAATGCAAAAGTGTGTCTGTCTGTCTGTTACCTCTTCACGCTGCCGCTGAATCGATTTAGATGAAATTTGGTGTATACCTACCTATATACAGTTTGTGTATACATGTATACCTACCTATATACCTATATGTAGTTTGAGTCCCGGGAAAGGACATAGGTCACGATATTTTCACGGGATCGACACTTAAAGTTTATGAGTTTGTGTTTTTTTCATTTTGTCTGTTTCGATATTAAAAGCCGCACGGGTCGATCTAAAGTTAAGCTACGGTTGCCGAGGTCGTTCGGTGGATGGGTGACCATCCAAAACAGATCCAGCTCTCTCCGTGCAATCATTTGCAGATCTTTGACAGTCCTTACAGGTAGTCAAAGCCCGAAAGTCTGACAAACAGTATTAGCATGAGGTATCTTTTTTTCCAGAAACTGGGTTGTGTTATGGAGGTCAGATAGGCAGTCACTTCATGTAAAACACTTGTATTCAGCTGTATCCGGTTAGACTGGGAGCCGACCCCAACATAGTTTTTTCGTATCTATGTCTGTTGATTTCATAATATCTGTCTTAATTTAATAGACTTATATGGCAACACATTCT